>CM046995.1:48237915-49524984 GCA_025698465.1 Gossypium longicalyx
CATCTATAGGTGGTTCTTTTTCTAGTTCAATCACCGATATCATTACCTTTTTTAGCTTCTATTCATCTTCAACTTCTAGAGATTCCTCTTGAGGGTCATTAATATTCTCCACAATTACCTTTGGAGTATGGTTTTCTGGGCTACTTAGAACTCGCATGATCGAAGTGTTATCGCCTTCATGTGCTCCTTACTTTCCCTCCATGGATTGTGTTCTGTATTGCTGGGACTACCAGTACCAATTTGTCTTTTGATGTCGCCCATCATGCTCATCAATTACCTCATTTAATTCTTGAGCTTAATTAATTTTCTTGTTGAATTGGTGCACTCAGACTACACCTACTTGACACCAGTTCTTATTAACTGCATCTCTCCCTCAATTCTATCCAGGTGTTGACCATAGGTAGTATGGTCACTTCAGTTCGTCCTATCCTGGGGTTTCTGTAAATAAGAAGGTTGATAATTAGTACTTTTTTAGTTTGATTTGAATTATTACTTGCTCATTGGTTCCCTCCTCATCTCATATTTGGGTGATCTTTGTAATAGGGATTATATGTATTCGAATAAGGGTTTCCATCCTTATTCCCAATGTCATTTACATCCTCGACAAGATTTTTGATATAGTGGAATAATAGTTTCTCACCCCTATGTATAGACGGTGTAAAAGCATATTCTATATGGTTGAGTTGATGGCCTCTAGACGTACTAATATCCAGAGTGTGAATACTATAATAAAATATAGAATTAAGAGGCGATATTCGCAAGTATACGAGTCTAGCTATAATATAGTTTTACAACAGAGTGGGTAAGTACTCCGAGGATCATACCCAAGGGAGGCGAGCGCTAGATCTATTTTAACCTAAGCACTAAAAGATCTAATTAGTACTTTGGATTCAGTTACAGTACGTAGAATATAAAATAAAGGATTTTTTGAGATTTTTATAATAAAAATAAAATAACATAAAAAGATAAAATTCAAGAGATTAAAAAGAAGGAATAAATTAAATTTGATTATGGGTGATTAGCTTGCTTCGGTAATCTCTATCAACTGTCACTTCAGGTTCCTTGTCACTCAACTAGCCGCTACCCTAGTAGGATCTTCTGATCTGCCACTAACTTAACGAGTCAGTTAGAACTACTTATCTTCTGATCTCATAGTCCAAACTGGTTTGGGGTAAAGGTGCACATGAAGGGCAATACTAATTTTGGGTTAATTCTGACCTTGATGACTTCTTAGGGTTGTCAGGCCTAGGGTTTGTTTCACATTCTCCCATTTCTAAATAGTTGATCCGTTGAGTAACCCTATAAAATAGTTAACAGATCATACCTCCACTCGCTAATCCCCCATAGAAGGATTAGTTCCTCATGGCGTTCATAAAATAATATTTAATCGATATAGAGAGAAAACATGCTAATTAAATCAATAACATAGAGTAAATGAAATAGCTTGATTGTATTCATATTAAGTGCAAATCCACAAAGTTGAATGAGACCACAATCAAAATGTAACACCCCTTACCCATGTCCAACGCTGGGACAAGATACGAGGTATTATCGAACTTAAACATACACATACATACAAAATCGGGCCATAAAATTTCAACCAATTAAAAACATTAAAACACATACATATTGTCCCTTATATGGGCCTACGAGGCCCAAAACATACATCGAGGGTGGTTTGAGACTAAACCGAGAACTTTTGAAAATTTTACGAAACTTAGGGAATTTTCCATGTATAGAGAGTCATAAGCCCGTGTGGGTTAGGCTATGTGATAAAACACACCCGTGTGGCTTGGGACACACCCGTGTCCTCAGCCTGTGTAACTCTCTGTTTATGACGTTAGCAACGAAATAGGTTCACATGGCCAAGTCACAGCACGTGTTGTAATATCCCGAATTAGGGCCTAATCAAAATAGTGGTTTCGCGACCACAAATCCGAGATAGAAATAATTATTTTATAATTATTTTGATGTTTATGATATGATTGCATGATTGTGTGAAAATTTCGTGACGAAATTCTGTGCATAAAGTGCTTAAGTTGAAATTAGGGACTAAATCGAATAACTTGCAAAACTTGCATTCTAGAAGTTTTTAGTATGAAATTACATTGGAATATTAATAAGGAGGTCTTAAATATCAATTTGACCAATTTCTAAAATTTTGGACAAAAATGGGCTTGTACATGAAAATTTTCAAAGAAAGGTATTAAGGGTATTTTGG
The DNA here is from genome assembly GCA_025698465.1 of Gossypium longicalyx. Classification (NCBI taxonomy): domain Eukaryota; kingdom Viridiplantae; phylum Streptophyta; class Magnoliopsida; order Malvales; family Malvaceae; genus Gossypium; species Gossypium longicalyx. The sequence continues at coordinate 48,240,137 of CM046995.1, forward strand.
TCATTTGCATATTAAATGAAATAAAATGATAAAAATAACACAAAATAGTCATCTTCTCCATATAGTTGCTGCCGAATTTTGCTCTCTCCATAGCTAGGGTTTCTTCAACTTTTAAGCCTTGATTGTAAGTGATTTCTATGCCCGTTTTTAATGTTCTTTATGTTTTTGGAATCCCGGTAGCTCGATTTAGCTTATGCTAGCAATAATTAAACCTAGGGTTCATATTTGGAAAAATACCCATAGGTGAAATTTGTGTATTTTGGTGTTTTATGATAGAATATGAGGTTTTAAAATATGTCAGACAACTTGTACTACTCGGTTTTAAGCGAAAACGAGTAAAAGGGCTTCATCGGTAAAAATACCTAATAGTCATAAGTACATGTTAGAGTGTGAAATTGATGCTGCCATAGAAGGGAAAAATGATCAGAATGTCATGAAACATAAGAAAATAGGATGAAGTTTAATTCCCGAGCCTAGGGGCAAAAGTGTAATTATGCAAAAGTTTAGGGGCAAAAATGTAAGTTTTCCAAAGTTCGTATTAAATGTTGTTTTGATGAATGTATGTATTAAATAAGATTAATTTCGCATTATAGATCAAGAGAAATGAGATTCAAGTCGCGATCGAGGGAAAAACAAAGTTTACGAAGAATAGGCTCGATTGCTAATAATTTTATACCGAGGTAAGTTCATGTGTAAATGTAGTAATATAATTGTCATTTTAAGTAATTTAATGTTATTTATGTGATATGATGATTAATATCATGAAATATTATGCTTGATGGTTATTATTGAATAATATGTAAATTATGATTTGCTACCGAGTATCGGTTTCAATGTTCCGTGGAAGACGGCAAAGATGTGTAATCAAGGAAAAAGCCCGTTTGAACCTTGGGAATAGATTAGAATACAAGTGACATGTCACTAGGATATTTGGGCATCCGAGCTCGTTGAGTTGAGTCCGAGTTCACTTATGGATGCAAATATCCAAACTCGTTGAGTTGAGTCCGAGTTCGTGAGATGTAACTAGGCATCCGAGCTCGTTGAGTTGAGTCCGAGTTCACTTATGGATGCAAACGCCCGAGCTCGTTGAGTTGAGTCTGAGTTCGCTTATGGGCAGGTTACATGGTAGCTTGGCTACATATGTGGCACTTATGTACAAACTTTCCGTGTATTCGAATTATATTCTGATGTGTTCAACGGGTGGATCTTAGGAAAATAAGGAAAATGCCTAAAACTAAGGTGACATGTTGGTAAGTGTGGTAAATGAGAAAATTTGACAGGTATGTGCTTAAACCCTCGGGTTGAAAACTTGCTAAGATGAAATCGTAGAAAGATATTAAATGTAAATGATGTTTTATGTGGGATTGTGTGATTATGTTACTTGCTATTTGCATGTGAACTTACTAAGCATTTATGCTTACTCCTTCCTTTTCTTTCATTGTAGTTTTGACAAGCTGGCTTGAGAATCGGGATAGGTCGAAGACTCGTTCACACTATCCGAAGGCTTAAATCAGTAAAATGACTTGTATATTTTGAATGTGGCATGTATGGCAAAATACTCACTTTGTGTAATTGATCTTATGATATGGCTATGGTTTGGCAAGAAAAGGGTTTGTAAATGATTAGCCATTGGAATGGCCAATCTAAGTCATATTTGATGTTATGTATGTTTAAAATGATATTTAGTCCATGAAAATCCTTAGTAAAGTGAAATTTGCCATAAAATAGAATCTGACAGCAGCAGTGATGTAAATTTGAAAAATCACTAAAAATAGTTTAAATGGAATTAAATGATGAGTAAGTTATGAAATTGAAGCTTAATGAGTCTATTTTCATATGGATTGAACAAAACAGGTATATGAATTATAATTTAGGAGACATTTGAATTTTTGTGAAATAGGGCCAGAGTGATTTCTGGATCCCCTGTTCTGACTTTGTAAATTCACCATAAATTGTATAAAAATAATTTGAAATCATACTTTATATGTACAGATTTCTTATTGAGTTTAGTTTTAAGAGAAACAAACTGCATAGTCATTGAAATTCTGTACAAAGAGATATCTGATTCGTAATACACAGAGATTAGAACAGTCAAACCCTGAAACAGGGGAGACTTTAACTAATAAACTGTACTAATTGGCCAAGCCAAAAATTCTAGAAAAAAATTCGTAAATATATATGTGAGTCTAGTTTCAGGGAAAATTTACTGAATTGGATTTTGAGTTTTGAAACTCGAGATATGAATTTTTAGGCAACTATGACGCAGATTGCTAGCTTGACTGAAAATTTTAAAATTAAATTATTTGAGCTGTTTAAGCAATGAATTAAGTCTGTTAACACCTCGTGTTTGACTCCGGCAATGGTCTCGAGTACGAGGCGTTACATTTGGTGGTATCAAAGTAGGTTTAGTCGGTTCTCGAACTAATGTGTTGTATGTACGGGTTTTGCTATACATGACATATATATATTGTGATAGTGTGACGACTTCTGACCTTTTAAATGATTTCTTTATATAGTAAATGGATCCCAATCCAGTTGCGCCTGATGATGTAGAGAGTAATGCACCAGCTCCGACTGAAAGGGCGGTGCCAACTGAAAATCCACCTCCTACTGTTGGTCAAGGAGGAGGAGAAGGGGCTCGGGAAGCCTTTCTCCAAATGATGAATACTTGGTATCTGAGTTCGTTAAATCTGAACCCGAATGCACAACCTCCCCACCTCCCGATTCTACAACCTGTACCCCGATGCCTCAAGGTGTGGATTTGATGAAATTTCATAGAACTCCGGTTGATGAGAATCCATAAGCAAGGGGCCAAGAATTCGGGGCAAATATTGATGATGATGCCGAGAAAGCGAGTTTTGGCTCGAGAATTCTATTCGAGTATTTGATGAATTATCGTGTACACCGAGAGGAATGCTTGAAATGTGCTATATCATTGTTGAGGATTCAGCTATCATTGGTGGAAGACATTGACTTGATGGTACCGAAGAGAAAGTAACTTGGGAGTTCTTTCAAGAAGAATTTCGGAAGAAATATATCGATGAAAGATTTATTGATCGAAGTGTAAAGAGTTTCTTGAATTAAAGCGAGGAAACATGATTCATCGAATATGAAAGGGAGTTCGTCGAGTTGAGTAAGTATGCTAGAGAATACATTCCTACTGAAGCTAAAATGTGCGAGACGATTTGAAGATGGACTCAATGAAGACATCAAAGTATTTGTTGAGATTCTTGAATTAAAAGAAATGGTAGTATTGGTTGATCGAGCTTGCAAGGTGAAGAACTACTTAAAGAGAAGAAAAAGCGGAGAGTGAGACTAGAAATTGGAAGAAAAGACCAACGAGCGGCTTCATTCTCACAAAGAATCCAAAAAATCTAGAAATATGAATCCTCGTTCACAGGTTTCAGCTGGACAATCATATGGAAATGTTAAGAAGCAAAATATGGATCCTAAATCTTAGACTACTTCTGCGGCTAGTGTGGGAAATACGAGATTTGTTAAGCTTTGAGTGCCGGTGGTGTGGCAGAAATCATTTTGGCCCATGTAAAGCGAATGAATGTTTTCGATGTGGTTCTCTGGATCATTTTATTAGAGACGGCCCAGAGAGAGCTGAGAAAGAAAAATTTCAGAATGAAAAAGCTAGTGGTGTAGACTCGAGGGGAAGATATTCGAGAAAAGTGGAAATGAAGCAAGCGAAAAAAATGTAGCGGAGATTCAACTAAATAAATCAAGCAAGAGCTCCAGCTAGAACTTATGCTATAAAGGCACGTGAAGATGCTTCATCACCCGACGTGATTATTGGTATATTTTCTCTTTATGATGTTAATGTTAATGCTTTGATTGATCCTGTTCTACTCATTCATATGTATGCATGAAATCGGGTCTAGTATGAATATACCTATTGAGAACACGAAATTTATGATTAAAGTGTCGAATCCGTTAGGCAAATGTGTGATAGTTGATAAAGTATGCAAGAAATGCCCTTTAATGATTCGGGCTCATTACTTTCCGGCCGACTTGATGTTGTTGCCGTTTGATGAATTTGATGTTATTTTGGGTATGGATTGGTTGACATTGCATGATGCTATAATAAATTGCAAAGAAAAGGTTATAGAATTAAAGTGTGAAAGTGGTGAAATTCTGCGGGTTGAATCAGACAAACCAGAGGCATTATCTAGTATGATTTTTTCAATGTCGGCTCAGAGATATTTGAGAAAGGGTTATGAAGCTTATTTGGCGTATGTAATTAATACAAAAGAAGTTGAAAAGAAAGTTGAATCAGTGTCGGTTGTGTGTGAATTAGCGGACGTATTTCCAGAAGAATTATCGGGTTTGCCTCTAGCTAGGGAAGTAGAATTTGGTATTGATTTGATACCGGGAACAGCTCCGATCTCGATTGCTCCATATAGAATGGCACCAGCAGAGTTGAAAGAATTAAAGTCGCACTTGCAAGATTTGACTGATAAAGGTTTTGTGAGACCAAGTTTTTCACCTTGGGGTGCTCCCGTGTTATTTGTGAAAAAGAAAGATGGTTCTATGAGATTGTGTGTTGACTATCGGCAGTTAAACAAGGTGACAATCAAGAACAAGTATCCGTTGCCGAGAATTGATGATTTATTTGATCAGCTAAAAGGAGCAACATGGTTTTCAAAGATTGACTTGAGATATGGGTATTACCAGCTGCGAGTAAAAGAGTCGGATGTGCCTAAAACTGCTTTTAGAACAAGGTACGGTCATTATGAATTTTTAGTTATCCCATTCGGGTTGACAAATGCTCCTGCTGTGTTTATAGATTTAATGAATCGCATATTTCGGCCATACTTGGACAAATTTGTTGTGGTTTTTATAGATGATATTTTAATTTATTCAAAAGATGAGACAGAGCATGCTGAGCATTTGAGGATAGTTTTGCAAACTTTGAGAGATAAGAAGCTGTATGCTAAGTTTAGTAAAAGTGAATTTTGGCTCTAGGAAGTTGGATTTTTGGGTCATATTGTTTCAGGTGATGGTATACGGGTTGATCCTAGTAAAATTTCAGCCATTGTTGATTGGAAACCACCGAAAAATGTAACCGAAGTTAGAAATTTCTTGGGGCTAGCTGGGTATTATCGGCAGTTTGTAAATGGATTTTCTATAATTGCTGCTCCTATGACTAGACTACTCCGAAAGAATGTTAAATTTGAATGGACGGAAGAATGTCAACAGAGTTTTGAAGAATTAAAAAAGTTATTAACTAAAGTACCAGTGTTGGTACAACCCGAATCAGGTAAAGAATTTGTGGTGTATAGTGATGCTTCTCGAAATGGTTTAGGATGTGTACTTATGCAAGAAGGAAAAGTGGTGGCTTATGCTTCGAGACAGTTAAAATCTCATGAAAGAAATTATCCGACTCATGATTTGGAATTAGCTGCTATAGTGTTTGCTTTGAAGATTTGGCGACATTATTTGTATGGTGAAAAGTGCCGAGTATATACCAACCACAAAAGTCTTAAGTACTTGATGTCACAAAAAGACTTGAATTTGAGACAGCGAAGATGGTTGGAGTTATTGAAAGATTACGAGCTTGTTATTGATCACCATCCGGGAAAAGCGAATGTGGTTGCCGATGCTTTAAGCAAAAAATTACTATTTGCTTTGAGAGCTATGAACACTCGGTTAAAGATATCAAATGATGGTTCGATTCTAGCAGAGTTAAGAGCAAGACCGATGCTTTTACAAGAGATTTCTGAAGCTTAGAAAACTGATGAAGATTTGCAAGCCAAGAGAAAACAGTGTGAAGCTGATACGGGGTCAGATTTCAAAATCGATTCTGATGGTTGCTTAATGTTTAAAAATCGGATTTGTGTACCGAAAAATAATGAGTTGATTCAAAAGATTTTGCATGAAGCACATAATGGTTTTTTGACGGTTCATCCGGGCAAGATGCGAAAATGTATAATGACTTGAAGAAAATGTACTGGTGGAGTGGAATGAAAAGAGATATTTCCGAGTTTGTATCAAAGTGCTTAGTTTGTCAACAAGTGAAAGCTGAACACCAAGTACCTTCAGGATTACTCTAGCCTATTATGGTTCCTGAATGGGAATGGGATCGGATTACTATGGATTTTATATCAGGGTTGCCGTTAACTCCGGGGAAGAAAAATGCCATCTGGGTAATAGTTGATGTGATCGACTAAATCAGCTCATTTTATTCCGGTACGTATGGATTATTCTCTTAATAAGTTGGTTGAATTGTATATCCGTGAGATTGTTAGACTTTATGGAATACCTTTGTCAATCATTTCGGATAGAGTCTGAGATTTACTTCACGGTTTTGGCAAAAGTTGCAAGAGGCATTAGGTACAAAGTTAAATTTTAGCACTGCCTTTCATCCACAAACTGATGGACAATTAGAGAGAGTAATTCAGATTCTTGAAGACATGCTCAGATGTTGCGTATTGGAATTTCAAGGTAGTTGGGAAAGGTACTTACCGTTAGTAGAATTTGCTTATAATAATAGTTATCAGACGAGTTTGAAGATGGCACCTTATGAAGCATTGTATGGTCGTAAATGCCGGACACCATTGTATTGGACTGAACTCAAGGAAAATTAGATTTATGGAGTTGATCTAATAAAAGAAACCGAAGAAAAGGTGAAAGTGATTCGAGATTGTTTGAAAGCTGCTTCGGATAGACAGAAATCTTATGCGAATTTGAAACGAAAAGAAATCGAGTTTCAAGTTGGTGATAAGGTATTTTTGAAAGTGTCTCCATGGAAGAAAGTCCTTAGATTTGGACGGAAGGGCAAGTTAAGTCCGCGTTTTATTGGGTCGTATAAAATAATTGAAAAAGTTGGACCGGTAGCATATAGGCTAGCATTACCACCTGAATTAGAGAAGATTCATGATGTGTTCCACGTATCTAAGTTACGTCGGTATCGTTCGGATCCTTCACATATAATTTCACCGACAGAAACTGAACTACGACCGGATATGACTTACGAAGAAGAACTGATTAAGATTTTAACTCGAGAGGTCAAGCAACTAAGAAATAAAAGTGTCGCTCTCGTGAAAGTACTATGGCAAAAGCACAGGGTAGAAGAGACTACATGGGAACCTGAGGAAACTATGAGAAATCAATACCCACACCTGTTTATCGGTAAGATTTTTTCGAGGACGAAAATCCTTAAAGGAGGGGAGAGTTGTAATATCCCGAATTAGGGCCTAATTGAAATAGTGGTTTCGTGACCACAAATCTGAGATAGAAATAATTATTTTATAATTATTTTGATGTTTATGATATGATTGCATGATTGTGTGAAAATTTCGTGACGAAATTCTGTGCATAAAGTGCTTAAGTTGAAATTAGGGACTAAATCGAATAACTTGCAAAACTTGCATTCTAGAAGTTTTTAGTATGAAATTAGTTTGGAATATTAATGAGGAGGTCTTAAATAGCAATTTGACCAATTTCTAAAATTTTGGATAAAAATGGGCTTGTACATGAAAATTTTCAAAGAAAGGTATTAAGGGTATTTTGGTCATTTGCATATTAAATGAAATAAAATGAGAAAAATAACACAAAATAGTCATCTTCTCCATATGGTTGCTGCCGAATTTTGCTCTCTCCATAGCTAGGATTTCTTCAACTTTTAAGCATTGATTGTAAGTGATTTCTATGCCCGTTTTTAATGTTCTTTACATTTTTGGAATCCCGGTAGCTCGATTTAGCTTATGCTAGCAATAATTTAACCGAGGGTTCATATTTGGAAAAATACCCATAGGTGAAATTTGTGTATTTTGGTGTTTTATTATAGAATATGAGGTTTTAAAATATGTCAGACAACTTGTACTACTCGGTTTTAAGCGAAAATGAGTAAAAGGGCTTAATCGGTAAAAATACCTAATAGTCATAAGTACATGTTAGAGTGTGAAATTGATGCTGCCATAGAAGGGAAAAATGATCAGCATGTCATAAAACATAATAAAATAGGATGAAGTTTAATTCCCGAGCCTAGGGGCAAAAGTGTAATTATGCAAAAGTTTAGGGGCAAAAATATAATTCTGCCAAAGTTTGTATTAAATGATGTTTTGATGAATGTATGTATTAAATAAGATTAATTTGGCATTATAGATCAAGAGAAACGAGATTCAATTCGCGATCGAGGGAAAAACAAAGTTTACGAAGAATAGGCTCGATTGCTAATAATTTTATACCGAGGTAAGTTCATGTGTAAATGTAGTAACATAATTGTCATTTTAAGTAATTTAATGTTATTTATGTGATATGATGATTAATATCATGAAATATTATGCTTTATGGTTATTATTGAATAATATGTAAGTTATGATTTGCTACCGAGTATCGGTTTCGATGTTCCGTGGAAGACGGCAAAGATGTGTAATCGAGGAAAAATCCCGTTTGAACCTTGGGAATAGATTAGAATACAAGTGACATGTCACTAGGATACTTGGGCGTCCGAGCTCGTTGAGTTGAGTCCAAGTTCACTTATGGATGCAAATATCCGAACTCGTTGAGTTGAGTCCGAGTTCGTGAGATGTAACTAGGCATCTGAGCTCGTTGAGTTGAGTCCAAGTTCACTTATGGATGCGAACGCCCGAGCTCATTGAGTTGAGTCCGAGTTCACTTATGGGCGGGTTACATGGTAGCTTGGCTACATATGTGGCACTTATGTACAAACTTTCCGTGTATTCAAATTATATTCCGATGTGTTCAATGGGTGGATCTTAAGAAAATAAGGAGAATGCCAAAAACGAAGGTGACATGTTGGTAAGTGTGGTAAATGAGAAAATTTGACAGGTATGTGCTTAAACCCTCGGGTTGAAAACTTGCTAAGATGAAATCGTAGAAAGATATTAAATGTAAATGATGTTTTATGTGGGATTGTGTGATTATGTTACTTGCTATTTGCATGTGAACTTACTAAGCATTTATGCTTACTCCCTCCTTTTATTTCATTGTAGTTTTGACAAGCCGGCTTGAGAATCGGGATAGGTCGAAAACTCGTTCACACTATCCGAAGGCTTAAATCGGTAAAATGGCTTGTATATTTTGAATGTGGCATGTATGGCAAAATACTCACTTTGTGTAGTTGATCTTATGATATGGCTATGGTTTGGCAAGAAAAGGGTTTGTAAATGATTAGCCATTGGAATGGCCAATCTAAGTCATATTTGATATTATGTATGTTTAAAATGATATTTAGTCCATGAAAATCCTTAGTAAAGTGAAATTTGTCATAAAACAGAATCTAATAGTAGCAGTGATGTAAATTTGAAAAATCACTAAAAATAGTAGAAATGGAATTAAATGATGAGTAAGTTATGGAATTGAAGCTTAATGAGTCTATTTTCATATGGATTGAACAAAACAGGTATATGAATTATAATTTAGGATACATTTGAATTTTTATGAAACAGGGCCAGAGTGATTTCTGGATCCCCTGTTCTGACTTTGGAAATTCACCATAAATTGTATAAAAATAATTAGAAGTCATACTTTATATGTACAGATTTCTTATTGAGTATAGTTTTAAGAGAAACAAACTTCATAGTGATTTAAATTCTGTACAGATAGATATCTGATTTGTAATACACAGAGATCAGAGCAGTCGAACCCTAAAACAGGGGAGACTTTAACTAATAAACTGTACTAATTGGCCCTGCCAAAAATTCTAGAAAAAAATTAGTAAATAGATATATGAGTCTAGTTTCAGGAAAAATTTACTGAATTGGATTTTGAGTTTCGAAACTCAAGATATGAATTTTTAAGCGACTGTGACGCAGATTGCTAGCTTGACTAAAAATTTTAAAATTAAATTGTTTGAGCTGTTTAAGCAATGAATTAAGTCTGTTAACACCTCGTGTTCGACTCTGGCAACAGTCTCGGGTACGGGGCATTACACGTGTGCTAAGGCCGTGTCCCTCACACAACTGAAACACACGGCCGTGTCTCTGCCCGTTTGGCCAACACTTAGGCTATTTTTCAAGCCTTGGTCAACCATAAACCCTCACACATTTATACAACATCAAGGACATATAACATGGCATCCATTTAATGATTAAACATCTTCAATTTGGCCACAAACATAGCATTTGCATGTCATGATACATGTGTTTTACATACTCATTTTATACTACATTAAACACACCAATTCACACTCATTTGGCCTTGTCTATTATGAAATCAATTATACTTTTATACCATGGTTACCATCATACCAAAAGATTTTAACTTAATCATCAAACATTCATATTCAAGGCTAACTCATAACTTTATAACGTACCAACATATTTCACATGCGTAGAATAACATGCTGGTTTAAGACATTGCACACCATATCTAGACACAGACTCACATCACATGAAACTTTTAAGCTTGTACATGCACATATAATAGGATTACAACCCAATAATTAATATAAGTCACATCTCATGGCTATACAGAATTGAATCATTATAAGCCAACACATTTGGCCAAATCATGAAACACATATATCAAAAGACTAAGTCTCTATACATGCCACTCACTTGAAAACACTTAAGGTTTATTAATACCCAAAATTGATAATTTGATAGTGTGATGCTACCTCCGACGATATCCAACCCCAAGCTAACCTGATAACACTAAAGAAATGGAAAGGAGGGAGTAAGCTTTATAGCTTAGTAAGTCCATATGAAAATAATAAGCAATATGTCAACATGTTTCTCAAGGTAATACAATCATAATTACACTTTTACTTATGTTCTGGTCTAGTTGTTTTCTTGAGTCATAGTTACTAAATTATTTATATCTGGAGCTACGGAACTCCAAATTAAGATCCCGTTAATTTTTATAGAAACTAGCCTCTCATATATTCTTACTATAAAATTTTTAGAATTTTTGGTTTTGCCAATAAGTACAGTTTATTCTTTAAAGTTACTCATGTTTTACTGTTTGAAAGTTTTGACCTTTCTTTACTAAAAATTAATTATCTCATAGAACGGGATTTGGATAATGTTCCTGTCTATTCCTCTTTAGTCATATGAATTCTAATCCATAATTATTTTCATACAATTTTTAATAATTTTCCAAAGTCAGAATAGGGGAATCCAAAATCATTCTGACCTTATCTCTCGAAAGTTCATATATCTTATAATATGAAATTCTTTTGCTTATACAGTTTCTTCTATGTAAGACTAGACTCAATAAGCTTTAATTTCATATTTTATTCAGCCTCTAATTTGACTTCCACAATTTTTGATGGATTTTCAAATTTAGACTACTGCTACTGTCCAAAACTATTTTAGTGCAATACAATGATAACTATAATAAAATCGTTTCCAACTAATCATGAACTCACCATTTCATGGATCCCATACTCATTTACACAATAGATCTCAATATAAACTCGTTATTTCTCATGGGCATTCTTAACCATACATTCCATCAATCAAGGTAATTTTACTAAATACCACACTCAATCAACAAGTTAGTCACTTGTATATCAATATGCATAGATGAGCTCATCATGTCATGTACATGTTTCATCTTTTATTTCTCGTGTCATTTAACATGTTATCCGTTGAATCATTGAATTTTTTATGGACATTTCATGTAGTACACTGGAAGTGTACAATTTCATTTTCCATTAATTCATATCCTGTAGTACCTATTAAGGTACACTCTCGAGCAACATATCATACAGCAGAAACACCAGTCTAGGCTAGAATCTGTCTGTAACATATACTCTAGGAGCTTTGTTGGATTACCAGTCCAGGCTAAATCCTTTTGTGACAAAGAATTCTCCATAGAGTTTATTCTGGATTATCAGTCCAGCCTAAATATAGTCAGTTAGGATTACCAGTCCAAGCTAAATCCTAATTGAAACATATGCTCAAGAGTCTCATTTCGGATTACCCGTCTGGGCTAAATCCATTCTACAACACATATAGTTTCAATGGAGAAATCACCTCTCAACCATCGGAATTCAATATTCAAACAGAATATAATCCTTCTTAATAATCTCCAACATACATCATTTCATTCATTGCAATGTCTATATAATTTACATACATAACAATGTAACATAACATTCAAATCAACACATTTTCATGTTTATTTAAGCGTTAAATCTATAACAAAAATAACATGTTGTATTATTTTCATACAAACTTACATCGATACCAAAAATGGTGAAAAAGACCTAACCGTCAAATATTTATTTTTCCCCTGTTTTAGGCCCGAATCTCGTTTTCTTTAATCTAAAATATCACATTTAGCTCACTTATTAGTCACATTATTCATTATGACCCAAAAATCATATTATGGCAAAATTACATTTTTGCCTTTAAATTTTATCATATTTACACTTCTGCCCCTAGGCTCGTAAAATGAAATGCTTTCATTTTTCTTGTACTTTAAGCCTATCCGAACCTTTATTACTCTTATAAGAGCCCACGTTTCTCTTTTATTTCTCACATTTACTACCCATTTTACAACTTTTACATTTTACTCCTTTTTAAGCATTTTCATGCAAAATCACTTAGTAAAAGTTGTTAAACATACATCAATCTTTCATATTCTTCCATTAATCTACAAAATACTAACATGTCATGCATGGGTAAATTTTTAAACATGAACCCTAGCTCAAAATATGGGTAGAAACGAGTAGATCATGTTGTGAGGACTTCAAAAATGCATAGAACATTAAAAACGGGGCTCGGGATCACTTACTAATGAGCTTGGAAGCTTGAACACAAACCCTGGCCATGGCTTCTTCTAAATTTCGGCTGAATGGGGAAGAAGATGAACAATTTTGGCTTATTTTCCCTTTTTAATTCATTTATTTACCAAATGACCAAAATACCCATATTGCCTTTATTCGAAATTTTACCTAACCATGTCCATTTTTGTCCAACTTTTTAAGACTTGGTCAAATTACTCTTTAAGGACCTCTAATTAATAATTCAATTCAATTTCATGTTTAAAGCTTCTAGAACTCAAGTTTCACAATTTATTCAATTTAGTCCTTAAAGTCAAATTAAGCACTTTTTACATAGAATTTCTTCATGAAATTTTCACACAATCATACACACATATCATAGACCTTATAAAAATCATAAAATAATTATTTCTATTTCTAATTTTATGGTCTCGAAACTACTGTTTCGACTATGTAATGCCCCGAATTTGGGCTTAGAAGGAATGGGCCTTGAGCGTGGGAACACAAAAAAGTTTATGTGTGTGAGATATATCACAAATTGCATGTTGGCTTTAGTGGCTAAGTATTTGGGCATATTTGGGAGTGTTGGAGAAGTCTTGGTTTCAAACCTGGGCTTTAGCTAAATTTTTTATTTAAGTGAATAAAACCTTTGGTACTTCGAAGTAAGCCTTTTAAATAATTAAGATTAAAATGTGACACAAGATAAGCTTGTAGTCTAGTGGTTGTGGCGTCATTAAGGTGGCAAGGGTGCTTGAGTTCGATTCACTCTATGTACATAGGAGTATTAGTATTTATTTTACTCCTTTGCTGTATGAGTGGTGGAGTTTGAATAAAACACTACAAGGGTGGTTGGAATTTGAACTGGTCAAGGAATGGATTATGGAGAAAATGAATGAGAATATTAGGGAGGAAATCATTGAGGGATTTTAGAAGGAACTCAGAAATTTGGCTGGGGAGGGTGCCTTTCATTTTTCGACTTTTGGTGGTCATTGTTTTTTTGGTTTTTCCTCTGCAACATCTTAGCCATATACTTTCATTGAGTGGCTGAATACATTTTGACTTGTTTTCATAACTCCTTCATCTATTCTTTTGAGTCCTACGATCAATTCTATTATGCTTCTTCTTCTATTTTTCACTGCGGCATTCGTTCACCCATACTTCCCCTTTCGGTTAGCCCTCTAGTTGTATTCTCTTTTCTTTTGAGTTCTTGCCGGATACCTTTTTCTTCTTCCTTTTTGTCATTTCCTTCGGTTTTTATCAAACGACTATTCTTTTTCCTTCTCTTACTTTCAGCTTCTGCAATTGATTCTGAACAACCGGCTGAACAACCGTATGAACCTTAGGAATAGTTAGGATACATATGTCATGACATAGGATTCTGACTTATGTGTGTGAGTAAGACCATGGCATCGATATATGATTCCAATATATGTGTGCGAGTAAGACCCTATCTAGGACAGTGGTATCGATATGTGATTACATGTAAGACCACGTCTAGGACGTTGGCATTGTACGATATGTGTGCTTTTCTGAGTATCCTATCCAATTCCGAATGGTTCATTGGGCAACGATAATTGTGATCGATTGTTTAAAATGAGCTAATTGGCCAGGTATGAGCTAGCTTGTTACTTATTTAATTTAAGGTAAGCGGATAACTTGATTATTTCATATAAATTATATTTGATGCAAATGAAAGACATATGTGATTATAGTATGTATATTCGACCAAATAATCAATATATGTACAAGATAATGTATATTGATCCTTGAGTTTGTGTATTTGAGCATATGTATATTTGGTCATTTAATGACATTTTGACTATGAAAATTGAATAACATTTGGAAAATTTGATTATTTGAGCATTCGGTCAAAATGGAAAATTGAGTATGGAACCTATTATATATGAAATTTGTAGTTTGAATTTAAGGAATGATAATGTTATTATAATTTGGTTAGTTTAAAATGAATTGATTATATATTTTGGATTGTTTATTTGCTTATGACTTACTAAGCTATAAAAGCTTATTCTATGTATATGTGTGTTTTTGTTTTATAGATTTTGATCAAGTTACGAGCTCGGGGATCATCGTCAAAGTCTATCACACTATCGACTAACTTCGGCATGTATATATTTTTGGAACTATGGCATGTATAGGCTAGGTTATATATTTTGAAATAATTGATTTTTGGATATGTATATATTTAAAAGCCATGCGAAAATGGCTTGTTCATTAGCTAAATATAGGTTTATGGTTTGATTAAATGATGTGGTTGAAAATTTTGGATGTGCTTGGTATATTCGGTTATGATATATATATATGTTTGGTTAGATGTGATTATTGCTTGAAGTGGTTGGTGAAAGGTGAATGGCTTTTGAATTTGATCATAAGATGTGGTATAAATATTGTTTGTCTTGAGTGATGTTTACATATATATTTGATATTTGAGATGTGAATTGGAATTATAAATGTACATGATTTGATATGTTTGGAAGAGTGTATCACTTATTATGGTTAACACTTACACATAGATTGATGATTCGGTATGCTTATTGAGATGGTATAGATTTTGATAAATATTTGGTTAACTTGTGTCAATGATTTATACATTTAAAAGTTGATTTGGTCAAGTTATGTGCAATGTTATAAGTATATATCATGAGTGACTTTTTAATTTCGTAATTAGATTGGAATATGATTATTATTTGTCATGTGATATTTGCTAATTTAATAATCATGAAAATGTGATTCTTTGAAAAGTTTTCATACAGATTGAATAATAGAAATTGGTTTAGTAAAGAAATGGTCATTGAATGAAACACATGTATTAGGCATGGTCATATTTGCCTAAAGCCTTATAAAATGATCATATGAATAATAGATTATTTATGTTTGAAATGGAAAAATTTGACATTTCTTGTAATTAAAATTTACATGCCAAATGAAGTAGGGTAAACATGGTATGTATCTCGAATATGTATGCTTTAAAATTTTCATGTATGAAATCTTTGATTGATTAAATTGTATTGTATTTGTTTTTGCTTTAATAATGAAATGAATTTGTATAGGAAAGCATATGGTAATGGCTAATGCTTATAAAAGTGACCAAATGAATAGAGATTTTAGTATTTTAAGGTTTTAATGGTTTGCATGCAAATTTGGTTTTTGTGCTCTTTGATATTTTATGCTTATAATAATTGATCTAAATTATTTTATAAAGACTTTGATATGTGCATATGATTTGTGTTAAAATGATATAGTTGACATTATTTGTTTATGATTTAATATTAGATACTAGTTAATTAATATGTTATAAATTGTTTCGTAAAAAGTTAAATTAATTGTTTAAGTTTATAATTGATTTGAATTTGAAATACATGTTTGAGTATGTTTGTGATTGTTTAAAAGCTATGTCTCTTCTACTAATACCTCGTAACTCATTCCGGCGACGGATACGGGTTAGAGGTGTTACAATTTTACTCATTTGTTGTGTGAGTGGTGGAGTTTGAATAAAACACTACAAGGGTGGTTGGAATTTGAACTGGTCAAGGAATGGATTATGGAGAAAATTAAGGAGAAGATTGGGGAGGAAATCATGGAGGGATTTTAGGAGGAAACAGGGGAGATTGAAGTGAGGTAAGACTGTGCCAAATTTGCTTGGGAAGTACTCAGAAATTCGGCTGGGGAGGGTGCCTTTCATTTTTCGACTTTTGGTGATCATTGTTTTTTTGGTTTTTCCTCTGCAACATCTTAGCCGTATAATTTCCTTGAGTCGCCGAATATATTTTGACCTGTTTCCATAACTCCTTCATCTATTCTTTTGAGTACTACGATCAATTCTATTCTGCTTCTTTTTCTATTTTTCACTACGGCATTCGTTCACCCATACTTTCCCTTTCGGTTAGCCCTCTAGTTGTATTCTCTTTACTTTTGAGTTCTTGCCAGATACCTTTTTCTTTTTCCTTTTTGTCATTTCCTTCGGTTTTTGTCAAACAACTATTCTTTTTCCCTCTCTTACTTCTGGCTTCTGTAATTGATTATGAAAAATCGGCTCAACATCTACCATCTTGTCTCTCTGCACTTCTCAAACTTCACCTCTAATTGCTTCATTGGCCAAATACTCATAGATTAAACCGATTCTCGACTCGTGTACACTACACCTTTTATCAGTATTTGGTTCTGCGGGCTATTGTAGCCAAGGGTGATTGGTGCATTGCTTGTGAACTGAAGAGGTGATCGCTTCTGTTGTTGGTCCAAGGTTACTTTGAGCACAGTTTGCTTTCATAATCAAGTGTGTAACCGTATGCTATGTTTGATGATCGGCTGAAAAGCTAAAAGTGTGTGTATTTGTATAGGGTTTTCGATAATCGTTTAAAAGCCGAAAGTACGTGTTGTTTACTCTGCTATGATTGTAGATCGGTAAAATGTCGAAAATCCAAAAATATGGCGTATGATGCCACACGAGCATGTGATCGCACGTGTGGTGAACTGAGCCCATGAACATGGGCGTTAGACTATAGAGGCACGAGCGCTCTCGTGGTCTTGGGCTGTTCTGGGCCTCGTTAGGCCAAAATGGGCCGTGTGGGCCTAGTGGGCTTGTGGGCCTACACGGATAAAATGCATGTGATGTGGTAAGCGATGTTTGGACTGTGATGTTTGCATAGCTGTGGTTGTTTCTGGGCTAAATGGCCCACACGAGTGTGTGGGCCCACTTGGGCCGAGTATGGGCCATAGGCCCATTTACACCTTTAGGTCTGTTTAGGTTACTTAAGTCACTCAAGGCAACGGTGGACCTTCTGTTGGATCGTTAAGACCCCAGACTGTAAAATTACTGAAATACCCTTATATTGTAAAATTACCAAAATAACTCTGTAGGGTAAAATGACTGTTTTGCCCTTGTAGGTAAATGACCGACTTAGACTGTGATTGTATGACTTGACTGTGGTTGTTAATTGACTTGACTGTGGTTGTTAAACTGGTATGCTTTTAATATATGTTTAAATGACTGTTACTGAGCATGGTCATTCTACATACACGTATGATGATTGAGCATGACATACATGACATATAGCATGGAGTTGGGACATTGATATGGAGAAGTACTGTACTTATAGGGTTTTATGGGTCACACAAGATGACTGTGGATCCAGTATTGACCTATTGAGGTCGCACGAGTCGTACGAGACCACTGTGGACTGACGAACGGCTTAATGCCGCTTAATCTGATTATGGCTTTGTCCCAACCTAAATATGGCTTTGTGCCATCTTGATGATGGCTTTGTGCCGATCATATTATGGTACTGATGGCTTTGTGCCGATCATATTACAGTACTGATGGCTTTGTGCCGATCATATTACAGTACTGATGGCTTTCTGCCGATCATATTACCGCTACTGATGGCTGTAAGCCGTGTATATTTCTGGCAGCTTTGCTGCGTTATTATTTTTGGTAGCTATGCTGCGATATCGATGTGCTGGCTGGGTGGGTCGATTTTATCCCCACATAGTGTGTTGGTTGGTACGGGTGGTGTGTTGGCTGGATCGAGATGGATTGCATTATTGCACTATTGCAATTGCGTTACTAATACTGCCATTGTAATGGGCTTAGGCCCACATGTATTTTGTTTCTGATTTTAATACTGTATTGGGCTTAAGCCCGCACTGTTACTGTACTAGGCTAAGGCCCACATTGTTCTATTACTAGAAAAGGGCTCGTGCCTGCATCGCTCGCATTCTGCATATCTTATTGATTTTTTTATTTTAGGGGATTACACACTGAGCTTTTGTAAACTCACCCCGCTTTTAATTTTTCAGGTAATCCTTAGCGAGAGACGGTTCGACGTATCGGAGGGCTCGGAGGTGGCCACACTATGGACAGTTAAATTTTAGAATTTTGAATTACTTTATCTTAATTACGTATTCTCTTATTTAGGTTTTGTTGTAATAAGTCCTTTCTCTGGTTCATTTTTAAATTTTTGGATTTTATCATATTGTTTGCTTAACTTCTAGTTTTAAGACTCGTGGTTTAAAAAAAAGACAACGTTTTATAAACCAAACGTAAGTAAACAAACGTTTTTCAATAAAAGCTTCCACTGTTTTTGAAACACGAAATTTTACTTTAATGTTTATAAAAACTAATACTTTATTTAACAACATAAAGTTTTAATCAAGCCATCAATCATATGATTTTAGGGTTTTTCAACTACATCAAATTTTACATTTCACCCTTCAATATGACACCACCGAATTCGGCCATAATGTCTAGGCTGGGTTTGGGGTGTTACAGACTAGGCCCTAATTCGGGATGTTAGACAAAATCTCTTGAAAGAAAACAACGAACAAATAACTAAACTCTAAAAACTTAAGAAAGAAAGAAAACAAAACTAAATTTAATGAAAGAAACTAGGTTAATGGAAAAGTGTCTTTAACATGTGCCAGAGGAGCCTATTTATAACCTTAAGGTGGTCGTTGTCCTTAACCCTAGGTCAGCTAAGGTTCTTGAGCTTTAATTTTGATTGTGAAGGCCAAAACGCCCCTATTTCGTGTCTAATTTCTGTCCTAGAGTCGATGTCACGACACACCATGACCTGTGTTGCGACATAGCAACCAGTATGCTCCTTTGTATCCATCTTTAGGGGTATTTCGTGACGCCCTTAGTTTGTTTCACGATATCAAAGGAAGACTTGAGTTTTCTTCATTATGTTCCCTATGTTGCAACATCAGTCCTCCCGTCTTGCGACATAGCGTCCAGTATGATTTTAAAATTCCTTCTAATGGTCTCCTGCACACTTACAAAGTACGTTAGCTCTCCCTTAAGCATCATTCAGCCCTTAAGGTCAATAAAAGACTCAATTAGCACATTTTCTTGAATGTAAGTAAAACTAGAGAAACTTGACTAAATTGTAATGAAAATGATTGTATTCAGGCTCCTTAAGTGTGAAAACTAATTTAATCTACTACATCGAATTTTGACAGATCAAACTCCCCCACACTTAAGTTATTGCTTGTCTTTAAGCAACATAAACAAAAATGACTAATAAACGTGATGACCCTTGAGCAAATACGATACCAATGTTGACTTTAGAGCATATGACTTAGGCATTTCATGCTTACTAACAACTTCAACATGATGCATAGTTGACTTACCATCTTTGGCTTCAAGCATAAAAGTTCAGTATGTTACAAAATATACTAGTATTAAGGGTCTCTCCTATCGGAATTTATCAACAAATCCTACAAGTACTTTGATTTTCCGAGCAGAATATAGATAGTCGTTCATGCACATATCTAGTACGATGTCCATCTATGTATAAAGGATATTTAGGTCACATAAGACTTTTCAACTTGTAACGTTCTGAACCTTAGATAGGTATGGAATTCAAAAATAGTAAGCATCAAAAATGTTACAAACACGAAAATAGTTTGGCACATCGTATTGATCCCTATTATTCCCCCTTTAGTGACTTTTACCTGCTCACGACCTTATTTCTCCTCTCACCTTCCTTCTCTATCCATATAGGAAATCATGGCATGACATAGTAACCATGGTTAGCCTACATTGAACATAATTTTTTCTATTGTTGTGACTTTGTCACTATTCCTTTTCAATTTTTCTCACTAAGGAATTCTTTTTGGTTTTTTAAGTACTTTTTCTACTCGTATGGATTTTCTTTTTGGATCTTTCTTTTTGTTTTACACTTTCAGGTTAACCTATAATTCCCATATCACAGTAGTCTTTCCTTTTTCACACTATTTTTACAAACTCTGCCATGATGTATCTACTTAACCCTCAATACTTATGGCCAGACATATATAATCATACAGTGGAAGATCAAAGAACAAGGGCAAATAAAAATTGACTTTTTCAAGCTTAGGGCTTGTACTGTGGTTCATCAAGAAGTGTCAACAGGCTCAAAAATTGGTATTAAGGTTGAAATATAATTAGGACAGCTTTTTGGCTCTGGATGTGTTCCAAACAATGCCTTAGTTCATCCGTACATATCTCAACAAGCATAAATTTAATCAACCAAACAAATATAAATTCAACTATTTATTATTCGTACTACCATTCTCATTTCCTTGTATTTTCTATATCACTTGGTATAGTTGATTGCTTAATACCTATTTATAGTGTAATGTATAGAACTTAGTAGCCTAATAATCAAAAGTTTAAAATCACCTATCATTATGCCAAATTTATTCATAAACACAAGCAACCTATGTACATGCTCCTAACCAATCACTTTTATTTCTACAAGCTCAAGCACACAAAAGATAAGAAAAATCAAAGGAAATGTAAAAATTTGAAGCAAATTTTTTATGTTACCCCCCACACTTTAGTTGACACACTGTTCTCAATGTGTAGTCCATAAATAGATAAGGAGGGAAGTTACCCAATTGATTGTAGTCGCTCCAATTGCTAATGATTTTAAGCTCGAATTGTTTGTGTCTCCTTTGTGTTAGGTTTCTACATAAACAAATTTATAAGATGCAAAAAAATGAAAAATCTACTTATTAATCTTACTCCAACAAATTCTAAATTAAAATCATCCAATAATTAATACGTCTTATAAAAGAGAAATAAAAAAATGCTCAATCTGCCTCCAAATAATCAAGGGGATGAGACTACCTCTTCTCCATAGGGGCTTTGTCCTTTCCTTTGAAAAATATTTTGTGGCAGCTCCCACCCATTGAAGTCACATGGTGAGTTGGGCTTCGTATGACAGGCCATTTTGGTGTAGAAAATTACGGTTTAAATGTCGCTTCGTACTTGTCTTCCATTCTAGGGTATTCCTGAGCAGCACCTTCCTCCTCAAGATTAACCCCCTCATTCTGATGAGTCGAAGTCGGCTTGAACATATCTGGGGGATAGTTTAAAGCTCGTAGTGCATTCATCCTTGCAAATTCTTAGAGTACCAGTCCTATCTCCCGCATCCATCAAATCATTCCATCAAGTTTTGTGTAATATCCCGAATTAGGGCCTAATCAGAATAGTGGTTTCGTGACCACAAATCCGAGATATAAATAATTATTTTATAATTATTTTGAGGTTTATGATATGATTGCATGATTGTGTGAAAATTTTGTGAAGAAATTCTATGCATAAAATGCTTAATTTGAAGTTAGGGACTAAATCGAAAAAGTTGCAAAACTTGCATTCTAGAAGTTTTTAGTATGAAATTGCTTTGAAATATTAATTAGGAGGTCTTAAATAGAAATTTGACCAATTTCTAAAATTTTGGACAAAAATGGGCTTGTATATGAAAATTTTCAAAGAAAGGTATTAAGGCATTTTGGTCATTTGGATAATTAATGAAATAAAATGGGAAAAATGACACAAAATAGTCATCTTCCCCATTTAGTTGCTGCCGAATGCTCTATCTCACCATAGCTAGGGTTTCTTCAACTTTCAAGCTTCATAGTAAGTGATTCTAAGCCCCGTTTTTAATGATTTTTACGTTTTTGAGATCCCGATAACTCGATTAAGCTTATGTTAGCAATAATTTAACCTAGGGTTTATATTTGGAAAAATACCCATAGGTGAAATTTGTGTATTTTGATGTTTTATGATAGAATATGAAGTTTTAAATAATGTTAGACAACTTGCACTACTCGATTTTAAGCAAAAACGAGTAAAAGGGCTTAATCGGTAAAAATACCTAATAGTCACAAGTACATGTTAGAGTGAGAATTTGATGTTGCTATAGAAGGGAAAAGTGATCAGCATGTTGTAAAACATAAGAATAAGGAATAAAGTTTAATCCCGAGCCTAGGGGCAAAAGTGTAAATACACAAAAGTTTAGGGGTAAAATTGTAAATTTGCCAAAATTTGAATTAAGGATTAATTTGATAATGTGAGTATTAAATAAGCTAAATGTGTTATTTTAGATCAAGAAAGACGTGGAATCGACCCCAATCGAGGAAAAGAAAAGATTGTGGACTAAATTGCAAAATCTTTGTATTTTGGTACCAAGGTAAGTTCATGTGTAAATAATGTAACATAATTGTTATTTTTAAGTCATTGATGTCAATTATGTGATATGCTGATTTTTATTATGAAATATATGCTTTGTGGTTATTTTCGAACAAAATGCAAATCATGTGTGCTACTTGCTAAATATAATTATTACCGAGTTTTGGTTTCGGCATTCTACGGAAGACGGCAAGGATATGTATTCGAGGAAAATCCCGTTTGAACCTTAGGAATAGATTAGGATACAAGTGACATGTCACTAGGATGGTTGAGCATCCAAACTCGTTGAGTTGAGTCCGAGTTCACTTATGGATGCGAATGTCCGAACTCATTGAGTTGAGTCCGAGTTCGTGAGATGTAACTAGGCATCCGAGCTCGTTGAGTTGAGTCTGAAGGATGCGAACGCCCGAGCTCGTTGATTTGAGTCCGAGTTCGCTTATGGGCGGGTTACATGATTGCTTGATTGCATATGTGGCACTTATGTGCAAGTTATCCATGTATCCGAATTATATTTCGATGAGTTCAACGGGTAAAGTTCTACTCAAATGGAGGAATACTTGAGATGAAAAGAGACGTATTAGTAAGTGATGTGAAATGGATACTTCGGACAGGTATGTACTTAACCCTCGGGTTGAGTATTGATACAATAACGATAAGGTAGTAAAATGATGAATGATGATTAGAAATGAGATTTATGTTTTGGTGATACCATGCTAATGTTGTTTGGTATGATTGCTTTGTTATGTTACTTATTATTTGCATATGAACATACTAAGCATTTATGCTTACTCCTCCTTCTTACTCATTGTAGTTTTGGACAAGCCAGCTCAGAGTCGGGATAGGTCGAAGGATCACCACACTATCCTAAGAACTTTTCGGTAAATGGCTTGTAAATTTAAGTATGGCATGTATAGCAATATACCTATTTTGTGTAAATGATCTTATGATATGGTGATGGAATGGTTGAGAAAATGCTTGATAATGATAAATTATGGAAATGGTTAGTTTAGATTATGTTTGATGTTGTGGAGAGCTATTAGGATATCCAATTCATGAAAACCCATAAAAAAGGGTGAAATTTGCCATAAACAGAATATTGCAGCAACACTGATGTGAGTTTGAAAATTTACTAAAAATCATAGAAATTTAATTTGGTGATGGATTAAATATCAAATTGAAGCTTATTATGTCTAGTTTCACATGAAACAAATGAAACAGATAAAGAAATTATACGTTAGAAGATATCTGAATTTTAGTGAAACAGGGTCAGAGCAGTTTCTAGATCCCCTGTTTCAACTTTAAAAATTCACCATAAATTGTACAGATATAATTAGGTGGTTTATTTTATATTCTCAGAATACTTACTGAGTCTAGTTTCAGTAGAAATAAACCTCATAATCATATGAATTTTTTACAGAGAGAAATGTGGTTCGTAGCAAACAGAGGTCAGTCCAGTCAAGTCCTGTAACAGGGGTAACTTTAACTAATAAACTGTACTAATTGGCCCAACCAAAAATTCTAGAAAAAATTTAGTAGATAGCTATATGAGTCTAGATTCAGGGAAAATTTACGGATCTTGATTTTGAGTTTCGTAACTCGAGATATGATTTTTCTTGTGACTGTGACGCAAGTAGCTTAAAAGCTGTGAATGTAGAAACAAATAATCCAAAGTTCTAAAAATGTTAAATTAAGCTTAGTAACACCTCATACTCGACTCCGGCGACGGCCTCGGGCGTGGGGGCGTTACATTTTGCGTCTATGTCTCTGTGAGCTCCCTTTCTAATCTTTGGTGATCTTTCTGTTTAAATGATGCTGGTACGTCTATTTTTGTCTTCCTCCTTTATTTCCATTCAGCTTTTTACTTTTGCTAAAGCTCAACATATTTGTTATATAAGGTATCTCTGATGATACTTCTAATTGGTTTCATAAATTGCTTGTTTTCACTCATTGGCACCTATGCTTTACGACATAGAGCTGTGACGTGGTGGGGGAAGAAGAGTCTAGCTTTTTGGCTCTATACGCACTGTTTTACCTCTCAAAAGATCTAGCGCCCTACACAAATTTGATTTTGCTTCAGGATACCATATAATAAGGCAGGTCGAAACACATTAACATTAAAAACATTCAATGCGGGTGCAATTCTAGTGCCAATGAATTGTATCCACATTTTAGCAATAGGAAACATAATAGCTTGATTAAAATTCATGGGAAGCTCAGTTTCTGACCTATAGTTCAAACTACCCCTGCATTGTGTTCAATATTTTATAACATCTTCCATGTCAATGTTTTGAAATCTGTCTAATTTTGTATTATCAATAAAATCTTTTTCATAAAATGGGACGTTACAAAATTCACAAACATCATTAGGGGAAACTGGAATGTCTTCCCCTCGCACTTTAACATCAATTATTACAACATTATAGCCTCGCTTAATCATTTGGTGCTTAAGGGACACATAGACTTCCTGAACCACCGAGATATTTGTATTATTTGTGGGAGTAAGGCAAAACTGCTCGTATTGATGATAACAGACCAAAGTCTAAATTTCTTTGTAGTGGGTCGTTGAGGGTTCAAACCCTCGTTCTTGAATTAAAAGTCTTCCTTGTGACTCCCAAAAATATTTTCCCATATTGGCATTATGGAATCGAATAGGATCGAAAACACGTGGGGTTTCCAGAACAAGAGTTCTTTTGCTCTTACGTAGAGGCATTCTGACTAGATTTTATAACCAAAATAATAACAATATTCAATAGAATGGTAAAAGAGGATTAGGAATACTTGAACCTCAACACTTTTTAAACTCATTTGTGTTTCCTCTTGGTGTGTGTTGATATTGATTTCCTCCAATGTAGCTTCTAGGATTGGGAATGAGGAATTAGGAACTTAGGTTTTTTAGGAGGAAAGAGGTTTGGAGGCTAAGGGTTTTGGGGAGGTTTTAAAAAAGTAAGTGTTTAGAAAGAAGTTAGATTAGGTTAGGGGGTATTTTATGTTTAAAAAGGGTGTTTTTATGGTTAAAGTCTGGGTAAAATAATGATTATTTCATTGAGTTGCATAATCAAGTAGGGTTAACCCTGTGAAAAATTGCAACGATGTCGTGACACAGAGGTTCCATGTTGTGGCATCAATGACAAACTACTTATGTCACGACATCGGTGTTTGATGTCATGACATACCCTGCAGTTTTAAAATTCTAAGAAAATGTCTTCTATGTTGTGACATAGGTTAGTTATGTCGAGATAGCGAGTCAACTTCTGAACTTCTTCGTTACTGACCTTGATGTTGTGACACAGAATTATTTGTGTCGCAACGTTGACCTTATTTCCTAAATTTTTTATTCCCGAAATGCTTTAAGAACTTGTCTTTGGCCTACATTAACAACAAGGTTAGTGGGATATACCATTAGTACAGTTAGTAATAATCGAATGGTAAGAAAATGTTAGGTTTTTCTGTCGGACTCATCCGTCAACTCAGTCAATATGCACTGATGGGCTCCCTATAATTTTTTTATATTTGTATTAGTCCAGCACCTATCATGCCATTCCATTCGTTTGCGGTTGTCCCTTTCCCTGAATTTACCTTTTCGTCCTTCCTTAATGACTGATAACTCTTTTCGTAGGTCATTACTATCGGTGATTGGTGAATCCATATACCTACACAATTTTTTTACTTGATATTCAACATTTTTGTTCTGAAAGAATTTTGAAGATTTCATCTCACACTTGTTGTCTGTGAGGTCTCTATCATTTTCATTGATCAGTTATGTCTTTTCAGAATAACTTTGTAATGCACTTGGTAGAGGAATTAAGAAAAAAAGGGTTGTATTATACAATTGAAAAGTTGTCTCTGTAGGCTTTTAAGTTCATTCATTAGCCTGCAGATAATTCCTTTAGTTGGTTCTTAGGAGAATCGAACATTCCGTAGCGGTCGTAACTCAATGTTTGTACATACTGATTGTTTGATTTGATTGAACCCTTTCATATAATTGTAAGTTCTATCAATATATATTTTTCCCACTCTTTTCAATATTTGGCAAATTCTTAGATCTATAGACTTCTGGGTGATTGGTTTAAGACCAAGTATTTGAAAAGAGTCTAAATTGTCATTATCGATTCAAAACTTTTGTTCTGTAAACTTTTGAATCGATAAAGGTTCTTCTATTAACTCAGTCCTAACTATCATCATCTCTGTTGGTGAGTCTAAATTATATTGCTCTTGTGCTTCAGCTTTGTCAGTATTCCCAAGACTTCAGGGACGATGAGTTCCTGATTTATTTGATATTCCGATTCACTGTCCATTTCCTCTGCTAACTCTATATCTTCTCTTTTCGAAGTTTTGTTTAATTCATCTAAATATTTTTTTCTTGGCTAAAGTAGATAATAGTCTAGGGTTTCTCCTTCTTCTCAAGCACTTATAATGACATTCTCCCTTTTACATAATTTCAAACTTGGCACCTCTTGGTACCTTACTGATGGCATGTTATATGGTCATTATCATTTTGGGAAAGAACCAGAGTTTCTTTTCGAAGTTAACTTAATTCCAACATTAGTAATCATTGATTTTCCTGGATCTCTCAATCTTCATAGACTTCTTCATCAATATCTTCATCACAATCGAGGTCTTTGTCGGACCACATATAATAAAAGTCATCCATGACTTTGAGCTAACTAACTTTTTGTTTGATAGTACTTAAAATTCCTAAAAAAACAATGTTAGACGTGTTAATAAATAGAAATTCATAACTATAACCTTTAAATTTCCTAATTATTCTTTTAAAGTGCAAAAATTAAAATTAACCTAGTAATGTTGCCTCACCCGGTAACGGCGCCAACAACTTGACTGCTTTTGAATGTATAACATCTAGAGTGCGAATACTACAATAAAATATAGAATTACGAGGTGATATCCGCAAGTATACGAGTCTAGTTGTAATATAGTTTTACAATGGAGTGGGTGAGTACTCCGAGGATTGTACCCAAAGGAGGTGAGCGCTAGATCAATTTTAACCTAAGCACTAAAAGATCTAATTAGTACTTTGGATTGATTATAGTATGAATAATATAAAATAAAGGATTTTTTAAGGTTTTTATAATAAAAATAAAACAACATAAAAAGATAAAATTCAAGAGATTAAATAGGAAGACTAAATCAAATCTGATTATGGGTGATTAGCTTGTTTCGATAATCTCCATCAACTGCCACTTCGGGTTCCTCGTCAATCAACTAGTCACTATCCTAGAAGGATCTTTCGATCTTCCACTAACATAACGAGTCAGTAAGAACTACTTATCTTCTGACCTCACGGTCTAGACTGGTTTGGGGTAAAGGAGTTTACGAATGGGCAATGCCAATTTTAGGTTAATTCCCACCTTGATGCCAATTTTAGGTTAATTCAAGAGACTACTTATCTTCTGACCTCACATTCTCCCTTTCCTAAATAGCTGATCTGTTGAGTAACCTTAAAAAATAGTTAATAGATCATACCTCCACTTGCTAATCCCCTATAGCAGGATTAGTTCCACATGGCATTCATAAACAATATATAATCGATATAAAGAGAAAACATGCTAATTAAATCGATAAGATAGAGTAAATGAAAGAGCCTACTTGTATTGATATTAAGCGAAAATCCACAGAGTTGAATGAGTCCACAATCAAAATCTCTTAAAAGAAAACAACAAACAAATAAACTAAACTCTAAAAACCTAAGAAAGAAAAAAAAACAAAACTAATTTTAACAAAAGAAACTAGGTTAATGGAAAAGTGTCTTTAACATGTACTAAAGAAGCCTATTTATAGCCTTCAACTGGCTGTCGTCCTTAACTCTATGTCAGCTGACATTCCTGAGCTTTAAGTTTGATTGTGTGAACCAAAATGCCTCTACTTTGTGTCTAATTTTTATCCTAGAGTCAATGTCATGAAACACCAGAACCTTTGTCTTAACATAGCAACCAGTATGCTCTTCTGTAGCCATCCTCAAGGGTATGCCGTGACACCCTCAGTCTGTGTCACAACATCGAAGACAGACTTGAGTTTTCTTTATTTTGTTCCCTATGTCGCAACATCAGTCCTCCCGTGTTGCGACATAGCATCCAATATCGTTCTAAAATACCTTCTAATGGACTCCTGCACACTTATAATATACGTTAGCTCTCCCTTAGGCCTCATTCGGCCCTTAAGGTTAATAAAAGACTCAATTTTCACATTTTATTGAATGTAAGTAAAACTATAGAAACTTAACTAAATTGTAATGAAAATGCTTGTATTCATGCTCCTTTACTGTGAAAACTACTTTAATCTGCAACAACGAATTTTGGCAGATCAGTTACAACAGAGTAGGTGAGTGCTTCAAGGATCGTACCCAAAGGAAGCTAGTAATAGATCAATTTCGACCTAAACACCAAAAGATCTAATTAGTACTCAAAATATGTTATATTACACAAATATAAAAAAGGGGTTTTTTGGGGTTTTTTATAATAATAAAAATATAAA
Source organism: Gossypium longicalyx (assembly GCA_025698465.1). Lineage (NCBI taxonomy): Eukaryota > Viridiplantae > Streptophyta > Magnoliopsida > Malvales > Malvaceae > Gossypium > Gossypium longicalyx. Next base: position 48,269,302 of record CM046995.1, read on the forward strand.
AAATAAATAAGTATCGAGAAATTAAAAAGTAGAATTAATCAAATCTAATTATGGGTGATTAGCTCGCTTTGGTAATCTTTATTAATTGTCGCTTCAAGTCCTCGTCAATCAACTAGTCGATATCCTAGTAGGATCTTCCTATACATCCACTAGAATAACGAGTCAACAAGGACTACTTATCTTCCAACCTCACAGTCCAGACTGGCTAGGGGTTAAGGTGTTCATGGATAAGCCATATCAATTTTGGGTTCATTCTCACCTTGATAACTTCTTAGGGTTATCAAGCCTAGGGTTTTAGGTTCTTCTTTTCCCAAACATATAATCCATTAAGTAACCCTACAAAATAATCATACCTCCACTCGCTAATCCTCCATAGAGGGATTAGTTCCTCATGGCTTTTGTAAATAGTATAGAGTCTATATAAAGTGTAAACATGATAAATGAATCAAAAGTATAGAGTGTTAGAAAAAGCCTAATTTGTATTATGAATGAAAGTGAATCCACAAGGTTTGATTGTCTCCACAAATCAAATCTCTCAAAATAAAACAAAGAACGGACTGAAAATAAATCTAAAACCTAAAGAAAGAAAAACTTGAATTAAAATTAAAAGAGAGATTCTAATCTAAGTAATTGGTGTCCATAACATGTGACACATGAGCCTATTTATATATTTGAGGTGGTTTTCGTCTTTATAACCCTAGGTTAGCTAACGTTCCTGAGCTTTAGGTTTGATTGTGTGGACCAAAATGCCCCTAGCTCATATTATTTCCCATCTAGAGTCGATGTCACGACACATCAGGACATGTGTCGCGACAAAGAAGTAAGTATACTTTTCTTTGGGATGTCTTCAAGGGTATGTCACAACACCCTTAGGCTGTGTCATAACATTGAAGGTAGTCTCAGAATTTCTCTATTCTACTCCCTCTGTGGCAACATCGAACCCTCCGTGTTACGACATAGTGACCAATATTGGTTTAGCATGCCTTTGAATGGTCTTTTGCACATTTACAAAGTTCATTAGCTTACCCTTAGGCCTTATTTGGCCACTAAGGTTAATAAAAGACTCAATTTGCACATTTTATTGAATTTAATTAAACTTACTAAACAAAATTAAATCCTAATAATAACGCTTATTTTCAAGCTCCTAAAGTGTGAAAATTACTTTAATCTACTATACCGAATTACGGCAAATCAAACTCTTCCACACTTAAGTCATTGCTTGTCCTCAAGCAACACAAGCAAAAAACAAGAGGTGGAAAGAGCAATTGACCGCCTTCAGATGTACTAACATCTAGAGTGTGAATACTGCAATTAAAGATATAGAATTGAGGTGGTGTCTGCAAGTATACAGGTCAGGTTGTAATATAGTTACAACGAAGTAGGTGAGTACTCCAAGGATCATTCCCAAGGGAGGCCAGTAGTTGATTAATTCTAACCTAAATACCAATAGATCTAATTAGCATTTTAATTAAATTATACTACGAATAAACATAAATAAATGGTTTTTGGTTTTTATAAAAAAAGAACAAAAAATAACATTAATAAAAAGGAGTATTCAGAAAACTAGATTATAAATTGGATCAAATGTAAACATGGGTGATTAGCTCGCTTTGGTAATCATAATCAACTATCATCTTGGGCTTTCTTGTTCAATCAACTAATCAATACCCCAGTAGGATTTTTCGATACGTCCATTGAAATACTAATTTGACAAGAACTACTTATCTTCTGACCCCACAGTCCAAACCAGTTCAGGGTTAAGGTGCTCACGGATAGGCCATACCAAATTTGGATTAATTCCCACCTGATGACTTCCTAGGGCTATTAGGCCTAGGGTTTAAGTTCTTCCTTTTCTGAATAGTTGATCTCGTAAGAAATCCCTACCAACAGTTAATGTAACAGCCCGTTTTAAAGTCAAATCAAAACAGTGGTTTTGGGACCACAAATCCAAAGTAGAAATGTTTATTTTATTATTACTTTAAATTCTACAGTATGATTGAATGATCGTGTGAAAATTCCGTTAAGAAATTTTATCGATAAAGCGTCCAATTTGACAAATCGGACTAACTTGCAATAGGTGTAAAATGTGTGTTCTAGAAGCTAGAGGTGTCTAATTGCTATGAAATTTTAAATTGGAGGTCCTTAAATGGTAATTATACCATTATACTTTAAGTTGGATAAAAATGGACATGGTTAGATAAAATTTCAAAGTTTTAAGTGAAGGGTATTTTGGTTATTTGGTAAATAAAGACAAATAAAACTAATAAAAAGATGTCATCTTCCCCAATTTAGTCCCCCCTCCATAGCCGAATTTCTCAGGAGAAGACAGCTAGGGTTTGGCCACTTTCCAGCTCGATTGTAAGTCCATTCTTGTTCCATTTTTAATGATTTTTTATATTTTTGAGATCGGTGTAACCTAATCTAGCTATTTCAAGGACTAATTTGAAAGAAAATCAAAGTCTAGAATTTTACCCATGTAGAATATTTGTGTATTTTGATTTCTAATGATAGAAAATGTATGTTTGATGTTAGGTAAACAACATTTACCAAGTGATTTTTTATGAAAATGTCAAATAGGGACCTATTTGTAAAAGTTATAAAATGTGTGTAAAAATGTGAATAAATGAAAAATATGGACTATTATGAGTACTATTAATATTTTACTAGGCTTGGGTAAAGAAGAAATCGAATGAAAATCATTTTACGAGCCTAGGGACTAAAATGTAAAAAGTTGAAAAGTTAAGGGTAAAAATGTAATTTTTGCCATAAGGTGTTTTTGGGACTAAATTGAATAATGTGATGATTAAATGAGTTAAATGTGATATTATAGATCAAGAAAGACGAGGTTCTAACCTAGACTGGGGAAAGAACAAATTTGTGGACTAAATCGAACAATTAGCCATTTTGTACTGAGGTAAGTTCGTATGTTAAGAACAAGCTTTAATACGATTGTATTTGATTGCTTTAATATTGCATAAATTGTATTTTTGATAAATGTGGATGAGCTTAATCCTATGAACGAGTCCGAAGACGAATTGACAAATAAAAAATCTCGTTTGAACCTTAGGAATAGGGTAGGATACAAGTGACATGTCACTAGGGTTAGTATGTGTTATGTGATCATGTGATCCAGGTGCTAGTCTCGTACGTCCTACCAGTGGCTAAGTATATCGGCATATGTTGCGAATACTTGACAGCCTGTGTGAACAGTACCGCATAACCACTTCTTGACTGACAGCTTGTGTGAGCAGGCCTGTTGATAGCTCGAGAGCGAGCAACTATGTGATATGAGATTTGAGGTAGCATTGGCTACATATGTGGCACTTAGTGTTCAAATTTCCCGAGTATCCGACATTGTTATTCCGAGTGGTTCACGGGTATGTCAAAGATGAGATTATGTGTAAATTCCTTTCGAGAGGGTACAGGTATGTACTTGAAGCTCATATCTATTAAATGCTTGAAATGATGAATATAAGGTAAGTTTTGTGATGGAATGAGTTATGATTATGAGACTAGAGGTGTTCATGGGACGGGCTACCCTGCCCGGCCCGAAGGCCCGCCCTAAATGTCGGAGGGTTTAGGTAAAAATATAAGCCCGAAAAATGGGCTTGGACAAAAAAATAAGGCATGTTTAAAAAATGGAGCGGGCCTCAAGTAAGGTATTTTTAGCCCAGGGCCAGCCCGACCCACCCGAATTCACTAAAGGACAAAAAAATTGCATTTTTTTATTTTTGAATGTTATTTTCTTATTGTTTTCTCCCTATTTTGCTACCATTTTACTATTATGTTGCTATTATTTTGTTGTTCTTGTTTGGATATTGTATAAAACTTATTTTATTGTTAATTTTGTTATTATTTTAAAGGCAACTTGTTAAGTTGCATCTATCTTAGTGATATTTAAGTCTACATATTTTTTAAATTTATTTTCAATTTGTTAGGAAATATTTATTTTGATGTTTTTAGTATTTTTGATGTATTATATATATTTAAAAATAATATAAAAATAATATAAAAATTAATACAAGAGGGGCGGGTCAGGCTCGGGTTTTAGTATTTTTATCCGGGTTGGGCTTGGGCAAAATTTTAGGCCCGTTTTCTAGGCCCGGCCTGACCCCGGCCCAATAAATGGGCATGATTTTTTAGTTGAGCCTAGCTTGAACTCAGCCTGGCCCAGCCTGGCCCATGAACACCTCTATATGAGACCATGGTAAATGTACATTTAATTATGTTATAATATTTGAATGTTATATGCATGGTAAGGTTGTTTATTTCTTGCATACAAGCTTACTAAGCTATATAGCTTGCTCCATTTATTTTCCAAGTTTTTATAGTGTTGCCAAGCTGGCTCAGATCAGAGATCGTTAGAGACTCGAATCACACTATCAAACTTTCATTTTGGGTATTGATGATCTTAGTATTTTGAAAGTATGGCATGTATAGGGACTTGGTCTGTAACGCCCCAAAAATCCCAAAACCCAAAATCCTAAAATCCCAAATTTTCTTTTTCGGTTCTGAAATCCCAAAATGTGTGCTAAGGTTTGAATTTGAACTTAGGGGAAAAGGAAATTATGCGTTAATAATTATTAAGGAACCCTGATAGCAAGTAGTTGGGCTTTTAAATAAAAATAGGGGGAAAATGGCATCAAAAAGCCTTATGGAGGAGTGGCTAAGTGACACCACTTAGGGAGTAGGGAGGTGGCGTTAGTAGCTAGCAAGAAGGTCTAAGGTTCGAATCCTAGCTTAGTGTTTTTAGAAGTTTAATTTTGGCCTTCTAGAAGATTGGAAGTGGCGTGAAGATGGACTTCAAGGGGAGTGTTCAGAAGAGAAAATTAAGGAAAAGATCAAGGGGTTATCAGGGAGAAAAATGAGGAGATGAGAAGGGAGAAGTGATGGAGTCGAATTGGGAATTGGGCATGGAAAATTCGGCTATAAGGGCTATAAATAGGGGCCAAATACAAGGTTGCTAGGCTACTGCCGAAATTCTTCTTCACTTTGTTGCCAGAAACCCCTTTCTCCAAAAGCCGAAAACCCTTATTCTCCTTTTTATTTTCCTTATGCCGATTTCTTTGTTTCACTTTTGGTTTAGCCGATTCTTCTTCCTCTCTCTCTTGGTGCCGAGTAATCAATTGTTGCCATTCAAATCTCTAGAGCCGAATACCCCTTTGGCCGAATACTCTTGGTGCCGCTACTACCTTTCCCACCCAGTTGATTCTAGTGTAAGTGTTTGCTCTTCCAATCGGTTGGTTTTGCTAAGTATCGATTACTGTCCCTCACTCTTTTTAATCAACTTTGGTAGGGAATTAGTATCGGATCTCGGATCTTAGCTCTCTACCGAAATTGCCTTTAGGTGCTTGCGGTTTTGGTAAGTATTCCTCTCCCATTGGCTAAGGTGGCCGAATGTTCATAGTTAAGGTAAGGGGACTTGTGTTGGATACGAGTCATCTATTATTCTGGTTTTAATAGTTAAGATTGGTGCAGATCTAGGAGTTGATCGTGGTTAGTGATTTAAGAAGGGGGCTGATCGCACAAGGTAAGGTTAAGGTGATGTTTCTGTTTTAGTAAAGATATGTATTAAGCATGCGATTAATTGAAGGGTGATATCATTTGTAGGTTGGTGACTAAGGGAATCGCAGCACGTTTGCTCACCAGGTGTGTACATACACTGCACACACAATGAATCGGCAAAAGCCGAAAAGCCGAAATGTCGAAATGCCGAAAAGCTGAAAGTTTGGCTACAGTAGTCTTGTGAGTGTGCGAACACTCATAAGGGAGAAACTGATAGGTTGCTTGAGGCCCATGGGCGATTCCATGGACTTGGGTTGTATTTGGCCATATGGGTCAGAATGGGCTAAATGGGCCCGATGGGCTGTTGGGCCCATAATAGGCAAAAACTAAATATTGATGCTATGTGATAGGAATTTGTATGTGAACATGAATATAAATGTGACTGGGCCTAATGAGCCATATAAATGTGATTTGGGTCTAATGGGCCATATGAATATGATTGGGCTTAATAGGCCAAATACAGGTAAGTGAATTTGATTGGGCTCTGTAAGGGGTTTTGGGCCTAGTATATGATAACTACATAAAACTTAATTAATATATTGCGACCATGGACAAGTCAAAGGGTTAAGGTGTGGCAACGGGTATATGAGTGTCTAGGATTGGATCTAGGGAGAGCTTGGTACTTAAGCGGTCTTAATGACCCACCCCCTCTTCTCTGGAACCCTACCTGGTGCATAGTATTCGTTCATCTTAACTCACGGGATTTGTTAACGGGCCAAGGTAAGTGAAAACCGTAATAAAGGGAAAATTACCTAAATGCCCTTAAGGGAAAAAATGACCAAAATACCCCTAGGTGTTGAATGTAAGTTTTATGGATGTGACATGCATACATATGATATTCTGCTTAGGTTGCATATGGGTTGGGAATTATAGAATGGAGAAAGTATATAAGGATCACATGGTTGCTTGACAATTGTGGATCCACCGACGGCTTTTAAAGCCCAATATATAAATAAAGGTGGTTCCGCAACCGGGCTACCATTGATGTGTCGGTTGGGTGGGTCGATATTTATATCCCCACATGGTGTGACGGGGGACGGAGCTAGTGTGTAACGGATGGATAAGTTGGATGGGATTGCATTGCATGTTTGATGTATGATGGTTTTTGGAATGCTTGTTTTTTTGTTGAGGGTTGTACACACTGAGTTTGTGAAAACTCACCCCCTCTTTTATTTTATTTTCAGGTGATGCTCAGTAGAAGCTTCAATGTTTGGAGGGACTCTAGGTGGCCAGCTAGCAAGATAATTTGGACTTGTTTTTTTTAAGCATATAAGTTTTCATTTTATTAAGTATGTTTCAGACCAGATTGTAATAAGGTTTTCATTATGTTATTATTATTTGAATTATTATTATTATTTTCATTGTAATTACGAGAAGTTGAACATGGGTTTCCTAAATTATAGTATGTTTTCTACGTTTCCGCAACTAAATTTTAAAATGACATGTTTTCGTAAAATCATATGTTTTAAACAAGTGATTGAAAGGATTTTTTTTTAAGTTAATTAAGGTTTCTTTTATTTTAAGAAGAGTTTTCAATGAAAACACGATTTTCGCTAAAACACTTCAATGTGACACACCAGATTCGGCCATAGCGTCTGGGCCGGGTTTGGGGTGTTACATGGTCTTTTTGTTATATGTGTCATTATGATTGGCCAAATGTATTGGCTTGTAATAGCTATTAGTTGATTTGGTACCTTGTTATGCTAATTGGCTTATTTTGGCTAACATGATTGTAAGCCTAAGTATATTCATATATGTGCCAATGTCTTTGGTGATATGATCATGGTATGCTTGGTGAATGATAGAATGTGATTCATAGCATGAATGTGAAATGTTTGGAAATGAGATCTATTGATGAGATGATAAGTTTGTGCACAATTAGGTGTCTTGAGAGTAGTCAATTGAGGCTCAATGAATGTGAAATTGGCATGATTGATTTAGGGTATAATAAATGTTGTGAGTATGATAGATGTTGCTATTGTATTTGCATGTGTTCGTCATATTTGTGGATGTTTTGGTTGCTTAAACATGCCATAGTTTATGCCATTGAACTTGTGTGTGTAGGTGTAAATGAGGGTGACAAATGGATTGGTAAATAGCCTTTATTTTGTCCACACGGGTAGACACACGGGCGTGTATCTAGGTCGTGTACGACACACGGTCTGTACCATGGGCATGTGTTCTGGCCGTGTGTCCCCTGCACCTAAATTTTTGAGAAACAGAATGCTCAAAATTAAGCACATGGGCAGAGACAAGGGCGTGTGTCTCAGCCGTGTGGATGACACGGCCTCAGGCACGGGCGTGTGCCCTGGGCATGTAAAGTCTGCACCTATTTTATGAAACTTAATTTTCCAAACGACCTAGCACACAGGTGTGTAACTTGGCCGTGTAACCTCAATTTGTTCATGGGTTACAAGTCAGAGAGTTACACGAGGTCGGGACATAGGCGTGTGTGACCACAAGGCCTGATCACACGGGCGTGTCCCATTTCCACATGAGCGGGTGACCCCTGTTTAGTGGAAAAATTTTCTAAGTTTGTAAAAATTTCAAAAGTTCTCAGTTTAGTCCCAGACCACTCCCAAAGCATGTGTTGGGCCTCGTAGGCTCGTAATAGGGACTTTATGATTAGTTTCAAATGGTTTTAATTTGGACAAAAATTTATGACTCGAAATTGTATGATTGTTTGTGATGTGAGTCCAGTACTGCCTCATACCCTGTTTCGGCGTTGAATACGGGTAAGTGGTGTTACATTTAATTATTCATAGATTCACTTGCCAATCCCCTATAAGAGGATTAGCTCCTTATGGAATCAATAAACATCGTAAACTTGATATTGAATATATGCATAAAGAATAGAAACAATGGTAGAGTTTAGAGAATCCTGTTTGGATTTGATATATGAAGTGCTGAAATCCTTAAACATTTAATTGCATCTACAAATCAAGTTCTCCGAAGAACACGAATGAAAAGAACTGAAAAGAAGTCTAAACCCTAAGAGAAAGAAAAATGAAATGAAAACTAAATTTTATAAAGGAAACTAATAATATGAAAATTTGTCCTTTAACAAGTGTTTAATAACCTATTTATAGATTTAGGGTTGTCGTCATCGTCAACCCTAGGTCAGCTAATGCTCTCGTATTTCACTTTCAATTGTGCAGGCCAAAACATTTAATTGCATCTACAAATCAAGTTCTCCGAAGAACGCGAATGAAAAGAACTGAAAAGAAGTCTAAACCCTAAGAGAAAGAAAAATAAAATGAAAACTAAATTTTACGAAGGAAACTAATAATATGAAAATTTGTCATTTAACAAGTTATTTATAGATTTAGGGTTGTCGTCATCGTCAACCCTAGGTTATCTAACGCTCTCGTATTTCACTTTTGATTGTGCAGGCCAAAACAGCCCTGGATCGTAGGTGTTTCCCGTACAGGACTGATGTCGATACACCCTAGTGCCTGTGTCATGACATCAAAGGTAGTATGCTCTGGTTCAGGGTAGTTTCAAGGGTGTGTCGTGACATCCAATGGCTATATCACGAAACTAAAGGCGGTCTCGAGATTCTTTCATTCTGCTCACTATGTTGTGACATCAAACTTCTCGTGTTGCAACACAACGACCAGTATTGAGTTTGTACACCCTCTAATGGTCTCTTGCACACTCACTAAGTACATTAGCTCACCATTAGGCCTCATTCGGTCCCTACGGCCAATAAAAGACTCAAAATACACTTTTTATTGGATTTAAACTAAACTATAAAAACTTAACTAAAACATAATGAAAATGCTTATATTCAAGCTCCTCAAGTGCGAAAACTAGTTTAATCCACTACACCAAATTACAACAAATCAAACTCCCCCACACTTGAGCCATTGTTTGTCCTTAAGCAAAGCAAACACAAATAGCAAATTAAAAGACGACCATTGAGCAAGTACAATACAAACATTGGTTCCGGAGTTCATAACTAGGCATTCCATATTTACACATAATCTTGACATGATATATAGCCGCCTTACCACTTTTGATATCAACCACCTAAGATCCATATATCTCAAGGTATACAAACATTAAGGTTTTCAAATGTATAGATCCATCAATAAATTATACAGGTAATTTGATTATCCTAGTAGAATACGAACGGTTGTAAATGCAATTATTTAATATGATGTCAATTCATGAAGAAGTCTACCTAGATCACATAGGGTTTTTTAGCTTGTAACGTTTTGAGGCTTAGGAAAGGTATGGAATTCAAGAACAGTAAGCATCAAAATAATTTCAAGCATGAAAATAGTTTGGCACATCGTATTGTTCCCTATTCTCCCCCATTAGTAACCCTTACTCACTCACCGCTTTATTTCTCCTTCTCTCACCTTCCTCATTTCTCCAATCACAGCATAATATAGCAACTACGACTAGCTCACGAGTTTTTGTGCACTAATGAACAAGTTTTTCTACTTTTGTGACTTTTTCACAATTTTTCTACTTTTTTAGTACTTCTCAGTCACAAATACTCAAGCAATAATTCAACTCAAAACCAAATTCAAGCCTAAAAATAAAGTCATCTCCATTACACAAAATACTTACCACAACACAAACCATCATCAAGCATAATTGCACATATCAAACCACGAACAAAAACATCATAACTAAGCACACATAGAGCCGAATCTAAACATATATATAACAAGCCGTTTTCGCATGGCCTTTAACACATAACCAAAATCAACACTTTAAAAACATATTTTCCAACCTATACATGCCATAATATGAGTTTGAAAGCTGTAGATAGTGTGATGAGCTTGGCTGACAGTTCCCGAGCTTGTAGCTTGACTTCAAAATCTATAAAACAAAGAATCAAATACACTAGTAAGCTAACATAAAAATTTAATCATCTCTTCAAGCTAAGCCGAATGGTATAATCAAAACTGATTTTAACTTCGAATTTGCAAGTGAAATAAATGGTAGCATTTCCATGCATATTTCTACATAGCCGAATGCTATCATAACCACATTAACCAAATGTGGAACCAACTTCCTAGGTTATAACATCACTATGCAATTAAATACATATACATACTTATTCGCATAAGCACAAGAATTCAACTAACAATATCATATACATTTGTATACAATGGAATTTTACTTAAACCAAATGGTATATAATCAAGATTAACAAAACATCATTTAACCTTCAAGGCCGAATGATCAATAGGTACCTAGTTCACACATTCATAATATAATCCCATGTACATATGGTAATTATTTGACCGAATACAAATGAATGCACATACACAAAATTAACACTCATTCAATAATATACAATAGACCAAATATGCTTACCTTATTTTTGTTAATAATTAAACTAACTCATACCTGGCCATTTAACTCGTATTACTCAATCTGTACACAATTACCTTTGCCGATGAACCATTTGGAATTGGATAGGACACTCGGATAATCACATAAATCGTACAATGCCAACGTCCCAGACGTGGTCTTACATGTAGCCATATATCGATGCCACTGTCCTCGTAAACACATATCAGAATCACAAATCGATGCCATGGACTTACTCGCACACATATATTGAAATCCTATGTCATGACATATGTATCCTAGTTGTTCCTAAGGTTCATACGGGACTTTCGGATGTCGTATCCCAGTCGAATTGAACTCGAAGATGTCATAGCCAAATCTAACATATTCGGCTTTAGCATAATTTAATTATAACATTTCATAACAGCATGTAATTATAACTTTATACTATCAATAAACAAGTCCATTTGCTTATAAACTTACCTCGGACGTCGTAAAACCGGACGGGGCTGCTAGTCGACAACTTTCGTTTTTCCCCGGTCCAAATCCGATTTCTTTGGTTCTTGATCTAGACATATTCAAATTAAGCTCATTAAAACATATTTTCATTCAATTTAGTCCAAAAACACAATAATAGGAAAATTACCATTTTACCCCTAACATTTATAATTTTTACAATTTAGTCCCTATTACACAAAACACAAAATACACCAAATTTCTCCATACCCAAGCTAGGCCGAATATTACCCATGTCTATACAAGCCCATATAATTCATTAATTTCACATTTTAGTCCCTAAAATTATTATTTTTGCAATTAAGTCCTAATTACTCAAAATCATCAAAAACTCCAATACAAAATATGTTAATCTAAAACATATCTTTCATTTTTCACCATCAAACAACAAAAATCACAAGCTATCAACAATGGCACAACTCAAAATATTCATCAAATTCAAAAATTCAAGCATGGGTTTTGTAGTACTTGAAGCAACGATCTCAAAAACGTAAAAATTATCAAAAACCGAACAAAAAGCTAACCTTGATTGAGCTTTAAAAGTGCCAAACCCTAGCCTTTGTTTTATTCTTTTTCTTTGTCTTAGTTTCGGTGTTATGAACAAGATAATGATATGAAATAAACTTATTTTATGTTTATTATATGATAGTTTATAATATTGTTATTTCATTTCCAATTTTAACCTTAGGTATAACATTATGTTATTTCATTTAAATGTCCTTAGCTGTCAACTTATATTGATAATGGTCCATTTTCAACTTAAGGACCTCCATTTAATAAGCCATTAACAAATCGCCCCTTTGTGCTTTTAACTAGTAAATTTTTAATTTACGCGATTAAGCCCTTTTATTTAATCGGGCACCTAAATGAAAAAAATTAAATCACGAAAATTTCACAATATAAATTCACACAGAATAAACATTGAAAATAATTTAAAATATTTTTTTGACTCAAATTCGTGGTCCCGAAACCACTGTTCCGATTAATGTCTAAATCGGGCTGTTACAACTCTCCCCCCTTAGGGATTTTTGTCCCCGAAAATCTTACCAGTAAATAGGTTCGGATAACATTCTCTCATTGTATCCTCTGGCTCCCATGTTACTTCCTCAAATCCATGTTTATGCCATAATAATTTAACTAACAGAATCTTCTTATTTTGCAACTCTTTAACCTCACGAGTCAAAATACGAATCGGTTCTTCTTCATAGGTCATATCAGGCTGAATTTCAATCTCAGACGGACTAATCACATGTGAATACATTGTGGATCTTTTCTAACTCAGGTGGCAACTATAGTCTGTAAGCAACCAGCCCGATACGCTCTATAACCTCATACGGTCCAATAAACCTTAGACCCAATTTGCCTTTGCGACCGAATCTGAGTATTTTCTTCCACGGTGAGACTTTCAAGAAGACTTTGTCTTCGATCTGAAATGCTATATCTTTACGTTTCAAGTCCGCATAAGATTTCTGACGATCTGACGCTGCTTTCAAACTTTCACGGATCATTTTCACTTTTTGTTCAATTTCTCTGATCAAATCAACCCCGTGTATCTTATTTTCACTGAGCTCAGTCTAGTATAATGGCGTACGGTATTTACGACCATACAAAGCCTTATAAGGTGCCATTTTGATACTCGATTGATAGCTGTTATTATATGCAAATTCAATAAGAGGTAGATATCATTCCCACGTACCTTCAAACTCGAGAATGCAACATCTCAACATATCTTCAAGTATCTGAATGATTCGCTCAGACTGGCCATCTGTTTCTGGATGGAAAGCAGTACTAAAATGTAATTTCGTACCTAGTGAGTCTTGCAGTTTCTTCCAAAACCATGATGTAAATCTTGGATCCCTATCTGAAACAATAGAGATAGGCAAACCATGTAATCTCACAATCTGAGAAACATACAATTCAGCTAGCTTATCAAGTGAGTAGTCCATACGTATCGGAACAAAATGGGCCGATTTAGTCAATCTATCAACAACAACCCAGATTACATCTTGACTGCTCGGTGTCAATGGTAAACTAGATACAAAATCCATCATGAATCTATCCCATTTCCACTCAGGTATCATAATAGGCTTAAGTAATCCTGAAGGTACCTGATGCTCGGCTTTTACTTGTTGACAAACTAAACATCTTGCAACAAAGTCAGAAATGTTTCGTTTCATACCATGCCACCAGTAAAGTTGTTTCAAATTATTATACATCTTTGTACTTCCTAGATCAATGGTTAACCAGCTTCTATGAGCTTCATTCAAAATCATCTTAATCAACTCTGAATTCCTCGAAATGCATATTCGGTCTCTGAATCTGTAACATCCCAAAATAGGGCCTAAATGGAATAGTGGTTGCGGAATCACAAATATGAGGTAGAAAAATTCATTTTATTATCATTTTAAGGTCTATGCCATGATTTCATGATTGTGTGAAAATTTCGTTTAGAAATTTTATTGATAGAGGGTTCAATTTGGTATCTAGGACTAAATTGCAAAAGTTGTAAAATGTGTGTTCTAGTTCACAAAGGTACTAAGCACTTGTGAGTAATGGGTTTTTAAAGCGGAGGTCTTTGTATAGTAATTAGACCATTATACTAGTTTGGACAAAAATACCTAAAGGAAGATAAAACACCATAGATTTTAATTAAGGGCATTTTGGTCATTTAGTTATTAAAATGAATTAAAAACAAAATTAAAAGCCAATTTTTGTCCATCTTCAACCCCTTGGCTGAATTTCACATGAGGAAGACATAGCTAGGGTTTTTCAAGCTTCCAAGCTCGATTGTAAGTCCGTTTTAGCCCCGTTTTTAATGTTCTTTACATTTTTTGAGTCCCGGTAACTTGATTAAGCTTATTCTAGCAATAATTTAACCTAGGGTTTATATTTGGAAAAATACCCATAGGTGAAAAGTGTTTATTTTGATGTTTTATGGTAGAATAGGAAGCTTGAAATTGTGTTAAACAACTTTTGCTAAGTGATTTTACGTGAAAACGAGTAAAATGACATAATCGGTAAAAATACCTAATATTCATAAGTACATGTTAGAGTGAGAATTTGATGTTTCCATAGAAGGGAAAAATGATCAGCATGTCGTAAAACATAAGAAAATAGGATGAAGTTTAATTTCTGAGCCTTGGGGAAAAAGTGTAAATATGTAAAAGTTTAGGGGCAAAAGTATAATTTTGCCAAAGTTTGAGTCAATGACTGTTTTAATAAATGTGAGTATTAAATAAGCTAAATTTTTTATTATAGATCAAGAAGAATGAAATCTAAAGTTAGACTGAGGAAAGAAAAAGATAGTGGACTAAATCGATATAGTTGATCGTATTTTGTTTCGAGGTAAGTTTGCGGTAAATAAATATAATATTCTATTATTTTATGTTAATGTTGTTAATTTCCAGCATGTTTATATTTATTTTATGAAATTATTCAAAGAAGACTCAAGCATGAATTGACGGAGAAATAATTTCAGAAAGTCCCAGTTGAACCTTAGGAATGTGTAGGATACAAATGTCGTGACATTAGGGTTTAAGGATACCATGTAAGACCATGCCAAGGCATGGCAATTGGTAAGGTTTCTAAGGCAAGGAAATCATATAAGACCATGTCAAGACATGGCATTGATAAGTTACTATAAGGCAAAGGTACCATGTAAGACCATGCCAAGGTATGGCATTGGTGAGTTCATAAGGCAAGGATACCATGTAAGACCATGTCAAGACATCGCAATGGTAAGTTTCAAAAGGATACCACGTAAGACCATGACAAGTCATGGAAATGGTAAGGTACCCGTGTATCCTTAGTATTCCAAGTGGTTCAACAAGAAAATTTAAAGAGAATATCAAGGTAAGGTAAGGTAAGACGAGTTATGTTAAAAAGGTAAGACAAATTCATGCTAGAAGAGAAAAGGTAAGTATATAATGTTCATGTATGCTTGATAAGAAAAAAGGTAAGTAAAATGTATTAATAAATTTGATTAAGTAAGTAAGTATTTAAGTAAGTGAGTAAGTGAAGAAATTTAAAATATGTCTATGACAATTAATGAAGTTGCATTAAGTAGTATAATGCCAAGTAGTAAGATAATTCTTATGAATGTTGTTATTTATTTGCATGCAAACTTACTAAGCTTAATGCTTACCCCCTTTATTTTCCTTCTTTTTATAGTTTTTTCAAGCTAACTCGGGGATCATAAAGTACGTCGGAGGTCCAGCACACTATCACAAGGATTATTTTGGTATAGCTAGACGTTTCATTTTGAGTATGACATGTATAGCATCATAGCCATTTTGTGTGTATGATCTTATGATATGGCTAATGAATGGTATGTAAATGGTTGATAATGATTAGCTATTGGAATGGCTAATCAAGGACATGTTTGGTGTTATGTATGCCTAAATGCTAGTTATTCCATGGAAATCATGAAAAAGGTGAAATTAGCTTTAAAACAGTATCAGACAGCAGTAATGATGTGAATTTGTAAAATCACTAAAAATATTATAAATGGATTTAGATAGTTAATGAGATATATAATTAAAGCTTGTTGAGTCTATTTTCATATGAAAGAAACAGAGTAAATAAAAGAGTTTTATTTTATGAGATATTTATATTTTGGTGAGACAGGGTTAGAGTGATTTCTGAATCCCCTATTCTGACTTTATAAATTCACTAAAAACTGTAAAAAAATAATTAGGAGTTATAATTTATATTTATAGATTCCTTATTGAGTTTACTTTTAAGAGAAATAAACTATATGGTTATTTGAATTCTGTACAGGGAGAAAACTAATTCTTAGTGAATAGAGGTCAGAGCAGTCTAATACTGAAATAGGGGAAACTTTAACTAATAAACTGTACTAATTGGCTAGAAAAAAATTATGAAAAAAATTTAATAAGAAGATATATAAGTCTAGTTTCAGAGAAAATTTACGGATTTGGATTTTGAGTTTTGTAACTAGTGTTATGATTTATTTAGTGACTATGACGCAGATGGACAGTTTATTTATGAAAGATGAAATAAATTATTTTGAATTGTTTAAGTGATCGAAAAATTTTTATTGATTCTGGTTTGTTCTCGAACCATTTCAATTTCATGTTTTAGGGTCTCGAGGACCATTTTTAAGGATATATTGAATGAATTATATTAAATTAATTTTAAAAGCAAATTTTTATGTCCCGAATTAGTAAGCTAAGTCCGGTAACACCTCGTGCTCGACTCCGGCGACGGTCTCGGGTAAGGGGTGTTACAGAATCTCAAACAGTCATCAAAATCAACTCTGAACTCTAAATCAGCATCCGTCTCACACTGAGCTCATTTTGTAATCAATTCATTATCAACCTTTTGGGCATCACAAATTTGTTGAATGAATAATAGTCTTGCTTTTAATTCAACTACTATTAAACCATCATCAGACATAACCATATGCGCATTCATTGCACGCAAAGCAAACAGTGATTTTCGGCTTAAAGCATCAGCAATAACATTAGCTTTCCCCGGGTGGTAGTCAATCAGAAGCTCGTAATCTTTTAACAATTCTAACCATCAGCGTTGTCTCAAATTCAGATCTTTCAGAGTCATTAAGTATTTCAGGCTTTTATGATTAGAATAAACATGACATTTCTCACCAAACAGATAGTGATGCCAAATTTTTAATGCGAACACAATGGCTGCCAATTCTAGATCATGTGTCGGATAGTTCTTTTCATGTGGCTTCAACTGTCTCGAGGCATAAGCTATCACCCTGCCTTCCAGCAACAAAATGCAACCCAAACCATTTAAGGACGCATCACTATAAATAACAAATTCTTTACCCGATTCTGGCTAAACTAGCACTGGAGCTTCGGTCAAAAGGGCTTTCAACTGACCAAAACTTTTTTGACACTTCTCTGACCACTCGAACTTAACATCTTTCTACAATAGCTTTATCATCGGGGCTGCAATCATAGAGAAACCTTTCACGAACCGTCTAAAATAACCAGCAAGTCCCAGAAAGCTTCGAACTTTAGAAACATTCTTCGGAGGTTTCCAATCCAGCATAGCTGAAATTTTACTCAGACCAACCCGAATACCTGATGCTGACACCACATGGCCCAGAAAACTGACTTCACTTAACCAGAACTCACATTTACTGAATTTTGTATACAATTGCTTATCTCTCAAAGTCTGCAACACAAGTCTCAAATGTTCGGCATGTTCGGCTTCATCACGAGAGTAGATCAAAATGTAATCTATAAACACGACCACAAACCAGTCCAGATACGATCTGAAGATCTGATTATTCAAATCCATGAAAACAGCGGGTGCATTAGTGAATCCAAAAGGCATAACCAAAAACTCATAATGTTCGTACCTCGTTTTAAAAGTAGTCTTTGGCACATCTAAATCTTTAACTCGCAACTGATAGTAGCCTGATCTCAAATCTATCTCTAAAAATACTGTAGCCCCTTTCAGTTGATCAAACAGATCGTCAATCCATGGCAACGGATACTTATTCTGTATAGTCACCTTATTAAGTTGTCTGTAATCGATGCACATTCTCATAGTTCCGTCTTTCTTTTTCACAAATAACACAGGTGCACCCCATGGAGAGAAACTCGATCGCGCGAAACCTCTATCTGTCAATTCTTGCAACTGAGCCTTCAATTCTTTTAATTCTGTAGGTTCCATTTTGTACGGAGCTATAGATATCGGAGTCGTCCCAGGCATTAACTCAATACCAAACTCTACTTCCTGAATAGGCAGCAAACTCGGTAATTCTTCTAGAAACACATCCAGATACTCACATACAATAGGTACTGATTCAATGTTTCTCTCAGCCGCTTTACTGTCGAGCACGTAGGCAAAATAAGCTTCACACCCTTTTCTCACATATTTCTGGGCTAGCATCGAAGAAATTACTACTGGTAAACAATACAAATCACTAGATTCGATCTAATTAACTTCATTATTCTGGCTCCGTAGATCAATGGTCTTTCTTTTGCAGTTCACAATAGCATCATGTAAAATCAGCCAATCCATACCCAGAATTATGTTGAACTCATCGAATGGTTGCAACATCAAATCAGCTGGAAAGCACAGGTCTCGAACCATCAAGGGACAATTCTTACACACTTTATCAACCATAACACACCGGCCCCAGGGTTTTGACACTCTAATCACAAACTCAGTAGACTCAACAGGCAGAGTCTTGCTGAATACTAATGTCTCACATACATAAGAATGAGTAGAACTAGGATCAATCAATGCAATTACATTAGTATCATAAAGAGTGAATGTACCAGTAATGATATCTCGAGATGAAGCCTCCTCTCGTGCACGTATAGCATAGGCTCTGGTAGGTGCACGAGCCTCAGATCTAATTATCGTATCTTTAGTCCCTCTCTAACTGCCACTCGTATTACCATCACTTCTGGGTGGTCTACTTCGAGCTGCAATGTTACCCGATCTCATATTCTGCACCAGATTTTCCTCAGCTAACATTGGACAGTCTCGAATATAAGGATTTGTCGATCCATATTTAAAACAGGCCCGATCATGGAACTTGCAACTACCGGGATGTCGTTTACCACAGTGCTTACATTCGGGTTGATTTGATCTGACATTACCCACACTCGCTACTGAGGTAGCTCTCGAGCTCACTGGTGGTCTATTCTGATCCCGTCTGGAGTAACCTAATGTGGCTTTAGAACGGCTAAAATCATCTAGGAACTTCTTTGATGCCGACTGGAATGACTTACCGAATGTTCTTTTGCGTGCATCTCTAGCTTCAAAGTCAGCTTTTCTTTTCTCTTTTTCGAGCTCTTTAGATTTGCAAGCTCGCTCAACAAGTACCACAAACTCTTTTATCTCAAGTATGTCAACTAACAGTTTGATATCTTCATTTAGCCCATCTTCAAATCTTTTACACATTATGGCTTCAGTAGAAACACACTCTCGGACATACCAACTAAGTCTCACAAATTTTCGCTCGTACTCTGTCACAGTCATTCGACCCTGTTTTAGCTCCAAAAATTCTTTACGCTTCTGGTCGATAAATCTCTGGCAGATATATTTCTTACGAAACTCAGTCTGAAAGAATTCCTAGGTCACATGCTCTCTCGGAACCACCGATACTAGGGTATTCCACCAGTGATATGCTGTGTCTCGAAGTAAAGATATGGCACATTTCAAGCACTCATCTGGGGTACATGACAGCTCATCAAACACATGAATAGTATTATCAAGCTAGACCTCAGCCCACTCAGCATCATCCTCATCAGTAGCTTTAAACTCTTCAGCCTCATGTTTTCTGATTTTATCAACAGGTGGCTTATACAATCTCAATGGATCACTTACGTGAGGTATAGCAGGCATCGAAGTTGGATTAGTCGGGGGTGGAGGTTGTTGTGCAGCTGAGTTAGTCCGGATATATTGACTGAACCAGTCATTCATCATTTGATAGAAGGCTTGCTTAGCCTCACTTTCTTGATTACTCGAAGTCGGTCGAGAATCAGCCTGCACTGTCCCTTGCGCGGGAGCAGGCGCTACACTCTCGACATCATCAGCTACAGTTCTGTCAGGATCCATTTACTATATGAAAACACATTTCAAATGTCAAAAGTCATCACACTATCACAGTATATTATTATGGCATGTATATCTAAACTCACACACGCTACGTAGTCCTAGTACCGACTAAATCGTGACTCTGATACCAAAAAAATGTAACACCCCTAACCCGTATTCTGTCGCCGGAATGGGGTTACGAGGCATTACTAAACGAATGTACAGTTCTAAATATTTCATAGCAATCCAAGTCATAAGCACATATGTACTACTAGGGTAAATCATACGTTCAATACCGTCCGAGATTTAAATCGCATTTATGCTTATAACTTAATTTAAATACACATACATAACATATATCATATCAACATTTTTCATTCTTTGACTAATAACCCTATATTATATATATATTAGGTACTGCAAAAACACCGGTTATATAACAATTGAACTAGGTTTTGTTACCACCCATTTAGTTCATTTTATGGTTTAATACATTAGTCCATGTAAAATTCATACACACATATATATATTAACTTAATGAATAACAAGCATCCAATTATAAGTAACTCATTTCATTTCAGGGTCAACTTGACTAACTTAAACCATTTATTCATATCTACTAATTTACAAATATCAAATGGATTTATACGACCAGGCATGTGTACTTATCAAACAATACCTAAGCTCATATATTTGCAAATATATATCACGCAAAAACTTAACTATCATAATATCCGAAGTATGTGTACCTTATACGCTAGTAAGTTATAAATAAAATTCAACTAAAACAAGATGGTCGAACATCACATGTACACACATTCTAGCATAAGTTTTGATAGTCATCAACTTACTGCAAAGATAAGTCATAATTTTTACATGACAAACTCATGGCAACCCTAGCATAAATAATATCAATTATAGACAAACGGCCGAACCACAACTACCTTGCAAGCTATATAAATACTTAAATACACCTTTAAAATATTACAAGGATTTTAAACTACCATATCATAGGGTATATTTATCAAAAGACTCAAGCAATAATTCAACTCAAAACCGAATTCAAGCCTAAAAATAAAGTCATCTCCATTACACAAAATACTTACCACAACACAAACCATCATCAAGCATAATCGCAAATATAAAACCACGAACAAAAACATCATAACTAAGCACACATAAAGTCGAATCTAAACATATATATAATAAGCCATTTTCGCATGGCCTTTAATACATAACCAAAATCAACACTTTAAAAACATATGTTCCAGCCTATACATGCCATAATAAGAGTTTGATTATTTAAATACCAAAGCTGTAGATAGTGTGATGAGCTTGGCTGACAGTTCCCGAGCTTGTAGCTTGACTTCAAAATCTATAAAACAAAGAATCAAATACACTAGTAAGCTAACATAGCTTAGTAAGTTTAAAACAAATAGACTATTTCAAAATTTAATCATTTCTTCAAGCTAAGTCGAACGGTATAATCAAAACCGATTTTAACTTCGAATTTACAAGTGAAATAAATGGTAGCATTTCCATGCATATTTCTACATAGCCGAATGCTATCATAACCACATTAACGAAATGTGGAACCAAATTCCTAGGTTATAACATCACTATGCAATTAAATACATATACATACTTATTCGCATAAGCACAAGAATTCAACATCGATTGCGCAACGGGTCAGGTTAACCCTTGTAGAAAATTGCAGTGATATTGCGACACCCCTGGCAAGTTACCAATGTCACAACATCGAGGTTCGATGTCGTGACACACTTTGAAATTTTTTGATTTTGTTGAAAACTGATCACTTTGTCACGACATTGAGCTGAGTTGCTCAATTCCTTAAATCTGTGATCAGTATTGCAACACGGAGATTCCATGTTACGACACCGACTCTATTTTGGCCCCTACTCTTGAATTTCAAAGTGTTTAGTACATACATATCCTACTTTTAAAAAATTCAAATAAAAGTAAATCCTAACATAAATGAGTCCTAATGTACTGCCCCCTCCACACCTTAGAGCATACATTGCCCTTACTGTAAAAAGATTAAAGTGCAAACAAGCAAACTTCCCTGAGAAGGTCAAACCTTTGTTGATGTATTGACATCAGGGTTTGTTTCCTCCAACCAGACAGGTAGTACCTACAAGAATATACTATGACAAGAAATATGTAATATAATATTAAGGAAAAGAAATTAATAAATGAAATAAATACTACATTAATATAATAAATGAAACAAAATTTTCAACAAGAAATAGACGGTCTTTAAAAATTGGGATGATCCATGTCGCCACCATAGAAGAACTTCCATCTAGTTATTGACACTTTGATTCGATGTTTGTTTTATTGTCGATATATATGAATTAGCCCCTTTAGTCAATTCCAATGATACTTCCTTATTTTCGTCCAACTCGACATCCAAATTACAAGCCATTTGAAACCAAATTCGAGTCAACCCCAAATTATTTTTCGGGATATTATTACCTCAAGCTTCCTCCTCTCCCTGTTGTGTGAGGTTTTGGTTACTCAAGCCTTGTTGCCATTTTCAAATGAGCATGAATCAAACTCCTCGACCTCTTTAGTTGGCATCTCCTCTTCTATGGCCAAAAAGTGTATTGGCTCTTTTACACTTTCATTCATGATCGGTTTCAGTTCCATGTCAATGGTTAGTTCATCCCTCACTTCTTCCTTTACTCTAGTGCTACGTTAATTAGATACCAGTGTTCAATTTATCCCCATAAATCTCATCATGGTCATTGGTGATACCAGTGTTCTCATAATCTAATTTGTGCACATCAAACATGTCCTCTTTCCTTGGAGGCAGCACTTCGGGTATCTCTTGCATCATTTCTATCATTTGTGCCATCATATCTGACATATTTGCTAATACCTCAAAGTTGGTCATCTTAATGCTTTCACATGAATTCATTTTACACGAACCACAAGGAGGCTTGTCTGGATATTTGGGCATATCATGATCTTTTTCAAGTTCCTCATACAGATTACTAGTGAACTCATGTGGATGTTCAACTATATCAGTACCTTGTTCATTACTCCATAGGTTCATTGAGGCTTCATTCCCTCATTGGCTTAACTTGATAACGAGTGATTTTTTATTTTCCATAATTTCCCATTCTTCATATACTCCCTCCTCGCATATTTCGTCATCAAAGACCATCTCATCATTAAACCACATGTAATTAGTTTCATCCATGTTTAAATGATTATGTTAGGATACACTCTATGGATCAGTGACTAACTAAATAGATGTTCCTCTAATCTGAGGCATATACTGAATTTAAAGGAGAAAGAAGTTAGAAAACGTAAATTAATAAAAATTTAATAAAATAAAATCATATCTATAATTTAGAAATTTCTCAATTATTCTATATAATGCAAAATTTTAAATCAATCTAGTAGCGCTGCCTCCCCAGCAACAGCGCCAACAACTTGACCACCTTCGGTCATACTAACATCTAGAGTGTGAATACTACACTTAAAGATATGGAATTGAGGCGGTGCCTAAAAGTATACAGGTCATGTTGCAATATAGTTACAACGAAGTAGCTGAGTGTGTAACAGCCCAATTTAGGGCCAAAACGGAAATGTAGTTTCGAAACCACGAATCCGAGGTTGAAAATTTTATGACTAGGTGTTTAATTTGATGTTTAGGACTAAATTGAAATAGGTGAAAAATGTGTGTTCTAGTTCATAAGGTACTTGATTGAAATGGGGGTTTTAAGTAGAGGTCCTTAAATGGAAATTAGACCATTATACTTTATATGGACAAAAATGGGCATGAATAGGACAAAATTTTAAAGAAATGCCTTAAGGGTATTTTTGTCATTTGGTAATTAAAAGAAATAAAATGGGAAAAATAAGCCAAAATTTTGTCCATCCATCTTCTTCCTTGGCTGAAACTTGTATGTTCACCATAGCTAGGGTTTTTTCCAAGCTTTCAAGCTCAATAGTAAGTGCATTCAAGCCCCGTTTTTAATGTTCTTTACATTTTTGAAATCCTCGTAGCTCGGTTTACCTATTTCTACCATTATTTCGAGTTAGGGTTTATGTTTAAAAATTTACCCATGAATAATATTCATGTATTTTTATGTTTGATGGTAGAAAATGAATGTTCAAAGTTAGGAGAACGATCTTTTCTAAGCGATTTTTAGCGAAAACGAGCAAAACGGCATAATCGGTAAAAATACCTATTGTTCATAACTATGTGTTAGAGTGAGAATTTAATGTTACCATAGAAGGGGAAAATGATCAGCATGTCATAAAACATAAGAATGAGGGCTGAAATTAAATTTCCGAGCCTAGGGTAAAATCGTAATTTTGTAAAAGTTAGGGGGCAAAAACGTAATTTTTTTATAATATAATTTTTGGATTGAAATAGATAGTATGAATGTTAAATGAGCTAAGTGTGTTGTTATATATCAATAAAGGCGTGGAATCGACCTCGAACGGGGGAAGGAAAAGATTTTGGACTAAATTGCAAAATTTCCATATTTTGCACCGAGGTAAGTTTGTATGTAAATAATGCATTATCTTTATTTACGTTTTATATTTCAACATATTATATATATTTTAGCTGATTTTGAATCATAATCGACTATTGGAAGAATAGAAATAAGTAATAGAGAGAAAAATCCCGGTTGAACCTTCGGAAAGATTGGATAATACAGATTGTACGTAGCTAGGTCACATGTATGGTGCTTAGTGCACATCATATGTACAAGAGAGCTACGAGATACTATGGGGTAGCTAGGTCACATGTGTGATACGGGATGTATACCATGTAGACAAGAGAGCTACGGGAGAGGATAAATGTAGCTAGGTCGCATATGTGGTTCCAAGTGAAGGACACCATGTAGACAAGAGAGCTATAATATAAACTGGATAGGTCACATGGGTAGTACTAAGTGTTCACCATGTGTACAAGAGAGCCGAACTATGTGAAATATGATGGGTGGAGCTATGTGCTGAAACCACCAAGTATCGAGGATTGATCCGAAATGTTCAATGGGATGATTTTATGGTGACATTGTAATCATGGACCTATACTTGTGATGTATGAAATGTGGTGAAAATGAATTGTGATATGCATGTTAAAATGAGGTTAATACAAAGAAAGTGTGAAAGAGTGAATTAGCAATAATATTGTTTTGGACAGTCGCAGTGACGTGAATTTGAAAAATCACCAAAAATAGTAAAAATTTAATTAGAGGCTGAATGAGATATGAAATTACATCTTAATGAGTCTATTTTCATGTAAAAGAAACAGAGCAAGTAAAGGGATCCTATAATTTGAGATATTTATATTTTTGAGAGACTTGTTCAGAATGACTACGTGATCCCCTGTTCTGAATTTGAAAAATCATTAAAAATTGTAAAAAACTAATTAAGAAATATAGTTTATATTCCTAGATTCCTTATTTAGTCTAGTTTTAAATGAAACAAATTTCATGGCTATTTGACTTTTGTATAGGGATAAAATCAATTTGTAGTGAATAGAGGTCAGATCAATCGAGCTGTATAACAGGGGAAACTTTAACTAATAAACTGTACTAATTGGCTAAACAGAAAATTCTAGAAAAATTTTAGTAAGAATTAATATAAGTCTAGTTTCAAGAAAATTTTACGGATTTGAATTTCGAGTTTCGTAACTCGAGTTATAATTTATTCAGTGAACATGACGCAAGAGGGACAGCTTGATCAAATTGGAGTAAATAGTGAAATTAAAATAGATATGGTTGAGTTATTTTGTGAACATATTAGATTCCTTATTCATTTTTTATATACTTACTTACTAAGCTATAAGCTTACTTTCTTTTCTCTCTTTTGTTTTATAGTGTCATCCAACTAGCACAGGAGTTAGAGATCATTGAAGATCTGTCCGCACTATCAATACTTTTGGTATTTGAACTAAACATTTTGAATTATGGCATGTATAGTAGGCTTAGTTATTTTGTTACGTGTCATAATTGCCTAGGTATAAAATATTAGTTCTGATGTTGACAGATTATTTTGTACAAAGCCATTGAAATTGGCTAATATTGTTAAAGGCATATGTTATAATGATTCATGATCTAATTGGATGCCATATTTTTGTCTCGGTTTTATTTAATGGTATGTATTATGATCTGGTAATACCTCCTACCCTATTCTGGCGTCGGGTACGGGCAAGGGGTGTTACAGAGTGCTCCGAGGATCGTACCCAAGGGAGGCGAGTACTAGATTAATTCTAACCTAAATGCCAATAGATCTAATTAGTATTTTAAATAAACTATATTACGAACAAACATAAATAAAGGGTTTTTTTGTTTTTATAATTAAAGAACTAAAAATAACATAAATAAAATGAGTCTTCTGAAAACTATATTATAAACTGGATCAAACATAAACATGGGTGATTAGCTCACTTTGGTAATCATAATCAACTGTCATCTCGGGTTTTCTTGCTCAATCAACTAGTTAATACCCCAGCAAGATCTTTCGATACGTCCACTGAAATATTGAGCCGGCAAGAACTACTTATCTTCCGACCTCACAGTCCAGATCCATTCAGGGTTAAGGTGTTTATGGATAGGCCATGCCAAATTTGGGTTAATTCCCACCTATATAACTTCCTAGGGTTGTCAAGCCTAGGGTTTAGGTTCTTCCTTTCCTAAACAGCTGATCCACTAAGAAATCCCTACAAAATAGTTAATTATTCATGCCTTTACTCACTACCCCCCATGAGAGAATTAGTTCCTCATGGAATAAATAAATATTGTAAACTTGATATTAAATATATGCATAAAAAATAAAAAAAATTGTAAATTTGATATATGAAATGTTGAAATCCTCAAACATTTAATTGCATCTACAAGTCAAGTTCTCCAAAGAACACGAATGAAAAGAATTGAAAAGAAGTCTAAACCCTAAGATAAACAAAAATAAAATGAAAACTAAATTTTACAAAGGAAACTAATAATATAAAAAGTTTTCCTTTAACAAGTGTTGAAAAGCCTATTTATAGAGTTAGGATTGTCGTCATCCTCAACCCTAGGTCGACTGATACTATCGTATTTAAATTTTGATTGTGCAGACCAAACACCCCTGGCTCGTAAGTGTTTCCTGTACAAGACCAATCTTGCGCCACCCTACTGCCTATGTCGCGACATCGAATGTAGTATGCTCAAGTTCAGGGTAGCTTCAAGGGTGTGTCACAACATCCAATGGTTGTGTCGTGACACCAAAGGTAGTCTCGAGATTCTTGCATTCTACTCCATATGTTGCGACATCAAACTTCCCGTGTTGCAACATAGCGATCAGTATTGAGTTTGTACGCCCTCTGATGGTCTCTTTCACACTCACTAAGTACATTAGCTCATCTTTAGGCCTCATTCAGCCCCTACGGTCAATAGAAGACTCAAAATACATTTTTTATTGGATTTAAACTAAACTATAAAAATTTAACTAAAACATAATGAAAATGCTTATATTCGAGCTCCTCAAGTGTGAAAATTAGTTTAATTTGCTACACTTGATTACGGCAGATCAACTGTAATAGCCCAATTTCGGTGAAATCGGAACAGTGATTTCGGGACCACAAACCCGAGCTAAAGATGAAATTTATTTTTATTTTATTACATGTTCCGTAATATGATAGAAATGTCATGTGAAAATTTTAATAAGAAAATTTTACGATTTTTGTGTTCAATTACGAGAAGGACCAAATCGCATAAAATGCAAAAGTTGGATTCTAGTAGCTAGAAGGATCACATAGCTATGGAATTCAAAACTTAAGGTCCTTATATGGTAATGTAGATATTATAGTGACTCATCCATAGAAATTTAGAAAAAGGGCAAGGACTAAATTGGAAAGTGAAATAATTTAATTAATTAAAAGATGATAAAAAGAAATATCATATTATTTTTCTCATCTTCTTCCCCAAAAATACATGGAAACCCTAGGAGAGAGAGAGAAGAAACTTTCATGGTCAAATTGGGTAAGTATCCTTGGCCTGTTTTTAGTAATTTTGATATTTTTGAAACCGGGATAGCTTAATCGATCTATTTAAGGGATCAATTTGAGAATTTATCGAAGTATGGAAAATGGGTCATGGATGTATATGCTGAAAATTAGAAATTTATGGTAGAAAATGAAAGGTTGTTGATAGATAAACAATTTTTACAAAGTGATTTTTGATGAAAACATGATTTAGGGAATAAAATGTAAAGTTGTGAAATTGAAGAAAAATGCTAAATTTTTATGAATACATGTGCTATAAACTTTGTAATGGGATTTTGGTGAGGCTTGGAATAGGGAGTAAATTGCACGAATTTTATTTTCTAAGCCTAGGGACGAAATGAGAATTTATGGAAAAGTTAAAGGCAAAATGGTAATTTTGTCTAGGATGTAAATTGAAACCACATGAATGTGAAATGTGATAAATTGGCATTAAATTTACTCGTATAGATCTGGATAGACCAAATTCGGAGTTAGAACGAGGAAAAGAGGAAAATGTCAAATTAGTAGATTTATGTACACGAACAGTTGTCGAGGTAAGTTCGTGCAACTAAATTGTATATGTTTTTATGCTTGAATTAAATGTTGTGTTTGTGATTTGTATAAATTCCATAAATATGTGAAATGATCACATACTCGTTAAAGCCCGATAAATGAAAGTGCCCGATCAATTGTAATGCCCGACAAATGATAAATGATAAAAATGTTAATTTTATGCTTAAGTTGAATGTGAACATTTGAATTGCATAAATGCATAAATATATGAGATTGACCACGTACTTGATAATACTTGAAAAATGATAAATCTTGTTTGAATAAATGGAAAATTCGATGGATATGTGATTTCCCGAAATGAAGGAAGTCCCGCATTTGTTGCGGATGGGATTTAGCTCAGACAAGTAATCCTATTGATCCCATGACAGAAAGGATTTAGCTCGGACGGGTAATCCTAATATAAGTCCTCTCGAGCATATGTTATGGATTGGATTTAGCCCGGACAGGTAATCTAAATCAAGCTCCTTAGAGCATATGTCATAAAAAGGATTAAGCCTATACTGGTAATCTTGTTGTATACATGTGTGGCTCGAGAGTGTACTCCCTGAAATAGTACCTTATGGGTACCATTGAATATGAATTGATGAATCCTAATTTGTACACCACGAGTGTACTACATGTGTATCCATCGATATTTCAGATAAATTAAATAGGTAAAAGTTCTTGACATGAGAATATATGAATAAGAAATGAGTTATTACACATATCGGCCTGAAATACATGAAAATGATGATACGTAATAATTGATATATGGAAATATGAAATGATGATATTGTACATGGAATTTATTTGATGAGTATGTACATCCTTGGTTATAGACTTGTACACTTTAAGTGTACTACTACTCGTGTGACATTGATATTTTGAGTAAAATGTGTAAAGTTTTGATATGAAATAATCTGAACTCAAGATGTGTTATATGAAAATATACTTGAGATATAGCAATGTGAATTATACATGTTGTGGAAAGCATATGTGCATGGAAACTTGATTGTTATTGAGCCCATACATGTTTAGATGTTATTATGGAATATATGACTAACAAGGGCAGTGAGGATATGTGTAGGGCTTGAGGTCAAATTGAATGAACGTGCGTTACATAGTTACCTCAAAATAGAATAAATAAGTTAAGTACCATGTTATGCAAACTTACTAAGCATTTTATGCTTACTTAGTTTTATTTATCTGTTTTATAGTAAATCAGAAGCTTGTTGGATTGGAAGCTTGGTAGAGATCACTTACACTATCCATCAGCCTGCATCGGTATATATGATAAACCAATTATGGTTGTAATGGCATGTATAGATTATATTGGCCATATTCGCATGTAAATGTAAATGATGCTTGTAATCTAGCCATTGGAATGGCTAGTAATGGTTTGTTTTGATATATTTGTAATGTCATACTATTGTAGCTACATATGTGTTAAGTAGTTGATCAAATTATGTTTAACATATGGACTAAACTAAGGCAAGATTATGAACATGTATGCATGAAATGATATGCCATGATGAATGATGGAATTTGCTTGTTTTGAATGCTTGAAATGGGTGGTATTTGGATGTGTGATTCAAGTGCAGGTTATGGGTGGGATTGTGAGAGAGAAATGAGACTAGGAAAGGCTTTATTTTGTCCACACAAGTAGACACACGGGTGTGTGTTTAGACTGTGTGTGACACACGACCGGGTACATGGGCATTTAGTTAGGCCGTGTGTCCACTGCACTCTAATTTTGAGAAACAGAATGCTCAGAATTGAGCACACAGGCAGAGACATGGGCGTGTGTCTCAGCTGTGTGTGCTACACGGCCTAACACATCAGCGTGTGTCTTGGCCGTGTGAAACCTGCACCTAATTTTCAAATTGAATTAATTAACCATACAGCCTAGCACATGGGCTTGTGGCATGGTCGTGTGCACAAGTCAAAGAGTTACACGGGGTCGAATACGACCTGCAGCACGGGCGTGTCCCAGGGTTACACTAGCGTGTCCCTTGAACCACATGGGTATATGAGCCTTGCACCTTGGAAAAATTTTGAAATTTTGCGAAAAATTCTTAGAGTTTTTTATTAAGCCCCGACTCGATTCTAATGCTCGATTTGGGGGCCTCGAAGGTCCATTTCATGAATAACATGAATAATCTCAGTTAATGAATATAAATTGTATGAGAATTATCTGGAAATGTTCTGAAAGTTTTGGTAATGTTCCGTAACTCTGTTCCAGTGATGGATACAGGTTGGGGTGTTACATCAACGACCCTTGAGCAAATATGATACAAATATTGACTTTTGAGCACATGACTAGGCATTTCATCTTTATGAATAATTTTGTCATGATAAATAATTGATTTACCACTTTTGGCTTCAGAAATCTTAGTTCAGTGCATTACAAAGTATACAAGCATTAAGGGTCTCACATGTAGGATCCATTAACAAATCATACAAGTAGTTTGATTATCCTAGCAGAATACAAATAGCAACTTATCCGATTATTTAGTATAATGTCCATTTATGCATAAGGATACTTAGGTCACAAAGGAATTTTCGACTTGTAACGTTTTGAAGCTTAGGACAAGTACGAAATTCAAAAATAGTAACCATAAAAAATGGTTACAAATACAAAAATAGTTTGGCACATTGTATCAATCCTTATTCTTTCCCTTTAGCAACCCTTACTCGCTTATTGCCTTATTTCTCCTTCTCTCACCTTCCTTATTTCTCTGCATAGGAAGTCATAGAATAATATAGTAACTACGGCTAGCCTACGAGTTTCTGTGCACTGATGAATGATTTTTTTTTCTTCTTCTCGTGACTTTGTCACTTTCTTTCTTAGTACATCTCACTCACAAATGCTTTTTCAATTTAATTACTTTTTTCTACTTGTATTGATTTTATTTTTGAATTATTCTTTTTTTCTACAACTTAGGCTAACCTTGTAGCAACCCTTACCCGTATCCCACGCCGAAATAGGGTACAAGGCATTACCGGACTTATACACAAGAAATCATACAAAACTGAGACGTAAATTTCCATCCAAATTTAAAACTTTTCACATACATTCCTAACATCCCTAAAACGAGCCTACGAGGCCTAAAACATGCATTAGAGGTGGTTCGGGACTAAACAAAAAACTTTAAAAAATTCTTTCATCAAAATAGGGTCACACGCCCGTGTGGCTTGGGACACGCCTGTGTGGGTTGGCCGTGTGGTCACACACACCCGTGTCTTCAACCCGTGTAGCTCTCTGTTTATGACGTCATGCACCAAAGGAAGTCACATGGCCAAGTCACACGCCTGTGTGGGCAGGCCGTGTGCCTCACATGGCATTAGACACGCCCGTGTGTCTAGGCCATGGCAAAGCAGGGCATACATACTGACTTATCCACACGGCCATATGACATGCCCGTGTGTCAGGCCATGTGAAAATTAGGGAGGTTACTGACTTGGGTCAAACGGCCGACCACACGCCCATGTGCCAGCCCGTATGCCACACACGGCCAATAGACACGCCGTGTGTCTATGCCGTGTAACTCACTGACTTTTTTTGACTAATATGCAGGAGTCACACGGTCGAATCACACGCCCGTGTGCTCAGGCCGTGTGGCACAAAAATAGGCTTGATTAAAGCCACATTTCACACCCTTCTCAAACATACCTACAAGCATCAAATTACACATAATTCATACCCAATTTGCAGCCAAAACATACTTAATTCACATAACAAATCTATTCATTCATCTATGATCAACATTACTAATTCCACATCAAATCTTATGCCAAAATCATACCAAATTCTCAACTAAATCTCATATCAAACTTACCAAATTGACCATTTTCACTAAGCCATATATGAACACATTATGAACATCTAATTTTATCACATATCATAAACAAAATAAGTTCTTCATCTCAAGCCATATCACATGGCAAGATTCACTAAACAAAACGTAACATATTCCCCCTAGCCTATACATGCCATAAACCAATATTTACAACTTCAAATGTACCAAAATATCGATTGATAGTGTGATGATGATCCTTGATGATCCTCGAGCTCACGGTAGCTTCGATAATCTGTAAAACAATTGAAAAACACACAAAGTAAGCTTTCCAAAGCTTAGCAAGCCATATACAAATAAACTTATCACATAAACAATTATAGACCAATTCATACATATGAATCATGGCAAAACAAAATTGCAAGATCATATTTCTTATATAGCTCAATTGTTTATAATCACTTGCTTATAAACACATCACATTTTTCATATAGTTCACATCTCAAATGATCATATTCATCCTTACTTCTCATTGTCAAAGTTTATATACTTTCAGTACCTAAATCAGATACACATTCACTTGATCATTTATTTCTCAATAATTCCTGGTGAACCATTCGGAAGCAATAAGGATACTCGGATAGCTCAGAAAGCTCGTACAATGCCAACGTCCCAGACGTGGTCTTACATGTAATCAAATATCGATGTCACTGTCCCAGACAGGGTCTTACAAGAAATCATATACGATGTCGATGTCCCAAACATGGTCTTACACGTAAATCTCAAGTCGATGCCAACGTCCCAGACGTGGTCTTACACGATACCACACCTCGAAATCCTATGTCATGACATATGTATCCTATATTATTCCTATGGTTCGTATAGGACTTTCGGATGTCGTAACTTTGTCGATACTTTCTCCGGTTCAATTATTCAGCTCTCACAGCAATTCAATACATTTCCACAACAATCAAACATATATTATTCAATTGAAATACGTTTATTTGCATATGAACTTACCTCGGAAATGAGAACGGCTAAACGAGTTGATTATTCTACAACCTTCGACTTTCCCTGATCTAATTCTGATTTCTTTCGTTCTTGATCTATATAAATTCAGATTTCACAAATTTAATCACACATTTATTCATTTCAATCCAAAAACACATAATTAGGGAATTTTATACTTTAGCCCCTGAAATTTCACATTTTGACATTTTAGTCCCTATTTCATAAAATCACAAAATACACATAATTTCACATTTCTCATGCTTAGCCGAATTTTCATATAGTCTCTAGCAACCCATAACTTTCATTTATTTCATATTTTGACCCCTCAATTTGAAATTTTCATAATTTAATCCTTAATGCACATTTTTATAAAAAATCACTTAATTAAACATAACAATCTATCAACAAAGATTTATTTTTCATTATTAAACCATAAAAATCTCAAGCAATCAACAATGGAAAATCACAAAATCTACAACCAATTCAAAAATTCAGGCATGGGCTAGCTAGAACACAAAGCAATGATCACAAAAAACGTAGAAATCATCAAAAATTGAGCAAAGAACATACCTTAATCAAGAATATCAATAGCCGAACCCTAGAACAATCTTTTCTTCTTCTTTTTCTCTTAATATTCGATCATGGATAAAAGAAATAAAATGATTTTGGCTTTTCTTTTATTTAATATATCATTAATACATAGTTTACGATTATGCCCTTAATTAATAACCATTAAAAACTTATAATGGATGTCCATAAATGTCCATTATCACAATCAATGGTCTAATATCAACATAAGGACCTTTCATTTAATAAACCATAGCACTTAAGCACTTTTAACATATGGAATGCCACTTTTACATTTTACACGATTAAGTCCTTTTGTCAAATTAAGCATCCAAACTATAAAATTAGCATACGAAACTTTCACACATATATAATCACATGTTGTAAACACATAAAATAATATTAAAATAATCTTCTGACCTAGTATTTGTGGTTCTGAAACCACTATTCCGACTAAGGTCTAAACCAGGTTGTTACAATGTCACAACATCCATGTCAGTTTACCAATGTCACGACACTGAGGTGTTGTATTGCGACACACCCTACAATTCGAAAAACCTAGGGAAATAGTCTTGTATGTCGCGACACAGATGTGCCATGTCGTGACATCAAGGTAATTTCCCTAATGTTTGCATATTGTACGAGGTGTGGCTAAACAGGGTTTCTATGTTGCGACACTGCCTCTATTTCAGCCTAATTTTTCCATTTTTAGGATGTCTCTGTCTAAAGTAAACATACATTAAACAAAATTTAGAATCTAAACTATGTGGTTAGTTAAATATACAATAAACAGGAAAAATTAATTTTAAGTTTCATCATACAGGAAAAATTAATTTTAAGTTTCATCATGTTTTACTGTCAGATTCATCCAACAGTTCCACCAACACGTTCCCCCTGCATCTCTTTCAACATTTGTCCACATATCGTCATGTCCCTTCCTCCTTTTTCGCTTGTATCTTTCTTTATACCTACTATTTAACCCTGCATTAATCACATTAAGTATATTCCTAGATTCAGAGTAATTCTGCTCCCCTAATTTCTTTCAGTTTTCCTCACTTTGGTGAGATCCACATCTGAACGTTTCAGTTTCACCATTACTTTCCATCCTTAATTCATTTTTCTCAAGGTTAATTATGGATCTAGATGTGGTTAGAAAAGGTCTTCCTAACAAGATGGGTATCTCTTGATCCTCTTCAAAATCTAAAATTATAAAATAGACCGGGAGAATAAAACTGCACACCTTAACTAATACATCCTCTAGCACTCTATTAGGTTCGAATGCAAATCTATCAGCTAGCTGCAGTGTAATTTGAGTGTTTTAAGGTCTCTTATCCCGAGTTTTTCATAAATAGATAAGGGCATTAAGTTTATACTAGCTCCTAAATCACATAAAGCTTTCTTAAAATGAATTTTCCATATCTCTATTGGAATTGTAAAGCTTCTCAGGTCTTTCAGTTTCTAGGGTACCTGTCTGGAAATAATAGCACTACAAGATGCATTTATGTTGAATTGCTCTCCTACCTTAACTTTCCTACACCTAGACATGATATATTTTAAGAATTTGGCATATTTTGGTAATTTATTAATTAATTCAACTAATGGTAGGTTGACATTCAATGTTTTGAACAAGTTTAGAAAACTTACAAACTCATCCTCATCCCGTTTATGTTTCTCTTCTAATTTGGAAAGGAACTGTACCTGTATGTTAGTGACCTTGTCTTTTCCCCTCTCTTCTGGTTTAATAAGCTCTTTTAGTTCTGGTTCCTAATCAGCTTCTTGGATTTTTCTGAAGGTTCTTCTGTATTTTCTTTTGCATCCTCTTGTGCCAAGGTTATCAGACTACTCAAGATTTTGCCCGAATGGAGCGCAACCGCTTTTATTTGCTCTTTCCCTTCTTTCCAAAGAGTATTCTCAACATTGTTGGGTATGCTTATGCCAAATTGCCTTTTAATATCTCCCATCATACTCATCAATTGGCATATTTGGTCCTCCAGTTTAGTCAATGTTCTTGATGAATTAGTACACTCAAATTGCACCTAATTTACTTCTGTTCTCATTGATTGCATCTTCCCTTCGATTTGATTTAGGCGTTGACCACATACAATATGGTCGTTTGGGTTGCAAATAAGTAGGTTGGTAATTAGTGTTTTTAACTTGATTTGAATTATTATTACATCCTCCTTAATTTCCTTCCCAGCTCAAGTTTGGGTGATCTCTCCAACCAGGATTGTAGGTATTTAAATAAGGGCTTCCACCCTTATTATCGATGTAATTCACTTCCTCGGTAGGATTGTTGATATAATGAAAAAGTGGTTTGTCTCCTCCATACACAAATGGTGTAATAGTTGCAGATTCAATACAGTTAAGTAACTGCTAATATTTATCATCTTCCTAGATAGCCTTTACCGTAGCTGGTTTCTAGCCATATACGAATCGTACAATAGGCTACTAACAGGAGTTCAATGCCATGTTTTCTATTAATTCATAATCATTACCATGCATTCTGTTCATAAGAGCTCCTCCTATTGCTCCATCTAATTCGGACCTTTCATTTGCATCCAACCCATTATAAAACATCTAAAATGAGTTATCGTCTCCACAAGGACTGTATAAGCTTAACCAATTAGTTGCAAAATTTTAAATAACAATTTGATGTAAAATTTTAATAATTTTGGATAGTGATGGTTAAATTAAATAAATGCAAAGTGTGATCCCTAATGCAATTTTAATCTAAATGCAATTTACCTAAATGTATGAATGAATGGCTTTAGCAACAAAAACAATCAACATTAAATGGGCTAGGATAATTATATTAATCAATTCAATTTACCTTATCATGGTTAACAGTGTTCGGAAATACTTCCATGGCAACTAGATCTTTCATGAGTTTGGAAACCAAATTAATTCTTTTCGGAGTCTTTTACTTAGTTAAATGTACATTTTACTGATCATATTAACTAAGGGTTTCTTAGTATTTATGCGAGGTCACAAGGGCATTTACGTTTGCAATAGTTTAATCACATAAACCTAAAAATTATGCAAGATAATAGAGCTAACTAAAGATATTATGAACCTCAACTTAGTCGGATTTAAGGATCTAATTGAGCATTGCACTTTTCAATTATGTGTCTACAACGGAAGATAATTGTAACAGGTTGTTTTCAGTGAAATCGAAGCAGTGCTTTCGGGACCACAAATCCGAAGTCAGAAGAAAATTTATTTTAATATTATTTTATGGTCTACGTTATGATAGAAATATCGTATAAAAATTTCGTTAAGAAATTTTACTGTTTACATGCCTAACTTGATAAAAAGGACCATATTGCATAAAGTGCAAAAGTTGAATTCTAGTAGCTAAAGGTATCAAATAGCTATGGAATATAAAATTCGAGGTCCTTATATGGCAAATAAACCATTTATAGGAGTTAATAGATAAGGATTATTATTCATCATTGGAATTTAGTAAATTATTAAGGTTAATTTTTGAAAGTAAATGATAAAATGATGATAAATAAATAAAATAATACAAATTATCATCATTTTCATCATCTTTCTTAAAACAAAAACATGGAAACCCTAGTCATAGAAGTTGAGTTCAAGCAAGCTTATTTTGCTTAATTAGGTAAGTATTCTTGTCTCGTTTTTAATTATTTTTATGTTTTCGATATCGTAATTGTAACACCCCTTACCCGTGTCCGACGCTGGGACAAGGAATGAGGCATTACCGGACTTGTACTTAGACATTCATGCAAAATCGAACTATAAAATTTTTCTTCAAATCAATTTCATTCATACATAAGCAATTCGTCCCTTACAAGGGCCTATGAGGCCCAAAACATACATCGGGGGTGGTTCGAGACTAAACCGAGAACTTTCAAAAAACTTTGGGCAACTTATCAATTTCTTGTTTTGGAGAGTCACACGCCTGTGGGGGTAGGCCGTGTGGTCACGCAAGCCCATGTGGCTTGGGACACGCCTGTGTCCTCAACCCATGTAACCCTCTGACTATGACGTCATCATCAAAATAAGGTCATACGGCCGTATCACACGCCCGTGTGTCCAGACCGTGTGGTATATTAAAAATAAATGAATTTTTCATAAAATGGTGCAGACTTCACACGGCCAAAACACACACCAGTATGGGTAGGTCGTGTCTCTCACACGGCTAAGACACACGCCCGTGTGTTTACTACTAGGCATACTGACTTGTAAAACTAGGGTGCAGGGGACACACGGCTATGCAACACGCCCATGGGGGCACACCGTGTGTCACACACGGCCTAGACACATGCCCGTGTGTCTACCCATGTGGACAATTTAGAGGCTATTTTCTAAGCTAATTGCCACCCTCACTCATCCACATTCTCAAACATGTTTCATAGCATGCAACATAGCATATTTAAACACTCAATATCCAATGCCATGGCATTTTCATGCCTTCAAAATATCATCCTAAAGCACATTCAATTAGTCACACCATTTAGAGGCATTCCACACCAATTTCATGCATAACCAAATTTGTTATCCAAATTCCATAATACATATTCATGACCATGATCATCTTAAGCCATTAACTCATTTCTTATCTTCTAGCATCTAATCCATACTTCATCATACATTCACCAAGCAATAACATATCACATCATCAAGGCATTAGCACATGCATGCATGGGTAACTAAATTACAACCCAATAATCAAATATAAGCCATGTCACATGGCCATTACAAAATGAATCATCAATATTAGTGGCCTTTACACTTGGCCAAATTAGCATGACACGTATCACAAAATAACCAAGTCCCCTATACATGCCATACTCAAGTTATCAAATTCACTATACCCAATATTCTTTTGATAGTGTGATCGAATACTCCGACGGCTTCCGATCCCCAAGCTAGCTTGGCAGAACTATAAAGGATGGAAAGGAAAGGGGGTAAGCATTAAAGCTTAGTAAGTCCACATGCAAATAATATGCAATGATAGTAAGCAATCATCACGCAAGACATAATAACATAACCATAAAGATTATTCATCATTCAAGAATTTTGACTTATTTATCATACATACATGTACTTACCCGTAGTATATCATATGATTATACCTTCTTTAACATGCCCTCATTGGGACTTTCATCACCTCATCCATTGCATTACCGGTTGAGCACTTGGAATACTATTGGATACACGGAAAACTTGCACATAAGTGTCACATATACATACGTAGCCAAAGCTACCTCATAACATGTAATGCTCGCAAAGGAGTTACTCACAGGCCTGCTTATATAAGCTATCGGTCAAGGTGTAACTACACGGGCCGCTCACACAAGCTGTCAGGTGTCTGAACCACTCAGGACTACCTAGCCACTGGTAGGACACACAAGACCAGTACCCGAAACCAAATTACATGTCTCTCATACATCATGAGCTCAGACCACTCAATGAGTTCAGAGGTCACATATATATATCATGAACCCAGACTGCTCAGTGAGTTCAGATTTCTCAATTCCTAGTGACATGTCATTTGTATCCTAGACTATTCCTAAGGTTCAAACGGAGTTTCCTTGCTTATCGCATCACTGTCGAACTTACTCATAATGTAGCTTACGATATCCATAATACCAACCATGTACTCATGGAATATCAAGGCATATAATTCATGATAAAAAATAAGCATTTAAAACATGTAATACATCACATTATTTACACATGAACTTACCTTGGTACAAAATGATGATAATCGAGCCTATTCGTCAAAAACTTTATTCTTCATTCGATCAAGACCTGTATCACATTTTTCTTGATCTATAATGCTAAATTTAAATTATTTAATAATCACATTGTCCAAATCAATCCATAATTTATACTTTGATGAAATTACCTTTTTACCCCTAACATTTTACTTATTTACAATTTAGTTTCTAGGCTCGTAAAATGAAATGCATGCATTTTCTTTGTTACCCAAGCCTAGCTAAATTTTCCTTGTACTGATAACAGCCCATATTTTCATCAAAATCATATTTTTATCACTTATTTTACACCTTTTTCAATTTAGTCCTTTTTAGTGATTTTCATGAAAAATCATCTTGTGAAATATGTTTATCACACACTAAACTCTCATATTCCTCCATAAATCATCAAAATACATGCATGTCACACATGAGTAAATTTCCATACATAAACCCTACTTCAAAATAAGGGTGGAAATAGGTAAATCAAGCTACGAGGACTTCAAAAATGTAAAGAATATTAAAAACGGGCTAGGGAACACTTACTATTGAGCTTGAAAAGATGAACAAAACCCTAGCTATGGCTCCTAGAAATTTTTGGCAATGGGGGAGGAATATGGACAAAAAATTTGACTTATTTTCCCTTTTTTATTCTTTTATTTACCAAATGACCCTTAATGCCTTTTTTTCAAATTTTTCTTATATATGTCCATTTTTGTCCAAACTTTTAGAAATTGGTCAAATTGCTAATTAGGACCTTCTAATTTATAATCTAAAGCAATTTAATGCTAAAATCTTCTAAAACACAAGTTTTGCATCTTATTCAATTTGGTCCCTAAAGTTCAATTAGACATTTTATGCATAGAATTTCTTCATGAAACTTTCACACAAGCATGCATACATATCATGGACCTCATAATAATCATAAAATAATTATTTTATCTCATATTTGTGGTCTCAAAACCACTGTTCTGACTAGGCCCTATTTTAGGATGTTATAGTAATAGCTTAATCTAGCTATCTCGGGGATTAATTTGCAAATTTATTAAAGTATTAGGGTTTTTACATGGATGAGTATAGTTGAATTTTAAAGTTTTTCGGTAGAAAATGAAAGGTTGTTGTTAGATAAACAACTTTTGTAAAGAGAATTTTGATTAAATTATGATTTAGTGACTAAATTGAAAAGATGAAAAAATGTATGGAAAATTTCTAAAGTTTGTGAAATACATGGGCTGCTGTTTATATGTATGAAAATCGACTAGGCATGGAATAAGGATGAAAGTGAAAGAACTTTATTTTCCGAGCCTAGGGATAAAATCGTAATTAATTAAAAGTATAAGGGCAAAATAGTAATTTTGCCAAAGATGTGTGTTGGATTGAATTGAATATGAATTTTATTAAATTGAGTTAAATTCATTCTTATAGATCCGGATAGACCTAATATGGAGTTAGATCGAGGAAAAAAAGTATCAAGTTAATAACCTTAGTATCTACGAACACTTGTCGAGGTAAGTTCGTGTAACTAAATTGTATATTTGTATGATTTGAATTGAATATTGTTGTGTGGGTGATTTGTATAAAATTCCATGTATATTATTGATCACATATCCGACAAGTACCAAGTCTCGTTTGAATTTTAAAAATTTGAAGGATACAAATGACATATTATTAGGGTTCCCAGATTGATTGTGGTCCTACATGTGTTGTGGACACACCACAGCTCTTATGAGCATCTCGATATTTGGCTCTTACGAGCTTCCCGATTAATGGCTCTCATAAGCTTCCCGATAATTGGCTTGCATGAGCTTCTCGATATACAGCTCACATGAGCTTCCCGTTATATGGCTCAAAGAGCTTCCCGTTTACATGCTCGTATGGGCATACCTGTATATGAATTAACAGATTATAGATTTGTACACCTCGTGTGTACTACCTATGCATCCAACGATATTTTAAATGGTTTAACAGGCTAAATTCTTATATGAGATAATATAAGTTTGAAACGAACTATTACCCATATAAACATGAAGTACATGGAAATGATATTACTTGATATACTAAAGCATGAAATGATTGTTACATGTATGTGGAACTTGCTTGATGACTTTGTTCATCCATGATGATGGGCTATTATATATGCTTACATGGCTAACGTGTTAAAGATATGTGTTTAGGCTTTTGGCCAAGTTTATTGGAATATGCTTTGTATGCTTACCTTAAATGTAATTGAATGGTAAGTAAAATTCCATGTTATACGAACTTACTAAGCTTAAATGCTTACTCTATTTTATTTTCCCTATTTTATAGTAATTCAGAAGCTCGATTTGGTTGGAAGCTGGTCAGAGTTACTTCACACTATCCATCAGCTTATTTCGGTATATATAGTAAATCAATTTTGGTTATAATGGCATGTGTAGGTTAACTTGGCCATTAACGACATATAAATGTTTTGATGAAACTAGACATTTGAATGGCTTGTGTTAATATATTTTGATGTGTATATAAGTGGTTTTATCATGTTTGAAGTGTGATTTTGATTATGCATATATATGCATTTGGTTATCTAGATAAATATGAATATTTGGTTGACACGTCTTTAAATTGTCATTTGAGGTGTGCCTAAGAGCACCTTGGTTGTATATGGTAATATGTCATGTTTAAGACATGATTTTGACTTGTTTTGATTGATTTGTTATGGCTTGATGATGTCTAAAAATGTTGATTTAGGTGGATGACAAATTATGTGAGAAATATGGCTTGGAAAATTGCCTATTTTTATCCACATGGGCATGTGTCTCAGCCGTGTGTAACACACAGCCAAGTGACATGGTCGTGTGTCCTTTATATCTTAAATTAGCACAAAACAGAATGTTCATACGGCGCCTGTGTGCTAGGTCGTGTGACCCAAGTCAGAGAGCTCATAAGTTTGGACATGGGTTGGGACATGGCTGTGTGTCCCTATTTCGAATGCTCGCACAACTTGAAACACAGGCGTGTCTCTTGACCATGTAAGACACACGGCCTGGCCACACAAGCGTGTGTCCCCTACACTTTTGAAAAATTTTAATGTTCTCCGAAAAATTCTTTAAGCACCCAATTTAGTCCCGACTTGTTTCTAATATGTATTTTAGGCCTTGAGGGCTCACATAAGGGACATTATGCTTGATTCCGATTGGTTTTTGATATGAATGCTATATGATATGAAATATTTGTTTATTTGTTCTGTAAATTTTTGTAATGCTCTGTAACCTTGTTTTAGCGACGGATACGGGTAAGGGGTGTTACAATAATAAAGCTAACTAAAGATATTATGAGCTTGGACAAAAAAATGAGGCCTGTTTAGAAAACAGGCCGGGCCTCGGGTAAGGCTTTTTAGCTCGAGCTTGGCCCAGCCCGAACATGAAAACAAAAAAACTGCTATTTTTTTTACTTTTTTTATTTTCTTGCTGTTTTCTTGTTGGTTTTTTAGTATTTTGCTACCATTTCACAATTATGTTGCTACTATTTTGTTGTTATTATTTGAATATTGTATAACTCTTATTTTATTGTTAATTTTGTTACTATTTTTCATATTTGCTTGTTAAGTTACATTTATCTTAGTGTTATTTAAGTATAAATATTTTTTAATTTATTTCCAATTTGTTGGAAAATATTTATTTTAATATTTTAAATATTTTTGATGTATTATAATTTTTAAAAAATTATAAAAAATTAATATGGGCAGGTCAGGCCGAGCTTGATTTTAATATTTTTATTTGGATCGAGTTTGGACAAAATTTTAAACTCATTTTTTAAGCTGGACCGAGCCTGAGCATAGCAAATTAGCCTAATTTTTTTGTTGAGCCCAACCGGGCCCATGAACACTTCTATGACTTAACTTAACTGATGCTCTAACTTAACTAACTCTAACGCATTTGACTTCTAACTTTTTTTTTTCCATTTCATTCCCTTGAATTTAATAAAAGATATGGAAATCAATCTGATGAAAATCGATTTCCTCCTCCCAAATAGAAATTTGTTGTATTTGACATTTATGCAAGGTGTATCATTTGAGTTTTTTTTTTTTTTTTTCCTCTTCAAACAACCATTTAGCCTCAAATTTGAATATTTTCTTCCTCTTCTTAGAGATGATTAGAGGATACGGTGACTCTTGGTAAATGTATGATTTTTTGTAGTGTAGTATTGCTATTAATTTTTAAGCTATAATCTAGTGTATTATAAGTGAGTTTGAGATTTATAAATGTTAGCACCCATCAGCCACTGACACTTTATGGGCGGTTGGGGGGAAAGAAAATGTTTGTACATGAATGGGGTCTGTTTCCAATTTGACTGTTGTTAATTCAACATCACAGATCCGTCTCTTAAGCAACTTTCTTGCATCAAATACAAATTGGCTTTGACTGAGCAGATTCCATTCAAAAAGTGATAGAAAGAGACAACCTTCTTTACCTACATATATATATATATATAGATACACCTTTCACTTTTTAATTTTGGGATAATGTAAATTTTCGCATTAAATTTGGCAAATAAATTTATATTGCTCCTTAATTTTTTTTTTCCACTATGACCTCTGAATTTGAAAATCGTTAAAGACTATTAAAAAAATTATGTGACTTTTGGCCCATAACCTTAACAACTAGGTTCACTCTTGTACCTGTATTTTTTATTTTGTCTATTTTGAACTTAAAGATGAGATCCATTTTGATCCCTAAACTTAAAAAAACTAAAAGTTTGATGATGCAATACTTTGAAATTATGTCACGTCATCACTTAAAAAAGTAGATGATGATTTGCTATAATCTTAGAATGACATATTCAGTGTTTTAATAACCGAACCAATGATTAAACAAGTTAGATCATCAGTTCTCAATTCAACCAGTTCAACCGTAAGACCAACAATAATGAAATAAATTATTAAAAATTCATAATAATCTAAAAAATCAAGTAAAACCGATTTTATCTTTCTTTTTTACTTTTTTTTAGATTTTTAAGAATTTTTAGTTATTTATTTATTTATTGTTGGTTCAACGGTTGAATCGGTCGTACTGGTTAAATCGAGAA
Source organism: Gossypium longicalyx (assembly GCA_025698465.1). NCBI lineage: Eukaryota > Viridiplantae > Streptophyta > Magnoliopsida > Malvales > Malvaceae > Gossypium > Gossypium longicalyx. The sequence continues at coordinate 48,313,971 of CM046995.1, forward strand.
CTAGTGGTCTAACGTATTCAACCATGAGTTCGGTTATTAAAACATTGAATATAACATTCTAAAATTGTTCTACATCATCATCTAAAAATCTTTTATTTTTCAAACTCAAAATGCAACATCATCAAAGTTTTAGATTTTTCAAGTTCATGGATTAAAATAGATCTAATTGTCAAGTTCAAAATAGACCTAAAAAAAGTATAGCTACTAAAGTGAACTTAATTATCAAGTTCAGAGACCAAGGTAGACGTAGTTGCTAAATTTAATGGCCAAAGGTTACATTATCCCTTTTTTTTTTTCACGATTTTTAATAATAATAAAAATTCCATGGGCTTACCAAATTCAAAAAGAGAAAGTTACATTATCCCTTTGACTCCCTCGTGAATTTAGGATTCAAAGATACACTCCTTTAAATTACTGATTTAAATTTTAATTATTTTTTAAAATTCTAAATATTATTATTTTATTTCCTAACTCTCTTATTTCATTATAAATAATTATTTAACAAATGTATTATATTTTAAAAGATTATGGTATAATATAAATTAGGTGAATGTAGTATTTGATTGACTACCAATTTCATTTTATTAATGCCATATAATTATATTTTCAAATCCCGTTAAAATTAGGTTTTTGATAAACAATTTCTTCGACCAAATATAATTTTATACAGCTATTTTCTTTAGAAAATTATTGGTCAGAGACGGGTATCCAAGGCTCATTATCCGGTAAAAATATTTGAAAAAAGTAATCATTTTTGTAACTTTTCTTCCTCTGAATCTGTCCATGGCATCCAAGGTTCACGAATTTAAACTCAAAGCATACAATTATTAAATAATACGAGATTATTTATTTCTAGTAATTTTGTCAGTTTATAGGGCGAAAGAGAGACATATCACTTCAATTCCCTCACTGGACAGTTCTTCAGCTCTCAAGCAACAAGCATGGTGTAGTAATAATAATAATAGCGATGCTGCCAGTTCAGTGATTCTAGCTTCCGTTTCTATATTTTATCTGCGGAGTGTAATATTGAAAGTAAATCAGTTTTCATTTTCATGGATTACGAAAGAATCCAAAAGCCTCAGGTACTTATGCTTCTCGCAATCTCTCTTTTCTTTTTTTTTTTATTTTTATTCTTAATGCCTTTCTCTTCGCCCTATGCTCCGTTCCTTTGTTAATTTTGGGAAAGTAAGAAAGCAAGCAAGAAATAGAGGAAGATGAGATTTCATTTTCAAATTTTCTTTTACTGATCCGTTGCTTAAATCCATTTATTACTGAATAAAAGAAAAAAAAAATCTGTTTTTTTTTTTTTGTGAAAATCCGTAGGGTGGAGGTGGATTTTCCCCTGCTAAGCTAAGGACTATGCTCCTAGGAGTAGAAAAGAAAAGAAAACAAGAAGAAGAACAAGTTGAATCTTCAATAGATTTAAGATCTGAACTTTCTCACCTTGATGACGATTCAGGTATCTTTATTTATTTCTTTATTTACTTATTTTTTGCTTTTATTGATGTATATTTGAGAATAGATTCAGAAAGAAAGAAAGAAAAAAGGAAAAGTAGAAGAGAATGGAAAGAGTGTGGAAACTGTTGATTTTTATGTTTAATTTCTTTTTCTGCAGGGAAAAGTGGCTCTGATAGTTGCAAAGATGTAGATGTGGTGAGTGTTCTTCCAGAATGTTCCACTTCTACAATAGCTAGTTCTACAGCTGCTATGCAAAATGGTAACGAGCGAAGATCAAAGGATCATTCTTTAGGCACTGCTCAAAACCGGTTCATTGAGGATCATCCTGGTTTAGATTATGATAGTGGGCATGACAGTATGAGTGTGTCCTCATCGATCTTTGAGTTTCAGAAGACTGAACGAGCACCGCAAAGGGTTCCCCTTGGGCCGTTTTCTAAGCCTGCTCCATCGAAATGGGATGACGCTCAGAAATGGATAGCCAGCCCTACTGCAAATCGGCCGAAGACAGGGCAGGGTGGGCAAGGGGTGGGATCAAGAAAAGGAGGTAATTTTGGTTACGGGAGGCAATCGTCTACTAAGGTGGTCATTGAAGTTCCAGATCAAAGGATGGTTGCTTTCGAAGAACCGGATACAAAACGGATTGATACTAATCATGCCAAGAAGGATGATGGGCTGCAGAAGTTTGTTAATTGGGAGAGTGATCCATACCCAGTTGTGGATTCATATGGGAAGCCTGTACTAATGATCGAGAACTCTGTTGCTGAGTCAGCTAGTAAGGATTAAATTTATTTTATGTTCGAAGTAGTCTTAGTTACATTTGCACGTTTCTGTTGAAAAATTAGCCTTCATATTCATAATTATCATGTCCACTCATGCTTTTAATCAAAGAATTAGCCCCTATTGAGCACTTATCATGTTAAAACTTGGAAATTTTGTGTTATCATCAATTAGGCATAATTGCTATTGGTCTTGCACTAGAAGTTTACTGCAATTAGTAATGTATGATTAACTTTTGGCTGATTGAAACCGATATTATTTGAGGGTAGCCTTCTATTTAAATCTTTCGTGCATAAGAAGGAAGTTCCTTCATGTTACTGATAGTATCAGGGGTATTATTTCCCCTTTAGTCGACTTTGTGTGGTTAGTTTTTATACTTTCAAGTAAATGTGCAGTTGGTTTTTGTGCCGCAAGAACATAATCTCAGCTCTGACCCTTTTGATGAACTTGGAAATTTTCACACAAAGAGCTGATATGGTGAACATGCAGCTTTGCTGTTTGAATGAAGTGCTAAAACTTAACGGCCAGTGTGCATGCGTTAATTTATTTAAAAAAACCAACTCAACTTCTATGCATCAAAAGCGTCTAACATGAAGCTGCCTTAGTAATTTGCAATGCACTAAGTAAGAAATTAATTGTTGATTTATTTGCAGTTAGTCTTAGCCAGCATGATTCATCAATATCGATACATAGTGCTACGACGTTTATTCCTCCTCCCTCAACAGCTAGATCAGTATCAATGAGAGATATGGGCACTGAAATGACTCCTATTGCTAGCCAAGAACCTTCAAGGAATGGAACTCCTGTGCGGTCAACAACACCAATTCGGAGCCCAAATTCATCGAGGCCATCAACTCCCACCAGAGCTGTACCTTCTACATCTCCAGAAAATCCACGTAAAGACCACTTAGATCTAAACAGAGATTTGTCAGAGAAGGAGCTCCAAATGAAAACAAGGAGAGAAATTATGGTTCTCGGGGCCCAGTTGGGTAAAACAAACATCGCAGCATGGGCTAGTAAAGAGGAAGAGGATAAGGATGCATCCACTTCACTGAAAATTGTAGCACCAGAACAACCATCTAAGAGTGTCATTGAAACCCGTGCAGCAGCATGGGAGGAAGCAGAGAAAGCGAAGTACATGGCCAGGTATTTTCATTCTTAATAATTGTCAATGCCTTTTCAATCCCTTTTTCTTCTTTGTTTTGAAGCTTTTGGTTTTGTTATGAAGCTGAAATGTTGATCCTAAGCATACAACTTAGTATTGAATGAGAAAACTGGCTTGAAATTGATCTGTTGATTTGACAAGCTTTAGAACGATACTATTTGTCACCAACCACAATACCTATGTATAGTAATTTATCTGAAGGAATTATTTATGTTATGTCTTGTCACTCGGTGCCTGGACATGTACAGAACAGTATCTGAAGGAATTATTAATGTTATGAGGCACTATTTCTAGTAATTTCTCTGTAGGAACTATTGATGTCATGTCTTGTCACTCGGTGCATGGACATGTACAGAAAATATAAGTTCCCATGGATGCACTTATTGTAGGATTTTTATGGAATAATTCTTATGTTTTTGGAATATTGACAAGACTATTCATATACAAAAATCTGCCTACCACTTACTGGTAGGTTTTTAGTTAACACTCATCCGCAACTTGAATTGTAAAGTTATGAGGCACTTTTATCTAGGTTCAAACGTGAAGAAATGAAAATTCAAGCATGGGAGAACCATCAAAAAGCAAAAACTGAGGCTGAGATGAGGAAGATTGAGGTATTATGTAGCATTTTATTTATTTATTTGTGTCACGGTCATTTCTGTATTGCCTAATCCTGAAGTTAATAAAATCAACTGTCCATCCATGGTCTTTCTCCATATGGTCTTGGAGATAAGTACCGAAGTTCTTCTGGGTTACCCTCTGTTAGCTTAATCTCAAGCTAAGCTTGGCTTATGCATTAAATAACCCGATTGACCTCAGTCACACTATTTTCCAAGCTCCTAAACTTAGGCAATTGATTATCCTCAATGCCCTCTTAACCCGTATATTCCATATATAGATCCATGACTAGCATTATAAAAAATTAGTGGTCTATGAGTAATTTGCAGTTGCTACATCACACATTCTGAAGATGTTGGTACGACATTCTATTGCTAATATGTTGATATGAATTCATATACTGACTCTGTATGGTATGGCTTTAAGGTTGAGGTTGAAAGGATGAGGGGGCGTGCTCATGATAAGCTCATGAATAAACTAGCCGCTGCAAGGCACAAGGCAGAAGAGAAGCGTGCAGAAGCAGAAGCCAAGCGAAACAGACAAGCTGCAGAAACTAAGCAACAAGCCGAAAATATTCGAAGAACCGGCCGAGTACCCTATTTTCGTTGCTGGAGTTGGTGCTCCTAAAAGAAATCAGATTTTTTCCATTCAGATTGATCTGCTCTACCTACAAAGCTGTTTTTTGCTTATCCCAACTTCTATCAAAATGCCGTTTCCAGGTATTCATCACTTTTGTTCACTTGCACATTGAAAATATCATACTCAGGATTCCAATCTGTAAATCTAAGCTTTTGTAGCAACCCTGACAAACTGATCAAAGCTAAAAATGCTGAGGGTAGAAGGTTATGGTGATTGAAATTTAAAAATCTTTTAGGGATTTGTTGTATGAATTGTTTATTAATTGGATCAATTGCAAGTTCCAAATATTCCCAAATGTCTTGGATGCTTTATCAAAATTTAGGGTTTTGAGTAATATTTCAAGTACACTACCTGTTTATATATAACATGAGTTGCAAGGGATTGGATTCCATTGATGATCCTTGTAGATGAGAAGTAAATAAAGAAGTATGGGATAATGCGTGTATGAGTTGAGACTGAGTGCGGCAAATAGATGTTATTATCCTCCATCCATATCAGTTGATGATGATAATAATGCTGTTGTATTGTAATGGCGGCAGAACAATCTTGCCTACTTGTAAATCCATTCATTTGCACGACCTCCAGTCTCATCCATGTCAATAAATATGCTCACTGCCTGCAAGCATTCATTAATATTAAACAAATACCAACCTAACCATCAGTGTATGAATGAATGAATGCCAATGGTGATGTAAATCCAACTGCACCACATATCAAAATATCCATTGGACTCCAACCAAGACCTTACCTTCCCTATTCGAGGCCGCTCTTTCAGCTTGGCCAAGCTGTTTCGAATGTGGGAGACTGCTCCCCAACATTTCAATGTATTGGCCACATCATCAAGCCTTAGGAGATATTCTTCTTCAGTCAGGGGAAATGATCTCTTCACACAAATGGGAAAGATGAACTTAGTACAAGTGTACGGAGAAGCGAGTAGCCTTGCCGGCATGTCTTTTTATTATTACATTATGTTCATGTTCTATGCTATTAGTGTATTTCCAAGGCACAAATCTGTAGCTCAAAAAAATACCTGCTCCATATACTTCCACATAACATTCAGTGCAAGGAGATTTCTTCCCATGAACTCCTAAATTAAGGTAAGCAAAAAGGTTAACTCTTTTAAGTGATGGAATAAAAATCTCAAGCAAACACAAAATAGCATCTGCATAAAATGTTAACCCAATCGCAATAGCATTATACTGAATGAAACTTTAGAATTAGCCCTCAAAGATACAAAACTGGTGTTATCCTCAAATTTTCACCTATTTAGGACAAGTTAGCCGTATTGTATTCTGTAATAAGAAAGTCTAAATAATGGTCTTTTTTTGGACTAAAACCTCTGGTGGCCAGTAGCCATATTGGGTCCTGATTAAATCCAAAGTCAAACCGAGTCGGATCCCTAAACAGGGAGTAAAACTCTACTAGATTTATTTTCTTTATCCACAACACTTGAACCCCAAACCTTATATACAAAAAGAGGAAAAAAACGTTTATTTTCTTTATCCACAGCACTTGAACCCCAAACCTTACATAAGGATACCACTCGATCCAACTAGCATTGGTAAGTCTAGATCATATCAAGTTAAGCAATATACAAAAAGAGGAAAAAAAACATATGCTTTCAAAAATACATTGCCGGATCCCTATAATTAAGAGAGTTTTTCACAAAACTGACATTGGAACTTCATAGTATCCGTTGAAGCTTGACTCTTGAAATAAATCATTATAAAGGACATTCTTTTACACCATTAGAGAAGCTAATTAATTTTCAGCAGATAGTTTCAAATGCAATGCAGAAAAGGGATTAGAAGAAGTAAAAGTAATCTAATAAAGCCATCCTCTCATTTAGGAATGTGTACCTTCTTTATCAGTTGAACATCATAAGACCTGCCATATTTGTTCCTAATAAGAGTTGCAAGGTCTAAGCCACTAAAGGTGGAATCATCTGTGCCGACTATTCGTTCAAGGTTTTCCCGAAGTATATCGCTGTTTGTCTGAGACAATTACAAAAGAGAAATATATAAACGAAAATAACCATAAAATGCATTAGGATCTTGAATGTAAGAAGAAAAACTTGGAAAGAAACTTTGTCCATAAAGAACAATCCAAAAAGGAATATAACAAGAATCCACAAAATTACCAATCAAGAAGGTAAGAAGCCAATAAATTCATATCAAAATAGACATATAGATGCTACCTGACCCAACCAGCAGAACAAATAAGTTCAACAACCGTAATCAAGAACCCAACAGCCTGAAATCAGACCTTGACACAAAGGAAGTAACCGCACAAGTTACAACCCGTAAGCTGACCTGGTTCACCAAATTGCCACCTCTACTAATACTTTTTTTTTACTGTTTATAAACCACTATTAAAAGATAACACTACCCATCGCAAACTCTATTAATACATGCTCCTCAGAGTGTGCGCCAACTCTTTAGCATCGCACGGTTTCGCCTGTTCACTCACTCCTGCAGTGCTCACATTCTGTGAAGCAGTCACAACTCTCAGAAAAGTTGAGAGCAATAACAGGCAGAGTCGGGAGACAAAATCCCAACCAGAGACAATAACTGATGTACAGAGAGTACAGTACACCCCCCAACAAACATAGTTAAATGAGACCCAACATACAAATTCAATGAAACATGTCTGTGTTCATCTCAAAGGCGTCATCCCAATAAACAAAAAGGAGTCTTTTCATTTAATTTAATTAAAAAGAGAAGATGAAGCGTACTCCTTGGTTTTCGCTTTGTGAAGATTCTTTCTGGCGATTCCCATCCTCAGCATCACCCGAGTCAGCGCCACCATCATCGACGGCGCTGGAAAAGATCGGACCACATCTCCCACGACTTTGAGAGGAAGTACCAGCAAAGTATTGACCCTGACCCTGACCCTGGGAAAAACTAAACCCACCGAGATGAAAATATGGACCAGAACATCTGAGTCCTGGAGGCTTATGAAATCTTCCCCTGCTGCTGCAAACGTGTTCCGACACTCCAACCGACCAATTACAACAGTGAGTCGATATAAAGCTTGTCATTATTTACCCTGTAAAATTTACCCAAATTCCCAAAAGCTTTAAAGGGAAGGCAAGTCAAGATGAGAGAAGGAACCTGGTAACTGTGAAGGAGAAACCTCAGTCAAAAAAATGAAATGGAATTAGAGAGAGAGTGGCATTGGCAAATGGCAATGTTTTGTTGAGTAAAGGAAAGAAATGTGGTAATGGATGAGGATAGCGTGTAATCTAATATCTTAGCTTCCCCCACTCAATTAATCAACGCCGTTTTGCGTTTCCCTCGCAAACAAAAAATGGGTTCCTTTGGAATTTTCTTTAGCAATTATCCCCCCACCCCCAAAAAAAAATTTATTTTTTTCTTATCTTTTTTTTTTTTGTTTGAAAAAAAAATTAAGAGAAGTTTGAAGACCATATTTATAAATGATAATTAAATAAGTGAGTATGACTTGTGCTATCCACTTAAACTTGGGTTGAGCCAAAATAATTTTTTTTAATATTTAGATGCCTTTTATTTAAATTATATGTAATTTTAATTTTTACGATGTAACTTATAATTTTTTAAAAATATCATATGAATTCTTATTTGAAAAATATTTTTCTAAAAAAGACTTTGAAATTTTACTAAAGGAATAAAATGAAGTTAATTTTATAAAAGTAAACCCAAACATAAAAAATAATAATAATAATCTGAAAAACCTGAGAATAAACTTGAATGAACTAAATAATTATGAACAATTTAAAAAATTCAAAAAAAACTCCACCAAACCAATCCCAACAAATTGGGTACTTATTTGCGAGTTTCTATTATCCATGGAAGGGTCTCTCGCGAGAGTTATGCTTCCATTGTGGATAAAGTGATGAAGGAACTCTGAGATTGGAAAGGTAAGGTGCTCTCCCCGTTGGGACGAGACTACGACACTTATTCAATCCACCACATCCCTCTTTGCTTGATGTAGTCATCACTTCTTCCAGTTTCCACATATAAGCAACTTGATATACTTAATATAACCATGATCATTTAGTTAATTGGGAACAAGTTTGTTACCCAAAGAATACAAGGGGACTGAGATTGCAAAAAGCTAGGCAATGCTTGCTAAGTGAAGCTGGCATTTATTCTGGAAGCAAGATTTTTTATGGTGTCGTTGCAAATACTTGAATGTGAAACCGAGAGCAAATGCTTTTTTGACATGGCGCTGATTGTTGAAAGCTAGAGAGGTAGTGTTCAATGGATGGAAATGGAGAATCGAGTTCGGTTTTGGCAGGATTGGTAGGTTGGCAAGACGTCTTTCAAGAAATAAATACAAGTGCTAGAGATTGACAATGGTTTTGGAGACAGTGTCGACCTATATAGATGAGAACTGGGACTGGAATTTAGAGATCTTTTAACTAATCAGATTTTGTCAGACATCGTCCCATTGTCACTTCTTGTAGGGAGCGAGGCTTAAGATTCATGTTGTCGTGGCCTAGGGAGTTCGATAAATTTTCATTGATATAGGTGTATTACAAAAAAATAATGCCCCCATTAAGTTGGATACGGAGGTTAAAATGTTTAGAGAGACTACGTCTCATCATTTGGTTAGTTTATCTCAAGAAACTCAATACGAATCTGATGTGACTAAAGAACAACATGACCGATGCATTTGTGGTACAACTATTGAATCCAATGATAACATCTTTATTGGAACACTTTTAAAATATATATAATGTTTCAATAGTTATAATTGAAAGATTATAAGCGATCCCAAAATTATTTCACTTGATTATTAACCAAGAATTATTGCTATTCAAAAGTGATTAATTACGTCTCTTGTTACTAAAAGTTATGTTACTTCATTATTAACAAAATATTATGATTATTCAAGTTATAATATGCAATGAATAATTGTGTTATTCTTAATAGATGTGATTATCCAAATAGGCATTTATTGTATAATTATATCATGAGAACTCTTATTAATCAGAAAGGATTTTCATTTACATGGATATTAAGACATACCAAAAGTTAAGAAAATACTCTTGCTATGCTCCGCTCGTCGTTCAGTGGATTGTTTTCATTAGTGCAAAACATAAACAATCATTGGGTTTCATTGTATCCTTGAAGTTCATTTGCTTGTAACTCTTCTGGACACCAAAACATAGGTTAGGGCGAATAGAACATTTAGTGTAGTTATTTCGCCATTAATGCTTGTAACTTTTTGAATAGATTGATTTAATAAAATCTTTTCATTTATATATTTTTTTTGTATTTGTCCTCAGATTTTTGCATGAAAAACATAATATATAAAGAAGGGTAAACTACAAAAATAGTCGCTTTTGTTTGTTTCAGGTTACATTTTAGTCACTTATGTTTGAAATGTTATGTTTTAGTCACTTATGTTATTATTTTGTTACGAAGTGATCACTCTTCCGTTAAGTTCCGTTATCTCCCTAACGGTAATCCTACGTGGCAGTCCAACTAGATTTTAAGTGCCAACTTGGATTTCCTAATGGGATGAGAATAGATTTTTTATTAAATAAATTTAATTAATTAAAAATTTTAAACCCTAAATTTTAGTTAAAGAACCGTTCATCTCCTCCTTTTTTTAGTTTTCTTTTTCAATTTACTAAAAAAACCATTATCATCAAAAAAATTTATTCACGTACAAAAACAAAAGAGGATTCAATGGAGGGTCCAAGTACGTCTTCTTCACCGACAAATTTATGTTCTAAAACTTAAAATGAAGTGGTTGTCGACAAATAAGAAGATGGTAATCGTTTTTGTTCCTAATCATTGTATTTTCTAATTCTTCACATTCTTGAATAATTAGTTTCTCAATCCGATATTTTCTGATCTGAATCGGCTTGTTTGTTCACAATCCCTTTGTGAGTATCCCTTTTTTTCTGATCTGAAATTCTTTTAATTGTTAATATTCATATCAAGAATTTTAATTTAGGGTTTTCATTAAACAATAAAAAATTCAATCTTTTGTTTTTCAGTATTGAATAAAAGAGATAGAGGAATGTAAAAAAGACATACCTGAACCCTCCATCGAATACATCTTTATGAAGCAGTCAATTTGATTTCAATTATTTTGATTTTAATAATAGTTTTTCCAATCAAATGAAAAAAAAAACCATTGAAAAAAAGAAGGGACTGAAGAAAAATTAAAAAGAGGAGATGAACAAATTTTTTATTTAAGGTTTAGGTTTAAAAATTTTAATTAATTAAATTTTTAATTAAAAATCTATTTTCATCCCATTTAGAAATCCAAGTTGGCATCTAAAATCTAGTTGGACCGCCACGTAGGATTACCGTTAGAGAGATAACGAAACTTAACGGTAAAGTGATCACTTCGTAACAAAAAAGTAACATAAGTGACTAATACGTAACATTTCAAACATAAGTGACTAAAATATAACCTGAGACAAACAAAAGTGACTATTTTTATAGATTACCCTATAAACAAATGTTGAATCATTAATTACCTAACGTTTAACTAATATTAAGTTGCATCATGTGGTTAGATTATGATGTGAGAAGATAACTTATGTTGGTTACAAAGAAAGTTTAAAAAAATTTCTTAAACCAAGTTTGTTGTGTTATAATAAACCTAAATCGAGATGTACATGTGCTTTGTGCAAGGTGGACTCAAGTTGATACTGACTTTCAACCAAATAACCTTTTCCACAAATTGTCTCAAGTATGGGCTTGAGCAACACAAACCAAGTCACATAAAATGATTTATTTACTTTCAGTAGGAAAGTAAATTCTCTCTATAAACGAATAACTTTTTGATATTCTTAGAAAATAGAATTTATTCTTTGTAAATATACCAATACTTTCTGGCAAAACGACGATGTATGAAAAAATAATTGTAATTAGGTTAATCGATAGTCTCTATTTATAGAGAAAAGTACTAGAATTCTGCTTAAATAAAACATGATTAAATAATATTATTTAAAAAAAAAAACTCCTACTCTAATTGAAAAGTGAGGGGCGGTGACACTCTTGTAGATATATTAAGGTTGTTGCCCCTTGTATTACATACAAGGCTCAATTTTGGGCCTCTCATGTATTGGTCCAATTATATGTGTTTTTTGTATTTTTTATCCAATACTTATAATTTATCCAACCCACTATTTATTTTTTATTACCCAAAATAAATATTATTTATTTAATCAATTAATTTAATTAATTAACTAAATTAATTTCTCAATTAAATAATTTTCTCAACACAATTCTAATTTCGTTACCATAATAGAATTTATGAAGAAAATATATTTAATTTCTTTATTCAATAAATTCATAATGACTTAATTAATTTAATTCCATCATTGAATTCTAATTATTTAATTCTAATTAATTAAATAAAAATTTGAATAATCATAAGTTTATTTCTTAGTAATTTCTTGTACCTAACGAGAAAACTCATTCACTATGGATAGTGAAACGTGCGATTTATTTCTCTCACTTTACCGTTTTTTATTTATTTCTATTCATTAGTTCTACATGCAATTCGTTTTTAGTTATCTCGAACTAGAGGAAGGATCGATTAGACATATATAATTAGCGTTCAAATAATTTATAATTAAGCTTTAGCTTTTCGCCTATAACATTATTTAGTCAGGAAGTCATTCCACTAAAGTATCGTGACTAAGCTCCCTCTTATTATATATCATTACGAAAGCTACTTAATAAGTGCTCACCCAATGGCCTTGTAATAAATGTGTTACCCTCATAGCATATTCTTAATATCTTTGAGATAAATTTGTCGGATAAGGGTTAGGGGTGTTACACCTATATCGCTTAAATCAATTATACTTTCATTTTTTTATCTTGGCTATGTCATTTAATACACTTTAACCTCAATGAAAACACATTATTTCAATTCAACATCAACTAATATTATTGGTTCATAATTCTTTCACATTTAATCATCACATAGTCATATTCGTTTACACTTAGTCATTTCCCGTTGAACACATCGGAATAATAACATATACACAGTGGCCTTCACATAGTACCACCCTTATAGCCAAAGCTATTTTATTCACAAAGTGACATTCACCTAGTACCACACTTGTGTCCAAAGCTATTTTATTCACAAAGTGATCTTCACATAGCACCACACTTCTGTCCAAAGCTATTATATTCACAAAGTGGCCTTCACATAGTACCACACTTGTGTTCAAAGCTATTTTATTCCTAAGGTTCAACCGGGAAATTACTCACTTAGCACAATGCCATGGACTTATTTCACTTAGATGCCATTGACTTATTTCACTTAGCACATTGCCATGGACTTATTTCACTTAGATGCCATGGTCTTATTTCACTTAGCACAATGCCATATCTTAGATTTGGTCTTACATGCGAATCAATTATTTCACTTAGCACATTGCCATGGTCTAACCATGGTCTTTTACCATCAATTCATATTTCACTACGCAATGATCGTGATCGATCCTACGTTTTTACTCAATTCAAACGTTTACTTTAATTTTCACAATTTAATCAAATATATAATAATATTGCATAATTAACACAAATCAATAATGTTTATTAACATACGAACTTACCTCGACTTAAAATGGCAAAAAAGACCAAATCGTCCAATACTCGTTTTTCCCCCATTCTAAGTTCGAACTTCGTTTTTCTTGATCTATAATATCACATTCGACTTATTAAATTATTATACTATTCAAATCTGTCCAAAAATCACTTAGTAAAAGTTGTTTATCACACTCCAAACTTTCATATTCTTCCATAAAACATCAAAAAACATGTATTTCATCCATGGGTAAATTTTAAACACAAACCTTAGCTCAAAATAATGGTAGAAATAGCTAAACCAAGTTACGAGGATCTCAAAAATGTAAAAATCATTAAAAATGGGGATAGAACAGACTTACAATCGAGCTTGGAACCTAGCCCTGGTTTCCCCTTGTGAAATTCGGCCATGGGGTTGAATATGGACAAAAATTGGCTTTTAATTTTGTTTTTAATTCATTTTAATTACTAAATGACCAAAATGCCCCCAACTTAAAAATATTCTATTTCACCTATTTCATATCCATTTTTGTCCAAAAAAATTAACCAATGGTCTAATTACTATTTAAAGACCTCCAATTTAAAATTTCATAACAATTGGACACCTCTAACATGTAGAACTCAACTTTTTTATAATTTAGTCCTTTTGACTAAATTGAGTGCCCAAACGTCGAAATTTTCGAACAAAATTTTCACGAAATCATTCCGTGAAGTAGTAGATCTTGAAAATATAATAAAAATAATTTTTTTTTCTTCGTCAGATTTGTGATCCCGAAACCACTGTTCCGACTAGGCCAAAAATCAGGCTGTTACAAGGGAGGAATAACAAGGCAAATAGACATTTAATAAAAGGCTGAGACAACATGTGTAGGAAAAAGAAATCTTAAATTTTGATGAATTAGGGGCAAAATGGTCAATTGGGAATTATGGTAAAAATTAAAAGGATGACTATATTGAAAATCTAGACATTTCTTCATCAATCTTCAGCCAAAAACACATAGGAGGTCCTCCAAAAGCTGGTTTTTGATATTTTTACTACATGTGAGTTCGATTCTTGCTCTTTTCTTGAATTTTTTTGTGTTTTTTAGACTTTTACAACTAGGTCCAACTATCTAATTAATTAGTTTTTTATTTCATAGGTGATTTTGAAAGTTGCCATTAATGAGTGCTGGAATTTTATGATGAATTAACTTAGAATTGAAGCTTTAATTTTGTTATATGATGATTTTATCAAGTAAATTTTAATAGAAATTGATTTTAGGACCTAATTGTGAAAAAGATTAAATCTTAGGGTTTGTATTAAATTCTATTTATCAAAAGCTGTGTAATAGCTTGGAAAATTTAGATAAATTGTTAATTGAGAAAAATTAGTTTATTTGATGGTCTAATTGGTGAGGGACTAAATTGCAAAAACTATAAAAGTTAGGGTAATTGTGCAATTTCAAAAATTAAAGGGTATAAATTGTGAAGTGAATTAGAATTGAAATATGTGCAAATGAATGAATAATTTTACGTTTTAGATCAAGAGTCAGATGATAAACGAGAAAAAGAAAAATTAGTCGAATAGTTTTCAAACTACTACAAATTCCACTATTCAGCCCAAGTAAGTTCATATGGTTAAAATTTAATGTTATATATTAATTGATAAATGGTATTTTGTATTTATCTGTAGCATTTGTTGAAAATAAAATTATCATTAAATTTACGAAATTGAATCAAGTGTTCGAGGTGAACGGAACGTAGGATTGAGTACAATCGTTCAGTGCAAAAGGGGGAATTAATGCCAAAGTTACCCAAGTAAACCAAGGTTCAGCATTTGTTGCGAACACTCGTGTTTGCTTTCTGTTTAGCTCTCATGAGCTTCAGTTAACTCATATGAGTTTCTGTTTAACTCTAATGGGTTTCAGTTCAGCTCTCTCGAGTTTCAGTTTAACCCTACTGGGTTTTCATTCAACTCTTATGAGCTTCTGTTCAACCGTTACGGGTTTCCGTTTAGCACTTATGTGCTTCTGTTCAGCCCTCGAGCTTCCGTTTACAATGTACTCATATCCGTAAGACGTTCATCAGTCTGACAAATGTTGATAATTCGGTAAGTGATATTGATACCAATGGTTGAAGATTCAATGATAATGTTGATTTTGAGATGAAATAAGTGAATTCATCAATTAAAATTGTGGTTGGCAAGAAATGTGTAATGAATGATTTACATAAATGAATTGTTTAGTATGTTTGGTAAGATTTATGTTTAAAGCCAACGAACTTACTAAGCTTCATTAAGTTTACTATGTTGTTTAATGTTTCTTGTAGATTATCAAAAAGTTCGGAAGATCAGATCAACACGTCGGGTCACACTATCCAGTTGTTGTGACAGGTTTTATTATATGC
This sequence comes from Gossypium longicalyx, assembly GCA_025698465.1. Taxonomy (NCBI): domain Eukaryota; kingdom Viridiplantae; phylum Streptophyta; class Magnoliopsida; order Malvales; family Malvaceae; genus Gossypium; species Gossypium longicalyx. Next base: position 48,329,559 of record CM046995.1, read on the forward strand.
TTTATGGTTTATATGACATGTATAGGGTTAAATTGAAAAAGAGCTAAATTTTGAAATATGGTTGTAAATGATATATATATATATGTTAATATGCATGTATTTAGTAGTAGATTTTGGTGAATCAATGAATGGAGTTATTTTGGTAAGTTTAATCAATTGAGTTTTGTGATGATATATTATGTTTAAAACTTGATTTTTGGCTTGTGTTGATTACTTGATTGAGGCTATTTGATGTATTGAATTGTTATATGTAGGTTGATATCAAAAAGGGTGAGAAAAGTGGCCTTAAAATGACCCATTTTCGTCCACATGGGCAGAGACACGGACGTGTGTCTCAGCCTCGTATGACACACGGCCACGCATATGGGCATGTGGTTTGGCCATGTGTCCCCTGCACTTTGAAATTTCAAAACAGAATACCCAGGTTTTTACACACGACCTAGTACACGGGCGCATGGCTTGTCCGTGTGACCCTTGCACTTTGCACACAGCCTAGCACATGAGCGTGTGGTTGGCCGTGTGATCCAAGTCAATAGCACCCTAATTTGGACACGGGCTAGGACATGACCGTGTGCCTTACATCGGATGCCCATACGGCCTAAGACACATGCGTGTCTTCTGGCCGTGTGAGTCACATGGTTGGCCACACGAGCGTGTGTCTCCTACTCTTAAGAAAAATTTTAAGATTTTGGGAAAAATTTCCCTGAGTGTCCAATTTAGTCCCGATTTACTTCTAAGGTGTATTTTGGGCCTCGAAGACCCATCTAAGGGACAATATGAGTGTTATATGATTTATTTTTGATTTGTATAATAAAGGTAATGAAATATTTGTAATTAGTTCGTAAAGTTCGATAATGCTCTATAACCCTATTCCGACGATAAATAAGGGTTAGGGGTGTTACATGTTAAAACTCCTAGTTACAAGAGTTTTAGTGAACGGATCCACAAGGTTATCCTCAAAAGATACTTTCACCACATCTATAATTCCTTTGGCTACTACTTCTCGTATCATGTGATACTTTCGATGTAACACCCTTCACCCGTCTCCATTTTCGTATTAGGGTTACATGATGCTACAACAATTAACAAGTTAAAAACGTGCAATTTCAATTTAAAATTTAATTAAAATAATTGTTAATAGACAAGTGTTCATTTAAAATTCGGCTTGGACTCGGGTCAAAAAAACCTTACCCAAGGCCCGACCCATTTTTTAAATAGTTCTTATTTTTTTACTCAAACCCATTTTTCGAGCCTATATTTTTATCAAAACCTTTTCACTTTTTGGGCAGACCTGACCTAGCCCATGGATAGACATCCGACCCAGCCCATGAACAGGTTTAAATACAATAAAATAATTGAAAATTATGAATATTTAAATATTAATACATGCATCCATCACAACTACTAATTTAAATAGTATTCAAATTCATCCAATCTAAATTCCGATTATAAATTACCATCCTTAATCGGTGAATCTGTTAGTAAAAAATAAAAAGTAAAAATCACTAGCAACTATTTTCTACTTTATTTTAATTTTTGATGTAAAAAATAAAAATAAAAAATACTAGCAACTATTTTCAATTTTATTTTTATTCTTTTATGTAAAAAAAAAAAAAAAAAAAAAACAAGTTTAATGAAATTAAATAGCGAGCCTTCAACTTCAACAAATTTGCCCAAAATGTAGAAACTTGGTATTTGTATTTAGTCATCATCTTTTATACGATACTCCACATCCAGTAGCAGTTCAATTAAAAGCACCAAATTCCTCAAAATGATTCGCCCAAAACCCTAATTTGAAACCGTCTCCCTTTTATTTTACCTATCAGAAATGATTCATGGTAGCGATGATGATGCAGCAGCCGCAGCAGGCGACACCGCCGAATCCTCCTCCTCCTTCCGACTCTTCACTTAGATCCCCTACCCCAACTCCCACTCAATCCCCTCTCCCTCTCCGCCCACGCCAGCCCCTCGAGCATGTCGCGGTTCCAATCTCCGCCGCTCATCCTTCCGGTGAGCCTCTCGTAACCATGGGGACCGCCGCACTTCCACTCGCCAGAGTTAGGCTATCCGATATTTCCCCCTATGATGGTGCCCCTTCTGCTTCCTATGTGAGGGCCGTGGAGGCTTTTTCGGGTTCTTTGATGCGACACAATGCGGCGGTTATTGAGTTTGGGAACGAGGATGCCGCATTGATGCGTTGCTCCTTGGAAGCCGCGCGGTTGTACTTTAGGAGTAGGGTAAATACTGTTGGAAAAGGAAGTCGTGGGTTTTATATGTATAGGGCTGGAAGGTATGTATTTTTTCTGTACGTTCTCTTGAAAAATCTAATGCTTAATTGTTTTTTGTTTTTTGTTCAAATGATTGCTTTCAGTTAGTATGCTAGCTAAGGCTTGTATTTGCTTCGTTGACCATAATTACTTTAACTCGAGCAATCGAGCTTATTGCTAAAGATCGAAACAGCATTTAGCAAATCGCTTTATAGTTTATGAAATGATGAAATCTTTCCTCTAGTGTTTAAATTGGTACAAAAGGAGACATTTTTATTTGGATTTGTTTCAAGAAGTTAGCGAATCAGTTTCCGGAGGGTTTTACACTTAAGTGGTGATACATCTTTGAAGTCATTTGGTCACCTTGTACCCGAAGTTATGTGATTTAAGTTAATGCCAAGTCTTATTTCACAATAGAATTTTTTATTGCAAAATTAACCTTAAAATTCTTTGGCCATGTTGCTGATCTACTGCATTGCCTGAGCCTATTTCTTAATAACTTTTCTATTCTCATGTCAATTGCTTGGATGAACAGTTGAACACTTCTTCATAATAGGAGTTCTCCTTATTCCCGCACATAACTTCGCTAGGATATGCTCATCAATGATCATTTAGCTAATTTTTTAGCTGTAAACCTATTGAATGCATTTTCTTTTAATGGTTCTTGCTGCAGGTTTTATACACACTTAGTAGTTACGCCATCTATGCATAACATTTACAACTGCCATGGCTTTTTGCTGCATACTTATTTTAAATGTATCTTACATTTACTCTTTTTTTCTCTGAACTTGTTTATATTGCTTTTTTTTTTATGCATCTATTTGCTTATTACTTTTGGCCAATTGATGACAAATCGTTAGCTTTCTTCTGGTAGGTCTTTGGAAGACTGGGACTCATCTCCCCCATGCATGGCTGATATATTTAGGTGCATGGGGAAGGCAGCTCGTGTTGCTTTATGTGCAATAGCAAGGCACCTTCGTTTACAAAGCGAGTAAGGATGGTGATGGTGGATTATCTTACCTGTATTAATTTGCTCATATTTATTTTTTCTGCCTTCTATCTTGGTAATGATATCAAAATGCAAAATATGTATTGTACAGCGTGTTCAATCATTTACTTGATGATACCCCATTACCTGCTAATGAGGTGTCCTCATCGGTGCTTGTTGCATCCTACTCTCACATGTCTTTGCAAAATGGAAAGGGGGCTATTGGAGGAGGGAAGCCAGGGACTGCTGGTGAAGTTGAGAAGGGGTTATTGACATTGATTTCTTCAGATGGTCCTGGTCTACAGGTCTCTTTATTTTTCTTTCCTTGCAGAAGAAAAAAAATCTTTGATGTACGAATTTTTCATTAATCAAGCACTTTCTTCTGAATCTGTTGCTTTGCATATATCTTTTTCTGTAAAAACAAACTTATATTGAAGTAAGGAATATATACTTTCAAGCACATGTGTATGCATAATTTGTTTGGGATATTTTGATTATATGATCCTTTTGGGGAATATCTGTTAAATATTTTCTGCCTTAGGTTTGTGATCCCAACGGTCGTTGGTACCAAGCAGATGCTGGATTAGCTCCTGGGGATATGTTGCTCATTACTGGCAAGGCGCTTAGCCATGCCACCGCTGGTCTTCGTCCTGCTGCCACCTATAGAGCTGCTCCCGAGTACTTATCGGGCATTAATAATGGTGGCAGGTAACATGTAGTCATGTTCCCTTCATGCTTTGCTGCTTCTAACGTGGCAGCAAAGTTATTCAACTTGTACTTCTTGACTAAAGTGAGTAACCTTTTCAGCACTTGGTGTCAGGACATCACTTGCATTCAGGCTCATGCCACAAGGCAATGCTATATTAGATTGCTCTCCAGTTGCAGCTGCTGGTCATGTAATTCCACAAAGCTATGTACCAATATCTGTTAGCCAGTTTATGGATGAACTTTCTGCTGAAGAAGATGTAGTGTGCAATCGTTCTGATAATACTTGTGTAAGTCCTGACTTGTTGCATTTCACGCTTCTTCAGTGAAAAGTAGAATACCTAGAGAAAAAGGGTGATGGTGAATATCCATCTCTCTCATTTAATATACTGTTATTGTTTTTAACTAATTTTAAGGTTTTGAAAATAGTCCTTTGCAGAATTTGAAAGCTGATTTTGTGTATAAATTTATTCTGTGCCATTTCGAGTTGCATCTATTCTTATTTAGGAAAACAATGTTCGACTTTGTTTATTTTATATTTTTTTAATAGGGCAAGATTTTCAAATACATGTGATGGGCCTAGTGGTTGATTGAAAGTGGATTTTGTTGTGTTGGTTTACATTTTTATTTGCTCACGAGTTTATGGAAAGCAGTTTACTGGTTGCACAGCTTTTCCCCCCTTTTAAATGGACCTACTTTATTGTTGTTGCTTGCATATTGCATTTCGAACTTTATATTTTGGCTGCAATTTTTTGTTAGAAAACCTTATTGTGAATTGTGGATTCTCAGGTAGCTCGAAACAATTTGAATAAGCAGCCTTCATTGAGAAGCGTTCTATCAGACCCCTTGTCGTAAGTTGTCTCACTTTCATTCATCTGTTTGTCATTTCCTTTGGTTAAGCTATTTTGTATCTTTTTTAAAGTTTTGTTCGAAAATCGAAATACATCCTTGGTATGTCATAGCATCAATAAAATTGTTTATAATCATATTGCGTGTGAATCAGCATAACTAAGTCATTGTTGAAAGTCCCAACCCGTCATCTTTCCCTCCACCTTTAAAATGGGGCATCTTCCATTAGCTCACATCTTTTTATAGGATTTCTCTAGGCTATTCTCCCTCATGTATGATAGACCTTAAAAAAATGCTTCTCATTTTGTGCTTAGTTGGCACCACATCCGCCTTTTTTAGGATGCATAATCCTTTTTAAGCTTTTCTGAAATACAAATGAACCTAGGTATTTGTATAAATCCAGTAAGAAAAAGGAAACATTCATGCCAATACATTTCACTTTTCACATTTACCATATCTGCTGATCTATTTTGTTGGTTTTTCCTTGATGCTTAGTGGTGCATTCCTTGAAGATGCTGTGGTTGTTTCTTGTGGACATTCATTTGGTGGTCTCATGTTGAGGAGAGTCCTTGATATGGTAAGCAGGATATTGCAATTAAGGAGAGCAAAATGTTGCTTTATTTTCACGCTGCATGGTTTCCTCAAGAAAATGACAGTTCTGCCCTTTCTTGGGGATTTAGAGGTGAATCATTGACTAACTGTAGGATGAGTTATAATCTAGAAGTTGAATAGATTCTCTGAGAACAGAATAGCAGTCGCATCTTTCTTTTCCTAAAGCTTGTAATTCTCTGTGGCCTACATTAACAATTCTTCTTGTCCTTCGAAAAGAGGGAAAATGGGAGGTAGACAAAGGCTAATGGCTATTCATTTGAATTTAATGAGTCCGTTTACTCTTTTGATATGCTAGGAGCTAGTTGCTTTTCATTTTTGAGGAAAAACTAAACCTTTTAACGCCAAAAGATTTTCAGCTTGTTGGAACTTGCTGTATGTTCTATGGAAAGAATATTCAAGAGACAGGGTAGATAAATAAATATTGGTTTTCTCAAATAGAAGGTGTGAGCACACCTAATTCAGCATTCTAGAATGATGTATCTGTTGGTAATATCGAACTATTTTTATCTCCTTATACTTTTGATGGTTAAACAATGGGGTCAAATTCTTTCTTTTCTTTTCTTTCTTTTTTTTTTTTTTTTTTTTTGGGAATTGCAGTCAGGCAGTCTCTGCAAACTCATAAATATTACAGGAGTTAATGTAAATCAGAATTGCTAAGAGGTCTGCCAAGAAGATTTGAGGGAAAGGAGATCTTGTCATTTTGTGGCTTATAAAGGCTGTTTTTATGTTGGCGTGCATCTGTTGTTGTTTATATGTCTGCTTGTACGCAAGTGCATAAAGTTGTTTGCTTTTATTTCTCTGATTAGATCACTGCTGCATTTTATGTTGAGGCTTATCATTGATGGTTATTGCTGTTTCCTTTTCATTACTGTTTTTTTGTGGATTTATTATTACCTTTAGATGGAAACAGATAAAGAATCATAACGACAATTGTTGTTTGCATCACAGTCAAGATGTACACTCTGCAGTGCAGACATCGACTCTGGATCATTGATCCCTAATATGGGTACATTCTGATAGCTTCATTAATTTTCTCCATCTTTTTGTTCCCAGTTTTGCTATGTTCATTTCTTTCTGTCTCACTTCTCTCCCTCACCATTTCCTTTTTCAAGCAATTTGATTCCTTTTGTGTTCTCTCTTTTTTTTCTTGAAACTTTTTTTATCTTTTTATCATATTTTCACTTTTGTCCAACAGCTCTAAGAGCTGCTGCTTTAGCTGTGAAGCAAGAGGATAATCGGAGGCTATTCCATAATGCCGCTCTTCGTAAACGACGGAAAGAAATGGGTGACCAAATTGATTTATCAAAGAGATCAAGCAGGGTATGATCTAAATTTCTTGACATCGTCCTTTCAAACTTTTGTTTGGCATGTATAAACTGTAATAAGCATAATGGGGATATTAAACTCGCAGTTCATTTGCAAATGCAAATGGGAGGAGATAGACCCATAATTATCCATATGGGCAAAACTGTTGCTAGAGTTTTCAAAGTTTACGAGTGCTGCTTCTTGGAATCCGGTTGTTCTCTAGGAAATAGTCTTTATTATTATGAAAATGGGAAATGGGCCTAAGTGAAATGCAGTTCTTTGACTCATTTTACTTCATTGTGCTAAAATAAAACAATCACATCATTTAATTTCTCAACATGGCCATTCGGTGTGAATTGGTTTTTTTATTGATGCATCTTTGTGAACTTACCTATCATGTAATGTCTCAACATGGTCATTAGAAGTCGGGATAAGCTGAGATGTTCATATTTTCTTTGGGAATTTTAATTCTTGAATTCTTATGAAATGAAATTGAATCATCATTTAAAATGTTTGAGAAAAAAAAAGGAGACATTTATGGGGAATATTATTCAAACTGCTTTTAGCACTCATTGAACTTTCCAAATGTAATTTGTTAGAGTTGTTTTCATCTTGAAATCTGACACTCTTCAAATGTTTTTCTGTAGGAGAATGGAGAGGTTGGTGCTGAGGATGGGTTGCATAGGGGCGTGCAATATCCATTTTCAGTGAACGAGAAGGTGTTGATTAAGGTGTGTGTTTTGCCATCTGTTTATGGCAAAAATTTTGATTATGACTTCTCTGACTTAAAAATTAGATTGAAATTTGAAACGGTTACACTGATTGTTTAGGGAAACAGGAGGACACCAGAAAAGTTTGTTGGAAAGGAAGCCGTTATTACATCCCAATGCCTCAATGGCTGGTGAGTGGGCTTTATCCAAAGATCTTACAGATGCACAAAACTGTGTCTAGTAGTCTTCAATTTTGTAATAAAATGCTCATTAAAATACATTGTTAGATTCCAGTTGTGAATGAAGTGACATGAACCTTAAACAATTAATGATTTTGATATGAACCGACTTGAAATGTCCCTAGTCTAAATCCAAAAAAGAATTGAACTATAGTCTAAGATGGCTGAACTACAAACTAATGTGACAAATGATAGTTTAAGGAGCTGGGTTATCACAACGAGAAAGGAAAAGATGAAGATAAACAGAGGAAAAAAAGGATTATCTAGGCTTTACAACTAGGGATTCTTGATTGCATCAAACAAAGAAAGTAGAAAGAAATTCTAAAGGTTCACACCCTGGTTTCTTTAGGACTATACGCTTTAGGTTGATTGCATCACAAAACCATAATAGCAATAATACTGAAAATCTCTTCATAATCAAAGTCAATATTTATATAGGCTACTAGCCAACTGTGAACCTTAATCCTAAAAGAACTAGAACCCCTACCCCAATTAGGACTTTAAAAGAAAAATACCAGAAACTCTTAATAACAAAAGCTAATACTTTAGAAAAGCTTAGTAGGATAAGGGGAACAAACTAAGATACTAATCCTACTGGAGATATAAAGTACCAAATATAACTTTAGATTTATGAATATTACAGTTAAGTCTCATAAATACAACAAGATCAACAAAATAAAGGCTTGAGTAAGCCAATCCCTCAATTAACTTAGTAGGGTTCTGCATTATAATATGGCTGAGCTTGAGCGTAACTCCAGAATTTTACTTTTAACAAGAAAGTTTTTAAGTTTGAAAAGTGCATTATCAACGTTTTGGAAAACTCAAGCAGAAGATTAAAATAATAAATATTATCTCCTTCACTTCTGTGTGTTAATTCCTTTTACCCCCACAAAAAGTAGACTATAGTGAGATGAACTTTTCTTGAAGATACGCATTGAACGTTTATCTCTTAATGCATTCATTTCATTAAGTCGAGGAAACTGTTATTTCCTTCTTTTTTCACTCACACAAAAAAAGTAGATATGTCATCGCAGCAGAGGTAGCAATGGGCTTTAGATTCATTGGTAACAGTTGCCATGCTTTTTATGAATTTCTTGCAGGTATTTGCTTAAGATAATTGGAAGTGGTGAGAATGTTCGTCTACAATATCGATCTCTTTGTAAGATCATGAACCCTCAATCCACCATTGAAGAAGATAGATGTCCTTCACAACCGATTCAGAACAGTAGCTCATAGTTATAGCTGTAATTACCTTTTACTCACGGCATAAAGAAAACCTCAAATACCTAGAGGAATAGTGAACTTGTCCGGCTGGCATAGATATGTAATTTCCTTCTCTTTTGTTTCTTTGATTATACTATTGTTGTATTTGAATGTTGTTTTTATCCAGGAAAAGTAAGTTATTTGAACTCCCAATATCATGTAACAAACTCTGCTTAGAAAAAAGGAACTATGGAATATGTATAATACGACCAGCTTGCATATTTCTATGTTTGTCTGTTGTTTTTTTTAATCTTTCTCGATCATGTAAATATGAAGATGACATAAGTTATTCCAACATGTTGATATCGTAAACCGCTAACCACAAATAAATTGTGTATTAAACTCCCCTTCCTGCCCTTTCTGCCCAGAACTTTAACTAGCTGCTCTAGGATGGTGCCACAACCGGCAGCCACATTTTTCTTTTCTTTGCTGCTTTTCTTTTTCTTCAGGCTCCTATGGTGGTTCCTGTTGGTTTCCTCTTTAGCAACATCCATGTTGTGATGGCGGCTTGCCTAATCTCTTCTCCGTCCGTTTTGTTGGGCCCTTGGTTTTCCAAAGATGGTGCAGGCTTCGGCTGCTTGAGGTTCCCATGGGTTATTTCAGATCAACCTTGTTCTTGGTTTACATGGGTTGCTCCTCCCTCTCCCTTAACTTGGTTCCCTGGGGCTGCTGGGAGCAGAGTTCTAAGTTTGGAGTCCACCATAGTCTTCGACCCCTGGCATGGTCATTTGTGGGGTGTTGTTTCGATTGTCCGCTTTTAGTGTCTTTGTTGCTCGCTCTCGTGCCAATACCAATGCACTGGCCTGGGTTCTCCTTGGCCTAGTGACGAGGCTTCTACCGTTATGATTGGTGCTGCTGCCATAAGTTTGAATAGGAGAACGATGAAGATTGCTCTTTTTCTTGTTTTGGGGTTGTGCTGTATTGACTGAGATTTTGGGCAGTTTATTCCTCTATTTGCTATTGTTTTTGGATACTTATTTTGGTTTTGGGTTGATTCCGTAGCAGTTTTCCTGTTGTTCCACCATTTGTTTTTTCGTTTTTCTGTTTATGGAAAAATATGGCTATGAACTTCGTTGATTTAATTGTATTTTTTAATATTATTTGTATTGGTTAAAAAAAATATTATTTTTGTGTTCATTGTAGAGGTGTTCATGGGCCGAGCTGGTCCGGGTTAGGTTTGGGTTGGGTTTAAGTATGATATTAATATATTTTATGCTTGTCCAAGTTCGGTCTGCCCCGAATTATAGGCATAAAATTTTGTTTAAATCCTTCCTTATTTGCAAAAGAATAACTTAAGTCTATTTTAGGTTCATTCGTATTTTTAATTTTTTTTAAATATTTATATTATATTTTTTTAGTATTTAATAATTTTATAAATAAAATTAAATTTTTTATATAGTTATCTTAACATTATTTTAATGTTTATATTAGAGTAATAATATATATTTAGTATAGGTTTATTCTTTTAATGTGTTCTAAATTATATAATATATAAAAATAACATAATATAAAGTATTATAAACTTAAAAATGGATCAGATCAGGCTTGGATCTTGAATGCTCAAGCCCATATTTTAATTGAGTCTAATTTTTTTGTCCAAATTCATTTTTTGGGCCTAATATTTTTGTTAAAATCTTCTTAAATTTTGAGCGTGCCTTCAAACCTAAACAAATAACTCAACCGATGAATAGGTCTAATTTATTGCTTGATATAATTTTATCAACATATATTCTCGTTTAAACTTTTAAAAAATATATATTAAAACATAAAAAATTGTCCCTATATTTAATTTTATGTTAAATTAAAAACATTTTATTACTTAAATTAATAATTTCGATTATAAAAACAGCCAAGCCACTTTCCACAAGCAAACCAATGTTGGTTTAGTTTTGGAAAAAGATGTAGATAGGACCCTAAAGCAAAAGCATGTTACATACATAGTAAGATAACACCTAAATTCCCCTCCCCATGTTATATGTGTCATGCTTATTATTATAATTTTTAAGCATATTAAAAATTAATAACGCAATAAAATATTTTAAAAAAATACTATCATTTTCATCCAAGAAAATCGATAAATATATAGTAAGATAGCAAAAAAAAAAAAAAATCAGGATTAATCATAGATTCCCCCTAAATTACTACCTCTTTTATACAAAAAGTCAAAAAGAAAATTGGAAAAATTGTTGGGAAAAGAGAGCAAAAATCCAAAAAAAAAAAGCAAATACATGTTTTGTCTTAATAAAACCACAACAGCAAACAATACATATGTGTTTGTTTAATAATCACGGGATCAGTCTTATAACCCCAATTGGCATTATTAAAATAATCACATGTTGACAGACAATGACACAATAAACCAACCGAAGCCTCCCCATAGTTTCCTCCTCCACTCTTGGCCTTTTCCTCCCACTATACCCCCCCCCCCCTTTTTTTTTATTTATTATATCATCTATTAGTACACTCCTTTTTTTTTTTTTTAATTTATATCAATTTGGCTTTTTTCTTTCTAGTAAAGATCTGTATTTTCTTTGGTTAATGTGTTGTTTGCTTTTGAATTTATATATATGTATATTGTTGATTCCATACTTTAAAAATATTATATTTTTATTTAATCAACTACTTAAGTATTTTATAAATAAGTGGGAGATTTTGTTAAATGGACAGGAAAAGAAATATACAAATGAACTCAGACAAAAACTTTTTAATTTGCACTGAAAATTTCCCATTCATATTTTTATAAGAAAACATATAATTAAGATATTCACCATATTTGAATGTCATAATTAGATATTTATGTTAAATTTTTTAAAGTATAAAATACAATTACAATCTAAATTTTTTACAAGTAATCATACAATGTCTCAAACCAAAAAGAAAAAACTTATTTACTTTTTCAATGTAATCATGCATTTTCTCAAATCTTGGCTTCAATTTATCAAACATTAACCCCCTTCAGTAATTATACAAAGAACTTCAACAAAATCTTGGCAAAGTTGCATTGTAGCAAGGGGTTATGGCACTGTTATGCCTTACCAACTTTGACATCTGCCCCTTCATTTCCTTACACGCTTTCTCTAACTCTACCACTCTCCATTGCATCTTTTGCAAATTTAGTTTCATATATTCAGTCCCTTCTGAAAAATTCTCTGCTGATGATGAATCTATGTTATCATGGTACAACACCCGGCTGCCTTTGGGATTACTCCCATATAACATTATCTCATTTTGGGGTACTTTAGATTGCTGTGATATGAGTGCTTGAACTGAAATATTTGGTGGGATTCTTGGATTCTTGGCTAGCTCTTTGCTTGCTTCAAATGTGAGCTTTTCATAGTTGAGACATCTGCAAAGCCTTGATCTATCTTCAAAAGAAAGTGTAGGATGGGACTGCAATAGCCATTTATGAAACATCAACTCTATGAGTTGAAAATAGAGGGGGCAAAACAAAAAGGGTATGAAATGGTCACCTGAAGATAGAAATCAATAGCTCTATAGACCCCATCAAAGCAATCTCTAGCAGAATGTGGTAAACTCTCAGCAACTGCAAGGAACTTAGAGGTGTTGAGGTTCTGATCAGGAGATATTTCTCTCAAATACTTATCTATTAATCTTCCAAGCTTCTTCATCTTCTCTGAATTCACCCCTTCACTATTAACAAACACTGTAATCAATCTTATTACCAGATTGACATCATAAACACCCTTGTTATGTCCAGATACCAACAAGTCATCTACAGTTGCTTCATCAAGATTCTCACCAATCAATCTCTCCAACCCTGCCCTATAGTCTTTGCTGAGGCTAAAACCAGATACAAGTCTCAATACCCAGAAAAGTTTCCTGCAAGAAAATTTGGTTTTCCCCACTAGGATAACCCCATGAACAGCTGTGTCAGCCAGACCACCATATTCAGATTTTGAGGTTGGTGAACCTTGGGGTCTGCTTTTGAGGTAATGGAGAAGGAACCTTGTGAGTGTAAAACTGTTGTTTTGGTTCCCATAAGCACCCAAGTTCCTAATGATTTTTTCTATAATCTTTGGACTTAGTATTGTCAAGTCATCAAACCACCAATCCTTGCCTGATTTAGTACATGGGCTAGCTGACTCAGGAGAGGCTTTGGTTGTTGAAGAGAATCTGAACCCAAAACTTGTCTCAGGTGAAGATGATGACGATGAAGATGTTATGAAGTTCATATCTGAATTCTGAGCAATCTTTGCTAACAATGCAAAAATAAACTTTTGGATTAGACCATATGAATCTGCATATGAAAAGAATGGCTCACAACTCCTTAGGCTCATGATTAAATCAGTCCAAGACCAATCAAACATCCCTTCAAGGAACTTTTCTGTTTGTCTCAAGAGATTGTTGGTTGATGTTTTCTCAGTCATACCAAGAAAAAATGCACAGCAATAAAGGAGAGGTACATTGGAAACGGTGATTTCAACTCCACCATAGCTATAACAGAACCTTGCAACTTGCTCAAACCCATCTGGTCCTCCAGGGAAATCATTGAGCTCTATAACATAATTTTCAATCTGGGTTTTTCTCTTTTGTTTCCTAATGATCTTCTTCAACCTTCCTGAGAAAGCTGATATAATATTCTGAAAAAAAAAGTTCCAACAAACATATTCGCAAACAGTGGTTCTACTTGTCCATACAAATGAAATTAAGAAAGAAAAAACCCCAGAAATGAAAGAACTTACCTCATGAAGGAAGAAAGCATGTTGATCATTAATTATAATCTGAAGATTGATAAACTGAGGCATTGCTATTGCTTGTTTTTTTCCCAGGTTTTAGCTTGGCATAGAATGAAGCAATGAAACCAAAATAAAGGAGGCTTTTGTTAGTATGCGACAAAGAAGAAACAGGAAAGGGTGTTGAGTGGCAAAAGAGGCGCAACAAATATGATTATATATTAGAGAGAAGCCATAGCCTAAAAACTCCAAGTAGAAATTATTGAACCATTTAGGTAATGGATAAGTAAAACCAGCAAACTTATGCCATATTGCCATACATGCCCCGGGATGTGCGTTCCCAATATTATAATCAATGATGTTTGTCGACCTGTATACTTTATTTTGCCAAAAGGAATCCTGCCACACCGGTAGGTTATAGACAAAACCTTCAAAAACTCTTCCATGCATGCATATAATACTTATATATAAATGCCATTTTTTAGATGTTTGGAAGCAAAAGGGATTAGATTCAATTCTTTGACTGAGAAGATATATATATATATATATATATTAAACATTGAGCCAATTGGCTAACCTTTTTTTCTAAGCCAATAAAATTCATTTACTAATAAAGGATTACAAGGTTAAAAGATATCATTCATTCCAATGATAGAGCATATTTTAATATGTCAAAGTCGTGAGATTTTTGTATGAAGTCATCACTTCGATTCTATACCTTTAATTTCAAATGTTTTAATTACTTTTATATATTAAAGTTTACTCTATCGTAATAAAACTTTCATTTAAAAAGATAATTATTTAGTGTACTGTGAGATTATGTAATATCGCTGGTAATAGAGTTTTTAAACTTCATAAGTAAATCGGTGGCTAGATATATAAATGTGTATTATATCTGGTGTTCATTTATGAATTATGATGTAGCATCAATTTTATTACAAAGAATGAATTTGTATAATGACTATGGATAGTCTATGTATGAAAATAAGGTCATATTGGTGGTGTTAATTGATGTGTACCTACTTACTAATTTTTTTTCATGTCGGTATTATGTAATATTCAATAACCCAAAGTTGTATCAGTGAAAAACATTTTTGAAGAATGCTCAAACATTCATCCCGAGTTTCAAGAATGCTAAAAAGAAGGCTTTGAAATACCATAGCAAGGAGATAAAATCATCAACTGTTTTAATTTCAAAATCTAAACTCTCCTATATTACCAAAACTGTGGCCACCCCATCACACTAAATCCACAATACATCCAACTCTAGACACTAGTCTTTGCTAAGATGCCAATTCAACTCAAAATATTTCAATCAACTGCCATATTCTAACCACATTAACGTCACCCATTCTTTCTTTCTCAGTAAAAGTATCTGCCTCGGTCTCGATCCCGTCCATAATCTCTATCTCGCTCATAATCATAATCACGGCTCCGATCCTTTCCCCTATCCCTCTCTCTGCTTCGACTACGGCGTCTTTCCCTATCTTCACGCTCTCTATTCTTGCTACTTTCTCTATCATCCCGTTCCCTTCCTCTGTCTCTGCTTCTTTCTCTTCCATCCCTGTCAATCACACCTGCCAGATACAATGTTTTATAAAATTAAAAAAAAAAAAAACTGTTGATGTGCCTTGGCTCTGCTGAGACTCTGCAGGTTCACAGGCCAAGTGGCACATCAACAAGTCTGGTATTGTTCCCAGTGGGAATTTTGTCTCCCACCTTTGTCGAGGGCTTAAGTGCCTGAATAGGCGGCGGATTCACAGACCATAAGCATCTAGTAGGATGCCTGAGAAGGCAAAACCATGCACAATTGAGCTCTCGGCAGAGTCTGAGACAAAACTTCCACCGGGGACAGAACTGAATGTGTCGAGGGTCCAACCCTCAACAAGAATACTGTTTTTTTTTCTGGGGTATAAATGAAATAAGTGTAGTTTTATTTAAGTTAAAAAAAATGTTTATATGAGCTCAGTATTTTATGCCTATATGAAAGTTTTCAATGAGTATCTATCTGGGCTAAAGCTGATATGAAATATGGTTACCTCATATATAAAATATACTGTAGAACAAAATTAGCAGTCAAACTAATCTGGAGCCAAGCAACCTAAACTAGGACCCTATATCTTTCATTTTCAGTATGGCAATCAGTATCTAAAAACAACGCATCCTCATATGAAGTAATTATCAACGTAATGAACCTAATACCTAGTTCCTCAACCTCCCAGCCAGCTCGGCCCGAACCTGGTAGCACTCGAGCAGCTTCAGCTTGTTGTGTTTTTGCTCGAAACTTTTTCTTGAGATTGCCAAACTCATCATACATCTCACCATCGTCCTGAGGATAACACATAATTACCATAAAATTAAGATATTCAATGAACTAGGCTTCAAGTAATGATAACAGATATATTTTTACTTCTTCTGCTTCACGTCGACGTCGCCTTGTTTCCTCTATCTCTTCTTCATCGAGTTCTTTGTAACCACCAGCACGTCCTCCTCTGTTAACCACAGGTTTAAAGCAAACGTAAGATACTTTGCACATAGCAGTAAAAATCGAAGGGTAGGAGTGAAAGCTCAGTAATACTGTAGTAAAATGACAAAAACAAACTAGCATTTCACTCCATCTAGTAAAAGCATATTAAACGAGTCAAAAAAATGGGATGTGAATACAATTAAAGAAAAGAACATAGAAGAGGAAATGAAGCCAATGCTATGATAATAAAATTAATTAACAAGTAGAAGAATACCGTGAAAGCACATAACAAGAATGCCTATGCAGTAATGGCAGTTACTCCAGAACATCGCTACAGAATCAGGTAAAACTGTTTAAAAGGAATAATGCACTGTGTAGAAGAATGTACACTATTCAGGTAATAAGAGGAAACTACATTTCTTTTCAGTTTCCCTCCAATGAAGTGAATGTCTAACTAACTAAATTTAGGAATCTTCTTGCTCTCTAGATAGCCAGTAGCACAACAAATTCCAACAAGTTCAAATAACGGAAATGGGTAGCTAAGGAGAAAATGATGGAACAAACTTAAGAAAGTTGAATACCAGTTGTACTAACAAAACCCAATCAAGCCAATAAAATAGGGTCTAACCAGCATATCTAGCTCAAAGAAAACTAATTGACAAACATATTTAACAAAAAATGATGGAAACCAGATTTCCAAGATATTTGGCTCAAATAAATAGTAAGAAAGTACTGAAAGAAGTTCAAGAGCACAAAAAGGAACTGCCTGACTACATATCAAGGAGCAAAATTGATGCACAGAAAAAAAAAACTCAAAGCATAAACCATTTTTGTTCCAAAAAGTTTTTCCAGTGAAATAATAATAACAACAAAAAAGAATAGTTTGTGGTCCAGGCCATTGTGTGTACCCTAATCATGAAAAAAAATAAGTTAAATCATGAAAGAGATGAAATACAGAAAATACAAGAATGAGCTGGTTTATTGGAATTTTCTTTTATTTTCCATCTTCTTCAAGTGAAGGAAGTGTCGTACAAGTTTCTTTTAGAAAAGGAGCAGTAAGGAAAAGTTAATGCATTTGAAAGAAAGCAAAGCCATGTTTTAGCAACATTATATGAATTGGAAGGTGAAGATCAAAAGGGGGTGTCTCATGCCTGATTGGAAATAGTAATGGCAACAATATCACTACTGTCAATGAAACATGGTTCTCAGCTTTCTCACTATAACTCAAAAGGATTAAAAGATACAAAAGAGAAACCGTTGGCAAAAAGAGAAATAGGGAAAACAAATTAATGCCAATGCCCATCCAAAACCAAAAGGTAAATCAGAGGAAAAGAACACTTGTAAGGTTGACGACTTCTTCATATAAGATTAAAGGTCCACATCACCCTCAAGGATACTCTTACAACATGAATGAAATGAAGCAAATGATTAAGCTACACAATGCCAACATAGAAAAGTAAATCAACAATACAAAGAAGATAGATAAATTTTTCAATGAAAATATCCACAAGATTTTAATTTGTAACTAAGATTAGAATATATCAAATACTTATGAATACCTCACACCACCCTCATTGTGACCAGGTTTATTAGTGTTGCAAATATTGCATTTCATACGCTTAGCCCAGTTGATGTTACCACACCTGTTACAGAGAAATTCAAAGAACTGAGATGAATAACGTTGCACAATAGATGGCATTACATTCAAATATAAAAAACACACCCACATTTCTTAACATTTGTAGAGTTGAAGTGTAAAATGTTTAAAGCACCAATAAAACCACCCCTAGTGGCTCCTCACCAATTTGTATAATCCAGCAAAATATTAAAGACATCACTTTGGCTTAGCTCAAGTGGCAAGAGAGGGGGCATGTTACAGTAGAGATATTATGTTCGAGCAGTAGTGCTCTCCTTTGCACCAAATAAACAGAAAAACTAAAAGAAAATCTTGACTTTCCTAAGATCACACAAAGACCAGAAAAGAAGAAAATATTTCACTCGAGCATTAGAAGTCATACATTGGGCAAGGCCAATCATTTGGGCCAAAAAGTCCACCAGTAGCAGCTACTGCTCGGCCATGACCTCCAGAATCAGGAGCACCACGACCCCTCCCACGACCACCAGCCCCTCCAACACCACCAGATGCACCTGCAGGTCGAGCAGTTCCACATCGATTGCACACACCACGGAATGAAAAGTTGACATTGGAACAACTGCAACCAGAAACATAAATTATATGAAGTATGAAAATAACAATCAGAGGTAAAGACAATTGGAAGGAAATGTTACAGAAGAGCAAGAAGCTGCTCACCAATATCACATCACAGACCTTGTATTCGGACAGAGCCAATCTCCCTCCTGTTGCCACGTCTTTCCTGAAGCATCAACCCGACCTCTACCCCTTCCACCACCCCCATCCATGTCCTTAGCTGCATCATCCTCAAATCCACCATCATCAGCAGCTGCAGTTGGAACATCTACAACAGCATTACTACTCTTACTCTCTGCCATAAAAACACCAATTGTGCTCCCATGGAAATCCTTGTCATTAAACCATTCAACAGCAGCCAATGCAGCATGTGGATCCTCATAAGTAACAGTAGCATCACCTTTCGGCTCATTTGTCACCTTATCTCGGTATAACCATATCTTAGGTCGACCAGTTCGCTTATCTTTCTATAAAATCAGAAAAAACACAACAGTAAGGTGACAGATAACACAAACAGCTGCATACATTTTGTTTTTCCATCAAAACTTTATGAATACCTTTAGCAAGCCAATGGTTCCAAAATATTCAGCTAACATGCTTTCATCGGTTCCCTCAGGTAAATTACAAACATAAATGGAACCATTTGTAGGGTATCCTCTTCCTGAATTGCTTGCCATAGTTTCTTCACTTCATCAAAATCCTTCTAGAAAGCTCTAAACAAAATTAAAAGCTAAGCTAGGTTTAAAATTAGCAATAAATGTTAAAAAAAAAGAAAAGGGAAACGCTTAATTGATACTGCAAGGTGCCATTAACAGAAAATACTATAAAAATTTATTAATATCACAACAAAATAAACACAGATAGATCTCACCTTAATTCTTTCCTCTTTTTTTTCTTTTAAAGAAAAAGAAGTTTAAGCTAAATAAAAATTTAAGAGCAAACAAAATAAATTAAAAACGCTAAAATATAGGATAATCAGGAAACATACGACAAAGATCTGAAGCGAAGAAATAAAGGGAAAGGAGAGATGGAATTCTCACTGGCAGTGGTGGCGCAGGCGGCGGCGGTGGTGGAAGATCAAATATGTGAAAGTGAAGATGGCGGTGGTTTCGTCGCCAGCGACACCGGTGGTATATTTTCTCTTCCTGCTTACGATACGAGTTGAGGATAGGGCTTCTTTTTTGTTATAACGGGTCCTGCCGAGAGTGGCGTCTCCCGCTCCGGTGTTGCTATTATTAACTAATTAATTGAAAGAAACATAAACATAAACATTAAAAACTTTCTTTTATATATTTTTAATGCT
Organism: Gossypium longicalyx; assembly: GCA_025698465.1. NCBI lineage: Eukaryota > Viridiplantae > Streptophyta > Magnoliopsida > Malvales > Malvaceae > Gossypium > Gossypium longicalyx. The sequence goes on from CM046995.1 coordinate 48,349,170, forward strand.
TAGGCATAAAATTTTGAAAGAAAAATATAATATTTAAAATTTTCGATAATATAATTTTTAAACATATATTTTCTTAAAATAATTATTTAATTAAAACATTTAAAATAAATAAGGAAAAAATGATATAATATATAAAACTACAAGTTTAAAAAACTTTTTAACTCAATACTCTTTGTTTTCTACCATATTACTAAATTAATTATAATTTAATTCAGAATTGTTAGTTAAAAATATGTGTTAATTTTAAAATATATTTATTATTTGAATAGAATTGTAATTATAAAATATAGATAAAAATTGTGATAATTATATATTTAAAATAATTATAATTTAATTTATAAATATTAACTAAAAGGGAATAACTTACATTGATCCTAAAAACTAAGGTTTTTAGGCACTAATAAAATTTTACCATATCATCAAAATTTAAAGACATAAAATTATTATTATACACTCATTTATAGAGAAATTATTTTATGGACCTTTCCCACCACATAGTCCTCTTTCAATTATTTAATAACATTGCAACAATTTTTTCCATGTCATTGACACATAATATTGGTAATTTTTTTATCCTAAACCTAAAACTTAAAACCCCAAACCTTAAACATAAACCCTAAACTCGAACCCTTGAGCTTTGAAATCGAACCCTTGAACCCTAAATTTGAATCATGAACCCCAAACTTTGAACCTTAAACTTTAAATATCGAACCCAAACCCTAAACCTTGAGGTTTGGATTCAAGGTTCAAGTTCAAGTTTTGGAGTTCGAGGTAAAATAATTACTAAAATTATATATTAATGACATGGAAAAAATTGCACAAAAATTACTATTTTTTAAAAATTTGGTTGCACAAAAATAAAAAAAATGATTAAAATTTGTAAAACAAGGAAAAATATTTGTTTATAATTTTAAAAATTAATTATTTTAAGTAATTTAATTGAAGTTAAATTAAGTTGGAGAAGATATTAGATATAGATGAGTGTATAATAATACTTTATTATCTTTAAAATTTAACGACGTGACTAGGGGTGAGAGTTCGATCGAATCCAATAAAAAAATTTCGAGTTAAATCGAGTTGACGAGTCCTATTTTATCATCCTAACTCGATTTGAAATTTTCTCGAATCGAGTCAAGTGAGATGAAATTCTAATTGAATCAAATATATTTGTTCAAGTTAAATTTTAAAAAAATAATTTTGAGTCCTTATAATCACTATCACTCACCGTAATCAAATTTGTTTATCGTAATCAAATTTGTTATTAAATTTCATCCCCTTCTTTGCTTGCTTAGTTGCTTCAATTATCTTTTGATTCTTGTCACTATGTATTTTGAAATTAAAAAAATATATTAAATGTAAAAAATGTGATTTTTTAATAAAAGTTATCTTAAAGATAAAATGTGAAATTGATACCAACATAAAATTTTAACACTAATATTTTATAGCATCATCAATAAATCAATTTTAATAAAAATTTATATATTCAATATTATTAAATAATTCAATAATATAAATAGTAGATATAAATAAATATTTTTTAACATAATATAAATAAAATTATTACTATTTAGGTTTAGGAATTTTTTTGGATGATTTTAATTTTTGATTGGGGTGAAATGTGAGAAGTAAAAGTTTAGAGGGAAATAAAAAGTTTTGCGTATTGAGAGTAAAATTTTGGGGGGAAAGTAAACGGGAGAGTAAAATTTTGGGGGAGGGGGAATGGGTTTGAGGTAAAGGGGGGTGGGATGAGAGAGGAGTAAAAGTTTTCGGGAGAAAGTGGGAATGAGTAAAAGCTTTAGGGGAAAGTAAAGAGGTTTGAGAGTTAGAGTAAAAATGTAAAATATTATAGTTTGGTATTCGGTTTATTCGAATTATTCAAATTCAAAAAGCCAAACTCGATTCGAACTCGAAATTCGAAAAAAATTGGAGTTGACTCGAATAATTCGATTAATTCGAATAACTCGATTCGTTTAACTTGAAATTCAAATTTTTTTAATTTTTTCGAGTCGAATCGAGTTTTTCTCACCCCTAAACATGACACTATTTTATTAGTACCTAAAAATTATACTATTTTAAAATGATCCTAATATAATTTATTCCAAAAAGTTTAGTTAAAAATGTTGTTACAATTGCAATAATTTGTAAGAAAGTTTTTTTTAACATTTTTATTTTTATTTTTTTATTTGATATTATTTTTTGTTACATATTAATTATATATTATTTACAAATTACTCTAGTGAACTTATTCATTATAAAGAAAATAAATTAAAATGAAATATTGTAAGAATTTATTTTATGACATATCAATTTTTATTGTTTGTAGAAATGATTTACTAATAGGAGTTTTTTCGTACTATCATATTTGAATTATCAAAATAATTAATATATTTTAATATCGTTTATTAATTATTATTTTAAATCATGATTACATGGGTTTTAATTATGATTTAAAATTTTTTAATATTAGTAAAATTTATTGATCTACAAAATATCAATATTTTGATATAATATTTTTAAAAAATATTTTTATTATATTTGAATTGTTAAATAAGTTAATATGTTTTAGGTATATTTAAAAATTTGAATAAGAAATTAAAAAACTAATTGCAATAATTAAAAATACATTATATAAAAAATAGTTAAAAAATTAAGTGCATAAAATCAGATGCAACGCATGTGACATTATAATCTAGTAATTTTAGAAATTTATGTTTATTTTATTTTATTTTGAAAAAAATGTGCCAATTTTATTTATGTAAAATAGAGTTGTTACTTGAATAGCATTGAGTAGTTAGGTGTATTCAATCAAGTAGCATAGAAAAATTACTGGTAAATTTAATGGAGATTGTTAGTATTAATAAGTTAAAATTATATAATAATAATGCAACATTAAAACAATGATTATTCGAAGAGGCAATATTTAATCATATTCAAACAACAATGGCAACAGAGAGTGCTTGAAGATTATTTATTAAATTGATGATGAGGGAATATAATGTCATGATATTATTTTTTAAATTTTTTATGTAAGTTGTTTATATTATGTGAAGCAAACACTATTAAAATTATAATTTTTTATCCATCCATTATTTACTTGGTGTAAGTGGAAAATGTTTTTTTGGATTTGTTTTAAAAAGAAAGTCAAATTTCAATAATTATTTTTAATCATCATTATTAAATGTGTTTATCAATTAGTGTAGATATATTCCCTAATTATCATGAACTATTATTATAATTGTTACATGTAGAGAAATTATCATCATTAATAATTAAAAATACATTATTTAAAAATTAATTAAAAATTAAATGCGTAAAATCACATGCATTTTCTTATGAATAGCTATATAACTAGTTTCTTATCCGGTGCGATGCACATATTTGCTTGTATGTATCAATTAAATTATAATGTGTTACAAAATTTGTACCATTTCATAAATACTAATGTAGATAATATTATTTAAACTATTTTTGTATTTATAATTGTGAAGGAAAAGAAAGAAAAGGAAAAGAAACGAAGCTTAAAGAAAGGAAATGATAAGGGGCGCAGTCAGAATATATTTTTGGGGGCGGAATTAAGTTGTATATTTTTACGATAGTAAAAATACAATTTCATCATTTTAATAGCTTATATTTCTATAATTTGTAAATGATTAAATTAAATTTTTATTATTTTTAGAGGGGCCAAAATGCAATTTCACCATTACTAATTTAAAATTTTGTAAATTATAAAAGACTAAAGGAGAAAATTTTTTATTTTAGGAGAGTCTTTCAGAAATGATTAAATATTATTTTGTTTGAATGATTAAAATTAGTAAAGGAAAGAAAAAAATTTTAAAAAATTTGTTTGACAAAACTATGCATTGGAAAGGGAGTGATTGAATATAGTAATTTCTTACTATTATCATAACAAACTTAAGTAGAAAATTAAGGAGTAAAAAAGATATTTTAACATAATTGAGAGATGTATTTTCTTTTTTAAATTTTGAGAAGTGCATAGTTAAATTCTAGTTAGGAAAACTTTATGCATTAACTGACCTAGCCTAATTGGCTAGATATACATATACACATTTCATCATTTCCAAACCTTAATCTTTCCATTGTTTTGTCTTTGTTCATTTGTTTGTTTCATTTGAAGGTTTGATTATTTTCGAGAGATCCTTTTACTTTTCGTGAGAGTGGTAGGGGGAGTTTATGGGACTGTTTGTTTACTTAGCCAATATCATGAAGCTTGTTCCTGTTCCGTATCTGGTATTACTTTCTGTTAATCTTCACCGAGTTCTTTGCTTGACAAGGAATGTAGATTCTTCATGGTTTTCATGGTTGCTCAAATATTGTCCAAATGTTACGATTCATTTTCCAGCTTTGAACTTGAGGTGAATTATGATAACTTGTAACACCCCAAACTCGGCCTAGACATTATGATCGGATTGTAGAGGTTACATCGTATGTGAAAATACAAATACTTAATTTTCTAAAGAAAATTCACTTTCACCTGAAAGAAATCCAAGTTGATGAAAATGAACCAATTTATTTTTTTGAAACCCATGAGTACGTTGAAGGAAACCATATTTGTAAAATTTACCAAAACATATTTAACATACTTGCCTCATTTGTGAGATAAATCATCATTGTAACACCCCTAACCCGTATCCGTCGCCAGAATGAGTCACGAGATATTACCGGACGAGATACATATTTAGGACACTTACATATACACATATGTTATATTCACATAACTAAAACATGAACCTGTTTAACCATTAAACGCATAATTTAAAATCATAATGCAGAGTCATTAAAAACTCAAAGTTATATATAATAAAATTTTAAGCGCATGCAAAACTAAAACCAAACCATAACACGTATTTATTACATTATTTAATTGTTCAATGCATAATTAAAAATACATATATACATTCGAATTATAAGTTCAAATAATACATATCATTTAGCTTATAAAACATGCATGCATGAAACATTTTCACACGTTACCAATTGGACAACTATATTCATGTACTTAAATAATTCATAAGTAATCCACTATAAATTTTGTTAAGTCATTTTGATCATCAAAGACATTTTAAAGCACCCAACTCTTATGCTCAATAACCGAACCAAACATATACCTAGCTACTTTAGCTCATCACCTTAGGCGCATATAATGACTAAAGTATACCCATTTCACATACCAAGTTACCATGAATAGAAATGAATATACACAACCAATAATCCAATTACCTGTTCGGTCACAAAGGGTAACTTCAATGCATCATACTTTTATATATTGCCATACACATAACGCATATTTAACAAACCGAAATCACTTTTACACAATATCCATTAAAATCATCTCATAGATATATAACATAGTTCCCAAAATAATCTAAGTGTCATGGCCGAATATTCCCTTAGCACAAATGCATATAATAACACTTTAGCAAAACATAACAACCATTCCTATATATATATATTTTTGCTCATGCAAAAACCATTACCGAACCAACCATAGGTGTTACCCAAATCATCCACTATTTTAACGCACATAATACATATAAGCTTAACTATTATTTCATTCACTCACAACATATTAACCCTGATGAGCTCATACCATGGTCATACATAACCAGATTCAAGCAGAGAAATAGCCACAACCAAGAACACAACCAAAACCAATTTAAGAATTTAGCCATTTTTGCACGACTTTATTCATAACCAAAAAATTTAACATTTCCAAAACAAACTTTAGCCTATACATGCCATAATCTTTAATTTAACTTATAAAAGTACCCAAAATAGAGGATAGTGTGATGAGCTTCGCAGACGATCCCCGAGCTTGTAACTTGACTTCCCAAAATCTATAAAACAGAAACAACATTTACATGATAAGCTATTATAGCTTAGTAAGCTATAAGCAAATAACCAAACTAATGATATGTAACTATCTCATAATAAATTTAACCGAACTACTCTGATATGAGAATGTTTATTCTCAACCTACCATATTCATTCATGATATTTCATTCTTATACCAAAATCCTCACCTCGGCCGAATGCTTATGTGACCAACACAAATAATACATACTTAATTTATGAAGCCAAGATATCATTAAACAATCGAATTCACTTATATTCATAACTTCTACTCAAATATCATAATATATATATCATTATATATATATATTATCCAAGTGACCGAATGTACTTAGTACTAGTAATAATCATATCACATATCATTCGAAGACAAAATACAGTTCATATATGTATATCCTTATCATTTTCGATTACTATAATATAATTTCACCATCCATACTTATTCAATAAGTCACTGTATCAAATATTAATTACCTACTATCTTTACCTTGACTTGGTAACAAATTAATTCATACCTGGCACATGGCTCGTTATACATATTCAAATATAGCTTATCATTGCCTGATGAACCATTCGGAATTGGATAGGACACTCAAAAAATCACATAAATCGTACAACGCCAACGTCCCAGACGTGGTCTTACATGTAGCCACAAAACGATGCCACTGTCCCGGATAGGGTCTTACTCGTAAATACATATCGAAAATCACAAATCGATGCCATGGTCTTACTCACAAACATATATCGGAATCCTATGTCATGAAATATGTATCCTAGCTATTCCTAAGGTTCATACGGGGCTTTCGGACGTTGTATCTCGGTCAATTCGAACTCGAAAATGTTGTAGCCAAATTTAACATATTCGACCTTAGCATAATTTAATTATAACATTTCATAACAGCATGTAATTATAATATTATACTATCAATAGACACGTCTATTTGCTTATAAACTTACCTCGGACGTCGTAAAACAGAATCGGGCAGCTAGTCGACAACTTTCGTTTTTCCCCGATCCAAGTCCGATTTCTTTGGTTCTTGATCTAAACATGTTCAAATTAAGCTCATTCAAACATATTTTCATTTAGTTTAGTCCAAAACACATAAATAGGCAAATTACCATTTTACCCCTAACCTTTACAATTTTTACAATTTAGTCCCTATTGCACAAAACACAAAATACGCAAAATTTCACAACACCCATGTTAGGCCGAATGGTACCCATGCTCATAAAAGTCCATATATTTTAACAATTTCACATTTTAGTCCCTCAAATTCTTATTTTTGCAGTTAAGTCCTAATTACTCAAAATCATCAAAAACTCCAATACAAAATATGTTAATCTAAAACATATCTTTCATTTTTCATCATCAAACAACAAAAATCACAAGCTATCAACAATGGAAAAACTCAAAATATTCATCAAAATAAAAAAATTAAAGCATGGGTCTTGAAGATTACTAAGCAACGATATAAAAAACGTAGAAATTATCAAAAACTGAGCTAAACTCATGCCTTAATTAAGCTTCAAATTGGCCGAACCCTAGCCTTGTGTTCTTTCTTTTTCTTTTAGCTTATATTTGGTGTAAGAACAAAGATAAAACAATGTTTTTATGACTTATTTTCTTATTATATAATAACATATATTAATTCATTATTATTTTACCTAATTGCCCTTAATGAAATAATAATAATTTATAACCCATGTCCCATGCCGTCCAACACTAGGTTAATGGGTTAATTTCATCATAAAGACTCCAATTTAGTAAACCACTAGCAATTCGCCCCTTTATTCAAGTTACCACTAAATTTTTATTTTACGCGATTAAGTTCTTTTATTTAATCAGAGACCTTAACGACGAAATTAAATCACGAAAATTTCACAAATATAAATTCACACAAAATAAACATAAAATAATTCTAAAATATTTTTTTGACTCAGATTCGTGGTCCCGAAACCACCATTTCGATTAGGGTCTAATTCGGGCTGTTACAACTCTCCCCCCTTTAGGGATTTTCGTCCTCGAAAATCTTACCGGTGAATAGGTTCGGATAACGTTCCTTCTTTGTATCCTTTGGCTCCTATGTTTCTTCCTCAACTCCATGCTTATGCCACAATACTTTAACTAAAAGAATCTTCCTATTACATAACTCTTTAATCTCACGAGTCAAAATGTGAATCGGTTATTCTTCGTAGGTCATATCAGGCTGAATTTTAATCTCAAATGGACTAATCACATGGGAAGGATCAGATCGATACCTCTGAAGCATCGAAACATGGAATATGTTATGGATCTTTTCTAACTCAGGTGGCAACGATAATCTGTAAGTAACTGGCCCAATACGCTCTATTACTTCGTACGGTCCAATAAACCTCGAACTCAATTTGCCTTTGCGACCAAACCTGAATATTTTCTTCCACGATGAGACTTTCAAGAAGACTTTATCTCCGATCTGAAACTCTATATCTTTATGTTTCAAGTTCGTATAAGACTTCTGACGACCTGATGATACTTTTAAACTTTCACGGATCACTTTCACCTTCTGTTCAGTTTCCTTGATCAAGTCAACCCTGTGTATCTTATTTTCACTCAGCTCAGTCCAGTACAATGGCGTACGACATTTACGACCATACAACACCACATAATGTGCCATTTTGATACTCGTTTGATAGCTGTTATTATATGCAAATTCAATTAGAGGTAGATATCGTTCCTACGTACCTTCAAACTCGAGAATGCAACATCTCAACATATCCTCAAGTATCTGAATGATTCGCTCAGACTTGCCATCTGTTTGCGGATGGAAAGCAGTACTGAAATGTAATTTCGTACCTAGTGCATCTTGCAGTTTCTTCCAAAATCGCAATGTAAACCTCAGATCTCGATCCGAAACAATGGATATAGGCATGCCATGTAATCTCACAATCTGAGAGACATATAATTAATCTAGCTTATCAAGTGAGTAGTCCGTACGTATCGGAACAAAATGAGTTGATTTAGTCAATATATCAACAACAACCCAGATTGCATCTTTCTTGCTCGGTGTCAACGGTAAACCAGATACAAAATCTATCGTGACTCTATCCTACTTCCACTTAGGTATCATGATAGACTGAAGCAATCCTGAAGGCACCTGATGTGCATCTTTTACTTGTTGACAGACTAAACATCTTGCAACAAAGTCAGAAATGTCTCGCTTCATACCATGCCACCAGTAAAACTATTTCAGATCATTATACATCTTTGTACTACCTGGATGAATAGATAATCGACTGCTGTGATCTTTATTCAAAATCATTTGAATCAACTCTTAATTCCTCGGGACGCAAATTCAGTCTCTGGACCTCAAATAGTCATTAGCATCAACTCTGAACTCTATGTCTAGAACCATGAAGTCAACGGGAAATATAAATTTATCGATTTTAACTAGCACATCTTCAATAATACCCCTAGGAAATCTTATAGTTTTATCTCGCTAATTATATGCTCATCCTAGTCTCTGCTTGGGTTTCCCAAGACCTAATTGCTTGAACATTTTGTAGGGCATGACGTTTATACTAGTCCCTAAATCAACTAATGCATTATTAACATCTACACTACCAATTAAGCAAGGAATTGTAAAACTCCCTGGATCTTTTAATTTTTTGGGTAGCTTATTCTGTAGAATAGCTGAGCAAACTGCGTTTAGCTCCACATGCGATGCCTCGTCCAACTTCCGCTTATTTGCTAAAAGCTTCTTTAAAAATTTCATTGCGTTGGGCATCTGTGATAGAGCTTCAATAAATGGCAAGTTAATATGTAATTTTTTTAAGAGTTTAAGGAATTTACCAAATTGTTCGTCTGAGCGGTCTTTCCTTGTCGCATTAGGGTATGGCACACGAGGTTTGTATTCTGTACTTACCGGTTTTTGTTCTTTATGGTATACCTCATATTTACCTTTGCTTATCTCAGTATCTTGCCTTGGTTCTGGTTCAGGTGTGACTAACATTTCCTCATCTTGACTAGTAATCGCGTTGAGTTGCTCCCTTGGATTCGATTCTGTGTTGCTTGGCAAGCTCCAAATTTTCAACGCAAACACAATGGCTGCTAGTTCCAGGTCATGTGTCGGATAATTATTTTCATGTGGCTTCAACTGTCTCGAGGCATAAGCTATCACTCTGCCTTCCTGCATCAGAACACAGCCCAAACCATTTAATGATGCATCACTATAAATAACAAATTCTTTACCCGATTCTGGCTAAACTAGCACTGGAGCTTCAGTCAAAAGGGCCTTCAACTGATCAAAGCTTTTCTGGCACTTCTCTGACCACTCGAACTTAACATCTTTTTGCAATAGCTTTGTCATCAGGGCTGCAATCATAGAGAAACCTTTTATGAACCGTCTATAATAACTAGCAAGTCCCAGAAAGTTTCAAACTTTAGAAACATTCTTCGGAGGTTTCGAATCCAGTATAGTTGAAATTTTGCTCGGATCCACCCGAATACCTGATGCTGATACTACATGACCCAGAAAACTAACTTCACCTAACCAGAACTCACATTTACTGAATTTCACATACAATTATTTATCTCGCAAGGTCTGCATCACAAGTCTCAAATGTTCAGCATGTTCAGCTTTATCTTGAGAGTAGATTAGAATGTCATCTATAAACACAACCACAAACCAATCTAGGTACGGTCTGAAGATCCGATTCATCAAATCCATAAAAACGGCAGGTGCGTCATTAAGTCCGAAAGGCATAACCAGAAATTCATAGTGTCCATAACTCGTTTTGAAAGCAGTCTTTGGCACATCTGAATCTTTAACTCGCAACTGATAGTAGCCTGATCTCAAATCTATCTTCGAAAATACTATAGCCCCTTTCAGTTGGTCAAGCAAATCATCAATTCGTGGCAACGGATACTTATTATTTATAGTCACCTTATTAAGTTGTCTGTAATCGATGCACATTCTCACAGTTCCATCTTTCTTTTTCACAAACAACACAGGTGCACCCACGGAGAGAAACTCGGTCGTGCGAAACCTCTATTTGTCAATTCTTGTAACTGAGCTTTCAATTCTTTTAATTCTGTAGGTGCCATTCTGTACGGAGTTATGGATATCAGAGTCGTCCCAGACATTAACTCAATACCAAACTCTACTTCCCGAATAGGTGGAAAACCCAGTAATTCTTCTGGAAACACATCCGGATACTCACATATAATAGGTACTAATTCAATGTTTCTTTCAGCCGCTTTACTGTCGAGCACATAGGCAAAATAAGCTTCACACCCTTTTCTCACATATTTCTGAGCTACCATCGAAGAAATCACTGCTAGTAAACCATACAAATCACTAGATTCAATCCGAATAACTTTATTATTCTGACTTCGAAGATCAATGGTCTTTCTTTTGCAGTTCACAATAGCATCATGTAAACTCATCCAATGGCAGCAACATCAAATCAGCCAGAAAGCACAGATCTCGAACCATCAAGGGACAATTCTTACACACTTTATCAACCATAACACATTGGCCCAATGGGTTTGACAGTCTAATCACAAACTCAGTAGACTCAACAGACAGAGTCTTGCTGAATACTAATGTCTCACATACATAAGAATTAGTAGAACCAGGGTCAATCAATGCAATTACATTAGTATCATAAAGAGTAAATGTACCAGTAACAACATCTGGGGATGAAGCCTCCTCTCTTGCACGTATAACATAAGCTCTGGCAGGTGCACGAGCCTCAGATCTGATTGCCCTGTCTTTAGTCCCTCTCGGACTGCCTCTCGTATTACCAGTATTTCTAGGTGGTCTACTTGGAGCTGCAGTGTTACCTGATCTCGTATTCTATACTGGATTTTCCTCAGCTAACATTGGGCAATCTCGAATATAATGATCTGTCGATCCACATTTAAAACAGGCGCGGTCATGCAACCTATAACTTCCGAGATGTCGTTTGCCACAGTGCTTACACTCAGGTTAATTTGATCTGACATTACCCACACTCGCTACTGAAGTAGCTCTCGAGCTCACTGGTGGTCTATTCTGATCCCGTCTAGAGTAATCTGAAGTGGCTTTAGAATGGCTAAAATCATCTTTGAACTTCTTTGATGCCGAATGGAATGACTTACCAGATGTTCTTTTGCGTGCATCTCTAACTTCAAAGTCAGCTTTTCTTTTCTCTTTTCCAAGGTCTTCAGCTTTACAGGCTCTCTCAACAAGTACCATAAACTATTTTATCTCAAGTATGCCAACTAACAGTTTGATATCTTCATTCAGCCCATCTTCAAATCTTTTACACATTATGGCTTCAGTAGAAACACATTCTCGGGCATATCGGCTGAGTCTTACAAATTTTCGCTCATACTCCGTCACTGTTATCTGTTCCTGTTTCAGCTCCAGAAATTCTTTACGCTTTTGATCAATAAATCTCTGACTGATATATTTCTTACGAAACTCAGTCTGAAGGAATTCCCAGGTTACCTGTTCTCTCGGAACTACTGATACTAGAGTATTCCACTAGTGGTATGCTGTGTCTCGAAGTAAGGATATAGCACATTTTAAGCATTCCTCAATAGTACAGGACAGCTCATCAAACACACGGATGGTATTATCAAGCTAGAACTCAGCCCGCTCAGCGCCGTCATCATCAGTGGCTTTAAACTCTTCAGCTCCATGTTTTTTAATTTTATCAACAGGTGGTCTATTCATTTGCAACAGATCACTTAATTGAGGTACAACAGACACGGAAGATGGATTAATCGGGGGTGGAGGTTATTGTGCAGCCGGGTTAGTCTGGATATATTGTGTGAACCAGTTATTCATCATTTGATAAAAGGCTTGTTTAGCCTCACTTTCTTGATTACTCAAAGTCGGTCGAGAATCAGCCTACGCTGTCCCTTGCGCGGGAGCAGGCGCTACACTCTCGACATCATCAGCTACAGCTCTGTCGGGATCCATTTACTATATGAAAACACATTTCAAACGTCAGAAGTCATCACACTATCACAGTATATAATTATGGCATGTATAGCTAAACTTACACATGCTACGTTAGTCCTAGAATCGACTAAACTGTAGCTCTGATACCAATAAAATGCAACACTCCTAACCCGTAACCGTCGCTGGAATGGGTCATGAGATATTACCGGATGAGACACATTTTTAGGACACTTACATATACACATATGTTATATTTACATAACTAAAACATGAACTTGTTTAACCATTAAACGCATTATTTAAAATCATAATACAGAGTCATTAAAAACTCAAAGTTATATATAATAAAATTTTAAGCGCATGCAAAACTAAAACCAAACCATATCACGTATTTATTACATTATTTAATTGCTCAATGCATTATTAAAATTACATATATACATTCGAATTATAAGTTCAAATAATACATATCATTTAGCTTATAAAACATGCATGCATGAAACATTTTCACACGTTACCAATTGGACAACTATATTCATGTACTTAAATGATTCATAAGTAATCCACTATAAATTTTGTTAAATGGTTTTTGATGAATTTGCTGATTAGGGACTAAATTGTTGAAATAGTAATAGTTCAAGGACTTGATGTGACATTATAGCAAAAATCGGCTGAAATGGAGGCTATGAATATTTGGCTAGTATGAATTTGCAATAAAAATGGTTAATTTGCATGTTTTAGGCTCAGGGACTAAATTGAATAAAAGTAAAATGTTGGGGTTAATTTTGTAAAAAATTCAAAAATGACTAAATTGTATAAAATAAATTATTTTACTATCTAAATTAATGAATTGAATGGAATTATTAATTTAGATTAAGATCGAGTGAAAAATCGAGGAGAATGAAAAATTACCAAATAGCCCTTGTACTTTGACATATCTACAACTTTAGCCAAGTAAGTTCGTATGATTTAAAACAGAAAATTTATATGAATTTTTGAATAATTTAGATCGTACAAATTATATATTTAATTGTAGTTGATGAAAGAATATTTGTGAAATGTTATTGAATTTGATGTTTGGATTGGTTTGAACATTGGTTAGAGTACAATCGTGATTTGGTATGTTACGGGGGATTGGAGTGGAGATGGTGTTGGAGGCATATATATACATATTACTTGAGTAAACTGAGGCTCAATATTTGTTGTGAACTCTCGTGTTATACTTTATGTTTGGTGTGTTTCGATTGGACTAGCTCTTATGAGCATCGATGTGTTTTGGAGGGATTGGTTCGTATGAACATCTGGTGTGTTTTAGAGGGATTGGCTTGTATGAGCATCTGGTGTGTTTTGGAGGGATTGGCTCGGGTGAGCATCTGGTGTGTTTTGGTTGAACTAACGATGTACTCTTATCTGTAAGTCGTTCATCTTATTGTAAATCTCGGTAAGGTTACTTATTTAGTGATTTTGATGGAATTGTCATATATTTGAGTTTGAATTGAATGTTTCAATTCACCTGATGATATTGTGGATGACAGGAACACATATGGTTAATTTTATGTTTATACTTTGTACTATGCATTTGATGAGTAAGAAAAGAAATGATTTTGGCTATATGTTTAGGACACTTTTTGTGAGCTTTCTCACATATCCGATATTATTCTAAATTATTCAACGGGCATGAAAAGGGAAGGTAGGTATGCATTCAAATGACTTATATCATGAAAATTATAAAAAGGAATGAAAAGAGAATGTTAAACGAAAGTATATATATGTTCATGAAATTGATGATTTTAAGTAAGGTTATTCATGTTCAATGACTCATCTTAGGTTAATTCAAGTGAATTATGAATTGATGCACTAACATGTATTGTTGATGACACTTAGGCTTGTGCCAAGCTATTGGTTGGATTGCATTACGTTTACTTATAAAATTATGCATTGAAATAGTAAGTGTCTAAATGAAAATTTGCTTACGTTCATGAAATGGTGGTAATGATTAAAGTATGTAATTTCTTATGAAATGGTTTATCATGTAGTTGATTCCAAAAGAGTTATGCCTAAATGCACTAGCTTGTGGCCATGGTTGATGTTATGCTTATGTCTTGTGTGTTACGTATATGAAACAGGTGAGGAAAGGTAATGAAATGTAAGTACATAGTTGAAATGTAATATGACAAGAGCGAATGATGAGTTGAATGATGTACTTATATGTGAGAAATTTACGTATGCTATCGATGAATATACCTAGTTCATGAAAAAATATACTAATTAGAGATATGACGTTGTTATTTAAGTTAAAGTAAGTAAATGTAATAGAAAGCAAGTAAATGGAAGGGCTCAAAGTATTATAAAATACTATTATGTTAGGAAGGAAAAATATATGTAATATTGATGAACTTACTCATTTATGAGTTGATGGTTATAAAGTTGGATAAAATTTGTAAAGTTGGTATAGGTTCAAAATTCCTCCATAAAGTTTATTATTAAAATGAAATGTTATGTTTAAAGTTTATACGAGCTTACTAAGCATTCATTGCTTATGTAATTATTTTTCCTTTGCTTTACATATTATTAGAAGCTTAATTGGTTTGGAAGCTCGTCGGAGATTTATCACACTATCCAGTGATTATATTGGTAGATTCTGATGTCTTGATCAAGGTTATAATGGCATTTATAGGTGGATTTGTGGATAAATGATCTAGTTGTTGTTTTGGTATGTATAAGTATCATTATGATTAATGAACATAAGGTATCTTGATGGTTGGTGTTAATATTGTTAAATTGATGCATGATTTTATGACCAAAGAGGTAAGTTTGGTATGTTTGCAATATGGTTAATTAAGGTATGCTTGAACATGGAATTTAGTTAAATGTGTTTATATGAAAAATGGCCAATTGGGTATATGTTGGTGTAGTTCATTGTGGGAAATTATGGTATGTTTTAAAATGGTAACAAGGTGACCAATTATGCGTATGTTTAGTTAAGTTGAATGCTTGATTTTGAAGTGCCTTGTATGGCATATTAATTGAATGAAATTTGGTCATTTGAATTGGTCTTATTATGCATGTTTTACGTATGTTTTAATGCTTGATTGTATGTGCAAATTGCTTGTAGGTGTGTACTTGAATTGGGTGAAAGAAATGGCTTGATTTTGACCTATTTCTGGTCCACACGGCCTAAGACACAGACATGTGTCTCAACCATGTGTGACACACGACCGCGTGTCCCTTGTAGGTTTCAAAGGGTAGCAAGTTAGGCAGTTAGATGGCCTAAGATAAGGGTGTGTGTCTCAACTGTGTGAGGTACATGGCCTAGCCACACGGTCGTGTGACCCCTGCAGTGTGAAATTTACTAACTTTTTCCTCAATGTTTCAAATGTTTTCAATTTAGTCCTGAATTGTTTCTAAAGTGTTTCTAGGGCCTCGAAGGCTTGATTAAGGGACAATATACATGTGTATGAATGCACTTTTCTATGTTTAATGGAATGATTGGAAATGTATGTTTTTCTGTTACGATTTTGCAATAATTCTTCGTAACCTTATCCTGGTGATGGATATAGGTTAGGGGTGTTACATCATAGATATGCCTCATCAGAGTGAAGTTTTAAGTTTCTTATTCACAAATTTAGTTTCAAACAATAAGTACATCTTTCACCTAATAAAATAAAGATTATTTTCTATCCATCCAAGACAAATAATATAATGATTTTTATGAATAGAAATGCCTTTATTAAATGTCATGGCATAGTCGTCATTAAATAAACAAGCAGTTGAAACTAAGTTTCTCCTAAATTAAGAATATAAAAATTATCTTTTAGAATAATCTTCCTAAATATGTTAAAATAGAGATGTACTTCTCCTAATACTTCAACTATCACAACGCTCCAATCTCATGTTCAAAATAAGAGGAATCTATCTAGTAAATTTCTCATTTCCTTGTACCATTACAAAGAAACAAAAACATGATTAGTGGCTCCAGAATCAATGACAAAGTTATCTTTTAAATCTTCCACTTAATAAGTTTAAATGACTAAACATTCTTTACCTTTCCCTTTTGAGACTAGGTAGTTGTAACACCCCTTACCCGGTCCAATCACTGAACTCGAGTTATAGGATGTTACGACAGTTAACAGAATATACACATGCAAATATTGAATCAAAATTTTCAAATAAACATGTATTTATTACACATATCATGCATCACAAATAAAACATAGTTTAAATTGAGCTTTAAAAGTTCTAAAATTTACTCAGAACGAATAAGGATCAAATTGTAATATTTTCAAAAGATAAAGGTAATCAAGCACGACAAGGGTCACATGGTCGTGTGTCGAGGCCGAGTAACTCTCTGAAACCTTGTGAATCAAATTGCAAAATTACATCAAAAGTCACACAGCTGAGTGGTTGGGCCGTGTAACAAACTGAGACTGTGTAAAATTGAATTAACCAAATCTACTGTACTCACACGGGTGTGTGGCCAGTCTGTGTAACAATTGAGAATCGTGTTCTCCTAATTAATCCTATTTTTCAATAGACACACGGCCATGTCGTCAACCCGTGTATGACACATGGTCGTGTGACTAGACCGTAAGATACAAAATTTGGCCATTTGGTGATTGTTTCAAAACCATTATTTAAGAGTAACCTAAAAAACACATTATGCAATTCGTAAACCTATTCAAAACATGTTAACACCAGACCGAAACATACAAACATCAACCTCCTAATCAACTAACCAATATGCCTCAATGGCACCAATGCATAAGATGATCATAAGACCATTTCAAGTTACTCAAACAAGTTGATACCATTTCATACTATCCAAACATGCACATAAACTTATATTACTATCACATTTTTGTATCAAAACCATCTTATCATTTTCAATACATTAGCTCATTCTTAACACTTTCAAATTGGCCAATCAAAGCTTATTCCAAGGCCATTATGTGGACATTAAACATCATATAAAAGCATTTGAATCTAACATCATTCTTTGTTCAAACCTATGAACACATAAAGCACACATATACATAATTAAAGTACTTTATTCATATCATATAAACATTCAAAACAAGAATTATAAACATGGATCAATCCTTCATCATCCAAAATAAACACTTCACATTTAAACCTAGACAAATGCCACATAACTAGGTCTAGAATGATTCAAAAGTCTATCGAGGTTGAAGTTGGATAATGTGAACTCTAGGGATGATCCGATAGACGCGTTCCACAAAAAATGCCAACTATAGACATAGAAAATGAAATAGAGTAAGCATTACGAATGCTTGGTAAGTTCATAATAACTAGAACAGTAAACTCACCTCAATTACTATTAATATAATGAATTAGCTACTATATGACTTCCTATTTCCACATTTAACAACAATAAGGTGAGATCATCAGAAGCAAGTCTCAAAGTAATTCAGTTTATACAGTGCCATTCAACTTATTTGAATGTCATTTAATCAGTATCATGAAATATTTATATACTTCAGATACATGATTCAATCGTCCTATGACACATCAACTCAGAACACATATCATCATTTCAATCTTATAACATTTCAATTTATACAATTCAATTCAAATCACTACTATTCCATTTAAAACCTTTGAGCAAAGACAACATTTACATCATTCCAATTCCAAATAACCACTTCCAATCACAATATATAATATCAAACAATCAATTCCTTTTAACTTTAACCATTTAGCCTAATGAAATATAAAAAATAGATACATATACTTGGGTAACTACACCACACCAGTAGGAACTAAAGTGCAAATTAGTAGGCACCGTAGTGAAAATCTCGTATAAGCGCTCAACTAACCCTATTGGCATGCCAATGGTATCATATCCTATGTTCATCCGGGATCAATATACATATATGAACACCTCTTTACAATTCAGTGCCTTTCTCACCTTTTGTACCAATTTACAAGCATTTTTAGTATACATTCAAGTATTATAATTTCACCATTCAAGTACAAAAATAGCATAAATATACATAAATTCATCGTATGAACTTACCAGATAGAAACAATAATAGAAGAAGTGTTAGGGACTAATCTATAATTTTTCCTTAATTATCTACCAGATGGTTCAAATCTTGATCTATACGATAATTCATTTTAAATTATCAGTTCCAAATACCTTATATTACTCAAATACATGCATGTGACCTTTTAAATTTATTTTGCACTGTAACACCCCAAAACTCGACCTAGAAGTTTAGACCGAATTCCGGAGGTCATATTGATCACCAAAATGATCGATGGAAATCTTTACAAAACAAGTTGTCACAACGAACCGAAAACATTTAATCGTTTAGAATTCAGTCAGAAAAATTACAGTTAAGTTTAATATATGAACAAATAAAACGTACGAGCGAAAAATTCCAAACAGAACTTGTACAATAGTTTTTTATAAAACCCTACAGATCAAAATGGTAAATCAAAATGAAAATGGAAAAGATAACTGATAACTTATTTTCAATCGAGACTGTCTGAGACCTCCGCATACTAAGTCTAGCTACAGAAAATGAAAATGTATCTGCAAGGGGAACTCTAAAGGGGGTGAACTACTCGAGCTCAGTGTGAGTTCAAAACAACTAATAATAGATTCCAGAAAAGAACCCCGAGATGGCAGTTCAATAGAAAAACGTATTTATGGGTATATACAGAAACAAAAACCAAACATGGATCCAACACCCCAACACACGTAACAGTCAAAACACACCAAGTACACACAGAATACTCATCACAAGTGTTGTTCAGTCAAACAGAACACCCAAATAGATGCATATGAATGCAGTCAAGTACTAAAACCCACCCATCCAGCCAACACACCTCTCCGTCTCCCGATCACACCCCAAAAGAGCTGTTAAACCTCAACCAACCAATCACACTAAATAGGACCGCAAAAGGCCCATTCGACCCTACACACCATGAATGTGGACTAAGCCACTCAAATAATTATACGCAGCAGGGCTAGCATATATGTAGTACAGTGCAATGCGGTGATCCGTTGTACAGACATGTTGCAGTTTAAACTGCCAGATCAGATGATAGTACGCTGCAAAGTTGATGTGCATGCGGTGCAGTGCTGTAAATCGTTGCACGAATAAGTTGCAGTAAAACTGCCAGATCAGATCAGAACCAGTCTCCCTTCTCTTCTCAACCAACCCAAAAATTTATTTTATGCAAATGTATGTATACATACAATCTCGTAGAAACAATTAACACATTGACAGACAGTCAGACAGAAATAGATATGCACACACACGCAGCTAACCGGGTTCAAGATCAGACTTCTCACATAGTAGTCACATATAACACACATGCTGAAGCCCAGTTCAGAGTCTTAATTACCCTCACTAAAGATTAGCCAAGGGTAAAAAAATAGAGACACATTCTCAGATAAAAAATGTGCACAGAACCAAAATAAGGGACTTGGGACCACATAGCCGTGTGGAAAAAATCTAGGCCGTGTGGGGGTCAAAACGCCCATGTGGAGGGAGGCACACAGCTGTGTGGCTGAGGCACATGCCCGTGTAAGCCAGGCACACGGCTGTGTGAAAAAGCCTTGTAACTCATTGTCTATTTATGCTAAAATAGAGTACAGGGTAGACATGACTGTCTGAGAGTCTCACAAGCCCGTGTGCCCACCATACACGACTGTGTGTCCAAAACACATACCCGTGTGGGGATAGACACATGGTCGTATGGCCAGGCCTTGTGGCATCAAATCACTAAATCCCTGATTCCCAAACATACATGCCCGTGTGCCCAAGGGACACGACCATGTGAAAATCGACTAATTTCCCTAAATCAGTCATACGACCATGTGGCATCCAGACTAGCTCGAAAACCTTAAATCCCAACTGAACATGGTCGTGTGAACCGCCCGTGTGGCCACCCGTGTACACCCTAAAATAGCCCAGAAAAATGTGCTTTGACCTTCGAAGCACTTCCCAGCCCTCGATAACTCGAAATTATACCAAATTAAACAAGTTCTAAGCATAAAAATAGTGATACAACCTCATAAATATTCGATTTGCGAGCACACACATAGAATGCCAACTTTCACGAAGTCGAAATGAAAATTCACAAATAATTCACATAGAATGCCGACGAAAAAATGAAGCTTTCCCAAACCCCAAATACAACCATTTTTTCTTTTTACCAAAAAGAAAAAGAGAGAGAAAAACTAGCAAAATAAGGGAGCGTGCAGAAAGAAAAAGGAAAAAATAAAAAATTAGAATAATCCCCTAAAATAATAAAATAAAATAAATAAACAGATAAAATAAGACCAAATAATTATATTTAAACTTAAAGCAAATCTACTATTTAACAATATAAAAAGTATATTGACCAAAACACACACACAAGGACTCGAACCCAGGACCTAGATGTTTACTAACACTCACTCAACCACTAGACTAGTAGGCCCATTCTGACACTTAAACCCGTAACTAAACATAATAGCAGAACCTACTCACCGACCCTAACCACAAACCTCAAAATTTCTAGCCCAAAATTCGGGGTCTACAACTCAGCCCTCCTTAAAGAAATTTTGTCTCCAAAATTTCCAACTCAACAGAACAGTGGTATAACACAACTACACCACTATGCTCCCGTTGCGTACTTTAGTCATGAAGCACTACCACGCTAGACTTGAATTCAAACCTCATACACACACCTAGAACAATTAACCACTGAAGCAGATACACATTTATATATCCACACAATTACTATGCTCTAATAAAAAGTTGAAACATTTGCAACCATACCTGACTCAAATTCGTCGAGGACACCCCCAGACTCGATGTTCTATGGACCCATATTGAAAACATGTTCCCGCCTTTTTCCAATAATTTCCCGGATGATGCTTCTTATAGTTTTCACAAGACGGAGCGCTCGCACCACTACCGACACCCTCCGCGAAACCGCTATTGCCACTCAAATGCATTTTGACACGCTTCACAGACCGAGGCTCTAACCTCGGAGGACTGCGATTTCTTTTCTTGCCACAATCTAAGCACTTAACTTGAAGCAATTCTCCAGTCCTCTCTAACCTAGCCTCAAACACTTTATCTAGCACTTCTTTCACTACCCGAGTCAATGCCTCAATACTAAGCTCCGGGTTATCGCTACCTGAAGTTGGCGAAATCGCATTGACTTCTGAATCTTGAACAGACACACGTCCTAGAGAAGCAAACAACTCCTCGTGATATTACTTACCTTCAGAATCCATATCCGTCTTGTCGCTAACTTAGAATATCTACATTTTCAGACAAACAATTTAAATACAAGAATCTACCTTTCTAATCTTACATTTTCGGATTTTCACCCGGACCAACATCGGAGTCTTAGACATTTTGTTTTCATAAAACATTTCCAAAACATAAATCATTTCCACTTACTGTGGTAAAGTTTCTAAATTTTTTTTCAAAACAAGCATGTACGCAAAAGGATATGTGATACCACTAAATTTAATGCCCTAAGCTCGACCTAGAAGTTTAAACCAAATTCTGGAGGTCACGTTAATCACCAAAGTGATCGATGGAAAATTTTACAAAACAAGTTGTCACAACGAACCGAAAACATTTAATCGTTTAGAATTCAGTCAGAAAAATTACAGTTAAGTTTAATATATGAACAAAATAAAACGTACGAGCGAAAATTCCAAAGAACTTGTACCACAGTTTTTATAAAATCCTACAGATCAAAACGGTAAATCAAAATGAAAACTGAAAAGATAACTGATAAATTATTTTCAACCGAGACTGTTCGAGACCTCCGCATACTGAGTCTAGCTACAAAAAATGGAAATGTACCTGCAAGGGGAAAGAGTAAAGGGGGTGAGCTACTCGAGCTCAGTGTGAATTCAAAACAACTAACAACAGATTCCAAAAAAAAAACCCCTAGATGGAAGTTCAATAGCAAAATGTATTTACGAGTCTATGCAGAAACAAAAACCAAAAATGGATCCAACACCCTAACATACGTAACAGTCAAAGCACACCAAGTACACACAGAATACTCATCAAAGGTGCTGTTTAGTCAAACAGAACACCCAAAAAGATGCATCTAAATGCAGTCAAGTACTAAAACCCACCCATTCAGCCAACACACCTCTCCGTCTCCCGATCACACCCCAAAAGAGCTGTTAAAGCTCAACCAACCAATCACACCAAATAGGACCTTGAAAGGCCCATCTGACCCTACACACCATGAATGTGGACTAAGCCACTAAGATAATTATATGTAGTAGGGCTAGCTTATATACAGTACAGTGCAATGCGGTAGTCCACTGTACAGATATGTTACAGTTTAAACTATCAGATCAGATGATAGTACGCAGCAAAGCTGACGTACATGTGGTACAGTGCGGTAAATCGTTGTACGAATAAGTTGCAGTAAAGCTGCCAGATCAGATCAGATCAGAACCAGTCTCCCTTCTCTTTGCAACCAACCCAAAAATTTATTTTATACAAATGTATGTAAGCATACAATCTCATAGACACAATGAACACATTGATAGACAGTCAGACAGAAATAGATATGCACACGCACTCAGCTAATCGGGTTCAAGATCAAACATCTCACATAAAAGTCACATATCACACAAGCTGAAGCCCAGTTCAGAGTTTTAATTTCCCTCACTAAAGATTAGCTAATGGTCGAAACACAGAGACATATTCTCAGATAAAAAGCAATGCATAGAACCAAAATAAAGGACTTAGGACCACACGGTTGTATGGAAAAAAAACCTAGGCTGCATGGGGGTCAAAATGCCTGTGTGGAGGGAGGCACACAGCCGTGTGGCTGAGGCACATACCCGTGTAAGCCAGGGACACGGCCGTGCGAACAGGCCGTGGAACTCATTGTCTATTTATGCTGAAATAGAGTCCAAGATTAACACGGCCATGTAAGGGTCTCACATGCCCGTGTGCCCACCAGACAAGATCGTGTGTCCAAAACACACACTCGTGTAAGATCCTTAAATCCCCAAATTAGCCACACGGTCATATGGCCATGCTGTGTGACACCAAATCACTAAATCCCTAATTCCCAAACACATACGCCCACGCCCGTGTAAAAATAGACTAATTTCCCTAAATCAATCACACGGCCATGTGGCCATGCTGTGTGGCACCCAGACTAGCTTAGAAACCTTAAATCCCAACTTCACACAGTCGTGTAGACCGACCGTGTGGGGGCACACGCCCGTGTGGCCACCGGTGTGCACCCTAAAACAGCCTAGAAAAAATGTGCTTTCATCTTCGAAGCACTTCCCAGCCCTCGATAACTCGAAATTATACCAAATCAAAGAAGTTCTAAGCATAAAAATAGTGATACAACCTCATAAATAATCGATTTGTGAACACAAACATAGAATGCCGACTTTCACGGAGTCGAAACGAGAATTCACAAATAATTGAGAAAGATATGGAACCCACATCTGATTCGCGATCAAAGAAGTCTAGATGCCAACTCGCCAATGAAAAAAAAAGCTTCCCAAAACCCCAAACACAACCTTTTTACTTTTTACCAAAAAGAAGAAAAGAAACAAAAACCAACAAAAAGAAATAGGGGAACATGCAGAAAGAAAAAAAGAAAAAAATTAACAATTAGAATAATCCCCTATAATAATAAAATAAAATAAATAAAGAGATAAAATAAGACCAAATAATTATTTTTAAACTTAAAGCAAATCCCCTATTTAACAATATAAAAAGTATATCGACCAGAATGCACATACAAGGACTCAAACCTAGAACCCAGAGGTTCACTAACACTCACTCAACCACCAGACCAGCAGGCCTATTCTGATACTTAAACGCGCAACAAAACACAATAGCAGAACCTACTCACTAACCCTAACCACAAACCTCAAAACTTCTAGCCCAGAATTCGGGTGTTACATACACAATTTCCTTAAAGTTTCACATTTTATTTAATTTAGTTTTTAAAATCGAAACTATCATATGTTTTATATTTAAGGCCCGTTGTACAATCTGATTTCAATTTTCATCCTTTTATAGCCTTTTAAATAAAAAATTATAGAAATTTCATGTCAATTTTAAAATATTTTCATTTTAGTCCCTAAACACAAAACTAACAAAATTTACTTTAGGAATTACTTCTTAATCATATCTAAGCTTACAATCAAACCATTTAACATTAAAAGCTTCAAAAATCATCACTGGAAACATTTCAAGACTTTAAGATTTTTACAATTTAGTACCTGGGTTAGCTAGATCAGGTTACAATAATCTTAAAAATATAAAACTTGCGAAAAGCGAGTTAAAATTCATTCACCATGCAAGAATGAGATCTTGGACGAATTTCATAGCTTCCTTAACAAGGAGAATCAGTGGTGAGAAGAGAAAAGTGAAGATGATAACTTTCATTAATGTTTTAACATATTTTAAATATAATTTAACATAAATTTTCACATGTTTTATTTTCTTTTCCTTTAAATTAATAGACCACCATTTATCAAAAAGTGGCTAATTTCCAATTAAACCCTTGATATAATATATTTAACCCATTTAACTAATAATAATCAATAGCGATTAATTTTTACATTTTTTACAATTTAGTCATTGTATCTTAATTAACTACTAATTCGGCAAAATTACCTAACCAAAATCCAATTCACTTATACAATAACTCTAGAAATATTTGATAAAAATATTTATGGCTATAGTTTATGAAAACGAGGTCTTGATACCTCATTTTTTGATAGGTCGAACCACTTGTACTTTAACTATCTATCCAAATGGAAAATTTACCAAATCAAAATCCAATATAACACTATAATAAACTCGAAAATATTATTAAATAATATTTACTGACTTGATCATCGGAATAAGGGGTTCAAAAATTGTCGTTTCTAGTACCACTGAAAAACAAGATGTTACAATACTCCTTTCAGTTTTTGCATTTAGCTCTGAAGTGCTCTTTCTTATTGTACAAGAAACATTTGGACTAAATTAAGTCCTTAGGCCTCTTAACCTTCTTCCCATATGCTTTGGGTGAAACCAAAGTCTTAACCTTTTTCTTCCCCTTAGCTCTCTTTTTCTTCCTTTTGGAGGAGGAAGAAATGATCACCAACTTGGCTTTTGCATTTGATTGAATCAGACGACCACCATTCAACATCAACTTATAAGACTGCAACTCTTCATGAATTGTGTAAGGTTCAGCTCTTTGTTTCCTAAGTTATAAGTGTTGGAAAATTTGATTTAAAAAATAGTGTTTTTAGGCATAGCGGAAGTTTAAAATTTTCCTTAAAATTGACAATTTTGTGATGTTTATAATAATAAACTTTAACCAAAATCGTACTTTTTCTTTGTGTGAAGTGGTCTAAGTCGTTTGCAAGTTTCCAACCAATCAATATTCTTCGCTATCCTCGAACCTTGAATCGGATTGAGTGTGGGCTCAAATGAATCAAACAAGTGCATAGAATGAAAACTTTATTTAATTTTCAGTGGAAAAGTTAATTCTCTCAACAAACTAGAAACTATGAGTATTCTTACAAAAATTAGAATTTATTCTTTAAAATAAATTACCTTTATTTTTCAGCAGAATATCAATACTCAAAAGTTCTGTTAATAGGTTAAATCATAGTTCTTATTTATAGAGAATTGTTATAAAAGTTCTATTCGAATAAGGTCTAACCAAATAATAATATTTTAATGGAAAATACAGTATTCTAGTATATTATACGCGCACCCCTAGTATAATTCTAGGGTTTGTCGCCCTTATCATGCAACAAAGCTTAAATGAGTGTTTCATGTATTGGGTCCAATTATATGTGTTTCCTAGACTTTTATCCAACACTTATAATTTATCCAAGTCAATAATTATTTTTATTCCCCAAAAATATTATTTATTTAATTTTATTAATTAACTAAATTAATTTCTCAATTAAATAATTTGCTCAACCCAATTATAATTCTCTTAAAGTCGTAAAAACTTTACTCTATTAGAATCCATGAGTAAATTAATTTAATTGTATCATTCAACAAATTTATGATGACTAATTAATTTAATTATCACTTCAAACTTCAATTATTTAATTACAATAAATTAAATAATAATTCAAAGAAATTAAACTAATTTCTAAACGATAAAACATATTTATTGTGGATAGTGATACATGCGATCTATTTCTCTTACTCAACGTTTTCATTCAATCCACAATCTAACGGTTCTACATGCAATTCATTTCAGGTTATCTTGAGCTGGCAGAGGGATCAGTTGAACATATATAATTATGGCTCAAATAATTTGTAATTAAGTTCCAGCTCTTCTATAACACCCCTTACCCGTGTCCGACGCCGGGACAGGATACAAGGCATTATCGGACTTAAACATAAACATACATGTAAAACTGGGCCATAAAATTTCAATCATATCAGAATCATTCGATCACATGCAAAATGTCTCATACACGAGCCTTTAAGGCTCTAAACATGCATTAAAAGCGATTTGGGACTAAACCGAGAATTCACGAAAATTTTTACAACACTTAGAAAATTTTCATGTTTGGAAAGTCACAGGCTTGTGTGGGTAGGCCGGGTGGTCTCACACGCCCGTGTCCTCAACTCATGTAACTCTCTGTTTGTGACGTCAACAAACATTTAGGGTCACACGGCCAAGTCACATGCCCATGTGCTAAGGCCGTGTCCTCCACACGGCTGAGACACACGGCCATGTCTCTGCCCATGTGGTCAACACTTAGGCTATTTTCCAAATCTTTTTGTTGCCTTAATCTTTCACATACTTAAATACTTTAAAGAAACATATCATAGCATCATTTTAATGATTTAGCATGCCTCACTAAAGCACATTTTTAACAATCAACCATAACATATTGCCTAATAATTAATCTCTACTTATTCAACAAATGTCCATGTTCAATCATTATCAACTTAATGCCAATTACACATTTATTCCATAGCCATGACCACCCCGAATGGTCCTAGGGCATTCCCGTGCACATATGTTATTTACTATTCATTCATGACAGACAATTATAATCACATCACAAAACATCAACACATGGCAAGGATAATTAGGCTTAGAAGCCTAAACATTATAAGCCATATCTAATGGCTATATACAATGAATCAATATAAGCCAGTACATTTGGCTAAATCATAAGAACACATATCAATAACTAAGCTCCTATACATGCCACTCACTTAAAGATGCTTAAGACTTATCAATATCCCCTACTGATAGCTCAATAGTGTGATGCTGCCTCCAACGATCTCCAACCCCGAGCTAACCTGACAACACTAAAGAAATGAAAAGGAGGGGGTAAGATATATAGCTTAGTAAGTTCATATGAAAATAATAAGCAATTTATCAACATGATTCCATCAATTCTTAAACATGATTCCAAGGTAAAATAATCATAATTGCACTTTTACTTATGCTCAAGTTAAGCTATTTACTCGAGTCATAGTCACTCAGTTACTTATAACTTGAGCTACGGAACTCTAAATCAAGATCTGCTAATTTTCTCTAAAACTAGACTCACTTATCTGATTATCATAAAATTTTCAGAATTTTTGGATTAGCCAATAAGTACAGTTTATTCTTTAAAGTCTCCCATGTTTCGCTATCCAACAGTTCTGACCCCTCTACACTAAAAATTAATTATCTCTTCTTACAAGATTTAGATAATGTTCCTGTTTGTTTATTTCAAAAATAGACTCATTAAGGATTTTAATAATTTAAATTATAACCCATAATTATATTTTTACAATTTTTAATGATTTTTCCAAGTCAGAATAGGGGATTCCAAAATCATTCTGACCCTGTCTCACAAAAATTCAAATATCACAGAATACAAAATTCTTTTGCTTTCACAGTTTCTTTTATGTGAAAATAGGCTCAATAATATTTTATTTCATATCTTATTCAACTTCTAATTCTATTTCCACCATTTTTGGTGATTTTTCAAAGTCACACAACTGCTACTGTCCAAAACTATTTTATTACAAATTTCACTCTTACATAATCTCACTTACTCCATTCCGTCTTACCGAAAGTTCGCTCAACTATCGACACATTGCTCATAAATTTTCACACACATATACCTGAACTTATTCATCACATAGTCATATTCAATTATACTAGTCATTACATGATCACATGTAGTTTCACTTAGTTAATTTCTCGTTGAACTCATCGGAATAATAATAGATACACGGAGGCCTGCATATATTATCACCCTCGTAGCTGAAGCTATTTGGTGCACATAGTAACCTGCACTTAGTACTACATTTGTGACTAAAACCGTCTCTTACACATAGTGGCCTGCACTTAGTACCAGACATGTGATCGAAGCTATCGGGTATGCATAGTAGCCTGCACTTAGTACTACAAATGCGACCTAACCATCTGGTACACGTAGTAGCCTGCACTTAGTACTACACACGTGACCTAAAACCATCTGAAACACATAGTAGCCTGCACATAGTACTACACATGTGTTCTCACAATGGATCATTCGTATCTTTTCTATTCTGAAGGTCCAATCGGGAAATTCCTCACTTTTCAACATTTTACCAATTCATCCATAATCAACTTAAATTCATAATTTACATCAAGTTATCATTCAATATACAACCACATCTCATATAATAACAAAATATTATAACATAAGTAAAAACGATATATTATTTACATACAAACTTACTCGTTTCAAAGAAATATCATGTTCCATCAAATTTCCATTATATTCAATCATCCCATCACATGTTATCGACATTCGAGCATCAATTACTTCATGGGTACATCACGTTCCCATACACAATATCATTAACATATAAATCAATACACAATATCAATACAACCATAACAACAATAATGTGAATATCATGCTTATTTAACCACATGAACTTACCTTAAATGCAATTACGGCCAACTATTCCAATTTAGTCCATAATCTCGAACTTTCCTGATTTAGGCTCAAATCTCGATTTTCTTGATCTAATATTTCAAATATAGCTTATTTATTATTCAAATTATTCAAATTGACCGAAAAATGATACTTTTACAAATTTGCATTTTTACCCCTAAACTTTATTATATTTACACTTTTGCCCCTAGGCTCGAAAAATGATTTCTATTCAATTTTTTTGCGCTTTAAGCCTATACAGATTATTTTCATAACTATAGCAGCCCAAAATTTCCACTAAATCACACTTTTATGATAAATTTTATAACTTTTAGAATTTAGTCCTTTTTAGTGTTTTCACCGAAAGCTACTTAGTAAAAGTCGTTTCTCCAACCATAAACATGCATAATCTACCATTAAACATCAAAATGCACAAATTTCTAACATGGGTCAAACCCTAGACCTTCATCATAACTCAAATAAATGGTAGAAATAGGTAGATCTTGTTACGAGGATTTCAAAAACGTATAAATATTAAAAACGGGGCTAGAACGGACTTACAATCGAGCTTGGAAGCAAGAAAAACCCTAGCTATGTCTTCTCCATGAAATTTTCGGCCATGGGGTTAAAGATGGACAAAAAATGGCCTTTCATTTTTTTTAATTCATTTTAATTATTAAATGACCAAAATGCCCCTAAATTAAAAATATTCTATTTCACCCATTTCATGTCCATTTTTGTCCAAAAAATTAAACGATGGTATAATTACCATCTAAGGACCTCCAAATTAAAATTTCATAACAATTGGACACCTCTAGCATGTAGAACTCAACTTTTGCACTTTTACGATTTAGTCCTTTTGACTAAATTGAGTGCCCAAACGTCAAAATTTCCGGACGAAATTTTCACAAAATATTTCCATAGAACTATAAACCATAAAAATATAATAAAATTGATTTTTTTACGTCAGATTTGTGGTCTCAAAACCACTGTTCCGACTAGGTCTTAATTCGGGATGCTACATCTTCGCTTATTAATCACAAATTATTTAATTAGGGAGTCATTTCACCATAGTACTATGACTAAACTCTTCCTTATTATATACCATTACAAAAACTACTTTATTAAGTACTCGTCGAATGACCTTGTCATAAGTGTTTTATCCTCATAAGATATCCTTAATCTTTTTGGGATAAAATCAGTTCTCCCAATATGATCCTATTTTATCTCATGGTTTTCATTACATCTTCTGATATGAAAAATTCAGTTACTAACACATAATAATTAAATCATTTATCTTATAAAAAATGACCTGTGGCCACATTCCTTTTTCATCAATCATGTAATGCCAATTAGAGAATATCATTTACCCTTTATTGGGCTATGAGTTCCATGACCTGCCACAATTCATAGTGGCAAATTAGACT
The DNA here is from genome assembly GCA_025698465.1 of Gossypium longicalyx. NCBI lineage: Eukaryota > Viridiplantae > Streptophyta > Magnoliopsida > Malvales > Malvaceae > Gossypium > Gossypium longicalyx. The sequence continues at coordinate 48,380,330 of CM046995.1, forward strand.
CTTTTCGACACTTAACGAGCTTGTTTTTAGGACATTTTATGTTATTTTAATGCATTTTTTGTTTTAGTAACTTAAATTTAATTTCTAGCAAAATAAGCATTTTTACGCATAATTTAACTTTAGTTTACCTAATTGGCTGATATGGGCCTAAGGTAGTTTTAATGAGCTTAATCGAGCGCACAGAGCGTCTATTCTCAAGCCTAGGAGCATTAGGAATGACAACTGGGTTGCAACACACCAGAATGAGCTCCAGGGTTTAGGCTCGAACTTGTGTATCGCAACACGCATATCCTTCATCATGACACAACTATGACAAGGGCAAAAAATTAAGCAAGGGTGTTTTTGTCTGCCCAATCAATATTTATCAGAACTAAGGCCTTTAATTGACCTAATCAAAGAAGCTAATCTTACCTATAAATAGAAAGGCTTAGGCTAAGCTATAGGAGACTTTTTTAGAGAAGTTAGGAGGCCATTAGTTAGGTTTAGGCATTAGATTTAGTTTTTAATTAGGGTTCTATTTCAGTTTTAAAACAATTTATTTTCTTGTTTCAGACTTGGATTGATTTGATTCCAAGCCTTCGTTATTTTATTATTCAATATTTTTCTTTTACTTTTCTCTTGCAATTGTTGATATCTCGCTAGCTATTAAAGGAAATTTCGCAATTGAGCCTATCCAACATCTCAAATGGATCGATTTCTATTCTCCTCTCATTTTATTTTAATTTGTGTGTTTTGTATGATTAAATCATTTATAGGGAAAATGAATTCATGAGTAACTAATTTCATTAGGAAGATTAACTAGAGGACGGGAGAACAAGGGTTTATCTCAAAATTAGTTGGCTTAAATTGTGTGTTAACCCCTAGGATTGACGACCCTTGGAAGTAATCTAAGTAGAAAGGCCGAGAGGATAAGTATACTGAGCACCTCATAATTTATCTTAGTTTTAAATTACGAGGTCAAAAGATAAGTGGATTTTTACTCATTAATTAATCAGTTAAAGGTTGAAAGGTAATAATTGGTTAGTTATTACCTAATTCACTAAAACCTGATTTTTGAAGTTAATTACAAATGTTGAAGCGAGTTAATCTTCTGCCTGTTATTCGAGATATCGTTAATTATTAATTTCTTTTCAGTAATTTTAGTTTATTTTATGATATTAAATTTTATTGTTATTTGCCGTAATATAATTTTCAATTATTACTATTTAGACCTGTTATTGTAGAAAATAATATCAAGTTTAATCCATCCTCCCTTGGGTACGATCCTCAGAGTACTTCCTGTACCCCGTTGTACAATACTAGTTTACAATTTGACTCGTATGTTTGTGGACATCGTTGTTTTAAATTTATATCTCTTTGTTATAGTAGTTCTAGTCCAAACGTTAGCAAATTTAGCGGCAATCATTCCACTATTGTGGAATGATGCTACATCATGCAGAAAACGTATATCCAATATACTAGCTTTCCATTCTTTATCTATTTGAACTTTTTCATTTACATCAAAGTATACAAGTCAGACATACATAGTCCATCACCCACTCAAGATTAAGGTATACCACACTATGAACGTTATAAGTGAATAAATCCATAAACAAATTTAGGATAAATTCAACTTAGGTCCTGTCTGATGTATTATCAGTCCAGAAAATGACATCTATGTCTTTATCTCCTAGGAGTCATCTGCACTGATACTCAATACAAAACAAGTCTCCAATTGGACTTGATAGACGACATAATAATCTTTCAGTTAATTTGTTCAGTTTTGATTAGACTACAATTTGCTTAAATTATCTACTATTATAAGTTGTCTTCTCATATTATGATCTTACCACATAATGCAACTTAATTTTAGTTAAACATGAGATAATCAACGAGTCAAGATTTGCTTACATTTTGCTTTCCGTGAAAAAACCATCGAGGACATATTGAAATGATATTAAAATATAATGGAATTTTTTTTCAAACCAACCTTTTCAAAAAATTACTAGTATCATTTTTCGAATATACTAAACTAAGCACTAGATCTTAACAATAAGCGACTTTAAAGCTTGCAAAGTATTTATATAGAGTTTTAGGCACCATCTCAATCTAGGCATTATAATCCAATTCAACCATATTGCCTTCTACTTCAACAAAGAACCCTGTAAGTGTAAGAATATTTATTTAATTGGAGTACCAAGCTTTATCTTAGAGTTCACCAAGTTGGTTATCACGAATTGTTGAGCCAAGACAACTTGGCCTCTGAACATATCCTCTAGATTGTCCATGATCTCTTTAGTAGTTATATAGCTTTCATGTTGCTTTTCCAGAGTGTTGCCACCTCTTGCAAAGATATAATAATGAGCTATTTCATCAGTCTTTCAAATGGGATCTTGCCTCGCGTTGGCCTCGAGAGGGCATGCTTCATCAAGCACAAACCTGTGTTTCTTACATTTGATAACGATGTGCAAGTTTAATTTCCATTCATTATAATTGTTCTCTTTCGGTTTTTTTTTATAAGAATATTAATGGGGGGAATTGATGTCATTTCAAACTGAAAAATAAAATTTGCACATATTAACTGTCTTTGTAATAAGGAAATATGTCATTGAATTTTGCAACAAACAAGATGCATGTTTCTTACATTAAACCTTGGAAAAAAAATGTAACCAGTTGCCATGATAATTCTCACACCCATTAAATTATGTCATCGTAGGGAAATTATAAATAACTAGTAAGAACATGGATTCCATCCAATTAATATGTGAATCTAATCGAAAATCTCCATACATATTAATAACCGTTTCAATTTTAGCCATTATTTTAACTTGAATAAAGCTTTGTAGAAAGTTATTTAATTAAAATAATCTTGAGTATATAACCGTTAACTCAACATCCATCATAATATGTTCTTATGATGAGTCATCATGGGAAAATTTCAAGGAGAATCTTATATAACTAATTGTCCCCTTAAAGGAAATCCCACCTGGTGAACCCATATGCTAAGACTTACCATAGGGTAGGGCCAAGGTAAAACCAGCTTGAAGTATTGTTATGCGATCATTTATGGACCATTAATAGAAGTTTTCGATCTTGTGTAAGGACCTTTTCCTACTCAATATTTTAAAAACATGCAAGATTTTTAATTTTTGTTACATGGATGAATGATAAAATGCACATATAAGATTGATTGGCATTCTTCATAATCTAAATGACATGCTTCTCAAATATGCATGACATGCTTATGAATTTCATTCATCATTCAATGATCAAGGGCGAAGCCAAAGGAGTTGGCAAGGCCTAGCCCTTCTAAAATGGAAAATTTCTCTTTTAGTCCTTTTATAATTTATAAAATTTTAAATTAAAAATGGTGAAATTATACTTTGACCCCCAAAATGAAAAATATGATTTAATCCTTTAAAAATTATAAAGATGTAGGCTATTAAAATGGTGAAATTGCCTTTTTACTATTGTAAAAATATGCAACATGATTCCAACCCCCTCTTAAAATAATTTCTAGCTTCGCCTTGTAAATCATACAGATGTTGATAACTCTAATATCTTAGAGTTATTTGTTCCTTAGTTTAGTAAGATATTAGGATTTTTAGTTTATTTTATAATTCAAGTTTGTTAGATTTTATGAATTTTATTCCATTGATGTTTTAAATTAACTATATATTTTTAGTGTCAAATTAGACAAATTTTCGATGTGTTCTTATCAAATGTATGTCCAAAAAAGCATGGGAAAGAATAGCTTGACATGAGTAGATTTTTTTTTCCAATGGAAAATGTCTATGTTGTAATAAAAGTAAATAAACGAATTTCTGCTCTAGAAAAAATATTTTTCATTAAAGCAACGCATATACCTGATAGTTTTTTTAAAATTTACTATTTTTATGAGTTATAAAAGGGAAAAAAAGAAATCAAAAGGGGGGAGGAGAAGAGAAAAATGAGGAGCCGCCCAAGATTTCACACATAAAAAATTGACAGATTTCAACAGAAGACAGAGTTTCTCCATTGTTCTTCCTTCTTGCTTCATTTTCTAATGTCTAGTTATTGTTTTAAGTTGAAGTTGTTTCCCCAATTCGCTATGAACCAAATCTCTTTTATAGGGTTACAATAGATTTCATGCTTAGTTAATTGAATGTTACCTATTTCCGTCTCTTTTTATTGTTGATGGATTTTAGATTATTTATTCATTCTTTTTCTTCTTTGATAATACTCTAGCCAGCTATTATCTTGACAAAACCTAAAGAAATCAGAAGATGACTTTTCGTTTTAGGACCCCTTGGTCTTAATAAGATGGGTTAATCTATGATTCATAATTAGGATAGAAATATACATGATTACTTTAATTGCTCAGAAGAGAATTAAGGGAATTTTAGTTCCCCATGTTAATAATAAACTCTATTAGGATAAATTGGGTGGAGATGGACCAATTAGCTAATGCATTGGATGAAATTATAGTATTAGGATTTTACTATTGATTATTTATTTGATTTAATTTGCATTGATTATTTTTGCTACTTTTAAATTAGTTAAAAAAATTTATTATCGATTAATTTAGATAGGTTCTAGAATAATATTTGTTGATTGGTTTTTTGATTAGTAATAGCTCTATGTAGGATCGATATTTTATACTACTTGGAACAATTCGTATACCTGTGTATGTGATTTTCAATCAACAAATTTTTGGTACTATTTTTGAGGAGTTAATCGCTAATTTAGTTAACATCAATTTATTGACTTTTCACCTAGCTCAAATTTATTTTTTTGTTTTACTTTCAGGTGCCTTTGGCTTTTGCATGTGCAGAAGTCAAAATCCATATTTGCTACCACATGATTTCTAAATTAAGATAACTCTACGAAGACTCAGATGTTTAAGAATCAATTCTGAGGTTGAATTTGTAAAGTCAATAATGGCTAATCCTAATGGGATTAACAATGTTAATAAGCAGAATAATGCACGAGTTCCTCCTTCTCCTAGGTCTATCAGAGACAACGCCATATTGTATGTTGAAGGGCTTCGAACTAGTATTCGCTTTCCGAAAGTGAAAGCAAACAAATTTGTTATTAAACCAATAGTCATTCAGATGGTCAAAGCTAACCATTTTTTTGGTTTCTCTCATGGAGATCCCAACCAACATCTGCAAAAGTTCATTAAACTATACAATACTTTTAAATTTAATGGTGTTTCAGTAGAAGCTATAAAATTAAGATTGTTCCCATTTTCTTTAACTGGACAAGTTGCAGACTAGTTAGATAGCTTGTTGAATGAGTCGATTACAACTTGGGATCAAGTTATGGAAAAGGTTTAGCCTAAGTTCTTTCTGCCAATAAGGATAGTAAAATTTCAAAACAGAATTACTAGTTTCTAGCAACATGAAGAGGAAACTTTACATGAGGTATGGGAATTATTTAAGGATATGCAAAAGAAATGTCCTCACCACAAAGTGCTAGATTGGCAGTTGATTTGGACTTTTTATCCTGAGTTAAGGGACTCCATTAGAGGTAATTTGGATGTAATGGCTTATGGGGCATTATTAAGGAATCACTTGAAGAGGTTGCCAAGATAACTGAAGACATGACAGAAAATAATTTGCAATGGATTTCAAGTATAATTGGGGCAAGTCAAAAGAAACTGATTTGAGTAGTAGATGTTGATGTGATGACTACCCTTGTAGTTGAAATAGTTACTTTGAGATGAGACATGAATGAGAAAATTAGGGTTAGTAGGAAGCAACCAATTTATGCCATTTGTGATTAGTACGGGGATAATCATCATTCTTGGCAGTGCACAACTGAATAAGAACTGGTTGGATATGTTGGAAATCTAGGAAGATAGAAAAATAACCCTTATTTCAACACATATAATACAATCACCCCAATTTTACTTGGGCAAATAATCAAGGTAGTTCTTCACAAGTTAAGTTAGTTAAACCTCCAGGTTTTTCTCAAAATCAGTTTCAAAGGCCATATCTGCAACAACCACAGGCAATGGAGAAGAAGTTGGCTATTGAAGAGTTACTTCAACAATTCAAACAAGCATCTGATGCTAGGATGAAAACTCTTAAAACTCAAATAGGTCAGTTAGTTCAAGCTATTCATAGTAGGCCTTAGATAACGTTACCATTAGATACTCAACCTGCTCCTAGTGCTAATAATCAAAAGGAGCATTAGAAGGTGATCACCCTTAGAAGTGGTAAGGAGATACGTAGTGCTTCTCCTTTAGTTGAGATGAATTCAGATAATCAATTGCCTATCCAACCAACTGGTGAGAGTATTATTGAGTTTGAAAAAAGCCCTAAAGAACAGGCTCACCATGAGACAAAAACAACGAAGCCATCAATGGACTCAATTAAATTGAAATATCCTCCTCTGCCATTCCTAAAAAGATTGCAAAAGAACAATTTGGATAAATGATCTCTCGTATTTATATGCATCAAATTAAGCTCTTTAAACACATAAAGAGCTTATTCTCTAGTACTTTATAACGTATTTATTATTTTTTTGTGATTATTATATTTTATGCTAAATTTTAGTTTTTATTGCATTTTTATGCTTTTTAGAATAAAATGACAAGTTTATGCCATTAGGAATGTGATCTTTGAGTTAAGCTTATTTCAGACAGTTGTTTGATGTGAAAAAGAGGAGAAAAGCCTAAACTATAGCCAAAGTTACGACACCAAGATGTTGATGTCACGACACCAATGTCTTTGCCATCAATTGAGGAGATGGGCTTCACAAAAGTGCACATCTGGGAGGATAGTCTTTGAAGTCACGACACTAAGGTGTTGATGTCGCGACAACAACTCCTAAGGTCGCAACACCGACCACAGTCCCTGTAAATGAAGAAGTCAAGTTGCCTGAGGACGATATTACGACACCAAAGGGTTGTTGTCGCAATACTGAAGCCTAAAAGCATCCCTTGAGTAATCTGTTACTACAACGACACTGACTCTAACGAGGCCAAAATTTTGAAAGGTATTTTGCAGTCCAACAAGGCTTAAGTTAGATTTTAAGTGAGGGCATAATTGTCTTTGTTAGAATAAATTCTATTGGACTATAAATACTAATTTATAAGCTTTTCGGTGTAGATTTTGGAGGTTGAATATTTTATTTACTTTCCATATTTTTTTGATTAGGTTTCTTTTCTTTTCTTCTTATTTTTAGATTAGGTTTTCCCTTTCTTTTTAGAATAGATTTTATTTTTTGTTATTTTATTTCTTCTTTCTTGTTAAATACTTTTGTAAATGGAGATGGATCAAGCTTTTGGGTGCCATTGATTCCACATTTAAATGAACATTTCTTACCCTTACCTTTAAATTATGCATATCAACTATTTGATAAAATGTCTATTTGGGTGTTAAGCTTTCTTATGTGCTGATATTGCTTGTTGGTTAGTTGATGAACTGATTGTTAAATTAAGTTAATGTCTAGGTTTGATTGTTTGGTTTTTCTTTTATATCAAAATGCTTCACAAGCTAGAATTGATGCCTCTAGTGGAAAATCTACATAAATGAGATGAGACCGAAATGAGAGCTTATCATTAGATAGTTTGATATAATTATGTCAAATAGTTAGATCGAGAGGAGAGCTTAGGTGGTATCTTTTAGTCTAGAATGAGACCAAGAGAAGGTTCCTAGCTAAGAGTGGCGAACAATAAAATTGGTATAGGTTTACTAGCTTAGTTGCGATTAATGAATCAATCGACCATCGTTTTAATCATTTACATTATCTAAACTAATAGGAAGAAACTTTAGCCTAGTTTGTTTAATTGATAGTTTAAATTTAGTTTATAAACAATTTATATTTGAATTTGCACTAATAATTTTTTACTCAATAGATTAGTTATTGCTTAACTTGCTTGATAAACACATTTACCAATTTGGAAATCCCTTGGGTTCTATCCTTGGAATACTCGAAGTGTTCCATTGTAACACTTATAAATATTGAAATTGACCTGTCACACTTGCAGTAAAGGTCACTTTTAATTTCTTACATTTTGTGCTAATTCTCTACATGGTGTATGTACGTCGTGGCATGGTCAATAAACAATTCAAAAATTTCTTGAGGTATTTAAAAAGTTATCCATTAATATTCCTCTTGTTGAAGCTTTAGAATAGATGTCTAGCTATTTGAAATTTATGAGAAATTTTGTTTGAAGAAAAGACGGCTAGGCAATTATGAGAAAATAAAACTTACTATAGAGTGCAGTGCCATAATTCAAAAAAAACTACCTCTTAAGTTAAAGGATCCTAGGAGTTTCAATATTCCATGTGCCATTGGTTCTCATACTTTTAGTAAGGCACTCTGTGATTTGGGATTTGATTCCACCATCCATAGCTCAAAAATTGGATTTGAAGGATATCATGCCTACCTTATTCATGTTGTAATGGTTGATAAAACTTTATGTTATCCTAAAGGGGTGGTCGAGGATGTACTAGTGAAAGTGGACAAGTTTATTTTTCTAGCGGATTTTATTATTCTAGATATTGGGGAAGATAGAAAGACTCAACTTGTAACAGCCCGTTTTTTAGTGGTAACAAAATAGTGGTTTTGGGACCACAAATTTCTGTTGTGTCAACTCGTAAATATTATTTATAGAATATTTACAGAGTCATTAGGGTAGCATTAAAATTTGGCCAAGAAATTTTATCGTTTATATAGTTAATTAAAAAAAAGAACTAAATCGTAAAAACTACAAAAAGGTTAATCGTTATTGAGTTAAATGTGTTAATTGAGCATAATATCAAGATTATAGGGTTTTAAATAGGTAAATAGACCTTATATAAATTAAGTGGACAGTCTAGTATGGTATTTAAAGAAATTTTTATTGATTTTAAAGGTTAAAAAGGTAAATAAGAAATAAATAAACAAAAACAAAACATGAAATCTATCATATTCTTCCTTGATTTTCATGCTAAAATCGAACCTCCATGTTTAAACTTTGAGAATCGGCCAAGTTCAACACCTTGTATGTGATTGATTTCTTTACCTATTTCTTGTAATTATTATATTTTTAAGATCGTTACAACTAGGTCCAACTAGCTCGTACCTCTATTTTTGAATTTGTTAAAAATTTTAGAAGTTGCCATTGATGAATCTTGATTATTTTTTGTGATAATTATGTGCTTAAAGCTTTGATTGTGATTTTTGGTTGTTTTGTAAAGTGATTTTAGTTAGTTTTTAATTAAAGGATTAAAATATTAAAATGTTAAAATCACATGGTTAATTGGTGAATAAAAGGTGTTTTGTGGACTATTTAGAAGCCTTTAACATTCGGTTGGTATTCTGAGTTTTTAGAAATGGTTAATTTGATGATTTTCGGGTTAAGGGACTAAATTGCATAAATGTTAAAAGTTAGGGACAATTGTGTAAATTTTGAAAATGAAAGGGTATAAATTGTAAAATAAATTGGAATATGGAATGTGAGCTAATAATTGTGAAATTTTTCATTTTGGATCAAGACCCTATTGACTTTCGTGGAAAAGGGAAAATTTTAGAATAGTCCTTGAACTTTTGCAACTATTACAATTCAGTCCAGATAAGTTCGTTCGATTTTTAATTTAATATCTATATGAATTGTATGATGATAAGATATGAAATAGTGGATATTAATTGGTCTATTGATGATGTAAAGTTGTTTGGAAAATGTTATTGAATTTCGGTACTTGGGTCGGATGAATGCAAGATAGAGTACAACTGAATGATGGCATGTTATGCGAGGTTAAAGTGGAGATTGATGTGGCGTGCTTTATATATATTTCTCGAGTATACCAAGGTTCAGCATTTGTTGCGAGCACTCGTGTTATACTATCATGTTCTGGCGTGTTATAGAGGCAGATGTATAGCCTACGGCTAGGCACTTAGTGTCGAGGCATCTTATCGATTGGATTAGCTCTCAGGAGCGTTTGGTGTGTTATTGGTTGGATTAGCTCTTACGAGTGTTTGGCATATTTCAATTGGATTACTTGTGTACTCGTATCTATAACTCGTTCATCATGTCAAAAATTATTGTATTATTACTTATTTAATAACTTTAAATGGTATGACATGTACTTGACATCTTGAATTGACTCTATTGTGGACATTTGTGTTTTCTGAAAATTATTAGTTGAGCTTTGAATTGAACTATGTAATTCATTAGTTTGCAATTGTGGATGACAAGAAACATTTGTTGTTGAATTATATTTGATTAAATTGTTATAGTTACTTCGGTAAGATTTATTGTTTCTGTCCGTCGAACTTACTAAGCTTCAATAAGTTTACTTGTGTTACTTGCATTTTCTTGTAGATATCTTTTCGTAAGATGGGCGATTGAATCAGTACTCAAGTCAAACTATCCTTCTGGTTTTGAAAGTTTTTGAACGTTTATTTTGGATTATATGGCATGTAATAGGTCGTTATCTCGATGACCTCGTTTGATATGTATATATATATCTATAAAGCATGTAAATAGTTCATCTTTTAATCGATGTTGTCTTATAATGTGATGATAGTTACATGGTTGCTAGGTTTGGTGGTGAATATAGTTTATTTTGTGAAATTGTGGTTAAGTTTTTGGTAAGCTTTTCTAGGAATAAATATGGCACATGTTCGATCTTAACTTAGCAAGTTATAAAGTTAGGTATTTAGCTTAAAATTGATAAGATTAAATGTTTTGAACAGATGAATGGTTGATGATTTATATTGTTGTATAAGTGTGTATACTTGTGGTACCATTGAGGGTACATTGGTTAGGCACTTAAGATGGTTGATTTAGCATGTTTTGAGAATGTTTAATGTCATTCTGAATAGGTCTAATGGCTGGTAGATGGATTGCTTAGTGTCCAAGAAATCTTGAAATGGTAAAGCTGAGTTTTAATGTTCATTTTGGTGTACACAGCCTGGGACACGGGCTACCACACGATTGTGGGCTATACACGATCTGAGGCACAGCCCATATCATAGCCATGTGTATCAAGTCAGTGAGTCACACGGTCTAGTACACGACTTACAACACGGCCGTGTGATCTAAGTCAGTGAGTTACACGGTTTAATACATGGGCTGGGACACAGTTGTGTGTTCCAACTTCGAATACTCACACGGCTTGAGTTATGCCACACAGCCATGTGTCCCCTGTTTTTGAAAATTTTCATATTTTCCTAAAATTTTTTGACTTGTTTCAATTTAGTCCCTAAGGGTTTTAAGATTATTTCTTTAGTCCCTTAAGCTCGATTTAAGCCTCGTAAATGTAAGTTATTATTGTAATTCAATTACTATATGATATTTGAGAAATTATATTGTAATGTTCATGATTTTACCTGTTTATTTCTATTAACTTACTGTAGCATTCCCGTAACCCTATCCTGATGACGAATACGGGTTAGGGGTGTTACACCACTTATCCTTGGTAGACCATTACTTGTGACCAAAAGAGCACTAATTGATGTTCAAGAAGGTAAATTTACAATGAGGGTTAATAATGAGCAGCTAACTTTCAAAATTTTCTCTTCTTTGAAACATTAAAATAATAAAAAAGAATGCTTCTCAATTAGTGTGATAGACAAAGTTAATTTTGATTCTCTGAGAATGTTTATCTAGTTGATTTGTGCAAACTACTTTGGTTTCTAAACTTAAAAGAAAAGATTGAGTGCTTAAGGAATTTATGAGCAACTTTGATTATATTCCAAAGTATGCGAGACCAATGTCAAAGTTTGAATCATTAAGTTAACACTTGGGGTCTTTGAAGGATTTGAAGTCCTCTTTTAAATAGCCATTACAAAAGTGATATTAGGTGAAGCAGTGACATGGAAAAAGGTTTGCTCGAAAATTAATTTAGCTAAGGTGGTATTCTTATTTAAATCACGACTTAAGATAAGTCTTGGAAAGTTAAAATTTTATCGGTTAAAAATTGTTTCAGGTTTTAGAGATGTTTCTTTACCAAGTAGTAAAACTTCTTCAACAAAGACTTAAATACTATTGGAGAGGCAGTTTAGATCATCGAGACGTCATCATCAAGCTTTGAATGCTTAAAATCTAAGTGATTTGTGCCATGACTATAACTAACGCGCTTCCTGGGAGGCAACCCAAGTCCTTAGGGTCTTTTTTTCTAATAATTATTTACTCTATTCCATTTTCCTTTATTTTTTTCAATTTTTTTAGATTGGCTAACAATTTTATTTTATTTTTACTTTTATCTCTTTTTTTTAGTTTGTTTTTATGAAGATACGAAGGTGGTTGATAATGTAATTCTATTACTGTAACGCCCCGTACCCGAGACCGTTGCCGGAGTCGAACAGGAGGTGTTAACAGACTTAATTCATTGCTTAAACAGCTCAAACAATTTAATTTTAAAATTTCAAGTCAAGCTAGCAATCTGCGTCACAGTCGTTTAAAAATTCATATCTTGAGTTCCAAAACTCAAAATCAAATTCCATAAATTTTCCCTGAAACTAAACTCATATATCTATTTACTAATTTTTTTTCTAGAATTTTTTGCTGGGCCAATTAGTACAGTTTATTAGTTAAAGTCTCCCCTGTTTCAGGGTTTGACTACTCTGACCTTTGTGTATTACGAATCAGATATCTCTCTGTACAGAATTTCAATGACTATGATGTTTATTTCTATTAAAACTAGACTCAATAAGAAATCTGTACATATAAAGAATTACTTCTAATTATTTTTATACAATTTATGGTGAATTTCCAGAGTCAGAACAGGGGATCCAAAAATCACTCTGGTCCTGTTTCACAAAAATTCAAACATCTCATAAAATATCATTCATATACCTGTTTTGTTCCATCCATATGAAAAAGACTCATTAAGCTTCGATTCTATAACTTATTCATCATTAAGTCCATTTCTACTATTTTTAGTGATTTTTCAAATTTACATCACTGCTGCTGTCAGATTCTGTTTTATGGCAAATTTCACTTTACTAAGGATTTTCATGGACTAAATATCATTTTAAACATACATAACATCAAATATGATTTAGATTGGTCATTCCAATGGCTAATAATTCACAAAACTCTTTTCTTGCCAAAGCATAATCATATCATAAGATCATTTACACAAAGTGAGTATTTTGTCATACATGCCACATTCAAAATATACAAGCCATTTTACCAATTTAAGCCTTCGGATAGTGTGAACAAGTCTTCGACCTATCCCGATTCTCAAACCGGTTTGTCAAAACTACAATGAATGAAAAGGAAGGAGTAAGCATAAATTCTTAGTAAGTTCACATGCAAATAGTAAGTAACATAATCATGCAATTCCACATAAAAACATCATTTGCATAAACAACACCAAGACATTCATGTTACATTTGCATTTAATATCATGCTACGATTTCATCATACCAAGTTCTCAACCCGAAGATTTAAGCACATACCTGTCAAATTTTATCACTTACCACACTTACCAACATGTCACCTTCGTTTTAGGCATTCTCCTTATTCTCTTAAGATTCAGCCGTTGAACACATCGGAATATGATTCGAATACACGGAAAGTTTGTACATAAGTGCCACATATGTAGCCAAGCTACCATGTAACCCGCCCATAAGCGAACTCAAACTCAACTCAACGAGCTCGGGCGTTCGCATCCATAAGTGAACTCGGACTCAACTCAACGAGCTCGGATGCCTAGTTACATCTCACGAACTTGGACTCAACTCAATGAGCTCGGACATTTGCATCCATAAGTGAACTCGGACTCAACTCAACGAGTTCGGATGCCCAACCATCCTAGTGTCATGTCACTTGTATTCTAATCTATTCCCAAGGTTCAAACGGGCTTTTTCCTCGATTACACATCTTTGTCGTCTTCCACAGAACATCGAAACCGATACTCGGTAGCAAATCATAATTTACATATTATTCAATAATAACCATAAAGCATAATATTTCATGATATTAATAATCATATCACATAAATAACATTAAATTACTTAAAATGACAATTATGTTACTACATTTACACATGAACTTACCTCGATACAAAATATTAGCAATCAAGCCTATTCCTTGTAAACTTTGTTTTTCCCTCGATCATGATTTGAATCTCGTTTCTCTTGATCTATAATGCCAAATTAATCTTATTTAATACATACATTCATCAAAACAGCATTTAATACGAACTTTGGCAAAATTACCATTTTGCCCCTAAACTTTTGCAAAATTACACTTTTGCCCCTAGGCTCGGGAATTAAACTTCATCCTATTTTCTTATGTTTTATGACATTCTGATCATTTTTCCCTTCTATATCAACATCAAATTCACACTCTATCATGTATTTATAAACATTAGGTATTTTTACCGATTAAGCCCTTTTTCTCGTTTTCACTTAAAATCGAGTAGTACAAGTTGTCTGACATAATTTAAAACCTCATATTCTATCATAAAACACCAAAATACACAAATTTCACCTATGAGTATTTTTCCAAATATGAACCCTAGGTTAAATTATTGCTAGCATAAGCTAAATCGAGCTACCGGGATTCCAAAAACGTAAAGAACATTAAAAACAGGGCTTGGAATCACTTACTATGGAGCTTGGAAGCTTGAAACAAACCCTAGCTATGGAGAACCCTTTAATTTTCGTCCTAATGAAGAAGATGGACATATTTTGCCATCTTTTTTCCTTTTTTTAATCTTTTAATTATCAAATGACCAAAATACCCTTAATACCTTTCTTTGAAAATTTTCATGTACAAGCCCATTTTTGTCCAAAATTTTAGAAATTGGTCAAACTGTTATTTAAGACCTCCTCATTAATATTCCAAAGTAATTTCATACTAAAAACTTCTAGAATGCAAGTTTTGTAAATTATTCGATTTAGTCCCTAGTTTCAACTTAAGCACTTTATGCATAGAATTTCGTCACGAAATTTTCACACAATCATGCAATCATATTATAAACCTCAAAATAATTATAAAATAATTATTTCTATCTCAGATTTGTGGTCACGAAACCACTATTCTGATTAGGCCCTAATTCGGGATATTACAATTACAATAAGTTGAGGCATGACTACAAAGACGATAAATTATAGACTCGTTCCATTAGAGCGAAATCTATTTTTGTTGGAGCGAAACTAGGCAGAGAATTTACTAAGTTTTCTGTTGGAATGGAATCTGTTTTCGTTGGATCAAACTTAGTTTGCTAGTTTTCCGTTGGAGCAGAACCTGTTTCTATTGGAGTCAAACTATGTAGAGAGTTTGTTAAGTTATTTTTTTCGAATGGATTCTGTTTCTATTGGAGTGAAATTAGTTTTTTAGTTATCTATTGGAGCGGAATTTGTTTCTTTTGGAGTGAAACTAGGCAAAAAATTTGCTAAGTTTTCGATTGGAATGAAATCTATTTCTAGTGGAGCGAACCTAGGCAGAGAGCTTTTTATGGGGGCGAGAAATATATCCGTGGGAGGGGGCATGACAACTAATAAGGGAGTGACTTGTGGCAGTTCAATTTATTTTATTTTATTTTATTTATTATTTATTTTTATTATCTTTTTTTATTTTATTTTATTTACTTTGGGGTTTTCTTCTAAACCTTGGAATCACGATACCTCTAATAGACCCAAGAATAGAGGCCACTTTGGGTATCGTGATATCCATTTTGCGTATCGCGATATCCACCTGTCGAGAATCACCTCAAGTTTAAGGTTGTCTGAGGTATCGCGATATCTTATTCCTTGGTAACGTGATACCAACATCGTGAGGGGACAAAAATTGACACAAAGGGTAGTCCTTCTCCACCCAAAGTACCAACCATTGAAGACTTGTTCAAGGGTATTTTGGGCACAAGAATAGGGTCAAAATAGCTGCTTATATCAACCAAAATTTGGCTGAGAGAATAGGAGGCCACATTATCTTAGCTTAGCCTTAGTTTTCTTTATGTTTTTTGTTTAGTTTTCTGCACTTTTTCTAGGGTTTATGTTTTCTCATCCTCTTTCTTAGTTTTAGAGTTTTTATTTTACTACACTTTCTTCTTGTTCTTAATGTTCTTATAGTTAGTTAAATTAGTTATCATTGTAGCTTAGGTTTGTTTGAACTTTCAGTCCCTGTACCTTGGTTGTAATGACATTTCTAGCTTTAGTTAAATGTATTTTAGTTTCCTTTATTTTAAATCTATTAAAGTTTGTTCTTTTTATATTTCTTGCTTTAGATCTTCTTGTTGAATGCTTATATTCACATGTCCTTTAAGTTTTATTGCATAAAAATCCCAGTTTTTACCTTTTTTCTTAAGCTTTTCTTTAACGGCTTCCATTCTTTTCATTTCCTTGCTTATTAGTTTTATTTTCAGCATGAGTAACTAAATCTTTAAAGGGGGTAGGTTGATGGAGATGTTGTGAGCTTATTTTTGGACGAGAGACCAAATTGTAATAAATTGGACTAATTTGAATAAACCTAAAAACTTAGGATTGATGACCTTAAGGGAATATCTAGGCAAGTTAGACCGAGAGGAGATCTTGTTGGGCACCAATCCATTAGTCCCAAGTCAACTGGTGAGATCGAGAGATAATCTGGATTAATTTTTCTAACTTGGTAAAATTGATACTGAGAGATAAAATAGAGTCATTTTAGGAGTTTAAGCGATTTGGATCCCTAATTTAAGGATTAGTGAATCACATTGAGATCAACTAGCCACCGCTTGTTATTTAATTTTTAATTTCGTAATTTCACACGTTTTACAATTTAGTCCTTGTTAGCTAGATCGTAGATTAGTTTAATTTCTCTTGAATTTATGTTTTGCTATAATATAATTTTTTGTGATTAACTGGTTAGACTCTTTATTTTGCACGCACGTTATTTAGAAATGGTTTAATCCACGATTCTCTTAGGTTCGATCCTTCGAATACTCCAATATTCCATTGTAACACTACAAATATTACAACTGACTTGTCACACTTGCAATAAAGCCGCAATATTTATATTTGTTATAATCTCAGTGTTAATTTGCATCTCTCCCTCGTTTGTGAGAGCGAGGGAGAGAGGCAGTCACTAACCATCTATAAATGTGTTATTGTTTATAGTTAAATATCACATAAAAAATATATCAAATTAAATCGATGGTGTTTGCAAGAGTATGGATCAAATTGAAATTTAGTTTAGTACGACGAAATACTAGTAAGTATTTCGAGTATCATACCCAAAGGATTGCAAGTTAGAGAAATTAATATTAAATTAATTACAGAAAATAAATACTAATTTAATCGAGTCACAAATTAGTAGTGTGAATCTAGATTAAAATATTTATTAAAACGATTAAATTAACTAACCTAAACTAACCTACTAAACTTTCCTATTCCTAATGTCTACAATGAGAGCCTCTAGCTTATGATCGATTAAATCCCTAATTAATAAACAAAAGATTAACTAATTTCATAATTTAGGTTCTAATAGGAATTAGCCATTAATTAACTAGTATTACCTCCCGGTTCTAGTAATTAATTAATTGGCGGATACTCACTTTCTCTGCTAGGATAACTACAATGTACTCGGTTTGACTTATCTCCCGATCTTGTCTCTCCTATAATTACTTATTAGGGTTGTTAAGCCTAACAGTTTAAGAATACATAAATTATACTAACTAATCCTATTATGAACCCTTATGTTGTTGTTAATTAATCGACTTGATTTGTGACAACCCGAATTAGGGCCTAACCGGAATAGTGGTTTCGTGACCACAAATCCGAGATAAAAATAATTGTTTTATAATTATTTTGGGGTTTATGATATGATTGCATGATTGTGTGAAAATTTCGTGATGAAATTCTATGCCTAAAGTGCTTAAATTGAAAATAGGGATTAAATCGAATAAGTTGCAAAATTTACATTTTAGAAGTTTTTAGTATGAAATTGTTTTAAAATATTAATTAGGAGGTCTTAAATAGCAATTTGACCAATTTTAAGTTCATGGACAAAATTAGGACATGGAAGGAATTTTTGAAAGTTTAGTAAGGAGGGCATTTTGGTCATTTGGATATTAAATGAAATAAAATGGGAAAAATAACACAAAATTGGTCATCATCCTCCTTAGTTGCTGCCGAATTCTCCCTCTCTCCATAGCTAGGGTTTCTTCAACTTTCAAGCTCCATAGTAAGTGATTTCAAGCCCCGCTTTTAATGTTCTTTACGTTTTTGGATTCCCAGAGTCTGATTAAGCTTATGCTAACAATAATTCAACCTAGGGTTCATATTTGGAAAAATACCCATAGGTGAAATTTGTGTATTTTGATGTTTTATGATAGAATATGAGGTTTTAAATTATGTTAGACAACTTGTGCTACTCGGTTTTAAGTGAAAACGAGTAAAACAAGATAATCGGTAAAAATACCTATTGTTCACAACTATGTGTTAGAGTGAGAATTTGATGTGGTCGTAGAAGATAAAAATGTTCAGCATGTCATAAAACATAAGAATAAGGGCTGAAATTAAATTTCCGAGCCTAGGGGCAAAATTGTAATTTTTAAAGTTAGGGGCAAAAATGTAATTTTTCCATAATGTGATCTTTGGATTGAAATAAATAGTATGAGTGCTAAATGAGCTAAATGTGTTGTTATAGATCAAGAAAGGCGTGGAATTGACCTCGAACGAGGGAAGGAAAAAGTTTTGGACTAAATCGCAAAATTTCCACATTTTGCACCGAGGTAAGTTTGTATGTAAACATTACATTATTTTCATTTACATTCTTATATTTCAGCCTATTATATAAATATACTTGCTGATGTTAAAATTATAAATCGACTATTGGAAGAATTGAAATAAATAATAGAGAGAGATCCCGGTTGAACATTCGGAGAGATCGAATAAAATAGAGGGAGCGTAGCTAGGTCACATGTATGATGCTGAGTGCACATCATGTGTACAAGAAAGCTACGAAATACCATGTAGTAGCTAGGTCACATGTGTGATACGGGATGTATCCCATGTAGACAAGAGAGCTACGTAATAGATAAATGTAGCTAGGTCGCATGCGTGATTCCAAGTGAAGGACACCATGTAGACAAGAGAGCTACGAGACAAATCAGCTAGGTCGCATGAGTGGTACTAAGTGTTTACCATGTGTACAAGAGAGCCGAACTAAATGAAGTATGATGGTGGGGCTGTGTGCTAAAACCATTAAATATCGAGGATTGATCCGAATTGTTCAACGGGATGGTTTTGTGGTGACGTTGTGGTTATGGACCTATACTTGAGATGAATGAAGTGTGGTGAAAATGATTTGTGGTATATCTATATATGTAAGATAAAATGAGGTTAGCATAAAGAATGTGTGAAAGAGTGAAATTAGCATTAAAACTGTTTTGGATGGTAGCAGTGACGTGATTTTGAAAAATCACCAAAAATAGGAGGAACATAATTAGAGGTTGAATGAGATGTGCAATTAAATTTTAATGAGTCTACTTTCATATAAAAGAAACAGAACAAGCAAAGGAATTTTATATTTTGACAAATTTATAATTGTATGTGACTTGCTCAGGATGAATATGTGATCCCCTGTTTCAACTTTGAAAAATCATTAAAAATTGTACAAAGAAAATTAAGAAATATAGTTTACATACCTAAATTCCTTATTGAGTCTAGTTTTAAATGAAACAAATTTCATGGTTATTTGAATTGTGTACTAAGAGAAATTCAATTCGTAGTGAACAGAGGTCAGACTAGTCGAGCTGTATAACAGGGGAAACTTTAACTAATAAACTGTACTAATCGGCTGAACCAAAAATTCTAGAAAAAAATTAGCAAGAATATTTATGAGTCTAGATTCCAGGAAATTTTACGGATTTGAATTTTGAGTTTTTTAACTCGAGTTATGATTTATTTAGTGAACATAACGCAGGAAAGACAGCTTAATCAAAGTGGAGTGAATATTGAAATTAAAGTAGATATACTTGAGTTGTTGTGTAAACATATTAAATTCTTTAATTATTATTTACATACTTATTTACTAAGCTATAAGCTTACTTTGTTTTCTCTCTTTTGTCTTGTAGTATCCTCCAACTTGCTCAGGAGTTAAGGATCGTGAAGATCTGTCCGCACTATCAATACTTTAGGGTATTCGAACTAAACATTTTGAATTATGGCATGTATAGTAGGCTTAATTATTTTGTTACGTGTCATAATTGCCTAGGTTTAAAATATTGGTTCTGATGACTCGACCAACTACTTTGTACAAGCCATAGAAGTTGATTAATATTGTTCAAAACATATGTTATAACGATGCACTATCAAATTGGATGACATATTTCTATCTCGGTTTTGTTTAATGGTATGTATTATGTTCTAGTAATACCTCGTATCTGTTCCTACGACAGTAGCAACGGTAAGAGGTGTTACATTTAGTGGTATCAGAGCTATGATTTAGTCGATTCTCGGACTAATAAAGTGTGTGTAAAAGTCTAGCTATACATGCCATAAAAATATTGTGATAGTGTGGTGACTCGACTATTCTAAAGCGTGTTTTTGTTTTAATATAGTAATGGATCCTGAAGGAACTGCGGTGATGATGTTTGCTAGTAATGCGCCGACCCCGCACAAGGGACCGTACACATGGAAAGTAGACCAGAGACATTGAGACAGGGAGATGAGGCTCGGGATGCCTTTCTCCAAAGGATGAACAATTGGTATCTTGAATTTATTCGAGCAAATCCAAATACTCAACCTCCTCCACCCCCTCCTATACCTCGGATGATTCCTGTAGCTTGCTCAAGACATAAATTTGGTAAGGATGAACAAGCCTCCAGTTGACAAGATTCAAAACAAGGGGCCAAGAGTTTAGAGCAAAGATCGATGATGATCCCGAGAAAGCGGAATTCGGCTTGAAAATTCTACCCGTGTATTTGATGAGCTCTCATGTACACCCGAGGAATGCTTAAAGTGTCTTTGTATCACTTTTGAGAGATTCGGCCTACCATTGGTGGAAGACTTTGGTATCGGTGGTGCCAAAAGAAAAAGTTACTTGGGATTTCTTCCAGAAGAATTTAGAAAGAAATACATAAGTCAACGATTTATGGATCAAAAACGGAAGGAGTTCCTTGAATTGAAGCAAGGCAAGATGTCCGTGGCGAGAATATGAACGCGAATTTGTGAGACTTAGCAAGTATGCCCAGGGAATGTGTGTCAACCGAGGCCATTATGTGCGTAAGGTTTGAAGATGGGCTGAATGAGGACATTAAAGTGCTTGTAGGAATTTTGGAATTGAAAGAATTTGTTGTATTGGTTGATCGAGCTCTTAAAGATGAAGAATTGAACAAAGAAAAAGAAAAGTCTGCTATTGAGGCTCGAGATGCCGAGAAAAGGCCGATAAGCAAGCCATTTCAATCTCAATCAAAGAGGTCCAAAGAGGCAAACCCTCGAATGACAGTTTCAATTGGGGAGTCACACGAGAGATCGTGGTAGAGCGTATTCGGGGTCTAAAGCTCAAGCTACTTCGGTGGCAAGTGTGGGTAATGTGCGACCTAGAAAGCCCGAGTGTCGACAATGTGGCGGTGCAACATTATGGTGAGTGTTGGGGAACTGAGCGAACTTGTTTCAAAGTGCGGTTCTCATGAGCATTTTATTAGAGATTTTCCAAGAAAGTTAAAGAAGAAAGATTTGAGTGCTAGACGAGAATACCACCGCTAGTAGAGGTAGACCACCGAGAAATACTGGAGGTGGGACTAGCAATAAAGCTGCGATGAAAGACTCGATGGCAAGATCGTGGCTAGAGCACTGCTGGAGCTTATGCTATACGTGCCCGAGAAGATGCATCATCTCCGATGTCATTCTCGGTACATTTTCTCTCTATGATACTATTGTTATTGCATTGATTGATCCCGGGTCCACTCATTCCTATATTTGCATGAATTTAGTATCTAATAAAAAGTTGCTGTTGAGTTTATCGAGTTTACGATTAAAGTGTTGAACCCCTTAGGCCAAATATGTGCTAGTTGACAAGGTTTGCAAGAATTGCCCATTAATGATTCAAGGTCACTTGTTTTCGGCCAATTTGATGTCATACTACCATTTGATGGGTTTGACGTTATCTTGGGAATGGACTGGTTGACATTGTATGATGCTAAGGTAGATTGTAAACAAAAGACACTAGAGTTGAAATGTGAAAATGGAGAAATTTTGTGGGTTGAAACAGATTTAATCAAATAAATTGCCTATGGTGATTTCGCACATGTCCGCATTGCAAATACATGAGGAAAGGGTGTGAAGCTTATCTGGCTTATGTAATGAATACTGAGTTGCCTCAACTGAAGTTTGAATCGGTACCGATAGTTTGTGAGTTTCCGGATGTATTTCCGGAGGAATTGCACAGGTTGCCTCGAACAGAGAGGTAGAGTTTGCCATTGATTTGTTCTTTGAGTACTGCACCGATCTCGATTGCTCCATATAGAATGGCTCCGACTGAATTAAAAGAATTGAAGGCTCAGTTGCAGAATTAACAGATAAGGGATTTGTGAGACCGAGTTTCTCTCCCTGGGGTGCTCCTGTATTATTCGTAAAGAAGAAGGATGGTTCAATGAGACTTTGCATTGATTATCGTCAGCTCAATAAGGTGACTATAAAGAACAAGTACCCATTGCCAAGGATTGATGATTTATTCGATCGCTTAAAAGGGGCTACAAGTTTTCAAAGATTGATTTAAGGTCCACTACTACCAGTTGAGAGTTAAGGAGTCGATATGTGCCAAAACCGCCTTTAGGACAAGGTATGGACATTATGAGTTTCTTGTAATGCCTTTCGGCTTAACAAATGCTCCAGCTATATTTATGGACTTAATGAATCGGATCTTTCGGCCATATTTGGATAAGTTTGTAGTAGTGTTCATAGATGACATTCTAATTTATTCTCGGGATGAGTTTGAACATGCCGAACACTTGAGAACCATATTGCAGATCTTGAGAGAAAAGAAATTGTTTGCCAAGTTTAGTAAAAGTGAGTTCTGGCTTCGTGAAGTCGGATTTTTGGGACATATAGTCTCAGGTGATGGTATTCGGGTGGATCCAAGCAAGATTTCTGCGATCGTTGATTGGAAACCGCCAAAGAATGTATTTGAGGTTAGAAGCTTTTTAGGCTTAGCCGGATATTATAGACGTTTTGTTGAGGATTTTCGATGATTGCCTCTCCTATGACTAAGTTGCTGCAAAAGAATGTTAAGTTTGAATGGACCGATAAATGTCGTGAGTTTTGAAAAGTTGAAAGCACGATTGATCAAGCACCAATTTTAGTACAAACTGAGCCAGAAAAAGAGTTCGTAATTTATAGTGATGCATCGTTGATGTGCCTTGGATGTGTGTTGATGCAAGAGGGTAAAGTGGTAGCTTATGCTTCGAGACAGCTTAAAACCGCATGAAAAGAATTATCCTACACATGATTTGGAATTGGCCGCTATTGTCTTTGCTTTGAAGATTTGGCGACATTATTTGTACGGTGAAAAATGCCGAATTTTTACGATCACAAAAGTTTGAAGTATTTGATGAATCAAAAGGATCTAAATCTGCGACAAAGATGGCTTGAATTATTAAAGGATTATGATCTAGTGATTGATTATCATCCGGAAAAGCAAATATAGTTGCTGATGCCTTGAGCGAGAAAATTTCTTTTACTTTGAGAGCCATGAATACGGGATTAGCATTGTCTCGATGATGGGTCAATCTTAGCGAGATGAGAGCTAAACCGTTATTTCTCCATTGATTTGTGATGCTCAAAAGAATGATAATGAGTTGCGGACCAAAAGAACTCAATGCGAATCAGAGTTACGACTCAGATTTTCGAGTTGGACCAGACGATCGCTTAATGTTTCGAGATAGAATATGTGTGCCAAAAAATAATAAATTGATTCGAGAAAATATTACATGAGGCGCACAATGGTCGTTTATCGATTCACCACAGTAGCACAAAAATGTATAAAGATTTAAAGAAGTTGTATTGGTGGCCGTGTATGAAAAGGGACATTTCTAAATTTGTAACCAAGTGTTTGATCCATCAACAAGTAAAAGCTGAACATCAAGTGCCTTCAGGACTACTTCACCCGTAATGGTGCCCGAGTGGAAATGGGACAAGATTACCATGGATTTTGTAACCGGTTTGCCTTTGACTCCTAAAAAGAAGGATCTTTATCTGGTAGTGGTTGATAGATTAACAAAATCAGCTCACTTTATACCATGACGTACCGATTACTCACTTGATAAATTAGCCAAATTATATACTGCTGAAATTGTGAGGTTGCACGGGGTACCTATGTCTATAATATCAGATAGAGATCCGAGATTTACCTCGAGATTTTGGCAAAAGTTACAAGAAGCTTTGGGTACAAAATTGAACTTTAGGGCCTAATCGGAATAGTGGTTTCGTGACCACAAATTCGAGATAAAAATAATTGTTTTATAATTATTTTGGGGTTTATGATATGATTGCATGATTGTGTGAAAATTTCGTGATGAAATTCTATGCCTAAAGTGCTTAAATTGAAAATAGGGATTAAATCGAATAAGTTGCAAAATTTACATTTTAGAAGTTTTTAGTATGAAATTGCTTTAAAATATTAATTAGGAGGTCTTAAATAGCAATTTGACCAATTTTAAGTTCATGGACAAAATTAGGACATGGAAGGAATTTTTGAAAGTTTAGTAAGGAGGGGCATTTTGGTCATTTGAATATTAAATGAAATAAAATGGGAAAAATAACACAAATTTGGTCATCATCCTCCTTAGTTGCTGCCGAATTCTCCCTCTCTCCATAGCTAGGGTTTCTTCAACTTTCAAGCTCCATAGTAAGTGATTTCAAGCCCCGATTTTAATGTTCTTTACGTTTTTGGATTCCTGTGAGTCTGATTAAGCTTATGCTAACAATAATTCAACCTAGGGTTCATATTTGGAAAAATACCCATAGGTGAAATTTGTGTATTTTGATGTTTTATGATAGAATATGAGGTTTTAAATTATGTTAGACAACTTGTGCTACTCGGTTTTAAGTGAAAACGAGTAAAGCAAGCATAATCGGTAAAAATACCTATTGTTCACAACTATGTGTTAGAGTGAGAATTTGATGTGGTCGTAGAAGATAAAAATGTTCAGCATGTCATAAAACATAAGAATAAGGGCTGAAATTAAATTTCCGAGCCTAGGGGCAAAATTGTAATTTTTAAAAGTTAGGGGCAAAAATGTAATTTTTCCATAATGTGATCTTTGGATTGAAATAAATAGTATGAGTGCTAAATGAGCTAAATGTGTTGTTATAGATCAAGAAAGGCGTGGAATTGACCTCGAGCGAGGGAAGGAAAAAGTTTTGGACTAAATCGCAAAATTTCCACATTTTGCACCGAGGTAAGTTTGTATGTAAACATTACATTATTTTCATTTACATTCTTATATTTCAGCCTATTATATAAATATACTTGCTGATGTTAAAATTATAAATCGACTATTGGAAGAATTGAAATAAATAATAGAGAGAGATCCCGTTGAACATTCGAGAGATCGAATAAAATAGAGGAGCGTAGCTAGGTCACATGTATGATGCTTTGAGTGCACATCATGTGTACAAGAAAGCTACGAAATACCATGTAGTAGCTAGGTCACATGTGTGATACGGGATGTATCCCATGTAGACAAGAGAGCTACGTAATAGATAAATGTAGCTAGGTCGCATGCGTGATTCCAAGTGAAGGACACCATGTAGACAAGAGAGCTACGAGACAAATCAGCTAGGTCGCATGAGTGGTACTAAGTGTTTACCATGTGTACAAGAGAGCCGAACTAAATGAAGTATGATGGTGGGGCTGTGTGCTAAAACCATTAAATATCGAGGATTGATCCGAATTGTTCAACGGGATGGTTTTGTGGTGACGTTGTGGTTATGGACCTATACTTGAGATGAATGAAGTGTGGTGAAAATGATTTGTGGTATATCTATATATGTAAGATAAAATGAGGTTAGCATAAAGAATGTGTGAAAGAGTGAAATTAGCATTAAAACTGTTTTGGATGGTAGCAGTGACGTGATTTTGAAAAATCACCAAAAATAGGAGGAACATAATTAGAGGTTGAATGAGATGTGCAATTAAATTTTAATGAGTCTACTTTCATATAAAAGAAACAGAACAAGCAAAGGAATTTTATATTTTGACAAATTTATAATTGTATGTGACTTGCTCAGGATGAATATGTGATCCCCTGTTTCAACTTTGAAAAATCATTAAAAATTGTACAAAGAAAATTAAGAAATATAGTTTACATACCTAAATTCCTTATTGAGTCTAGTTTTAAATGAAACAAATTTCATGGTTATTTGAATTGTGTACTGAGAGAAATTCAATTCGTAGTGAACAGAGGTCAGACTAGTCGAGCTGTGTAACAGGGGAAACTTTAACTAATAAACTGTACTAATCGGCTGAACCAAAAATTCTAGAAAAAAATTAGCAAGAATATTTATGAGTCTAGATTCCGGGAAATTTTACGGATTTGAATTTTGAGTTTTTTAAATCGAGTTATGATTTATTTAGTGAACATAACGCAGGAAAGACAGCTTAATCAAAGTGGAGTGAATATTGAAATTAAAGTAGATATACTTGAGTTGTTGTGTAAACATATTAAATTCTTTAATTATTATTTACATACTTATTTACTAAGCTATAAGCTTACTTTGTTTTCTCTCTTTTGTCTTGTAGTATCCTCCAACTTGCTCAGGAGTTAAGGATCGTGAAGATCTGTCCGCACTATCAATACTTTAGGGTATTCGAACTAAACATTTTGAATTATGGCATGTATAGTAGGCTTAATTATTTTGTTACGTGTCATAATTGCCTAGGTTTAAAATATTGGTTACAGTACTCGACCAACTACTTTGTACAAGCCATAGAAGTTGATTAATATTGTTCAAAACATATGTTATAACGATGCACTATCAAATTGGATGACATATTTCTATCTCGGTTTTGTTTAATGGTATGTATTATGTTCTAGTAATACCTCGTATCCTGTTCTGGCGACGGTAACGGGTAAGGGGTGTTACATGATTAATTAATTAGTTCAATAAATGATGTATGCAAGATATGAAATAAACACAAGAAATTATTCTAATATTCATACAATAGTTAATTGGTCAAGTTAACAAAGCATAAATAAAAGAATAAAGAAAAAGATAGGAGAATGTTCATTGATAATTATATTGAAGTGCAGATCCAGAGCAATATTCGTTCACAATTGTCTTCACATGGAATAAAAAAGTTCCGACTACACGGACATAAAAATAAAAGAAAACTAAAACTGAATAGAAAATTCTCTAGGTCTAAAACTGCTTACAATCTTAGGGACCCTAAGGTTGCTTATATAGGCAACGACCTACTTGGTAACCAAGCATCCCGAGATACATTTAGATATCAATGAATAACATATTCTTCTAAAAGCTAGGGTCCAAATATGAAAATTTCCCAATTTTGTCGTCCAAAGAAATCAACCATTTTCTTCCACACCAAGTCGCGTCGTCAGAACCTAGTAATGCTTCTCGTCCCAACTTCAACACCATGCAATGTATTCTCCTTTCCTCATCACGTCATCATGACAAGATGTAGTTTCTCATTACAAAGCCAACTATATTCTAGGCCTTTGGTAGTGTCATTAGTGTGTTGGGCTCGTTATCTCATAGGCCGGTCATTATTCCGAGCATTTTTGGACCTCAAATAGTATCATACACACTTAATTAGCTTATTAGTCACTCACGAGGCCCGAATTGGCCTTACGAGTCATTGACATAGCAGAAATTGTGTAAAAACACTTGTTTTTATTAGTTTTAATTCTAATCGACTACTAAAAAAAATTTAATATTTAATTACAAAATTGCTTGATACCAGACTCGTTAAATGCATAAATGACCTAAAATAACTATTACAAGTGTTGGTAAGGGAGCCACAATGGAACCTCCAAGAGCTAGCCCCACTACAGCAGTTGCGCAGACAGCATCACCATAACAGATCTCGTCTAGTGACCGTGTGAGCAGCAATTGTTTGGCTCGTGTGACAGGAGAGGATATGGCTACTTTCCCCACTCTAAATCCATCTCATTTTGGACCCGATGGTCATTTGCTTCCTCATGAGGATGAGGTCTATGTTGATGATTAGGGGAGTTATTTTTCCTTCTCTTTGTACTTTTAGTTGTGATATTTCTTTTTGAAGTATCTTATTATGACCGTCTCTTTCACATTGAGGACAATGTGTTATTTAAGTTTAAGGGATAGATATAGTCATCATTTTATGCATATTTTTTTAGTGTCTAGTTATGTCGTTTGGTTTTTAGTTAGTTTGCATGTTTAGTAAAAAAAAGATTGGTTAGTTCTAGTTCGATGATGATACACCAAGCGTCAATACTTTCAGATTAAAAGATAGTTTCACATTATGCAAATTCTGTGTTATTTTCTTACAATTGATTGTTGGAAAAAATCCTGTTCGAAAACAGTTTTCTTACACAATGAAAAATAAAAATTTTGAAAATCAACCTGGTTTGTGATATTTATAGCAATAAACACTAGCCTGAATTCGCACCTGTGTTTTTAGGTAGACAGATCATTGTCGTTCCCAGCTTTCAACCAAACGATCTTCTCCACTATTCTCGTACCACTAACTTCTTTAAATGTAGGCTCGAACAATTCAAATCAAACACAAAACTAGAAATAGTTTTCTTCTCTTTATGTGAAAAGAAAAAATCTCTTCTCAAATAGAAACCAAGAAAATCTTTATTCCAAAAAATATATTTAATTATTAGAGAATAAAAGTCTCTTTATTTTCGAGCGGAATTATGATATCAAAAAGTTGTGTTAATAGCTTTACCGGTGTCATCTATTTATAGGGGGAGAAAGTAGAACCCATGTTGAATTGTAGAAGTTTGTTTCAACTAGAAAAACGAAATTCTAGTTCAACTAGAATGTAGTGGGCGAAAACCCTAGTTAATGATACTATGGTTTGCCATCCCCCTTTGTTACATAAGGGGCTTTTGGGCCTCTTCCATATCGAGTTCAATTACAAGTACTTTTTGTGCTTTTAAACCAATACTTATAATTTATCCAACCCAATATTTTTTTTTCTATTTCCAAAAAATAAACTTCAATATATTTCCAATTAAATAATTTTCTCAACCCAATTTTAATTCCGTTAAAATCATGACAACTTTACCGTAAAAAATCTATGAGAAAATATATTTAATATCGCCACACTCAACAGTTCACTATGATCAAATGATTTATTTCCATATTCAAACTTTATTTATTTCGGAAAAAATAAATCCATTCCTCAAGTCATTTTCATTTTCATTTTCAATTTGGAGAAAACCACATTCATTTCCAAATAATTTCATTTCTCCATTTTCATTTTAGAGAAAACCTTAATCATTTTCAAATGTTTTCTATTTCTCCTTTTTATCATTTATGTTCATTTCTGTTCATTTGATTTAACATGCAATTCATTTATGGTTTCAAGGAGCTAGAGGAGGGACCAATTGGACATATGCAATTGAGGCTCAAATGATTTATAATTAAGTTCTAGCTTTTCACCTATTAATTGTAAACTCATTTAGTCACGAAGTCATTCCACTATAGTATTGTGACTGAGCTCCCCCTAATGGCATACCATTATGAAAGCAACTAAATTAGTGCTCGTCCAATGACCTTGTCATAAATGTGTTACCCTCATAGGATATCATTAATCTCTTTGGGTAAATATTCGTTCTCCCAATATGATCCTATTTTCTCTCATGGTAACCATTACATCTTCCTTCATGAAAAGTCAATTATTATCAAATAGTAATCAAGTCATTCATCACAAAGACGAACAACCCATGGTCACGTTTACTTTTCATCTACCATGTAATGCCAATGAGAGGATATCATTTACCTATGTCTCGGGCTATAAATTCCACTATTGTGAATAACGCTACATATTGCAAAAGTCATACACCTAATGCACTAGCTTTTGATTCCTTATCTATTCGAACTCAGGCTTTTACTTACATCAAAATGCAGGAGTCACACATAAATAGTTTGTCATCCACACAGTATTTAGGTATGTCACACTATGAACATCATAAGTGAATAATTCCCCAAATGGATTTAGGATCTATTCTTCTTGGGTCCTGTCCGATGTACTGTTAGTCTAGTCAGTCACATTTATGTCTCTATCTTTTGGGACTCCAATGCCTAAGACAAAGCATCTCCACAATTGGACTTGATAGATGACATATTAGTCTTTCAACCGGTTTGTTCATTTCCGATTAGACTAAGAACATGTTTAGGTTTGTCAACTAATATAAATTGTCTTTTCGTATTACAATCCGACCATGTAATATCGCTTAGTATTAGTTTAAACATTAGACAACCAATGTGCAACATTTGCTTCCATTTTACTTTACGTGCAAAAACCATATGAGGAAAATTATACAAAGTATGTTAATGTAATCAATGAATTTGTTTTATTAACCAATCTATTCAAAAAAATTACAAGTTTACAAACAAATACACTACACTCGGGCTTACTAATGACTAATTACATATTTCAATCTAGTAGCTTACTAATGACTAATTACATGTGTCTGTAAATGTCATTGAAATTGAGCCTAAAATTTATCAGATTTCTTCTTGAGGAAAAATCGTAGATGAGACATAGTTGAAGGAATGATTTAGGTATTGCTTGGATCATTTGTGCCTTTCAATCTAACTATACATATATAAATACCTCTAGTACCCTTTTTTGAGCCTTATATACCTTTTTCTTTATGCTTTCACCCTTTATAAGTAATGTTTGACTTATAGCCTAACCAAAATTAAGCCTTAATGTTGAACTGTTCTCATTCCTTTGTTTGTTTACTTTAAGTGTTAGCTCTTAATGGGTATATCTTTATAACTTAAAGTATTGATTGGGATAGATAAAGACATCAACATGGATATTTTCGATGAAAGAGAGAGGATAAAGCATGATTTTTTTGTTTCTTTATTTTATTTTCTTTGTTTATGTTTTTTTAAAGTAAAAAAATTAAAAAAAGGAAAATTGAAAAAAAATGAATGAATGAAAGCACTTATGTTATCATTAAAAAAAAAAACAAAAGTGAGGTGTTTCATTGTTTCTTTAGTTGAGTAATTCGTCTATTTAGTTTTCTTGTGGAGTTTTGTGTTACTTATGTTACCTTGATATCTTGTTTTGTCTTTGAAGAATGGAGAGACAAGGAGGTGAGCGTAAAAGATGAAGTTGAACATGAGTTAAGTGCTTAATATGGGGAAGTGGGGAATGTACATTTAGCTTATATTTGATCCATAAGTAGCTAGTGCTTAGAGTTTGAGCCTAAATTGACTCTTCATCCATACGTTAGCTCGAGCTTATTCTGTTGAAAAATATGGACATCACATATATAATAAGGGTAATTACATGTTATTATTTACTATCATGATAGGTTGGCCCAAATTAAAAGTGATCTAATTTGGTTAAAATTTTATTGGGCTTTAATTATTAAATAAAGTATGGGTCAAATATGTGTAAATATTCTAGTAATTGAATTCTAATCAAATTCGAATTAATGATGGGCTAATTAGAATTTGATTAGAACTAATATTCCAAGGTTATAAATATTAGGGTTATGGTCCCCAAATTATACAATAAGATATCTTTTCTAATATCCTATCATTAGGAAAGAGAGCAGATATTCTCTAAATTTCTTGTGTGCTAATTTGGAAGATCAAATACTCAAGATTCGATAAAATTTCAAGGAATTCATGGATTCTGATAAACTTCCACATCTAGTTTTTTTCTTTATTTATTCTTGATGATTTGACATGATAGATCCTGGTTTATTAAGTTTTATTTCAGATTTATTTTACAAATTCTAACAAGTGGCATCCGAGCTTTGTCATGTTAAATCATTGAGAATGAATTGATTCTTTATTATATTTGGATTGATTCATTTTTCTTTTTTAATTTTATGGATTTGATATTTTAATTATATATTATGTTGAATCTTTGAGATTCCTGATAAATTTTTGGGTTTTGATTCTTTAAATAAAGTTTTAGGGTTTTATAAATATAATCTAGTTTAATATTTGCATATGCTATTCAAAAGATGAAGGTTTATTTATTTATAATCAATTGATAAAAATTGATTTGTGAAATTTCTTTATCTTCTTTTCACACAATTATTTTATAAATTTTGGTTAAAGTCATTATTAAATTAAAGTTACAGACTTACAACTTTTTGCAATTGAAGAATTCCAATTGGGTTGTATAATTGGTTTTGAAAGTTAATTCACTTGATAATCGACTAAATAAATGTTGATAAGATGTTTTTTTCGCACTATTTGTTTTAAATTTTCTGTTTGTGGTTGAATATATATGGAATTATCATCTTTTGTCTTTATTCATGATGAATTATATTCACCATTGAATTTAATTCAAATATACGAATGATTACTTTTGATTTCTGTTATAATTATTTTATATAAGTTTTAGTCCTTATGGGACCCAACTAAAATTAAAATATTTGGGATTTTTTTTAATATGGTGGCTATGAATTTTCATAAGTAGTTGTGCATATAAAGGCTTTTATATAATTTGGGATTATTTTTATATTTAGTGGTTATGGATTTTTTTAAGTATTTGTGCGTATAAAAGAAGTTTTATAATAATGTCTTTAGTCATGAACATAAATTTGAGTTTACATGAAATATGTAATGCAAGCCAATATTATTTTTATATTATTATTATTGTGTGTATATATTATGTGTGCATATATATTATATGCATATCAATGATTTTGAGGATTAATGCATGATTATAGTTGGCGTGAATAGGTGTTTATAACCATTATTCAATAAGATATCTTTTATAGTTTAATTGATGAAATTAAGTTTTGAAGGATATCATTGAAGTTAATTTTTTTATGGTTATATATTCAATTTTATGGGTGTTTTGGTGCAAGATAAATTAATCTTTAATGTTTAATGTTTTGCATCATAGTTGCTGTTGAAATTTACCAATTGTGCCGCTTATTTTGATTCCTTTTTCTTGGCATAATTGCTTATTTTTAAGTTATTAATATTAGTCGATGAATTTCAATTTTCTTTGCTGCCAAGATATAAACATATATATATTAGTCTATGGTATGAATTATGGGGTATGCCAACTATTATGGTTTTATTTATGAGATATATTGACTTGAAGTTTTTATTTCAAGTATTCATTTGAATCTTTGTTTAATCATAAATACAAGTTTGGATTTACGTGATATATGTAAGGTAAGTTTTTTTCTATTTGATTTTAGATATACATATACACGTGAATTGCTTTGGTGTTTTGTTGGTGTTTTATCTATGCCAAAATTATGAATACATGTGCTCGTTAATTATTTGGCATTGAATCACTACATTATTTCCGTTCGATTTTGATATATATGGTTAAAATATATATATCAGTTAAAGATTAAGGTTTTTTGGGGTTTTTTTTTATTGTGCTATTTAGACAACCTTATTTTGGGTTATTTCGGAGTCTATAAAGTACTAAAAAAAATAGTTTTGACGTTTAACTATTGGAGAAATTTTAAATTTGAATATTGGTATATTTATATATATTAAAATAACTTAATTAAAGCAAAAAGTCACCAAAGTATTTTTTTTGTATAAATTATTTTGTTTTAAAATATAAAAATTTGTGTGCATGTAACTTAAGTTATGTTAATATTGATTGGCCCAAATGAAGGTTAATAATATTACATGTGCAACTATGGTGATAAACATGTGACGATTATTAGGTTTTACATGTGAGTAATACATCGGTCCAAAGAAAGATTTATTGTTCGACATGTTCTTATTGTTAATGTTTGATTACTCCACCAATATATCACTTACAAGTTAATATTTTGTCCAAAGATGAAATATTAATGGAGTGTCCGATATCTTGATATGAGGTTTTCCTTTTTTCAAATTATTTTAGTTTAAATTTAAAGTCTTATGTGAGGTTATTTTGATTTATTCAGCTATTATTATATTTGCCAACATCACTGTATGTTGTTTTGGGATAAATATATATATACATATATATACTATTATCTTTTAATTTAATTGAAAGATGAAATTAAGAAAAATATTTAGAAACAAATAAATTCAGAAATTGGCTTTGGATTTTAATTAAGGATGTCTAATATTTTAAATAGATTAGTTGACACAAAATGCCACCAAAGTGACCTCTTTTGTGTATATTAGTTTATTTAAAATATCAAGATGATTATATGTTTTTGTGATTCATGTGTTTATTAATTGACCCAAAAGTAAGTTAATATTTGGCAGAATTTCAACGACATCTGTGGTGATAAATGTGTGACAATTATAAGGTATTTTATGTGAGCAATAAGTTAGTCCAAAGATTAATTAATTGTTTGACATAATTTATTGTCAATGTTTGATTGCTACAACAAGAGTACTGTTTACTGTTAATATTACTGTTCAAAGACTTGATATTAATGTCGTGTTTGGTATCTTGAGATGGGATTAGCCATTATCATAAATTTATTGTTTACTTATGAATATTGATGTGAGCTTATTTTTATTTTTTGTTCTATATTCAGCTAATTCATCTTCTACTGCCACAATATCTGCTAACATAAATTCTATATCCATGCTTACTGGGACTGATTTTAGTGAATGGAAAGGCACTTACTTATAGTGTTTGGTTGTATGAACATAAACATTGCACTAAGGGAAGAACAACTTGCACCTCTTAATATGGAAAACACCCCTTATGTTAAACGAAATTTTGAGAGGTGGGATCGTTCAAATTGCATGAGTCCAATGATCATGAAGTACAACATTTCAAAAGTCTTTAGGGGCAAAGAATATAAAAATATTACTTAGGCCAAAGTTTCCTTGACGAAATTGAGAAACATTTTGCTAAAAACGATAAGGTTGAAATGACATCACTTCTGACTTCTTTGATGTCTATAAAGTATGTTAGAATTAAATGACCCGAATCCTTATTTAAATAGAATACAGTGGTAAAATAAAATAAAAGTAAAATCCATATAGAACTACACTTCTTTTATTTTATTTTAGAGTAAGGTTTTTTAAACCTTATTAAACTCCATCTATTTTATATTGATTAGAATAAGGTGTTTCAATCCTACTAGAATATGGCTTTACAAGCCTATAAATAGACATAATTTATTCCTCTTGTAATAAAATTTGAATTCGACCTAGTGAATTTTCTTCTCCTCTGCCCGTGGTTTTTTTCCCGAAAAGGTTTCCACATAAAATCTATGTTCTTTATTTTATTTTATTTTATTTTATTTTTATTTTTATTTTATTTTCATTAAACTGGTATCAGAGCTTTCAGGTTATTTATCTCGATCACGGTAATAGCGTATTTGAAGTATGAAATTTCGCTGTTGGATCGCAACACTAGATTTGCGTTGTGGCAGACTAAGATGCAAGTAGTTCTTGTGCAGATGGATCTGGAGGATGCCCTGCTAGGGATAGATAAGATGCCTTTGACATTAACAGATGAAGAGAAGAAGCGTAAGGTTACATCTGTATTTGTCCAATGAAATTTTGCAGGATGTGATGAAGGAGAAGACCGCCGCTGCATTATGGAAGAGGCTAAAACAAATATGTATGTCGAAAACTCTAACAAGTAAGTTGTATATGAAGCAGCGTCTTTATGCTCATCGTTTGGAGGAAGGTGCGTCTGTACGTGAACACTTAACAGTGTTTAAAGAAATTCTCTCAAACTTGAAGGCCATAGAGGTTCAGTATGATAAGGAAGATCTAGGGTTTATTCTACTTTGTTCGTTGCCCCCGTCTTATTCAAACTTTAGAGACACAATTTTATATAGTCGTTAGTCTTTCACAGTTGATGATATTTATGATTCTTTGACCTCGTATGATAAGATGAAGCATCTTCTGGTTAAACTTGACTCTCAGAGAGAGGGTCTCATTGTTCGTGGGAGACAAGATCGAAATATTGATGATGATCGTAGAAGGACACAAGAACAGAATCCTCACGGTAAATCTAAAGGTAGATCAAAGTCTTCAAACAGAGATAAAATTTGTAACTTTTGTAAGAAGAAAGGGCACATTAAATTTGAGTGCTATAAGCTACAGAACAAGATTAAAAGGGAGGCTGCAAATCAAAAGGGAAAACAACTAGAAAATTTCGGTGAAGCTGATGTTGTAAAAGACTACAGTGATGGTGAACTTCTAGTCGCTTCTATCAACAATTCTAAAGTGAACGAGGTGTGGATACTTGATTCAAGCTACACCTTCCACATGAGTCCCAATCGAGATTGGTTTACAACTTACGAAACAGTGTCTAAAGGTGTTTTTTATGGGAAATAATGTTTCATGTAAAATCACAAGTGTTGGAACAATTAAAGTTAAGATGTTTGATGGAGTTGTCAGAACACTTAGTGACGTACGACATGTTCTAGATTGAAGAGAAACTTAATTTCGTTGAGTACTATTGATTCAAAAGGGTACAGATACACAGCTGAAAGTGAAGTTTTAAAGATTTCCAAAGGTTCCCTTATTGTTATGAAAGGGCAGAGAAAGACTACCAAGTTATATGTTTTGCAGGGTTCTACTGTTATTGGTGATGCAGCTGTCGCTTCCTCTTCCTTGTCAGATGATGATATTACTAAACTTTGGCATAGGCACCTAGGGCATATAAGTGAGAATGGCATGACAGAATTGAGCAAAAGAGGACTTCTTGATAGGCAAGGAATTTGCAAACTGAAGTTCCGTGAGCACTGTGTTTTTGGGAAATAAAAGATAGTTTGATTCACCAGAGGAATCCATAACACGAAGGGAACATTGGAATATATTCATTCTGATCTGTAGGGATCATCCAGAGTGCCTTCGAAAGGTGGAGCTAATTATATGCTAACTTTTATTAATGATTTTTCCAAAAAAGTTTGGGCGTTCTTCTTGAAGCAGAAAAGCAATGTGTTTTCTGCATTTAAGTCTTGGAAAATTATGATTGAAAAACATAAGGGAAAACAAATAAAATACCTCAGCACAGACAATGGCTCAGAGTTCTGTTCTGATGAGTTTAATAGACTGTGCAAGTCAGAAGGGATCATAAGACACTTGACAGTTCGTCATACTCCACAGCAAAACGGCATTGCAGAACGAATGAACAGAATGATCATGGAAAAGGTTCGATGTATGTTGTCAAATGCCAACTTACCAAAGTCGTTTTGGGCAAAAGCAGCCTCTACTGCATTTTTTTGATCAACCGATCTCCATCAGTTGCCATTGAGAAAAAGACTCCACAAGAGGTATGGTCTAGTAATCCTACTAATTATTCTGACTTAAAGATCTTTGGGTGTCCTGCATATGCTCATGTTGATAATGGAAAATTGGAACCGAGATCCATTAAATGTGTTTTTCTTGGTTATAAAGCCGATGTAAAAGGGTATAAGTTATGGTATCCTAAAAATAAAAAAGTTGTGATTAGCAGAGATGTCATTTTTGATGAAACTACTATGCTACTTAACTTATCTCTTAAAGACTCTTCCAATAAAGAAAATCAAAAGTAGGTAAAGCATCAGATTAATACAGATTCGACTCCTCAAGGCAGTACAAAAATTGAGAATAGAATTGTTTCTTTACCACAATACTCTATTGCCAAAAACAGAACTAGAAGAGAAATTAAACCTCTAAAGAAGTATGCCGAGGCTGATCTAGTTACTTATGCTTTAAATGTGGCTGAAGATATAGATGCAAACCGAGAGCCATCTAATTATTCTGAGGCAGTTAGCTGTGAAGACTCAGAAAAGTGGATGTTTGCTATGCAAGAGGAGATGGAATCACTCCACAAAAACAGAACATGGGATCTTGTGAAACTTCCTAAAGGTAAAAAGGTTGTTCGTTGTAAATGGGTGTTTAAAAATAAAAAAAAGGGACTCTAGGAGTTAAAAAATCTAGATATAAAGCAAGGCTTGTTACAAAGGGTTACAGTCAAATTCTAGGAATAGACTTCACAGATGTATTCTCCCTAGTTGTGAAGCATAGTTCGATTCGAGCTTTGCTTGGTATTGTGGCCATGCATGATTTGGAGCTTAAGTAGTTAGATGTAAAAACTGCATTTTGCATGGAGAACTTGAGGAGGACATTTACATGCAACAACCTGAGGGTTTTACAGTCTCAGAAAAAAAGGACTATGTTTGCTTGCTGAAAAAGTCCCTTTATGGTTTGAAACAGTCACCAAGATAGTGGTACAAGAGGTTTGATTCCTTTATGACTTCTTATGATTTCAAAAGAAGTAGTTTTGACAGTTGTGTTTACTTTAAGAAAAACAGTGATGGTTCTTTCGTGTATCTACTTCTTTATGTTGATGACATGTTGATAGCAGCAAAAAATAAAGGAGAGATAAGAAAGGTCAAAGCCCAACTAAGTGAAGAATTTGAGATGAAAGATTTGGGACTAGCAAAGAAGATACTTGGTATGGAGATTCTCAGAGATAAAAAAGCAAGTAAATTATACCTAAGTCAGAAGGGGTACATTGAGAAAGTTCTTTGTAGGTTCACTATGCAGAGTGCTAAGCCTGTTAGTACTCTTTTAGCAGCCCATTTCAGACTTTCATCGGCTTTGCCTCCACAATCAAATGATGAGATTGAGTACATGTCACATGTTCCATACTCTAGTGCAATGGGATCTCTCATGTATGTTATGGTTTGTTCACGACCAGATTTATCATATCACGCATCAAATGCGATTAAGCGAGATACATGGCGAATCCTCAGAAGAACACCGAAAGCGATTAGTGGATTTTAAGATACTTACGAGGTACTACTGATGTATGCTTACAATTTGGAAGAATTAGTGATGGAGTTATTAGGTATGTTAATGCTAATTTTGCTGGAGACTTTGATAGAAGAAGATCTCTCATAGGTTATGTCTTTACAGTCAGAGGTTGTGCAATCAGTTGGAAAGCCACTTTACAAACTACAGTCACTTTGTCTACCACTGAAGCTGAGTACATGGCGATTACTGAGGCTTGTAAAAAAGCTGTTTGGTTGAAGGGACTCTTTAGTGAACTCAATGAAGACTTCAAATTAGTATAGTATTTTGTGATAGTCAGAGTGCAATCTTCCTTACAAAAGATCAAATATTTCATGAGAGAACAAAACATATTGATGTTCGGTATCATTTTGTTCGTGATATTATTGCTCGTGGTGATATTGTTGTGAGTAAAATTAGTACTCATGAAAATCCTGCAGATATGATGACTAAGTCACTTCTTATAACCAAGTTTGAGCATTGCTTAGACTTGGTTGGTGTTCATTGTTGAAGTTAAACCCTTAAGGGGTTTTATGGAAGAGGTGGAGAACTTGTTCGTTGAGAGTTTGCGATGAAGAACTTGTTCATTGAGAATTCGTGTCAAGGTGGAGATTGTTAGAATTAAATGACTCGAATCCTTATTTAAATAAAATACAGTGGTAAAATAAAATAGAAGTAAAATCCATATAGATATACACTTCTTTTATTTTATTTTAGAGTAAGGCTTTTTAAACCTTATTAAACTTCATCTATTTTATATTGATTAGAATAAGGTGTTTCAATCCTACTAGAATATGGCTTTACAAGCCTATAAATAGACATAGTCTATTCCTCTTGTAATTAAATTTGAATTCGACATAGTGAATTTTCTTCTCCTCTGCCCGTGGTTTTTTTCCCGAAAAGGTTTCCACGTAAAATCTGTATGTTCTTTATTTTATTTTATTTTATTTTCACAAAATATAAGGGTCAAGGAAATTCTGAGCAATCTAAGGGCAATGAGCTTTATGATCCCACAATTAGGAATATTTTTGAGATGAGAATTGCAACATTCTTTTAGGGTGTTGATTTTGAAGGGAGAAATAAGGTTAGAGACATTGCTTTTAAGGATGAATTAAATTCTAACTCAGTTTCTACTATCACTTTTGACGATGTTTAGGTTCTCATACCTATCATTGATTAAGAAGTGAATCCAGAGCCTTAATAAGACAATGTTAAACAACTCCCTATTCAATATGAGGTAATTTTTTAAGAAGAACAAACTCAACAACATTAAGAATGAATGTCATTAAAAAGGTCCACTAGAGAAAAGGTTATAATGGCTTTAGTGGAATATTTTGACCTTAAGCTACATCAAATGAATATTAAGTTAATGGTTTCTCAATGGTAACATTGATCATACATTTATATGGTGCAATTAGAAAACTTTGTGTCTAATGATGAAAAGGTAATGATTTGCAAATTAAATAACTTCATCTATGGGCTTAAGCAGACTTCTCATTAGTAATATTACAAATTTTACCAAATGATTATCTTATTCGATTTAGAGATGAATTTTGTTGATAATCGTATATACCATAAGTTTAGTGGGAGTAAGGTTCTTTATTTGGTTTTATATGTTAATGACATATTGCTTGTCAATAATAAGTATAGACTCAATCAATGCCCTAAGAATGATTTTGAGATTACAAAAATGTTTAAGATTTTTTACATTTTAGCAGTGGAAAGTCTAATGTACATTCAAGTTTGTATACATTGGAATATTGTGTACATTAATGGGATGTTAGGCAGATATTTTCAGCAACCCTAATTTGGAGCATTAGATAGCATTCAAGAGGGTTATAAGGTATTTTTAAAAAACAAAAGATTACATGCTCACGTATCGGAGATCTAAACAGTTTGAGATCATCAGGTATACAGAACTTCGATTTTGACGGAATATTGATACAATATTTTGTCACTAAGGTGCAAATTATGAAAACAAATTGCAGTCTTTTATTCCAATAGCAATAGGAGTACATCAAAGTCAAAACATAGACTTTAAGTTACTGGTTGTTAAAGTAAAAGTTCAGAGTGGCTAGGAGCCTATAAAGCATATTAGGACAAACTCCATGATTACAGATCCGCTTACTAAGGAACCACACCTAAGGTTTTATAAGAGCACAATACTCATATGGGTGTAATGTCATTTAAAGGATATTTGATTTTAGTGGGAGTTTGTATTTTTAAATGCTTTTATGTTATAGACACATTTTCAGTTATTTCAGTTTAAAGATATTAAGTTTATTTTCTGCAGAAATAAAGTTTATTTGGTTTATTCACACTCTGATTTTGGTAAGGTTTGATCTCACTAAGAAAGACTAGTTGGAAATATACATGTTTAGATCATATTGCATGTAATTTCCACGCTACACGTCCATACTTGATCTATGTCATTTGGTTGTGCTAATATACGTGATCATGGATGGATTTAGTTACGATATATGTAACGGAAGTCACATTGGTTCTATGTTAACATAATTAATGGACGAGATTATTCGGAATACCTTTTGGATGTGATAGTAAAATTTTGAGCTCATAAGGTTATATAATAACATGTAATTATAGAGTAATTAGTATATATATGTGGTCCAGGTGGGAGCTTGTTAGAAAATATGGACATCACATATATAATAAGGGTAATTACATGTTATTATTTACTATCATGATAGGTTGGCCCAAATTAAAAGTGATCTAATATGGTTAAAATTTTATTGGGCTTTAATTATTAAATAAAGCATGGGTCAAATATGTGTAGATACTCTAGTAATTGAATTTCAATCAAATTCGAATTAATGATGGGCTAATTAGAATTTGATTAGAACTAATATTCCAAGGTTATAAATATTAGGGTTATGGTCCCCAAATTATACAACAAGATATCTTTTCTAATATCCCATCATTAGGAAAGAGAGAGCAGACATTCTTTGAATTTCTTGTGTGCTTATTTGGAATATCAAATCCCAAAATTCGGTAAAACTTCAAGGAATTCATGGATTCAGGTACGCTTTCGCATCTAGTTTTTTTCTTGATTTGTTATTGATGATTTGACATGATAGATCCTGGTTTATTAAGTTTTATTTCAGATTTATTTTACAAATTCTAACATACGTACAAGCCAAGTAAAGTCCTATTGACCTTTAACTAAGTTTTGTCATGCATTAATGGAGAGATAGATTGAGAAGCAGACATATGAGACTTTTTTTCAATAACTTTCAACTTATTGTAATTCGATTTGGCTTAATTGCTAGATTTGAAACATTCACACACACAGATACATAATAAGTATCAATTGTAGTAGGAAATTTAGAATTTCAGATCTTGAACTTAATTTTGATATGAGGTATTGAGGCAATTTCTAATAATAATTAGGAATAACTAATCTAAGTAGGGTAGGTAGTAGTGATTGTCCTTTTCTTTTGCTAGGAACTAGAAAAACTCTAAGTTCGAGGTGTGATAACTCTAATATCTTAAGAGTTATTTATTCCTTATTTTAGTAGGATTTTAGGATTTTTACTTTATTTTATAATTTAATTTTGTTATATTTTAGGAATTTTATTTCATTGATGTTTTAAGTTAACTATATATTTATAATGTTAAATGGGAATATTTTTGGATGTGTTCTTATCCAATGTAGGTCCAACAAAGCATGAGAAATAATAGCTTGACATAAGTATATTTCCGTTCCAATAAAAAATGTCTCTGCCCTAATGAAAGCAAACAAACAAATTTTCGCTCCAACGGAAAGATTTTTCGTTAGAGTGGCACACATACCTGATAGTTTTTCAAATGTTACAATTTTTAGGGGTTAAAAAAGGGGAAAAAAAGAAACAAAAAGGGGGGAGGGAGAAGAGAAAAAAGAAGAGCTACTCAAGCCTTCACACATCAAGAATTGACGAATTTCAATGAGAATATGAGTTTCTTCATCGTTCTTCATTCTTTTCCTTTTATTATGTCTAGTTATTGTTTTAATTTGAAGATTTTTCTCAAATTCTCCATGAACTAAATCTCTTTTCTAGGGTTACAATATATTTCATGTTTAGTTAATTGAATGTTATCTATTTCCATCTTCTTCTTTTTTTATTGTTGATGGAGTTTAGATTATTTATTCATTCTTGTTCTTTTTTTATAATAGCCTAGTCAGCTATTAGTTTGACAAAACCTAAAGAAATCAGAAGATGACATTTCGTTTTACGTCTAAAATGAATAACTTTTGGCCTTAATAAGATGGGTCAAACTGTGATTCGTAATTAGGATAGGAATATACTTAATCAATTTGGTCTACATTATTGGCATAAGAATATAGCACAATAGTTAAATTAAATTAGTTCTTTAATTGAACGAAAGAGAATTAAGGGAAATTTAGTTCCCCAGGTTAATAACAAACTCTATTAGAATAAATTGGGTGGAGATGAATCAATTAGCTAATGCATTGGATGAAATTATAGTCCTAAGATTTTACTATTGATTGTTTATTTGATTTAATTTGCATTGATTATTTTTGTTTACTTTTAAATTAATTTTATTATTGATTAATTTGGATAGGTTCTAGAGTAATATTTGGTGATTGACACTTCGATTAATAATAGTTCTCTGTGAGATCAATATTTTATACTACTTGGAACAATACTTATACTTGATATCAAAAATATCTATCTAATAATTGAATGAATAAAATTGACTTTGACAAGCCAAAAGAATATCATAGCTCCGTCCTAAGAAAAAGAAAAATTACAAAATTGACCCAAAAACATACTTTGAATTTTTAAATTTTCTAAGTACTTGACCATGCCATCATTCATCCAAATAAATTCATCTGATTTCAACCAACACTTATTTTCATCATAAAATAAAATTAAAAAAAATCAAATGGGAAAAGAATGCTTGGAAGTTGACTTTTGGGTTTTTAAAAACCTTAAAATCGATTTTAGAAGCCCTAACATATGGTTTTTACAAAATCTATGATTCTTAAGCTCAAAACTCAAAAAAGAAAAAGTCTACTTAGTAGTCTTTCAGAAAAATCAAGACATACCAAAATCACAAAATTGAAAGTTTCAAATTTGGGTCAAATAAGGAAATTTTATTTTTTTGAAACCCTAAATTTCAACTTTAAGATCTAAAAAGTCTAGGACTTTTCAATTCTTAAAGAACTTGATCTTATTTTCAAAATCCGACATTTCATGATGTTCGAAATTTCAATCACATTAAAAATCTAAGGATTTATATTAAACAAATATCAAATAATAAATAAAAAGCATGCCAAAGCAAAATCCAAAGTTTCTTAAGGGTTGTCGGCTTTTCCTTTCACCTAGTTCAACATCTTTGTTTCAGTTTTCGTTATAAGATTCCTAATTTATTTTCAACTCACAAGATTTTTTAATTGTAGAAAATTAAAAAGCCTGCATAGAAATAATAGTTCGCACACTAACAATTATATGATACATGCATCCATTTACACATATTTATACATGTAATAAATTGTGAATGTCGTTTTTTTTTCAATTTAATCACATAAGAGAGAATAACCTAGACTCTTATGTCAATTATTGAAAAAATTAGTATGAAAATTATTTGAGTAGACATAATAAAATTTTAATATTGTTTCGTAAAAACAAGACCTTTATTGTAATATCTATTATAATAAATCTAATCTAATATAGTATTTGTGTTTGTAAGTATTG
Source organism: Gossypium longicalyx (assembly GCA_025698465.1). Taxonomy (NCBI): domain Eukaryota; kingdom Viridiplantae; phylum Streptophyta; class Magnoliopsida; order Malvales; family Malvaceae; genus Gossypium; species Gossypium longicalyx. The sequence continues at coordinate 48,424,810 of CM046995.1, forward strand.
GAAAGGAAGAAAACGCAATCCTGGGTTTTTTTTTTTTTTTTTTTCAAAATTGTATTTTTGATATTTTTTTATCACAAAGTAATATCTTTTTTAAAAATGAAATAAATATTTTTAAAAAATACTCATATTCCAAACTTATGTTCACATATTCAAAATGTATTCTCATATTTACGAATTGTTGAGTTGTAATAAAAGTTCATTTCATTTATGTAGAATTGTTTTTTAAATATTAAAATTAAACTCGTTTAATTTAAATTTCAGGTAACGTTATTAAAACGGTAAATATTAAAATTAAATTAATTTTTAGAATTAAACACATTTCATTTAATTTTTGAATAATTTTTAATTTATTATTAAAATGACAAACATCATCAATCACACCTTTAAAGGAAATTGATATTTCTTGAGAAATCATCTCAGGGTAATAAAAACCATTTTGATGTTATAAAGAAATGTTTGAAATTTTACACATTTGAATACAGAGATAAAAGTGGAGTCCCGAGTTTCAAGAATGTTAAATTACTATTCTTCTGTTAAAAAGACTACCAGAAAAAGCTTAGGAACAGCACTGCAAATCAAGTTAACAATTTCAAAATCTCAACTCCTGCAGTATCATACTCGCACTAAATCCAAACTCTTGAGATAACAATTCAACTCAACAACTTCCTTTCTCAGTCAAAGTACCTGCTCCTGTCTCGGTCTCTATCCCGCCCATAATCTCTATCTCGCTCATAATTATAATCACGACTCCGATCCTTTCCCCTATCCCTCTCTCTACTTCGACTACGGCGTCTTTCCCTATCTTCACGCCCTCTATTCTTGCTACTTTCTCTATCTCTGCTTCTTTCTCTTCCATTCCTGTCAATTACACCTGCCAGATACCCACTTTTACTACAACATTATGATACTCCAAAACATCAAAACACTGCAGAAGATTTAAGTAAATACCTTGTTTTATTTAAATCGAGAAAAAAAAAAAAAAGAACACCTTTTCTTTACAGGGTAAAAATTTAGAAAAAGAGTTGTTTTCTTTAGGTTGTATAAAAGTGAACTACACCTATATGAAAGTTTTCAATGAGTACCTATCTGGGCTAAATATGATATGAAATGTGGTCACCACCCATATGTATATAGTCTAACTAATCTGAAGCCTAGAAACCTAAACTAGGAGGACCCTCTATCTTTCATTTCCAGTTTGTCCAGTTAATTAAATAACCTTGACATGTATGACAATCGGTATCTAAAACAATGCAATGCCAAATGAAGTAGTTGTCAACATAATGAACCCAATACCTAGTTCATCAACCTCCCAGCCAGCACGGCCTGAACCTGGTAGCGCTCGAGCAGCTTCAGCTTCTTGTGTTTTTGCTCGGAACTTTTTCTTGAGATTGCCAAACTCATCATACATCTCACCATCATCCTGAGATTAACACGTAAATAATTACCATCAAATTAAGATATTCAATGAAATAAGCTTCAAGTAATGATAACAGAGATGTATTTTTACTTCTTCTGCCTCACGACGACGTCGCCTTGTTTCCTCTATCTCTTCTTCATCAAGTTCTTTGTAACCACCAGCACGTCCACCTCTGTTAACCACAGGTTTAAAGCAAACGTAAGATGCTTTGCACATAGCAGAAAAAGTTGAAGGGTAGAAGGAGTGAAAGCTCAGTAATACTGTAGTAAAATGACATAAACAAACTAGCATTCCACTCCATCTACGAAAAGCATATTAAACGAGTCAAATCAATGAGATGTGAACAAAATTAAAAGAAAAGAACACAGAAGAGGAAATGAATCCAATGCTCTAATAATAAAATTAATTAACAAGTTGAAGAATACCATGAAAGCACATAACAAGAATGCCTATGCAGTAATGGCAGTTACTCCAGAACATCACTACAGAATCAGGTAAAACCATTTAAAAGGAATAATGCACTGTGTAGGAGAATGTATGCAATTCAGGTAATAAGAGGAAACTACATTTATTTTCAGTTTTCCCTCAAATGAAGTGAATGTCTAACTAAATTTAGGAATCTTCTTGCTCAGTAGATAGCCAGTTGCACAACAAATTTCAACAAGTTCAAATAACGGTAATGAGTAGCTAAGGAGAAAATGATGGAACAAACTTTAGAAAGTTGAATACCAGTTGTACTAACAAAACCCAATCAAGCCAATAAAATAGCGTCTAACCAGCATATCAAGCCCTTAGTATCATCGCAAAGCAAAATAATTGACAAACATATTTAAGGAAAAATGATGGACACCAGAGTTCCAAGACATTTGGCTCAAATAAATAGTAAGAAAGTAGTAAAAGGAGTTCAAGAGGAAAAAAAAAAAAAGAAATAGAAAAAAACTGCCTGACTACATATCAAGGAGCAAATTTGATACACAGCAAACAAAACTCAAAGCATAAGCCATTTTTGTTCCGAAAAATATTTTTCACTGAAATACTTGAAATAATAATGATAAAGGAAAGAATAGTTTGTGGTCCAGGCCGTTGTGTGTCCTCTAATCATGAAAAAAGAATTGTTAAACTATGAAATAGATGAAGTAAAGGAAAATGGAAGAATTAGCTGGTGTATTGGAATTTTCTTTTATTTTCAATCTCCTTCCAGTAAAGGGAGTGTGGTACAAGTTTCTTTTGGAAAAAGGATCAGTAAGCAAAGCCACGTTTTAGCAACTTTATATGTATTGGCGAAGTTGAAGAACAAAAGGGGGTGTCTCATGCTTGATTGGCAATAGCAAAGGCAACAATATCAATATTGTCAATGAAACATGGTTCTCAGCCTTCTCACCATAGCTCAGAAAAGATAAAAAGATACCAAAGAGAAATCATGGGAAAAAAGAGAAATTGAGGAGACGAGTTAATACAAATGTCCATCCAAAACCAAAAGGTAAATCAGAGAAAAAAGAAACACTTTTAAGATTGATGACTTATTCATATATGAATTAAAGGTCAAAATCACCTCAAGGATACTCTTACAATTAGAATGAAATGAAGCAAACCATCAAGCTACACAAAGCCAGCCTAGAAAAGTAAATCAACAATACAAAGACAAAAGATCAATTTTTCAATGAAAATATCCATGAGATTTTAATTTGTATCTAAGATTCGAATATATCAATTACTTATCAATACCTCACACCACCCTCATTGTGACCAGGTTTATTAGTGTTGCAAATATTGCATTTCATACGCTTAGCCCAGTTGATGTTACCACACCTGTTAAACAGAAATTCAAAGAATTGACATAAATAACATTGCGCAAAAGATGACTTTGCATTCAAATATAAAAACACACCAGCATTTCTTAACATTGGTAGAGTTAAAACATTTAAAGCACCATAAAAACCATCCCTAGTGGCTCCTAACCAATTTGCACAATACAGCAAAATATTAAAGACATCCCTTTGGCTTAGCTCAAGTAGCAAGAGAGGGGGCATGCTAGGGTAGAGATCTCAGGTTCAAGCAGTAGTGCTCTCCTTTATACCAAATAAACAGAAAAACTAAAAGGAAATATTGACTTCCCTACGACCACACAAGGACCAGAAAAAATAAATATTTCACTTGAGCATTAGAAGTCATACATAGGGCAAGGCCAATCATTTGGGCCAAAAAGTCCACCAGTAGCAGCTACTGCTCGGCCATGAACTCCAGAATCAGGAGCACCACGACCCCGCCCACGACCACCAGCCCCTCCGCCACCAGATGCACCTGCAGGTCGAGCAGTTCCACATCGATTGCACACACCACGAAATGAAAAATTGACATTGGAACAACTGCCACCAGAAAAAATATATATTATATGAATTATGGACATAACAATCAAAGGAAAAGACAACTGGAAGGAAAAGTTATAAAAAGAGCAAGAAGAAGCTGCTCACCAATATCACATCACAGACCTTGTATTTGGACAGAGCCAATCTCCCTCCTGTTGCCACATCTTCCCTGAAGAATCAACCCGACCTCTACCCCTTCCACTACCCCCATCCATGTCCTTTGCTGCATCATCCTCAAATCCACCACCATCAGCAGCTGCAGTTGGAACATCTACACCAGCATTACTACTCTTACTCTCTGCCATAAAAACACCAATTGTGCTCCCATGGAAATCCTTGTCATTAAACCATTCAACAGCAGCTAACGCAGCATGTGGATCCTCATAAGTAACCGTCGCATCACCTTTTGGCTCATTTGTCACTTTATCTCGGTATAACCATACCTTAGGTCGACCAGTTCGCTTATCTTTCTATAAAATCAGCAAAAAGACGACAATAAGTGGCAGATAACACAAACAGCCGCACACATTTTGTTTTTACATCAAAGCTTTATGAATACCTTTAGCAAGCCAATGGTTCCAAAATACTCGGCTAACATAATTTCATCAGTTCCCTCAGGTAAATTACAAACATAGATGGAACCATTTGTAGGGTATCCTCTTCCTGAATTGCTTGCCATAGTTTCTTCACCTCATCAAAATCCTTCTCGAAAGTTCTAAACAAAATTAAATGCTTTGCTAAAATTATAATTAGAAATAAATGTAAAAAAAATGCTTAATTGATACTGCATAGTGACATTAACAGAAAATGTTATAAAATGTTATTAATATTACAACGAAATAAACACAGATAGATCTCACCTTAATTCTTTTTCTTATTTTTTAGAGGAAAAAGAAAAGATTGAAGCTAAATCGAAATTTTAAACTAAATAAATTTAAAACGCTAAAATTTAGGATAATCGGGAAACATAGATAAAGATCTGAAGCGTAGAAATTAAGGGAAAGGAGACAAGGTATTCTCACTGGTAGTAGAGGCGCAGGCGGCGGTGCTGGAAGATCAAATATGTGAAAGTGATGACAGCGGTGATTTCGTCCTCCTCACGATGCGACTTGTGGATAGGGCTTCGTTTTGTTATAACGGGTGCTGCCGAGAGTGGCGTCTCTCGCTCCGGTGCGGCTATTATTATTAATTAATTAAACTCTTATAGTTTTTTTTAATGTATCTCATTTGGTTACTAAATTTGATTTAAATACTTAATTTGATATTAGATTCAACAGATATTTAACATATGCTCTAATAAGGAAATATAAATATTCGAATAAAAAAAAAACACACTCCGAATATTAAAATCAAATTTATATACAATTAAAAAACTTAAATTTAAATTTCAAATAATATATTAACCCTTTTTATTTCGAATTAACAAAAATAATATTACAATTCCTGAATAGATAAATCTTTTATCTAAAAATACTCTTTGAAGCTATTAATGCAAATTCAAAACTTTTATGGATATAGAAGTATTTTAGACAATCACCACATCACACTAATTTCGCTCTTCTAACCATTTTCCTTTTGAGTTGGAACAAAAGCTTATTCATCATTTGGATTCCTAGTAATTGTAAGGTTAAATTATATAAATAATTACTCAATTTTGGTTCTAATAATAAAACAGTCATTTAATTTTCAATTCAATCACTAACGTTATCAAAAAGTGACAAATCAATTACCTATTTTGTTATTAATGTTAGTAACTGACTTGTTATTTTTCTAAAGTTTAGTAACCGAGTTAAAAGTTAAATGACTATTTTATTATTAGAACTAAAGTTAAGTGACTGTTGATATAATTTAACCTAATTTTAAAGGTTAATACAAAATTTGACAACTTTACTATTGGCTAGATTTTAAAAATGGCTTTGAAAATTTGAGTTTAATCCCAGTATATTTTCTAAATTTTTAATATATTATAAATATTATGTAATTTATCTTACATAAAAAATTAAATCTATAATAATATATAATATTAAAATATGTAAAAAATTGGTAAAATGGATATATATATATAATTTTAATAAATAGAAAAGTATGTAAAACTATCAAATATTGAACTAAAAATAATATAAATAGTTTTCAAAAAATATGAGAGAGTGCAGGAAAATTTTAAGCCTATAAGTTTGGTTAAATTAAGTTAATATCATACTTAAACTCAACTTAACTCGGCCCATGAAGGCTCCTCCCTTGCATTAATTACACAGTTTTTAGTCTTTTACCTCTATAATATATAATAACTTATAACTAATATTTTTAGAACCAGACTGATGGTCGAATCAATCAAGTCATCGATTTTTTGGTTTGACTAATTTAATTAAAAAATCATTAAAATTTAAAAAAAAAGTTTAATGGTACTTGATCTAATCGGTTCAAAACCATTACCTGAACCGGTACATCATTGTTTATAACCAAGATAACATCAACGAGATTATGAAGTCATGTGAAGAAACGTAGATTGGATCTAGTTCACATTGTACTGGCTAAATAAACTCGTTATTCTATTCAGCAAGTTGACTTTCTTTTTAATTTCTATGTTCAACGCAAGAGAGAGGTGGACTGAATAAGTAGAGTTGTCCACATGGACGCCATGTCCAACAAAAGAAGGTGTGGGATGGAGAAGCAGAACAAAGTGCTGCTACTGGGAATATGGGCGAGTCTGTACACAAAAAGGGTAGAGCTGGCACTCAAGCTTAAAGGCATATCCCACGAGTATGTTGAAGAAGATATGTTTAACAAAAGTCCATTGGTGTTCAAGTACAATCCTATTCACCAAAGGCTTCCAATACTTGTTCACAATGGAAATCCCATTGTTGAGTCGCTTGTCATCATTGAATACATTGATGAAACTTGGAAAAATAGCCCCCCAATTTTGCCTGCTGATCCCTACAAAAAGAGCCAACTTCGCCTCTGGGCTACCTTCATTCATCAGTCGCAGGTACGAATATACACAAATATCTTTAAAAATAATGAATGTTCACTATCATTTTAATTAATTTCATATTTTATTGGGTGTAGTTGTTTGAGACAATGGTTAAAGTTTTGAAATCTGATGGAGAAGAACAAGAAAAAGACATAAACAAGATGTTGGAGACAATAAAGGTGTTGGAGGAGGGAGTGAAGGACATTTTCTCAGACGACAACAACGTGGGATACCTTGACTTTGTAATATGTTCAGTGTTTAGCTTCCATGTTGCCATGGAAGAGGTCCTTGGGATTAAAATGGTAGACTCGGAGAAGATCCCACTGCTACACTCTTGGGTGACGAAGCTAAACCATTTAGCTTTGGTGTGTTATGGATTGGTTGAGTAGTTGTTAATCTGTTAATATCAGTCTGTTAAGAAGTTGTTAGCAGCAGTTGTAGGCCTACTTAAGCTTACTTCTTCTATATAAGACAAGTACTCTGTACATAATAAGAGCAAGAAATAACAGAATAATACCTTCATTTTCTTTACTGTTTTCTGTATTGGTCCTTGAAGAGTTCTCCGTTTATTGAAATTCTATCATGGTATCAGTCGCCTCTTGATTCTGGACCTATGGCTCACATGAACTCCACTGATTCTGCTTCTACTGATGGTGGTTGCACTGCGTTTCAAGGTGACAAGGTGGTGACTTCGTTTTCTCGACATGATGTCGTGAAGCTCGATGATGGCACCTTCATTCAGTGGCGTCAACAGGTACGTCTCATTCTTGGTGGTTATGGTTTACTCGGATTTGTGGATGGTACGGTGTCTCCGCCATCGCGGTTTGTTGCGTCCCCGGATGGATCTCTTGTTCTTAATCCCTCTGCTCAAGTGTTTGATCAGCAAGATCAATTACTTACTTCGTGGCTGCTCTCCACGATCAGTTCTTCGTGTTTGTCTTCATTTACAGATGCTAGGTTCGCCTGTGATGTGTGGACTACGGCGACAAGTCTCTTCGCTGCGGATACCGGTGCCAAACAGTATTGGATCAGGCATGAACTTCACTCGCTAAAAAAAGGTGCACTGTCTATTAAGGAGTACGTTGCCAAGATTAAAAATCTATGTGCTTTGTTGGCGGCCTCGGGCACTCGAATCTCGGAGGAGGAGAAGGCGCAAGTGATGCTCGCCGGACTACCGTCTGATTTTGATGCGGTTGTTTCCTCGGTATCTTTGGCGTCTGAACCAGTGCCGTTTCAATTCCTTGTTGAGGCACTGCTCGAGTGTGAAAATCGACCATTGAGGGCCGTCCAGGAGGTTGTTATGCATGCTAACCTTGTTGAGGGGGTCTCATCGCTGACTTCAGTGAGTTTGGCTCGTGGTGGTCGTCCGTCGGCGAGTGGTCGTGGGCGTGGTTTTCGACCACAGATTCAATGCCAGATCTGTAATCGGATCGGGCATCTTGCTCAAAAGTGCTACTACCGGTTTCGTCGAGACTTTGATGGACCTCCGGCGGAGGCTCGGGCGTCGGATGCTGCTCCTGCTCTTGGTGGGGCTCGATCGGTTCATCTTACTCCTCAAGGAGATTTCGGTGATGGCGTTGGAGGACCTTCCTTTCAACGAATGAGGTTCACACATTCTCTTGGTCAAAATCAGTTTCAATTTGGTCAAAATCAACATGCCTTTAGACCAAATTATGCTTTTGGTCAAAATTGGAATCCAGCTGGCTATTATGGTGGGCCGCATGGTGCTTTGGATGGTCATGTGCCTAGGCCTGGGCCTAATAGGCCAAATTTAGCTAATGATCCTTATAATAAGTTTGGAGCTGGAAATTTCGGTAGGCATTTAAATGAGTGTGGGCCCGTCAGCAATTGTGTTCAAGTTGGGTATCCTTTGAATCGTGATCCGGTCATTGGTGATCCTTCGGCTCCGCCTATTCCTTGGATAACGAAGCCGCGAGCTCGTGTTTATAGTGGTTCCGATCCATGTATTGGTCTTCCTCGGGTTGGTGATTTACATGCGTCTGATTTTTCAGCGTCTGACTCACATGTTAATACTGCTCAGGTTGGTTCCAATGGTCGTGACACTGATGGATACATTCCCGTCCCTGTTGGGTCTGACTCTTGGTACCCAGATTCGGGAGCTAGCAATCATGTCTGTCGCGATGCTTCGGCTCTTCAAGGTTCGTCTCCGTATTTCGGTAAGTCCTCTCTTTTGATGGGTGACGGCACTCCTGCCCCAATATCTTCTGTTGGCACTTGTGTTTTACCTACGCAATCTAAATTACTTCGGTTATCTGATGTGTTGTGTGTCCCACGAATACGTAAAAACCTGATGTCTGTCTCTCAATTTGCTAGAGATAATAATGTATATTTTGAGTTTCACCCCACATATTGTGTTGTTAAGGACATTGTGACCGAAAACGCTTCACGAAGGCCACATTCATGATGGGCTATATCGATTCGCTACTACTGAAAATGACTAGGCGCATGCCTTCGGTTCGATGGCTATTACATTGAATTTCAGAATAAATCTAATAAAGGTGATGTGTTTTCTTTGTGGCATAAACGCCTTGGCCACCCGTCTACTTGTGTTGTTAAAAGTATTCTAAACAAATGTAATGTTGTGTTGGCAAAAGACTGTCTTGATGGTGTGTGTACAGTATGTCAAAAAGGAAAATCTCAGAAGTTGCCCTTTATTTGTTCTACTACTGAATATAGTACTCCCTTTGAATTGGTTGTTTCTGATCTATGGGGCCCTGCATCTGTTTATTGTGGGAATAATTGGTATTATATAGCATTTGTTGATGTATGTACTCGATTTATGTGGGTGTACTTGCTGCGACAAAAGTCACAAGCACTCCAATGTTTTGTTCAATTTCAACAACTTGTTAAAACTCAATTTGGGGTGAGTATTAAACGGTTTCAGAGTGATTGGGGTGGCGAGTATCGTGCATTCACATCGCTACTTGCTTCTCAAGGAATTATTCATCGTATCACATGCCCACACACTTCTGAATAAAATGGGGTGGTTGAGCGCAAACATCGTCACATTGTTGATATGGGTATGACTCTTCTAGCTCAGGCTGGTTTGTCTATGGAATACTGGGGCTATGCCTTCTGTTGTGTTGTCCATCTCATCAATCGCCTACCTACTGTAGCTTTGAAGGGTCAAACTCCTTTTCAGGCTTTGTATGGACACGCCCCCACTTACGATCATCTGCGGGTGTTCGGGTGTTGTTGCTTTCCTTATTTGAGCCCTTTTTCGTCGCATAAGCTAGATTTTCGCTCTCAACCTTCTATTTTTTTGGGCTATAGTCCTCACCACAAAGGATATCAGTGCCTTCTACCTTCTGGGAAAATTTTGGTTTCTCGTCATGTTGTCTTTGATGAAGCTCGTTTTTTGTCATCCACTGCTGCTCCGAGTTCCGCGCCTGTGCAAAGCTCATCTGTGCCCACGTTTGTTCCACTTGTTCGACCTCCTCTCCCACAATTTGTTGGTGTTTCTCGCTCGGATGCTTCTTCGTCGGATCAATTGTCTCCTCCAGGTAGTTGTTCTTCTTCTGCTCTCGCCTCTCGATCACCGGTTGGGTCCGATCGAGAGTCCATGGGTGTTCATCCGTGCTGATGTTTCCTCTGGTGCTACTGCTGTTGAGGAAGGCCCTGCTAGCCATTCTGTCGTTGATACTCATGTATCTAATACGCATCCGATGGTGACGCGAGCTAAGGCTGGTATTTTTAAGCCTAAGGTTCTGCATGTTGAAGTTACCGAACCGTCTACAATTGAGGAAGCTATGTCCACTCCAGAATGGCATTCTGCGGCTCAAGATGAATATGATGCTCTCATTCGCAATTCTACCTGGGAGCTTGTTCCTCTTCCACTTAACCGAAAGGTTATAAGTGCAAATGGCTCTTCAAGGTCAAGAAGAATCCTGATGGGACAATTGATCGCCGAAAGGCTCGGTTAGTTGTTAAGGGCTGTTCGCAAGTCCCTGGCTGTGATTTCAAGGAAACGTTCAGTCTGGTAATCAAGCTAGCTACTATACGAATAATATTGTCCATTGCTGTGACTAAGGGTTGGTCTTTACGACAAGTTGATGTAAATAATACGTTTCTGAATGGTGATCTGACTGATAAAGTGTTTATGCAGCAGCCCCCTGGCTATGTCCAATCAGGTCCAAATGGTGAGCAACTTGTGTGTCGTCTAACGAAGGCTTTGTATGGTTTAAGGCAAGCTCCGCGTGCCTGGTTTATCAAATTACGGGAATTTCTTGTTTCTTCTGGGTTTGTTCTCTCTAAATCGGATGCTTCTTTATTTGTTCGAGTTTCTTCAGAGTTTACACTTTATGTACTTGTTTATGTGGATGATATTGTTATCACTGGCAGTTCATCTGACGAGATAAATTGTTTTGTTCAGCGATTACATAATGAGTTTGCTTTAAAGGATATGGGTGAGCTCCATTATTTTTTGGGTATTGAAGTTAATCGGTCTTCCTCTGGTAGTCTTCACTTGTCTCAGCGCAAAATACATTCGAGAGCTTCTTACTCGAAGTTCTATGGCTAATGCCAAAGGTGTTCATACACCAATGGTAAGTTCATCTGTTTTGACTAAAAATGAGGGTGAGCAGTTGCGCGATCCTCACCGAATATCGCAGTCTTGCGGGAGCACTTCAGTATGTTGTTCTAACTCGACCGATGTCGCCTATGCTGTTAATCGAGTGTGTCAATTCATGCATGCTCCCACGTCTTCTCATATGGTGGCCTTAAAACGAATTTTGCGATACTTATGTGGAAATCTTTCTTATAAGTTGGTATTTCATCCATCAGATCGTCTTTCATTGGTCGGCTATGCTGATGCAAATTGGGGTCTTGATTTTGATGATCGTCGATCTACCACGGGCTACTGTATATATTTTGGCCATACTTCTATCTCGTGGTGTTCCAAAAAGTAGCCAGTTGTGTCTCGCTCTACGGCAGAGGCCGAGTATCGTAGTTTAGCCGCAGCCACTAGTGATGTGACTTGGCTGGTCTCCTTACTAGCAGAACTCAAGGTTCATTCCGTTGACCTACCGACTATATGGTGCGACAATTCTAGTGCCGTAGCTGTTGCGGCTAATCCTGTCCTTCACTCCAAGTTTAAACATGTTGAGCTTGACTTATTTTTTGTTCGCGAGAAGGTGGCTAGTGGAGATTTGATTGTTGGTGAGGTTCCAGCGTGTGACCAAGTGGCAGATATTCTTACTAAACCGTTGTCGGCATCTCTGTTTAGTCGTTTTCGTCATCTTCTTCGGGTGTTGCCCCTTGAAGAAGGTGGGTGAATGTTATGGATTGGTTGAGTAGTTGTTAATCTGTTAATATCAGTCTGTTAAGAAGTTGTTAGCAGCAGTTGTAGGCCTACTTAAGCTTACTTCTTCTATATAAGACAAGTACTCTGTACATAACAAGAGCAAGAAATAACAGAATAATACCTTCATTTTCTTTACTGTTTTCTGTATTGGTTCTTGAAGAGTTCTCCGTTTATTGAAACTGGTTGAGGTTCTTAAGGTTGTCCGACAGAAAGCACTGAAAGCCGCTTCTGCTACTTGATCTAAGAAATAAGAAGATGATGTTATTTTGTAATGTTGGGATAATAATTTCCAAGGCAGATCATGATAAAATCACTATATATTTTTTATTATATTGGCTCCTGTGGTTTATCAAATCTTCTTTGCTGTTTTATCTTGCCAATTTTGATCGTTAGTATGTTGGATTTTCTCAATGCCATTCTTAATTAATACAACTATTTTAATGTTTTTATTAGGGATAACCCAAATCAAATATATATATTGTTGAAAAGGGATTGTGTGAAACTAGCATGACAAATCATATTTTTTCTCTTGATTTTTAGCATTTTTAGTTAGATTTGAATTATTTCAGAGGAAAAAGCTTAAAATCAAGAGGAAAAATCGAATTTGTCATATTCCTATTGGAAAGGGATAGGGATGACGTAGAATCACAGTTTCATACAATCTTTTCTCATATATTGTTAGTGCAAAATTTTGGTAAGAAATATCTCAAACACATAAATGGAACACAAGCAATAACTTGAACAGAAAAACGAATCAATAGCACAAGGCTCCAAAGCTTGTCTCAAGTCATTATTTTTAATGTTCTATTTGCCCCCCACCTATACTTGGTGTGCAAATGAATTTCATGTTGAAAAATATGGACATCACATATATAATAAGGGTAATTACATCTTATTATTTACTATCATAATAGGTTGGCCCAAATTAAAAGTGATCTAATTTGGTTAGAATTTTATTAGGCTTTAGTTATTAAATAAAGTATGAGTCAAATATGTGTAGATACTCTAGTAATTGAGTTCTAATCAAATTCTAATTAATGATGGGCTAATTAGAATTTGATTAGAACTAATATACTAAGGTTATAAATATTAGGGTTATGGTCCCCAAATTATACACAAGATATCTTTTCTAATATCCCATCATTAGGAAAGAGAGAGTAGATATTTTTTGAATTTCTTGTGTGCTAATTTAAAAGATCAAATCCCCAAGATCCAGTAAAACTTCAAGGAATCCACGGATTCAAGTAAGTTTCCGCATCTAGTTTTGTTATTGATTTATTCTTAATGATTTGACATGATAGATCATGGTTTATTCAGTTTTATTTTTAAATTTATTTTACAAATCTAACAAGTGATATCTGAGCCTTGTTATATCGAATCATTGAGAATTGACTAAGGTTCTTCTTTTGAATAATTGATTCATGAAATTTTATGGGTTTATATATTGATCTTTGAAGGTTTATATTAAAGTAATTTTTTTAAGGTCTTGATTATCTTGAATTCATATTAAAATTTTAGGGTTTTGTTTTAATTTTTTTAATTTGAATAATTTTTGAATTGATGAATTCAATTACAAAAGTTTTTGCATTTTAATCTTTTTCTTGCGATTCAATTATTTTCTTTATTTATGATTTGTGCTACTGTATTTACAAAATCATGTTTCTGTCACTTTGTGCCTTTTCTTTGAAAGCATTATATTTTTATTATTTTTTAATGGTATAAGAAATTTATTTTGATGTTAAAAAAAGGGGTTAACATATACGCATGGTTTAATTCTTTAATATATATTTTATTATATATAAATATATAATATATGCATGTTTTGATTGGTTTAATGCATGTTGTAGTTTCGTATGTATAAATATATAATATATACATGCTTTGATTGATTTAATGCATGTTAGTTTTGGAAAATTATATAAATATATATATATGATTATCTTTTAATTTGATTAAAATATGAAATTAAAGTAAATATTTTGAAACAAATAAATTTAGATTTTGGCTTTTAATTAAGGATGTCTAATATTTTAAATAAATTAGTTGAAACAAAATACCGCTAAAGTGATCTCTTTTGTGTAGATTAGTTTATTTGAAATATTAAGATGATTATATGTTTTTCTGATACATGCGTTTATTAATTGACCCAAAGGTAAGTTAATATTTGGCAGAATTTGAATGACATCTGTGGTGATAAATGTATGATAATTATAAGGTATTTTATGTGAGCAATAAGTTAGTCCAAAGATTAATTTATTATTTGACATAATTTATTGTCAATGTTTGATTGCTACAACAAGAGTACCGCTTACTGTTAATATTACTGTCCAAAGACTTGGCATTAATGTTGTGTTTGGTATCTTGAGATGGGATTAGCCATTATCTTGAATTTGTTATTTACTTATGAATATTGATTTAAACTTGTTTTTGTTCTATATTCAGCTAATTCATCTTCTACTGCCACAATATCTGCTAATATAAATTCTATACCCAAGCTTAATGGGACTAATTTTAAGGAATGGAAAAGGCACTTACTTATAGTGCTTGGTTGTATGGATATAGGCCTTGCACTAAGGGAAGAACAACCTGCACCTCTCACTGCGGAAAGCACCATTGATGTTAGAGGGATTTTGAGAGGTGGGATCTTTCAAATCGCATGAGTTTAATGATCATGAAACACAGTATTCCAGAAGCTTTTAGGGGCAAAGAATCTGAAGAGATTACTCAGGCCAAAGGTTTCCTTGATGAAATTGAAAAATGATAAGGTTGAAATGACATCACTTTTAACTTCTTTGATGTCTATGAAGTAGACGGGTCAAGAAAACGTAAGGGAGTACATTATGGAGATGTTCCATATTGCTTCAAGACTTAAGGCACTTAAGACTGAGCTTTCTAAGGAATTGCTTGTTTTTATGGTTTTGGTATCACTTCCTGCACAGTTTAATCAATTTAAAATTAGTTATAACTGTCAAAAGGAGAAATAGACCCTAAATGAGCTCATTTCTCATTATGTGCAAGAAGAAGAAAGGTTGAAGCATGATAAGTCTAAAAGTGCTCATTTGGTCAATACCCCTAAAGACAAGGGTAAGAAAAGAAAATATCAGAATGAAGCTAGTTGTAACACCCCATACCCGTATCCCACGCAGGGGCGGGATATAAGGCATTACCCAACTTGATTTCATGCACATAAATGATCTCGAGTCACCAAGACTCGGCCCAAATTAAAATTTTTTTCAATTTCTACTTTAAACTTCTTCTACGGACCTATGAGCCCCAAATCAACCATTGAAAACTAATCGGAACCATTCCGGGTCCTTAAGCCAACTATGAAAATTTTACCTCTAAACAGCGCATACGCTCGTGTGGAAGGGTAACATGCCCGTGTCCCACACCCGTGTGGAATTAAATTCTAATTCACACCTACAGGGGTTTTCATATGGCCAGACACATGCCCGTATCCATGGCCCGTGTCCCTCACACGGCAACCGCACGCCCGTGTCTTAGCCCGTGTGCAAAAACTTGGGTATTCTATTTCTGACATCATGTAACGCCCCCACGCCCGAGACCGTCACCGGAGTCGAGTATGAGGTGTTACTAAACTTAATTTAACATTTTAAGAACTTTAGATTATTTGTTTCTACATTCACAGCTTTTTAGCTACTTGCGTTACAGTCACAAGAAAAATCATATCTCGAGTTACGAAACTCGAAATCAAGATCCGTAAATTTTCTCTGAATCTAGACTCATATGCCTATCCACTAATTTTTTTCTAGAATTTTTGGTTGGGCCAATTAGTACAGTTTATTAGTTAAAGTTACCCCTGTTTCAGGGCTTGACTGGTCTGACCTCTGTTTACTACGAACCACTTTTCTCTCTGTATAAAATTCATATGAATATGAGGTTTATTTCTCCTGAAACTAGATTCAATAAGTATTCTGAGGATATAAAATAAGCCACCTAATTATATCTGTACAATTTATGGTAAATTTATAAAGTTGGAACAGGGGATTCAGAAACTGCTCTGACCCTGTTTCACTAAAATTCAAATATCTTCTAACATATAATTCTTTTACCAGTTTAGTTTGTTTCATGTGAAACTAGACATAATAAGCTTCAATTTGATATTTAATACATCACCAAATTCAATTTATATGATTTTTAGTAAATTTTCAAACTCACGTCAGTGTTGCTGTAATATTCTGTTTATGGCAAATTTCATCCTTTTTATGAATTTTCATGAACTAGGTAACTTATTAACTTTCCATAACATCAAACATATTCTAAACTAACCATTTCCATAATTTATCATTATCAAGCACTTCCTCAACCATTTCATCACCATACCATAAGATCATTTACACAAAATAAGTATTTTGCTATACATGCCATACTTGAATTTACAAGCCATTTTACCAAAAGTTCTTCCGGATAGTGTGGTCGAGCTTCCGACAAATCCGACTCCTAAGCTGCTTGTCCAAAACTAAAATGAGTAAGAAAGAGGAGTAAGCATAAATGCTTAGTAAGTTCATATGCAAATAATAAGTAACATAACAAAGCAATCATACCAAACAACATTAGCATGGTATCACCAAAACATAAATCTCATTTCTAATCATCATTCATCATTTTACTACCTTATCGTTATTGTATCAATACTCAACCCGAGGGTTAAGTACATACCTGTCCGAAGTATCCATTTCACATCACTTACCAATACGTCTCTTTTCATCTCAAGTATTCCTCCATTTGAGTAGAACTTTACCCGTTGAACTCATCGGAATATAATTCGGATACGTAGGAAGTTTGCACATAAGTGCCACATATGTAGCCAAGCTACCATGTAACCCGCCCATAAGCGAACTCGGACTCAACTCAACGAGCTCGGATGCTCAACCATCCTAGTGACATGTCACTTGTATCCTAATCTATTCCTAAGGTTCAAACGGGATTTTCCTCGAACACATATCCTTGCCGCCTTCTTCCGTAGAATGCCAAATCAATACTCGGTAACAATTTATATTCAACAAATAACTCACATAATTTGCATTTTATTCAAAATTAACCACAAAACATATATTTCATGATAAAAATCAGCATATCATATAATTAACATCAATGACTTAAAAATCACAATTATGTTACATTATTTACACATGAACTTACCTTGGTACCAAAATACAAAGGTTTTGCAATTTAATCCACAATCTTTTCTTTTCCTCGATTGGAGTCGTTTCCACGTCTTTCTTGATAATCGAGCTTGGAAGCTTGAAAAACCCTAGCCATGGTTTCTCCTTGCTATATTCGGCCATGGGGTTGAAGATGAGCAAAATTGGCTTTTAATTTTGTATTTTAATTCATTTTACCCTAAATGACCAAAATGCCCTTACTACTAAACTTTCAAAAATTCCTTCCATGTCCTAATTTTGTCCATGAACTTCAAATTGGTCAAATTGCTATTTAAGACCTCCTAATTAATATTTCAAAGCAATTTCATACTAAAAACTTCTAGAATGTAAGTTTTGCAAATTATTCGATTTAGTCCCTAACTTCAAATTAAGCACTTTATGCATAAAATTTCTTCACGAAATTTTCACACAATCATGCAATCATATCATAAACCTCAAAATAATTATAAAATAATTATTTCTATCTCGGATTTGTGGTCACGAAACCACTATTCCGATTAGGCCCTAATTCGGGATATTACAACTCTCCCCCCCTTTAAGGATTTTCGTCCTCGAAAATCTTACCAAGATAATGAGATGTGGGTATTGATTTCTCATAGTTTCTTGGATTCCCATGTAGCTTCTTCTACTCCATGCTTTTGCCACAACACCTTCACAAGTGCAATATTTTTATTCCTTAGTTGTTTGACCTCTCGAGCTAAAATCTTAATCGGTTCTTCTTCATAGGTCATATCTGGTTGTAGTTCAATTTCTGTCGGTGAAATCACATGTGAAGGATCCGAACGATACCGACGTAACATAGATACGTGGAACACATCATGAATCTTCTCTAATTCAGGTGGTAAAGCTAGCCGATATGCTACTCGGGTCCAACTTTTTCAATTACCTCATATGGCCCAATAAAGCGTGGACTTAATTTGCCCTTCCGTCCAAATCTGAGAACCTTTTTCCACGGAGACACCTTTAAAAATACTTTATCACCAACTTGAAATTCAATGTCCTTTCGTTTTCAATCTGCATAAGATTTCTGTCTATCTGAAGTTGCTTTCAAACAATCTCGAATTACCTTCACTTTTTCTTCAGTTTCTTTTATTAGATCAACTCCATAAATCTGATTTTCCTTGAGTTCAGTCCAATACAAAGGCGTTCGACACTTACGACCATACAATGCTTCATAAGGTGCCATTTTCAAGCTCGTCTGATAACTATTATTGTAAGCAAATTCTACCAACGGTAAGTATTTTTCCCAACTTCCTTGAAATTCCAATACACAACATCCGAGCATATCTTCAAGAATCGAATTACTCTCTCTCGATTGTCCATCGGTTTGTGGATGAAAAGCGATCTCGAAATTTAACTGTTACCTAACGCGTCTTGCAACTTTTGCCAAAACCGCGAGGTAAACCTTGGATCTCTATCTCAAATAATCGACAATGGTATTCCATGTAGTCTAACAATTTATCTAACATACAATTCAGCCAACTTGTTAAGAGAATAATCCGTGCGTCATCGGGATAAAATGAGCCGACTTAGTTAGTCCATCAACTATTACCCAGATGGCATCTTTCTTTCCCGGAGTTAATGGCAATCCTGAAACAAAATCCATAGTAATCCGATCCCATTTCCATTCAGAACCATAATAGGTCAAGTAATCCCGAAGGCACTTGGTGTTCAGCTTTCACCGTTGACAAATCAAGCATTTGGACACAAACTCGATATATCCTTTTTCATTCCATTCCACCAATACATTTTCTTCAAGTCATTGTACATTTTCGTACTACCGGATGAATCGAGAAACAACCACTATGTGCTTCTGTCAGTAGATCTTTTGAATCAATTCCTCATTCTTTGGTACACAAATCCGATCTTTAAACATTAAGCACCCATCGAATCGATTCTCAAATCTAACTCAGTATCAACTTCACACTTTGCTTTCCTTTGGCTTGCAAATCTTGATCATCTTTCTCGAGCTTGAAATCTATTGTAAAAACATCGGTTTTGCTCTTAACATTATAGAGAGAAAATGTACCGGTAATCATATCGGGTGAGGAAGCATCTTCGCGCTTTAATAGCATAAGTCCTAGCTGGAGCCCTTCCTTCAGTCTAATTGGTGCATCCTGGCTACATTCTTACTACTTGTTTCGGTCCCAGCTTTTCTTGGTTATCTTCCTCTCGAATCCGCCCCACTTGTTTTTGTATTCTGAAATTTTTCTTTTCACTCTCTCTCTGCGCGATCTCTAATAAAATGATCCGGAGAACCACATCGAAAACATTCATTTGCTCTGCACGGGCCAAAATGATTTCTACCACACCGCCGCACTCGTGTTTAACAAATCTCGAATTCCCTACACCGTCGCCAAGTAGTCCGGGACTTAGGACCCACATTTTGCTTCTTATAGTTTCCATATGATTGCCCGGTGAAGTTTGAGAACGAGGATTCATATTTCTTGACTTTCCAGTTCTTTGTGAGAATGAACCGCTCATCGGTCTTTTCTTCCACTTCTAGTCTCGATCTCTGCCTTTTCTTCTCTTTAAGTAATTCTTCACCTTACAAGCTCGATCAACCAATACTACCATTTCTTTTAATTCAAGAATTCCAACAAATACCTTGATGTCTTCGTTGAGCCCGTCTTCAAATCGTCGGCACATCTTGGCCTCTGTAGGAACATACTCTCTGGCATATTTACTTAATCGAACAAACTCTCTTTCATATTCTGTAACCGTCATATTACGTTGCTTCAGTTCAAGAAATTCTTTACGCTTCTGATCCATAAATCTTTCACTAATATATTTCTTCCGAAACTCTTCTTGAAAGAATTCCCATGTTACTCTCTCTTTCAGTACCACCGAAATCAAAGTCTTCCACCAATTATAAGCTGAATCCCTCAACAAAGATATAGCGCATTTCAAACATTCTTCAGTGTACAAGATAATTCATCAAATACCGAATAGAATTTTCAAGCCAAAACTCGCTTTCTCATCATCATCAATATTTGCTTTAAATTCTTCTGCCCTTGCTTGCGGATTCTATCAACTGGATTTCTATGAAATTTCATCGAGATCCATACCTTGAGGTATCGGGTGCAGAGTTGAGGAATTGGGGAGGTGGGGAGGTTGTACATTTGGGTTCGTCATTTAACGAACTCGATGTACCATGCACTCATCATTTGGAGAAAGGCTTCTCGACCCCTTTCTCCTCCTCCCCGACCAACGAGGGGAGGTGGATTTTCAGATCGCGCTGCTCCTTCAGCCGGAGTGGGCGCATTACTCTCTTCTTCATCCGCCACACTGAATCGGGATCCATTTACTATAAAAAAAATCATTGAAAAAGGTCAGAAGTCGTCACACTATCACAATTTATACATATGGCATGTATAGCAAAATCCGTACATACAACACGTAGTCCGAGAACCGACTAAACCTGCTCTGATACCACTAAATGTAACTCCCCCACGCCCGAGACCGTCACCGGAGTCGAGTATGAGGTGTTACTAAACTTAATTTAACATTTTAAGAACTTTAGATTATTTGTTTCTACATTCACAGCTTTTTAGCTACTTGCGTTACAGTCACAAGAAAAATCATATCTCGAGTTACGAAACTCGAAATCAAGATCCGTAAATTTTCTCTGAATCTAGACTCATATGCCTATCCACTAATTTTTTTCTAGAATTTTTGGTTGGGCCAATTAGTACAGTTTATTAGTTAAAGTTACCCCTGTTTCAGGGCCTGACTGGTCTGACCTCTGTTTACTACGAACCACTTTTCTCTCTGTATAAAATTCATATGAATATGAGGTTTATTTCTCCTGAAACTAGATTCAATAAGGATTCTGAGGATATAAAATAAGCCACCTAATTATATCTGTACAATTTATGGTAAATTTATAAAGTTAGAACAGGGGATTCAGAAACTGCTCTGACCCTGTTTCACTAAAATTCAAATATCTTCTAACATATAATTCTTTTACCAGTTTAGTTTGTTTCATGTGAAACTAGACATAATAAGCTTCAATTTGATATTGAATACATCACCAAATTCAATTTATATGATTTTTAGTAAATTTTCAAACTCACGTCAGTGTTGCTGTAATATTCTGTTTATGGCAAATTTCATCCTTTTTATGAATTTTCATGAACTAGGTAACTTATTAACTTTCCATAACATCAAACATATTCTAAACTAACCATTTCCATAATTTATCATTATCAAGCACTTCCTCAACCATTTCATCACCATACCATAAGATCATTTACACAAAATAAGTATTTTGCTATACATGCCATACTTGAATTTACAAGCCATTTTACCGAAAAGTTCTTCCGGATAGTGTGATCGAGCTTCCACCAATCCCGACTCCTAAGTGGCTTGTCCAAAACTAAAATGAGTAAGAAAGAGGAGTAAGCATAAATGCTTAGTAAGTTCATATGCAAATAATAAGTAACATAACAAAGCAATCATACCAAACAACATTAGCATGGTATCACCAAAACATAAATCTCATTTCTAATCATCATTCATCATTTTACTACCTTATCGTTATTGTATCAATACTCAACCCGAGGGTTAAGTACATACCTGTCCGAAGTATCCATTTCACATCACTTACCAATACGTCTCTTTTCATCTCAAGTATTCCTCCATTTGAGTAGAACTTTACCCGTTGAACTCATCGGAATATAATTCGGATACGTAGGAAGTTTGCACATAAGTGCCACATATGTAGCCAAGCTACCATGTAACCCGCCCATAAGCGAACTCGGACTCAACTCAACGAGCTCGGATGCTCAACCATCCTAGTGACATGTCACTTGTATCCTAATCTATTCCTAAGGTTCAAACGGGATTTTCCTCGAACACATATCCTTGCCGTCTTCCGTAGAATGCCGAAATCAATACTCGGTAACAATTTATATTCAACAAATAACTCACATAATTTGCATTTTATTCAAAATTAACCACAAAACATATATTTCATGATAAAAATCAGCATATCATATAATTAACATCAATGACTTAAAAATCACAATTATGTTACATTATTTACACATGAACTTACCTTGGTACCAAAATACAAAGGTTTTGCAATTTAATCCACAATCTTTTCTTTTCCTCGATTGGAGTCGTTTCCACGTCTTTCTTGATAATCGAGCTTGGAAGCTTGAAAAACCCTAGCCATGGTTTCTCCTTGCTATATTCAGCCATGGGGTTGAAGATGAGCAAAATTGGCTTTTAATTTTGTATTTTAATTCATTTTACCCCTAAATGACCAAAATGCCCTTACTACTAAACTTTCAAAAATTCCTTCCATGTCCTAATTTTGTCCATGAACTTCAAATTGGTCAAATTGCTATTTAAGACCTCCTAATTAATATTTCAAAGCAATTTCATACTAAAAACTTCTAGAATGCAAGTTTTGCAAATTATTCGATTTAGTCCCTAACTTCAAATTAAGCACTTTATGCATAAAATTTCTTCACGAAATTTTCACACAATCATGCAATCATATCATAAACCTCAAAATAATTATAAAATAATTATTTCTATCTCGGATTTGTGGTCACGAAACCACTATTCCGATTAGGCCCTAATTCGGGATATTACACATCAGCATCCCCAGAATGTCACACAGCCATGGCACACGCCCCGTGTACTAGGCCGTATTCTCTACACGGTTGTGTCTCTGCCTGTGTGTTTATTACCATACATACTGGCTTAAATTTTTTTTACGTGCAGGGGACTCACAGCCGGACCACACGCCCATGGGGCTAGCCGTGTGTCATACACGGCCTAGACACACGCCCGTGTGTCTACTCGTGTGGACAATATAAGGCTATTTACCAAGCCTCATTGCCACCCTTGCCTACCTGTTTTCATACAAATACCAAAACATGCATAATTTTCATAATCAAACCAGCCACAATAGACATTCATTCAATCATGAAGATGCATCTTTTATAAACTCAAAATGAAAGTTAGCCATTATTCAAGGCTTAATGCAAAGTGTGAGATCTATCCCAAGCCAACAAATTTGGCCAATTCATAAAGACACAAAATAATAAGGTCTAGTCCTACACATGCTATACTCAAAAATATAAATCCAACTATACCAAATGTTTCGGCTGATAGTGTGATCGATATCTCTGACTTCCGGTGATCTTTGAGTAGGTTAGGCGGCACTGAAAGGAAATGGAAAGGAAAGGAAAGGGAGTAAGCATAAAACTTAGTAAGTTGTATATAAACATGTATATTACAACATTTATATACAATCAACATGCTCATAGCACCAAAGTAGGCATAGGTATAACTTACTCATTACCATCCATGCAAGTCGCATATTATATATATTAAGCTCATACCTCATACATACCAATCAGGTACTTGTGTCATTCACAATACAGTTATACTTTCATCATTAGCTTAAGAACATAACAATCACCGTTGAACCATTCGGAATATCACCAGATATTCATTAAGCCTCAAACATGGGTAAAGTGTCGATGCCATGTCCCAAACATAGTCTTACATTGGCTCATATCTCAAGTCGATGCCATGTCCCAAACATGGTCTTACACTGACTATCATTTCGTAGCCGATGCATGTCCCAGACATGTCTTACATTAGCTTACGTTTCGAGGCTAATGCATGTCCCAGACATGTCTTACACTAGCCCTCGTCTCAATACCGATGCCATGTCCCGGACATGGTCTTACACTGGCTCTCATAATGTGGTCGATGCATATCCCAGACATGTTTTACACTAGCTCACACAAGTGACCCTAATGTCACGGCATGAATATCCAGTTTATTTTCTTATGTTCAACGGAAACTCTATTATCTCTAATATATTCATACTCTCTCTCAATTCCACAATCAAACAATTTATGCTATATTAATTTTAAATACAATTCAACACATACATTAGCAATGTAGTTGTAATATTTACATATAACTTACCTCGGATTACAAAACGTACACGACTAGTCTGTTTAGTCGATTTGTTTGGCCTTCCCCCAGTCTAGGTTCAGATTCGGTAAATCTTGATATGTAATAGAAAAATGCACTCATGTAGTCCCTAAACACAATTAGGCAATCTAAAATTCACATCTTAGGTTAAATAACCATTTTGCCCCTAGACCTTGGCAAAATGATCATTTTGCCCCTATGCTCGAAAATTAATTTTTATCAAGTTTCTTCGTATCTCAAGCCTAGCCGAACCATTTTTACTCTTATAGCAATTTCAAATTCTCATTATTTCCCATATTTATCAACTATTTTACAACTTATGCAAAATAGCCCCTTTAGGTGTTTTCCATGAAAACTCTTTCACAAAAGTTATTTATAACATAGCTAGGACTCATATTCTTCCATAAAATTTTAGAAAACACCCTAAATACTCTCATGGAAAAACCTTAAACTTTCAACCATTTTGCAAGATAGTCCTCTCATTTGAAAACTCATGCTTTAAGGGTCTTAAAAATGCAAAAATCATCAACAAAGGATAGGAAAATCACTTACTTGAGAGGAATTAAAGTTGCTGAAATTTTTGAAGCTCAAAACCCTTACAATTGCTATAAAAATAGATGGGAGTGAAGAGAAAATGAAAGAAAAAGATGATAGCTAGGCTTAGGCATTATTTTAATACACATTATGTCATCAACCTACCAATGTTGACTTTTCAACATTTCTCTCTACCATGGCCGACCAAGCTATCATAATAGGGTCTTATTGCCCTTTAAAATCCTCTAATATTGATTCTCTAACAATTGAACACCTTTAACTATCAATTTAGGACTTTTGCACTTTATGTGATTTAGTATTTTTTCCTTAATTGGGCTCACCAACGTCAAAATTGACTCACCAAATTTTTCATGCACTATTATAAACGCTATGACTCTATAATAATAAAATAATTTCTCTGACTTCAGATTTGTGGTCTCGAGGCCACTATTCCTACTAGCCCCAAAATCGGGTTGTTACACTACTAAGGGTCCAGCTCAAAAGAAATAACAACAAGCTACAGAGAGTTGTTTCTTTTGTAAAAAGTCTAGAAACGTAAAGAAAGATTGTACCAAATATCATGTTTGGCATACAAAGAAAGGTATAATTCTTAATTTGGTCTGTTCTGAGATTAATTTAGCTTCAGTACCTAGAAACACTTGGTGGATAGATTCTGGTGCTACTACTTACATAAGTGTTTCTATGCAGGGTTGCCTGAGTTACTAAAAGCTAAGTGATGGTAAAAGACACATCTTTTGGGCAATGGAAAATCGATAGAAGTGGAAGCGATTGGGCATTTTAGGTTATTATTAGGAACTGATTTTTATTTGGATTTAAAAGATACTTTTATTGTACCGTCATTTAGACAGAATTTAGTTTATGTTTCTTCGTTGGACAAATTTGGATGTTATTGTTCATTCAGAAACAATCAATTTAATTTGTCTTTAAATTCAAATGTTATTGGAATTGATTATTTAAATACTTATGACAAATTTTATTTGCTAGAAACAGTTGCATCCTATAATAAAACCTTGCACGTGGAATCACGTGGTATTAAACATAAATTAAATAAGGAAAATTCAACATCATTATGGCATAAGCGCTTAGGTCATATCTCAAAAGTTAGAGTTGAACGCCTTATGTCTGTGGTATTTTAGAGTCCCTTGACTTCACAGACTTTGATGTCTGTGTCGATTGTATTAAGGGAAAACAGACCAAAACCAAGAGATTGGGTGCCAACAGATCTTCAGAAGTCTTAGAATTAATTCATACAGATACTTGTGGGTCATTCCCTATGACATCTGAGAAAGGTCAACAATATTTCATAACATTCATAGACGATTACTCGCGTTATGGGTACCTATATCTCATTCATGAGAAACCTCAGTCTTTGGACATGTTCAAAGCTTATAAAGCTGAAGTTGAGAATCAAGTCAACAAAAAGATTAAAAATGTCAGATTTAATCGTGGTGGTGAGTATTATGGTAGATATGATGGCTTAGGTGAACAATGTGCAGGACCATTTGCGAAATTCCTATAGAAATGCAGTATTGTCCCACAGTACACCATGCCAAGATCACCTAGTATGAATGGTATAGCTGAAAGATGAAATAGAACTCTTAAGGATATGGTAAAGAGCATGATTGCTCATTCTACCTTACCTGAGTCCCTTTAGGGAAAAATATTAAAGACAGTAGCTTACATTCTGAATAGAGTACCCAATAAAGCAGTTGCAAAAACACCTTATGAGCTTTGAACAAATCAAAAGCCTAGTCTAAAGCACTTTCGCATTTCGGGATGTCCAATTGAGGCAATGCCTTATAGGCGACATAAAAAGAAATTGGACTCCAAAATAATAAACAGCTACTTTATTGGCTATTTTGAGGGATCTAGGGGCTATAAATTTTATGATCCTATAATAAGAAATATTTTTGAGATGAGAACTGCAACATTTTTGAGGATGTTGAGTTTGGGGGGTGAAATAAGGTTAGAGACATTACTTTTGAGGAAATTGGATTCTAACTCAGTTCCTACTATCACTTTTGACAATGTTCAGGTTCTTATACCTATCATTGATCAAGAAGTGAATCCAAAACCTCTACAAGACAATGTTGAACAACTCCTTGGTCAAAATAAGGTAATTATTTCAGAAGAACAAACTCAACAACCTCAAGAACAAGTGCCATTAAGGAGGTCCACAAGAGAAATGAGAAATGCTATTCCAGATGATTATATTATATTTTTTCAAGAACATGAGGATGATAATGGAATGATGGAAGATAATCCAATCAACTTTTATCAAGTAATGAAAAGTTCTAATTCTCAAAAGTGGATTGATGCCATGAAAGATGAGTATAAATCTATGCAAGACAATAAAGTTTGAGAACTTGTCCCATTACCTAAAGGTGCAAAACCAATTGGTTGTAAATGGATATTTAAAACCAAGAGGGATGCAAATGGTAATGTGGAGAGATATAAGGTGCATCTTGTAGCTAAAGGATATACTCAGAAAGAAGGTATTGATTTTACAGAGACTTTCTCTCCAGTTTCATCGAAAGACTCCTTCAGGATAATCATGGCGCTTGTTGCTCATTTTGATCTTGAGTTACATCAGATGGATGTTAAGGTTGCGTTTCTTAATGGCGACATTGAAGAAACAATTTATATGGTGCAACTAGAAAATTTTGAGTCGGAAGACTCAAAGAATATGGTTTATAAATTGACAAAATCCATCTATGGACTCAAACAAGCTTCCCGTCAATGGTACCACAAGTTTTATCAAATAATTTTTTCATTTGATTTTGAGATGAATATTGTTGATGATTGTGTAAATCACAAATTCAATAGGAGTAAGTACATATTTCTAGTTTTATATGTTGATGACATTTTGCTTGCCACTAATGATATAGGCTTATTGCACGAAACCAAGAGATTTTTATCTAAGCATTTTGATATGAAAGATCTTGGGGACGCCTCTTTTGTTTTAGGAATTCAGATACATCGAGATCGATCTCGAGGTATTCTTGGATCATCACAAAAGAGCTATATCGATAAAATACTCAAAATGTTTGTCATGCAGAGTTGTAAACCAGGTGACACCCCTGTTCCTAAAGGAGACAAATTTAGTCTTACTCAATACCCTAAAAGTAACCTTGAGATTCAGGAGATGCAAAAGATTCCCTATGCATCAGCTGTTGGGAGTTTAATGTATGCTCAAGTATGTACACGTCTGGACATTGCGTATATTGTTAGGATGTTAGGCAGGTATTTAAGCAACCTTGGTATATACCATTGGATAGCAGCCAAAAGGTTATGAGATATCTTTAGAGAACAAAATATAACATGCTTACTTATAAGAGATCAGATCTTTTGGAGGTCATAGGGTATTCTTATTCTGATTTTGCTAGATGCTAAGATAGTAGGAAATTTACATCAGGCTATATTTACCTATTAACTGGAAGAGCTATATCTTGGAAAAGTGTCAAACAGACACTTGTAGCTTTGTCTACTGTAGCAGCAGAGTTTGTAGCATGCTATGAGGTATCAAACCATGGAATATGGTTGCAGAACTTTGTCACAAGCTGAGCATTTTGGAGAATGTAGAAAAACCACTCAAATTATTTTGTGACAATAAGTCAGCAGTGCTGTATTCCAATAACAACAAGAGTTCATCTAAGTCAAAGTATATTGACATAAAGTTCCTAGTTGTAAAAGAAAGAGTGCAAAATGGTCAAATATCCATAGAGCACATTGGGACAAACTCCACGATAGCGAATCTGCTTACAGAAGGTTTACCACCCAAGGTCTTTCATGAGCACACTACTCACATGGGTGTTACATTGTTTGAGGATATCATGATTTAGTGGGAGTTTATATTTTATTTGTTTTATGTTTGTTTTCAAACATTTATGTATTAGGTTATTTTCTGATCAGAAATGAAGTATTCAGTTTATTCACTTTGTTTATTGTTTTGAAACTGACCTCTCTTAAGTTTAAGGAGGACCAGTTGTAAATAAACATGTCTAGATCATATTGCATGTAATTTTCATGCTACACATCCATACTTGATCTATGTCATTTGGTTATGTTAATATACGTGATCATGGATGGATTTAGTTACGATATATGTAACAAAAGTCGCATTGGTTCTATGTTAACATAATTAATGGACGAGATTGTTCGGAATACCTTTTGGATATGATAGTAAAATTTTGAGCTCATAAGGTTATATAATGACATATAATTATAGAGTAATTAGTATATATATGTGGTCCAAGTGGGATATTGTTGGAAAATATAGACATCACATATATAATAAGAGTAATTACATGTTATTATTTACTATCATGATAAGTTGGCCCAAATTAAAAGTGATCTAATTTGGTTAGAATTTTATTGGGCTTTAGTTATTAAATAAAGTATGGGTCAAATATGTGTAGATACTCTAATAATTGAATTCTAATCAAATTCGAATTAATGATGGGCTAATTAGAATTTGATTAAAACTAATATTCCAAGATTATAAATATTAGGGTTATGGTCCCCAAATTATACAACAAGATATCTTTTCTAATATCCCATCATTAGGAAAGAGAGAGCAAATATTCTCTTAATTTCTTATGTGTTTATTTGGAAGATCAAATCCCCAAGATCCGGTAAAACTTCAAGGAATCCATGGATTCAGGTACGCTTCCGCATCTAGTTTTGTTCTTGATGATTTGACATGATAGATCCTGGTTTATTTAGTTTTATTTTTAGATTTATTTTACAAATCTAACATTTCAAGCAAATGAACCTCGAGAATATAATAAAGTCAGGTGACTATTTGCATTTTGCACTAACAAAATTAGTCCATTGCGCACCGAGCAAAGTATAACAAGAAAATTAATTTCATAAGGAATTTCTATAAATAAACTACAGTTTAAATGAAAGAAGAATAAAAAGAACTTTTGATGAGAAATTTTTGATATATCATCTAAATAAAATCTCGCTTCTATTTATAAGAATTCTCGTGACTCTTCCTAAAAACATAACTTTTAATGGGTATTTGTTTTATGAATAATCACATCTTTTAAATAGACATAACAATTCAACTAATGTCTCTTAAATAGATACAATTATTAAAGTAAGATATACAACTATTTAAGTAATATCTCTTAAATAAACATAACTATTTAATTTTTTATTACAAAATCAAGTGATATAACTTATTATTATGAATAATCAAAACTCTTTGATCAATAACCAACAATATAACTTTTAATTACTTGCACCATTTCATTTATAATTATTGAAACACTATAAATATATGAAGATGTTCCAACATGTCATTTCTCTAAAATTCTAATCCTTCATTTATTTTTAGCATTAAATTTGATTATTATTATTTTAATCCAATTTTGATTTAATCAAACTATCTATTAAATATTTAAATTCGCTAAATATCCCCATTTATCGAGTATAATAATATTTTTAAATTTCTTCAAAAATATTTTTAAATAACTTTAAAAAAATAAAAGTTTTAAAATGGATTCAAAATATTGAAATCCAAATCTCTTATATGAAAAAATAAAATAAATTCGGATAATGATGTCATTAACATCGTTAACTCGTGCTAATATAATATTAATGGGTAATCTTATAGTGACACATGATAATTTTTTTAATATGAACGTAAATTAAAAAATTAAAATTTTAAAAAAATATATAAATTAATTTACAAAAGTTTAGGTATCAACCATGGTGGAGCCAGGGGCTAATTCCTCTTAAAATGAAAAAATTTTCATTTAAATTCTTTATAATTTATAAAATTTAAATTAGTAATAGTAAAATTACATTTTGACATCTGAAAATGATAAAAATTGATTTAATCATTTAAAAATGATAAAGACATAGTCTATTAAAATGATAAATTTATATTTTTACTATTATAAAAATATATAATTTAATTTTGCAGCCTTCAAAAATTTTTTTTGACAGGTATTTTTGAACAAATTCAAGAGGCAAACTACATACTAATCTTTAAAAATTAACGTCATTAATAAATTAGAGAAATGCATTTGACGAGATACAAAATTTGATACTTACTAAGTATAAAAAAATTTTAGGTACCAACAAATATTTTTAGAAAAGTTTAGAGGTAAACATGATATTAACCCATACATAAAAGAGGGGGGCAAAAAAGCGAAAGGGAGAGGGGGTGAGGACCATAGAATTGAGGGATGAGATGATGGGTTCGTTTCCAGTGCCGGCCACGGCCACCATCCTGACGCTAAAATAAATATCTTCTCCCACCTTGATGACGTGGAAGCCCTCAGGTGCCAGATTCAGTTTAGATTTTTTTTTTCAAAATCCTTTTGTAGTTTGATACGTGTTTCTCACTACACTGATGTGGACGCTTTCTCTTTATTTTTTGCCGCTCCTTTTCTTATTTAATTACCAGATCGCCATTCTACTTTTTTTGGTTTAATTCCTTACATCACTGCATTGAGTTTAGAAAAATTTAGGAGAAAAAAAAATCATTCATAATAACTAACCTTCAATTTAATAATTTACATAAATAATTCTATCCCCATAAAGCAAGCAATGATTGTAATATCTTTCGGTCATCAAAATTTAAAAATGAATTAATTAAAATAATCTTAATATTAATTAAAGATTTGAATGTAAATATTTTATGAATTAAGAAAAAATTTAAAATAAATGAATCTTCATTTAGAAAAAAAAATCCTCAATTTCATTGTTTTGCATGCAAAAGTTTGTACTGCTACGTCAAAAATATTTTTCTAGCTCAAATCTTAATTTTAAATAAAAAAAAACTTAAACTAGCAATTTATTAAATCAAACCTTATTTATAAATGGGATATTTAATCCAAACTAAAAGTTTTAACTTTTAAAAAAATGCTTTTAAATAAAGTTAGCTTTTTACCTTATTAAATAATCTATTTTTATAATATTATATCTAAAATTAATATTTTATCTTCTCAAAAACATATTTTAACAATAATGATAAATATTATCAAATATTTTAAAAGCATTTTTTTTAATTTTTTCACAACTAGCTATTAGTCAATCTATAGACTTTGTAACAAAAAAAAAAAAAACAAGAAAATAAAACTATAGAGGAGAAGATAAAAAAACGATCTTATCTATTTCATCTAAGAGTATGTTTAGTATTATTTCTAAGAAATATTTTTAGAACAAAAACATTTCTAAACAAATTATTTTATCAGATAAAAAAATACTTCTCCCAACAAATTAACCCA
Source organism: Gossypium longicalyx (assembly GCA_025698465.1). NCBI lineage: Eukaryota > Viridiplantae > Streptophyta > Magnoliopsida > Malvales > Malvaceae > Gossypium > Gossypium longicalyx. Next base: position 48,456,838 of record CM046995.1, read on the forward strand.
AAAATAATTTTTCGAGAATCTGAAAATTTTAACTTCTTTACAAAATTTTTAGGAATAATTCTTAAACTAGACCTAAATTTATCGTATACAAATATCTTAATATAAGAGGTCCAACTCATTAATCTACTGTTAACATGAATAATATCTTAAGTATAATAATGATATATGACTACTTTTCTTAAGTTGGGAAAATCCTTATTTACTTTTCATAAGTATCAAGATAAAAAAATTTAAAAAATAAAATGATAATTCGGAAAAAAAAAAAGTAAAATAAAAAAAAGGATCTAAAAACTAATACTTGGTAATTACAAAGGTTGGAGTGAGACACACAAATGGAGGCACATTTACAAATATGGTTGGCAAATAAGGGCATTTTGGATAAGAGAAATTCAACGCATAAAATATCTTCCCTTCAACAATAACAAAACTTGAAGAAGGTAAAGCCCACACCTCCCATAGAAACAGAGGGGAAAAAAATAAAGCACCAAAAAATAGAAAATGTCTAAAGGAGAAGAAGTGATGCAAAGCAGTGGAAAACGGCAACGATTTGCAAAAGATGAAGTAAAACGACAAGAAATGGAGGAAGAAGAACAACAACTACAAGAAGAAGATGATGATGAAGAAGAAGAGAGCCAGCTTCCGAAGAAACCAGGACTATTGTATTACCCTACAACTCCGACTTCTTTCGTTGTTTCCGATGCTTTGGAGCCCGATTTCCCTATTATTTATGTCAACAAAGTCTTCGAGGTTTTCACCGGTTACCGAGCCGACGAAGTCCTTGGTAGGAACTGGTGAGATATTTTAGTTTCTTTTCCTTTTGTTTTTGAATAATATTTTATGCTGATTTTTGGAGTAATTAAAGATTTTTTGAGTAAATTTAAGAGAAAGTAGATGATTTCTAGTGATTTGAAACAACTTTTAGTAATTGATCTAAACAAGTTGCAAGTGTTTGTTTATTGGAGCCGTGCTACTCATTTGATGGCGTGAAGGTGTTAAATAGAAAATTCACGGACATTTATTTCTTGCAAGTAGTCAAATATGAAGGTGATAAGAGCTCAAGACTTTTTACAGAACAGTGTTTTTTTTTTTTTTTTTTTTTTTTTTGGGTTTTTCATTTAGTTAGTAGAAGGTTAAGAGCAAAAAAGTATAGATATTAGAACAGAACAAAATTAGGGATTGATCTTAAGAAAAGTAAATAAATATCATGAATGCTGAACTTATCTTTTGCAGGATATTAAGGTTGAATATGTAAAGCTAGGCTCTACATTGAAGTCATAGATATGAATTATTCGGTCTAAGAACATGAATCATTTCGGTGGTAGAAGATATTGAAGTTACATGCAGCCCTAACTGCTCAAGTCTAAGAAAAATAGAATAAAACAAAGACAACATTAGGCGAATTCAAATTAACAAAAATGTATTTCTTAATGTCAATTACATAACCCTGTATAATAACTTCTGGATCATTTGTATCAAGGAACATAGAATGGGTTGTATCTCTTGCATGCTGCCTTTGCCTTGAGGGCTTGATAATGTGAATCAATGCAGATCTATCAGACTTGTGTTCAAATTAAATTAATAGAAAGAATAGAGGTAGCTGAGTGTTACAGTTTGGATCTTTTGTATCACTGCATCAGAAATGTTTTGGTATCATGTCAAAGAACCAGTAAACTTAATCTTGACTTTTAATTAGTGTTAATTACAATTATTTTGGGAGAGAGGAAGTAGAAGCTGTTTGTTTTTGTATAGATAAAATGAGGAGTTTGTGGTGAATTGCTTAGTTTCAATCATTGAATCCATTTTAGTAGGTCTACCTTTTCAGCATAGTGAAAGGCATCTATAAAGCATTTTAACCAAGTGAACATTCATCATGATGTCCTTCACATAAATGGTAGAAGATTCAAGATCTAGGGATAATCTACAGCAACTAGTTTTGGTTTCATCTTGTAGGAAAGTTAGTTCTGCTTCCAATCAAGGTAATATTGTTAAAGAAAGGAAATACATGCTTGACAATCTTATTGATGAATTCTCCTAAGAGAATTTTCCAACATAATCTTAAGTACTATCTTATTTCAGATGTAGATCAGTATGGGATGAACTAAGAAGAAGCATGTCTGGAGTGAGCTTTGGTTGTCCAAGTTCTTTGCCAATAATCAAAAGGAGGGGTTGCAAGGAGAAGCAGAGAAGTGTCAATCTAATTGAACCTCTCCTTTTTGAAAGATGGCTTTAGTGTGTTATTTTAGTCTTCTTTCCAGCTTGAGAAGTAAAAAAGGGGAAAAAAAAATCTTGCAGGCCTTAAGCTACTGTAACTACCCGTGAATACCAGTCATCTTCTCTGAATATCTAGCAAAAAGTTTGTCAATGGCAAAGTAATAACTCAAGAATGTTGACGAGTTTTGTTTTTTGGTGTTAAAAGGAGCATAATGTGCTGCAAATTTTTCTTTTTCCACTTTGGCTGGGTTGAAAAGGATTTAAGATTTTTATGGTGAACAAGAGACATCCAGCTTTAAGTTGTTTTAGTTTTTAATGTGTTAATGTATTTCCATGTTGGCATCCTCTTGGCTAGTATTCACAATTTTGTAATGGAAGTTTTCATTTGCCAATAATGCTTATGCTTCCCTAGCTAGTTGTGATGTTTCTTTATCTTTTAATAATTGCTTGATATAGAGGATCTAGATTGACTCTATGGGATTTCTTTCAGTCGGTTTTTACAGTATAGAGATCAATGTGCTCAAAGACGGCACCCTTTGGTAGATCCTTTTGTTGTTTCTGAGATCCGGAGATGTCTTGAGGAAGGTATTGAATTCCAAGGTGAGCTTCTGAATTTCAGGAAGGATGGCACTCCGTTGGTGAACATATTGAAACTTGCACCTATACATGATGATGATGGAATAGTCACACACATTATTGGTATTCAAGTGTTTTCTGAAGCAAAACTAGATCTGAATCGTGTATCATATCCGGTTTTCAAAGAGACTTGTAATCAGCAGTTAGATGAGTCTGCTCAATACTCTCATTTCAGCAATCCACCATTCAGTCAGCATCGAGAAATATGTGGGATACTCCAGCTCTCTGATGAAGTTTTGGCTCATAACATTTTATCTCGGTTAACACCGAGAGATGTCGCTTCTATTGGATCTGTCTGCAGAAGGATACGACAATTAACAAAAAATGAGCATGTGAGAAAGATGGTATGTCAAAATGCCTGGGGAAGAGAGGTCACTGGTACACTGGAAATGATGACAAAAAAGCTGGGATGGGGACGTCTTGCCAGAGAGCTGACCACTCTTGAAGCAGTTTGTTGGAGGAAACTGACTGTAGGTGGTGCTGTGGAGCCTTCACGTTGCAACTTCAGTGCATGTGCAGCAGGGAACCGTCTAGTCCTTTTCGGAGGCGAGGGAGTCAATATGCAGCCTATGGATGACACGTTTGTTCTCAACCTTGATGCTGCAAATCCAGCTTGGCAGCGTGTAAGTGTGGAATCATCCCCTCCAGGGCGTTGGGGCCATACTCTTTCATGCCTAAATGGTTCCTGGTTGGTGGTCTTTGGAGGATGTGGAAGACAAGGATTGCTCAATGACGTCTTTGTCCTTGACTTGGATGCCAAACAACCTACATGGAAAGAAGTTTCTGGTGGTGCTCCCCCTCTCCCTAGATCTTGGCATAGCTCTTGCACAATAGACGGTTCTAAGTTGGTTGTGTCTGGTGGGTGCACGGATGCGGGGGTGCTTCTCAGTGACACGTATCTTTTGGATCTTACTACAGACAAGCCAACATGGAAAGAGATTCCAACATCATGGGCACCCCCATCAAGGTTGGGCCATTCGCTTTCAGTTTATGGGCGTACTAAAATTCTTATGTTTGGGGGGCTTGCAAAGAGCGGGAACTTGCGATTGCGATCAGGTGAAGCCTACACCATTGATTTGGAGGACGAAGAACCACAGTGGTGGCAACTGGACTGTAGTGCCTTCACCAGTGTTGGTAGCCAAAATGCTGTGGTACCTCCTCCTAGACTGGATCATGTTGCGGTAAGCATGCCTTGTGGGAGGATAATTATATTTGGTGGTTCAATTGCAGGATTGCACTCTCCTTCTCAGCTGTTTCTCCTGGATCCTTCGAAGGAGAAACCATCATGGAGGACACTGAATGTTCCTGGGCAACCACCAAAATTTGCTTGGGGACATAGTACATGTGTGGTTGGAGGGACCAGGGTGTTGGTGTTGGGCGGACACACGGGGGAGGAGTGGATACTCAATGAGTTGCATGAGTTGTGTTTAGCAAGCAGGCAGGACTCGGACTCAAGCTGAGGTAATTTCTCCCATACTATAGAATCATATTTTTGACATGTTTCGCCTGATGCATTGCGTTTTAGTTCATATTGTATAAATTTCATTTGGTGGGGCCAGTTCTGGTTGTACAATGTAAAACATAAATCGAGTGTTGAGTGATTCATCATTACTTGTTTTATGTCATTTACAAATCAAAATGCTAAGGTCATGGTTGTGAAAATGGTCTATGTATTTCTGCTTTCCCTACGTTTTAATTTGGTTGGACCTTGCAACTGTAGAGCTGAGTTATTCTCCGTCTTGGCTGGGGTTTTAAATACTATAGAAATTTTGATTGCCGTGTAATTTAATAAATGATTCCTAACTTTTTGAAGCAGTATTTTTCCCAATAATATAGGAGCATAATGCATGTTTCCATTTTTATTCTGAATAAACGGAAATATGACAGACCAAAAATGAAGAATTAGTATAAATAAATGGGAAAATCCATAGTTGCCAAATCAAAATATATTAGTATACGTCGTTCATATTCTTCCTGCAAAATTAAAGAAAAAAGTAAATTAGTATTGGTCTCACGGCAACTCTTTCTTACTTCTTGTTTTTTTTAATTTCATATTCATACTCATTTTTTCTTACACTAACTGTTGTTTATTTTCCATTTTGAATTATAGAATTAATACAAGGATCATGATCTTGAAAAACAGAGCTTTAAGGAAACGAATGCCAATACTATTCTTATTATTATTATGTTTTAAACTTACCTGGGATTTTATTAAAAAAATAAATGGAGGAGATAGAAAACAACAAAATAAAATATGTTCTGCCAACATCATAACTACTGCCTAAGACACCTACTATCACAAGCTCGATAAAGCAAAATTAAAACTGGAAACAACAAAAGAAAGATAAAACGACCCTCTCTTTCCTCCCGAAAACCAAAGACTCTGCTCTCAAAGATCAAACCCAGCAACTGCAATCCCTCTCTTTGCTCTACTTGCAGAAAATGAATCGTTGAAACTAAGAACAAAATCGAGAGAGAAAACACTTTGGATGAGCATCAGAGAGAGCTCAAAACGCAAGAAATTTCTCCAATATCCAAAGATTGAAGCCAAAACACATTAACTCGTGAGATCCATTAGTCTTCTATCCTGCTCCGTTGCCATCGGAGCTTCTTCAATCCGAAATCTCGGTGACCTCAATCGCCGGTCTTCTCTTGCCAGGACATGTGCCGCATTATTTGCTTGCGACCAAAAAAACAAAACTGATGTTCTCTAATTCCCTGGAAATCACTCTGATATCTTGAATAATCGGATTAACTGAAGATTTATCCGATGTAGAACTAAGTACCTTCTTTAGTATGTAAATGAGTCACCTTCAATGATCACTCTTCGAAATCCTAAATCCTTTGTGAAAATAACTGCCTGTTCACATGCCTTAGCCACTGCCGTGAATGCATTTGCGATATAGTTGTAATAGTTTGGTTTGAGCAACAAACTAAAATAAAAAAAAATTCGTTAATCGACTTTAATACATTATAAAGAATATTTTTGTACAAAAGCTATCTGACCTAATAAAGTCTGACTACATTGAAAATTTCTAACTCTAAGAAACTTTTTAAATTACAATGTGTCTAACCCTAAGGCGAGGCCTATGAAGGTAGCATCTTCCTATGTGCATGGAACTTTATTGATGATAATCATTGATCTAACACGGTCTTGGTCCCTCATCGAGTTCTTTATCCCGCGAATCTTGCAACCACAGGTCAAAAACCTTGTTTGAATAAATTTACAGGTCAAAAACCTTGTTTGAATAAATTTAGTGAGTTTCTTTATTGTATTACACGAAAATAGACCCCATATTGCAGGGGTTTAAATAGAAAAGAACCAAACACACAATACTCCCTGTTTCATTTAGAAGATCTTATTTTTTCTAGACTGTCGGAACTCATGTTCACCTTTTGCCTTTCTTAAATGGTGGAATGACTGTTGAGCGATCGTTACTTGGTTTGCTTATGGCCATTTAACTAATTTTGGTGGATTCTCACTTGTCCTTGCACATACCACCTACTGTCCACTCTAGCTCTGGCGGATAAACTGACATTCTACTCTTAAGACCTACTAGAAAAGGGCCACGCTTGGACTAAGGATTAAATTGCATGAATTTCATTTTTCGAGCCTAGGGACGAAATTAGAATTCATGAAAAGTTTAGGGGTAAAATAGTAATTTTGCCTAGGATGTAAATTGAATCCAAATGAATATGAAATGTGATAAATTGATGGTTAAATTCATTTATATAGATTCAGACAACTCAAATTTGAAGTTAGATCGAAGAAAAGAAAAAGTTTTGGATTAGTAGAATTTCTTATACGAACGACTATTAAGGTAAGTTCGTGTAACTGAATTGTGTTTATTTATATGCTTGTATTGAATGTGTTATATGATTGTACGAATTATAAATGTTTAAAGTGTAAAATAAATTATATACCCGATATAGCTTGAATAAATGTCAAGTTCTGTTTAAATAATGAAATTTGATGGATATATGTAATTTCCTATATTGGATGTGATTCTGCATATGTTGCAGACAGGATTTAGCTCGGACGAGTAATCCTGATATAACCCTTTCGAGCATTCTGTTATATAGTTCTTGCGAGCAATCCTGATCAGTAGTGATTATGCATGTGTTGCGCACTACCGTAGCTCTGTGTGAGCGTCCTATTACATGATTCGATCAGTTGTGATCTAGCATATAATGCGGACACAAACACAGCTTTACGTGAGCGTCTTGATATAAGCTCTTATGGGCTTCTTGACATGGCTCGCTTGATCTCCTTGTTATGCTATCCAATGCTCCCTGATATTAACTCTTCGGAGTTATCTGTTAAGCTCTATGAGCTCTCTGAGTAAAACTCTTATGAGTTTCCTGTTTAGCCCGGATAAGTGTACTATTACATGACTCATCTGAGCATCTTGATATGTGAATCAAGAGTGTGCTTCCTGATTATTTGCCCTAATGGGTGCCCCTGATAAAAAATTTATGGATTATTGATTTGTACACCTTATGTGTACTACCTGAATATCCATTGAAATTTCAATGATTCAACGGATAAATCCCTAAAATGAGAAATTATGAGATTAAATGAATTATATTTCATATGATCCCAAAATACTAGAAAGTTTGTAACATGTTGAGCTCATCTATGCTTACTTGATGTATATGTGAATACTGTGACTAACTTGCTTAAATGAGTGTATATGATTAGGTAAATTTGCTAAATTGATGGGAAAGCATGTTTTTATATGCTTATTATAATGAATGTGATTGGTAAGTTTATTTCCTGTTATACGAACTTACTAAGCATTAAATGCTTACTAGGTTTTATTTTTTTGTTTTATAATGTTTGGAAGCTTGTAAAGGTTGGAGGTCTGTTGGAGCAACATCACACTATCCATCAACTTGTTTTGGTATAAAAAGTAATCTTCTTTTGATATAATAGCATGTATAGGTTAACTTGGCCAATGTTGGCATATAAATAGTTGTTGTAACTTAGCCATTAGAATGACTAATAATGGTTTATTTTGGTATATTTTTATAAGGTTATATATATCATGTTTAACTTATATGTATATGGTTTGGTTTGATTGAGTTATGCTAAATAAATGTGTTAATAAAAAGGTAAGAGTATAAACATGAATGCATGTGATGATATATCATGTTAGATGATAGAATTTGCTTGATTTATATGTCTTGAATTGGTTGGAAAATATATGCAAATGTTGTTGTAGATTAATGGTGAACTTTGGGTGAGAAATAAATCTAGGAAATGACTTTATTTTGTCCACACGGGTAGACACACGGGTTTTAGATGAATTATCTTGTACACTAGCTGAATGTTTGAAATGTACAGTTTCTTTACCGAAAGATACCTTATCATTGGTGGAATACTATAACTTTTGTGGTACCAAGAGAAAATGTTACATGAGAATTTTTCCAGATTGAATTCAGAAAGAAGTACATCAGCCAAAAATTTCTGGATTAGAAAAAGAAAGAATTTTTAGAGTATAAACAAGGAAATATGACTGTATCTGAATATGAGCGGGAATTTGTTCGGTTAAGCAAATATGCCAGAGAATGGGTTCCAACAGAGTATGATAGGTGTAAACTATTTGAAGAGGGCTTAAATGAAGATATCAAACTGTTGATTGGAATCCTTGAATTAAGAGAATTTGTGGTGTTAGCCGATCGAGCACATAAAGCTGAGGAATTAAGTAAAGAAAAGAAGCAAGCAGAGAGGGAAGCTCGAATTTCTAGTAAAAGATTTATGGGTAAATCAGAATCATCTGCTTCAAAGAAATCAAAGAAGTACCATGATCATTCTACCACTTTTACGGGATATTCGGGGAAAGAACAAGGCTCTCAACGCTCTAACTTGAGATCCTCGTCTCTATGTGTAACAAGTGTGGAAAGTGTCAGTAACCCCAAATCAATGTGTAAACACTGTAATAAATTTCATTTTAAGGAATGTCGTTTGAGAAGTGGAGCCTATTATCGATGTGATTCTCTTGATCATTTCCTCAAAGATTGCCTGGAAAGAATTGAAAAAGATATTGATCAAAATTCAAAGCTGAGTAATCCCGCCTCGAGAGGTAGACCACCCCGACAATGTCAGTGGTAACCGAGGTACTACAAAGGATACAATAGTTAAATTTGAGGCAAGAGCACCGGCAAGGACATATGATATTCGTGCTAGAGAAGATGCTTCTGCACCAGAAGTCATTACTAGTACATTTTCTCTACTTGATACTGATATTACTGCTTTGATTGATCCTGGTTCAACGCATTCATACATATGCACAAATTTAGTGTCTGTTAAAAAATTACCTGTTGAATTCACTAAATTTGTGGTTAAAGTTTCAAATCCCCTAGGCAAATATGTTATGGTGGATAAAGTTTATAAAAATTGTCCGTTGATGATAAACAGTTATTGTTTCTTGGCTGATTTAATGCTATTGCCATTTGATGAATTTGATGTGATTTTGGGAATAGACTGGTTAACCCTACATGATGCAATGATGAATTGTAAATAGAAATACATTGTGTTGAAATTTCAAAATGGTGAGTTACTTCATGTTGAATCTGATAAAGTGGATGGATTATCTAATGTGATTTCAGTAATATCAACATAGAAATATATCAGAAAGGGATATGATGTTTATCTAACATATATGTTGGATACTAAAGTATCTGATTCGAAGATTCAATCAGTACCTATTGTTTGTGAATTTCCTGATGTATTTCTAGAGGAATTACCTGGTTTACCACCAGTTAGAGAATTAGAGTTCCTATAGATCTTGTTTCGGGGACAACACCGATATCCATAGCACCCTATAGGGTGGCTCCTATTGAATTAAAAGAGTTGAAAGTACAGTTACAAGAATTGATTGACAGAGGCTTTGCTTGACCTAGTTTTTCACCTTGGGGTGCACCAGTTCTATTTGTAAAGAAGAAAGATGGATCATTAAGACTGTGTATTGATTACAAGCAGCTAAAAAAAGTCACAATAAAGAACAAGTATCCACTACCTTAAATTGATGATCTATTTGACTAGTTGAAAGGTGCCACTGTATTTTCAAAGATTGATATTTGTTCTGGTTATTATCAGTTACGGGTAAAAGATTCAGATGTGCCAAAGACAATTTTCAGAGCCAGATACAAACACTATGAGTTTCTTGTAATGCCGTTTGGTTTGAGAAATGCACCTGCTATATTTATGGATCTGATGAACAGAGTTTTCAGACCTTATCTAGACAAGTTTGTAGTGGTATTTATTAATGATATCCTGTTATATTCTTGAGATGAAGATGAACATTTGAGAATAGTGTTGCAAACTCTACGTGAAAAGCAATTGTATGCCAAATTTAGTAAATGTGAATTTTGGCTACAGGAAATTGGTTTCCTCGGACATATAGTATCTGCAGAAGGTATTCGAGTGGATCCTAACAAAATTTCAGCCATTGTTAATTGGAAGCCACCGAAAAACGTGTTTGAAGTCAGAAGTTTTCTGAGACTAGCAGGGTATTATCGGAGATTTGTTAAAGGATTTTCAATGATAGTTTCTCTGATAACTCAATTGTTACAGAAAGATGTGAAATTTGAGTGGTCTGATAAATGTCAGCAGAGTTTTGACAGGTTAAAAGCCTTATTAATAGAAGCACCAGTGTTAGTTCAGCCTGAATCGGGTAAATAATTTATAATTTGCAGTGATGTGTCATTAAATAGTTTAGGTTGTGTATTGATACAAGAAGGTAAAGTAATAGCCTATGCTTCAAGACAGCTAAAACCACATGACATGACCTTGAATTGACAGCAATTGTGTTTGCATTGAAAATCTGGCGGCATTACTTATTTGGTGAAAAATGTTACATATTCAATGATCATAAAAGTTTGAAGTATTTGATGTTACAGAAAGACCTGAATTTGAGACAACGTAGGTGACTTGAACTGTTAAAAGATTATGATTTGATTATTGATTATCACCCAGGAAAAGCTAATGCAGTTGCAAATGCTCTGAGTAGAAAATCCCTATTTACTTTGCGAACATCGAATACCCGATTGTCATTATCTGATGATGGGTCAATCATAGCTGAGTTAAAAGCTAGACCAACATTTCTACAACAGATTTGTGAAGCTCAGAAGAGTGATAAGAAATTGTAAGCTAGGCGAGAATAGTGTGAATTGAATTTTGATTTAGAATTTCAGATTAGTTTTGATGGTTGTTTGTTATTCAGATGTAGAATATGTGTACCGAAGGATTTAGAATTGGTAGAGAAGATTTTACATAAAGCTCATAGTGGTAACATGTCTATACATCCTGGTAGTAGTAAAATGTATAATGATTTGAAAAAGATGTACTGGTGGCCGGGAATGAAACAATATATTTCTGATTTTGTATCTAAATGTGTGATATGTCAGCAAGTAAAAGCGAAAAATCAGGTACCTTCGAGACTATTACAGTCAGTTACAAAATCGGAATGAAAATGGGAAAGAATTACCATGGACTTTGTATCAGGGTTACCCTTCTCTCCAAAGAAGAAAGATGCCATTTGGGTAATTATCGATTGATTGACAAAGTTTGCACACTTTATTCCGATACGTATAGATTTTTCCTTGGATAGATTGGCTGAATTATATATTTTTGAGATTGTCAGATTGCATGGAGTGCCGATCTCTATTATTTCAGACAGAGATCCTCAATTTACATCTCGATTTTGGAGCAAATTGCAATAAGCTCTGGGTACACAGATACATTTCAGCACTGCATTTCATCCCCAGAATGATGGTCAATCCGAATGTGTAATACAAATTTTGGAAGATATGCTTCGGTGTTGTGTGCTTGAATTTGAAGGTAACTGGGAGAAGTATCTGCCTCTAGTTGAATTTACCTATAATAAGAGCTATCAGTCCAGCATTAAAATGACACCGTATGAAGCTTTATATGGTCAGAAATGTAAAACTCCATTATATTGGCTAGAGCTCAATGAGAAAAAGATATATGGAGTTGACTTATTTCGTGAAATTGAAGAAAAGGTGAAAATAATCCAAGACAGTTTGAAAGCAGCCTCTGATCGTTAAAAGTCTTATGCTGATCTTAAAAGGAAAGAAGTAGAATTTTAGGTCGGTGAAAAGTATTCTTAAAAGTATTACCTTGGAAGAAAGTTCTCCGGTTTGGCCTTAAAGGAAAACTGAGTTCACGGTTTATCGGGCCATATGAAATCACGGAAAGAATTGGACATGTTGCATATCAGTTGGCATTACCACCAGAACTTGACAGAATTCATAATGTTTTTCATGTGTCCATATTACGACAGTATAGATTAGATCCTTCACATGATTTCTCCGACAGAGGTTGAGACTCAGCTATATGTAACGCCCTAAACCGAATCCGTCACCGAAATAGAGTCACGGAGCATTATCGGAGTTACAAATTTATTTTTTAGGCATTTTATTTCATCTAGCATTCATATTTGAGACCAATCAAAATCAAACATATTACCCCCTAAACATACTTATTTTCCTTGTATCAACATATCAAAGATAATCATATATTTACATGTCATGATAAATATCATTTTGTTGCCGTTTCTTCATAAACATAAATTAGTTAATTCATTATATCAATATTTCATGTACCATGAACTCGTATTTCCTTATATCACATAATTAGGTTACACGAACTTATTTGGCTAAATTGCAAAAATCCTAAGATTTAGGGGCATTTCGGTAATTTTATATTTTTCTCGATTTTTCAACCAATCTTGATCTAAATTAATAATTATCGGAGCTTATCGAATCATTATTAATTAAGGGAAAAAGCAAAACAAAGTAAACATGTAATATTTAATAAATTTGTATAACATGATAATTAACTTACCGCTTCTCTATATTCACTATAATTATGCAAAACATAATTATTCGAATTGATCATGATCCCTAATACCTATTCTTATCACATTGTTAGTCATATAATTCATATAAATATCAAGAAACATGTAAGGGTTCAACTTTCATTAAATTTCTCATATGCATATAATTTTACACATCATTTATTCACATAACTTATAAGAATCCTGACTATGTATTTTAAATATGCTTTTATAACAATTTGTCTTGATTTTAGACTATCTCACATTGGAGCTTTACTCATCAAATCATTTGAAATACTATCTTTATTCAAATAGTACACTTGAGTTGCACAATTCTATAATTATGAACGAACACATTTATAAAATATATTCCATGTTCATATATCATAGTCTCATGTCTCCATATATCAAATATATATCCATCATTTTCTTGTGTTTCAGATAAATACATATAACCATACATAAGCATGCCATTCACTATTTTTTCCTGTCTATCACAATTTCAAATGACAGATTCATGTGAATAAACTCAATAATAACCATGAAAATACTTACCATATTCTTTCACACATGTTCCACTTATAGCATATTTTTTTTTATGTTTAGCTTGACATTTACTAAGCAATATCGGATATTCATTTATTAGGCAATATCAAATATTCAAATTATTCTTTAACATATGTAACATTTAATTCAAATATGAATTTATAACATTTTTCATTTTAACAAAGTTTAACATTTACCAAATATAATCGAGCATGAGATCAATTTATGCATAAGTCACTCACATATTTTCCTCCTCCTCCTCTCCATTCCACATCCTTAATGTATATAACACGCTTATAAGTAACATTATCTATAATTTCACTATTTACTTATATTTATATTCCAAAGCTATCCATCCGTGTCATAGTCACTAAATTATTTTTAATTTGAGCTATGGAGCTCCAAATTAAGATCGGATAATTTTCCCTGAAACTAGACTTACATATCTTCTTACCATAAAATTTTCAAAAATTTTGGTTTATCCAATAAGTATAGTTTATTCTTAAAATCACCCCTATTCTGCTGTCTGACAGTTCCAACCCTTCTTCACTAAAAATTAATTATCTCCTTGTACGAGATTTGAATAATGTTCCCATTTGTTTCTCTTGAAAATAGACTTATTCAGGATTCTAAAAATATAAATCTAAGCCCCTAATTATTTTTTTTCATTTTTTTATGCTTTTCCAAATTCAGAATAGGGGAACCCAAAATCATTCTAACCTTATCTTACAAAATTTATTATATCTCATGATTTATAATTCCATTTCTTACATAGTTTCTTTTATAAGAAACTAGACTCAATAATATTTAATTTCATATTTTATTCATCCTTTCATTCGATTTCTACAATTTTTTATGATTTTTCAAAGTTATACTACTAGTGCTGTCCAAAATAGTTTTAATGCAAAATGTTGATTTCCATTTTACCTCAAATTTCACAGTTCATACAATTCTGTCCTTACTCAATTAACCCCTCAATTGAGCTAATTTTTCTCAATTAATAATTTAGTCTTTCATTTTAAACTACTTCATAACCCCTGAAAATCAGAACTTTAGCACTAGACCTTAATTCCAAACTCTTTCATAATTAGGTCCTAAAATTAATTTCCATCAATTTTACTTGATAAAATCATCATATATCAAAATTAAAGCTTTAATTATATATTTATTCATCATATTCTTCCAGAACTCATAGATAGCAACTTTAAAAATTAGCCATGGAATAAAAAACTAATGACATAGTAAGTTGGACCCAATTGTAAAAGTCCAAATTAGAAATTTCAAGGAGAAAACAAGAATTAAACTTACATGAAGCTAGAGTATGAAAACCAGCTTGAACCCTCTTCCATGGCTATTTTTCAGTTGATGAAAATGAAGAGAATTCTAGATATTCCAATTTGGTCCCATTTTTATTTAGCTAATTTTGGTAATTTTCCAAAATTGCCTTTATTTCACCCATTTCTTGATTTTTCTCAGCTATTGCCGCCCAAAATATCTCCTTTAGGCTTATTTTCACTTTAGGTTCTTCCTCATTTGACAATTGAGCTATTTAATCCTTCTAGCAACTTTTACACCTTTTTCAATTTAGTCCTTTTTATTTAATTAATCACCCAAACGTCAAAATTTTCAAACAAAATTTTAATACTACCTTATTGGCACTCCGTAAATATTTATAAAAATTTTTATGGCTCGGTTTATAACACCAAGATCTCGATACTTTTTTTCTCAATTTCTTGACCAAATAAATCTTAATAAAACACAATTTAGTATTTCAAAAATCTTTTAAAAGCTACATTTGGCTCATAAATATTAAATAATATAATCTACGAGTTCATTTTTCAGATTTGATGGTCTCGAACCACTATTTTTGACATCGCTGAAATTTGAGCTATTACACTATATATGACTTACAGTGAGAAACCTATTAAAATCCTGGCACGTGAAACAAAAGAGTTAAAAAATAAAAAGGTAGCATTAGTAAAAGTTCTTTGGAAATGACATGGGATTAAAAAAGCTACCTGGGAACTGGAGGATACTATGAAAAAGCAATATCCAAACCTTTTTAGTGGTAAGATTTTCGAGGACGAAAATTTTTAAGGGGGAGAGTTGTAATAATGCATTTTTAATGAAATCGGAACAGTGGTTTCAGGACCACAAATCCGAGCCAGAAAGAAAATTTATTTTAATATTATTGCATGGTCTGGATTATGATAGGAATGTCATATAAAAATTCTAGTAAGAAAAAATTATCAATTAGGTGCTTAATTGTGGAAAGGACCAAATTGTATAGAATGCAAAAGTTGAATTCTAGTAGCTAGAAGGATTAAATAGATAAGAAATTCAAAATTTGAGGTCCTTATATGGTAATTAGACCATTAAATAAAAGTTAGTAGATATTTTTAGTGATTTATCCATGGAAAAATTAGAAAAGGCTAATGACTAAATTGGAAAGTGACAAAATTAAAAGATAACAATTAAATTAAATAGATAATATCATTTTATTTTCATCATCTTCCCCAAAATATACATGGAAACCCTAGGAAAGAGAAAGCAAGCTTTCTTAGCTTAATTGGGTAAGTATTCTTATCCCGTTTTTAGTAATTTTTATATTTTTGAGACTGGATCTATCTATTTTGGGGATTAATTTGTAAAGATATCAAAGTATAGAAATTTTTCCATAGAAATTTTGGGGATTAAATGTTTAAAATATGAAATAAATTATATACCTGATATAGCTTGA
Source organism: Gossypium longicalyx (assembly GCA_025698465.1). NCBI lineage: Eukaryota > Viridiplantae > Streptophyta > Magnoliopsida > Malvales > Malvaceae > Gossypium > Gossypium longicalyx. Next base: position 48,472,834 of record CM046995.1, read on the forward strand.
ATAAATGTCAAGTTTCGTTTGAATAGTGAAATTCGATGGATATATGTAATTTCCCATATTGGATGTGATTTTGCATATGTTGCAAATAGGATTTAGCTTGGACGAGTAATCCTGATATTTCCCTCTCGAGCATTCTGTTATATAGTTCCTACGAGCAACCCTGATAAGTAGTGATTATGCATGTGTTGTGCACTACCGTAGCTTTGTGTGAGCGTCCTATTACATGATTCGATCGGTTGTGATCTAGCATATAATGCTGACACAAACGCAGCTCTACGTGAGCGTCCTAATATAAGCTCTTATGGGCTTCCTGACATGGCTCGCTTGAACTCCCTGTTATGCTATCTAGTGCTCCTTGATATTAACTCTTCGGAGTTATCTGCTAAGCTCTATGAGCTCTCTGAGTAAAACTCTTATGGGTTTCTTGTTTAGCCTGGATAAATGTCCTGTTACATGGCTCATCTAAGCATCTTGATATGTGACTCGAGAGTGTGCTTCCTGATTATGTGCCTAATGGGTACTCTGATCATGAATTTACAGATTATTGATTTGTACACCTTATGTGTACTACCTGAATATCCATTGAAATTTCAATGATTCAATGGATAAATCCCTGAAATGACAAATTATGAGATTAAATGAATTATATTTCATATGATCCCAAAATACCAGAAAGTTTGTAATATGTTGAGCTCATCTATGCTTACTTGATGTATATGTGAATACTGTGACTAACTTGCTTAAATGAGTGTATGTGATTAGGTAAATTTGCTAAATTGATGGGAAAACATGTTATTATACGCTTATTATAATGAATGTGATTGGTAAGTTTATTTCTTGTTATACAAACTTTCTAAGCATTAAATGCTTACTAGGTTTTATTTTCTTTGTTTTATAGTGTTTGGAAGCTCGTAAAGGTTAGAGGTTGGTCGGAGCAACATCACACTATCCAACAACTTGTTTTGGTATAAAAAGCAATCTTATTTTGATAAAATGACATGTATAGGTTAACTTGGCCAATGTTGGCATATAAATAGTTGTTGTAACTTAGCCATTAGAATGGCTAATAATGGTTTGTTTTGGTATATTTTCATAAGGTTATATATATTATGTTTAACTTATATGTATGTGGTTTTATTTGATTGAGTTATGTTAAATAAATGTGTTAATAAAAAGGTAAGAATATAAACATGAATGCATGTGATGATATATCATGTTAGATGATAGAAATTTCTTGATATTTATGTCTTGAATTGGTTGGAAAATATATACAAATGTTGTTGTAGATTAATGGCGAAATTTGGGTAAGAAATAAAGTTAAGAAATAGCTTTATTTTGTCCACACAGGTAGACACACGGGTGTGTGTCTTGACCGTGTGTGACACACGGCCTGGCACATGGGCATGTGGTTTGGCCTGTATCCCCTGCATCTTAAATTTGAGAAACAGAATGCTCAGAATTTGGCACAGGAGTAGAGACTCAAGCGTGTGTCTCAGCCGTGTGTGATACACAGCCTAGAACACGGGTGTGTGTCTTGGTAGTGTGAACCTTACCCCTAATTTTTAAAAATTAAATTGATCACACGGCCTACTCACACGGGCGTGTGGTTGGCCGTGTGACACAAATCAGAGAGTTACATGGGGTTGGACACAACATGTAGCACGAGTTTGTCCCATGGTCACACAGGCGTGTCCCTTGACCATACTGGCTTGTGTGCCCTGCATCTAGGAAAAATTTTGAAATTTCACGAAAAATTCTCTGAGTTCCCGATTTAGTCTCGACTCGATTCCAATGTTTATATTGGACCTCAAGGGTCTATTCAAGGGACAATATAACTAGTTTTGGATATGCATCGTAATTAACATGAATTATCTATAATTGTTCTATAAATTTTGGTAATACTTTGTAACCCTATTTCAACGACGAATATGGGTTAGGGGTGTTACACTAACTATAGCTCACCAACATTGGCATTTTCCTTTAACCCTTTTCCCATATTCGTAAATTTTCCATAATTATCGTCTTGGTGGTCTACCCCGTGTCAAATGTCCCAATGATTTACTTCACATTTAATATCTTGGTAGACTTCATACGCATCGATAGTTGTGCTATGATCTTACTCATTAGGCTCCATGTGTAATGTCCTGGAGGATTTCCCCGTATATACTATCTCGGTGGATTGCCCCGCTTTTAGTGTCCTAGCCAACTCTTTGTGCTGCCATAATCGAGTTATGGTCTTATAACATTCCCCATGCTTAACGTCCTGACGGACTACCCTGTGTTTATTATCCTGATGGACTGCCTCGCTTTTAATGTCCCGACGGGCTCTCTCTATGCTACCATAATCGTGCTATAGTCTTACTACATACCCCATGTTTAACGTCCTAGAAGACTACCCCGTGTTTACTATCCTTATAAACTCCATTGGTTGCCATAGCTGAGCTATGGTTTTACATCTTTAACCTCTTTAAGGTGTCACCCCGAAAGACCTTACCACCGCTTCGATGTTGTCCTATAGAGCTTGCTGACTGCAATCACGTTGTTGCTCTATTAAACTTAATAACCATCGATATCGATTCATCTCATATCTAACCTTGACACTCGAACACCGCAATGTCCCCTCTGCAAGGCTTGGAGCTTTACACATCATGATTTGCACTCGGCAGCACCGTATGACAGAATCCCAACAGAATTCTATTTTCTTATTCATCCGCCCATTCCTCCATTTTGCCACTTTTAACCTTGATGATCGAACACTACAGTGTCCCCTCCGTAAGGTTCAGAGCTTTACACATCACGGTTTGTACTTAGCAACACCATATGACGGTATCTTAATGAAATTTTATTTCCCAAATCCTAACTTCTTCTAACCCGTCAATAATCTCCCCTCCGTACCCCACCCTTATAATCATGCAATGCATGCATATCACTTACATAATATCATGGAGTAACACTATCTTTTAAAACATGGAATCATAACTATTTGATGCATATTGAACTACATTGGTGGATACCCATATACCAGACAATACGTAAGCTTAGCATTCATAATCAGCTGAGTTCATACATCATCATAGAACTTAACGTAGAATCATGCCAGTCACTTAAAATTTTAGGAATGTATGTTTTTTGGCCTCATTAGGTTAGTTTTTCCAAATGCCAAAGCTTCCATTGTCCTGGTAGCTAAGCATGACAACCAAAATCATGAGTTAAACTCAGTATTCTCAACTTAAAACTCAAATTTCCAAAAACATGTAGAACCCCTAAAAAGATTTCTAGGCATCCTTAACTTCATTTTTCTTAATCTTACATATACAAAAGGACTAAGAATCTTACCAGCTTGCTGGATTCTCTACTTTTTCGACACAAACCTCATGATCATTGCTCTATGCAGATCTTCCCATAATTATCTATTATTTGGAGCAACCCAAGGAAAAAGATGAAGAAGAGAGGAAAATGAAACAAAATGGAGATGAATCCTCCTAGGAAAGTCACTTCTCAGCTATATATAGCCTTTCACGTATGGTTTTTAGCCGTAGAGAAACCATCCATTGATAATCATTTTGTCTCTCACTAAGGAACTAGTTGGTTTTAGTCCAATCGAACTAGAGTTGGATCTCAACCACATTCAAAATCAATCACTAATTTTTTCTTGAGTTTTTAGTAGAGGCTGTCATCTTATGACTTCTTTCAATTTAACCCTAATTATTCCTAACTTCTAGATTTAAAGGAAACTAGGTGTGACAATATTTGTGTGGAAAGGTATATACAACCATTATTAAGCCATTGCTATCTCTTTCTATAACCTCTGATATTGTTGTCTTAGTCTTTATGTTGTACGCCAAATCAAATTTGAATTTAATATTGTTTTTGTAATCCCTTAAACTCGACCTAGACGTTATTGCTGAATCTCGAAGATCACGTTGGCCATATTGATGGCACAGAAAATCATTTAGCTATTTTCTCTTAAAAATCATCGTTGCTAAAAACGTCCTTGTTGAGAAAACTAATTTTTTTAAATTGTTTATCTTTAGAAAACTCAAGTTTTGATTTCTTTTCTAGAAAGTGTCATACTTTAATTAAAACATTGCAGCAAATAATTTGCATATCTAAAACTCGTTTTTCATTTTCAAAACATAGATTTAATATATATCTCATAAAATATCAATTCTGTGAGCAGATAGTGTTGAGTTTCAAAAATAAGGTATTCAATTTTGAAAACACATTTATTGGGCCTTGTTTGACTTAGTTATGAAAAATCCACCATAAATTGTCAATTTCACAATCTTTTAAATGATAATTTTAAAACTTAAATCATGCAGAAAAATCCAAAATCAAAATAATCCAAAGTTAAAAAGTAAATCCCAAGAAAAAGTCTACAGTAATAAAAACACATCCCCAAAATATCGAGTACCAAAATAATATATTTTTTTAAAACTGACCAAGAGCACCTTTGTAAGCCAAGCCCGTCCTAACCTCGATTATTATCTAAAAATTCAAAATTAAAAATGGGTGAGCTTTAAAAGCCCAGTGTGAGATCAACACAAATATAATCACATACATATCAAAATATCAATCTCATCATATCAATCATCATAATAATCACAAGTTCTAATACTGATACTTATGCATGAACATGTCGATACAGATTTTAAAGCGATGCACATTTTATAAAATTTCCTACCCATCTCCACTACACACCAATATCATGTTCCCTAGAACTCATCCATCCAAAACACCGTCTGTGTACAAGCTACCACTGATTTGTAGATTTACTGCCACTGATTTAATTATGTGGACAAGCCACCACTGATTTGTGGATATACTGCCACTGCTTCCACCTTTCACAAAATCCCACCCCTATGCATGTGATATGATAATTTTCACTTATAACACATGTAGATCATTTATACACTTATGCGTGTAAACATGCTCTCATAATCACTTAACACATAATAATCACTTTTAACATGTTTAACGTGCTTTTCACATTAGATCATAGATATTGATTTATCATACACATATACATAAATCGCACATGTTTAAAGCATCGCATATAACACATAAGCCATACATCATATATCACGAGCATGAGATCTACACATACATCATAATCACAAACATAAACATATCGATTGTCATGGGTTTCACATAATCACTTGGTTAGATTCACTTACTTGGTATCTATCTCGATAAGTTATACAACTCTTCACGAATATTTAGAGTATTCATATTATTAATATGATTAAATTATTAATAATAAAATATTTATGTCACATAAATAAATGGTATCGATCCTACACCTTAGATTATAGATTTGATTTGCCTTAACTCTTAATAACGGTTTAACTCAATCTATCTCACAAAACGACCCCACGATCTAAGACTCTCGAAAGGAGAATAATTTTTGATGCTAAGATAGGGGTCTCCCCTACGATTATTGTTCGACCCTTCAAAGTGATACAAAGTAGTATTAGTACCATAGTACATAAATAAATAATAAAATATCACTATGACTCATGGAACTATACCATTCGGTCATGTTAAGGAAACACTAGGAAAAGGGTTTTTACGACCCAAAATAATCTTCACTTGCACTTAATTAATTCAAATCGATCAATGAATCAAGAAGGAACGTTATTGGAAAATCAAACGATCTAGAAAGGATCATTACAATGAAAGAAAGAGTTTGATTAAATTAAAAAGAGAAACGACAAGGAGAGGGAAAGGAAAAGAAAAGAAAGATTTTTAATCACTAGCGACGACGGCGGCTCAACGACGATCCGGTATTAGATGAGCTATGTCTGATGGTGGCTAAGAGGTGGTCCAACGGTGGTTGAGTTATGTGGTTTGCCTAAGGAGAGGGGGAGAAAGGAGTAGGTGAGGAAAAATAGAATAAAAGTGGAGAAGGAGGACTTGCAATAGCGTACAACGATGATAATAGAATGGAAATGAGAAGAGTGGAGGTGCAGCAACTACGAGAAGTGGTGATTGGTGGAAGGAGGTTTGGGTCACGATGGAGGAAGAAAAAGATGATTAAAGGAATGGTGGTGGTGGTTGGCCAAAATAGAAAGAAAAAAGATGAGAAAAGAAATGAAAAATAGAAAAAAGTAAAAAGGAGAGGGAGTATGGATGACAATGGAAGGATGGAATGCTTGGTCAACCTTGGTCAGGTTCAATGTATCTTGAAAATGGGTAAGATGTGAGGTTATGGCAAGGGAGGTGGACATGGACTAAAAAGGGGATCATGTACCCTCTAACTAGGACAAGTTTGACTTATATTAGAAGAAAGGAATCCTTCGATTTATGGTGAAAATGGGGTGGACGAAAAGCATTAAAAGCACATGGAATAAATGTTTAAAAATCAAATGAAAGAGTGTGAACATTAAAACTTGAACCTTGGACCATTAAGATACCTAAAGAGTTAATAAACCATTAGACTACTCATTTTCTTGTTCTCAAACTTTTGCAAATAAGAATAAAATATGGGATGACCTGTAACAACCCATTTTTAATGAAATCGAAATAGTGGTTTCGGGACCACAAATCCGAGCCAGAAAGAAAATTTATTTTAATATTATTGTATGGTCTACATTATGGTAGGAATGTTATATGAAAATTCTGATAAGAAAATTTTACTGATTATGTGTTTAATTATGGAATGGACCAAATTGCAAAAAAATGCAAAAGTTAAGTTCTAGTAGCTAAAAGGATTAATTAGCTATGGAATTGAAAATTTGTGGTCCTTATATGGTAATTAGATCATTAAAAAAAAGCTAGTAGATATTTTTGATGAATCATCCATGGAAAAATTAAAAAAGGGCAATGACTAAATTGGAAACTAAAATAATTAAAAGATGATAATAGAAAATATCATTTTATTTTATATCATCTACCCCAAATTTAGACATAGAAACCCTAGGAAAGAGAAAAGTGTTCAAGCAAGCTTAATTGGTTCAATTGGATCCGGATAACTCAAATTTGAAGTTAGATCGAGGAAACGTAAAGGTGCCAGATTAGAAGACTTTTAAATACGAACAAGTGTCAAGGTAAGTTCGTGTAACTTAATTATGCATATTAATATGTTTGAAATTGAATGATTTTTTGGGTGAATTATATACATGTTTGATGTATGAAATTGATCATATGTGCGATATTACTTGATAAATGATAAGTTTCGTTGAATAATGAATTTCGATGGGTACATAATTTCCCATACTGAAAGTGGTCCTGCATATGTTGCAGACAGAATATAGCTCAGACGAGCAATCCTATTATAAGCCCTCTCGAGCATCCTGTTATGTAGTTCCTATGAGCATTCTAATCGGTAGTGATTCTGCATATGTTGCACACTATCGTAGCTCTTTGTAAGCGTCCTGTTACATGATTCGATCGGTTGTGATCCAACATAAATTGCGGATACAAACGCAACTCTATATGAGTGTCTTGATATAGGCTCTTATGAGCTTCTTGACATGACTCGCTTGAACTTTCTGTTACCTTATCTGGTGCTCCCTAATAATAACTCTTCAGAGTTACCTGTAAAGCTCTATGAGCTCCTTGATTAAAACTCTTATGAGTTTCCTGTTTAGCCCGTATAAATGTCCTGTTACATGGCTCATCTGAGCAACCTGATATGTGGCTCGAGAGTGTGCTCCCTGATTATGTGCCCTAATGGGTACCCTTGATTATGAGTTTACGGTTTACAGTTTTGTTCACCTTGTGTGTACTACCTGAGTATCCATTGTTATTTCAATAATTCAATGGATAAAGCTCCTGACATAAGAAAATTTTGAGTTTGAAAAGAATTATGTCTTGGTTTCTTCTGAAATATCTGAAAGCTTGTAGCATGATGAGCTCATCCATGCTTATTTGATGTACATGTGAATTATGTGACTAACTTGCTTAATTGAGTGTATTTGATTAGGCAAATTACCAATTAGTTGGTAAGCATGTTATTGAATGCTTATTTTAATGAATGTTATTGGTAAGTTTAATTCCTGTTATATGAACTTACTAAGCATTAAATGCTTACTAGGTTTTCTTTTATTTGTTTTATAGTGCTGGAGCTTCAAAGATTGGAGATTGGTCAGAGTATCATCACACTACCCACTAGCTTGTTTGGTATAAATAGTAAACTTATCTTGGTATAATGGCATGTATAGGTTAACTTGGCCAATTGTTGGCTTATAAATGATAGTTTGTAATCTAGCCATTGGAATGGCTAGTGATAGTTGGTTTTGGTATATTTATAAGGTTAAATTATGATAAATACATATGTGTTTAGTATGTTTAATTGAGTTATGTTAAACATGTATGTTTATAAAATATAAGATTATAAACATGAATGGATATGATGATATAATATGCTAGATGATAAAATTGGCTTGGTTATAATGCTTGCATTGGTTGGTATATGATAGTAAGTATTAGTGTAGGTTGTTGGAAAATTTGAGTGAGAAATAAGGCTAAGAAATGACCTTATTTTGTCAACACGGGTAGACACACGGGCGTGTGTCTTGACCGTGTGTGACACAGGGCTTGGATCATGGGCGTGTGATTTGGCCGTGTGTCCCCTGCATCTTAAAATTGAAAAACAGAATGCTTAGAATTAGGTGCACGGGCAGAGACATGGGCGTGTGTCTCGGCCGTGGGTGACACATGGCCTAGAACACGGGTGTGTGTCTTGGCCGTGTGAATCCTGCACCTAATTTTTGAAAATTAAATTGACCACATGGCCTAGCACACGGGTGTATGGAAGGCTATGTGGCACAAGTCAGAGAGTTACGCGTTTAAAGAAACGGGCTGGGACACGACCGTGTGTCTCACATTGAATGCCCACACGGTCTGAGACATAGGCATTTTATTTGATCGTGTGGGCCACACGGCCTACTCACACAGGCGTGTGACCCTTGTATATAAGAAAAATTTTGAAATTTTGCAAAAAAAATTTTTGTGATCCCGATTTAGTTCTAAATTGTTTCTATTGCTTAAATTAAGCCTCGAGGATCTATTCAAGGGATGGTATGATTATTTTTGGATATGAACAATAAATTATATGAATTATCTGTAATTGTTCTATAAACTATAGTAATGCTCTATAATCCTGTTCTGACGACGGATATAGGTTAGGGGTGTTACATTTATTGGTATCAGAGTTACGGTTTAACCAATTTTTAGACTAACATAGTAAGTACAAGTTTAGCTATACATGCCATTTTATGATTTATGATAGTGTGATATCTCCTGGCCATTTTTAAATGTGTTTTTCATATAGTAATGTCATCGAACGAAGCTAGAGCTGAATTTGAGGAAGTTGAGAGCACTGCTCAAGCTTCCGTTCAATGAGCTGTATCTAGTAGTAGTAAAAGGCCAGTATCTGAGGGCTGAGGTGAGGAGGAAAAAGAAGCCTTCTTTCAAATAATGAATTAGTGGTTCACTGAATACTTGAGAACAAATCTTACTGTAAAAGAACCTTGCCCACCTGTTCCTCAACTAGTTCCTGAGATGCCACAAGGTGCTGCATCTGTTAGAATTGGTAAGCCTCTTGTAGATAAAATTTGAAAATATGGGGCTGAAGAATTTAGGGCTACTGTTGATGATGATCTAGAGAGAGCTGAGTTTTGGTTGGAAAATACCATCAGGGTTTTGGATGAATTATCATGCACACCAGCTGAGTGCTTAAAATGTGTTGTATCATTGTTGAAAGACAGCTTATCAGTTATGGAATACTTTAATTTCTGTTGTACTGAGAGAAAATGTCACTTGGGAAGTCTTTCAGGTAGAATTTAGAAAGAAGTACATTAGTCAGAGATTTTTGGATCAGAAAAAGAAAGAATTTTTAGAGCTTAAACAGGGAAATATGGCTGTATCTATAACATCCTGATTTAGTGTCTAGTCAGAATAGAGGTTTCGAGAACACAAATCCGACGTAAGAAAATTTATTTTTATTATATTTTTATGGTCTACAATTTCACGGGATGATTCCGTGAAAATTTCGTTAAAAAATTTTGACGTTTGGGCAGTCAATTTGGTCAAAAAGACTAAATTGTAAAAAGTGCAAAACTTGAGTTTTAGAAGCTAGAGGTGTCTAATTGATATGAAATTTTAAATTGGAGGTCCTTATACGCTAATTAGCCATTGGTTAATTTTTTGGACAAAAATGGACATGAAATAGGGTGAAATAGAATATTTTTAAGTTAGGGGCATTTTGGTCATTTAGTAATTAAAATGAATTAAAAATAAAATTAAAAGCCAATTTTGGTCCATCTTCAAGCTATGGCTGAAACTTGCATGGAGAAACCATAAATAGGGTTTTCCAAGCTTCCAAGCTTGATTGTAAGTCTGTTCTTGCCCCGTTTTTAATGATTTTTATGTTTTTGAAATCCTCGTAACAAGATCTAGCTATTTCTACCATTTATTTGAGCTAGGGTTGATGTTTAAAAATTTTCCCATGTTCTACATATGTGTATTCTGATGTTTAAGGGAGGAATATGAATGTTTGTTGTGTGTTAAATGACTTTTGCTAAGTAGTTTTCGGTGAAAACGCTAAAAAAGACTAATTTGTAAAAATTATAAAATTTGTCATAAAAGTTTGATTTAGTGGAAATTTTGGGCTACTATAGTTATGAAAATGATTCGGCTAGGCTTAAAGTACAAGAAAAATAAACACATTTCATTTTACGAGCCTAGGGGCTAAATTGCAAATATGTGAAAGTTTAGGGGTAAAAATGAAAAATTTTAAAAGTATGATTTTTGAGTCAATTTGAATAATGTGAGTAATAAATAAGCTATATTTGAAATGTTAGACCAAGAAAATTAAGATTCGAGCTTAAATCGGGAAAGTACGAGATTATGGACTAAAATGGAATAATTAGCTGTGCTCGGATTCGAGGTAAGTTCGTACGTCAATAATAATGCAATGTTATACTTGAATGTTAATTCTTGATATTACATGAATTGTAAGTGCATATGTAAATAATGTGACAATGTAATATATTTTGATGTGTTGACATTATGTGATAATTGTTTCATCATTATTATGAATGCTATGCCTAATAGTAACTTGTAAGTATGAATGATATTGTGGTCATTATCCACGACGTTACAAGCAAGAACGATAGAAATGTTATGTACATCTGAGAAAGAATCTCGTTTGAACCTTAGGAATAGTTTAGGATACAAGTGACATGTCACTAGGAATTAAGAAATCCGAACTCATTGAGTTGGTCTCGGTTCGTGATATATATGTGGCATCCGGACTCATTGAGTTGGTCTGGGTTCGTTATGGATGTGGTACATATAATTGGGTTCCGGGCAAGGGTCTTGTGTCCTACCGATGGCTAGGTAATCTTTGAGTTGGTCGGATACCTGACAGCTTGTGTGAGCAGCCTGTGTAGTTACACCTTGACCGATAGCTTACATGAGCAAGCCCGTAAGTAGCTCCATCGCGAGCGTTACATGTTATGAGGTAGCTTTGGCTACTTATGTACATGTGGCACTTATGTGCAATTTTTCCGCGTATCCAATAGTATTCCGAGTGTTCAACGGATAATGTAATGGATGATGTCATGAAAGTCCTAAGGAGAACATGTTAAGGAAGTCATGATTATATGCTGTATTACGAGTTGGTACAGATATGTACACTAAACTCACGAGTAATGCCTTGATATATGATGTTTCATGATAAAGAGGTATGTGGGTGATAAGTAAGTCAAAGGTTTTGAATGATGAATAAACTTATGTTTATGATTATGTTTATTATGTCATCATATGATAGTTATCATGATATTGCACTAAAACAGTTTTAGACAGCAGTAGTTGTGTGAATTTGAAAATCCATAAAAAAAAATTGTGGAAATTGAATTAGAAACTGAATAAGATATGAGATTAAATCTTATTGAGCCTAGTTTCACATAGAGAAACGGTGTAAACAAAAGAATTTTATATTATGAGATATTTGAATTTTTGTGAGATAGGGTCAGAGTGATTTCGGGCCCCCCTTTCTTAAATTTAGAAAATCACTAAAAATTGTACAAGAATAATAATGGGTTAGAACTAATTTTACTAAGTTCTTAATGAGTCTATTTTCGAGAGAAATAGATGGGAACATCATCCGGATCCCGTACTAAGAGATAAATAAATTTTAGTAAAGAAAGGTCAAAGCTGTCAAATAGTAGAACATGGGTAACTTTGAAGAATAAATTGTACTTATTGGATAGACCAAAAATTCTAGAAATTTTACGGTAAGAAGATATGTGAGTGTAATTTCAGGTAAAATTAGCGGATCTTAATTTAGACTTCTGTAACTCAATTTATCAATAATTTAGTGACTATGACTTGAGTAAACAGCTTAATTGGAATATGAGCAAATAGTGGAATTATGTGTAATTTCGATTGTGTTACCATGAGAACATGTTGTAAGGATTTGGAAAAAGCACGTTAATAAATTGCTTATTGTTATTTTCGTACGGGCTTACTAAGCTATAAAGCTTACCCTTCTCCTTTCCATTTCTTTTAGTGTTGTCAAGTTAGCTCGAGGTTGGAGATCGTCGGAGGCAGCATCACATTATCAAATTATCAAGCCAGGGTATTAATAAATCTTAAGTGTTTTCAAGTGAGTGGCATGTATAGAGACTTAGTACTTTATGATATGTGTTTCATGTTTTGGCCAATTGAGTTGGCTTATAATGATTCATTTGTATAGAGCCATGAGATATGGCTTATATTTGATCATTGGGTTGTAAACCTAATTGATTTTGCTTGACTGTTCTAATGCCTTGATGATGTGCATGTTGTGATGGCTTGATATCAATAGATGTATGATATGGTATGTATATTTGATGGATGAACTTTGATCAATAGATGTGACCATAATCTTAGTATAAAAGTGTAAATTTAGAGTAAGTTAATGATGTTAATGAAGATGAAAAGGCCAAATGAATATGGTTTGGTATGTCTAGACTTGATATAAAATGAGTATGAGAAACACAAGTATTATGACATGCAAATTTTATGTTTGTAACTTAATTGAGGATGCTTAATCTTTAATTGGATACCATGTTCTATGGCTTTGATGTTGTATAAGTGTGCGAGGGATTAAAGTTGACCAAGGCTTGGAAAATAGCCTAAGTGTTGGCCATACGAATAGAGACATGGTCCTGTGACCTTAAAATATTGCTGATGTCATAAATAGAGAGTTACATGGGTTGAGGACACAGGCATGTCCGAGCCACATGGTGTGTGTGACCACACAGCTTACCCACGCGAGCGTGTGACTCTCCAAAACAAGAAAATTTTCTAAGTGTTTTAAAAAGTTCATAAGTTTTCAGTTTAGTCCCGAACCACCCCCGATGTATGTTTTGGGCCTCGTAAGTCTGTATAAGGGACGATATGCATGTGTTTGAATGTTTTTAAATTGGTTGAAATTTTATGGCCCGATTTTATAAAATTGTGTACGTTTAAGTCCAGTAATGCCTCGTACCCTATCCCGGCCACGGGTACAAGTAAGGGGTGTTACAGTATCTGAATACGAGCGGGAATTCGTTCGGTTAAGCTAGTATGCCAGAGAATAGGTTCTAACCAAGGCTAATATGTGCAAATGTTTTGAAAAAGGATTAAATGAAGATATCAAGTTATTTGGTAAAAGATTTATGGGTAAGTCACAATCATCTACTTCAAAAAAATTAACAAAGCATCGTGATTGTTTTACCATATTTACAGGATATTCTGGGAAAGACAAAGCTCTCAACGTTCTAACCCGAGATCTTTATCTCCATCTGTAATAAGTGTGGGAAATATCAGTAACCCCAAACTGAGGTGTAACTACTGTAATAAATTTCCTTTTAGGGAATGTTGTTTGAGAAGTGGAGCATGTTATAGATGTGGTTCTCTTGACCATTTTCTTAAAGATTGTCCGGAAAGGATTGAAAAAGATACTGATCAGACTTCGAAGCCAAGCAACCCTGGTTCGAGAGGTAGACCGCCTCGATACCCTGGAAATGTAAGTGGTAGCCAAGGCGCTACAAAAGGCTCAATAGTTAAATCTGAAGTACGAGCACCAGCAAGAACATATGCTATTCGTGCTAGAGAGGATGCTTCTGCACCAGACGTCATTACTTGTATATTTTCTCTTCTTGATACTAATATTACTGCTTTGATTGATCCTGGGTCCACACATTCATACATATGCACAAAATTAGTGTTTGTTAAAAATTTACCTGTTGATTTTACTGAATTTCTGGTTAAAGTTTCAAACCCTTTAGCCAGTATGTTGTGGTGGATAAAATTTGTAAAAACTGCCTATTGATGATAAAAGGGTTATTGCTTTTCAGATAATCTAATGTTGTTGCCTTTTGATGAATTTGATATGATTTTAGGAATGGATTGGCTAACCTAGCATGATGTAGTGGTGAATTGTAAACAAAAATATATTGTGTTAAAGTGTCAGAATGGTGAGTTACTTCATGTTGAATCTAATAAACTGGATGGGTTATCTACTGTGATATCAACAATATCAACACAGAAATATATCAGAAAGGGGTATGATGCTTATCTTGCATATGTGTTGGATACTAAAGTATCTGAGTCGAAAATTCAGTCAGTTTCGATTGTTTGTGAATTTCTTGATGTATTTTCGGAGGAATTACCTGGTTTACCACCTGTTAGAGAAGTGGAGTTCCCTATAGATCTTGTTCTGGGAACAACACCAATATCCATAACACCCTACAGAATGGTCCTATTGAATTGAAAGAGTTGAAAGCACAGTTGCAAGAATTGATTGACAGAGGCTTTGCTTGATCCAATTTCTCACCTTGGGGTGCACCGGTTCTATTTGTAAAGAAGAAAGATGGATCATTGAGATTGTGTATAGATTACAGGTAGCTCAACAAAGTCACAGTAAAGAGTAATTATCCACTGCCTTGTATTGATGACTTGTTTGATTAACTGAAAAGTGCCACTGTATTTTTGAAGATTGATCTTCGTTCTAGTTACTATCAGTTACGAGTAAAAGATTTAGATGTGCCAAAGACAACTTTCAGAACCAGGTATGGGCATTATGAGTTTCTTATGATACCGTTTGGTTTGACGAATGTACCTACAGTATTCATGGATTTAATGAACAGAATCTTTAGACCATATCTAGATAGGTTTGTAACACCCCTAACCCGTATGCATCGCCAGAATAGGGTTACGGAGCATTACCGGAACTTTTAGAACATTTACAAATAAATCATGTCAATCACTATTCTTTATTCGAGATTACTCATAACGTCCCTTAATCATGTCAGGACTTAATCGGAGACTCTAAGAATTTTTCGCGAAATTTCAAAAAATTTTCCAAGTTACAGGGCACATATGTCCATGTGGTCCGAGGGACATGCCCGTGCTACAGGTCGTGTTCGACCCCGTGTATCTCTCTGACTTGTGCACACGACCATGCCACACGCTCGTGTGCTAGGCCTTGTGGTTAATTAAATTCCTTCAAAATTAGGTGTAGATTTCACACGACCAAGACACACGCCCGTGTTCCAAGCCGTGTAGCACACACGGCTGAGACACACGCTCGTGTCTCTGACTATATGCTCAATTCTGAGCATTCTATTTTCTCAAATTTAATATGCAGGGAACACGCGGCCTAATCACATGCCCATGTACTAGGCCATGTGTCACACACGGTCTAGACACACGCCCGTGTGTCTGCCTGTGTGGACAAAATAAAGTCATTTCTAGCTTCATTTCTCACCCAAAATCATACCAAATTCCTGCACCAAACTTACATCCAAATGCCAACCAGCCCAACCATTGAATTCAAGAAATTTATAACATCTAACATGATATATTGTTACATGCATTCATGCTTAAATCTTACCTTTCTCAATCAATCAAGAAGAAACACTTATGCTTTCTCCATAAAATAAATTTAAATATATATATACATGTACCAAAACAAAATCATCACTAGCCATTCCAATGGCTAGATCACAATAATCATTTACGTTTACATGCCAATATGACCAATATAGCCTATACATGCCATTGTAATCATAATTTCTTTACTATATTGTACTGACATTAGCCGATGGATAGTGTGAGTGATCTCTACCAAGCTGCCAATCCAATGAGCTTCCGATTTACTTTAAAATAGGGAAATAAAATTAAGTAAGCATAAAATGCTTAGTAAGTTCGTATAACACGGTACTTAACTTACCATTCGTTCTATTTTGAGGTAACTATGTAAGGCATATTCAATCAATTTGACCTCAAGCCCTACACACATCCTCATTGCCCTTGTTAGTCATATATTCCATAATAACATCAAAACATATATGGGCTCAACAAAAATCAAGTTTCCATGCACATATGCTTTCCAAAACATGTATTCATTTAACATGTATGAATCATCTCTTTATATTACAAGTAGAATTTCATAATAGTTCATCTTGAGTTCAGATTATTTCATGTCAAAAATTTAATTATATCATTCGAAATATCAATGTCACACAAGTAGTAGTACACTCAAGGTGTACAAGTCTATAATCAAGGATGAACATTCTCATCAAATAATTTCCATATACAAATATCATCATCTCATACTTTCATATATTACTTGTCATGTATCATCATTTTCTTATATTTCAGACGGATACGTGTAATAACTCATTTTATTATTCATATCTTCTCATGTCTGGATTGTCACCTGTTGAATTTATTTGAAATATTGATGGATACACAGGTAGTACACTCAAGGTGAACAAATCAGGATTCGTCAATTCATATTCAATGGCACCCCTAAGGTACTATTTCAGAGTGTACACTCTCGAGCCTCACATGTATACAACAGGATTACCAGTCCAAGCTAAATCCTTTTTTTTATGACATATACTCTAAGGAGCTTGATTTGGATTACCCGTCTAGGCTAAATCCAATCCATAATATATGCTCAAGAGGACTTATATCAGGATTACCCGTCCAACCTAAATCCTTTCTGTAATGAGGTCAATAGGATTACTCGTCTGAGCTAACTTTCGTTAGCAACAAATACAGGACCTTATTCATTTCGGGAAATCACATATCCATTGATTTTCCATTTATTCAATCGGGATTTAAACATTTTTCAAGCATTATCAGGCATGTGATTATTTCGTACTTCCATAACATTCATATAGTTCAAGTAAACACATTCAACATTCATTTCAAGCATATAAGTAACATTTTTATCATTTATCATTTATTAGGCATTACTATTGATCGGGCTTTGTCAGATATTCTCAATGTCATATATATACAATATTTATTCAATTAAAAAACACATCATTTAATTCAAGCATGTAAACACACACAATTTAGTTACAAGAACTTACCTCAACAAATGTTTGTGTACGTAAAATCTACCAATCCGACATTTTCCTCTTTTCCTCATTCTAGCTCCAAATTTGGTCTAATCAGATCTATACGAGTAAATTTTACATCAATTTATCACATTTCGTATTCAAGTGAACTCAATTTACATCCTAGAAAAATTACCATTTTGCCCCTAACTTTTCCCTAAATTCCCATTTCGTCCCTAGGTTCAAAAAATGAAATTTATGCAATTTACTCCCTATTCCAAGCCTAGCCGAAATTTCACCTTAAAATTTACAGCACATATATTCTAAAAAATTCAGAATTTTTCTTCAATTTTCACAAATTTACATTTTAGTCCCTAAATCATGTTTTTATCAAAAATAACTTTGTAAAAGTTGTTTATCTATCAACAACCTTTCATTTTCTACCATAAATTTCAAATTTTCAGCATATTCATCCATAACCTAATTTCCATAATTTGATAACTTCTCAAATTGATCCCCAAAATAGATAGATTAAGCTATCCCAGTTTTAAAAATATCAAAATTACTAAAAACGAGATAAGAAAACTTACCCAATTTGGCCAAGAAAGTTTCTTCTCTCTCTCCTAGGGTTTCCATGGAATATTTTGGGGAAAAATATGATAAAAATGATTTTTATTTCTATTTAATTAATTTATCATCTTTAATAATTTTGATTTCCAATTTTGTCCTTAGCATTTTTCTAATTTTCCATGGATGAATCACCCAAAAATATCTACTAACTTTTTATTAGTGGTCTAATTACCATATAAGGACCTCAAGTTTTGAATTCCATAGCTATTTAATCCTTCTAGCTACTAGAACTCAACTTTTGCATTTAATGCGATTTGGTCCTTTCCATTATTAAGCACATAATCGGTAAAATTTTCTTACCAAAATTTTCACATGACATTTATAACATATTACGGACCATGTAATAAAATAAAAATAAATTTTATTTTCAGATCAGATTTGTGGTCTCGGAACCACTGTTCCGGTTTCACTGAAAAATGGGTTGTTACAAGGTTTGTAGTGGTATTTGTTGATGATATTCTGGTTTACTCCCGAGGTGAAAATGAGCATCCTAATCATTTGAGAATAGTGCTTCAAATTCTGCGTGAGAAACAATTATATGTCAAATTCAGTAAATGTGAATTTTAGCTGCGGGAAGTTGGTTTTCTCGAACATATAGTATCTGCAGAAGGTATTCGGGTGGATCCGAATAAAATTTCAGCTATTGTTAATTGGAAACCACCGAAGAATGTGTTCGAAGTCAGAAGTTTTCTAGGACTAGCTATATATTATCAGAGATTTGTTAAATGGTTCTCAATGATAGCTTCTCCAAGGACCCATCTTTGCAAAAAAAAAAAAAAAATTCGAGTGGTCTGATAAATATCAGTAGAGTTTTGACAGATTGAAAGCCTTATTGACAGAAGCACTTGTGTTAGTTCAGCCTGAATCAGGTAAAGAATTTATAATTTACAGTAATGCATCATTGAATGGTTTAGGTTGTATATTGATGCAAGAAGGTAAAGTAATAGCCTATACTTCTAGACAACTAAAACCACATGAAAGAAATTACTTAATACATGATCTTGAATTGACAACTATTGTGTTTACACTGAAAATATGACAACATTATCTGTTTGGTGAAAAATTTCACATATTTACTGATCACAAAGACTTGAAGTATTTGGTGAAAAATTGTCGTCCGTTAACAAAGTTTGCACACTTTATTTCGGTACGTATTGATTTCTCTTTGGATAAGTTGGTTGAATTATATATTTTTGAGATTGTCAGATTGCATGGAGTACCAGTCTCCATTACTTCACACAGAGATCCTCGGTTTACATCTCAATTTTGGAGCAAGTTGAAAGAACTTTGTGTACACAGTTACTTTTCAGCACTACATTCCATCCTTAGACTGATAGACAATCCAAACGTGTTATACAAATTTTGGAAGATATGCTTCGATGTTTTGTGCTAGAATTTGAAGGTAACTAGGAAAAGTATTTGCCTTTAGCTGAATTTGCTTATAATAATAGTTCTCAGTCTAGTATTAAGATGGCACCTTATGAGGCTTTGTATGGTCGTAAATGTAGAACTCCATTGTATTGGACAGAGATTAGTGGAAAAAAGATACACTGAGTTAACTTGATTCTTGAAGCTGAAGAAAAGGTAAAGGTGTTTCGAAATAGTTTGAAAATAGCCTCTGATTGTCAAAAGTCTTATGCCGATCTTAAACGAAAAGAGATAGAATTTTAGGTCGGTAATAAGGTATTCTTGAAAGTAGCACCTTGGGAGAAGGTTCTCCGATTTGGTCGTAAAGGAAAACCGACTCCACGGTTCATCGAGCCAAATGAAATTACAGAAAAAATTGGACCTGTTGCATATCGGATGGCATTACTACCGGAACTTGACAGAATTCACAATGTTTTCTATGTGTCCATTTTACGACGGTATCGGTCAGATCCTTCAAATGTTATTTCTCTGACAGAGGTAGAGATTCAGCTTGACCTGACATATAGTGAGGAACCAATTAAAATCCTAGCACGTGAAAGAAAAGATTTAAGAAATAACAAGGTAGCTTTAGTAAAAGTTCTTTAACAATGACATGGTATAGAAGAGGCTACCTGGGAATTGGAGAATATCATGAGAAAGCAATATCCAAATTTATTGGTAAGATTTTCGAGGTCGAAAATTCTTAAAGGGAGGAAAGTTGTAACAACCCATTTTCAGTGAAATCGGAATAGTGGTTTCAGGACCACAAATTCGAGCCAGAAAGAAAATATATTTTAATATTATTGTATGGTCTACACTATGATAGGAATGTTATATGAAAATTCTAATATGAAAATTTTACTGATTATGTGTTTAATTATGGAAATGACCAAATTAATTATGGAAAATTTTACTGATAGGTAAGTTTGTGTAACTTAATTATGCATATTAATATGTTTGAAATTGAATGATGTTTTTGGGTGAATTATATACATGTTTAATGTATGAAATTGATCATATGTGCGATATTACTTGATAAATGATAAGTTTTGTTGAATAATGAATTTCAATGGGTACATAATTTCCCATACTGAAAGTGGTCCTGCATATGTTGCAGACAGAATATAGCTCAGACGAGCAATCCTGTTATAAGCCCTCTCGAGCATCCTGTTATGTAGTTCCTACGAGCATCCTAATCGGTAGTGATTCTACATATGTTGCACATTATCGCAGCTCTTTGTGAGCATCCTGTTACATGATTCGATCGGTTGTGATCCAACATATACTGCGGATACAAACGCAACTCTATATGAGTGTCTTGATATAGGCTCTTATGAGCTTCTTGACATGACTCGCTTGAACTTTCTGTTACCTTATCCGGTGCTCTCTAATAATAACTCTTCAGAGTTACCTGTAAAGCTCTATGAGCTCCTTGATTAAAACTCTTATGAGTTTCCTGTTTAGCCCGGATAAGTGTCTTGTTACATGGCTCATCTGAGCAACCTGATATGTGGCTCGAGAGTGTGCTCCTTGATTATGAGTTTACGGTTTACAGTTTTGTACACCTTGTGTGTACTACTCGAGTATCCATCGTTATTTCAATAATTCAACGGATAAAGCTCCTGACATGAGAAAATTTTGAAATTTAAAAGAATTATGTCTTGATTTCTTCTGAAATATCCAAAAGTTTGTTGGATGATGAGCTCATCCATGCTTATTTAATGCACATGTGATTTATGTGACTAACTTGCTTAATTGAGTGTATGTGATTAGGCAAATTGCCAATTTGTTGGGAAACATGTTATTGAATGCTTATTTTAATGAATGTTATTGGTAAGCTTAATTCCTATTATACGAACTTACTAAGCATTAAATGCTTACTAGGTTTTCTTTTCTCTGTTTTATAGTGCTCGAAAGCTCACAAAGGTTGGAGATCAGTCGGAGTATCATTACATTATCCACTAGCTCATTTGGTATAAATAGTAAACTTATCTTGGTATAATGGCATGTATAGGTTAACTTGGCCAATTGTTGGCTTGTAAATGATAGTTTGTAATCTGGCCATTAGAATGACTAGTCATAGTTGGTTTTGATATATTTATAAGGTTAAATTATGATAAATACATATGTGTTTAGTATGTTTAATTGAGTTATGTTAAACATGTATGTTTTTAAAAGGTAAGATTATAAACATTAATCCATATGATGATATAATATGCTAGATGATAAAATTAGCTTGGTTATAATGCTTGAATTGGTTGATATATGATAGCAAGTATTGGTGTAGGTTGTTGGCAAATTTGGGTGAGAAATAAGGCTAGGAAATAGCCTTATTTTGTCTATACGGGTAGACACATGGGCGTGTGGAAGGCCGTGTGCACAAGTTAAAGAGTTACACGGGTAAGGACACTGGCTGGGATACGACCATGTATCTCTCATCAAATTCCCACACGGTCTAAGACATGGGAATGTCATTTGATCGTGTGAGCCACACGGCCTACTCACACGGGCGTGTGTCCCTTGTATATAAGAAAAATTTTGACATTTTGTGAAAATTTTTTTGAGATCCCGATTTAGTTCCGAATTGTTTCTAATGCTCAAATTGGGCCTCGAGGGTCAATTTAAGGGACGGTATGATTATTTTTGGATATGAATAGTAAATGATATGAATTATCTGTAATTATTCTGTAAACTCCAGTAACGCTCCGTAATCTCATTCCGTTGACGAATACAGATTAGGGGTGTTATATGACCTTTGTTAAGGGTTTAAAACAAAATTGCACAAAATAGAAATTAATGAGAGGGAAGGGGTTCGAACTTAGATCATCAAGGATAACTTCACCACTACTCAATTAACATAATTGATATTTATTTATTATCAAGTGGTCAAAAGATTATCTAATAAAAATTCAGCCATGACCATTCTCGGTTCATTAACCCAATTTCTACTAACCTGGTTTTTGGGATGTGATAAATTTTCTTAGGAGGTTGTCATTCTTTCCAAATAGATGTGAACAAAGAACTATGCACTGTCTCTAGAGATTCATTTTTTTCCATGAATGCCTAAATAAAATAAAGTGTGTTATGAATTGATGGCAAGGTTACTTCATGCATCGGTTTGTTTCTTATAAACCATATAGCCCAAAATGAAACCAGTCATTCTTCTTTTAGCAATCTGTAGCCACTATTCACTGAGTATTCACCAGTACCATCAGGTCTCTAGATCTTTTTATTAGCTGATTTCAGTCTTGACAATAAAATGCAACGAATCCTTCTTATTTTCTCTTCATCAAACAATGTCTCAACAATTTCAATTTTCCAGCTATTAGAAATTGGATCAATAAGTTCTTAAACTGCTGTGTAGTTAATGTTGATGTTCTAACAGATAAATCTTCCATTCCAATAGATCATTCCAAATATTAACCTCCTTACCAGTCTTGATATGCCACCCAAAACCTTTTTCAATCAACCCTTTATCATTCCAGAGACTCCTCTAGATGTAAGATGGGTAAGCTCCTAATTGAGAACTCAAAAAATCACCACAGGGATAATATCTGGCCTTTAAAACCTGAGCTAAAAGACAATTGGGCTGTAAAATAATGCGCCAACACTGTTTGGCTAATAAGGCAATATTAAAATGGCAAAGGTCCCTAAAGCCTAATCCACCAAGTGATTAAGGGTAAGTGAGTAGTCTTTATAAACACCAGTGTATTCCTTTATTAGAACCATTATTCTTCCAAAAAAAACTACACATTATTTGCTCCAGTTTATGACATAATGACAAGGGTAATAAGAAACATGGCATAGCATATAGGGAATCTTTTGAAGAACAACTTTGATAAAAATATCTTTACCTCCCATACAGAGAAACCAAATCCCCAACTTTCAACCCTTTTCTTGAAGCGGTCCACAAAGTATCCAAAAGCCTCTTTCTTTCTTCTGCCTATCATTGTAGGCAAGCCCAAATACTTTTCAAGATTTATAAACACACGCATACCCAACATTTTCCCAATTTGATCTTTGATAGAGTTTTCCACATTTCCACTGAAAAATATGCGAGACTTGTTGAAGTTAACTCTTTAACCTAATGCTTTAACTCTTTAACCTAATGCTTTCTCATACTCCTTATAACTGTACGCATATTATTTGCCCCAATAAAGAAGCCTAGCCAAATAAAATATTGTCATCAGAAAAAACAAATGTCTAATCGAAAACCTCCTCTTCCTATCTTGACCCTTTTTAGTACTCCACTCCTACTAGCTGCATTGAGGAGAGTAGATAATCCCTTTGTACATATGATGAAAAGGCAAGGAATTAGAAGGTCCCCTTGTCATGTTCCATGTGTTGGTCTGAATTTTTCACCCACAACATCATTAAGTCGACTAAATAAGACACCATTGGAACACATTGCATGAACAATGCAGCCCATCTATCATCAAACCCCAACTTCAACATCAATCCTTCCAAAAAAGACCATTCAACCCTATCATATATCTTGCTCAAATCCATTTTGGGAGCAAAATGGCCTTGTTTGACTAGCAATTTTTGCTTAAGGGAGTAAATCATTTCATAGGAAATAATCACATTATCTGATATCTATCTGCCTGAAATAAATGCTCCTTGAGTCTTGTCTATACAAACATCTAAAGCTTTCCTGAACCTATGAGCTAGCATCTTTGTAATGATTTTATAAATCATGTTACAAATACTTATCAGTCGAAATTTAGTCATATTTACAAGCCTGTTCACTTTAGGAATTAAAACATGTGCGATAAATTAATTGCATCCAAACTAATCTCCTCTCAACACAATCAGAAAAAATGCAGTGATGCTTGTCCCAACAATATTCCAATATTTTTTATAAAAAAGAACAGGGAAACCATCAATACCTGAAGCTTTGAGTGGCGCCATGCTTTTAACTGCTTCCTAGACCTCTTCTAGTTGGAAAAGAGCTAGTAACCTATCGTTTATGTAACAACCCATTTTTCAGTTGTGTTAGAAAATAGTGGTTTTAGGACCACAACTTCGATGTGTTAGTCCGTAAATATTAATTATTTAAATGTTTATAGGTTTATTAATATCATATTAAATTTTGGTTAAGAAAATTTATAGTTTAGATGTTAGTTACATAAAAAGGACAAAATCATAAAAGTTGAGAAAGTTGATTTCTATTAGTTAAGGTTATTAAATAGCTATGGAAAATTTAATTAAGTGACTTGCATGGTAATTAAACCATAAATGTAATTAGCAGACATTAATGGACTTATAATTGTTGAAGTTTGAATGTAATTAAAAAGGGTAAAAGTGTAAATTAGTAAATAGGTAAAATTTATGATGAAACAAATTAGAAAACAAAGTTATCTTCTTTATTTCCTTCATCCAACCGAAACTCCATAGTCAAGGAGAAGCAAGCTTTCGATCAATTAGGGTTCTTCAATTTGGCAGGTAAACTTTGTCCGTTTTTAGAAATTTTTATGTTTTCGAGTTCGTATTAGCTTAATCTAGCTAACCCAGGGACTAATTTGTAAAACTGTCAAATGTTATGGATTATTCCATTGATGATTTTGAGTTATTTTTTAAGTTTTATGTTAGATTATTAAGCTTTGTTGTTAAATAGGACTATTTTGTAAAGTGGTCTTTGATGATTTTAATATTTAAGGACTAAAATGAGAAACTAGTAAAATTACTTGTACTTGGTGTAAGTTAATTGCAAATATGGACTATAATGAAAACTTTGACTATTTGGCTAAGCTTGGAATTGAATGAAAATGATTAAATTGCGTGTTTTGGACTTAGGGACTAAATTGCATAAAAGTAAAATATTGGGGGTAATTTTGTAAAACTGCCTAAAAGGACTTAATTGCATAAAACAAGTTAATTTTGCTGTTGGAATTAGTTAATTGAATGAAATTATTATTTTAGATCAAGTATGAGTGGAAAACCAAGGAAAAGAGAAAATTACAGAATAATCCCTGTATTTTTGTCGTTGTTGCAGTTTAATCTAATAAGTTTGTTTGATTTAATTTTAACACATTTTAAAGTGTATTATAATACATTGATACATGTAATTGAGAATTGAACAATGGATTGATATAACAATGACTTCTGATGAAATATCCTAAGCCAGATAAGTGTAGGATAGAGTACGATTGGCATGCTAATAAGTTATTATACGCGTGGTACGGGATTGGTATGAGATGTGATGACGATTCTTGTATATCTTCTGTTCACTGAATATATCAAAGTCCTGCATTTGTTGTGAACTATTGTGTCATATTACAGTGTTTTCTAGTGTGTCACTAAGGGCGGATGTTAGCCTACGAGCTAAGCACTTAGTGTAGAGGTGTGTTATTGGTTGGATTGGATCATATGAGCGTTTGGTGTGTTTTTGGATGGTTAACCGTGTACTCGTATCTGTATAACTTGATCAACAATGTTTTAGTGATAATCAAATGATATTGAAATGTGAAAAGTTTGATTTACATCTTTGTTGAGCATCGTCTCACCTGTTGTGGTTGTGATTGATAGGAAGCTTTGATTTTTAGCCTTGTACTTAGAATTGATATGTTTAATTCGATAAGCTTTATAGTTTTACAAGTGCAAGAACTTCAACTGATCATTCACGGAATTCTTGCTGAAGGGATGGTGATAAGTGAATCCTTCCAAGTGGCTGCCATTATTGAGAAGCTATCTCCCGCTTGGAATGACTTCAAGAACTATATAAAGCACAAAAGAAATGAAATTTCAGTGGAAGATTGAATTGTCAAACTTCAGATTGAAGAAGACAATAAAGGTAGTAAAAAAAACCTCAATAAAGTAGCAAATGGGGCTAAGACAAATATGGTAGAAGTCAAGAAAGACTTCAAGAAGGGAAAACAACCTCAGAATGGGTCTAAATTGGGACCAAAAGGTGGCATTTCCAAGAAGCAAAAATTTTAAAGGAAATGCTTCAATTGCAACAAGATGGGGCATAAGTCATCTGATTGTAGGCTTCCAAAGTAAGTTAGAGCTAACGAGGCCAATATTGTGGAAGAAATTTCTAAGGAAGTGTCTGATATGGACTTATGTGATGTGATTTCTACAATCAACGTGGTTGACTCAAATCCAAGACAATGGTAGCTTGATACTGGTGTCACACGTTATATCTACTATGACAAATATTCTTTTTCTAAGTTGATGCCTTGTGAAAAAGGAGAGAAGCTCTATATGGGCAATACTGCGACTTCCAAGATCAAGGGGAAGGGTACTGTGATTCTGAAGATGACATCTGGAAAGGAACTCACGCTGAAAAATGTGTTGTATGTGCTTGACTTACACAAAATCTTGTTTCTAGAACACTCTTAAGTGTACACGGCTTTAGGATAGTGTTTGAATCCCAAAAGCTAATTTTGTCTATAGGGGGAATGTTTGTGGGAAGGGGATATCTATTAAATGACATGTGGAAGCTTAATGCAATATCTGTAAAAGCAAAGACAATGAATAAGAATGTTGCTTCTTCTTTTATTTATATGCTTAAGGCTTTTAATTTATGGCATGGTAGACTCAGACATGTTAATTATGATACTTTGCGTAGATTAATTAATCTAGAACATATCCATTCATTTCATTTTAATTATAATCACAAATGTGAAACGTGTGTTGAGGCAAATTAACAAGGTCTTCATTTCAAACTGTTGAAAGAAGTATGAAACCACTTGATCTAATACATAGCAATGTTTGTGAAAGTTTGTTCAAACTAGAGGAGGGAATAAATATTTTATTACTTTCATTGATGATAGCACAAAATATTGTTACGTATATTTGCTTAAAAGCAAAAATAAAGCTATAGAGAAGTTTATTCTTTATAAATAGGAAGTTGAAACCCAACTTAATAAGAAGATTAAGATAGTGAGAAGTGATCGTGGTGGTGAATATGTTGAACCATTTGGTGAATATTGTGTACAACATTGTATTATTCATGATGTAACATCACCATACTTTTCTCAATCAAATGGAGTAGCTGAGCGAAAAAATCGAACTCTAAAGGAAATGATGAATGCAATGCTAGGAAGCTCTGGGTTATCACAGAACATGTGGGAGGAAGCTATTTTATTAGCTAATTACCTTTTAAATAAGGTTCCCCACAAGAAAAGGGATAAGACACCATATTAGTTATGGAAAGATAGAAAATCTTCTTACAACTACTTGCAAGTGCGGGGGTGTCTTGCCAAGTTAATGGCTCTATTACCAAAGAAAATGAAAATAGGTCCTAAAACAGTGGGTTGTATTTTCATTGGCTATGCAGAACATAGCAATGCATATCGATTTCTTGTGTATGAACCGAAGAACCTTGAAATTCATAAGAATACTATATTGGAATCAAAGAATGTTTCATTCTTTGAAAACATCGTCCCTTGTAAAACTAGGGAATTTGATTCAAGATCAACGAAAAGAATTTCAAAGGCTATAGATGAAAATAGTCAAGATGATCAACAAGAGGTTGAAACTGAAATAAAACCAAGAAGTAGACGAGTAAGGGTGAAAAAATCTTTTAGATCAGATTTTCTAACATTTATGTTAGAGGTCGGACCTCAAACATATAATGATGTTATACGATCATTCAAAAGCACTTTATGGAAAGATGTTATTAAAAGTGAAATTGAATACATCATGCAAAATCATACATGGGAATTAGTGATCTTCCTCTGGGAATTAAACCATTCAATTCTAAGTGGATTTTCAAACAAAAAATGAAAGCAAATGGAATTGTAACGACCCAAAATTTATGGTTATCGAAAAATGTATTTTTAGGTCTCCGTTTTCGTAAAAAGGATTCGTAAATATTTATTAAAAATATTTACCAAGTTAGTTGTGTGATTAATTAGGTTTTGGTTAGGTGAATTACTTTTAATTAATGTTAATTAAATATAAGGATTAAATTGAATAAAGTGTGAAAGTTTAATTATAGATTATAGAAAAGTGAAGGGACTAAATTAGTAATTAATCTAAAAGTTGACAAGTGTATGGTAATAATAATTTACATGTGTAAAAAATATTATACATATATTTGTAATACATATATATACTTACTTATTATTTAAGAAAATATTATTATATTATATTATATTATTAAAATAATAGTTAAAAGAAATAATAAAAGAAAATAGAAATAAAAGAAACAAAAGATAGAAAAGAAACAGAGAATATGAGCGAAACAGAGAAGGAGAAAGGAGAAAAGTAAAAGAAAGGAAAACTAGGGTTTTGAGGTTCAAAGTTTGATTGGTAAGTCAATTTAATCCCTTTTCTTGTAATTCTGATGTTTTTGGAATCCTAGAACAAAATACTACTAGATTTATGTGGAAATTTTGAAAGTTAGTTGATTTTTAGAGGTGGTTTATGTTGAATTAATTGAAGAATTAGGGTTTGAATTGATAGAATTTCAAGTTAGAATTGAAAAGGGGAATGAATTGTAGAAATAAAGTTAGTATTGGTTAGGGACTAAATTGGAATTTAGGCAAAAGTTGAGTATAAATTGAAATATTCAATGTGAAATTGTGATGTATTGATTCGAATCTAATAACAAGGAGTAAGTGAAATTGAGGTGAGTGTCAGTATTGTGGTATTGAATTAAATTCATGGGTATATGTGATTGTTGATATTGAATTGAATATATGTGGATTTGTGATTGATGAAAATATTGATCATTATTGAAATGTGAAAATATTGAATATTGGTTGTATTTGAAAAGTGAATTGAAAACTCTATTAACAATGTCGGGCTAAGTCGGATATAGTTGGCATGCCATAGGATTTGAAGTGTCCAAGGATACTTCAACTTTGAGTCGATGAGGCACTATGTGTCATATTATTATTGCTTTGGATAAATCCGATGAGGTACGGAGTACCGTAATGTTTTACTCTAGCATGGTCGATGAGGCACTGAGTGTCGTACTGATGTGTTTGGGTTGGATCCGTGTATCCGTCTGAGTCCGAGTTGTGTTAATAGGGATAAATGAATGAATTGACCAAATGAATGTCATTGAATGATATTGTATAAGAAATGGATATCGATATTGAAATTGAATAGAGAATTTTATTGTGGCATGCTACTGAATAACAATTGTGAGATTGAAATAGGAAATATAATTTTTAAAAGTGATATGGATGATGAGTTTATAAAATTGATTATTGGTTGAATGATTTTTATTATGTATGATATGTACTTAAAAGTTATAAATTTTTGCTTAGTAAGTATTCGAATTATAGAAATACCATTGAGTTATACTCAGCGTACGGTTTGTTTCCGTACTCAGGTTAAGTAAAGTCTGATCATTGAATCAGCACCCAAAGCCGATCCCGAACTCAAGCACATGGTGAAGTATTTTCTTTTTTGAGAATGACATGTACCTAGGTTGTCTTTTGATATCATTTTGAGATGTGAATATTAATGGTGTATAAGATGATATTGGTTGATCTATATATACAAATATATGTCTTATAATATGGTTATTTACATAGTTTAATTGGAATTGATTTGAATGGTATTTAAATAAATTGTTTAGATAATTTATGTTAGATATCTATAAACATACATGAGTTAGATCGTTATGTTTATAGTTTAGACATGTTTTAGATGTATTTAGTTATATTTTGGATTGGTCGAATAAATGGTATTTGAGTTGCTTGTTGTTTAAGAATTGTAGCGTTGGTAAACTTGTTGTATAAGGCTCAAT
Organism: Gossypium longicalyx; assembly: GCA_025698465.1. Classification (NCBI taxonomy): domain Eukaryota; kingdom Viridiplantae; phylum Streptophyta; class Magnoliopsida; order Malvales; family Malvaceae; genus Gossypium; species Gossypium longicalyx. Next base: position 48,502,912 of record CM046995.1, read on the forward strand.
TTGATTCCACACGGCCTGGCACACGGGCGTGTGATCAGACCATGTGAGACACACGACTTACACATGGGTGTGTGGTTAGGCTGTGTGTCCCCTGCAACTTAAAATTTTAGAAACAGAATGCCCAGGTATTTCTACATGGGCAGAGACACGGGCGTCTGTCTCATCCGTGTGAGGTACACGGCCTAGCACACGGGCATGTGCCCGGCAGTGTGAAAATTGCTCTTAAAATTTAAAAAATAAATTGATCACACGGCCTAGCACACGGGCGTGTGGCTTGGCTGTGTGAGGTAAGTCAGAGAGTTATACAGGTAGGACACGATCTGAAGCACGGGCATGTTTTAGGGTCAGACGGGCATGTCCTTAAATCACACGGGCGTGTGAGCCCTGTACATAGGAAAATTTTTAAAATTTCAGAAAAAAATTCTTTGAGTTTTCGACTAAGTCCCGATTCATTTTAAATATTTATATTCGGCCTCGAGAGCCCATAAAAGGGACAATATGATTAATTTATGATGTGTTTGCTATTTAACTTGTTTATTGTTCATAAGTGATTTGAATAGTCTGGTAATGCCTCGTAACACTATTCTGACGACAGATAAGGGTTAAGGGGTGTTACAGGAACAATTGACAAGTACAACGCTAGATTGGGTATAAAAGGTTATAGACAAAAGGAAGGTCTTGATTATTTTGATACTTGTTCTCTAGTTACCAAGATAACTTCGATAAGGATGCTACTTGCGATTGCCGCCTTGCGAAATTTATAAGTACATCAAATGGATGTTAAAATAGCTTTCCTAAATGGAGATCTTGATGAAGAAATTTACATGGAACAACTTGAGGGTAATGTAGTTCCAGGACAAGAAGGGAAAGTTTATAAATTGGTAAAGTCTTTGTATGGACTTAAGCAAGCACCAAAGCAATGTATGAAAAATTTGATAATGTCATGATGATAAATGACTTTAAGATTATTGAGTGTGGAAAATGTGTGTATGTCAAAACTACTAAAGTTGGATATATAATCTTATGCTTATTCATTGATGACATACTCATTGTTGGAAGTAACAATGAAATGGTAAAACGTACCAAAGGCATGTTAAATTCAAGATTTGGCATGAAATATATGGGACTAGCTAATGTGATTTCTGGCATCCAAATCAAGAGGTTATCTAAAGGTCTCATATTGACTCAGTCACACTATGTGGACAAGAATCTTGGGAAATTTAACAAGGATAATTCTGGTATAGCCAGAACTCCAATAGATACGAGTCAACATCTGTCCAAAACAAAAAGGTGAAAGTGTTGACCAAGTGGAATATGCAAGGGTCATAGGCAATCTAATGTATCTTATGAGTTGTACTAGACCAAATATTGCTTTCATTGTGAGCTGTTTAAGCAGATTTACAAGCAATCCAGTGGAAAACCACTAGAAAACAATTGTGCGGATACTGAAATATCTCAAATATACTCGGGACTACGGATTGCATTATTCCAGAAAACCTGTTGTCTTAAAAGGATTCTCTGATGCCAGTTGGATATCTGATATTCAAGATACAAAAGGCACAAGTGGATATGTTTTTACATTGGGAGGAGGAGTTGTGTCATGGAAATCCTTAAGACAAAGGATTATAACCAGATCTAGAATGGAATCTAAGTTTGTAGCTCTAGACAAATCTGGAGAAGAGACTGAATGGATTCAAAACTTTTTGGAGGATATTCTTGATTGGCCAAAGCCTGTGCCCACAATATGTATATATTGTGGCAATCAAGAAATAATTGGTAGAGAATAAAATGTAATATATAATGGTAAGTCGAGACATATGTGTCATCAACACAATACCGTTAGACAACAGATCTCAAATGAAGTTATCTTTATTGATTTTGTAAAATCAAAAGATAACATTGCAGATCTGCTAACTAAAGGATTAAATCAAGATTAGGTTGATAAAACATTGAGAGGAATGAAACTAAAGCCCATGAAAATTAAAGGCGCTTTGTGAAGGAAAACCCAACCTTATTGACTGGATATCCCAAGAATTAGGTTCAAAAAGACAACCTACATGCATAGACCTTGTGAGGTCACTGTGGAGGTTCTTATCCCAAGTCCATTCCTATTATATAAACAATTATTTAAAGTGAGATAGGTTACGCAAAGCTTTTAATGACCATTGTGTGTTTCGATGAGCCGAGCAACATAAGTCACCTATGTGAGAGTGAAGTGGGGCCACTGAGGAGACTACTAAGGCATAGTTCTCTCAAATACTTGCAAACCAAGATATTTTCATGGCCATATGAACATACCAATGAGAACGAAGACCTTGCCATAGAGGTCGTTGTGTGAGATATATTATTGTTTACACAAACGACAGAACAGTTCAAGGACATCACGTCTTCTAGTTAGCTAGTAAAGTAAATATACTTTCACAAGAGAAGGTTCAAGGGTTGATGCCTACTTATCCTATGTAGCTATCAATCGTAGAATCTATCACCACATTGAGTCAATATTTTTCATTAAAACTATCGATTTCATTCATGTGGGGGATTGTTCGAAAAATATGTTTTTTTGGAATCTTTGAGGCATATTTTCGATTGGTAAATAAGGAGTTTTGAATCATATAATTATGATTTTATGTTCTACCCTATGAAACCTTTACAACGGGATAACATATGCTCAAAATGGTTGAGTGATGAATGGGGAATTGATGCTCAAAGTAAGCTACTTGTGAATTATGTTGAGGAAAATGAAAAAAAACATTAGTCCCACATTGATTAGGAATCAAGTGTGGAACTTGTATATATATGTAAACCAACTTGACAATTATTGAATGACTAAACTAATGTTATCCTCGCGCGCAGAGGGGTGCAAATCAAGATGTTATAATTCCAAATTAGTCAAATTTTCCAATAATATCTTTTTATACCGAAAATAATCAGAACACAAAGATATATAGAATTTTGATAATTTCCTCTGAAAAATTTCTCTCCTATAAATTGTTTTCCAGTGATAGAAAGAAGGCAAGCCTAGTTCTTTGATCATGCAGCTACGCTACTGTGGTGTTCATCCAGTTGTTGTATCTTGGGAGATAATCGTCTAACATTTCTCTAGCGCAAAAGGAGCATTCGAATCTGTCTTAAGAAGACTGTGTTCCTTAGGCCTCAACTGTAAATTGATTTCCTACATGTTTACAATAAACATTTATTTTAAATAATATTTTACTTGTTATTCCTGTTTTGATCTTCTGATTTATTTGATTTAAATTAATATAATTAAGTGTATTAAATCACTGTATATTTTGCTGATGATTGTGCAACAAGTTATTTCATAACAAGGAAATTTCGTAATAAACCCTCAACAAGACAAGCGCAAAGTTCAAAGCTTTTTAGTTTTTACTTTTTTTTTTGGAGTTGCTTTTAAATTTTTAAATTTATCTGTTTTATTTTTATTTTTTTTTGTTTTAGCAATTTTAAGAGATTTGGGCTACGAAATATGACCAAAAATGTAAAAAAAAATAAGTTTTTTACCAGTTCATCCGGTCCACGATTCATGGTTCAAGAAGGTTCATTGTTCAGCTAGTTTTTCCTCTTAATGGTTTTCGATTCAAGCGGTCTACTCGATCGATCTGATTCGGTGTCAACAATATTTCTTAAACTTTAAAATGAATTTTTATTTAATTATAATATATGTTTCTAAAATTTTATTTTATTAAAATTACTTATAAAATGTTACAAATATAATGATATCCATATTGAGTATTTTGGCTTTTTTACCTACATAATACAAAAATAAAAAATAAAAAATAAAAACTTAAATGGTATGCCAATACCATTATTTACTAAAATTGTATGTTTGCAACAATACCAAGGGGTGGAGGGCATGGAGGAGTCAACATTCATTTTTTTCTAACATAACCATTGAAACATCATTACAAAACGATGTGTTTTTAAAAATATATATATATTTTTTAAGGGTGGAGGGTGTAAGAGAGACGACACTAGTATTTTCTGGTGTAGAAATACGATTTAATTAGTGGAGGGTGAGAGAGACGCGACACCAATATTTATTTTTGTATTTATTTATTTTACCATTTCAGTTGTTACTTTTTTTTTTGAATTTTTGGAATAACAAAGCCCACAAACAAGTACATAATAATTCACAAATAAAAATTTGAAAAGTTCACATTCTTGAACATAATAATCGTCTTTATACTAGTTAAGTAAATAAAAAAAAACTCTAAAAATTTTCAACACAATGGGACTATATATTAAATATGTCGAAACCATTTTTTTTTTGAAAAAAGGGGTCGACTTTGATTTTGAAAACGAAAACGAACATGTGAGTCGCCACCAATCCTTTTTGATGAGGTGTGACCGGGTCACCTCAAAAAGTGGTTATTTTTAATAAACGGTTTGATTTCTTAAAACCATGATTTTTGGTCTATGAAATTCAAAAAAAGGGATTCGGGAATCAGTTACGTACGAGGAAGGATTAGCACCCTCGTAACGCCCAAAATTGATACCTAGTTAATTACTTAATGTTTTTCATGTCGAAAGTCGAGAATTTGAAAAGCAATTTAAAATACGATCCTTTCCCTTTTTTTGCATTTTTTAATAAAATTTATTGAATTAATTGAAAACATGTAGTAGGACCTCTTATCTCGAAGTAAGTAAAAGATCGTATCCCGTAAGTTAGGACACAGCACCTTAAATCCCCGAAAACAAGCTTTTCTTTTATTTTATTATTTGATCAAATCGCATAAATTCAAAAGGATATTCAGTTATTTAGGTTCAACGAGAAAATCGAAACCCCGTAAGTTAGGGTACGATTTCTCGAATTTTTAAACACGAAACATTGCCTTTATTTTCAAAATTTCCCTTTTGTAGAAATTTGGATAAAATTAATGAAATATTTAAAAATGATATACATTTAATTAATTATGTTTTAAAGAAAAATCATTTAAAACGTAAATGGGGTTGTACTTGACGAATAATAGTAGTGTGACACAAGTTTGGTGTAATGATAACGTAATATACATAATACAATATAATACATAACATTGATATTAACAAACTAAAATATTAATATGCATAGATAATAATAATGATAGTAGAAACGATAATATAAATAATAATAATCATCAACAAACAACAACAATAGTAATAATAATAATCTAAACTTCTAAACATGCAAAAATGTATGTACAAAGAAATAAATAAATAAGCAATAAAATAAAACATAGTGAGAGTAATAATAATAAAAGCGTATTAGAAAATTATTAAGTGAAGAAATGAAAAGAAGAAGAAGAAGAAAAAAATAAATAAATGCTAAATATTAAATTAATAACATAATAATATTAACAAGGAAGGGCTAAATTGAAATCAAAATGGGAATTTGGCCGAGAATCGAGAATGGAAATAAAGGAAAGGACTGATTTACAAAGTGCGAATAACAAGGAAGGACCAAGTGAGAAATAATCCCCATCCTCCAAAACGCACCGTTTCAGCGTGGGCTGAAGTGAAACAGAAATAAAATCACAGGGGCAAAATTAAAGAAAAAAAAAGAAATAGAATAGGACCCCATTGAAACCATCCTCAAAAGCAAAAGGACTGAGGGCAAAAATATACCCTCAGTCCAAAAAACACACGGATCCTAGGCAGTTATGGGTCGGGTCTAGGGTTATTTTATTGAAACTACGCCATTTTATGTTTTAAAAGCCTAAGTGAAACGGTGTCATTTCACAAAGGCTATTTAAATTATTTTTTCTAAAAAATTTATTTTTTTCTCTACTTATCAAAAAAAAAACAGAAGGGGCTCTCAAATCCTTTCCCCGTTTCAGTCTTCGGTCTGGAGGTCTGGCCAGAGCTCCGACACCGGTAGCCATCGTCCGCCGCTGTGCACGGCGGCCGGAACTCAAAAGGTTTCCTTTTTTGTCTTTTTCACTCTATATTTCGAATCTAGAAGAGATAATATAAAAAGAAAAGAAAATTTTGACCATCATCCCCCTTTTTGCCTCGTGACCCCTCATATTCCTCTTGAACGAAGCCCAACCTGAAACCGAAAAGGGTCTCATGGCTTTCGCGACGAGGAGGAGCCCTGGCGGTGGTGAGGTACGAAGAAAAAAGGGTAAATTTCAAACTCTTTTTTATTTTATGATTTATTTACAAAATAAAAAAAATAAACAAAAAACGTAATAGAAAAACAAGTTACCTTTTTTACTTTGAATTCTTTTTATTAATATTCGCTATTTTCTTTTTGTATTTTTTTTATCATCTGTAAAAAATTACAATCAGATCTTGGTGATTTTTATAGCCAAAAATACAAGTGATTTGAATTTTTGCTTGTTATTTGGTTTATCTCTGCTTTTGCTGTTTCTTGCCACTTCTGTCCTGTTCTATTGCTTTGTAGGTACCATGGAGGAAGTCAATGAAGCAAAGGTTACCATTTTGGTGCAAGATGCCAAGAATGGTGGTCTTCGATGACGAGGGTGCTGACTTAGCACGTGAAGGCACCGGCACACAAGGAAAGAAGGGATAGGGTTTCTGTTTTGAAAATCATTTCGGGCCATTGGTGGCTTTGGGCTTGTGTAGTTGGGCTAGTGTAGTTGAGCTGAGGATTTTTGTAAGGGGCTTAAACTATTATTATTATTATTATTATTATTTAGTTTTAATGTGTTTGGGCCCCGGGCAAATTTGGTCCATTATAGCTGCTTTTATTTGCTCATTGTCGTGTAACGGGGATAGAGCAAAGACCTTAGAAAGGGCCAATTTTGCCAGTCTCACCAAATCTTGATTTCTTGATACTTCTCTTCTTCAAGTAGTCTCGCTTTAACCCATTGTAACTTCAGGGGTATTGCCGCTTCAATCAGCTCTATTTCAATCCGCTCCATTGTAACTTCAGGGAGATAAGATTTGTGATTCGTAGCTTTAATCTATTCCGCTGCAACTTCAGGGAAATAAGATTCACTATATTCAATCTTGCTCCATTGCAACTTTAGGGAGATAAGATTCGTGGCTCTAGTCTGCCCCACTACAACTTCAGGGGGATAAGACTTGTAACTTCAACCTGCTCCACTGCAACTTCAAGGAGATAAGGTTTGTGGCTACACTTTGCTCCACTGCAACTTCAGGAAGATAAGATCCGCCATAATTTGTAGCTTTAATCTGTTCCACTACAATGTCAAGGAAATAAGATTCACTATCTTCGATCTGCTCCTCTGCAACTCCAAGGAGATAAGATCTGCTGCTTTAATATGCTCCACTGCAACTTCAGGGGGATAAGACTTGTAACTTCAACCTACTCCACTGCAACTTCAGGGAGATAAGGTTTGTTGCTTCAATTTGCTCCACTGCAACTTCAGGGAGATAAGATTTGCCTTAATTTGTAGCTTTAATTTGTTCTACTGCAACGTCAGGGAAATAAGATTCGCTATCTTTGATCTGCTTTGCTGTAACTTCAAGGAGATAAGATCTACAGCTTTAATCTACTCCACTGCTACTTCAGGGAGATGAGATTTGTGGATTCACCGATCTTGCTACACCATCCTCTAGGGACATGACCTGTAGAATCGATTTCATGGGCTTTTGCTTATGCCAAATAATTAGGATGTCATGATTAGAATGAATCAAATGCTCCTAACTCGATGCGTATAGATGTGTATGAATGATATTTGCATGAATGCAGAATGTCATGAGAATAATCCCTTCTTAATGTTTGGGTTGTCATTTCTCATCGTTCATCAAGGTTCTATCATTGATGCAATATCATATATTCTTGTTCAGCTGATATCTTTGACAGAAAACCTGAAGAAATTGTCACAATTTAGACTCTTCTTTCTCAAATATTTCCAACCCTTAAGTTTGGTGAGTTCTAAATAATAGTCTTGTTTCAGGTTCTTGTATTATTTAGAAACTTCCAGAGTAATATGTAGAATTCCTTTAGTGAAAGTATTATTAGTCCATTACTCGTTATTTCCATGCAAAATGCCTGAAAAAGATCATAATGATGGACAAGAAGGAAATTGGTTGAGAGCATAGCTCGAGACGAATAAGTTAATCAAAGATGGCAAATACAATAAGAAAGAAATTAATTGAGAGCATAGCTCGGAACGAATAAATTAATCAAAGATAGCAAACTTTGCTAAAATTCAAAATAAGTAAGATGAAAATAGGTTCCTCAAATATCACAGCATGAGCTTCTCTACACAAACTTCTTGAGGACCATTTGAACTAGATACGTGTTTAGGAGATCCAAAATAATTTTGTAACATCCTGAAATAAGGCCTAGTCAGAATAGTGGTTTTGGAACCACCAATTTAATGTTAAAATATTTATTTCATGATTATTATGAGGTCTAGAATGTGAAACTAAGTATGTGTTAAAGTTTCATGAAGAAATTCTAAGTATAAGGTGTCCAATTGGAAATTAGGGACCAAATTGAATAAGTTGCAAAACTTGGGTTCTAGAACAATTTGTATGAAATTCCTTTAAATCTTAAATTAGAAGGTCTTAGAGACCAATTTTTCCAATTTCTAAGTTTTTGGACAAAAATGGGCATGTATGGATAAATTTTGAAAGAAAGGGCTTAAGGGCATTTTGGTCATTTGGCTAATTAATGAAATAAAATGGGAAAATAAGCCAAAATTCAGCTCATCTTCTCCACCTTGCTGCCAAAATTTGAGAGCCACTATAGCTAGGGTTTCTTCATTTTCCAAGCTCAATAGTAAGTGCTCCCAATCCCCGTTTTTAATGTTCTTCGTATTTTTGAAATCCTCAGAACTTGCTCTCTTCATTTCTACCCATATTTCATGCTAGGGTTCATGTTTAGAAATTTACCCATGCATGAGTTACTTGTATTTTAATGTTTTATGAAGTAATATGAAAGTTTAAAAGATGGTAAACAACTTTTACTAACTGATTTTCCATGGAAATGGCTTTAGAGACCATTTTGTAAAAGTTGTAAAAATGGGTAAAAAGATGAGAAATAATGGAAAATGTGGGCTACCATAAGAGGGAAAAACATTCAGCTAGGCTTGGGTAATGTATAAATTGCATGCATTTCATCATACGAGCCTATGGACTAAATCATAAATATTGTGAAAGGTTAGGGGCAAAATGGTCATTTTGCCTAGGGGTGAAATTTAGGCTCGTAATGAGTAATGTGAGTTACTAATGACTTATTATTACTGATATAGACCCCGGGAAACCAATTTCGAAGGTCGACCGAGGTAAATGAAAGGTTTCGAAATAACCGAAACACGAACCCGAAGTAATTACAAAGTAAGTTCGTGTAACTCGAAGTAAACTTTAAATATACTTGAAAATGCATATTCTTAAATGTATGTTAAGTTTGATATTGATTGTATGACAATCCAAGAAAGATGACAATTGACCTCGGTTGAATGAAAAAGGGAGATTCGATGGGTAAATTCTTATTTACATGACATGAGATCCTACAAGTGTTGCAGAAAGGGATTTAGCCTGGACAGGTAATCCGATGATCTCAGTATAGTAAGGATCTAGCCCTGATGGGTGTTCCTTAAGTGATCAAACCTCCCGATGAATATATGTGCATTGTGGATTTAGCCGGATGGGTAATACGATTAAGGGCTGAAATTAGCCTGGACTGGCATTTCAGATCCGAGCATATTGGAGTAATTGTCGTTGTAAGGGATTTAGCCTGGAATGGTAATCCCTACAATACTCCTTGAATTTATATTATGAGGGATTTAACCTAGACTGGTAATCTCGCTATAAGAGTAAGGTTCACGGTAGTATGCATTTAAAATGGTCGCTAGCATGACTTGACGGTAAATGGAATACCCATCGAGATTACTGAGAAATTCAATAATGAGAAACGAGAATGGTAATGTTGAATTGATGAGCTCATCTAAGATTAATGTTATATTATTTGGGATGAAACTAACTCGATGATTGAGTGTATGTGATAGGGAATTTATACTATGCATGTTTGGCAAGAATATCTTTTATGGTTGTATGTTAAATAACCGGTAAGTTTACCTTCCTGTTATCCAAACTTACTAAGCATGTTAATGCTTATCCCCTTTCCTTTCCCTATTTTGCAGAGCTCGTGGACTCGTGAATATTGAAGACGATTGGAGGAATCATCACACTATCACTAGTCTTGCTTTGGCATATGAATACTTTTATTTTGTTACAATGGCATGTATAGGGTAATGGTCATATTTTGTTATATGTGTCATTTGGTTAGCCAAACTGTTGGCTTATGGTATTGATAATTCTTTTTTATATGGCTATGAGATGTGGCCAATATTGAGATGGGATGTAATCCCTATCTATTTTGTATGCCTATGTTTACTTGCCTCATGTATTATGATGGTACAATATGCCATGGATGAATGTGTTAAATGAGACCAAATAATTTGAATATGGTAAAGGCATAAAATGGTATAAGGTATTAATAGGGCCCAAGTATGAAATGTGAAATGGGATAATGAACATCCTTAATGCAAAAAGGATAACCTAGCATGTATTAACCAATGATATGAGGTTACCATGAAAATGACCATATCAAAGTAGTTTAAAGATACATATAGGCCATGATATATGCCATAGAAACTTTTGAGTGTGTATGAGTGATTTTGGGTAACCAATGGCTTGGAAAATAGCCACCAAATGGTCCACACGGGTAGACACCCAGGCATGTGTCTAGGCCGTGTGTGACAAACGGTTAGTCCCACGGGCATGTCATCCAGCCGTGTGTCCCCTGCACCTTGAAATTTCAGGCAACAAGCTTTGTAGTAAACACACGGGTGGAGACACGGTCATGTGTCTTAGCCGTGTGGAGGACACGGCCTCTGGCCATGAGTGTATGCCTTGGTTGTGTACCTCAAATTTCATGATGACATCATAAACAGAATGCATCCTAAACTCACACGGGTGACCATACGAGTGTGTGCCTGCCCATGTTGACGACACGGGCAAAGGACACGGGCATGTGCTCGGCCGTATAAAAACCACTGCAGCTTTGAAATGAAAAATAAATCGAAATAATTTTGCACGGGTAAGGGACACGGACGTGTCCCTAGCACACGGGAGTATGATAGGCCTCCACACGGGTGTGTGAGGCTAAGGTATAAAAATTTTCCACGAATTTTCTTAAGTTTTTGGTTTGGTCTCAGACAGTTTTAAAGCATGTTTTGGGCCTCGTAAGCCCATAATAGGGACAATATAATATAATTTGATTTAGTTTGACTTTGAAATGAAATTCTACAGCCTATCTTTTCCCAAAATGTCCTTGTATGTTCACGGTAATGCCTCGTACCTTGTCCTGGTCTCAGGTATGGGTAAGGGGTGTTATATTTAGTGGTATCAGACCTACGATTTAATTAGTTCTAGGACTAACATAGCATGTATCGAGTATAGCTATACATTCCATTATACAAGTTATGATAGTGTGACATCTCCTAACCATTTTTAATTGTATTTGAATATAGTAAATGTCTTCCAATCAAGCCCAAGATGAGTCTGAAGGAGCCGAGAGCCATGCTCCAGCCTCCGTTCAGCGAGCTACTGCTAGTAGTAGTAGAAGGCCTATGTCTGAAGGCCTAAAAGAGGAAAGAGTTACCTTCTTCGATATGATGGATGAATGGTTTGGGGATTATTTGAGAAACTGCCCCAATATATCACGACCTCCTACGCCCCCTACTCGGCCTGAGGGAGAAGTACCACAAGGTATGGCACCTGTGAGAATTGGTAAGGCCCCAGTGGACAAACTTAAAAAATATGGGGCTGAAGAGTTTAGAGCTAAGGGAGATGATGATGCTGAACGAGCCGAGTTCTGGCTCGAGAACACTACGCTGCTTTTGGATGAATTGTCATGTACACCTGAGGAATGTCTAAAGTGTGTTGTGTCTCTTCTAAAAGATACTGCATATCACTGATGGAAGATTGTATCTTCAGTTGTACTGAAGGAAGATATTACATTGGAGTTCTTCCAAGCTGAGTTTAAAAAGAAATACATCAGTCAAAGATTCTTAGACTTGAAGCGAAAAGAGTTCCTGGAACTTAGGCAAGGAAATAAGACTGTGTCAGAATATGAGAGAGAATTCGTAAGGTTAAGTCAGTATGCAACGGAGTGGGTCCAATCAGAGATCGAAATGTGTGAGCGCTTTGAGGAAGGCTTAAATAAGGAAATTAAGGTTTGATCGGGATCCTGGAGATACGAGAATTTGCGGCACTAACTGATCAGGCCAAGAAGGTGAAGAGCTAAATAATGAAAGAAAGAAAGCAAAGAGAGAAGCTCAAATTTCGAATAAGAAATCTAAAGGCAGGATGCACTCTTTCCCCACAAAGAAATCGAAGAGTCAACAAAAGCATTCCACTTCATTAGTAGGGTATTCGGGTAGAACAAGAAGCTCCAAGCAACATAACCCAAAGTCTTCTTCCCCTATGGTGACTAGTGTGGGAAGTGTGGATGGTCAAAAGCCAAGGTGTGAAAGTTGCAACAGATTCCACTTCGGCGAGTGTCAAAGGAGGAGTGGTGCATGCTTTAGATGTGGTTCCTTTGACTACTCCCTTAAGGATTGCCTGGAGTGAGCCGATAAAGAGGTGGATTTAGCCCCAAAGTCTAATGCCCCTAATCCTTGAGGTAGACCACCATGACATCCTGAAAGTGCAAGTGGCAATCAAACTGTTGCCAAGGATACTACTGCAAAATCAAAGGCTCAAGCCCCAGCGAGAACTTACGCGATACGCGCTATAGAGGAAGCTTCAGCTCCCGATGTCATTACGGGTACATTTTCTCTCCATAATGCTCATGTTATTACCTTGATTGACCCGGGATCGACCCATTCATACATTTGCATGAAATTGGTGTCTAGCATGAATATGTCTTTGGAACCTACGAAATTTGTAATTAAGATGTCGAACCCTATAGGCAAGTTTGTTTTAGTCGATAAAGTTTGTAAGAATTGTCCTTTGACAATTCACAGTCACTATTTTTCGGCCAACCTTATGCTTTTGCCATATGATGAGTTTGATGTAATACTTGGCATGGATTGGTTGGCCTTTCATGATGTGATTGTAAATTGTGGTAGCAAGTACATAGAATTGAAATGCTCTGATGGTGGAATTCTCTGGGTAGATTCAAATGAGTTGAACACATCGCCGACTGTGGTTACATCAATGTTGGCTCAAAGGTACATGAGAAAAAGGTACGAAGCCTATCTTGCTTTTATTCTGAATACTAAGGAATTTGAATTGAAGATTGAGTCGGTACCGATATTGTGCGAGTATCCAAACGTGTTTCCAGAAGAGTTACCCAGATTACCTTCTGTTCGAGAACTAGAATTTGGTATTGAGCTGGTGCCGAGAATAGCCCATATTCCTATTACCCCGTAAGGATGGCACCGACTGAGTTGAAAGAGTTAAAAGTACAGTTGCAAGAGTTGACGGATAAAGGTTTTACAAGACTGAGTTTTTCACTTTGGGTGTCGAGTGTTATTTGTAAAGAAGAAAGATGGTTCAATGAGGTTATGCATAGACTACTGACAACTCAATAAGGTGACCATTAAGAACAAGTATCTGTTGCCAAGGACCGACGATTTGTTCGACTAGCTGAGGGGAGCCACTATATTTTCTAAGATAGATTTACGATTTGTGCCTAAGACTGCTTTCAGAACAAGGTATGGCCATTACGAATTTCTTGTCATGCCATTTGGATTGACGAATGCTCCGGCTGTATTTATGGACTTAATGAAAAGGATATTTCAGCCATATTTGGACAAGTTCGTCGTTGTGTTCATTGATGACATTTTGATTTATTCCAAGGATGAGTCAGAGCATGCGGAGCATCTGAGGACTGTGTTACAGACTTTACAGGATAAACAATTGTATGCTAAGTTTAGCAAGAGTGAGTTTTGGCTCCGAGAAGTGGAATTCTTGGGTCATATTATGTCAGGTGATGGCATCCGAGTTGATCCAAGTAAGATTTCTACTATTGTTGAATGGAAGCCACCTAAAAACGTAACCGAAGTTAGAAGCTTTTTGGGCTTAACCGATTACTACCGAAGGTTTGTGAAAAGATTTTCCATGATAGCAATTCTATTTACGAGGTTGCTACAAAAAGACGTTAAATTTGAATGGTCAGAGAGATGTTAGTAGAGTTTCGAGAAATTAAAGATGTTGCTGACTGAAGCTCCAGTTCTAGTACTACTCGAGTCAGGAAAAGAATTTTTGATCTACAGCGACACATCCTTAAATGGACTGGGTTGTGTGCTTATGTAAGATGGCAAGGTGATAGCCTATACTTCGAGGCAACTGAAGCCGCATGAGAAAAATTATCCGACTCACGACTTGGAACTAGCTGGCATTGTATTTTCCTTGAAGATATGGAGACACCATTTGTATGGCGAAACTTGCCGCGTATTCACTGATTACAAGAGTTTGAAGTACTTGATGGCTCAAAATAAATTAAATCTGAGACAGTGAAGATGGTTAGAATTGATTAAAGGTTATGAGCTGATAATTGATTACCACCTGGGAAAGGCGAACATTGTAACACCCCTAACCCGTATCCGTCACCGGAGTGGGTTACGAAGCATTACGAGACCTACTCAAAATTTTCGAACAATTCACATGCATAATAACGAGTCTTTTTAACCACTCAACTGTGACATGAGTAATAAAATCGAATTACTAATAACACATATATCATCCTTGTTTTAACAGCATAAGTAATATTCAAATGGTAACTATTTAAAATCAAGACATATCATACAATGCACTCACTGCAAATATCATATATGCATGGCAAACTATATACCACCTCCAAAAGACAAAACATTTCTAAATTTCATTATCCAAGAATCGAATACATCCAATCTACTTCCACAATTACAACTTAGTTAACTTGTTTAACCTATAACTAGATATACATATATTCGGCCATTTAACCAAATCTAATTAACTAAGCAACCCAAATTAATGCACCACTATTAAAAATATATAACTTAAAATATTAAAAAGGCATACATAATATTTCCCTAAAGCTAGATCTTTAAGCCAATCAAAATTCATGCCAAACAATGATGTGTGAAAAATCACCTATGTATATTATAACAAAATCACATTATCTAATATCAACCGATTACAACATGCATGTTTTACACCTAATACATAGCATAGCCGAATCATCTACTATACACCAAAATATCAACCAAACGTTCAAACCACAATCAACTTCACCTTTTTCATATTCAAACATTACAAGCACAAAAACACAATCAAGATAATATAGACTTATGTATCAAGTTAGCCATTTTCGTATGGCATTTATATACATCTCAACCATAATGAATTCAAAAGGTATCTTAGCTTATACATGCCATAAAATTTAAGTTCGATTTTCAAAAGTACCAAAAGATTAATGATAGTGTGACGATATTCACTGACGATCCCCGAGCACGTAATGATCACCAAGAATCTAAAACACAAAGAGCAAACAAAAACACACCATGTAAGCTTTAACAGCTTAGTAAGTTATAAGCAATTTTAATAAGTCTATCGATCAAACTCTTAATAATAATTTCAAATATTATAGACAAGGATTCATCAATACCAACTTACAACCATAAAACATTTCTTGTTCCCAAACTCCCGGCCGAATCTAATATGAAATTCCATTCTCATGTGATATCCACAATTTCATACACAAAGCTATTCAAAATATACATCTTATACAAAATTCAAAATAGACGATTTACATTTAGCATTTCATATAAACCAAAATTAAACACATATATATTTACTTTCAAATATAAACACCTCATAGTTTCGAGACTTACCGAACTCAATCTTTGAGCTTAAAAATTTTCTCGCACACTTAGTGCTCAATAACCGATTTCACAAATTTAGTGCTCGGAAATCCAATTTGCACACTTAGTGATTAAAACCAACTTGCACACTTAGTGCTCAATGACCGATTTCGTACACTTAGTGCTCGATATCAAATTTGCACGTTTAGTGCATCTCTCAAACTTGCTACTCATTTATATATATACATACAAAGCTTAAACATCAACCACATAAATACATATTAACCTATTTGTCTCCTTAATCAATGTCACATTCAGTTCTATCAATAATATATATACTTCCATTAAATTCATGTTTATCATTTATAAATAAATCCAATTCGACTTAATTGCTTAAAAACTTACCTCGTATATCGGTGAACTACGTTTCACGACTATTCGATTAATTTCGTTTTTCCCTGATCCAATCCCGGTCCTTTTTGTTCTTGATCTAATTAATTCCAAATTGAACTCATTAAATTGAATTTCACTCAATTTAATCTCAGCTACACAATTAAGCAAATTTCTAATTTGCCCTTCACATTTTACAATTGTACAAAATAAACGAAAGTGCATATATCATAAAATACACTCAACCTCATCCCAATTCACAAGAGCTGAATATTCACTAAACCTATTCAAACCCTTACATTTTATTTAATTTAAAATCTAGTCCCTCTCTATTCAAAAAATTTACAAATTCATCCCTTATACACAAAATCACACAGAAATCTTATTACAACTTTAAAAATCTAGCATATAACTTTCATTTTCTAACATCAACACCACATAACTCAAGAAATTTCTCCATAGTCGAATACCATAATATGAATTAATTTCAAAATTAACACATGGGCTATGTACATATCTTGACTACAAGCTCAAAAATATACTTTTTATCAAAATCTAAACTAAAACTAACCTTGGATTTTGGCTTTCCTTGACCGAAAGTGAGAAAGCTTTTCTCGTTTTCTTACTCTTTAATTTCGGCAATATAGGAAGAACATGCAAAAGGAATATTTCTTTCTTTTGTTTTTCTATTATAAATTCATTCATATTATAATTAACTAATATACTTTATAATATATAAAATATCATATAAAATGATCCATCACCGTCCACTAAACTTATTCATGGCATAATTGCATTTTAAACCCCTTTCTTTAAAAGACATGCTAATTTTAATACTTAATTAAATAGCATACTTATAATCACTTGATGCAATTTGACCCCTTTTTAATAATCAAGCATTCAAACCGAACAATTAAATTATAAAAATTTAACACTCATAATTTCACACATAGAAAACACAGAAAATAATTTTTAAACAATTTTCTGACTCGGATTCATGGTCCCAAAACCACCATTTCGAGTAGGGTGAAAAATTGGGCTGTTACAAACATTGTCGCCGATGCCCTGAGTAAGAAGTCATTGTTTACATTGAGGGCTATGAACATGCATTTGGTGTTATCTGATGATGGTTCAGTTCTCGCTGAATTAAGAGCCAAACCGACATTTTTCCAAGAAGTTTGCGCAGCTTAGATCTATGATAATGACTTGCAGGCTAAGAGAGCACAATGTGAGACGGGAGTTGAATTAGATTTTTGAGTTGACTCTAATGGTTGCTTGATGTTTCGAGATAGGGTCTATGCACCCAAAGATGATGAGCTTGTCCGAAAAATTTTACAAGAGGTACATGATAGTCGTCTGTCTATTCACTCGAGAAGTACTAAGATGTACAATAACTTAAAAACCATGTACTGGTGGAATGATATGAAAAGAGATATCTTTTAATTTGTGTCAAAATGCTTGATATGTCAATAGGTCAAGGCTGAAAACCAAGTGCTTTCGGGTTTATTATAGCCTGTGATGGTCCCCGAAAGGAAATGGGATAGGATTACTATGGATTTTGTGATGGGATTACCGTAAACTCCAAGAAAGAAAGATGCTACTTGGGTTATAGTCGACAGGCTAACTAAGCCAACTTACTTCATCCCAGTATAGACAGATTACTCCCTTGATAAATTGGCCGACTTGTATATCTTCAAGATTGTAAGACTACACGGGAATCCATTGTCAATCATATCAGATAGAGACCCGAGATTTACTTCGAGATTTTGGAAGAAACTACAAGAAGCATTGGGTACAAAGTTGAGCTTTAGTACAGCATTCCACCCACAGACTAATGGTCAGTCCGAACGGATTATTCAGACTCTCGAGGACATGTTGCGATGTTGCATCCTTGAATTTCAGGAGGTTGGGAGAGATACTTACCTTTGGTGGAATTCGCCTACAATAACAGTTTTCAAACAAGTTTAAAGATGGTACCTTATGAGGCCTTGTATGGTCGAA
Source organism: Gossypium longicalyx (assembly GCA_025698465.1). Taxonomy (NCBI): domain Eukaryota; kingdom Viridiplantae; phylum Streptophyta; class Magnoliopsida; order Malvales; family Malvaceae; genus Gossypium; species Gossypium longicalyx. The sequence goes on from CM046995.1 coordinate 48,521,091, forward strand.
AGTGCCGAACTTCTTTGTATTGGACAGAACTGAAGGAAAGCTAGATTCACGGTGTCGATCTAGTCAAGGAAACTGAAGAAAAGGTTAAAGTGATTCGTGATTGCCTAAAAGAGGCATCGGATAGGAAAAAATCATATGTTGATTTGAAGAGAAAAGAGATCGAGTTTCAAGTTGGAGGTAAAGTGTTCTTGAAAGTATCTCCCTGGAAAAAGGTATTGAGATTTGGTCAAAAAGGAAAATTGAGTCCGCAGTTTATTAGACCATACGAGATTACAGAAAGAGTGGGACCATTAGCCAACCGATTAGCATTATCGTCTGAATTGGAAAAGATCCATGATGTATTCCATGTTTCCATGTTGCGTAGATATCGATCAGATCCTTCTCATGTGATATCACCAATGGAAATTGAGATTAGACCGAATATGACTTATGGTGAAGAACCGGTTAAGATTTTGGCTCGGAAAGTCAAACAGTTGAGGAACAAGAATATAGCATTGGTGAAAGTTTTATGCCATAGACACAGAGTAGAAGAGGCCACATGGGAACTTGAAGAAACCGTGAGAAGTCAATATCCGAACCCGTTTTCTAGTAAGACTTTCGAGGACGAAAGTCCCTAAGGGGGGAGAAATGTAACATCTTGAAATAGGGCCTAGTCGAAATAGTGGTTTTGGGACCACCAATCTGACGTTAAAATATTTGTTTCATGATTATTATGAGGTTTACAATATGAAATTAAGCATGTGTTAAAGTTTCATGAAGAAATTCTAAGTATAAGGTGTCCAATTGGAAATTAGGGACCAAATTGAATAAGTTGCAAATTTTGGGTTCTAGAAGAAATTTGTATGAAATTGCTTTAGATTTTTAATTAGAAGATCTTAAAGATAAATTTGCCCAATTTCTAAGTTTATGGACAAAAATGGGCATGTATGGATAAAATTTGAAAGAAAGGGCTTAAGGGCATTTTGGTCATTTGACTAATTAATGAAATAAAATGGGAAAATAAGCAAAAAATCAGCTCATCTTCTCCACTTGCTGCCAAAATTTGAGAACCACCATAGCTAGGGTTTCTTCACTTTTCAAGCTCAATAGTAAGTGCTCCCAAATCCCGTTTTTAATATTCTTCGTATTTTTAAAATCCTCGTAACTTGCTCTCTTCATTTCTACCCATATTTCATGCTAGGGTTCATATTTAGAAATTTACCCATGCATTATTTACTTGTATTTTAATGGTTTATGAAGGAATATGAAAGTTTAAAGGATGGTAAACAACTTTTACTAAGTGATTTTTCATGGAAATGGCTTTAGGGACCATTTTGTAAAAGTTGTAAAAATGGGTACAAATATGAGAAATAATGGAAAATGTGGGCTTCCATAAGAGAGAAAAACATTCATCTAGGCTTGGGTAATGTAGAAATTGCATGCATTTCATCATATGAGCCTTGGGACTAAATCATAAATATTGTGAAAGATTAGGGGCAAAATGGTCATTTTGCCCAGGGTGGAATTTAGGCTCGTAATGAATAATGTGAGTTACTAATGACTTATTATTACTGATATAAACCTCGAGGAACCAATTCTGGAGGCCGACCAAGGTAAACAGAAGGTTTCGGAATAACCGAAACACGAACCCGAAGCAATTACCAAGTAAGTTCGTGTAACTCGAAGTAAACTTTAAATATACTTGAAAATGCATATTATTAAATGTATGTTAAGTTTGATATTGATTGCATGACAATCCAAGAAAGATGAAAATTGTCCCGGTTGAATGAAAAAGGGAGATTCGATGGGTAAATTCTTATTTACATGACATGAGATCCTGTATGTGTTGCAGAAAGGGATTTAGCCTGGACAGGTAATCCGATGATCTCAGTATGGTAAGGATCTAGCCCTGACGGATGTTCCTTAAGTGATCGAACCTCCCGATGAATATATATGCATTGTGGATTTAGCCGGATGGGTAATACGATTAAGGACTGAAATTAGCCTGGACTGGCATTTCAGATCCGAGCATATTGGAGTATTTGTCATTATAAGGGATTTAGCCTATAAAATGGTAATCCCGACAATGCTCCTTGATTTTATTTTTTGAGGAATTTAACCTGGACTAGTAATCTCGCTGTAAGAGTGAGGTTCACAGGAGTGTGCATTTAAAATGGTCACTAGCATGACATCGAGATTTCTAAGAAAATTCAACGGGACTATAATGAGAAACAAGATTCGTAATTTTAAATCGATGAGCTCATCTAAGATTAATGTTATATTATTTGGGATGAAACTAACTCGATGATTGAGTGCATGTGATAGGGAATTTATACTATGCATGTTTGGCAAGAATATCTTTTATGGTTGTATGTTAAATAACTGGTAAGTTTACATTCCTGTTATCCAAACTTACTAAGCATGTTAATGCTTATCCCCTTTCCTTTCCCTATTTTACAGAGCTCGTGGACTCGTGAATATTGAAGACGATTGGAGGAATCATCACACTATCACTAGTCTTGCTTTGGCATATGAATACTTTTATTTTGTTACAATGGCATGTATAGGGTAATGGTCATATTTTGTTATATGTGTCATTTGGTTAGCCAAACTGTTGGCTTATGGTATTGATAATTCTTTTTTATATGGCTATGAGATGTGGCCAATATTGAGATGGGATGTAATCCCTATCTATTTTGTATGCCTATGTTTACTTGCCTCATGTATTATGATGGTACAATATGCCATGGATGAATGTGTTAAATGAGACCAAATAATTTGAATATGGTAAAGGCATAAAATGGTATAAGGTATTAATAGGGCCCAAGTATGAAATGTGAAATGGGATAATGAACATCCTTAATGCAAAAAGGATAACCTAGCATGTATTAACCAATGATATGAGGTTACCATGCAAATGACCATATCAAAGTGGTTTAAAGATACATAAAGGCCATGATATATGCCATAGAAACTTTTGAGTGTGTATGAGTGATTTTCGGTGACCAATGGCTTGGAAAATAGCCACTAAATGGTCCACACGAATAGACATCCAGGCATGCATCTAGGCCATGTGTGACACACGGTCAGCCCCACGGGCATATCGTCCGGCCGTGTGTCCCCTGCACCTTGAAATTTCAGGCAGCAAGCTTTGTAGTAAACACACGGGTGGAGACACGACCGTGTGTCTCAGCCGTGTGGAAGACACAGCCTCTGGCCACGGGTGTGTGCCTTGGCCATGTGCCTCAAATTGCATGATGATGTCATAAATAGAATGCAGCCTAAAATCACATCAGTGACCACACAGGCATGTGCCTAGCCGTGTTGAGGACACGGGCAAAGGACACAGGCGTGTGCTCGACCGTGTGAAAACCACTGCAACTTCAAAATAAAAAAACAAATCAAAATAATTCAACACGAGCAAGGGACACGGGCGTGTCCCTAGCACAAGGGCGTGTGGAAGGCCTCCACACAGGCGTGTGAGGCTAAGGTATGAAAATTTTCCACGAATTTTTTTAAGTTCTCTGTTTGATCCTAAAACATTTTAAAGCATGTTATGGGCCTTGTAGGCCCATAATAGGGACAATATAATATAATTTGATTTAGTTTGACTTTAAAATGAAATTTTACAGCCCGTCTTTTCCCGAAATGTCCTTGTATGTTCGCAGTAATGCCTCGTACCTTGTCTCGCTCTCGGGTACGGGTAAGGGGTGTTACAACTTTGTTGATGCCCTAAGACGTAGCACCTCTCTTCCTTATTAATTCTGATAGGACAAGATTTCCATATGGCCCACCTTTGATTTGAATTGCCCTTTTCTAGGTTTTCAACTCAAAACCCTTTTGGTCTCAAGGCGTACTTTGCTGGTTTTCGCCTTGGCCTCTCCTTTTTATTTTCCTTTTTTTTAGGTGAAGTACTTCTTTACTGAATCTGATTTTACAGGATTAGCAATTTTTTACTATCTATCTCGGTTAAAATTAGTACTCCTCCGGAAAAAGCTTTCTTTACCACATAAGGTCCTTCCCAATTTGACATCCATTTCCCTCTGAAATCTTTTTTTTATGGGCAGGATCTTTTTCATTACTAGGTCCCCCTCATGGAATTCTCTAGGATGAACCTTTTTGTTGTAAGCTCGCATCATTCGCTTTTATCGGGATTGGATCTATTCTGCTTCATCCAATTTCAATTCTGCCAAAACTCTGAGATAAGGGATCTCGACTTCAATGGGTAAAACATCCTCCATTCCATAAACTAAAGAGAAAGGTGTTGCCCCGGTTGAAGTTCTGTCAAATGTTTGATAAGCATAGAGGGGAAATGGTAACTTCTCATGCCAGTCTTTATAAGTCTCAGTCATTTTCCCTACTATTTTCTTAATGTTCTTATTGGTTGCTTCCACTGCACCATTTATTTTTGGGCAATATGGTGATGAGTTATGGTGTTTGATCTTGAACTGACTGCAGATTTCTGATATCGTGCTGTTGTTCAAATTTACTGCATTTTCAGATATGATCCTTTCTGGCATTCCATATCGACATATGATTTCCTTCTTCAAGAATTTGTTAACTGCTGACTTTGTAACATTGGCATATGAAGTAGCTTCTACCCACTTTGTGAAATAGTCAATTACCATAAAGATGAATCGATGCCCATTTGAAGTTTTTGGTGAGATCGGTCCAATGACATCCATGCCCCACATAGAGAAAGGCCATGGAGAAGTCATAACATGTAGAGGCGAAGGAGGTACATGAATTTTATCTCCATAAATTTGGCACTTATGGCATTTCTTGGCGTAATTGATGCAGTCTTCTTCCATGGTGGACCAATAATACCCGAATCTCATGATTTTCTTGGCCATTGTGAAACCATTATAATACCCGGATCTCATAATTTTCCTGGCCATTGTAAAACCATTATAATACCCGAATCTCATGATTTTCCTAGCCATTGTGAAACCATTATAATACCCGAATCTCATGATTTTCCTGGCCATTGTGAAACCATTGGCATGTGTTCTGCAGACACCCTCATGGATTTTTTCCAAGATTTTCTTAGCCTCGACAGCGTCTACACATCTTAGTAGCACCTAATCTTTTCTTCTTTTATATAGGATCTCTTCATCTAAGACATAGTCGCTAGCCAGTCTTCTCAGCGTCCTTTTATCATTCTCAATTGCTTGGTTAGGGTATTCATGATTCTTCACGTATTGCAGTATATCGTGGTACCAAGGGTGATCGTCCTTTTCTTATTCTTCTTCGATGTTGTAACAATGAGCTGGAGTCTCATAAATACTCATCTGGATAGGTTTCACATCCTCTTGTTTGTTCACCTTAACCATTGAAGCCAAGGTAGCCAAAGCGTCAGCCATTTGATTTTCATCTCGTGAAAAATAGCAGAAGTTGATGTCATCAAACTCTTCAATTAGCTCTAGAACCAGCCTTCGATAATTAATCAACTTGGGGTCCCTCATCTCCCATTCACCTTTGGATTGATAGATCACTAGTGCAGAATCTCCATATACTTCTAGTACTTTGATCTTATGTTCTACGGATGCACGGATACCCATGATGCATGCTTCGTATTCTACCATATTATTGTGCAATCAAAATCCAATTTGCTAGTGAAGGGATAATGATCTCCGTTTTGATATACCAAGACTGCCCCAATTTCGTTATCCACAGCGTTTGAGGCTCCGTCAAAATTTAGCTTCCAAGGATGACCTTCTTGAGAGTCTTCTTCAGTGGTTACCACATACATCAGATCTTCATTCGGGAAATTGAAGTTCAAAGGCTCGTAATCTTCTAGAGCTCTACCAGCTAGAAAATCTGCTATTGTACTTCCTTTTATAGCCTTTTGATTTACATAGACTATATCAAATTCAGAAAGTAAAATTTGCCACCAGGCCATTCTTCCATTTAAAGCAGTCGACTCTATCATGTATTTTAGAGGATCGAGTTTTGATATGAGCCAAGTTATGTGGTACAACATGTACTGCCTCAATCTTCGGGTTGTCCATATCAAGGTGCAACGTAACTTCTCGTTTGGCGAATATTTTATCTCGCATTCAATGAATTTCTTACTGAGATAGTTTATTGCTCTTTCTTTTCTTCTTGACTCATCAATTTGACCAAGCACGCATCCCATAGAATTTTCGAATACCACCAAATACAGTATCAGCAGTCCATCTAGGCTGGGAAGCATCAACACCAGGGCATTGGGTAGATAATGTTTGACTTTGTCAAAAGTCTTTTGGCACTCCTCATCCCAAACGCCTGAATTGTGTTTCTTAAAGAGACGGAATATAGGGTCACATTTCTCAGTTATTTGTGAAATGAATTGTGCGATGTAATTTAGTCTTCCAAGGAAACCTCGAACTTCTTTTTGAGTGCATGGCGGAGGCAATTCCTGTATAGCCTTCACTTTATCTGGGTCGATTTTGATTCCCTTTTCATTGACTACAAATCCTAGCAATTTTCTCGACCTAACCCCGAAATTAGATTTTGCTAGATTGAGCTTCAGCTGGAATTTTCTCTATCTCAAGAATAATTTCCTCAAGACTTGTACATGTTCTTTCTCTATTCGGGACTTTGCGATCATATCATCAATATAAACCTCGATTTCTTTATGCATCATGTCATGAAACAAGGTTACCATGGCTCTTCGGTACGTTGCTCCCGCATTTTTCAGTCCAAATGGCATCACCTTATAGCAAAATGTTCCCCACATGGTCACGAACTTGGTTTTCTCCATGTCTTCAAAATGCATCTTTATCTGGTTGTATCCTGAGAAACCATCCATGAAGGAGAACAGTGAATAACCTACCATGTTGTCCACTAAAGTGTCGATATGTGGCAATGGAAAATTATCTTTCGGGCTAGCTTTGTTCAAGTCCCTGTAGTCTACGCACATTCGTACTTTTCCCTCTTTTTTAGGGACAGAGACGATATTGGCTACCCATTCTGAGTATTTAACCACTTGCAAGAAACCAGCATCAAATTGTTTCTTGACCTCTTCTTTTATTTTCAGTAAGATGTCAGGCCTCATTCTTCGAAGCTTTTGTTGAACTGGTTTGCAATCTTCCTTTAGGGGGAGCCAGTGTACCACGATATCAGTGTTTAGCCTAGGCATATCTTGATACAACCATGCGAAAACATCTTTGAACTCTTGGAGTAATTCAATAAGGTCACATTTTGTCTCTAAGGTGATGCAAGCTCCGATTTTCACCTCTTTATCTTCTTCTAAACCCACAACTTCCATTGATTCTTTGTAGGGTAGGATCCATTTTTTATCTTGTTCAACCATCCTTACCAAATCAGGAGATAGACTACAGTCTTAACCATCTTCAAAATCCTAGGGTTCCTATGGACACATATCTTGCTCAAAAGGAGATTCTGAGTCATTAGCAGCGTCACTCATATCATTGATACCTAGAGACCTATTATAGGAACAGGGGAAGATCCAAAGAACAAAAGAATCCAAGAATAAATATTTGTATGGTATGATTATGAATGAAAGAATAAAAGAATATTTGCTCAAAGTGAGACAAAAAATACATTTTATTAAAATAAAGATCGTTGGACATAAGCCTATTTCAAAAAAAGGTTCTTATTACTCTTAAGCCTAGAGCAATAAGTGTGTTTTGAACATTACTTTGAATTAATTCTAAAGATTACAAGGATCTCCTCCGCAGTCCAATTGTTCAAAACACTCCCTGGTACGTAAGAGCGAATGCCTAATAGGTTTTCTTCTCCCATTCCTTCTTCAGATATGGTATTAATGCTCAAACTTCCCAAAATTTCTTCTGTTGTTTCTTTTCTTGTCATCTTTCATTCAGGGTGAATAGTTCCTCCTGATACGAAAGTCTTGGATATATGAGGAAAGGTCATCGGTTCCCACTTAACCTCTCCTACATTTAGTCATACTTTTCTTCTTTCTTATTTTTTCTCTAGCTCTCTCTTCTTTTGCCTAGCATCTGGCTCATATCCTAAGCCAAATTGGTCTCATTTATCCATGAACATGGGTGTCTTGATCCTTCCTTGTAGGCGTTTTCCAAGCCCTCTCCCAGGCAAAGCTCCTTTTCCAACCATCAGTTGCAGGCCCATCCTTGTAGTCTTGGAGATTTTGGGCGCCGAGGTCTTATTCCCTTTGACAATGAAGGTTGCATTCTATCGTTTCATCATCTGTCCCTACATATGGCGCATTACTGGTTACGGATGCAATGATGTCTTCTTCTGCATTTATTGTTACCAGTTGACCCTCCGTTACCAATTTGAGCTTTTGATGCAGCGATGACAACACTGCCCCTGCTGAGTGAATCCATGGCCTTCCCAATAAGCAATTGTAAGAAGGCTTGATGTCCATCACAAAGAAATCCACCTCGTACGTGCTTGGACTGATCAAAAGGGGTATTTCAATTCTCCCCATTACTTTCCTTTCGGTTCCGTCAAATGCTCTCACTATATTTTGGCATGTCTTCATATGGAAACTATCCACTGGCAGCCTATTCTGTGTGGATAGGGGCATGACATTTAGTGTAGATCCATTATTAATCAATACTATCGGCAATGTATATCCCTTACAGCGGGTGGTGATGTGTAAAGCCTTTATGGACCCTATTTCCCCTGGCGGTATTTCGTCGTCATTGAAAAATATGAAGTTATCGACGCTTATATTATTGACAAGATGATCCAGCTTGTTGATAGAGATATCATCCGTGACATAAGTTTTGTTAAGCACTTTCATCAACGCGCTACGATGTGTCTCCGAACTTAAGAGTAAAGCTAGCACTGAGATGCGAACCAGTTGCTTATGTAGTTGTTCAACAATGCTGTACTCACTGTGCTTTAAGAACTTCAAGAATTCTTTAGCCTCTTTTTCAGTCATCGGCTCTTTAATAGGTAATTCAACTCTAACCGTCTTTTCTTTTTCTTATTCTATAGCCAAGGCCTTTCCTTTTATAGGTTTTGCTCTTGAATACGTTGGCTCGTAGTGTTTTCCGCTACGCATGTAAAAAGCCACATTTTGGCCCTCTTCTGAAGATTTAACCAGGTTCTCCTCTCTCGGGATTGTCACGTTGCAGTCATAGTTTCAAGGAACCCTTTTGCTATCCTTGTAGGGAAAGGATACAGGTTTTTGGATTATAACTCTCGATGTCATTTGTATTCCTACTTCATTGTTTCTTGGTTGTGAAATGATCATTACCAGGTGGTTAACTTTCTAGACCCTTTCTGTTGATCCTTCCTCTTAGGCATAAACCTTTTCTTCTTCTGATCCCTTGATTTCTTCATAAAATTCCATCTCTTTATTGTCCATCAGATTTTGCACTGTGGTCCTAAACACAATGCATTCTTGGATGTCATGATCCTCCTTGGCATGGAACTCACAGTATTTTCTTACTCCTCTAGGCCTTTCCTCTGAACGTTGTGTGATTAAACCTCTATCTATCATTTGTTTCCAAACCCATTTCAGTGGGGTTTTCACTTCTGCCACATCAGCTTTGATTCTTTTACCCCCACTCTTGATTATTGCGTTTACCCCTTTATCGGAATGATTGGGTAACAGATTCCCTGCTACATTAGGTCCTGATGGGTCGTCGAACTTTACGATCCCTATCTTAATGAAACTTTCGATCAAGTTTTTAAAAACAGTGTAATTCTCGATCGAGTTCCTCGCTATTCCTGCATGGTACTCACATTGAGCGTTTGTGTCATACCATTTAGGGAATGGAGGTTGCATGATTTTCAGATAGAATGGGGATACCACATGTGCATCGAATAGACTCTGGTACAATTCTCTATATGTCATTGGGATGGGCATAAAGTGGAGTATTTCCGTGTTTGGCCTTGTATTGGAATCTTTCTTTGGAGGGCCCTGATGGCCAGTAGCTACTGTCCTTGGCTGAGCTAACGTGATCGGTTTAGAATAACTTTTTTTATATGTGCTTACATTGTTTACCTTGTGCTTCTTCTTCTTCGAGGCTGAACTTTTGGAGTTTTCCCCTGCATCTGTCTTACCACTTCTCACCGCGTTTTCGATCATTTCATCGGACATCACTATATCCGAGAAGCTCTTAGTAGCACTTCTTTCTTTAGGAGAGGTGGTTAGACTTGTGTGGCTACCTCTCTTCACTGTTGGGAGTATTACCTGAAGCTCTCATTTTGCTTCTTCTCCATATTCTTTAATGTAATTCTGTCGGGTGTCATGTCTGTTACATGACTGTACTGCTTCATAAAAGCTTGTGCCAAATCTTTCCACGAATTAATCTTGGCACAGCTCAGTTGATTGTACCATTTAGTGGCAGACCCATCAGATTGTCCTGGAAGCAATAGATCAGTAGTTGATCGTTATTAACATATCCTATCATCCTTCGATAGAATATCGTAATGTGAGCTTCAAGACAACTAGTCTCGTTATATTTCTCAAACTTTATAGCTTTAAACTTTGGTCGGAGCACCAAATCTGGGACCAAACTCAAGTCCTTAGCATCAATTCCACAATGGTAGTCAGTGTTTTCCATCGCTCTGAATTTTTCTTCTAACCATCTGCAGCGATCTTCAAGTTGCTTTGGGAGTTCCACCCTTGCCTTTTCCGTTTCAGCTTGATCATCAAGATTAGGGACAACAGAATTTGCTGGATTGTCCTCTAGGTTAGAGCCTAAGCCTGTTTGGTAGTTCATCGGTGCCGAGGTACCGGTTTGATACTGTTGGGGCCTGATGGTGACGGGTACCCTTCGTGGGTACACCTCTGGCTGTGTCTATACATTTATCGGGGTAAAGCCCAGAGGATAAATAGGATCCTCATTATCATCCCCTGAGTTGACTGCAGTGCTCTTCCCTTTTTCACGTTCTCTAATCAGTAACTGCGCCAATTGGCTCATCATGTTTCTTTGGGATTCTAGTATCTGATCCCTCATCTGCTGTTGTACTTTCGCTAACTATTCTTGCAGTTGCGTTTGCAACTGGTCTTGCATCTCTTTTTGAAACTGTTCCAATCTTTGGTCCATTTATTTGGTTTTAACCTGAGTTCTGTAACGATGTTCGATTGGTTTGTTGTTTTCCAAATTAACTAAACTAATTTTGTTTAATTAATTAGGGTCCTTTTGTTAAATTTAATGCATATGATGCAATGCAATGTAAATGTATGGGATGAATGGAAAAAAATGCATTAATTCTAATTCAATTCTGTTAGAAAAACTTTACTAAAAAACAAATTTCTTTACATAAAATGGATTACATATATGGCTTTGCCCTAATACTCAAAGCCTTAATCTTCCTAAGAAGCCAAGATAACTCCTAACCTCGATCCGAATCTGATTCACTTCAAACTTAGCATGTCAGCCTGAACTGCTAAGCATTGCAAATGATGGGCCACCTCTTGTATTTGAGCCACTAATTCTTCCAATGAAGATTAGTTCTCAGAGAATACTCGATAATAAACCTTCTCTACCCTCTAAAAGTGGCTATAGAACCATGCTAACAAAAGTTGCGCACACCTGATGAACCTACCTTCACCTCTTCTCCGATATGCATTCAAAGATTTGAAAATTTCAGCCAAGATTGCTGGGATGGGATTGACCTTTTTATCAAGCCGGTCAAACAAGCCTGAAATTGCCTCATCTACGTGCCTCATTGCTTTAGGGAAGATTACTAACCCATAGATACTTAAGGTGAAGATATCAATCTTTTCTTTGTGTTCGGATACGCCAAAATAAGATCTCATAAACTTTCTCAAGGGATATATTTGCTTTCTCCTTTTTGCTTGATCCAGGCCATGACCCATTGATCACTTATCCCTATGATGCTCATTAGTTTCTTTAGGAAAATCGGGATTGTGGCGACTCTAGAGTAGGCCTTGTTAGCTTGAATCCTTGGTCATCGAAATAAGGTGGTATACTCTTCCATAGTAGGTACCAAATCCACTTTTCCAAAAGTGAAGCAACTGTAGGCTGGATTCCAAAATTGAGCTAGAGCTCGAAACAAATGCTTGTCCACTTTGATGTCGAATAGGTAGGGCAACTCACCATAATTATAGTAAAATAGTTGTTTGATTTCATCATTCCATCGGACCCATATCTCTTCCAATTCTTGGTGATTGTACTGAGTCACATCGATATGAGTGAAGTCCCACAATTCTGATACGTACCTCTCCGTCAGGCTATCACCTTTCTCTAGTCGCGTTTTCTTGAACCGTATTCGAACAGCAGTACTATCTTCCACTTTATCAAAAAATTTATTTTCCATGGCAAGCTCTCTATTTAGTAATCGAACGTGAATCAACACCTCTTTTTTATGATGAAAATGCAATGCAATCATAGTCAAAGCAAAACAAAACAAGTCAATACAATTTACAAAGCTAAAACAAGCAAGAAATAATAAATAAAACGCCTAATCAGGTGACCACTAGAGGTTCGGTATGGTTCTACCTAGGGTAGGCTTTTAGGGTTCATTATATGCAGTTCGATTTTAAAGTAAAGGTACCCGAACCGGTAGATTCTTTGATCCTCACCCATTATAGGCTCATATGGACCAAGTTCAGTTCAGGGAAATACATTTCCCTATGGCTGCATGGAGATGAAAATCTCACGAAGACATAGGTACAGATGTATCCCTAAAGTGATCCACTATCCTATGCGGAGGTGAAAATCTCACGAAAGAATAGTTTCTCACTCCCACTTAAAAGGGTAAGATCGACTGATCATGCGATGCAATGTGCAGAAAGATACCAAAACTCAAACCAACACAGCAATTATAAACCACAATAATGAAGATCGTAACAAAGACGAATGAAATGCAATGAAAGGATCATAGATTTAAACCAAGTTTTTAATTTTCGACAAAAAGACAAAAAGTAATCAACTCGTGGCTTGACTCTTTTTTTTAAGTCCCCAGTCGAAACCATTTTTTTTTGAAAAAAGGGGTTGACTTTGATTTTGAAAATGAAAACAAACATGAGATTCACCATTGATCCTTTTTTATGAGGTGTGATAGGGTCGCCTCAAAAAGTGGTTATTTTTAATAAACGAATTGATTTATTAAAATCGTAATTTTGGTCTACGAAATTTAAAAAAACGAAATCGGGAGTCGATTACGTACGAGGAAAGATTAGCACCCTCGTAACGCCTAAAATTGGTACCTAGTTGATTACTTAATGTTTTTCATGTCGGAAGTTGAGAATTTGAAAAGCAATTTAAAATACGATCCTTTCCCTTTTTTTTGCATTTTTTAATAAAATTTCTTGAATTAATTGAAAACATGTAGTAGGACCTCTTATCTCGAAGTAAGTAAAAGATCTTATCCCGTAAGTTAGGATACGACACCTTAAATCTCTGAAAATAAGCATTCCTTTTATTTTATTAATTGATCGAATCACATAAATTCAAAAGGATATTCTGTTATTTAGGTCCAACGAGAAAATCAAAACCCCGTAAGTTAGGGTACGATTTCTCAAATTTTTAAACACGAAACATTGCCTTTATTTTCAAAATTTCCCTTTTGTACTAATTTGGATAAAATTAATGAAATATTTAAAAATGATATATGTTTAACTGATTATGTTTTAAAGAAAATTTATTTAAAACGTGAATGGGGTTGTACTTGACGAATAATAGTAGTGTGACACTAGTTTGGTGTAATGATAACGTAATATACATAATACAATACAATACATAACATTGATATTAACAAACTAAAATATTAATATGCATGGATAATAATAATGATAATAGAAATGATGATATAAATAATAATAATCATCAACAAACAACAACAATAATAATAGTAGTAGTAGTAGTAGTAGTAGTAGTAGTAGTAGTAATAATAATAATAATAATAATAATAATAATAATAATAATCTAATCTTCGAAACATGCAAAAATGTATGTATAAAGAAATAAATAAATAAGCAATAAAATAAACCATAGTGAGAGTAATGATAATAAAAGCGTATTAGAAAAATATTAAGTGAAGAAAAGAAGAGAAGAAGAAAAAAATAAAAATAAAAATAAAAAAATAAATGCTAAATATTAAATTAATAACATAATAATATTAACAAGGAAGGGTTAAATTGAAATCAAAATGGGAATTTGGCCGAGAATCGGGAATGGAAATAAAGGAAAGGACTGATTTACAAAGTGCGAATAACAAGGAAGGACCAAGTGGGAAATAATCCCCATCCTCCAAAACGCACCGTTTCAACGTGGGCTGAAGTGAAATAGAAATAAAATCACAATGGCAAAATTAAAGAAAAAATAAGGAAATAGAATAGGAGCCCATTGAAACCATCCTCAAAAGCGGAAGGATTGAGGGCGAAATATACCCTCAGTCTAAAAAACACGCGGATCCTAGGCAGTTATGGGTCGGGTCTTGGGTTATTTCATTGAAACGACACCGTTTTATGTTGTAAAAGCCTAAGTGAAACGCTGTCGTTTCACAAAGGCTATTTAAATTATTTTTTTCTAGAAAATTCATTTTTTTCTCTACTTCTCAAAAAAAAGGGTGGGCTCTTAAATCCTCTCCCCCTTTCAGTCTTCGGTCTGGGGGGTTCGGTCAAAGCTCCGACACCGGTAGCCACCGTTCGTCGCTGTCATCGCCGGCGTTCACGGCGGCCGAAACTCAAAAGGTTCTATTTTTTTTTGGTCTTTTTCACTCTATATTTCGAATCTAGAAGAGATAATATAAAAAGAAAAGAAATTTTTTACCATCATTCCCTTTTTGCCTCGTGACCCCTCATATTCCTCTTGAACGAAGCCCAAACTGAAACCCGAAAGGGTCTCATGGCTTTCGCGACGAGGAGGAGCCCCGGCGGTGGTGAGGTACAGAGAAAAAAAGGTCAATTTTAAACTCTTTTTTTGTTTTATGATTTATTTACAAAAAAAAACAAAAAAACAAAAAACGTAATAGAAAAACAAGTCACCTTCTTTACTTTGAATTCTTTTAATTAATATTCTCTGGTTTCTTTTTGTAATTTTTTTATCATCTGTAAAAAATTACAATTGGGTCTTGGGGCTTTTTATAGCCGAAAATATAAGTGACTTGATTTTTTGCTTGCTATTTGGTTTATCTCTGCTTTTGATGTTTCTTGCCACTTCTGTCATGTTCTATTGCTTTGTAGGTACCAGGGAGGGTGCAAGATGCCAAGAATGGTGGTCTTCGGGCGACGAGCGTACTGACTTAGCACGTGAAGGCAGTGACCCACAAGGAAAGAGGGGATAGGGTTTTTGTTTTGAAAATCATTTTGGGCCATTGGCGGCTTTGGGCTTGTGCAGTTGAGCTAGTGTAGTTGGGTTGAGGATTTTTGTAAGAGGCTTAAACTATTATTATTATTATTTGGTTTTAATGTGTTTGGGCCCCGGGCAAATTTGGCCCATTACAAAATACATAAAAAAATTAATGTTAAAAAAAAAACAGAAACATACCTACTCCGTTTCTTTAAAATACCCTCACTGCAAAATAAACTATCAACAAAAATTAAACTAATACACTTTATGTTATTTGGATTTAAATTAAAAAAAAAACAAATTATGTGGAGACTTCAATTAAATTATGTATTCTTTTGAGAATGTTGAAGGGTTACTGAGGTTAGAAAAAAGAATGGAGGAATTTTGAACAGTTCTTGAGGAATGTAAATTAACAGATGTAGGTTATTGTGGAATGTGGTTCACTTGGGAATGAGGGAACTTGCCTGAGACAAATATAAGGGAGAGACTGGATAGAGGGGTTACAAATGATGACTGGTTGACTAGATTTCCAAACGCTCGTGTTGGACATTTACAACATGATTTTTCTAATCATTGCCCACTTTTGATTAATACATATTAGGATAGGGTAAGGTGGAGGAAATTGAGATTTCAATTTGAAGCTTGGTGGACAATGGAGGATTCATTGGAAAGGAAAAACTAAGCGAATTTTGGGTGCGTCCTCCGACTCTATCTTGGATAAATTGGATAGGTTGCACAAAGGTTTGATGGAGTGGGAAAAGCTGTTTAAGGCCAGTCGTGAAGGGCTAAAACGGGATCTTACAAAGAAATTGGAAGGTTTGATGGATATGGAAAGGAATGATGACACTTTGACAGAGCTCATCGATACGAAAGTTTATCTCAACTTGGAGATTGATAAAGAGGAGGCTTTCTAGGAACAAAGGGCACGTGCTAATTAGTTGAGGTTGGGGGACAAGAATACAACTTTCTTCCATAGATCTACTTTTGTACATAAGCGGATGAACATTATCAGTAGATTGTAGCATGAGGATGGAAGGGAGGTCTGTAATGAGGACAAGATAGGGGAGGTAGCTACAAAATTTTTCCAGCATTTGTTTACATCAATAGGAGTTGGCAAGTCGGTACATTTATTGTCGGGAATTGATACAAGTATTTCTACCAAAGTTAATATCTTTTTTATGGCTTGATACACGAAGGATGAGGTCTATGCAGCCTTGAAGGAAATGGGCCCTACTAAGACGCCGGGGGCTGATGGATTCCTAGCATTATTTTACCAGCGTTATTGGCATATTGTAGAGGGTGATGTTATTGCATTCTGTTTGGGCATTTTGAATGATGGTAAGGAGTTCAATTCAGTCAATAATACTGATATAATGCTTATCCCTAAATGTCAAAATCCTACAAACTCAACAAATTTTAAACCTATCAGTCCGTGTACAGTACTTTACAAAATTGTGGCAAAAGTCATAACAAATAGTCTTTAGGGAGTCATTGGAATGTGTATTGATAGTGCCCAATGTGCGTTTAGGCCTGATCGATGTGCCCAGGTTAGCTACTAACCAAATCCCACGTCTGTAGAACCTAGAATACGAGTTAATTGTAATTCTGACCATACCTCAATGGAAATAGGGCACGCGTGAAAGACATGGTCTAAAGTTTTGGCATCTCCACCACACCAGGGACAGTAGACATTCCTCTAAAATTCTTCGAATCCCACTAGCATAAAAGGCACATGATCATTTGTTGTTATGGAGTGGTGAGCCATCTAAGGAGTTTTTGGTATGTAATGCATATAAACTATTACAGAAATTTCCTATGGTCCCTAATGCTTATGCTTTACAGACTAGTACTAGGGAATCTTATAAACATCTATGGGGCCTAATCCTCCTTAGAAAAAATAATATTACAATTTGGAGGATTTCTTGAAACTATCTACCTACTTTTGTTGACATGAAACACAAGAAATTGGTAAATAATGTCTGCTGTCTCCAGTGTGGTGAAGATGTCGAAATTTTAGACCATGTCTTCCGCACATGCCCTATTTCTACTGAGGTCTGGTTAGATTTACAATTAACTCGTATTATAGGTTCTACAGACGTAGGATTTGGTCAGTGGCTAATATGGGCGTTTGGTGAATGTTTCGACCCCTCAAAAGCATACTTTCTGCTATACGCTTTGGGCTATCTGGGGAGACAGAAATACCAGGGTACATGAACGAAAATTTAGAATAGGGAGGGAGACTGCTCGTTACATTGAACTTACTAAGTATTAGTTGCTTAAATAGTTGTTTTCTTTGTTTTGTAGATCATCGAAAGCTCGATCGGTTGAAATGTTGTCAGAGCCCTATCACACTATTCGTCAACCAATTTGATATTTTTGGTTATTTTGGCTATGGTTATAAATGTCATGTATAGGGCTTATATGTAATAGGAGTTTTGAATATGCTATTTGGCCAACTTGATGTGGTTATTCCTTTTGTGTATATGTTTTTCTTTGACTTGTAATGCATAGGCAAGTTTGTGTCTTTTGATCACTTTTAAATGCATTCTAAATATATGGCTTGTGACTTATTCATATGTGATTGAAATGGTTCAATGATGTATGGGTGTGGTGATGTATGTTTAGGGTATAATGTGGTTTTGAATGAATTGGATTTGTGTGTGAATTATGGTGTCTTTGAATGGCATATTGGGTAGAACTTATAGGGTGGTTGATTTGGTATGTTTTGAGTGTGTTTGGAGAGTGTTTTGATCATATGAATGTATGTGGAAATGGTGTGTCTTGGTGTGCAAGAATAGGTTTTGAGATGGCTTGTTTTAGGGGCTAAAATTGGAGCACACAACCTGAGACACGGGCTGTCACACGACTGTGTGTCTTTATTATTTTAGGTGCAGGTTTCACAAGGTTTGAGACACGGTCTATGACATGGTCGTGTGTCTCAAGTCAATTTGTAACACGGTCTGGCATACGGCCTGCGACACCGCCTTGTGACCCAACATCAAATGCACACACAATTTGGCACACAGCCTGCAACGTGACCGTATTGCCCTATTTTGAATACCCACAAGGGTAGATACACATGCTGAGACACGACCGTGTATCCCTACTTTGAATGCCCACATGGTCTGAGCTATGCCACACGACCTGGCCACACAACCTTATGGCCCCTGCTTTCAATTTTTACAACTTTTTTTATTTTATTTCAAATTGATCCCTAATCGTTTCCAAGTTACTTTTAGGGCCTCTTAGGCTTGATTTAAGGCCTATAAATGTATTGTTGCTATGATTAGATCAAGTTATTGATTGTTAACATTAAGTTGCATAATTGATTATGTTTTGAAATTTAACGTTCTATTTTGTACGGTAATGCTCTAGTGGCGAAGATGGGATAGGGGTGTTACAAAATAGATTTTTAAACATAAAATACATGTCAACGTAACCAACATTTAACCTCCATTGGCAGGGTTTGAACATAGCATTTCAAGAGCAAGTTCAAAATAAAAAAATTTGGGTTACCCATAATATCTCAAATAAATATATACAAAACTTACTTCACATAATTTGATATTATTCTATTTCAAAACATATTATATATATCAAACGTAATTTGAATGGTGTAAGTATACAAAAAGCTCAATTTGATTACATATTTATCAAAAATAATTGTACTAGCATGCTTAACCCAATTTTCATAAAACATGGACAATATGTCATATACATAATAACATGGAACATATGAAGTTGATTTTTTGGGAATTAAACATCAAATGTGGAGTCACTTACTTGGTTTACTCAACTGATACATAGGCAATGATTTTAAAAAAATCTCCTAGTAGCCTAAAATTTAAAAATGGAACTCGAAAATTAGAATTCAATCAATAAATTAAAAGTTTAAAAAGTAAGATTTTTCATGATAATTCTAAAACATTTTGGTTGTGTGGCAATCTGCTAACAAATTAAGACACAATTATACAATTTAATAAAGCTAACTTTTTATCTAGAAAGTAAATAAATCAAATTTAATAAAATACACAAATGTATATAAATTTATATATAATAAGTTTAATAAATTAATAAAACTTGGTTTAGTATGGTTTCCAACCAAATAATATGTATTCGGACCAAAAATATTTTTAAAAAACAAATTAAAAATAAAATTCTGAAATTCTAAACTTCATGATCGTTTGGTTTATTTGAAGTCATTCAAACTCATAGTTTACTCGGTATTTGGTTAACATAAAAACATGAATTTAAATATTAAATATAGTACTAAAACTCAAAAACTTGTTTCATCAAGATAGGTGACCAAAAGCCTTATTTTCAAAAGCCAAAACATAAGCAAGATTTTTTGGGTTAATAATTTTGATTAGCCTACTTTGGGGTCTCATACCTTTTAACATGAAAATCATATGACCAAAATAAAAATACTAAAGGAAAGTATAAACTTCATATTATGAAAAACATTTAATTTCTGAAACAAAAGAATACTTATAGATAGATTTTTAATATTTCAAAGTTGGCTTCTTGAAATTGTCAAAATCTAGACGATAAACTTTAAAAATTATTCTCCTAAATTTACCCGATCAAAAAGGATGTTACATATACCATTTGAAAGGTCTTGAAGATAACTTTGAGTATCAAAAATGTCACCGGAGCTTGACAAGAAAGTCGCTGGAATTTGACAAAGTATTAAACTAACCAAATAAATACATGGATTTTATCAAAATTAGTTTAAAACACAAATATTTCAAAAAATTTAAACCAAAATTCACCTTGATTGCTAAAATTAAAGATCAATTTGCACTTCCTCTTTCCTAGAGTAAGTTTCTCCCGAATTGCCAAACCATTGACTAAGAAAAATATACAATAAAGTGATTCTATTTTTTTTTCCTATATTCTTTTATAAAAAAAAAAACTCTATAATATATATAAAGTTGAGCTTTATAAAAATAGCTTTATAAGTCAGCCACGAGGAGAGGGATCCATTGGTGCTCTTGGGAGGGGTTATGCGATTTCGAAGAGGCTGGTGGGTTGGGATTTCATTGCTTGTCAAAGTTGAATATTGCTTTTCTTGCCAAACAGGGTAGGCGTCTATTGACAACTCCGAATTCTTTAATGGCCAGAGTACTTAAAGCTAAATATTTTCCGCATAACAATTTTATGGAGTTAAGAGTTACGGAATCAACCTTTCTTTGTGTGGCGAAGCATTTAGGCCGCCAAGGGTCTG
The DNA here is from genome assembly GCA_025698465.1 of Gossypium longicalyx. Taxonomy (NCBI): domain Eukaryota; kingdom Viridiplantae; phylum Streptophyta; class Magnoliopsida; order Malvales; family Malvaceae; genus Gossypium; species Gossypium longicalyx. The sequence continues at coordinate 48,541,506 of CM046995.1, forward strand.
CTGCAGATGGGCTGTGGTTGGCAGGTTGGTAATGGGCAATCGATTTCGTATGGGATGATGCTTGGCTCCTTGGTGAACGGCCCCGCAAAATACAGATGGATAGGGTTACTGGGATTGACAGGGTGACAAATTTGATTAACATAGATAGGGGCGACTGGAATGTTGGCTTGTTAGGGACTGTTTTTCCTTACCCGATTGTTAACCTTATTCGACGTGTCCCGTTGGCATCTCATGATTTGTCGGATCGATGGAGATGGTTCCCAGATGGCACTGGAGATTATTCTGTCCGTAGCGGATACAGATTACTATTGCGTGGTTTTTCGGGGGGAAGGTAATCGTTACAGTGGTGTTACGCAGCATACACAAAATCTTTACAAACAACTATGGGGGGCTCAAGTGCCTGAAAAAATGAAAGTTACATGTTGGAGATACATAAATAATTTTCTCCCTACAAAGGATAATCTGTTTCGCCGGAGAATCGAGGTTGATCGTATGTGCCCACGCTATGGTAGGGCGCTTGAGACCATTCTGCATGTCTGTCAGGACTGTCCTGTGGTCCAGGAGGTTTGGCACGGCTTGGATTTCTATTAGCACACAGTTCCGGAATCTGAAGCATTCAATGGAATAGTCAAACATTCGCTACTACTACGAAGCATATAAAACTCTCCATTATCACTATCTGGACTCTCTGGACTTCTAGAAACAAGCTAATTCATGAGGGCGTTTATCTGCCTACTCGATCAATACTTATCTCTATTCTGGGTTATCTGCGGGAGCTGGATTCCCTCTCGGTTTCTAGAGAGGATATTGTGATTGTTGGCTTGTCGCTCTGGAAGACCCCTGTAGACCCATGGGCTCGCGTAAACTTTGACGCAGAGTTCTTCGCCTATTTGCAGGCTGCCAGCACAGGGATAGTTATTAGGAATTCTGAAGGGCTGTTATTAGGGTCAGCTTGTTTCTGGGAAGAAAACATACCATGTCCCTTATCGGCAAAAGCTCTCGCATGTGTGAGAGCCATCCGATTTGCCCGAGATCTTGGCTTCTGTTGGGTTGAGATTGAGGGTGACTCGGAGGTGCTTCTCTAATAATATAATCACACATTAACAATTTCATTTTAAATTTTAGAATTTTCATTTAGATTTAATTTTTTTATTTAGATTTAATTTTTCTAAGATAAAAATATTGATATGACATTAAGTATTAAAAAAATAAATAATATCACGTTATTATTTTATACAATCTTTTTTATTTGAAAAATAAAAAATAAATTTTAATTTATACAATAAATCTATTAAGGTTTCCTTAAAAGAAATTGAAAGGATAAAATTTAATTTAGATAGTGAATCTATCAAGGTTTCTTAAAAGAAATTGAGGGTTTCAACAAAGCATCACTATTGTAGGTATGAATTATCTTGTAGGTAACAAATAATCCACTTATAGTGTTCTTGATTGGTTAGGAAAAACTCGAATTTTTTGTGAAAAATCCTGCCTTAAGATTCCTATTCCAACCCACTCATAACTAGTTTCTTTCACTAAAATATTCACATGCTTTCTACTTGTAATTTTAGGCATATTAATTTTTTTAAAAGAAAATATTATTATTAATAAAAATTATGAATTATAATAATGCAAAGACATGATATATATTACAAATAATAAATAAATCACTACAAATAAATATATAAATGTCATGTTTGTAAAATATATATATTTAAAAGAGAAGGCCAAATTGACAATAACTATAATATTGAAATAATTCAAATATAAAATAGGGATGCATCAGTTTGATCAAATTATTAAAATTTGCATCCTAGCCTCGCCATCATCAAATTAACTTGACAATTAGCATTAACCAACCAAGAAACAACTACTAAAAGCTCTAAGAGACTCACCGCATCAATGATGCATAAAAGACAAAGTCTTAGATAGCCTATTATCTTCATCTCAAATCTATCATCATTATGGTTTATCATGATAAAGTCCTTCAAGAATGATTCTTAAAAGATCTAGTCGCATCCTTATATTGGCAAATTTCACATATACGCTTAAACATGACTAAAAATTAAAAGTAAAAATAAAATCACATCTACTTTCAAACAAAACAGATTAAATAAAATAAAAATCACGAAAAATATTGACAAAATAAAATCACAAATTGTGGACAAAACCACGATAATGTGGAATAAGATTAAAAGCAAAATAAAACTAAAAAAAAAAAAAGTTGAAGAAACCGTTAATAGCAACCAGCCCAAAAGCTAACACATTGACAAAACAAAGATTTAGTTAAAAAAATTTGAGTGACTCAAATTTTTGTACGAAAAGAAAAAAGAGAAATTTTCCAGTAGTCAATTGTGCTTTTCATGTCAATTGTATCATTTCGTATCCAAGTTAATATTCATAAATTTCACTTTTGGTCTTTCATTATATTATTACTACATTTCAAATATATATTTAATCCTAGAATTAAATTAATTTTATAAAAATCTAAAATAAAACACAATTTTATTAATTTTTAATAATTTTTATAATTTTATTAAATTTTTATAATTTTCACAATTTATTGCATTTTAAAAAAATTAAATATATTTTATTGAATTTAATTTCATGAATCTTACTAATATTGACAAGGATTAAAATAAAAAGTATTGTCAAGTTTAAAAACTAAGGGTATGCTTAATTGAGTAGATACATGGAGGAATTGAAAGAGTGAGGGGAAAAGTGGAAAGAAAATAATTTTTGAGTGTGTTTAGTTGGGAAGAAAAGTGAGAGGAAAGAAATTAGGAGGGGTGATAATTTTCCCTCCTTCCAAACTAAGATGATGAGATGAGAAAAAATTAGAGAGAATTATATGTTAGTTCAAATTATGCATTTTTTAAAAAATTTATTTTTTCTTTCATTTTTAATTTTACCAAGCAATGGAGGGAAATTAATTCTTAAAAAATTTTAGCCAATAATAGACTGCCACATCATAAAAACTTTTAAAAATATTTTTAAAATTTTCTTTTAAATGATATCTATTTACTTTTTTTTCGCTTTTTTCTATCTTCTTCCTTTATAAATATAATGTCTGGTAATGCCAATAATGCTTAAAATTTGTTCTCTCAAGATCAAGACATTGGCAATTAATTTTGTTTTTGAACTTCACCACCTGCTTACTCGACCCGATGGGATAAACAAAAATTCATCAATCAAAATCATTGTTTTTAAATTTTAATCGACTGGTTGGATTGATTGGACCAAGAACTAGATGGAGTTCTAGTACAAATAGGAGTGGCAAAACCCAAACCGCTCCGAATGGAGCGACTTTGTTCTTATGAGAAGTGGATGTGGGTATAATTGCGTAGATTTATTTTCTTTTGGATAATGGATATAGAACAGTTATGGTAATTGCTTGCCCCACCATTATCTGCTCTACTATATGAAATTACAATTTTATCATTGTACATATAAACTATTAAAAAGATAAAAATATAATAACGTAATATAAAAAATCTATATATTTCATGTTTAAATAATATTTTGAAGAATTATGTTTAAATATTTACTTAACTTTAAAAAGATTAAAAATACTATACACAAGTAAAAATTTTAAATTGAAACGGAGCAGGATGAGGAGAGGATGGACGTATCCAACATCCCATGGAAGTAGTAGTAGTTTTCAATATTATACACCCATGATAAAACTGAGCAAATGGTGGAGCAAACCGTGATAACTATAGAGTGGTAATGAATTTAGTAATATTCACTCTCACCTTACTCCGTTGTCATCCCTAAATTTAAAGATAAAAGTTGAACCGTATATTGATATAAACTGATTGAATCAAATTAAAAAATAGTTAAATTAATTTTTTCTATTTTTATAATTTTTTTAATAATTTATTTAATCAAACTAAATAAAACAATTAAATCAAAAGTTAATTGCCTAACTTATTTAACTAGCGGTTTGATTTTCAAAATTTTGATCAAAATCATAAAACCTAAAATGCTCGCACGTATTGAAAAATGCCGAGAGAAAAAAGAAAAAAGAAATGTAAAGTTAAAAGAATATATAAAGAGAATAATTTCTTTTTCTTGCTACAAAATGATTTTTAATTAAATTATTATTTATTAAATAAACTTTAACAATTTGACTAACAAAAATACCAACTTCAAAAAAAAAAATTAAATGCCATTTATAACATAAAAAATAATGCTTAAGTACCAAATTGAAAAATATTATAATTTAAGTGTCAATTTGTAAGTTAAATTTAAAAAAAAAAAAACTTGAGGATCGAACTATGATGAGTACGAACTTAATAAAAAAAAAGTTTTAAGTACTACCTGTATTTAAAAAAATTATAATTTAAGTACTAATTGTTGAGTTAAACTTAATAAGAGAAATATACAATGATGTAACAGAATCAATTCATATAATCCTTTCAAGTCATTCTAACATATGATGCCAAGTTGAAAAATATTATCGAAAACATAATAAATAAATAAATAAATAAATAAATAAAAGCTTAATTAATTCATAACAAGCAACCCCAACCCCAACCCCCCAAAAAAAAGTTAATTTGTTTGTTTATTTTAGTATATGAAACTATCAAGACTTGAATCATGTTAAACAATAAGTTGGGCATTTTACTACGAGACACGTTGTTGACAGAATATGTTTGCTCATATGTAAAAGAATTTAGAACGCTTAAATGGATGGATGCGGGAAAGAAAAAAATAAAAGAAAATGAAGATGGATATATATATATATATAAATATATCATTTCCAGGCAACAGCATCAATCTCATCTCTAGCTGCTTTGTAAAGCTCCAGCCTCTTAGCAATCTGTGTTCTCTTTTCCATGAGTTGAGGGTCCTCATCCAACATTGCACTCAGTCGTTCCTTCTGCATAACCCACCCACCACAATTATTTATTTTTATATATATATATATATTTATATTTTCCTTTCTGATAGATAAACTTCAACAAGCACAGCGGCAGGGGAAGTTGTGAGTGAAGTGATTATTAACAACACCCAATAGATAAACTCTAAAATCGGTGTACTCTTATATTCATGTTCTTTGAAACTTCCAATCAAATTTCTGTTAATGGAAGAGAATGATGTGCAACAGTAAAAAGTAATGCTATAAACAGTCATTTACCTCTTTCCTCCCTACTTGGGCATAAAAGTAGGTCAACAGTGACCTCTTGGCCTCTCTCACTTGGCAATAAACCACAGCTTTAGGAATAGTATTCTTCAATGTATCAGAAACCATGGCTATATAAGCGCTAACATTTGATCCTGAACCAACAACACATTTGTCACTACTTGTTAATCTCTCTCTCTCTCTCTCTCTATATATATATATTCCTTTTCATGATTTCAAGAATAACTTAAGAGAATGCAGATTATGTTGAAACAGTACTCTTAATTAAGGTGCTAAGAGGATCTTAGAGCATCACATGTAGTAACATAATCAACAGAAACTTCACATACCAATCCTTGCGAGAGAAGTATCATGGAAATGGTCATTATTTGGGCCAGGTGGGTTCCCATTCTTCTCTGGTTTCTTCTCTGGTGCTGCATGAAGCTTCCGGAAAAAATCAACCGTCAAGTAACTAGATTCCATCTCTACTAGCCGCACCACTGTTTTACGACTTTCTTCACGAAATCTTTCCAAAGCTTCATTTGCAGCAGTAGCTATGTCATTTTGAAGTGATGGGAATCGCTTCAGCTCCTGTAGTTGCATCGAATTTCCATATTATCATCTCATGAAGAAAATGTTGTGAATATTAGGTCAACTTCTAGGAACCCACAAAAGTAGAACGTAAAAACAAAATCTGCTCACACACATACACCTTTTCTTTGGCCCCGTTCATATTTTGTAAGAAATTTTCCAATTACTTAAAGTTGAAAAATCAGGGATGTTGCTGAATTTATCTTATGCTAGTGTTATTGAATTTCATGAATGAATGTTTCCAGCTAAGTGCTACTTACCTCTGTTTCAGCTATTGACTTCCTCACAAGTTCTTTCAAAACAAAATGCACCTGAAGATCAAAGCACATAATATTCAAGAATTGGTAATAAGGGTAAGATAAAAGTTTCACTTTTCTGCAAAATTATATAGGAAGGAGTAAATAGAAACTGCAATTAACAAGAAGCCCTTAAAAGAAACACATGCTAAATAACCCTCGTATGAGAGCTAGACTTGTGAGAACCAGACTTATCAACCATCCACAAATAGCCTACTTAAAATATTCTTGTAAATTTTCCTGTTAGTCTAACGACAAACCAGCAACATATAATGTATATGTGATTGCCCAGAAAAGTCCGCCAAATCATGTTTGATCACCCTTTTCAAGGAGCAACACCATTTCAAATAGATAAGAGCAGATAACAAAAGCATATGAAACAAAAGTCTGAAATGTTATCCTCCTTCATAGAAAGGATGTTAAGGCAGAAATCTTCTCCAGTCTGATATGTTATTTTTCACTCTTCTTTTACTTGTCTTCCAGAAACAGCTTTCTTTTCTAATTCCTAGTAGTAACAAGCCCAAGCTGTGGTTTTACCATCGCAGTGTCTCTAGGTTATTACATATATATCCTTTACGTGTCTCTCACACCTTTCATGTATCTAGAAACACATATAACTGAACTGGAGAGTTCAATGAACAAATCAATCAGATCCCAAATCTCACCACGTGCCTTTTCAAAATAAACATTTGACTATTTTAGAACCGATGTAATGACAGAAGGACCCAATAAATTACACAAATACATTAAATAATTCTCTCCCTTCTATCCAGTAACATACTATTATAATTAGAGAAAATCCCTTTAAGCTTTCATACCATGCATTGCTCCAATGCTAGCATGTCATTTTGGAACTTGAGGCTAAAAGCAATATCCAATGGTGAAAAGATCTAATACAACTTAAGAACAACCTAAAGAAATAATTGTGATGTGAAGAAAGGATTGTGAAACATTTACCCCACGCTAGAGCTTGTTATGCTAAGCCTTTTTTTCTCAGAAGAATGGATATTTTAAAAGGATAGTCCAGTCTTAAGTTCAATTCTTACTGAACGCGTCTTCATTTCACAAGGCAGTCAAATGCTCGTCCTTACTACTAGCATAAGTTAACATGAGACCACCTATGAAAATGGATCAACTACTAGGGGTTTAAAATTTTACCAAATTAGCATGCTTAAGAAATCAAGAAAATTAAGTTCAGTTTCAGTTTCAGGCCAAGACACCTCTTGATTTAGCAGCCAACCTCTCTCCAGAACATGTAGAGGGTTCAAACTCCCTCTTCCTGATATTCATCCTTAAAAGAGGAGAGAAGAAGGAATGGAGAATAAAAATTGAAAATTTTGAGTACATTAAACACGTGCCATTTTGTGTCTGTGTGTGTCTATTCAAACTAAAGGAATTACTAGCTGCATCTTTCCCAAAATTGAAAGTTAAGAAAGCAAAAAACACTAGTAAGAATGTTACAGCATCTACAGTGTGTGTGTGTGCGCGAGCACATGTCTATTCAAATAAAAGGAATTACTAGTTGCATCTTCACAAGATTTAAAGTTAAACAAGCAACAGCCCAAGTAAGAACATTACAGCATCTACAGAGGCTTCTGCTGGGCCCTTGAAATAGGTGATGGAACCATCAATGAGCCTCCTGTATCCTTGTTCTGGAGCAATCAAATGGGGCTGATAGCCATCGGCCTCAGTGACAACTTTCTGGACATTTTTTAATGAAAGATGACGATCAAAGGGGAGTTTCTTCAATGCAGCTGGCAATTGGTGGTCAAAAACTCCATATATCCTATCACCGCCAGGTCGCCTGAAGCAGCAACTTACCATTTAATTGTATAAAAGTTTAGGGGACATTCATAGGAAACATACTTCACAACTTTTAAGAAAAAAAAATGTCAGAAGACTTCCAGAATTTCTAGTAAGTATCATCACTTTTATAGTTTATTATCTCTACCAGAAGCAGATACTTCACATGCAAGCCAACCAGATAACACACCCTAGTATGTTTCCTAATTTCCAGTACAACAATAGCTGAGATACTGAATAGTAAGAGGACAGAACAGAAGCTTTATAAGATTAAATAATGTGATTCCTTAATTGCAAATCTTACAATCACTAAAGGCACATCAATATCTGAATGTAATTTAAGAAAGCAGGTGTTATAACTTAAGATTTTGAACTTAGAAAGTAGAAATACTTGAATAAGAATTAAGTGTGTAAGCTGACTAGTAAATAAATCAAACTGTGGTATAGAAGTTTAAATGCTGAAAAAATTATGCACTTTACCCTCCATCCAGGTGCTCCTTGAAAACACGATCAAATGCACGGCAAAGTTCTAAAATCATGTACAACTGGGCCTGTACATACATTTAATACAGTTGAATGAACAGTTGAAGGAGTAACCCATTCACAAATAAAGAAAACTGATTCCAAAAAACCTAAAATTTTTACCCCTCCATCAGCTGCAACTGGCCTGCCAATGCGATCCAACTCTGCATTGAGCTCATCAATTGTCTTATTAATCATAGAAATGATGCTTGGTATGCGCTGCCTGATAACAAGCTCTAAATGCTGAAATAGAGGAAATTTAAAAAAAATAAAAATAATTAAAACAAATATACATACAAGGTCTCATAGACATTCAGTGAGATGTTAAGCTTCTGTGAGATATCAATATTAAAATTAACTGAAGCAACAAAAATAGAAAGATAAACAAGACCTGAGATAAAAGTTTTGCAAGATACTCTGATCCCATTTTGCTTGCCAAGTGTCCATAATCAGGGCTTGTTTCAAAATATTCACGCTCTTTTCGACGAGCAACAATCATATCAACATTCTTATTGATATCAGCTTGAGAACGATTCACAATTCCAACCCAAGGATGTTGTAGCCTATATGCCCTTCCTTCAAGAACCTGAATCAAGTAATCATAAAGTTTGTGTCTTATGTTTTAAAATCTACATGGGAGCTTTTCTAACTGATCTGCCATCATACATGACGATGAATCAATACCACACACGAAAGAAAAATAAGCATCCAAAAGAAATAATTTCAAATGGAGCCATTAGGCAATAAGGATATTTGAAATAAAACATGGACTTAAGAGGCATTGTCATGTAGGGCTCCATTTTAACGAGGATGATTTTGTTTAAACTGCTATCAAAATATAATACTTTCATCACTTATTATAGAAGCATTTATGACTGAGACGCCATGCAGTAAGTATGGTTAAATACATACTTCTGTAGCATTTGTTCCCTTATCCATCAGATCAAGTTTTGTTAGCACCCCAAAAGTTCTTTCACCTGAATACACCGAATATAGTAAAAATGTAAATCTCCCTTGCTCACCAGTAAAATTCCCAATGCATAACAATGCTTCAGAAGAAATAAGAATATATGCATAAAGCTAATATTTAGCAACCTGATGGATCCACTTCTCTTGCAAGTTTTATGGCATCTGAAGTAGCAATGTCTTGATTAGCAGGAGTAATAGCCAATATGATGCAATTAGGCTACAAAATTGAAAACAAACTCAGTGAGAAACATAAAGAATATACAAGAGCTGCAAAATTAGGGCCAAAAGCAAATTGAGATGTTACTTGTTGAAGACATCAGAGACAAAACTAAAATCAATTGATCTCATGCTGAAGGCATAATATGTCATCAAAGCACAATGTTGCCTAGTTTGTTGATGTTATTGTTTGTTGTTGTTTATCTCTAGCTTTTGTTGCCCACTTTCTAAGCCCATTTATATTAGCTGTTTGTATCACACCAAAACGTGATGAAAGTGTTAGTTGTACCACATTCATTAAGTTTCAGAATTCTTCCAATCTTACATCCAGGTTTTGCCTCCCAAGTCCCCACCTATTGCTTAATCAGTTTCAAGATGGGTGCTTAACATGGTAGCAAAGCTCAGGGGCATTTTTTATGTTGTTTCTCGTTTGTTGCCCATTAGATGTCAATTTATTGCAATTGTAGTATTGGTCCTATACATGGGAGGAAGTGTTAACTGGTATTGTCCTCCAATAGCAAACTATCTACCTATTCTCGGTTGGTTTTAGGTAGGATGGGTAACAAGGTTGTTATCATCTTAATGTCAATTTTGAAGAACTAGAACTAGATTAAGAAATCTAAAGACGCTTCAAACAAAAATTAAATTCTTTAAACAAAATTGAAAAACCTTTCCAAAAAGATTATCTCTAAGGCAAACTTCTTAGTACAATAAATCAAGCTTAATTAGAAAACAGCTCCTCTTATACGAGAGAGACCAAAATGGAGAAAAACTTGTGGTGTGAAAACATTGTAATCCAAGAATACCAAGCATAATAATAGTCATATTCTCTATAAGGAAGACTTACTCATAAAGTGGCATCTTATGATGTGTGAAAGGAAGTTCAAATAATATTGAATGGATAGTTGGAATGTAAATTTTGAGTGTTTCATGATTGCACCATTGGAGACAGAAATATGACCCTGGACAATTTAATTAAAACTCATGATTGCACATCTTATTTTTAGTGCAGATGCCTAGATAATCATATGTTTTATCAGTGTGCACCAGTTCCTAATAACACATATCATTTCAATCTATCCTGGATTAAAGCTTAGAAATTAATTCCATTTCCATCTAGCTTTTTTTTGTGTGTTTAGACACAACCATCTTTTCCTCTCAAACTGGGATATATATGAAATAGTTTATTTCTAGTTTCCTGAATTTATAGGCACTTACTTGATTGAGTTCTATTTTCCTTGGTTATTGCAGGAATAGCTTACTCTGAGTCATATACATTTTAGCATCAAAAATCATATAACAGCTAGCAAGGGTCAAGAAACTCACCTTTTCAACATAAGAACGGACCATATTTTCAATATCTTCAACTATACTATCTGACTGTCCTTCTGCAAAATCCATAGTGACATCCTTCATGATTAAGAATTTCGTATGTATGTTTACAAGGGAGATCAAATCCAAATCATTTTATTTTGTCAAAATATAGAAGGTTTTGTTTTTACCTACAGCAACCTTTGTCAACCCAGGAAGATCTATAAGTGTCAAGTTGACAACTGCGGAAAAGAAAAAAGAGAAAAGGCGGCAAACATATTATAGCAAAACAAATTGAACTAATAAACACCTTAAAAGGCTCATAACCAAATATCTTTAATTAGTGTCAAAAGGAAATCAAAACTTTACCAGAAGGAAACTTGAGAAAACAAGAATTAATAGTATAAATATAGTAATAAAAACATCACAGGAAAGAACAATCATAATGCAGAGCCACACTATCACACAGTTACGTGCAATGTTGGCAGAGCCGCATGTAAGTTCCAGGCAAAGAGGGTATTCCCACATACCATGATTCTAATGGTATGGTCCAAGAATGTATATAATTAAGCTACAATCTTTAAAGAGAGTGATATTTATGGAAAGTACCGTTACTACTCAGACAAGCAATGTTATTCTCAATTTCATGTCTATATTTAGAGGAATAGAAAAAAGAAAAGTCAATGGTATTTGAACCTTAATCCTTGAAAAACTTGGCATTTCAGTGGAAAATAAAAAAGATTTTCCAATATTTTTTAAACAATTGAAATTCAATAACTAAGCATGATTTTTTAGCTCTTATAAGGTTGGGTTTATATTCCATTGTTGTCACTTTCCTCAAACAAACAACAGCTGAAAGTACAAGTTGTATGGGCAATTTAATAGTGAAAGAGAGAGAGAAGAAATGGGATTTTTGAGATAGTGGAATAATAACTTCTACAAATCTAATTCATGTATATTTGAGGAGGAAAATGTTTAGCTTTTTCATGGCTAAAGTTCCCAAGTTGATAATGGAATTGTCTTAATATTGAGAGCATAATTTAGCTTGTTCAGTAGAATAATCTGCTACAAAAACAATGAACTGCAGGGTAAAAGTACACAAATGAAATACCAATGAAAAAATTACTATCCTTGATTCTTAACATTAGTAACAGGTATTACTAAATTACCATGGATAGAACATATATATGAAAAGGACGTTCAAAAACTTAATATTAGCAAAAACATCAGAGCAGCATGTATATTTCATTTTTGGTCACTATTTTTGTCCAAGGAATAACTCGCATTAAGTATATAATAAAGATGGAGTTATAAGTGCAGACCATTTGGAGAATATATGCTCAAGTGAATTGGAATATTAGAGATTTGCTTTGTCTTCCCAGTTATTCGATCTGTTTCATCTGAAATCTCCTTACGAACAGCAGCTGCATAAATGATATTCTTATCGCTTGTTAAAATATAATCATCTTGATTTTGATATATAAGAACATGAAAACCAAATGTTTACATAAAAAACTAAAACAAAAATTTTAATAAATAAATAGAAATACTGACTAAAGTAGGAGCAGCAGTCATATTTAAAGTAAAAACTGATTATAAAGAAGAACATGAAAACCAAATGTTTACATAAAAAACTAAAACTAAAATTTAAATAAATAAATAGAAACACTAACTAAAGTAGGAGCAGCAGTCATATTTAAAGTAAAAACTGGTTACAAAGAGAAGAAAAATAACAAACTAGAAAGTAGAAAGAACAATGTTAATGAGGAGAGGAATGAAAACAATTAAATCTCATAAGGAAATTGTTCCAGTGCAAGTTGACTGCAACTTTAGATAGCTACTTGCAAGGTTGTTAAGCATGCTTGTTGAGTGCATTGGTGCATGAGATGACTATCAATCAGAGAGTTTTATCCGAAATAGAGTAGTAGAAAGTAAAAGCAACCTTTTATGTTCCTTCATTGTATGAAATTGTAGCTATTAGTACTATGAATAACGTGCTTAATGTATCCCATAAGTTACAGTTACCGAGCCAACACTTAGCAGGGTTTGAAACAATCTAATCTAACATTAATAGAGCTAACAATATGATTTAACTAGTAAAGTTCACAAAAAATTCCAAATTAATGTCACTTCTTCAGAGCTACAACCAAGGAGCTTCTTACCTTAATGGAAAAGAATTTTTTTTCATTGGAATATACTACTTATTCTAAATGCCAAGTAACCTTTTTTCCTTCGCATTATGCATTTCAAGGATAGGACACAAAGAGGATGACTGAGCATGCTAGTGAGTGAGTTGGTTTTACTACTTGAAGGTTCAAGGTGGAAAAGGTAGAGTCGAGAATTCTCCACCTATATCATTCCTTTCCGAGTCTGTCATGTACAACACTAAGAGAATTTGGCTTTTTCATCGTCAATTCGATCACCCTTCCTTCCCTATTCTTAAGTTAATGTTTCCTTCTTTATTCAAACAGTCAATTATGCAATTTTTTCATTGAAATGATCATGAACTTGCAAAGCATAAGTGTACCTCTTTTTCACCTAGGAAAGAAGAACCCTTCTTCCTTTTTTTCTCATCCATAGCAATATACGGGGACTGTAATCGGTTCCTAATATTTCAGGTGTTAAGTGGTTTGTGTATTTTATGATCACTATACCAAAGGAACATAGACCTATCTTTTATAAAATAAATGATGTTAATACTATATTTCCCAATTTTTACCGCATGACAAAATCACAATTTGATGTTAGAATTAAAAGCTTTTTGTTCAGATAATGCAAGGGATTATTTTAATCAAAACCTCTCTCCCTTTTTTTTTCGAAAAGAAGGGATAATTCATGAATCCTCTCATGTCAACACATCTCAACAAAAAGGCATCACTGCACGAAAGAATGGCCATCTTCTAAATGTCACAAGAGCATTATTATCTCACAAAAATGTCACAAAACAGTACTAGGGAGTAGAGAGAGTCAATTTTAACTGTTGCACGTCTCATTAATAGACTTCCAACAAAGGTCCTTGACTTCAGAAAACCAATAGACATGCTCACAAATATGTTTTGAAATTTCAACTCCTTAAACAATCTCACAATAGAGGAAACTTGATCCACATGCTATTCGGTGTGTCTTTATTGGATATTCTTCAATGCAAAAAGGGTACAAATGTTTTCATCCTCCTGCTTAGAGAGCCTTGTTTCAATTGATGTTACTTTTGATGAAAATGTGTCCTTTTTTAAACATTCTTTTCCTTAGGGGAAGACTTTGATAGAAGATAAAGCAAAGGATCTGTTTTTTTTTTCTTGATTTTCCTAGTCAACCTCCAATCTTGGTCAAAACTCTTGATACCAATCAAATCCTAACTTCTATTGAGTCAATTTCTGGTGAGGCAATTTTCAGTGTTCTTATTAAGCGAGTGAACATCACTAATTAAGTCACCGAGGTTTAGGTGGATTGATGAAAGAGATGGGGGAAAAAAGATAATACTCAACTACTACAGACATATTAGAGAAGGAAAGTAACTCCCTCTCAACCTATGCAGGTACAATCTCTTATTCAAGCAATTGTTCAAAACCCAAAAACATCTTTCATCCTATACAAAACACCATAACACCAGCCAACATTGACTGAAACCCAGAAACAGTGTCCAAGCAAATAGAAGACACAATACTGCTAGCTAACATTGATCAACCCTTTAATACTGAACCAATACAATTGAATACTAATGATCTACCAATTACCCCTAGAAAAGGACCCAGAACCTGCACAAAACAACCACTATACCTTTTCATGACCTACCAAAGTCTATCCACAAGCCATAAAGCCTTTCTTAGTAACCTTCTGTCAGTCCCCACGCCGAGAAATTTATCTGACAGTAGGAGATAAGTGAGAGAATGCTATGAATGTGGAGATCGAAGCCCTAAAAAAGAATAAAACATGCAAGTTGAATTGCTGAGAGGAAAAAAGGTTGTTGGGTGTACATGGGTTTTTTCTGTGAAATACAAGTTGGTTGGTTTGGTAGAAAGGTATAAGGCAAGATTGATAACCAACGTTTATGCCCAAACCTATGGCATTGACTATCTTGATATTTTTGCTCAAGTCGCAAATATGAATTCAGTACATGTTTTGTTGTCTTTAGTTAGCAATCTCGACTGGAACCTATAGTAATTTGATACAAAAAAGTGTTTCTTCATTTCGATTTAAAAGAGGAAATCTAGCTAGAGGCTCCTCCTTGTTTTAAATCTAAAGAAGGTATGGTGTGTAAGTTGAAGAAGACACCCTATCGGCTTAAACAATCACCAAGGCCTTGGTTCAAAAAATTTGCAAATATAATGATTACTTAGAATATAAACAAAACCAAGGAGACCACACTCTGTTTGTGATGCACTTGAAGGCAAGGGGAGTGACAGCAATGTTAGTATATGTGGATGATATTATTGTAACAAGTAATGATATAGAGAAGACGTATTATCAAAGAAAAAAGAAGCAACTTAAACTGTTAAATGCCAGATTAGAACTTAAGAAAACGCAGGTAGATTACAAATTCAAAATGTTAGATGATCGAGCATCATAATGGATGTAGTACCGAAATCAGTGAACCTCCTCTTTGGTGCGTGAAGAAACTCTGCATATTCCGCCCCTGATTGTGTCTTATGAAGCTGCAACACCAACGGCCTCCGTGTAACAATCCCTTATAACGCAAGAGAGAAAAAAAATTAGATTTTGAAAGGAACATGTTCTTCATCATAACTAATTCACATATCTACTAGGTATATGCCGTTTTAAATCATAAATACAAAGTAGTGAAAACTTTGATTTAAAATTTGGAAGAGAGATCGTGGCAAATCACATTCACTATAGTCATACTCATGATCTGAAACTGTACTCAAATGATTTATTTGGCTAAAATTAGTAACATCGAATTAATATGTTTATTTCTAATTATATTGCCTTTCAAGCAGCAAGATCCAGCATTTAAGTGTTTTATTTCCCTATTATTCGTCGTTATTTTATTAAGATTCCAGGAAAATAAATGAAAATTTACCGGATCCACGAGGCAAGAAATCTCTCCCTACAATGCTCTCCAAAACGGAAGATTTCCCAGAGCTCTAATTTCCAATGAAAAAAAAAAGAGTAAAAATAAAATCAACAAAAAAAAAAGACAGTAAAGGAATGGATTCAATAGGAAACAGACCTGGCCACCAACAACAGCAACAGAAGGAAGAGCTTCCCATAGCGACATTCCTTGGCCGCCATGATCGCCGAGGACGGTGCAGGCTCTTTGGATTTTGTTAACGAGCCCGATCAAGCTCTCCATTGTCGCCATTTTTTAACGCAAGAAAAAAAGAAATGGAGGGTTTTGGATCTGACAAGAGAATGCCGGATCCAAAATGGGTTATTCGTATTTCGGATCGGAAAAATGGAAATGGAGAGCGAAAGAGCGAGAAGAGAAATAAATAAATAAAGTGGAAAAACCGGTTGACAAAAGTAATGGATGCTTATTGCATGGATCAAGTGTATTTTACATATTTACAGTTTTTAAGCTTTTATATATATATATATATATGTTTTTCAATATTTGAAATTGAATATTTTCATAAATAAATAAAAAATGATATTCCTTCCTAGGGTTTTTCTTTTCCAACTCCCCCACTGTGATTTCTTTTCTTCTTCTTCATTTTTTTTTTTATGACAACCCATTATCATTAAGTCGATTTTGACTTGTGTCACGTAAATGTGTGTCATCTTTTAAAATTTTGTTACTCAAAAACACACTTCACTTATTGTAACTCTTTATATGAGAAACCACTTTATAATTCTGATTTCTTTTGAATTAATTTAAAAACTCTTATTTAAAAAAGAGTCATCGATCTGAAACGGAATAAATGTTAAAAAATATGTGGATGTCAAAAAATTATGCTCACAATGCCACATCACATTTATTTTTAGTTTTAAAGCATTTTGGAAGGAGAGTTCAAGTTTTTTTCTTTTTTTGGTTATATTTGCCTAAAGGATTGTGTTGTGTATAATTTGATTAAAATATGTTTATATATGCTTTGAAATAATCCTACATCTCATTACAAATACATGATAAGTGTGATTCATTGCTAAATCAACAATTGATTTATTAGAAAATAACTTTTTTTTTTAAATTTAGAGAATTAATTCAATTTTAAAGAGAATGTAAAAGTGCGATATATAATACGCATTTTCATAGTGAAGACGTGTTTCATAGGGTGCGCTTTTGTAACTTTTTTAATATATTAATTCTTTTGGTTAGATAGTTAAATGTTAGTGATTTTGTCCTTAAATTATTTCATATTGTTTTAACCTTTTTTTAATTGATGTTTTTAATTAAATATTTATTATTTTCAATTTTTTATTTTTAATTATCTTTTCAATTTATCCATCTAACAAAAAAAATTATATATGAAAAGAGTTAAGAAGTAAAAACACGTCCTACAGGATTCACTTTCACCTCTTCCCTACAAAACTAATTTATTTTCCTCATTTAAAAAATAAACTAAACGCCCCCTTTCACTAATTTTTTTAAAAATTGACATTTTTTTTTCAAAATTGACCCACATTTCCTTAGACAATTTTTTTATAGTGTGGTATAATATTGTTAACTTATTTTAAGAACTCGATAAAACGCACTAATAAAAGTTGAAAGTAAACCTGATAGTTTATTTAAGCGTGCAGTATCTTTTCTTTTTATTAATTATATAAATATAATACAAATTATTAAATATATTTTATATAAAATGAAATATGTTAATTTTAAACCCACTCAAGAGCTGTATTAAACATTGTGTATGATCGCTGAATAAAGTTTGAAAATATCTATACTTATAAATTGTAAGATTTAATTTTTGTACATAGTTAAAATTCAAATTATCTCACTTTTTTTTTTAATTTAAGAAATTTAGTTCAATTATTAATATTAATATTTTATAAGAAAAATAATTATTAATTTAATAACATATTTGATAGTAAATAAATTCTTAAAAAATATATTTATATGTTAAGTGTCCACTATGAAATTAAAATTTTTTGAACAATCTCATTATAAGTTTTAATTATGTTTGTTCTTTTTGACACAATTCCTAAAATTACATATAGTCACTCTCTAACCTATAATAGGAAGATAATGCACTTTAACATATTTGAACTCATATCTTCCTATATTGACAATAATATCATGTCAATTAAATTAAGATTCAATCGATAAAAAAATAATTAAAAAAATTTAAAAGAATTTTCTAACTTAAAAAAAAAACTAAAAAACATAATATTTGTCAAAGGCTAATATGATAAACTTTTTAAATAAAAAAATATATTTATTTTATTATTGATGAAAATTAAATAAAAATGAAATATTTTAACTTCATTTAACACAAAGATGACAAGTGGTCCCACCCACCCTTATATTTGATATTTGACAGCTACATTTTAACCTTTGCTTTGCTTCATGACAAAGAATCCAATTAGTCCTTGTACATGAATTTTCCCACCTAGGTTTTAACAACAACAAAGTTTACAAATGGGAAACTGATCACATCTTTTTTTTTTTTTTTTACTTCTAGACGATTCCTTATTTGAAGACAGTTTTAATTTAACCTATTTGTTATGTTTTGCATGTTACTATCCACTAACAATAGGCTTACGACTAAGCACCCTATTTTCACGATATTTGATGTTTGATCACCGAAACAAAGGAGGTATTTTGTTTGGCATTACTTTTGACTGTTCAAAAGTTTTTGTTAGTGTCTGTTTTATATTTCAGTTGTACCATTGATATTTGGCAATTCGTTGTGGCATATTAGAACTCTTTCTGTATTTAACGAGTTCGTTAAAGAGTAATTTTGTTATGTTTTTACTTAATTTTCATCTTTATCACTTAAATAATAAAATGAGCAATTTAAGTATTTTATAGGATTTTATGGGCCAAAGTAGGCCTAAAGGTAGACTAACATATTAGATGAGTGTGTAGGACATCACTTTAGAGCAAAAAGATAGTGGACTACTCTCGATGTTGCAACACGGAGCTGGGATGTCGCAACACAGCAAGCAAAATACATAAGGAGCAATTTGCCAAAGATGTTGCGATATAGACTATAGGGTGTCGCGACATAGCCTTGAAGACATGCCCAAAGAAGCAATCTGCCATTAATGTCGTGACACCGATGCGATGTGGCCACTTAATGAAGCAAGGGTGTTTTCATCCGTACACATACTTTAATGGAGATTAGTCAGCTGTTTTAGGGTAAGAAGAGGCTATTAACCTAAGCCTATAAATACTATTGCCCAAAACTATTTAAGGAATTTTTCCCTCCCGTTTATTTTCATTTTCATTCTTACATTTAGATTTTACTTTTACTTTTTTATTTCTGTTCTTGTTTTGTTCTTCGAGAGATTCGGATTATGGATTCATCAGATTTTGTCAAGGATTGTGCTTCAAGTTTCAATATATATTCAAGATCTTTTTAATCTCTTAATTTGATTTTGCAAATGTTTATGTTTCAATTCAAATCCAAGATGTTTGTTAGATTCATGAGTAACTAATTCCTTAAGAAGATTAGGGAGTGGATGTGGGATTAATTGACTACTATGTAGGGTTTCTTAGAGGATCAGTTGGTTAGGAAAAAAAAGAACTTAAACCCTAGGATTGACGATCCTAGGAAGTCATGTAGGTAGATATGAACTCGAAATTGGTATGGTCTACCGTGAAAACCTTACCCTGACCCACTTTGACCTGTGATATCGAAAGATAAATAGCCTTCTGCCTTTAGATTTGATAATATTTACAATATGTTTCTATCGATATTTTATTCTTTTTTTAAAATTTCTTTTCATCATCACTTTATGAATTATCATAATATAATTTGGTTAGAGTGCTAATTAGACCTATTAGTGCAGGAATTAGGATTAGTGTAATCAAGCCTCCTTTGGGTACGATCCTTAGTGTACTTCCTATACTTCATTCTACAAACTATATTACAACATAACACGTATACTTGTGGACAATGTCTTAATTCATATATTTTGTTGTAGTATTTTCACTCCTGAAAATAGTATGTCGGAAGGCGGTCAAGTTGTTGGCCTTGTTTTTTAGGAGGCTTCGCCATTAAATTAGTTTTAATTTCTACGTTTAAGAGGATAAGTAGGAAATTTCTAAAATTATAGATACGATTTTACGTTTCGTTATTTTAATTTGGTTCTATAATAATTAACTTAATTTGGTTTTATAAATTGATTCGTTAGTATAGATAGTGTTCTAACTTTTATTCATTAAGTATTTTTATTTTAGAGTGCAAAATTTTTCACTGTTATCTTTCATTAATTTTTTTTATTTCGTTTAGTTACCTCGTTGATGATTTGATTTAATCATGGATGAATTTGATTATAAGTGGAATAATGATTAGAGAACTTATTGGGATGACAAATGGAACAACGTAACAAGTTGGTCGAACGAAACTTCGACGAACTAATGGAGTCATGACGAAGTATACGAGGAGGGAGTATACGAAGAATGAGAGATCATGGAGAACCAAAGATTCTTTATGATAGAGCTATGCCAATTAGGAAACGAAGACTCAACGAACCAATGGAGTAATAAGCAAGGCCATGATGCAATTGAATATCCATATGAGCTCGCTGGTAAGTCGCATAAGGTACTTGAAGAAGGATATGATATGCCCGAACATTCAGACAAATCTCATTGTGATTCGTATGATATATCTTCATGTGAAACTACTAAGATTTCCAATTCCGAGATGTTATCGAATATGTCAGACATGATGGCACAAATGATGAAAACGCTTCAAGAAATATCGGAGGTGTTGCCTCTAAGGGAAGAGATTGTGCCTGGCATTCCCAAATTTAATCACGAGGACCCTTGTACAATCATCAACCATGATAAGATTAATGGTGAAATTCAACGAGAGTTTGGAACCAGAGATCATGGGGAAGAATTTAATATAGTTGATGTAACACCTTTAATCCGTATCCGCCGCCAGAATAGGATCATAAGGCGTTACACAATAAAATGCAATTCCGAACAATTAAATAAAACATTTATATAATCGCATGAATATTTCTCGAAAATTGACTAAGATTTGAATCAAAAGCTATTACAACTCTTAATTTGAACATTTCATATCATCGATATATTTGGGTATATCGTTCACATGTATTAATAGCATACATATCACAAGAACAATTTCATATATGCGACACTAGTAAAATAACAATTTATACGAATCTCTAATATATATATCACACATCTTTACCAAATAATATTATCTTTCAGTTATAAATAAACTCATTTCATTTTCTAGTCCATTCGACTAATATAAATGATTTACACAAATTTGTGAACTTATATATATATATGACCAGTAAATTTACATAAATAATCACACTCATGAAAATTTAAACGTACATATTTCTATTTGATTGATATGGTAATATGCATTACTAAATTCATGCGTATCACATCATCATTACTGCAATCATATTTAAATGCAAGTACACATGCATGACTTTAATTATATCCAACATATTATATGCCCATCTCATATATTAGAATTCCTACTAAATAAATCATATATATAGTTTATTTCTAAATTTTTCATGAACATACATGCCGAAATACAATTGTATAAAATACCTCATTCAAGTTGATCAACTATCCAATCATGAAAACAATTATCCACACACCATTCGTACATTTACATTTTACAAAATAAATAATATATCATTATGAGCTTTAACCCTTTTCAAAATCAAAAATAAAAATACCAAGCCATAAGTATTACCCTATTAAATAAAAAAAAAACATTTTTTTTACTAAGTACATGAGCATGTTTCACCTATGAATTATCATAGTCAAAACAACCACAAACCTTTTAAAACCACTGCTCCTTGTCCAAACATCCAACATTTACCTTATATAATAAGCATACACAGCATGCAACTTATAACCATAATTAACATAGACCATGCCCAGCATATTTAAATTCAAACATATTAATTAGCCAACTTTGCATGGCTTTATACACAACCAAAATTTACCATCCCAAAGCACACTTTAGCCTATACGTGCCATAATTCGAATTTAACTTATAAAGGTACCCAAAATAGTAGATAGTGTGATGAACTTCGCAGACGATCCCCGAGCTTGTAACTTCACTTCCCAAAAAAATCTATAAAACAGAAATAAACATTCACATAATAAGCTATTATAGATTAGTAAGCTATAAGCAAATAAAAAAACTAATAATATAACTATCTTAATAATAAATTTAACCGAACCACTCTGATATGAATATGTTTATTCTTAACCTACCACATTCATTCATGATATTTCATTCTTATACAAAATCCTCACCTTGACCGAAAGCTTATGTAATCAACCCAAGTAATAAATACTTCATTTACAAAGCCAAGATATCATTAAGCAATCAATTTCACTTATATTCATAACTTCTACTCAAGTATAATAATATATATCATTATATATACATTAACCAAATGACTGAATGTACTTGGTACCATTAATAACCACAACACATATCATTCAAAGACAATTACAGTTCATTTATGTATATTACCAATTTTGATTACTATAATATAATTTCACCATCCATACTCATTCAATAAGTCATTATATCGAATATTAATTACTTACTGTCATTACCTTGACTTGGTAACAATTTAATTCATACCTGTCACATGGCTCGTTTTACATATTCAAATATAGCTTATCACTGCCTGATGAACCATTCGGAATTGGATAGGGCACTCGGATAATCACATAAATTGTACAATGCCAACGTCCCAGACGTGGTCTTACATGTAACCACATATCGATGCCACTGTCCTAGACAGGGTCTTACTCGTAAACACATATCGGAATCACATATCGATGCCATGGTCTTACTCGCACACATATACCGGAATCCTATGTCATAACATATGTATCCTAGCTATTCCTAAGGTTCATAGGGGGCTTCCGGACGTCGTAACTCGGTCGAATTGAACTTGGAAGTGTAGTAGTCAAATTTAATCATTTTTGGCCATAGCATATTAAAATTCCACATTTCATAACAGCATATAAATATAACATTTAATTACCAAATAAACACGTCTATTTGCTTATAAACTTACCTCGGACGACACAAAACAGAATCGGCCAACTAGTCTACGACTTTCGTTTTTCCCCGATCCAAATCTAATTTCTTTGGTTCTTGATCTAAACATATTCAAATTTAGCTCATTCAAACATATTTTCATTCAATTTAGTCCAAAACACATAAATGGGCAAATTACCATTTTACCCCTGACATTTACAATTTTTACAATTTAATCCCTATTACACAAAACACAAAATACACAAAATTTCACAACACCCATGTAGAGCCTAATAGTACCCATGCTCATACAAGTCCACATATTTTATCAATTTCACATTTTAGTCCCTCAAATTATTATTTTCACAATTAAGTCCTATTTACTCAAAATCATCAAAAACTCCAATACAAAATATGTTAATCTAAAACATATCTTTCATTTTTCTTCATCAAACAACAAAACCACAAACTATCAACAATGGCACAACTCAAAATATTCATCAAAATAAAAAATTAAGGCTTGGGTTTTGTAGTACTCGAAGCAACGATCTCAAAAACGTAGAAATTATCAAAAATCGAACAAAAACGAACCTTGTATGGGCTTGAATATTGACTGAACCCTAGCTTGCTTTCTTTTCTTTTTATTTTGTTTAGTTTCGGCTACCAAGAATATGAACACTCAAATATGGCTTTGTTTATCTTATGTTTTATATTATAATACAACATATAATAATTTAATATTTAATTTACTTATATACCTTTACTAATATAATATAAAAACCATGTAACAAATATCTTATGCCGTCCCACTTACTTATTAATGGGATATTTACAACATAAATGTCCCAACTTAGAAAGCCATTAACAATATGGCCCTCATGCTTTAAACAATCAAGTTTTTAATTTACGCGATTAAGTCCTTTTATTTAATCAGATACCCAAACGATAAAATTAAATCATGAAAATTTCACATATATAAATTCACGCAAAATAAACACGGAAAATAATTTAAAAATATTTTTCTGACTCAGATTCGTGGTCCCGAAACTACCATTCCGATTAGGGTCTAAATCGGGCTGTTACAGTTAAAGTAATCTCTAATCCAATTGACATAGCAGCAGATGTAACACCCATAACACGATCTGGTCGTTGGATCTGAATTACGGAATGCTACAGTCATAACCGGAAAGAATACATTCAAATCACATTGATTATCTCAAATATACATAGAATACTTCATAAATGCATAATTATTGCTCAAATGTAACAAAAATCATCCAAACATAGTCAAATAAATTTATGATTAAAAAATACATCATTTCTCAAATCATATACATGCTTATGAATGCTCCAAAACCATCTAAAATTTAACTAGGATTAATATGCAACATTCTCAAAATTTTAGTTCAATTATAAAACACAGCAATTCAGAGCTCAATTTAATCATCATAAATCATTAGTAAAACATTATTCATAGCATATATGCAAAAATGGAACTTAAATTGGGCCCACGGGATCTTAAAATCAGTTTGGAAGCAAAAAGGGGTTAGTCTGAAACAAAACATAAAAACGTGGAAAATTTTGAAAATAGAGGTCACACGGCCGTACGACTTAGCCCTGGCCATGTGAGTATTCAAAATATGGTCACACGGCCGTGTCGCTAGGCAGTGTGAAACTTGCACCTAAAATAATAATGACACATAGCTGTGAGAGGAGGCCGTGTGTGGCACATGGTTGTGTGGGAAGGCCCTGTGCTTCATAATTTACCCTTAAAATAAACCATTTCAAAGCCAATTGCCTAAACATCAAGCCAACACATTCTTGCATGCATTCATATGACCAAAACACAATCAAACACACTCCAAAACATAGCAATTGAACCTTCCTATAAGAACTAACCAATATGCCAACAAAAGACACCATAATCACAAATCAACCTTGATTCCATCCAACATTACAAGTTCAATCATTTAGCATATTTTAAACATACCAAATGACCATATCAAAAACATATTAATCAACCATTATCTTCCTACTTTCAAAATACATGCACAATCACTAAACACTCCATAATTTACACTTTATTTACAAGCCATCAACAAAAGGCATAAAACACAAATGAATTTAGCACAAATTCAAAAACAACCAATTTACCAAGACAAAACTTAAGCCCTATTATATGCCATTTATAACCTTATACCAAAGCAACCAAGAACTACCAAAATGATGGTTGGATAGTGTGATTGTGCTTCGATGAAATTCCAATCGATTGAGCTTTCCGATGATCTACAAAGAAAGAAAACAACGGACATAAGCAAAACAATGCTTAGTAAGGTTGTATATAACATAAACTAAGCTTACCGAATTTGAATTATTTTGAACATTTCATACATAATCTCCTTAACAAGCTTATGAATTCATTCATTTCCTATACACACAACAAATCTCACAAATTAGTGAGTTCACATATATGCATGAAACTTGAGCATACTATAGCAAAATCATTCAAATAGCATATTTACCAATCAATTCATCCAACTCATATTCAAATGGTAAATCGCATTCCATTTTATTATACCATGTTCAATTTCTCTTTTCAGTAATTGATTCCATGTAGCTAATGCATATATTATTTTCACTTTTACATATATAAGAACTTAAAACATATCATATCATATAATGTTCATAAATAACAATTGTAATTCAATTACCCCTCTCAATCTATAATGTGTGACACATTCTATTCAAAGCTTGATATCATGTAACCATTTCATAATTACTCTTTACATAAGTCAAGTTACACATATAGCCATTTCAAGTATTTCCCTTATCACAACATGATTCAACAATTTCCAAGTCAATAAACATGTAAACATTCAAATATTTGGAGTTCGTAATATGCTTACTCCAATAAAATAATTATGTATCAAATAACCCCTTTTTTTCTGATGGATCTTTGTAAAAGTATTCAACACATAAGTCCAAAAATAGATAATGCTCGTAAGAGCTAATCAGATACAGAATAAATGTGTCAGGTTACCCGTCTGGGCTAAACCAGTGACAATACAGATAAACTAGCTTGGCTAGGGCTAGTATACATGTAAAACGACAACGGATTACCAATCCAGGCTAAATTTGAGTCACGTGTAATATCTGAGTCAGCAACACATGCAGGTACTCAGTCCAGATAAGAATTTCAGACATAAATCTCATGTATGAAACTTTTACTCGATCCATCAAAATTATTTCAGAACATTCAGTATAATTAACATAGATCAATTTGTTTCAACAATTTTGAATATACATATAAAAAAATTAATAATAGTATTTAATAATGAATTATAACCAAAATAATCGTAGAATCTTACCTAGACAAAAACGGTTGCGAAAACAAGGCTGTCGACCAATTCGTTAATTTAGCTTTTCCACAATTCGAGTCTAATTATTTCGTTCCTTGATCTAAATAATATTTTTTCGTTCAATTAATCCATTCAAACATCTCAAATAATTGAACTTAAGCTTATAAGCCATTTTAATATAAATTTACAAAATTACCCCTAAACTTTACCCTTTTTACAATTTAATCCCTAATCTTGAAACTTACAATTTAATCACATTTAAGTAACGCCCATGCTAATCAATTTCTATATAGTCCCTAATCAGCCCAAAATTATCAAATTTTCACAATAATTCCATGTAATTTCACTATTTTAACAATTAAATCCTTAAACATTAAAATTTCTAAAAATCACTTTACAAATTACTCCTATTTAACAACCAAGCATAGTAATCTATTATTAAACTTCAAAAACACTTCAATTTCATCAATGACATAATTTAAAACATTTAACAGTTTTACAAATTAACACCTAAGTTAGCTAGATTAAACTACAATGATGTCAAAAACATAAAAATCACTAAAAATGGATGAAAATTACATACCATGCAAGGTGGTTTAACTTGACCGAAAGCTTTATATTTATTTTCATGGAGGAATTGGTTTTTGGCCAAATGAATTAAGGAAGATGATAACCATTATCATCTTTTGTTTAGATAAATTAATAATTAATTAAATTACCTTTTTACCCTTTTAACTTAACAAAAATTCCTTAATAAACCAAACCAAACCATCCACTATCTTTATATATGGTTTAATTACCTATTAAGGCCCACAGTTTATAATTTCATAACCACTTAACATAAATAAAATAATAGCGATTAACTTTTGCAGTTTTCACAATTGAGTCCTTTTTCTTTAATTAACTATCCAAACGTCAAAATTTCTAAAACAAAATTCAATACACCTACATAATCACTCTGTAAATATTTAATAAAAATATTTATGGGCTCAGTTTATAGAAACAAGGTTTTGATACCTCATTTTCTAAAACCACGTGACTCTAAGGACAACCACTTGTATTAACAATTCTTTCAATTTGCAAAAATTATTAAATCAACATTCAATATAATTTTATAATTGACTCATAAATATTAAATAATAACATTTACGGACCCACTCATCGAATTTTTGGTCCTCAAAATTATTGTTTCCTACGCCATTGAAAAACAGGCTATTACAGCAGATGTAGAAGTGGAAGATGATCTAACAACTGACATAGAGCTACAACCAATTCTAAATGAAAGTGTAAAAGAGCTGTTACACTTTCTAGAAATAGTTAGGAAGGTGCCAATCGAAGGGGTCAAAGAGTTTGTTTCATTTTCATTTGATGATAGCAACAAATCTTGAATGACCAAAGATTCATGTGACATGGAAGTGAGGGAGCTCGAAGCAATAATGCCTCAGAAAACAAATAGGGATTGCATGGATTTGGTACAAATGGCTTATAATGTGGATGTCACGCTGATCGAAAATAAGACAATATCAATGGAATCGACCAAAGAGGTTGGTTTACATATACCGACAGTGGAACAAACATCGAATCAAAGTATCGAGAAGTAGCTGAAAGTTCTTCTATGGTGGCATAACGGATTGTCCCGGTTTTTAAAGAACTTCTATTCTTTGTTTAAAATTTTTTTGTCCCTTTATTTTTATTTATCCTAGACGGTTAGTAGAATATATAAGAGATTAGGGATTATTAGAATCTAGGTAGTTAGAAAACGAGATATGTATGCGTCAAACACTTTGAAAAATAGGAAATAGGGCTGAAAATAGAGTCGATGTCACAACACGGAAGCCTAGTGTCGCAACACTGACAACAGGGGTTGAAAAACTTGAAATTCAATTTGGTGTCGTGACATGGAGACCCATTTGTCGCAACATCGAAGACAGTGGCAAAAAAATTTGAAATTTTCAATGTGTGTTATGACATCGAACCCCGATGTCGCGACATAGGTGGACTACTAGTCATGTCGTGAAATTGCTGCTAAAATCTGCAATTTGAACTTAACATGTGACGCAACCTAGCAACCTAAAACCCAACATTGCCCAATTTTAACCCTAATTTTACACTATTATATAAGTTAAAATAACCCCTTTTAACTTTCAAACAAGTACAACCTCTCAAATCATAGAGTTTACTCTCATTAGCTTTCAAACCTCTTACACATTCTCCTTTCTTTCTCCTTTTATTTCTAGGTTCCTTTTGTTTTCTTCGTTTCTTTCCATTTGATTTTGTAGGAAGAATATGAACAAAATGGTGCAACCACGAGCATTGGCAAGGGCAAGGACTGGACTATGCCACTTAGGAAATCTAGACGAACTACTGAAGAAGAGGCACCAATGAATGTTAACCCCTCAAACTTTCCAAACTCGAACGTGGAAAATTTTTTTCTAGAATTGCAAGGAAATTTGGGCATTAGTAAGATACCATAGGTGGGAATGTGTAATATCCCGAATTAGGGCCTAGTCAGAATAGTGGTTTCGTGACCACAAATCTGAGATAAAAATAATTATTTTATAATTATTTTGAGGTTTATGATATGATTGCATGATTGTGTGAAAATTTCGTGACGAAATTCTATGCATAAAGTGCTTAAGTTGAAATTAGGGACTAAATCGAATAATTTGCAAAACTTGCATTCTAGAAGTTTTTAGTATGAAATTACTTTGGAATATTAATGAGGAGGCCTTAAATATAAATTTTACCAATTTCTAAAATTTTGGACAAAAATGGGCTTGTACATGACAATTTTCAAAGAAAGGTATTAAGGGTATTTTGGTCATTTGGTAATTAAAATTAATTAAAAGGGAAATTAAGGCCAAAATGTGTTCATCTTCTTCAAGCCTTGGCTGAACCTTACCTCTCTCCATAGCTAGGGTTTCTTCAACTTCCAAGCTTCATAGCAAGTGATTTCAAGCCCTGTTTTTAATGATTTTTATGTTTTTGGAATCCCGGTAGCTCGATTTAGCTTATGCTAGTAATAATTCAACCTAGGGTTCATATTTGGAAAAATACCCATACGTGAAATTTGTGTATTTTGGTGTTTTATGATAGAATATGAGGTTTTAAATTATGCTAGACAACTTGTGCTACTCGGTTTTAAGTGAAAACGAGTAAAATGGCTTAATCGGTAAAAATATCTAATATTCATAAGTACATGTTAGAGTGTGAATTTTATGTTTCTATAGAAGGGAAAAATGATCAGCATGTCATAAAACATAAGAAAATAGGATGAGATTTAATTTACGAGCCTTGGGGCAAAAGTGTAAATATGTGAAAGTTTAGGGGCAAAATGGTAATTTTTCAAAGTTCGTAC
The DNA here is from genome assembly GCA_025698465.1 of Gossypium longicalyx. Lineage (NCBI taxonomy): Eukaryota > Viridiplantae > Streptophyta > Magnoliopsida > Malvales > Malvaceae > Gossypium > Gossypium longicalyx. Next base: position 48,571,184 of record CM046995.1, read on the forward strand.
TAAGGGCTGTTTTGATGAATGTATGTATTAAATAAATTAATTTGGTATTATAGATCAACAGAAACAAGATTAAAGTCGTGATCGAGGAAAAAACAAAGTTTACGAGGAATAGGCTCGATTGCTAATATTTTGTATCGAGGTAAGTTCATGTGTAAATAAGGTAACATAATTTTTATTTTAAGTGATTTAATGTTATTTATATGATATGATACTTATTATCATGAAATATTATGCTTTGTGAATTATTGTTTGTAATATGCAAATTATGTGAACAACTTGATAAGTATGAGATGCTAGCAAGTATCGGTTTCTACATTTCGAAGAAGGCGATCAAAATGTGTAATTGAGAAGAATCCTGTTTGAACCTTGGGAATAGATTAGGGTACAAGTGACATATCACTAAGACGATTGAGTTCCGAACTCGTTGAGTTGAGTCCGAGTTCGTGAGATGTGACTAGGCATCGAACGCCCGAGCTCGTTGAGTTGAGTCCGAGTTCGTTTATGGGCGGGTTACATGGTAGCTTGGCTACATAGATTTCAAAAGCTATTGAGCTTGTTTAGCTATGAGTATAGCACTTACGTGCACACTATCCGCGTATCCGAAATTATATTCCGATGTGTTCAACGGGAGAATCCTAAGAGAATAGGGAAAGTACTTAAAACGAAAGTGATTGATGATGAATGTGTTGAAGAAGTGAAAATGGACAGGTATGAGTTTAATCCTTGGTTGAGAATTTGGTAAGACAAATTTGTGGTAAGATAGTAAGTATTCTTATGACATGAGTGTCTTAATGATGTTTATGTTGGATTGCATGATCATGTTACTTGTTATTTGTATGTGAACTTACTAAGCATTTATGCTTACTTCCTCCTTTTCATTCATTGTAGTTTTGACAAGTCGGCTTGAGAATCGGGATAGGTCGAAGGCTCGCTCACACTATCCGAAGACCTACATTGGTAAAATGGCTTGTATATTTTGAGTGTGGCATGTATAGCACTATACTCACTTTGTGTAAATAATCTTATGATATGGTTATGATTTGGTAAGAAAAGGTTTGAAAATGATTAGCCATTGGAATGGCCAATCTAGATCATATTTGATGTCATGTATGTTTAATGTGTTACTTAGTCTATGGAAAACCATAAAATGGTGAAATTGGTTATAAAGCAGAATCACACAGCATCAGTGACGTGAATTGGAAAAATCACTAAAAATAGTAGAAATAGAATTAGATGATGAATAAAATATTTAATTTAATCCTAATGAATCTATTTTCATGTGGAAGAAACAAAATAGGTAAAAGATTTGTATTTTATAAGATATTTATATTTTTGTGAAATAGGGCTAGAGCGATTTCTGAATCCCCTGTTCTGACTTTATAATTTCACCAAAAATTGTACAAAAATAATTAGAAGTTATGCTTTATATGTACAGATTCCTGATTGAGTCTAGTTTTAAGATAAAGAAACGGAATAGTCTTTTGAGTTCTGTACAAAGAGAAAAGTGGTTCATAGTGAACAGAGGTCAAAGCAATCGAATGCTGAAACAGGGTAAACTTTAACTAATAAACTGTACTAATTGGCTTGACCAAAAATTCTAGAAAAAAATTAGCAGATAGATATATGAGTCTAGTTTCATATAAAATTTACAGATCTTAATTTTGAGTTTCAAAACTCAAGATATGAATTTTTAAGCGACTGTGATGCAGTTAACCAGCTTGTCTGGAAATTCTGAAATAAATTGTTTGAGCTGTTTAATTAATGAATTAAGCCCGTTAACACCTCGTGCTCGACTCCGGCGATGGTCTCGGGTACGGGGGTGTTACATTTGGTGGTCTCAGAGCAGGTTTAGTCAGGTCTCGGACTAACATGTTGTATGTATGGCTTTTGCTATACATGCCATGCCATATATATATTGTGATAGTGTGACGACTTCTGACCTTTTAAATGATTTTTTTATAGTAAATGGATCCCGATCCAGCTGTGACTGATGATGTAGAGAGTAATGCACCAGCTCCGGCTGAAGGGGCGGTGCTGACTGAAAATTAACCTCTTACTGTTGGTCAAGGAGGAGGAGAAGGGCCTCGGGAAGCCTTTCTCCAAATGATGAATGCTTGGTATACAGAGTTTGTTCGTACGAACCCGAATGCACAACCTCCCCCACCTCCACCGATTCCTCAACCTGTACCTCCGATGCCTTAAGGTATGGATCTAATAAAATTTCACAGAACTCCAGTTGACAGAATCCGCAAGTAAGGGGCCGAAGAATTTAGGGCAAATGTTGATGATGATGACGAGAAAGCAGAGTTTTGGCTTGAGAATTCTATTCAGGTATTTGATGAATTGTCTTGTACACCTAAGGAATGCTTGAAATGTGTTATATCATTGTTGAGGGATTCAGCCTATCATTGGTGGAAGACATTGATTTCAGTGGTACCGAAAGAGAAAGTGATTTGGGAGTTCTTTCAAGAAGAATTTCGGAAGAAATAAATCAGTGAAAGATTTGTTGATCAGAAGCGTAAAGAGTTTCTTGAGTTGAAGCAAGGCAACATGACAGTTACTGAATACGAAAGGGAGTTTGTCAGGTTGAGTAAGTATGTTAGAGAATATGTTCCTACAGAGGCTAAAATGTGCAGACGATTTGAAGATGGACTCAATGAAGACATCAAAGTATTTGTTGGGATTCTTGAATTAAAAGAAATGGTAGTACTTGTTGATCGAGCTTGCAAGGCTAAAGAACTACTTAAAGAGAAGAAAAAAGTAGAGGCTGAGACTAGAAGTTGGAAGAAAAGATCAACGAGCAGTTCATTCTCATAGCAATCTAGAAAATCTAGAAATATGAATCCTTGTTTTCAGGTTTCGGCTGGACAATCATATGGAAATTCTAAGAAACAAAATGTGGGTCTTAAATATCAGACTACTTCCGTGACTAGTGTGGGGAATTCGAGATTTGTTAAGCCCGAGTGCCAGCGGTGTGGTAGAAATCATTTTGGCCCTTGTAGAGTGAATGAATGTTTTCAGTGTGGTTCTTCGAATCATTTTATTAGAGACTGCCCAGAGAGAGTTGAGAAAGAAAAATTTCAGAGTGTAAAAGCTAGTGGTGCAGACTTGAGGGGAAGATATTCGAGAAAAGCTGGAAATGAAGCAAGCAACAAGAATGTAGTCGAGATTCAAAGAGCTAAACTCAAGCAAGGGCTCCAAATAGAACTTATGCCATAAAGGCACGTGAAGATGCTTCATCACCCAACGTGATTACTTGGTATATTTTCTCTTTATGATGTTAATGTTATCTTGCTTTGATTGATCCCGTTCTACTCATTCATATGTGTGCATGAAATTGGTGTCTAGTATGAATATACCTGTTAAGTACACAGAATTTATGATTAGGGTGTCGAATCCATTAGGCAAATGTGTGATAGTTGATAAAGTATGCAAGAAATGTCCTTTAATGATTTGGGGTCACTACTTTTTGGCCGACTTGATGTTGTTGCCGTTTGATGAATTTGATGTTATTTTGGGTATGGATTGGTTGACATTGCATGATGCTATAGTAAATTCCAAAGAAAAGGTTTTAGAATTAAAGTGTGAAAGTGGTAAAATTCTACGGGTTAAATCAGGCAAATCAGAGGCATTATCTAGTGTAATTTCTTCGATGTCGGCTCAAAGATATTTGATGAATGGTTATGAAGCTTGTTTGGCATATGTACTTAATACAAAAGAAAATTGAAAAGAAAATTGAATCAGTGCTGATTGTGTGTGAGTTCGCGGATGTATTTCCAGAAGAGTTACCGGGTTTGCCTCCAGTCAGGGAAGTAGAATTTGGTATTGAGTTGATACCGGGAACAGCTCCGATCTCGATTGCTCCGTATAGAATTGCACCAGTAGAGTTGAAAGAATAAAATCGCAGTTGCAAGAGTTAATTGACAAAGGCTTTGTGAGACTGAGTTTTTCACCTTGGAGTGCTCCCGTATTATTTGTGAAAAAGAAGGATGGTTCTATGAGATTGTGTGTTGACTATCGACAATTAAACAATATGACAATCAAGAACAAGTATCCGTTACCGAGAATTGATGATTTGTTTGATCAGCTGAAAGGAGCGACATGGTTTTCAAAGATTGATTTGAGATCTGGGTACTACCAGCTGCGAGTAAAAGAGTCGGATGTGCCTAAAACTGCTTTTAGAACAAGGTACGGTCATTATGAATTTTTAGTTATGCCATTCGGGTTAACAAATGCTCCTGCTGTATTTATGGATTTGATGAATCGCATATTACGGCCATACTTGGACAAATTTGTTGTGGTATTTATAGATGACATCTTAATTTATTCGAAAGATGAGACAGCGTATGCCGAGCACTTGAAGATAGTTTTGCAAACTTTGAGAAATAAGCAGTTATATGCCAAGTTTAGTAAAAGTGAATTTTGGCTTCGGGAAGTTGGATTTTTGGGTCATATTGTTTCAGGTGATGGTATACGGGTTGATCCTAGTAAAATTTCGGCTATTGTTGATTGGAAACCACCGAAAAATGTAACCGAGGTTAGAAGTTTCTTGGGGCTAGCTGGGTATTATCGACGATTTGTAAATGGATTTTCTATAATTGCTACTCCTATGACTAGACTACTCCGAAAGGATGTTAAATTTGAGTGGATGGAAAAATGTCAACAGAGTTTTGAAGAATTGAAAAAGTTATTAATTGAAGCACCAGTGTTGATACAACCCGAATCAGGTAAAGAATTTGTGGTGTATAGTGAGGCTTCTCGAAATGGCTTAAGATGTGTACTTATGCAAGAAGGAAAAGTGGTGGCTTATGCTTTGAGGCAGTTAAAATCTCACGAAAGAAATTATCCGACTCATGATTTGGAATTTGCTGCTATAGTATTTGCTTTGAAGATTTGGCGACATTATCTGTATGGTGAAAAATGCCGAGTATATACCGACCACAAAAGTCTTAAGTACTTGATGTCACAAAAAGACTTGAATTTGAGACAGCGAAGATGGTTGGAGTTATTGAAAGATTACGAGCTTGTTATTGACTACCATCCGAGAACAGCGAATGTGGTTACCGATGCTTTGAGCAGAAAGTTGCTATTTGCTTTGAGAGCTATGAACACTCAGTTAAAGGTATCAGATGATGGTTCGATTCTAGCAGAGTTAAGAGCAAGATCGATGTTTTTACAAGAGATTTGTGAAGCTCAGAAAAGCGATGAAGATTTGCAAGCCAAAAGAAAACAATGTGAGGTTGATACAAGGTTAGATTTCAGAATCGGTTCTAATGGTTGCTTGATGTTTAAAAACCGGATTTGTGTACCGAAAAATGATGAGTTGGTTCAAAAGATTTTGCATGAAGCACATAATGGTTGTTTGGCGGTTCACCCGGGCAGTACGAAAATGTATAATGACTTGAAGAAAATGTATTGGTGGAATGGAATGAAAAGAGATATCTCCGAGTTTGTATCAAAGTGCTTAATTTGTCAACAAGTGAAAGCTGAACACCAAGTACCTTCGAGACTACTCCAGCCTATCATGGTTCCTGAATGGAAATGGGATCGAATTACTATAGATTTTGTATCAGGGTTGTCATTAACTCCGGGGAAGAAAGATGCCATCTGGGTAATAGTTGACAGACTGACTAAATCGGCTCATTTTATTCCGGTACGTACAAATTATTCTCTTAATAAGTTGGCCGAATTGTATATCAATGAGATTGTTAGACTTCACGGAATACCTTTGTCAATCATTTCGGATAGAGATCTGAGATTTACTTCGCGATTTTGGCAAAAGTTGCAAGAGGCATTAGGTACGAAGTTAAATTTCAGTATTGCCTTTCATCCACAAACTGATGGACAATCAGAGAGAGTGATTCAGATTCTTGAAGACATGCTTAGATGTTGTGTATTGGAATTTCAAGGTAGTTGGGAAAGATACTTACCGTTGGTAGAATTTGCTTATAATAATAGTTATCAGACGAGTTTGAAAATGACACCTTATGAAGCATTGTATGGTCGTAAATGTCGGACGCCATTGTATTGGACTGAACTCAAGGAAAATCAGATTTATGGAGTTGATCTAATAAAAGAAACCGAAGAAAAAGTAAAAGTGATTCGAGATTGTTTGAAAGCTACTTCGGATAGACAGAAATCTTATGCGGATTTGAAATGAAAGGAAATCGCATTTCAAGTTGGTGATAAGGTATTTTTAAAAGTGTCTCCATGGAAGAAAGTTCTTAGATTTGGACGGAAGGGTAAGTTAAGTCCCCGTTTTATTGGACCGTATGAAATAATTGCAAAAGTTGGACCAGTAGCTTATCGGTTAGCATTGCCATCTAAATTACAGACGATGCATGATGTGTTCCACGTATCTATGCTATGTCGGTATCGTTTGAATCCTTCACATATAATTTCACCGACAGAAATCGAGCTACGACCGGATATGACTTACGAAGAAGAATCGATTAAGATTTTAGCTCAAGAGGTCAAGCAACTAAGAAATAAAAGTGTCACTCTTGTGAAAGTATTGTGGCAAAAGCACGGGGTAGAAGAGACTACATGGGAACCTGAGGAAACTATGAGAAATCAATACCAACACCTGTTTACCAGTAAGATTTTCGAGGACGAAAATCCTTAAAGGGGGGAGAGTTGTAATATCCCGAATTAGGGCCTAATCGGAATAATAGTTTCGTGACCACAAATTCGAGATAAAAATAATTATTTTATAATTATTTTGAGGTTTATGATATGATTGCAAGATTGTGTGAAAATTTCGTGACGAAATTCTATGCATAAAGTGCTTAAGTTGAAATTAGGGACTAAATCGAATAATTTGCAAAACTTGCATTCTAGAAGTTTTTAGTATGAAATTACTTTAGAATATTAATGAGGAGGTCTTAAATAGAAATTTTACCAATTTTTAAAATTTTGGACAAAAATGGGCTTGTACATGAAAATTTTCAAAGAAAGGTATTAAGGGTATTTTGGTCATTTGGTAATTAAAATTAATTAAAAGGGAAACTAAGGCCAAAATGTGTTCATCTTCTTCAAGCCTTGGCCGAACCTTACCTCTCTCCATAGCTAGGGTTTCTTCAACTTCCAAGCTTCAACTTCCAAGCTTCATTGTAGGTGATTTCAAGCCACGTTTTTAATGATTTTTATGTTTTTGGAATCCCGGTAGCTCGATTTAGCTTATGCTAGTAATAATCCAACCTAGGGTTCATATTTGGAAAAATACCCATAGGTAAAATTTGTCTATTTTGGTGTTTTATGATAGAATATGAGGTTTTAAATTATGTTAGACAACTTGTGCTACTCGGTTTTAAGTGAAAACGAGTAAAAGGGCTTAATCGGTAAAAATACCTAATATTCATAAGTACATGTTAGAGTGTGAATTTTATGTTGCTATAGAAGGGAAAAATGATCAGCATGTCATAAAACATAAGAAAATAGGATGAGGTTTAATTTACGAGCCTTGGAGCAAAAGTGTAAATATGTGAAAGTTTAGGGGCAAAATGGTAATTTTTCCAAAGTTCGTACTAAGGGTTGTTTTGATGAATGTATGTATTAAATAAATTAATTTGGTATTATAGATCAAGAGAAACAAGATTCAAGTCTTGATCGAGGGAAAAACAAAGTTTACGATGAATAGGCTCGATTGCTAATATTTTGTATCGAGGTAAGTTCATATGTAAATAAGGTAACATAATTTTTATTTTAAGTGATTTAATGTTATTTATATGATATGATACTTATTATCATGAAATATTATGCTTTGTGAATTATTGTTTGTAATATGCAAATTATGTGAACAACTTGATAAGTATGAGATGCTAGCAAGTATCGGTTTCTAAATTTCGAAGAAGGCGATCAAAATGTGTAATTGAGAAGAATCCCGTTTGAACCTTTGGAATAGATTAGGGTACAAGTGACATGTCACTAGGATGGTTGAGTTCTGAACTCATTGAGTTGAGTCCGAGTTCGTGAGATGTAACTAGGCATCCGAGCTCGTTGAGTTGAGTCCGAGTTCACTTATGGATGCGAACGCCCGAGCTCGTTGAGTTGAGTTCGAGTTCGTTTATGGGCGGGTTACATGGTAGCTTGGATACATAGATTTCAAAAGCTATTGAGCTTGTTTAGCTATGAGTATAGCACTTACGTGCACATTATCCGCGTATCCAAAATTATATTCCGATGTGTTCAACGGGAGAATCCTAAGAGAATAGGGAGAGTACTTAAAACAAAAGTGATTGACGATGAATGTATTGAAGAAGTAAAAATGGACAGGTATGAGTTTAATCCTTGGTTGAGAATTTGGTAAGACAAATTTGTGGTAAGATAGTAAGTATTCTTATGACATGAGTGTCTTAATGATGTTTATGTTGGATTGCATGATCATGTTACTTGTTATTTGCATGTGAACTTACTAATATTTATGCTTACTCCCTCCTTTTCATTTATTGTAGTTTTGACAAGCCGGCTTGAGAATCGGGATAGGTCGAAGGCTCGCTCACACTACCCGAAGACCTAAATTGGTAAAATGGCTTGTATATTTTGAGTGTAGCATGTATAACACTATACTCACTTTGTGCAAATAATCTTATGATATGGTTATGGTTTGGTAAGAAAAGGTTTGAAAATGATTAGCCATTGGAATGACTAATCTAGATCATATTTGATGTCATGTATGTTTAATGTGTTACTTAGTCCATGGAAAACCATAAAATGGTGAAATTGGTTATAAAACAGAATCACACAGCAGCAGTGATGTGAATTGGAAAAATCACTAAAAATAGTAGAAATAGAATTAGATGATGAATAAAATATTTAATTTAAGCGTAATGAATCTATTTTCACTTGGAAGAAGAAAAATAGGTAAAAGAGTTGTATTTTATAAGATATTTATATTTTTGTGAAACAAGGCCAGAGTGATTTTTGAATCCCCTGTTCTAATTTTGGAATTTCACCAAAAATTGTACAAAAATAATTAGAATTTATGCTTTATATTTACAGATTTTTGATTGAGTCTAGTTTTAAGAGAAAGAAACGGAATAGTCTTTTGAGTTCTGTACAAAGAGAAAAGTGGTTCGTAGTGAACAGAGGTCAAAGAAGTCAAATGCTGAAATAGGGTAAAATTTAACTAATAAACTGTACTAATTGGATTGACCAAAAATTCTAGAAAAAAAGTAGTACATTGATATATGAGTCTAGTTTCATAGAAAATTTACGGATCTTAATTTCGAGTTTCAGAACTCGAGATATGAATTTTTAAGAAACTGTGATGTAGTTAACCAGCTTGTCTGGAAATTCTAAAATAAATTGTTTGAGCTGTTTAATTAATGAATTAAGCCCGTTATCACCTCATGCTTGACTCCGGCGACGGTCTCGGGTACAGGGGCGTTACAGAATGTTTTTGCATAAACCAAAAAGACTCTATTTTTATTTCTATAGTACAAGAATTTTATGCCTCCTTTAATGATCAAGAATCTAGAAGAGCTTATGATGACTTCTGGGAACACATAACTGTTAGGGGAAAAGCGATGCTTGTCACCCCTAGAGCAATTTGCGAATTTTATAATGCTCCATACTATGATTCAGGTTCTTTTTTTTAAAATGCGGATTTAACATATTTTAAGGACATAGATATGGATAATATAGTAAATTATTTAACCGAAGGTATTGATGAATGGAAGCACCAACTAGACACTAATGTCCCAACGCCCTTTAATCAAGCAATTATGTTTCCTATAGCAAAAATGTGGATGCAATTTATGTGTACTCGAATTGCACCTATTTTTAATTTGTCTAACATCAATACTTTTTACCCGTGCTGTTATATGCAATTTTGCAAAAAAAAAAAAAGGTTTATAACGGGACATGGAGCTACGAGAACATGAAACATTGTATTAGTGGTTAAAAAGTTGGAGTCTTATTCCCTCACTTAGTGACGACACTATGTAAGAAGGCAAGAGTTTCAATGACAATAACCAAGTAGTTCATGAAGTCAACCAAGAGTCTAATTGGGGACTCGATATACACGTAATATACTAAGCTTCAGAGGAAGTAGATCCAAGACTGGAATAAACGTCGGAAAGAGAAGATGGATGTCCCTACATCATTGAAAAGAAAAACAACTACACAAGTCAGAAAGGCCAAGAGGGAAGCAACATCTTGGACTTAGAGTGGGTGATATGGTGGATACAAGAGATGGGGCTAGTTGGATAGGAATTTGCAAGGTATGTCACACCCGGTTTTCATTAAATTCTCGATGTGAAGGGAGAATTGGGAGTTAATTGCATAAGATAGTAAGTTGGAGGGATCTACTGGAAAACTTGGAAATTTTGTGGCTAATTGGTAACTAGTTTGGTTTCAATTATGGTTTAGTTAGATTGGAACCAACTAGTTCCTTAAAGGGAGACCAGATAATTGCCAATGAATGGTTACTTGGAATATTGGATCGTGCATAAAAAAAGGTTATATATATATAGATGTGGGGGATTATTCTGAAGGTATAATTCTCCCATTTCCATTTTATTTTCTTTCCTTCTACATCATCTTCTTAGTTTCTCTAGAAAGGAGAAAGTTGAGGAAAACGTTGCATAAGGCAGTGATCGCGAGGTTTGAGGTCAAGAGGTAGAGAATCTGAGGAATTTGTAAGCTTTTCTATCCTTCTGTATCCATGGATTTGAGAAATGGGGAGTAAGGATTTCTAAAATTGTTGAAAAGCTTCAATAAGCTACTAGAATTTGGAGTTTTTAAGTTAAATACCTTCGATTTAATTGATGTATGGGTTGTCATGCTTATCTTCCAGGAAAAAGGAGGCTCTAGAGCTAAGCTCGTGAAGGCGAAGGATTTCATGTGAGTTTCTATACTTCTTTTTAGGTGTTTGCTGCTTGAATGTTCTACTCAAAGGTTTATTTTGAGTTCCGCTTGAATTCCACGGTTGTGTATGAATATGGTGATTTAGTATGTTGTACATGCATAACACTGTGTAAATATGTGTACGCTTGAAAGTATGTTTTCTGGGTGTCAAATGGTTGTGAATTGATGTATTGATAAGTGGCGTATTGTATGTTATAGTAATAAGTACAATGCCTTGCGTGAAATGTTTATGTATGAAATACGAAGTACGGAGGGAGTGACTTTGACTGGTTAGTTAGAGAAAGGAAGTTTGATGTAATAGAGGAATGGAGAGATTGATAAGGGATTCAACGGAGTTTGGCAACATCGTGGAATGGATTTCTATTGGTCCTTCGAGGCAACACTATGTTGACGGTTATCTATTAGTCCTTCGAGGCGACACTGTGTAAGTGGTATCTAAGTCCTTCGGGGCAAAATCGTGTAAACGGTATACAGGTCCTACGGGGTGACACCTCAAAAGGGGTTTACTGATTCTGCAGAATCAAAAGTCCATAGATAGCCATGGCATAATCCATTGGTGAACAAGTACACACTATGGCAAAAATGGAGTCTGCCAAGACAATGAATTGGGGAGCCTATCAGGGCATGAAAAAGAGAAGTCATTGTATGACCCGTGTGGTGAGCAGTTTGACATGATGATCATAGCGTGTCTAAGAATGCTAACAAGCATGCTAATAAGAGGATCCGTTGAAATGCAAAGATAAGAGGAACTAGTAAAAACTTTTTAAGCGTGGTATATGTGAAAAGAAGATGTATTTCCTTCTAAATATTTGTATATAAGTATCTGCCTTTAAAATCCCGCCAGAGTTGATGAGTAGACCAATACGGATTATGATAAGTCGTGAAGATTATGCAGATTATAATTCTAAGTACTCATGGGTAAGAGGTCACCAGAAGTAAGAGAGAAGTTTGCCAAGGACTAATTTGGGTGGAAAGTTCACCGGGAAATAATAGATGAAGCAGATGTCCGTTAGGGCTATATAAGAGCGGGGAAGTCCACTTGGGACTATCAAATGTGGAAATCCGCTAAGGGAAATCTAAGAAAGAGATAGTCCACCAGGAACTATCTGCTATTGGGAGCATCTTGGTAGAATGGTCTGGAGTAGGAAAGTTTTATGGGACTATCTTGTAAGTATGAGTCCGCAACAGTTGTGAAGATCACCTCGATTGTAATTGGAATCAACAATGAAGTAGTGAAAACTAATATATTGAAGCCTTAGATTGAAATTGAATCTAAGTGAAAATAGTAACAAAAATATAATAAGGGCTAAACTGAAAAGAAAATAAAACTAAACTAAAAACCTAAAATACTAAAGTGCCTTAATTGGCCAAGCCATTGCCAAGTGAGACGTATCATGCCTATTTATAGAGTTTATGCTTAGACTTAACTAGGGTTACTAAACAACCCAAAAATCTGATTAAGATACATTGTGAGGAGTAAAATACCCCTTAATTAAAATTTCTTGCTCGTCATTCGGTGTTGCAACACCACAAGATCGATGTCGCAACATTGCCTTCATTTCTTGGGTATTTTGGCTTCGAAGTTCGGTATTGCAACACCACTTCTCGATGTCACAACGCTATAGTGACCTCTTACATTTTAAGCCCAAAAATAGTGTCCTACACACTAAATAGAGCCGTTAGATCATCATTAGGCCCCTAATGGCCCATTAGGTCATAACACAACTCAAATTTTATTAAAAACACTTATTTTTGCATAAATTAAACAAAAAACAATAATTACTAAAAATGACATAAAAAATAAAAATGTTATAAAAAAAGCTCCTTAAGTGCCAAAAATGCAATTGTAACCAATTTTGTATACTGTGGTGTGGGCACTTCCTAAGCAGCGAATTGAAGCATTCCCAAGCTTTGTATAAATTCTCACCTTCAAATTTCTTAAAATTAGCAATATCACGCCTCAATTGGATGGTTCGACTAGTGGGGAAAAATTTGTCTAAAAATTTCCCCGCTAAGTTATCCCATGTTGTGATGGAACTTGGGAGTCGAGCCAATTGTAGGCATTGTCACAAAGTGAGAACAGAAACAAGCATAGATGGATTGCATCGTCGGTCACTCTGTTGTATTTAAATATGTCGTACAATTGTAGGAATCTCTTTAAGCGTTGGTTCGGGTCTTCCATCATGTTACACCGAAATTGCAAGTTATTTTGTTTGCATTTATTGATGGACTTTCGATAATACCTCGGACAACATCTAAAGTGGGAAGTGCGTACTAGTGCAATGTCCTCTTCGGTTAAGCCATCAATGGCTCCCTTCTCATTGGTGCAGGCAGTTTGATATTCTCCTTGAACAATGGGTTACTTCATAGTAAGTTAGCCACTACAGGTGGATTTTTTTGCATTTGCTGACGAGCTCACCTTAAAATTCTCTCCAGTTCAAGATTTGGCTCGATTGGAAGAGTTCCACTACATGTTTTTCAGTATGAATGCTCAAGGTTCATAACTTGTTCAAACTGTTATGTTTTTCAAGAACCTTGTTTTAAAACTAAAGTTCCAAAAGTAAGCTTTTCCTATAAAATTTTGTTTTCAAAGTTCTGATACTCAGTTTTAAGGATATGTTTTTAAGCTATGTTTTAAATATATTTTTTACTCATGCTCCTATGAAAGCCTCTGTTTTCAAGCATGTTTTAAAAGTACTATTTTATAAGCTATGTTTTTGGGAGCTCTATATGCGAGCTTTATGTGATAAGTTTCTGTGAGCGCTCATTTGCAAGCTTTTATGTTGGATATATTGGTATACCAAAGGGTTATAAGTACTCACAAATAAGTTCTATGAATTGGGTGTTGAGGACCTAGGACATGTGGAGAGATAGGGAATTTCGAGCTATGCTCCATTCAATGGGACATGTTGGCGTACAGGAGAGTGCTTAGCTTATGCTATAGTTATGGGGCATGTTAAGGACTTTTTGAGTCATTTTTAGGCATTATAAGGAGATTGCATATCCGGCAGATAACACAAGTAAGTTAAGACAAGGGTGAAAACATATCTATGATTCTCATTCATTCTAATAAGACAAGTATATGAGCATGTTTTATGTTATATAATATATGTTTTCAAACAAGAAAAAGCTAAGTTTTTAAGTATGATTTTAAGTAAGTATATGAGAAACTATTTTCAAAATTATATGATTTTATGGAAAGCAAGTTTAGCGAACTGGGTCTCGTGCCTTCACAGTGAACTTAGCATGCGATACAATTTTTCTGATTAAGTCTTCTCTCTATTTTAAACTCCGTAATTTTGAGCATACGCTGACAATTCCTGATTATTCATTGACTTTGCATTGAACTCATCCACTCCTCTATTATTTTGCAGATAAGTAGGTCGTGGATGGCAATGGCGAGGTAGGTGACTTGGCGAGGCTGATCCCTAAATAAATATCGACGAACCTGGGAAATAGGCGATGAGGTTTTATTTATGTGGGTTTAGATTTCTTTGATCCTATTATTGGGACAATTTCCCTAAAATTTTAAGTTTATTCTTTTAATATTTTGTGAACCATGAAGTAAAACCTTTGTTATTAAGTTCTTCTCAGCATGAATAAAAGTTTGATGTTTCTTTATTTCTCCATGCATGCGTACCATGTTGTTTTCTTTCAACTTTGCTAATATATGTATTAATATCATATACGTGCTAGTTTTATTGTGAAGAATTATTTTCTGCGACCCCTATATGCATGTGAACCCTTAGAAGCGTTAACCTTTCTACTTAGCAAACCCTAAGTCTGAAAACCCAGGCATGAATATCCTGTAGGTTACGAAGCATATTTGTATGTGAACCTATGATGCTTTGTTTTAAAGTGCAAACATAGGAGACATGTGAACTATTGTTATTTTACGAACCTATGTTTTTATGTGAACTCATACTTTTTGTTGTACAGCGAACTCATATGTTATTTTGTTAGTCGAACCTATGACGTATGATGTATGAAAACCTAAGTTGTGGCACGAACCTTAATAATAGCTTCTATGTACTTGTAATTATTTTTTTGAAAGAGCGTACCTTAAATACCATGTTTATGGCTTGCATGCGAACCCTTCATCTATTTTTTTGACAAGCTCATATGTTTTATATTCGACGTATGATAGTATTCCACTGCTATGCTATAACTTATCATAAAATACATTACAAGTAAGTGGTGTGTTGGAAGTTAGGTTGGGAGTTAATAGAGAGTCACTGTGATGGCTAATGTAGTTCGCCAAATTTGGGTCGAACCTACTCGACCGGGTTTGGGGTGTTACAACAACATGGTGTGTAAATTGAACTTATGTCTTGTATTGTTGATACATTGTGGACCACTCTCTAGGCATGACCCTGCAAATGTAAGAAGATTTTTGAACTAAATAACCAATTCTTGTATCCATCTCTACTTTTTCCTCTTTCAATTGTTCCTCTAGCTGCAAATTAACTAACATTTGACAAGCAATCTAGCACTTTCAATTGATATTAGAGCTAGACATCTGACATACCAATTAAATATCCTATCATTGGATTACTTAATAGGTGGAAATAACCTCAATCTAAAGGCCTCTTATGCCTAATAACTCCAATTACACTTATTGAAAGGTCGGAATAAGGGCATTTATTAAGTCAATGGATGAGAAAGCTTAGAAAGCAATGTTAACGAGTCAAAGGCTTCTTACTATCGATGCCAATGGTGCTAAAACTCCCAAGTCAGAAATCACCTAAATAACTAATGAAGGTAAGTTGGCCAATGCAAATTCAAAAGCACTTAATGTTATGTTTACTTGTATGGACCATCAAGGGATCAAGAGGATATCCAAATGCTTAATTGCTCGACAAGCCCGAACAAGTTTAGAAACTATACATGAAGGAACTACTACGACCAAACAGTCCAAACTCTAATTATTAATTATTGGAAAAATCAAGTTTAAAAAAAAGATTTTTTGTCACAACAAAAAAATAAAATTTTGAAAATCGAGCCAATTTGTGATATTTATAGCAATAAAATTTTTACTGAAAAATACATGTGCTTTGTGTAAGAAGAATCTTAGATGTTCCCAGCTTTCAACTGAATGGCCTTCTCCACCATTCTTGTACCACAAATTGCTTTGAGTGTGGACTCAAACAATCACGAATCAAACTCGAACAATCACGAATCAAACACAGAACCAAAAAAAATTATTATTTTTCATAGGAAAGCAATTATTTCTTAGTAGAAATTGACAAAACCGTTATTCCCTGAAAATATAATTTATACTTAGAAAATAAATTCTCACTATTTTCTAGCAGAATAACAATATTGAAAACTTGTATGAATTGTTGTTAATAGATCTAGCAGTGCCATCTATTTATAGGCAGAGATATGAGAATCTTGGTTGAACCAGTATAACACAAATAATACTTATTTAATAGAAAAACTAGTCTTCTAGTTTAACTAGAAGAGGGGGTAGCACTCCCTAGTTAAATTGTTGCCATTCATATATAATATAAGGGGAGATTAGACCTCTCTTGTATTAGGTCCAATTATATGTGCTTCCTGAGCTTTTAACCCATCACTTTATAATGTAATCCAACCCAATACATGTTTTTCTATTTTGTAAAATAAATATTATTTATTGATTAATTTAATTATAAAAATTAATTTTCAAATTAAATAATTTTCTCAATCCAATTTTAATACCATTAAAGTCATGAGAACTTTACCATAAAACAATCTGTGAGAAAATATATTTAATTTTCGTATTTGACAGATTCACAATGACTAATTAATTTAATTCTATTTTCAAAATTGAATTATTTAATTAAATAATAATTTGAAATACTTAAATTAATTCTCAAGTGGTTTCTGTAACAGCCCAATTTCAGTAAAATCGAAACAATGGCCTTGGGACCACAAATCCAACCCAAAAAAATAAAATTTATTTCTATTTTATTATATCGTCCATATTATGATATACATGTCATGTGAAAATTTTGATAAGAAAATTTTATCGATTAAGTGTTTAATTACGGGAATGACCAAATCGCATAAAATGCAAAAGTTGGATTCTAGTAGCTAGAAGGATCAAATAGCTATGGAATTCAAAACTTAAGGTCCTTATATGGTAATTATACCATTAAAGAAAGTATGTAGATATTTTGGTATGACTCATCCATGGAAAAATAAAAAAAAAGGCTAAGGACTAAATTGAAAAGATGAAAAGTTATTAAATGACAATTTAATTAAATGAAAAAGAAAACAATTTCATATCATATTCCCCAAATATTTCTATGGAAACCCTAGGAGAGAGTAATAAGACTTATCAAGCTTATTTGGGTAAGTAATCAAGCCTCGTTTTTAATAATTTTTATATTTTTGAAACCGTGGTAGTCTAATCTATCTATTTGGGGGATTAATTTGAAAAGTTATCAAAGTATGAAATTTGGGTCATGGATGAATATGCTAAAAATATGAAATTTATGGTAGAAAATGAAAGGTTTTTGATAGATAAACAACTTTTACAAAATGATTTTTGATGAAAGCATGATTTAGGGACTAAAATGTAAAGTTGTGAAATTTGATTAAAAATTATAAAATTGTGAATACATGTGCTGTAAATTTAGTAATGGGATTTTGGTTAGGCTTGGAATAGGGAGTAAATTGCACAAGTTTTATTTTCCAAGCCTAGGGACGAAATGGGAATTTATGGAAAAGTTAGGGGCAAAATGGTAATTTTGCCTAGGATAAAAATTAAGTCCACTTGAATGTGAAATATGGTAAATTGATGTTAAATTTACTCGTATAGATCCAGATAGACCAAATTTGGAGCTAGAACGAGGGAAAAGAAAAATGTCGGATTAGTAGATTTTACGTACATGAGCATTGTTGAGGTAAGATCGTATAACTAAATTGTATATGTTTTTATGCTTGAATTTAATGTTGTGTTTGTGAATTGTATAAATTCAATAAATATGTGAAATGATCACATACTCGTTATATCCCGATAAATGAAAGTGCCCGATCAATAACAATGCCCGATAAATGGTAAATGATAAAAATGTTACTTATATGCTTGAAATGAATGTGGAATGTGTCTATTTGAATTATATGTATGATTTAGATGTATGAGATAATCACATACTTGTTAATTCTTGAAAAATGTTAAATCTCGTTAGAATAAAGGAAGAATCGATGGATAAATGTAATTTCTCGAAATGAATGAGGTCCTGCATTTGTTGCTGACGGGATTTGGCTCGGATGAGTAATCCTATTGACCTCATTTATGAAAGGATTTAGCCCGAACGGGTAATCCTGATATAAGTTCTCTCAAGCATATGTTATAGATTGGATTTAGCCCGGACAGGTAATCCAGATCAAGCTCCTTAGAGCATATGTCGTAAAAAGGATTTAGCATGGACTAGTAATCCTATTGTATACATGTGTGGCTCGAGAGTGCACTCTCTAATATAGTACCTTATGGGTACCATTGGACATGAATTGACGGGTCCTGATTTGCACATCTTGAGAGTATTACCTGTATATCCATTGATATTACGAATAAATTCAACGGGTGACAATTCTAGACATGAGAAGATATGAATGATAAAATGAGTTACTACACGTATCCTTCTGAAATACAAGAAAATGATGATACATGACAAATTATATATAAAAACATGAGATGATGATATTTGTACATGGACTCTATTTGATGAATATATGTTCATCCTTGATTTTAGACTTGTACACCTTGAGTGTACTAATCGTGACCTTGATATTCCGAATAATATGAGTAAAGTTCTAATATGAAACGATCTGAACTCAAAATGAACTAGTATGAAATTATATTTGTAATAATGAGTTGAATTATGCATGTTGAATGGATACATATGGAAAGCATATGTTGTTGTTGAGCCCATATATGTTTTTGATGTTATTATGGAATATATGACTAACAAGGGCAATGAGGATATGTGTAGGGCTTGAGGTCAAATTGAATGAATGTGCCTTACATAGTTACCTCAAAATAGAATGAATAGTAAGTTAAGTACTATGTTATACGAACTTACTAAGCATTTTATGCTTACTTAGTTTTATTTCCCTGTTTTATAGTAAATAGAAAGCTCGTTGGATTGGAAGCTCGGCAGAGATCACTCACACTATCTATCGGCCGATATCGGTACAATATGGTAAATCAATTATGGTTATAATGGCATGTATAGGTTATATTGGCCATATTAGCATGTAAATGTAAATGATGCTTGTAATTTAGCCATTGGAATGGCTAGTAATAGGTTGTTTTAATATACTTGTAATGTCAAATTATGGCAGCTAATATATGTTAAGTAGTTAATCAAAATCATGTTTAACACATGGTTTGAACTAAGGCAAGATTATGAACATGTATGCATGCAATGATATGCTATGATGAATGATGGAATTTGCTTGATTTGAATGCTTGGAATGGTTGGATTGCACTTGGTATGTTTTGGGTGCAGGAAAATGGTGAATTTGGATGACAAAGGAGGCTAGGAAATGGCTTTATTTTGTCCATATGGGTAGACACACGGGCATGTGTCTAGGCCGTGTCTTACACACGGCTAAGTACATAGGCGTGTAGTTAGGCCGTGTGTCCCCTGCACCTTAGTTTTGAGAAATGAAATGCTTAGAATTGAGCACACAGACGTGTGTCTCAGTCATGTGTGCTACACAGCCTAGAACACGGGCGTGTGTCTTGGTCGTGTGAAACCTGCACCTAATTTCGAATTGAATTAATTAACCACATGGCCTAGCACACGGGCATGTGGCATGGCCGTGTGCACAAGTTAGAGAGTTACACCGGGTCAAACACGGCCTGCAACACGGGCGTGTTCTTGGGTCACACAGGCTTGTCCCTTGGACCACATGGGCGTGTGAACCCTGCACCTTGGAAAATTTTTGTAATTTAGCGAAAAATTCTTGGAGTTCCCGGTTAAGTCCCGACTCGATTCTAATGTTCGTACTAGGCCTTGAGGGTCCATTTAAGGGACGTTTCAAATGATTTCGGAATCTGAATAGTAACTTGCATGATTTATCTATAAAATGTGATTGAATGTCCCGGTAATACTCCGTAACCCTGTTCCAGCGACAGACACAGGTTAGAGGTGTTACGGTTTTTATACTTAGTGAGAAAACACATTCATTTTTGAATGTGACTCATTTCACTAACTTTATCATTTTCATCCATTTTTATTCATTTGATTCTTTAAGCAATTCATTTCTAGTTTCATCGAGCTAGCAAAAATCATGTTAAGAGTTCATTGTTAGAGAAGAAGCAAAAATTGATTGATTAGAAAAAAAGAGTTATGCATGCAACAGTAAAGATAGAATAACTAACTTCCTTGAGATCATATGTGAGTATCCAGACAATTTGATTATTTTTTATGTTCTATTCTGTCTTGTGTAGCATTAAAGTATAGATGTCATAGATAGAGTCCAAATGAGAATATGAACTTTGAACTCTGGAAATCTGTTATGTATAATTGTCTGTATGTGCATATGTGTGTATGATCATGGCATGAAACAAAAATGACTTCCTTGGGAGTATGAACTTGGTATCCGGATGAGCCACTGGTAGGGCATGTTAACTACAAACTAGAATTACAGATATTTAAGACTATTGGTAAGACGTGGTAGTTGCGAACCTGATAGGGATATAGGCCACTGGTAGGACATATTAGTTGTTAACCAGTTTGGTGGCCACTGGTAGGGTATGTTAGTTACTAACTAGTTGGCGTGAGTGTTAGGTTTTGGTAGGGCATGCTAGTTGCTAACCAACCTAAAGTTATGAGTGCTACCTACGGTAGGACATGTTAGTTGTTAACTATGGCAAAGAGCCTTGTACTCACAAGAACACGCAGGTGTTCGAAATGAAATGATATGAAAAGATCTATTCTGATATGTGAAATCTGAGGTTTAACCCAAGGAAGGTTACGAGAGAGTAAGTTAATATGTCTCCGTAAGTGTTATATGATATGTTATGTATTGAAAGGAATAAGTTAATATGATACTGTGTATGTTTGTGTAATACATATATCGGTTGAGATAAAAAGAAAGATTAATGATTAAGAAAGCATGTTTTGATTCCTGTTGATGCGTCGAGATCGTAATGAATTCGTCAAAAGATGATAATTGATATGATGAATCCACCCTAGTAAGTTTTGAAAGCAAGTTTGAGTTTGCCTAAAGAGAGGTTGTGATACCAAAGGTACTTATGAGAAAAAGACTATGTTAATGGAGATGTAATAGTTCTATTAAAGTTATAGTGCATTGTGGAGAAAAGGATATAAGTGTACGCTTAATATTATGACAGATCCTATGTGCCAAATATGTAAGTATGCCAGGAAGGTTATACGCCAAGGTTAACTGTTCACCAACGAGATAAGAGTGTACGCCCATAATTCTCGACATATAGAGTCTAGTGCAATAGTCTGTGTTATGAGCTTGCAATGTAAATCTATTCTTATTTAGGTATTAAGTTTTCCTTACTGGAACTCACTAAATTCTTTGAACTTACCCCTTTTCTTTCCCTCCTTCCAAGTGATATTCGTTATAGGCTTGTTGAAGGGACTAAGCCAGAAGAAGCATTCTTTACAATGAGCTTCGTCTATTTCTATTTTGTAACATGCATATGTTTTGGGGGTGGCGTGTAACTCTGTTCTAAAAAATGAATATGTAGTAATTAGATTTTCCAATTCAGTTACTACATTATAAGAATGTTACCCCCTTTTGAGGATTTGTTAAAGTTTATTAAATTCTGACTTATGAAATGATTTCAACTTGTATATGCCAAAATGTTTTATAAGTAAACGTCACTACTAGTATTGTATTTTAAAGAAGAGTTTCAATCAAAAGATCTTAGATCCATTTACTTTTATTCTATGGTGTATATTGTTAAATAAACTTGTGTTTTGAAGAAGTTTTTTGAGGCTCTGCCTAGTTAAGTTAATATGTATCGTAGTTGAACTGAAAATCGAATTGGGTATACGTCTGTTTTCTGCCTAAGTAACACTTCGATCGACCTTCGGGAATTGGGGTGTTACACGTTCTCCTAGTGTGATCATATTTTATCTCATGGTAACTATTACATCTTGCTTAATGAAAAGTCGGCTACTATCAAATAGTAATTAATTCATTTATCACAAAGACAAACGAACTATGGTCACGTTTACTTTTCATCTATCATGTAATACCAATGAAAGGATATCATTTATCCATTTCATGGGTTATGGATTCAACTATTGTGAATGATGCTATAGATTACAAAAGTCGTATACTTAACATATGAGTTTTTAGTTCCTTATTTATTTCAACTCAAGCTTTCACTTACATCAAAGTATATGAGTCACGCATACATAGTTTACCATCCACTCAATATTAAGGTATGACACACTATAAACATCACAAGTGAATAAATCCATAAATAGATTTCGGACCTATTCTACTTGGGTCATGTTCGATGTACTATCCATCTAGTCAGTCACATCTATGTCTCTATCTCCTAGGGTTCATTTGCTCTGATGCTCAAGATAAAGTATCTCTCCAATTGGAATTCATAAATGGAATATTAGTCTTTCAATCGATTTTCTCATTTCTGATTAAACTAAGGACATGTTTAGGTTCATTTACTAATACAAGTTGTCTTTTTTTATTATGATCTAATAATGTAATACCTCTTAGTATTAGTTAAATGATAGATAACTAGTGAGTCAATATTTGCTTTGCATGCAAAAACCATTGAAGACAATATAAAAGGGTATTAATGTAATTTATGGATATTTTTATTAAACCAATTGGTTGAAAAAATAGAAATATACAAAATGAATATACTACACTTAGGTCACTATGTAATATCCTATTTTTCAATGGTGTCGGAAACAATAGTTTTGGGACCATAATGGTGACTATTGAGTCCCTAATTTATAGGTATTTAATATTTTTAGGGTTATGTGATTGTCGTATTAAGATTTGGTTAGTTGATTTTATTGTTTACTTAGTTAATTTAAGAAAAAAACTAATTTATAAAAGATGTAAATTTTAATCACTATTGAGTTATAAGGATTTAAATGGTAAATATACCATTTTCTATATGTGGGACGGCTATTAGGTGAATTTTATACTATTATACATCAAAATTTTAATAATTATTATGATAAAAGATCTGAAAAAATAGTAAAAACATAAAAAAAATTATCATCATCTTTATTTTTCCTATTTGAAAATCAAAACCTCCATGGAAAGGGACCTTCAAGCTTCGATCTTTTCTCTTATACTTGCATGGTATGATTTTTAAACCCGTTTCGTGTAATTTTTATGCTTTTAATATCGTTGCAAATAGGTCCAGCTAACCCAAACCTTTGTTTTCAAAACTGTTAAAGATTTTAAATTTTTCCATTGATGAACCTTTGTTATTATTTATTTAATTGATGAAATTGAAGTATTGCTTGTTGATTTGAATTAGTTTATTAAGTGATTTTTTATAGTTTTAGTTAAATGATTAAATTGAAAAAATATTTAAAATTTCATGGAATTTTTGTAAAATGTGGATAATTTTGGGGTGTTCTAGTATAGGAAGAAATTCAGTTGGCATGGGAAATTGTGGAATTTTGATAAATTTGAAATTTCGAGTTTTAGGGACTAATTTGTGAGAAATGTAAAAGTTTAGGAAAAATGTGTAAATAATGAAAACTTAAGGGTCTCATGCATTGAATTGAGTTTGAAATGCATGTGAATTTAATAAATTGAATTTAATTACTATATAGATCAAGAACCGAGTAAAAAAGACAATAATCGAAGAAAGGGAAAAATTACGGAGTAGTCCCTATGTATTAACCTGAAGTGGATTGTAGGTGCCTTACCCTCGGGTCTCACAGCTGGATCTCTAGGTGCACTCTTACTACTAGCTCCATTTCTTGGATTTCTCTGTGTTCTCCCTATAGAAATAGCATTACCCGATCTTGCACTCTGAAATCTCTCCTTATTAACCATTTCGGGGCAATCTCTAATGAAATGATCTTGGGAACCACACTTAAAACAAGTTCCATTATTAGCTCGGCAGTCACCGAGGTGACATCTACCACACTGTGAACACTCTAGTCTACTCGGTCGGGCATTACCAACACTAGCAATTGAAGTAGTCTGACCTTTTGAAACTGAGTACTCCTTACCCTTGTTTCTATTTGAGTACCCAACTAAAGCACTCGGTCGAGTATTAAACTCTCTCGGTTTCTTTGATGAGGACTGTAGTGACTTACTCATCTGCCTTTTCATCGAATCTTGAGACTCAAACTCAACTTTTTTTTCTCTTTAGCCACTTCCTCGGCCTTGCAAGCTCTCTCAACCAATACAACAAACTCTTTTAATTCTAGGATGCCAACCAGTAACCGGATGTCCTTATTTAATCCATCCTCAAACCTTTTACACATGATGGCCTCAGTCGATACACACGCCCGGGCATACTTACTGAGTCTTACGAACTCACGCTCATACTCTGTTACAGACATTCGACCCTGTTTTAACTCAAGAAATTCCTTTCTCTTCTGATCAATAAACCTTTGGCTAATGTACTTCTTACAAAAATCTTCTTGGAAAAAATCCCAATTAACTCACTCTCTTAGTGCAACCGACAGAAGGGTGTTCCACCACTGATAGGCCGAGTCTCTCAAAAGTGACACAACACATTTCATGCATTCCTCAGGTGTGCATGATAACTCATCAAATACCCTGATGGTATTCTCGAGCCAGAACTCTGCCCTCTCAATGTCATCATCTATACTAGCTCGGAACGTTTCGGCCCCTTGCTTTCAAATTTTATCCACTGGAGGTATATTCAATCTCATAAAATCCATTCCTTGGGGTGCTACAAGAACAGGCTGAGGAATAGGTAGAGGTGGATAGGGTTGAGCGTTCAGGTTCGTTCGAACGAACTCTGTATACCAGGCATTCATCATATGAAGGAAGGCTTTCTTAGCCTCTTATCCTCCTCCCTGACTCACGGTCACGGGTCTACTTTCAATTGGCGTGGCGTTGCCCCTTGAGCAGGAGCCGGTGCATTACTTTCTACATCGCCAGCTTCAGCTCGATTGGGATCTATTACTATATGAAAACACAATTTAAAAGGTCAGGAGTCATCACACTATCATAATTCATTTATGGAACGTATAGCTAGACTCGTGCACATGCTACGTTAGTCTGAGAATTGACTAAACTGTAGCTCAAAATAATGGTAGAAATAGCTAGATCGGTTGATGACAACTTCAAAAATGTAAATAGCATTAAAAACAGGGCTAGGATTGACTTACAATCAAGCTTGGAAAGTGAAGAAACCCTAGCTATGGAGAGCTTCAAAGTTTTAGCCCTAGCTTGAAGAAGATGAGCATATTTTGCTTCATTTTTCCCTTTTTACTATTTTATTAACCAAATAACCAAAATGCCCTTTAATGCTTTTCTTTCAAATTTTCCTAACTATGTCCATTTTTGTCCACAAAAATAAAAATTGGGAAAATTGCTATTTAAGGACCTCTAATTAGTAATCCATGGCAATTTCATGCTTAAAGCTTCTTGAACTCACATTTTGCAACTTTTGCAATTTAGTCCTAAATGTCAAATTGGACACTTTATCAATAGAATTTCTTCATGAAATTTTCACACAAGCATGCAATCATATCATAGACCTCATAAGAATCATAAAATAATTATTTTTACTTCAGATTCGTGGTCTCAAAACCAATGTTCTAACTAGACCATAATTCGAGATGTTACAAGAATTTAGCACATATTTCGACACCCTCACTCAAGTTGGTGCATATATATCAATCATGCCCAACTTGCTTACAAGAAAATCAAAACTTATCTTAAAGAGCCTTTTAGTGAGTATGTTAGCAATATGTTGTTTTGAAGGAACAAATGGCATGCACACTTGGCTTTCTTCAATATTCTTCTTGATAAAGTGCTTATCAATCTCAACATGTTTAGTTCTGTCATGTTGGGCTAGGTTATGAGCTGCTAATGGCAGCTTTGTTATCACATTACAACTTCATTGATGAAGTTTTTGGTTTCTTCAGCTCTTCCATAATTATTTTTAACCACATCATTTCACAAATTCCTTGATCCATTGATCTAAACTTAACCTCTGTACTACTTTTTCCTACAACACTTTGTTTTTTTCTTCGCCAAGTCATAAGGTTTCCCCAAACAAATGTACAGTACCTTGATGTAGGTATTCTATTTATTACTAAGCCTGCCTAGTCTGCATTTGTATAAGCTTCAATTCCTCTTTGTTCAGATTTCTTGAAGAATAAGCCCTTGCTAGGTGAACTCCTCAAGTATCTTAGAATCTGAAACACTGCTTATTCATGTTCCTCCATTGGGGAGTGCATAAATTGACTCACTAAGCTTATTACAAAAGCTATGTATGGCCTTGTATGTGATAAGTAGATTAACTAACCAACTAATCTTTGGTACTACCTTTTATCAAGTGATCTTCCTTATTTATTTCTGAATTTTATGCTTGAATCAATTAGTGCGTCAGCTAGGCGGCAACCACTCATCCCAATCTCCTTTAAAAGATTAGTTACATTTTTATGAGAGGCCATAAGACCTTTCTTTGATGGAGCAACTTCCATTCTAAGGAAGTATTTTAAAGGACCCAAGAATCTGATCTCAAACTCCAATGTTAGATGCTCCTTGAGACAACTCATTTTATCAACATTATCTCTTGTAAAAATGATATCACTAACAGACACTATAATAATTGTTATTATACCTCTTTTTGAATGTCATTAGAACATTGTGTAATCAGCTTGTCCTTGAAAGTAACCTTATTTTTTAACGAATTGAGTGGACCGTTCGAACCAAGCTTGAGGAAACTACTTTAGGCTGTACAAAGATTTCCTGAGCTTACATACTTAAGTTCTAAAGTTTTCTTCAAAACCTAGAGGAGGATCCATGTAAACTTATTCTTCAATTTTCCCATTTAGGAAAGCATTCTTCTCATCTAGTTGCTGTAAAAGACCAATCAAGATTAACAGCAATGGATAAAAGAACTCTAATAGAATTTAATTTAGCTATTGGTGTAAATGTCTCAAGATAGCCTATCCCGTATGTTTGAGTTTACCCTTTAGCCACCAACCGAGCTTTGTATTTATATAGAGACCCATCTGGTCTGAATTTGGTTGTGAATACCCATTTACAGCCCACTATTTTTTTCCTACAGATACTTCCACTACTTTCCATGTACCTATTTTTTCAAGAACACCCATCTCCTATAAAATAACCTCCTTCCATTCAGGAACCTGTAAAGTGTCTTTAACATTTTTGGGTATTTCCACAATATGAGACATGAAACAAAGGCCAAGAATGTTGAAGACAAGGATTTATAGGGCACAAATTTAGATATGGGATATCTCACAACAGTTTTAACACCTTTTCTTTTAGCAATTGGAAGATCTAGATTAGAAAATTCATTGGTCAGATTAAGAGTTTTACCTGGAATTTTGAAAAGGTCTTGTGTGTCGGATTCTTGGTGAAGAATATGGTGGATTCCACTTTCTTGATTTTTGGTTTCTTCTTGAGTAAACCAGTAACTCATTTGTTTATTCTCTATTCTCATTATTTGACTCTACATATTCAGACTCCTTTCTATTAGCAAATTTAACATCATTCAACTCATTTTTATTTACAACATTACCATCATTCATTTCAATGTTGATCATAAATTCACCTTTCCCATTATTAGAATCCCTATGTTGTATATTCCTAGTATCTTCTTGATCAATTGTGGAATCTTCTTTGCTATAATTCCCTCCCTAAAGATTAAAATCGAAGTAAGGTTTTGTTTCAACAAAAATGACATCCAAGGTAAGAATCATTTTTTATTAATAGGATCATAAAATTTGTAGCCCTTTTTATTAGAAGCATAATGAACAAAGACACTTTTTCTTTGCTCTAGGATCTAGTTTACTCTGGTTGTGAAGATGAATAAAAACACTACACCCAAAAACTCAGAGGGGTAAATTTGTGATCAATTTAGAGTTAGGAAAGCTGTCATTAAAAATATTGAAAGAAGTGCTATATTTTGGAATCTACTCGGCATTCTATTAATAAGATATGTAGTTGTACACAAAGCCTCTCCCCAAAGATAACATGGTACCTGACTTGTGAACATCAATGCTCTATTTACTTCCAAAATATGGTAGTTTTTCCTTTCTGCGATCCCATTCTGGTGTGGTGTATTTGTACAAGAGCTTTGGTAGACTATTCTATGTTTGATTTAGAAAACGCCTAATTGGTCACTAAAATTCTCGCACCATTGTCACCCTAAAATATTTTGATTTCAACACCAAATTGTGTTTCCACCATAGCATAAAAAGACTAAAATAAATTTTTAACTTCAAACTTATTTTTGAATAAAAACACCTAACAATGCGAGTATGATAATCAATAAATGTGACAAACCAACATTTTCCTAAAAAAGTTGAGACTCTCGAAGGTCCCCAAACATCACTATGAATTAACAAAAAATGTTTGGAAGCCTTATATTTTTAAGGTGGAAAGAATGATCGGTGCAATTTAGCCAATTCACAAAATTCTTAGTGATATGAAAAAGGATTTTTATTCTTAAACAGATCAGGTAACAAATGTCTTGAATAGTAAAAATTAGGGTGTCCAAGCCTGTAATGCGAAATCATAATCTTATCAAAACTAGAAACAGAGTTCAAACATAGAGTAGTTGTTGGTTGACTTAGATGGTTGTCATCAAGAAAGTAAATTCCACCAACCATCATCCTCCCCAAGACCATGTCCTGAAATTTACACATAGAGGAGTCAAATATAGCATGACAATTCGAGGAATGGGATAATTTGCTAATAGATATAAGATTTCAAGATAGATTTGACACATGTAAAACATCATGCGTAAGTTGAGAAATTGAAAAGACTACTAGTCATGTGATCACTAGCTCTAGAATCAACGATCCACGGGCTTGTTTTATAAGGCTTGATACTAAAAAAATTGAAAAGACGGTACCTGATTAGGAAAAGGAGAAAGATGGATTATTGGATGAGTTAGAATTAGAAGAATTTATCTGAAACTATGGTGATGGAAAAAGCTTGCGTAGATGCTTTAGTTGTTTCTTAATGAATAGAGACCCTTCTAGAGAATTTTACTACTCATGATTTTCATTAGTTGTTTGGAAAGATCTGCTATCCCTAGATTGTGAACCACGACTATTTTCACTCTTCTTTCTTCCACTTTTTGATTTTCCATGGAGCTCCTAGCATTTTCTCAAGTGTGCCAATATTTTTTTTCAGTGGTCGCACCTTTTTTACACTGTCATCACCATTTTTAATAGTCACAATAGCAGAATTATCATCGTTAGCTTCAAATCTTGGCCTTAACATTACTTTTCTCCTAGTTTCGTCTCTTCTAACCCCAAAAAAAAATCTCACAGGGTGTTGGAAGTCGTTTTTTCCTTAAGATCTGAGATCTCACTTCATCAGTTTCTCTATTTAAACCAACCAAAAATGAATAAGCTCATTCATTCTCTTCTTATTTTTTTCATAGCTTTTACATTATCTCTAAGACACTCTCATTCATCATTATAACATTAATCTAGTTCTTGCCAAAGAGATATCATCTTGTTATAATAAAAAAAAATAACCTCATTTTCCCCTTACCTTGCCTTCCAGAGTTTTATTTTTAACTCAAATATTTATGAAGCATTTTCTAAATTTGAATAAGTGTCTTTCACAGTGTCTCAAACATCTTTAACAATCGGGAGAAAAAAGAAAAGGTTTACTTATGGATGCTTCCATGGAATTAATAAGCCATGCAATTATCATAAAATTTTCTGACCTCCACGTGCTGACCCTTAGATCGCCCACCTATGGTTGCTTGATTTCTCTAGGATGATACTCTATGAATTGTGGAGATTGAGGAAACAAGCTATGGGATACTTCCATGTATTTGGTAGTACATATTGCATTTTTAAAGACAAAGCCCACTAAGGGAAGTCTAATGCACAAAGTGATAAAGGTATATTCCTTCGGTATTCCATAAATAACAAGGCCTAAAAAATGTACAACAAGAATATCAAGTTGATGATGAAGTCCTAAAATTTTGTTGTTAACGATGAATTAGGAAACTTTTTAACCAATGCATGTAGATGAAGAAATAATAGAGCCAGTTGCAAGCGAATAATCAAGCAACGTAATCCAATCTACATATGAAGTTTCTTAACCTCATCATCCTCAAAGGTATGTAAGAATCATCCTTTTGGATAGTGTCATTGGTGATATTGGTTGAGAACCAGTATAAGAGAAAAGCCCAAGCCTAACTACCGTGATATGATAAGGGTAACATGCTACACATTCTTTATGGAACTTGAGAAGATTGAAAAAGTTCTTAAGGATGAAAACTAGATCCAGGCATGCAGATTGAATTAAATTAGTTTGAAAGAAACAATATATGGAAACTAGTCCTTAGACTTAAAGATTGCAATGCTATTGGGATGAGATGGATATTTAAGAATAAGATAGATGATCACAGTAATGTCAACATGAACAAAACTAGATTTGCACCTCAAAGTTACACCAGGTGGAAGGAATTAACTTTGATGAGACATTCGCGCATGTAAACCATTAGACTCTTTGACGATTGCAATTTACCTTGATATTAAGCAATTCTAGATGGATGTAAAAAGTGCATTCTTAAACAATTTCATCACAGAAGAATTGTTCTTGGAGCAACATAAATTATTTGAAAATCCTAGGTATCTAAATCACATATACAAACTCACTTAGGCATTGTATGGCTTAAAAAAAAAGCATTAAAGGTGTGTATGATACTCTCTAAGATTTGACTTGAATTAAATTACATGAGGGAAATATGGACAAGAGTTTGCTTATATAGAAGTAGAAATGTGTGATCACAATGGCTCAACTTTACATAGATGGTACTATATTTGGCTCAATCTTTCAACAAAATAATGGAGTATTTGTAAAGATGATGCGGTCTAAGTTTGAGATGAGCATGATGGGAGAGTTTCTTACTTTCTTGGATTCCATATCAAACCACTCAAAAATGGACCTTTTATCATAAAAAGAAATATGCACAAAATTTAGGCTCGATTCGAAACCAATAATACCTCCAATGGGAATTTTAAACAAATTGTAATCAAATGCAAAGGGAGTTACAACTAACTCAAGCAACTACTGTAGTATAATTGTCATCCTAATTTACCTCACTACAGGTAGACCAAACCTATCTTTTAGTGTGGGTGTTTGTGCCTTGTGCCATGTACCAAGTAAATGCCAAAGAGTCACACTTAAAAGGCCGTGAAAATTATCATTTGCTACGTTAATGGCACTTAGTACCTTAAAATTTGACTATCGAATGACACAAACATAAATTTGATTAGGTTAGGAATATGGATGATAAAAAGAGCACATCAGGGGATGCTTTTATTTGGGAAAAAAAACTTAATATCATGGTAGAACAATAATCAATCTTCAATCTCATTGCCAATAGTTGAAATTGAGTATATAGTTATTGGAAGTTGTGCACATCTATTGTAGATGAAACAAATGCTAAAAGGCTTTAGAGCTATATTGCTAGTTTTAACCGTCTATTGTGACAATTCTAGTGCGACCATTATCTCCAAGAATGTTGTACTACACTCAAGGCAAAGTACATTAGTATTTGATATCATTTCATCATAGAATTGGCAGAAGAAGGTACAATTGAGCTAAAACATATTCTTACACAAAATCAATTAGTTAATCTTTTCACCAAGAGTCTTAATGTTGCATGGTTCACAAAATTGAAGAATGAAGTGGAAGTGTATTGAGTTTAACGTGGCATAGAATTCATGTCACCAAAACTCAATATTATAATGTTGTGTTATCTTTAACTCAATTTTGATTGCTTATTTTTTTATTTTTGAAAGATAACATTTGCCAATTTTTTTCCTTATTTTTAAAGGGAAAATTTCAAAAAGATTTAAAGTATTTATGAGAAAAGATTGAAGTGGTTTGATATTGATTTCTCCCAAAAGTTTCAAGAAGCCATAAAGAGAGCCAAATTCTCTTTAATTTTTCCTTCTTGTCACAATAACTCGAGATAATTTTCTTTCAAGAAAAATTGTTAATGATTCATGTGAAGTTAGCTAGAACTCCCAGTCCTTCTTCCTTAAAAAATTCTCATCAAAGATCATCATCTCCAACTCCTTTTCAAAGGCGTTCCAAGAAAAGTGGTGAAGGAACCTCATTTGCAATTTCTCTAGTTGTGACTCAAGACAATCCTACACAAGAACAACCTCCAATTGTTCCACCGGTTGGCATTGACTAAGGCAATGTAACAGAAAGTAATGTCACACTGTCTGAAGAACCTAAGGTAGATGATTTTGTTGATCCTTACTACTTTTGAAAGTATTATCATTGTTGAGTCTATTGAGAGAGGTGATAAGATGCATGAGAATTACAAGAGAATAATTGAAAATTAATAAAAGAGATTGATTGCCTACTTTAAGGTCCATAGCCTGTTCGGATCGAATAATTGATACGCTCTTCTAAAGTAGATCCAGTTGCCCAAGTGTTCGTTGGGAAAATAACTAAGAATCAAAACCAGGGGATCGCTAATGGTACAAACGCAAAAAAGTCTTTTTAAGTAGTTGTGACCTCAATCGCACGTTCTAGTTGAACCGTCAGCTGCAACTCACCTTGGAATTGAACGATTATTCAACCTACCATACATGTAGGCATATTTCAACACAAATTATGAGGATCTCTCTCTACATACATCTTGTTAAGGATTTAGAGCAACAACAACAAAGATTTGATTTTGATGAAAATAAAACTCTATTTGAAGAAGTTAGGTGTGATCAATCCTTAAATATCTATACTTATTTTATGTCATATACAAAGTCCTGTTAAAATCACCATTCCAGAAACAAATCTAAATCATTTTAGGAACTTATTTTCAATGCAAATACATGGTAATCAAACTATAGTTTCAAAGTAAAATATTAGTAAAAGGGCAATCTTAGTTCATATAAAGAGGCAAGGAGTAAATTGAACTTAAATGATGCCCTGCAATGTTGATACATAATAAATTATTCTCTAAGTCATGTCTTACAAACATAATCAATGTTTTCAAACAACACAACAAATTCTTGTATCCATTTCTACCTTGTTGATCCAAATAACAAGCAATTCAACACTTTAGAAAGTGCTATTGGGTGGGTATTTTGCAATCGCAACAACAATTCTTTACCAATTGATTAAAAACGACGGTTAGCAGCCGATTCTTGTTTGACTAAACAAAAACAATGAAAAGAAACTCACCATTCAGAGATTTACAATCAAATTATAGCTATTAAAGGAGAATAACACAACCCAACAGGAGAATAAGATTTGATTACAAGAATATTAACAAACTTCTTTTTTTTTTAAAAAGGCCAATCACACTACCTGCACTGCAGATTACAAATATCAACTGCAAAACACAACAATAAAAGAAAACCAACTACCTATACAACCAACATAACCACTGGCCACTCCAAAGAAAACCTGACAAAAGGTTAGCCCATAGTCAATAGTTCCTCTTTTTTTTTTTGTTCTTTCCTTTCTTTTTAGTTCATCTCTAAGCAGAGGGAAATAATAGCACTCTATGTCAGACAGTCACATACAGATTCAGCAGTTTTTTTCCTCTGGTTTACTCTTTTTCCAGATTTCTTCACAAATCAATTTCAGTGAATATAGGTTCATCAGCATGCAAGTTATAATCTTATAATCAATCACCAAAGTAGAGGTAAAAAAAATATATAAAGAGAAAAATAAAACAAAGGACCCAGGAGACCTATGCAAATTTGCTCCTTGCTGCTGCTGCAACTAAAATTTTTTGTCATTGAGTGCTGCGTGTTAACCCACTTCGAGATACATTTCTGCATAAATTTGAGAAGTTGTCCGTTACTTACATTGAAAATCAATATTCACAATATACTAGGCAATGAAAGCAAAATGAGCATGTCACATCTGTCTATTGCAGGCCTTGACTTCAGCAAGTCATCCAAAATCAAATTGGCAGAATATCGGAAATAATTAACAGGTAGGTTCATTTCAGTTGATCACAACTTTAAGTACCAAATTAAGATGAATCCTAACATATACATGTCACTTATGCAAAAGTTCACCAGCGGTCTCCAAGTACTGTATCCAGAAGGGGCAAGTGAAGACAGAGGAAGAGGCAAACTCAAGTATCCAACAATAGAATTATACTCTTTAAGTTTTAACTACAGTCTTCTCTAAAATGATTATGTCTTTCAGTGCAAACGATCCTACCCCAAAGCTGCAGTGAAGACAGAGGCAAAGTAACCATGACTCAAATTATACTTCATAATATTTAATTTCTACTTTACTTGGGATGTACAAGAGTATAATTCAATAGAACAGATTATTTGCACTTTGTTGGGAATAATTATAGAAGCTGAAATCACTCATTTCTGTTATTAGCTTTTACAGTTTCACAATGAAACCTCCCCCTATTCACATTTTCCACAGAGAGAATAAGAAGAAAAATGCTATCCAAAGATATCATGTCTCAAGACTTTGCCTTAATTTCATGGAACTCCTTCAGGAATATCCTATAAAATCCAAGTATCTAACAAGAATTTACAAGGGCAACTCTGTAAATATATATACTATATGATAAGAAAATATCAATTAACAGTTTATAACACATTAAATTGATTATTAGCTAAAATACTAAAGATCCCACACTTTAATTTGTCAATATCATCCTCTTGTACCCAATTAAGCCTTGGAAGTATATTTTTGTTTAATGAAGCTTTTACCATGCACAACAACCTCTAAAATCTGGTAGAGAAAGGGTTTAATTAAAATAAAAGAATTTTAGAAGGTTTAATTGGATACTCTAAAAGAATATGGGCTTATCAAGGAAATTCAAAAGGGTATTTTTTAGTATTTTAGGGTTGATTCTGTAAGATCACTAAATGTGCAATATTACAAATCTATAAGATGCAGACAGGGGTCCATCCAATATACATGTCTGGTGCCCAAAGCAACTGCCTAAGTTGCTAAATCTTGCTGAATGTCAACACCCTGTAAGCCATTAGGAAGACGGGTTTTGCAAGAATTACTCAGATGCTTCTATAGCATCATGCAGCTCCTCCCTTCCACCCCCCCCCCAAAAAAAAAGCCAAAGTTTCTTTTGCATCTTTTAACTTTACCAAATGACTTTCTTCTTCTTAGCCGTCTAGGCCTATAGGTTCAAAGATGTAGAGAAAATAATATAGAGAAAAAGGCAAGTTCATCAGATGACTGGTGAGTGCTGACCCCCATGTGAAAAATTCAAAACTTGGATAGGGATATAAATATTGCCACGTGTAACTTTAGAATTAGCATATGATAGTACAAAAACATAAAAAAGAATGTTAGAAAATTCAAAGCAAAAAGGAAATGCAACATGCTAAGAGTAAACATACAGGTTGACATCACAGCTGCTTACCCCACAATTCGTAATGGAAAAATGCAACAACAGCAATATAGGAAAAGAAGAAATTTTAAATCTAAACGCACCTTCCAGTAAGCAGCTGAGCAGCAGATCCCTTGGAGTTACCAAACCGCTTTGCCCTATTCTCATGTTCTTTCTCCACACGCATTGCAGCAACCTCTTTCTCCATTGCAGCTACTTCTCTTCTCATTTTTTTAGCCTCAACTTCCATTGCCTTTGTCAATGTTTCCACCTTCTTAGCAAGCATCTGAAAATACAAGGATTACTTGAGCATATATCCAGAAGGGTAAATTTAAACGGTATTGGACTGGAAGAACAAGTATCAACCTCAATTGCATCATCCTTATCCTTGAGGCTTTGATCTTTCTCGTGACCAGCTTTTCTCAAAGCTATGACCTCTTTCTGCAGCAAATCATACAATACACCTGGAACATTATCCTCCGTGTCCACAGGCTGGAAATCAGTGGGTTTTTCATCATTTTGTGCCTCACTCTCCTTGGTTCTGTCGGAAGGCTGGTTGAATGAAGTATTTGAGCCTGTTCCATTTAAAAGCAATTTAGCCCTCTCTAATGATCTTGTGCCTCCATCAAATGATTTGGATGTTCCTTTAGCATGCTTCAAAACTGTACTAGAAGACAAAGAGGATCTCAATTGAGAGCTTGGCGATTTCTTCGACAAAAACCCATTGGATGTAAGTTTTG
This sequence comes from Gossypium longicalyx, assembly GCA_025698465.1. Taxonomy (NCBI): domain Eukaryota; kingdom Viridiplantae; phylum Streptophyta; class Magnoliopsida; order Malvales; family Malvaceae; genus Gossypium; species Gossypium longicalyx. The sequence goes on from CM046995.1 coordinate 48,607,325, forward strand.
AGAAGTTATCAGCTCCACCCAGAGACTGACGCCTAGAAGGCCCATTGCTCATGCTTCTTACATCTGATGTACTGCGACTAAGACTGTTAGAAGATCCTCTCAAGCTCTCTTCCAGAACTTTAAGCCTCAATTGATATTTCTCCTGGAAAATCAAAAGCCTTTATTTCAAAAGCAGCAACATCAACAAAGAGAAAAGAATGGTAAGTGTCGCAATCAGATTATTACTTTCAACTGTGCTTCAGATTTTGCAGTTCGCTCAGTTATAGCAAGCTTGTCACGAAGCTGCTGCATTTCTCCCTGTAAGAAATAAAATCCACAATGAATAGAAATTATTAATTTAAGGGCCTATATTTGTACTGAATAGGAAAAACCATCCACAAAAACCTGCAAGAATCTCCGTTCTTCAAGCCATTGTTTTACGGGCATCACTTTGTCATTAGCATCTTTCCACTCATTTGCTACAACCGTGGCCACTCTATTTGCAGTTACTTTTGCACGTGCCAGCTCTCGGTCAAGAGTTTTTCTTTCCTCCTAAGGAACAAAAACAATAATTCATTCAAAAAGAGACCTAAGAGTATATCAACATAAAAGAATATGAAAACTCAAACACTTAAATGCTAGGCAGATTACATTCATCTCCTGAACTTTCCGCTGGTAATCCCTAACTGCATTTGCAGCAGCACCACCGGCAAGAACAGCCTCCTCCAGCTCTCTTACTGTTTGTGTAAGCTTTTCAACCTCTGCAACTTTTTGGCGATGCATTTTATCCAAAATTTTGTTTTCTTCCTACATAGACAAGTCATAAATATGTGACTTTCTTCATTATATAAAATACAGACTAAGCACAAAGTATATGGCCCAACTCCCGGGTCCTAAATTTGATGCACCCGATGCAAGGCAACACCAAATACAACTACCATACCTGGCAAATTTCTATCTGCTTCATCAACTCCTGGTTTTTATTTTGTAGATCATCCACCATGGACGCTTTGGCCAATGCAACCTGTACAGTCCTTTCAGCTTCGAGTAAAGCTGCTTCTTTTGATTTAGTTAGACGATCAAGTGCTTTGTTATCATCTTGAAGTTTAGCAATCTGCAAGGGACCACAAGAACTAATCAGTGAGAATACTCAATCACATATAATTTATAAAACATTCTCAATTCTCTTGGTGGGACAGAAGCAATAGTTCAAAAGTTGCAACAAAACCTCTTGCCGAGCAAGCTTCAGTTCAGCCTCTAATGGTGCAAGAATTGCTTCAATTGGAGGCATATCATCATCTTTTTGAGCAGCATGAACCCTCCGCAGAGTGGCCTCTGCTGCAAACTGAGCAGCCATCGATGCCTTCTTCTCATCATTTATTTTCTTGATTTCAAGGTTCTGCAGAACATGTTTATCAACTAATTATAGCAACACAACACATAAAACAATAAGCTAGAGAAAATCCCAAAGCAATACCTTGCTTTCCAGAAGAGATTCAGTCAACTTAAGCTTCTCTTCCATTCTCGAGAGCTCATCAGTGAGCTATTGTTCAAAATAAAAATAAGAAAACAAATTCAGTATCCATCTCAATCACAAAATATTATAAGAACTCCAAGTCAGATGACCAATGTTAACCCACATTTCAGACTTATCCAACACCACAAACATTCAATTACTACCAAAAGGTTGATAAACAAGTCTCTTTGATGCAAGAGTGTTGGCAAGTATGTAGAAGACATAAAGATCACGAGTTGTCCTGACCAAGACAAGGGATCATATGCAATCCAGAAACAGTAAGTCAGAAGACAAAGAGGCAATTAACTGTCTGAATCTCTAAACATCAAATCAATCCATTCAATCATGAGATTAGGGTCACTAAACCCCATTACAGAATTAAATATAGGAAGTACAAAACACAAATGGAAGAAGAATAGTTAATCTAACAGGAAACCATGACTCAAGTTCTAGACATGTAGACAAGAAATCGTATGTCAGCTTTGACAGGCCAAACAACATTAACAGACAGGACTAAAGCAACTTAAGATATGCAAAACATTGAAACTAATTAGTCATAATCTACAATTTTAAAATCATATCATACAGGTACTAGAAGGCAACCTGAAAATGAAGTTGGATAAATGGTTCATGGTGTTAGATGAGACAGCCCACCAATGACTTCCTAAAATTACTGAGCAACAAATCTCAATGATGAAACTTCCAACCAACATGACTTTGACAGAACAGTTATGTATTATGTATTTCAGCAGATTACATCCGAAAAAACCAAGAAACTATCAGAAGTTTAACATAGGTTTGCAATCAGCAATGGAGACACAGGCAGACACGAACATCTACTCATCAATTTTGCAGGATCTGCTTTTCTTCTGTAAAATAACAATTTACACTGAAATACAAACAGTCCTATCTTCCATCAATTCTTTTGTACAAGCATCATCATATCTAAACTTAAAATAAATCGTAATCTTTTCTCAAAAAAATTAACATCCATCTAAGTGGAGGAAAAAAAAGGGAAAACATTGGACTTTCCACACTAAGATCAGAAAATATAAAAAAGAACTAACAAATTTCCAAAATTTTCAAAACAAATTACTACTTAAATTACCACCATTACTAAAGCGTTTCCACCATTCAGTTAAACCTAAATTTTTAAATAAAATAAATACCAATGATTATATTTTTCCAAAAAAAAAAAAAAGAAAGTAATCGACCTCTTCGACAGCCTTTTCTCTTTGCCTTTCAGACATCCTTAATGCTTTAATTTCTGCTTGTGCTTCTCCCAATTCTCTATCTTTATCTGTAACCCAAAACAAAAACAAAAAAAAAAAATCAAAATTATAATTATAATTATAATAAAATAAATACAAAGGGTTAATGTTAACTAAAAAGGAGCTAAATTGGGCCGAATCAAGGCGAAAAACAACTAGATCGAGCTACATTCCTCACCTCTAACTTCATTCTCCAACCGATTGAGCTCTACTTTCACCGGATCCGACCCGTGAAGCAACGTAATGAACTCATTATCCGCATCGAAGCTAGGTCTAACAGCTCTCCTCCTCGACGAACCTTTCCCTCCACTCTCCTTAAACGACGCTGATACCGTCAACGGCGGAGGTACTCCCGTCGAGCTTGACGTCACCCTCACCGGCGACTCACTCCTCGCATTGTTTCCTACCTCCACCGCTTCGCCGCCAATCTCCGCCATCTCCGATTCAAGCACTTCCTCTCACCACTTCAACCCCCAAATGCAACCAAATCCAAATAAAATATCTTTCCAGAGAGAGAAGCTTGCTTCACATGTAAAACTTCAAAGTGGATCCAAATGCTAGGGTTTCAAATCAGTTCAAATACAGCTGTTAAACAGATTATCAGATATAGAAAAAAAGAAAAAAAAAAGAAAAAAAGAAAAAAGAGAGAGAGAATGAGGAAGAGAGAAAATAATGTTTACTGCTTTTTTTTCTCTCTCTCTCTAGAATGTGGATTTAAATCTGGTTACAGTGACTACTGACAGAATGAAGAGAGAGAGAGAGAATAGAGTAATTAGCAAAGGAGATTAAATTAATTAATCATGGGATTAATTTAATGCAAGTGTTTTGTGTTTAGAGGAGGGAAAGGCTTTGCCTGATTTTCAGCAGACAAAAAAGCGTGTAAGCTGGGGGTCTGTGTATTATCGAACAGTAAAACTTCAACTTTTAGTCGCCTTGTTTTTTTTATAAACTAGGATTCAGTTTAGGATAAACCGGGGGTGCAATACGCATAGGGGTTGCTAAAACGGTTAAGCGTGCGTAATACGCAGCAGCTTTAGTAGAATCCAATTCGCAAATTTGGACGGACACAAAATCCCGTTAATATATATATGCATGTAGTTTTGTAAAAAGTTTTGATAAATTATATTTAAGTTGATTAAGTTATTAATAATTTATATTTTGGTTATTTAATTTTAAAAATTTATAAAATAATTATAAAATTATTTGAAAGTTTTCATTTAAATTATTAGGCTATTAAAATCACTAATGTATAGCATTCTTTGTTTAGACCACTTCAAGAATGTACAAACCAAAATTCAAACATCTTTATTCTCCGATCTCTGACAATTACCGTTTAATTAACTTGGATTTTTAAGGTATGTTCCTCTACCTATTAATGGGTATTGATCCATCGTACCGATTATCAAATCATTACTTGGAGCTCACTTGCTAGACTTTTACAAAAAAAAAAAACTTAACTATCCAATGAGTTAAATAAAATTTTTGAATAGTTTAGACATAAATGAAAACTTTCAGATAATTGAGTGGTCATTTTTTAACTTTTTAGGGTGACTAAAACGTAAATTTACTAATAGTTTATTGAACTTAGGTGTAATTTACCTAATTTTTTTCGAAAAAATAATCAATTTTGAAATTCAGTCAATATTTGTAAAAACAAAAACTAAGTTTTTTATTCTAAATTTAATTATGAACATCAAAAAAATTTTCATTTAGTATGTTCATGTAACACCCCATATCTGACTTGATCGTCAGGTTCGAGCTACAAGATGTCACATTTGTTGCCAAAACAACTAAAGTCATAATAGCAAAACAAATAAATAGCTTACGCATGTTATTAAGCTCAATACATGATTACAATATGTTATATAATTAAAATCAGGATTTGAACGAGCTTATGAAAGATCTTTCGATAAACCGAGGTTGGTTGATGACTAAAATGTAATACTTTTAAAATTCTCAGGTTGGCGTCGCGACGTCGAGGTTATCACATCGCGGCCTTAACAAAACAGTGAATGTCGTCGCAACATCAAAGGTTCATGATTGCGATGCCACTCTTTGTTAATTTCACGTCGCGACGTTTAGGGTCTGTTGTCTCGATGTCACCTATTGTTTTGCCAATATCCATTAAACATTGATTTCAAATGCCAACAAAAAAATCAACACCATATCATTTAGTACCTAAAATTCAAGTAGACATTTGCATCAATTTTAAATTCAACATCGTTTCTAATTCATGTATTAAAGTTAAGTTGACATTTACATTACAAAACTGACTCAAACCTTAGGTACATGCCATATATTGAAAACATAAAGAACTATACAAATATTGATGAGTCAAGAGTTGCGGTTTGGATGCTGGATCACTCCTCGAGTCTTTGGGATCTACTAATACTTGCGCACAAAATAAACAAACTGTATGCTGAGCGATAAAACTCAGTGGTACTTTCATGATTCAAATTAATAATACCATTGCAAATAGCAATAACAATTACATATTAAAATTAGAATCAAATCATGAACTAGTTTCAATAATTTAAAATCACAGTTCATGTCTCATAAACCAAACTTATGCACAATCTCAATTAACTATCCATGTACATATAATATTAAGCTTTCAAATAACAAATCTCATTCACTTTCAATTCATAATATATTACCTATTCATTTTGTTATCTCATTTCATTTATGAGCCTATTGATTTGTCTCATTTCCATATTGACCCTCAGGGCTCATTTTTAACCCACTCACATGATCTTTCACATGCTATCATATGTCACATTTCATAAGTATACATAATGTACCATTTCCATCATCATTTCATATCACACGTCATTTAGCAAATTCAAGTTTTATAACCCCTATTAACTCGACATGAACTCAAGATGGATACACAAATCTATTTTATTCTATTACCCCAAGTTGTCGCATAACGATTGTCGAAACCATTTTTATTTTGAAAAACGGAGGTCAACTTTAAAAACGAAAATGGAGTCGCCACCAATCCTTTTTGTTTAGGTGTGATCGGGTCACCTCATGATCGATCATTTTAATAAAGCATTTTGGCTTATTAAAATAATATTTTTGGTCTACGAAAAACTAGAAAACGGGTTCGGGAGTCGATTATGCGCGAGGAAGGATTAGCACCCTCGCAACGCCAAAAATTGGTACCGTATTGGTTAATTAATGTCTAATGTTGAAAACTTGAAAAGATTTTAAAATACAATTCCTTGAAAATGTTTGGATAACTTGAATTGGATATTGAGATTCTCTCGTTCCGAAGGAATAAAATATCCTATCCAGCATGTTAGGATACAACATTTCGAACCCTCGATACCAAGATTATCTCATGATTTCCAAAACTCATGTATTGAAATTTTAAAAGGATATTTGGCTATTTGGTCAAACGGTAAATCGAAACCCAGCACTTAGGGCACGATTTATCGAATTTCCAAACGCGAAATATTGTCTTGTTTTTTAATTTAAGAAAACATGGACGGAATTACGAAAGGATATTTAGTTATTTGGTCAAACGAAAAAATCGAAACCCAGCACGTTAGGGCACGATTTCTCGAATTTCCAAACACGAAATATTACCTCTATTTGAAAATTTCCTTTTTTATGAGTTTGGGTTAAAAAAAGGGATAAAATCTATGTAACATTTAAAATCAAAAATTGGTTAAAACTCGAAAATAGTCGTACTTAGCGAATAATGAAAATGCAAATACAATAATAATAACGAATAACATAAACTTACAGGTATATCAAGACATAAATAAATAAATGAGTAAATAAATATAATAAGAAAATAACGATGAGAACAAAAACAAAATAAAATGAAATAAATAAATAAAATAATAAAGGAATAATAAATGAAATAGTAAAGAAAATTCTAGTGAAAATTTTAATTCAAATTGAGAATGAGCACATAAACATATGAATAGGGAAACTTTGAATGAAATGTTTTTTTTTTTAAATGATAATAGAAGTAATAGTAATAATAGTACGATGACGATGATGACGATGATGATGATGATGATGATGATGATGGTGATGGTGATGGTGATGGTGATGATGATGATGATGATGATGATAATAATAGTAATAATAATGTATATAAATAATAGTAAAATAAAAATAAAAATAATAAAAAATAGTAATGATAATAATAATATATATAATAGTAAGAATAATAATAATATTAATTAATTTAATAAAATTGCCGAAATAACAAAAAGACTTAATTGAACTTAAAACAAAAAGTTTGGGGCGAATTTGGAAATAAATAATAGGAAAAATGACCAAATTGAATGCACACATAACAAAGGGGGGACCAAACTGGGAAATAACCCCGCCCTCCAAACGCACCACATTAGGGAGACTTAATTGAAATAGAGAAAAAATCATCGGGTAAAAATTGAAAATGAAAATAAATCGTATTGAAAAGATTGAAAACGCGGAAGGACCAAAAGCGCAATAAGACCATCGCTTAAAAAAACCACACGGATCCTGCTTGCGGGTCGGGTCAAAGCGCATGTTATGGCCAAAACGGTGTTGTTTTAGCGTCTGAACTTGAGGCCCAAAACGACGCCGTTTTGGGTGGGTATAAAATCTAAAAATTTTAGAAAAAAAAACATTATCCCTTTATTTTCCACAAAAAAAAATTTTGAGCTCTCTCTTTTTTCTGCAGCAGGCCCTATATAGCCTTGGCCTCTGACAAGTGGCCACTATATGGCGCATGCCGTAATCGGAGGCAGCGCGCCGCCTATCTCACGTGGCGAAAAAATAAAAAATCTTCCCCTTTATTTTTTTTTTGTCCCCGAACCAAGAGGTCGTTTTTCATCGAAAATGACAAACCTCTCCCACCAATGGTGACGGAACGTAAAGGGCCAGGTAGTTTCGACCCCTTCTTTCTTTTTTTTATTTAATACTCTTTTATAAATGAAAAAATAAAGCTAAAAATGAAATAAAAAAGATGAATCAAAAAAAGAAAAAAGAAAACCTTTAGCAAATATTGCTTCTGTTTTTTATCGATCTTCCATATATTTTTAATTAGTATCTGTGTGTATATTCGTAAAAAAAAGGGGTCATTTTACACACTGATTCCATTCGGTCTTATAGCCGAAAGAAAAAAGGGGAAAACAAACTTCTTTGCTGCTGTCCCTTCTTTTGCGTTTGTTTGCAGGTACGTGTGTGGGCATGCCAATGACGTGGCGTAGTGGATCGGCGCACGACGCGAGGCGTGTGAAGGTTGTTCGGCAACTGAGGGCCACGACGCAAAGGGGTTGAGATTATGGTTTGTTTGGGGTTTGAGTAGTTGGACCAGGTTGGGCTTAGGGTTTTGGGCCTAGGTGTTTAGTTTGGGTCGTGATTTTGGACTAATATGATTACTGGGCCCTGGGCTAAAATTGGGCCCTACAGCTGCCCCTCTTTGCTCATTGTCGTGTAACGAGAATGGAGCAAAGACTTTAAAATGGTCAATTTTGCCCGGTCTTGCTGAGTCTTGATTTCTTGATGCCTCCTTTCTTCAGGTAGCCTCGCTTTAACCCACTGCCTCTTTAGGGGTATAGGAATTTTCATTTCAATCTACTCTACTACTGCTTAGGGAGATATGATATGTAATCTTCAGCCTGCTCTACTGCTGCTCAGGGAGATAAGGCTCACCGTCTTCGATCTGCTCCGCTACTGCTTAGGGAGATAAGATCTACAATCTTCACTGCTTAGGGAGATAAGGCTGGTGGCTTGAATCTGCCCTATTTCCGCTACATGGAGATACGATTCATCATCTTTGATCTGCTCCACTACTGCTTAGGGAGATAAGATCTGTAATTTTCAGCCTGTTCCACTACTGCTTAGGGAGATAAGGCTAGTGGCTTAAATCTGCTCTGTTGCCACTACATGAAGGTAAGACTTGTCGTCTTCGATCTGCTCCACTATTGCTTAGGGAGATGAGATCTGTAATTTTCAACCTGTTCCCTACTGCTTAAGGGGACAAGGCTTGTGGCTTAAATCTGCTCCATTGCCACTACATGGAGGTAAGACTTGTCGTCTTCGATCTGCTCCACTACTACTTAGGGAGATAAGATCTGTAATTTTTAACCTATTCCCTACTGCTTAGGGGGATAAGGCTAGTGGCTTAAATCCACTCCATTGTCACTACATGGAGATACAATTCATCGTCTTTGATCTGCTCCACTACTGCTTAGAGAGATAAGATCTGTAATTTTCAGCCTGTTCCACTACTACTTAGAGAGATAAGGCTGGTGGCTTAAATTTGCTCCGTTGCCACTACATGGAGGTAAGATTTGTTGTCTTTGATCTGCTCTACTACTGCTTAGGGAGATGAGATCTGTAATTTTTAACCTATTCCCTACTGCTTAGGGGGACAAGGCTGGTGGCTTAAATCTGCTCCATTGCCACTACATGGAGATAAGATTCGCTGTCTTCGATCTATTCCACTACTGCTTAGGGAGATAAGATCTGTAATTTTCAACCTGTTCCCTACTGCTTAGAGGGATAAGGCTAGTCGAAACTTGTAGCTTTAACCAAACTTGCTACATCATCCTCTTGGGGACATACTTGTAGAATCGATTTCATAGGCCTATGTTTATGCCTAATGATTAGGATGCCATGATCAGAATGAGTCAAATGCTCCTAACTAGATGTATTATGAATGACATTTGAATAAATGTAGAATGCCATGAGAATGCCTTTTTTAACATTTGAGCTATTATTGCTTGCTGCTTATCTAGATTGTATCACTGACGTATGTCTTCTTGTTCAACTGACAGAAAATCTAAAGTTTTCTTCTCAAGTATTTTCAATCCTTAGGATTGGTGAGTTCTAAATAATTGTCTTGCTTCAGGTTTTTGTACATTTTAAAAGCTTCCAGAGTAATGTGTAGAACTCTTTTTGTGAAAGTATTATTAGCCCATTAATCATTATTTCAATACGACATGCTTGAAAAAGATTATAAAAATGGATAAAACTAAAATTTATTAGGAACAAAATTTGAAAAGAACGAATTAACCTAAGAAAGTAAAAATTACCGGGATACAAAAATAAGTAAGGGGGAAAACAAATAAGTGCCCTAAATATCGCAGTCTGAGTTTCTCCGTACAGACTCTCCGAGGACCACTTTGAGCTTAACATGTGCCTAGAAAATCTAGAGTAATTTGTTGATGCCCTAAGACGTAGCATACTTCCTCTTTGTTAATTCAAGCATAGTAGATCTCCTCTTTAATCGAAATTTGAATTGCCCTTTCTGGGTTTTCAATCCAAAATCCCTTTGGTCTCGAGGCGTCCTTTGCGGGTTTTTACCTCGGCCTCTCCTCCTTTTTTTTTGAAAGTGCCCTTTGAGGGCTTTCGCTTTGGCCTCTCTCTTTTTAGGTGAAGTAATTCTTGACTGAATCCGACTTTACTGGGTTGGGCAGGCTCTTACCGTCCATATCAGTTAATATTAGCACTCCCCCAGAAAAAGTCTTCTTTACCACATAAGGTCCTTTCCAATTTGGCATCCATTTCCCTCTGAAATCTTTTTGCATAGGGAGTATTTGTTTTAATACTAGGTCCCCCTCATGGAATACTCTAGGGCGAACCTTTTTTGTTGTAAGCTCGCATTCGCTTCTGGTACATCTGACCATGACGGATAGCCTTTAACCTCTTTTCTTTAATCAAGTTTAGCTGATCAAACTGAGATTGGATCCATTCTACTTTATCCAGCTTTAACTCCGATAAAACCCGAGAGAAGGAATTTCAACTTCAATGGGCAAAACTACCTCCATCTCATAAACCAATGAGTAAGGTGTTGCCCCGGTAGAAGTTCTGACCGACGTTCGATAGGCATAGAGAGCAAATGGTAACTTTTCATACCATCCTTGTAGGTCTCTGTCATTTTCCCCACGATCTTCTTGATATTTTTATTAACTGTCTCAACTGCCCCATTCATTTTCGGGTGATATGGTGACGAGTTATGGTGCTTAATCTTGAACTGACTGCAAACTTCTACTATTACACTGTTATTCAAATTTAACATATTGTCAGATATGATCATTTCTGGCATACCATATCAACATATGATCTCATTCTTCAAGAACTTACGATTGCTGACTTTGTGACGTTGGCATATGAAGCAGCCTCTACCCATTTGGTAAAGTAATCGATAACCACAAAAATGAATCGATGTCTGTTAAAAGCCTTCAGTGAAATCGGCCTAAAAACGTCCATGCCCCACATTGAGAAATGCCACGGAAAAGTCATAACATGAAGAGGTGAAAGAGGCACATGGATCTTGTCTCCATAAATTTGACACTTATGGCATTTCTTGGCGTAATTAATGCAATCTCCTTCCATCGTGGACCAGTAATACCTGAATCTCATTATTTGCTTGGACATTGTGAACCCATTAGCATGCATCCCGTAGACACCTTCATGGGCTTCCTCCAAGATTTCCTTAGCTTCAACAGCGTCAACACATCTTAACAGCACCTGATCTTTCCTCCTTTTATACAGGATCTCTCCGTCTAAGACATAGTCGCTAGCCAGCCTCCTTAACGTTTTCTTATCATATTCAGTTACCTGATCAGGGTATTTACTGTTATTCACATATTGTAGAATATCATGATACCAAGGATAATCATCTCTCTTATCTTTTTCGTCGATATTGTAGTAATGAGCTGGAGCCTCACAAATACTCATCTGGATCAGCTTCATATACTTTCGTTTATTTACTCTGATCATAGAGGCTATCGTAGCTAAAGCATCAGCCATCTGATTTTCATCTCGCGGGAGGTAACGGAAAATGATATCATCAAACACCTTGATTAAATCCAGAACTAGCTCTCGATAGTTGATCAATTTTGGGTCTCTTGTTTCCCATTCACCTTTAAGCTGGTAGATCACCAGTGCAGAATCCCCATATACCTCAAACACCTTGATTTTACGCTCTATGGTAGCACGGATTCCCATGATACATGCTTCGTACTCTGTCATATTATTTGTGCAATCGAAATCCAATTTACAAGTGAATGGATAATGATCTCCACTTGGGGATATCATGACTGCCCCAATTCCATTACCAATAGCGTTTGATGCTCCGCCAAAATTCAGTTTCCAAGGATGATCTTCTAGAGTATCTTCTTCGATAATTGCCACATACATTAGATCTTCATTAGGGAAATCGAAGTTCAAAGGCTCATAATCTTCTAAAGCTCTACTGGCTAGAAAATCTGCTATTGCGCTCCCCTTCACAGCCTTCTAGTTTACATAGATCATGTCGAATTTGGAGAGCAGAATTTGCTATCGGGCCATCCTTCCATTCAGAGTGGCCGATTCCATTATGTACTTAAGATGGTCTAATTTCGAGATTAACCAAGTCGTGTGATACAACATGTACTGCTTCAATCTCTGAGTTGTCCAAACCAAAGCACAACATAGTTTCTCAATTGGCGAGTATCTCATTTCATACTCAATGAATTTCTTACTGAGGTAGTATATCGCATTTTCTTTCTTTCCTGTTTCATCGTGTTGGCCAAGCACACATCCCATTGAATTTTCAAATACTGTCAACTACAGTACCAATAGTCTACCCGGACTAGGTGGCGTTAACACTAGGGGATTAGACAAATATTGTTTAACCCTGTCAAAGGTCTTCTGGTACTCCTCATCCCACACACCTGGGTTGTGTTTCTTGAGAAAATGAAATATGGGATCACATTTCTCATTTAATTGCGAAATGAACCGTGCAATGTAATTTAGTTTTCCCAGAAAACCTTGAACTTCTTTCTGAGTGCGTGGCGGGGGCAATTGTTGTATAGCCTTGACTTTGTCGGGGTCGACCTCAATTCCTTTTTCACTGACTACAAAACCGAGCAGCTTTCCTGATCTAGCCCCTAAAGTACATTTTGTTGGATTGAGTTTTAGCTGGAACTTTCTCAGCCTCAAGAATAATTTTCTCAAAACCTGTATGTGCTCTTTTCTGTTCGAGATTTTGCGATCATATCGTCAACGTAAACCTTAATCTCCTTGTGCATCATGTCATGAGACAAGATTACCATGGCTCTTTGATACGTTGTTCCTGTATTTTTTAACCCGAATGGCATCACCCTATAATAAAATATTCCCCACAAGGTTATGAATATGGTCTTTTCCATGTCTGCAGGATGCATCTTTATCTGATTGTATCTAGAGAAATCATCCATGAAAGAGAACAGTGAGTAACCTTTTGTATTATCCACTAGAGTATCGATATAGGACAGCGGGAAGTTGTCCTTTGGGCTGGCCTTGTTTAGGTCTTTATAATCTATACACATCTGCACTTTTCCATCTTTCTTAGGGATGGTGACAACATTGGCTACGCATTCCGAGTAATTCACCACTTGTAAGAACCTAGCATCAAATTGCTTCTTGACCTCTTCCTTTATTTTTATTGCGACATCGGGTCTCATCCTTTGGAGCTTCTGTTGAACTGGCTTGCACTTCTCTTTTATGGGGACGCAATGCACTGCAATATCAGCGCTTAATCCAAGCATGTCTTGATACGACCATGCGAAGACATCTTTGAACTCTTGTAGAAGTTTAACGAGGTCCTGCCTTATTTCTTCGGTTATGTAAGTTTCAATTTTCACCTCTTTCCCTTCTTCCAAAGTCACATTCTCGATTGTCTCTTGATGAGGTAGAATCTGTTTCTCTTCCCATTCTACCATTCTTAACAAATCTGGAGATAACCCACAGTCTTGGTCATTTCAAAATCTTGAGATCCCACTAAGCACATATCTCGCTCAAAAGGGGATTCTGGGTTTGTAGCAGCGTCGCTCGTATCATTGATATCTGAAGACCTATTGTAGGCATGAAAGAATATCCAAAGAATGAATCTAAGAGTGGCTTATTTATATGACATGATTATGAATGAAATGAGAGAACAAAAGAATATTTGCCCAGCATGAGACATAAGAATCCATTTTTTATTGAAAATAAAGATGTTTGAATATGAGCCTATTTCACAAAAGATTCTTATTGTTTCTAGGCTTAAAACAACAAGTGTGTTTTGAATATTACTCTGTATTAGCTCTAAAAACTACAGGAATTTTCTCCACAGTCTAGTTATTCAGAACACTTCCAAGCTCGTAAGGGCTAATGCTTGATAAGTTTCTTTTTATCACCCCCTCCTCAAATATGGCGTTGATGCTTAAATTCTCTATCATATCTTCAGCCATTCCTTCTATTGTCATTTTCAGTTCAAGATGGATAATTCCTCTTGATACAAATGTATTGGATATATGGAGAAAAGTCATTGATTCTCATTTGACCTCAGCCTCACTCAATCGTGCCTTTCATCTCTCTTGCTTCCTCTCTAGCTCTTCCTTCCTCTGTTTGGCATTTGGCTTATGCCCCAAGCCAAAACGATCCCACTTGTCAGCCAAGCCCGGCACTTCGACCCGTCCATGAAGGTATTTTTTGAGTCCCATTCCAGGCAATCCTACCATCAGTCGTAGGCTCATCCTCGTAGCCTCGGATATTTTTGGCATTGGGACCTTGCCTCCTTTGATGATGAAAGTTGCATTTATGAACTCTAACGACCGAAAGGAACACTCTATCGCCTCAGTATCATTCTCTATGTACGACGCATCACTAGTAATAGATACGATAATGCCCTCTTCTGTATTTATGGTTATCAGCCGACCCTCCATCACCAACTTCAGCTTTTGGTGCAATGATGATGATACTGCTCCCGCCGAGTGAATCCAAGGCCTCCCCAATAAATAATTATAAGAGGGCCTGATGTCCATCATGAGGAAGTCTACCTCGTACGTATTAGGTTCGATCAAAAGGGGGATCTCAATCCTTCCTATTACTTTCCTTTCAATGCCATCGAATGCTCTCACTATGTTCTGGCATGTCTTCATATGAGAGCTATCTATAGGTAACATTGTCAATGTGGACAGGGGTAAGACATTCAATGCCGACCTATTGTTGATTGATACCCCCAGTAGCGTATACCCTTTGCACCGAGTAGTGATGTGCAATGCCTTGGTGGACCCTATACCCCTTGGCGGTATCTCATCATCGTTGAAAGAAATGAAGTTATTGGCGCTTATGTTGCTGATAAGGTAGTCTAACTTGTTCAGCGAAATGTCTTCAACGACATAGGTTTTGTTCAAAACCTTCATCAGCGCATTACGGTGTATCTACGAGTTTAAAAGCAAAGCCAATTGTGATGTGCGTGTCGGCTGTTTGTGCAACTGTTCCACAACACTATCCTCGCTGTGTTTTAGGAATTTTAAAAACTCCTTAGCTTTATTCTCAGTTACCTGTTAATTAACCAATGGCTCTGACCTTTCTCCCCCCTGTTCAATCATTAGGGACTTCCCTTTTGCAGTCTCAACTTTTGTATCTGGCATGCTGACCAGACTTTCTTGTCCCCAATATGTCACTTTACAATTGTAATTCCATGGCACCCTTTTGCTATCCTTATAAGAAAAAGTTACGGATTTCTGAATTACAACTCTCGGTGTCATTTTTGTTCTAGCGTCATTGATTCTCGGTCGTGTGATGATCACCACTAATCGATTGACCTCAACGATCTTCTCTACTAACTCTCCTCTAACGGTGCACATGTCCTCTCCTTCAACGAACTCAAAGAACTTTAGCTCCTTATTGGCCATTAGACCCTGCACCAGGACCCTAAATTCACTGCATATTTGAATCTCATGGTCCTCCACCTCGTGGAACTCACAATAGTTCCTCGCTTCTCGGGGTTTGCTCCCCACGTCTTGCATGATTAAACCTCTTTCCACCATTCTTCTCCAAACCTCTCTCAATGGGGTTCTTACTTCTGCAACATTCAACTTGATTCTTTTCCCCACATTATCAATTATTGTATTCAACCTATTGTCAGTATGATTGGGTAACGGATTTCCTACACCAGGTGCATCATCAAACTTCACAACGCCCATTTTGATGAGTCTTTCGACTAGCTTTTTGAAAGAGAAGCAATTTTCTATCGAGTGTCCCGCTATTCCTGCATGGTATTCACATTGAGTACTTGCGTCGTACCATTTGGGATATAGGGGTTGCAACAGTTCTAAGTAGACAGAGGATACAACGTGAGCATCAAATAGACTTTTGTACAGCTCTCGGTACGTTATTGGAATAGGAGTAAACTGAAGCTTCTCCGTGTTTTACTTTGTATCGGCTCTTATCTTGGTGAAGCTTACTGGCTCGTAGCCACTGGTCTCGGTTGATTTACTGTGATTGGTTTTGCATAACCCAAGCTCACATTGCTAACATCGTTTTCTCTCTTCTTCGGGGCTGACCTCCTAGTGCTTTCCCCAGCCTCTATCTTTCCGCACCTTATCGCATTCTCTATCATTTCACTAGACATCACTATGTCTGTGAAACTCTTGGTTGCGCTGCCCAACGTGTGATTAATGAAAGGTGCTTTCAAGGTATTAATGAATAGCATGGTTGTTTCTTTTTCCAGCAGTGGTGGTTGGACTTGTGTAGCAACTTCCCTCCACCTCTGAGCATATTGCCTGAAACTTTCACTAAACTTTTTCTCCATATTCTGTAACGTGATCCTGTCAAACGCTATGTTCATCACATGCCCATACTGCTTCATGAAGGTCTATGCTAAGTCCCTCTATGATTTAACTTAGGTGCGATTCAGCTGATTGTACTATTTGGTCGTAGCCCCAGTCAAACTGTCCTAGAAACAGTGAACTAACAACTGATCATTATTGACATGACCAGTCATCCTTCGACAAAACATCATAATGTGGGCCTCAGGGCAGCTAGTTCCATTGTATTTTTTAAACTCCGACATTTTAAACTTCGGAGGGAGCACTAGATCCGGAACCAAAATTAACTCCTTAGCAATCATTCCACACTGATGATCAACGCTTTCCAGCGCCTTAAACTTCTCCTCTAGCCATTTATATAGGTCTTCCAACTGCTTTGGGAGTTCTCTTTTTGCCCTTTCTACCTCTACCATGTTACCCAGATCAAGGATACCGGGATTTGTCAGATTGCCTCTGATGCCTGAGCCTATCGAGAAGTGTGTTAATGCCGAAACGCCGGCTTGATGCTGAGGACTGATATTGACAGACACTCTAGGTGGATATGCGTTAGGCTGTACCGGGTATTTGTTGAGGCAAAACCTGGTGGGTAGACAGGGTCCTCACTGTCATCCCGGGGTTGACCATAGGGCTCTTCTCTTTTCCTGGCCCTCCAAGCAGTAGCTGGGTTAACTGATTCATCATGTTCTTCTGCGATTTTAACATCTGATCTTTCATATCCTGTTGAATCTTGGCCAGTTGCTCTTGCATCTGTGCTTACAGCCGATCCTGCATTTCTTTCTGCATTTGTTTCAGTTTTTCCAACTTTTGATCCATAACTTTAGTTTTTCTTCATGTGTAGTAGTGATGTTCCAGGGTAACTATAACATAATTTCTAATTAATTAGGGCTCTTTTCATGAAATTTAATGTACATGATGCTATATAATGTAAATGCATGAGATGAATGCAAGACTAAAGAGGTGTCAATTCTGATTCAATTTCATTTAGAATAAATTTATTAGAAAACAAAATCATTTACATAAAGTAAATTATAGATACGACTTTGCCCTGATGCTCAAAGTTTTAACTTTCTTAAGAAGCCAAGCCAGCACTCGGCCCCGATCCGACTCCAACTCGTATTTCACACTTAGCACATTAGCCTGAACCACTAAATTCTTTAGATGATCAGCCAACTCTCGTATCTAAACCATAACTTTGCCCATGATGTAATCCCTATCCCTGACCTGGTCCTGCGATTGACAAAGCTGCTCCTTCCATTGCTTATTAATCGACTCAAGGAATTCAATTCGAAGTTTGTAATTCTGTAACGCAGCTTTAAGTTCTTCAAACTTCTCTTTCAAACCCTCGATCTTACTCAGGTTGGCTCTTAATTCAATGTCGAAGTCACGACCCCTACGCTGGTGTAGTGCCTTTTCTAACTCTGCTACCCGAGCTACTAGCATCTGTTTCTCATCTTGGCCCTCAATCAAGCTCTTTTTTAAGGCATTTTCGCGTGCTTGAACATCATGGAACCTCTTCTCCCACTGATCAGCTCTAGCCTTTTCTTCTTGAACTTCTTGTCACCACTACTCCGATGTCTTCCCCAATCCAACTGTTCTCATTGACATGCCCAACTTCTTGTAATCAGTCTTCAAACTGTCCAATTCTTCTTCGGCCTTCCTCTTTCTCTTTCTTAAATTCTTAGCCTCGAGTTTTTGGATATCGGCTCCAGCCTCAGATGCAACTTTTCCTCCTCTAATTATTCTATCTTTTTCCCTAACTCCGAATTTCTCTTTTCAAAATCCTGTTTTATGATTTCTAGCTCGAAGGGGATTACTTGCAAGTATTCTTCCATCGATCGAACGCCCTCTAAACTCAACCCAGGGATACTATCATTGATCCTTTTATTTAACCACCCCTTTTATTCGGGGGTCGTCATTGAACCTACAGCCAATCTCTTCATCCGGTGTGTCTGTTTCCAAGCATCAGAAATCTCACAAACCTTCTTCTTATAATTGTTCCCCCTATACGAGAACTCACTCTGAGCTAGCCCATACGTTACCGGTATAAACTATCTCGACTTGTATTGCCTCAGCACGAGTAAAGAAGCATACCCAACGGCTCCCTAAATTCCCAGCAGAGGGACCCAGTCAAAACTCCCACACCGATAAAGAATTTCGTCAGGAACCAACCAAGGAGCTCTCCACTCCATATCCTCTTCTTGGAGATTTTAAAGGAGCGAGATCCAATTTTCTTCTAATATGTCATTTCTCCTGGGCATGGCTACTATCTCCTTTAACGGGGAATAATTCTAAAAAAAAAAACTCAATAAGAAACTTTATCCACCTTTCAGAAATGGCTGTGGAACCAAGCTAACAATAACTGCGCACACCCTACAAATCTGCCCTCGCCGGCTGTCCTGCATGCATTCAAAGATCTAAATATCTCAGCTAAGATTGCAGGAACAGGTGTGGCCCCTTTGTCAAGTCGGTCGAAGAGATCCGAGACAGTCTCATCTACATACCCCAATTTTCTAAGTAAAATCATTAAACCATAGATGCTCAAAGCAAAAACATTGACTCTTTTCTTTGCGTCAGGATGCACTAGAATCAAATCCCTCAAATTTTCCATGGGATGTATTTACACTCACCTTTTTGCTTGACTCTTGCTATAATCCACTGTTCACTCATACCCATAATATTCATCAATTTCTTCTAAAAGGTCAGGACACAAGCGGCTCTCAAATAGGCCTTGTCGACCTGAATCTTCAGACAACGAAGGAAACCTGTATATTCTTCTATAGTGGGTACCAAATCTACCCTCCCGAAGGTAAAACAACTGTATGTAGGATTTCAATACTGAGCGAGAGCCTGGAATAAATGCTTGTCTACCTTAATATCTAGAAAGTAAAGCAAATCCCCATAATTACCATAGAACAACTGCTTAGTCTCTTCATCCCACTGGTCCCATATCTCTTTTAATTCTTGAAGATTATTTTGAGTCACACTAATGCAGGTGTAATCACATAATTCTGATGTATACCCCTCGGCTAGACTGTCTCTTTTCTCTAATTGCATTTTCTCTGACCATATACGGACAGCCGCATTATCTTCCACTTTATCAAGAAATTCATTCTCCATGACATGCTCCCTAAATTAGTAATCGAACGTGAATGAACACCTCTTTAAAATGAAATGACATGCAATCATGGCCAAAATAAAACATAACAGGTCAGTATCATATATCAAAAATAGAACACAGAGTAAATGAAAAATAATCAAACACCTATCTGGGTGACTACTAAGGTTTGGCATAGTTCTACCTAGGGTAAGCTTTTAGGGCTTTTTACATGCGATTTATTTTTAAAGTAGAGGTACCTGAACCAGCAGATTCCTCAATCCTCACCCATTATAGGCTCATGTGGACCGAGTTCAGTTCAGGGGAATACATTTCCCTATGGCTGTACGGAGGTGAAAACCTCACAAAAGAAATAGTTTCTCACTCTCACTTAAAAGGTGTGACCATAACGGTCATGCAATATGATGCAGAAATATCCTACGTATCTCAAATCACAACAAACAAATGACATAACACCAACAAATGCGACAAAGGAAGCATGATTTTTCAAATCAAATTTTCAATTTTTCAACAAAAGGACAGAAAATAATCAATCTCACAGCTTGACTCTCTTATTGGTCTCCAGTGGAGTTGCCAAGCTGTCGAAACCATTTTTATTTCGAAAAACGGAGGTCGACTTTAAAAACGAAAATGGAGTCGCCACCAATCCTTTTCGTTTAGGTGTGATCGGGTCACCTCATGATCGATAATTTTAATAAATCATTTTGGTTTATTAAAACAATGTTTTTGGTCTACGAAAAACTAGAAAACGAGTTCGAGAGTCGATTACACGCGAGGAAGGATTAGCACCCTTGCAACGCCCAAAATTGGTACCGTATTGGTTAATTAACGTCCTAATGTTAAAAACTTGAAAAGATTTTAAAATACAATTCCTTGAAAATGTTTGGATAACTTGAATTGGATATTGAGGTTCTCTCATTCCGAAGGAATAAAATATCCTATCCAACACATTAAGATACAACATTTCGAACCCTCGATACCAAGATTATCTCATGATTTCCAAAACTCATGTATTGAAATTTTAAAAGGATATTTGGCTATTTGGTCAAACGGTAAATCGAAACCCAACACGTTAGGGCACGATTTATCGAATTTCCAAATGTGAAATATTGCCTTGTTTTTTAATTTAAGAAAACATGGATGGAATTTCGAAAGGATATTTAGTTATTTGGTCAAACAAAAAAATCAAAACCCAACACGTTAGGGCACGATTTCTCGAATTTCCAAACACGAAATATTACCTTTATTTGAAAAATTCCTTTTTATGAGTTCGGGTAAAAAAACAGATAAAATCTATGTAACATTTAAAATCGAAAATTGGTTAAAACGCGAAAATGGTCGTACTTGGCGAATAATGAAAATGCAAATACAATAATAATAACGAACAACATAAACTTACAGGTATATAAAAACATAAATAAATAAATGAGTAAATAAATATAATAAGAAAATAACAATGAGAACAAAAACAAAATAAAATGAAATAAATAAATAAAATAATAAATGAAATAGCAAAAAAAATTTTAGTGAAAATTTTAATTCAAATTGAGAATGAGCACATAAACATATGAATACGGAAACTTTGAATGAAATGTTTAAAAAAAATGATAATAGAAGTAATAGTAATAATAATAGTACTATAATGATGATGATGATGATGATGATGATAATAATAATAATAATAATAATAATAATAATAATGTATATAAATAATAGTAAAATAAAAATAAAAATAATAAAAAATAGTAATGATAATACTATATATAATAGTAAGAATAATAATAATATTAATTAATTTAATAAAATTGTCGAAATAACAAAAAGACTTAATTGAACTTAAAACAAAAAGTTTGGGGCGAATTTGGAAATAAATAAGAGGGAAAAGGACGAAATTGAATGCACACATAACAAAGGGGGGACCAAACTGGGAAATAACCTCGCCCTCCAAACCCACCACATCAAGGAGGACTTAATTGAAATCGAGAAAAAATCATCGGGTAAAAATTGAAAATGAAAATAAACCATATTGAAAAGATTAAAAACGCGGAAGGACCAAAAGCGCAATAAGACCATCGCTTAAAAAAACCACGTGAATCCTGCTTGCGGGTCGGGTCAAAGCGCGGGTCATGGCCAAAGCGGTGCTGTTTTGGCGTCTGAACTTGAGGCCCAAAACGACGTCGTTTTGGGTGGGTATAAAAACTAAAAATTTTAGAAAAAAAAATATTCTCCCTTCATTTTCCACAAAAAAAAATTTTTGAGCTCTCTCTTTCCTCTACAACAGGCCTATCCGGCCTTGGCCTCCGACGAGTGGCCACCATGGCAGCCGTTGGCCACCGGCAACGGCGCTGCCGTCCATAGTGGCTGAAAAAATAAAAAATCTTCCCCTTTATTTTTTTTGTCCCCAAACCCCCTAAGAGGTCGTTTTTCATCGAAAACGACAAACCTCTCCCACCAATGGCGACGGAACGCAAAGGGCCAGGTAGTTTCGACCCTTCTTTTTTTATTTAATACTCTTTTATAAATGAAAAAAAAAGCTAAAAACGAAATAAAAAAGATGAATCAAAAAAAGAAAAAAGGAAACCTTTAGCAAATATTGCTTCTGTTTTTTATCAATCTTTCGTATATTTCTGCTTAGTATCTGTGTGTATATTCATAAAAAAAAAAGGTCCTTTTACACACTGATTCCATTCGGTCTTATAGTCGAAAGAAAAAAAGGGGAAAACAAACTTCTTTGCTGCTGTCCTTTCTTTTACGTTTAATTGTATGTGCGTGTGTGGGCATGCCACTGACGTGGCGTAGTGGATCGGCACACGACGCGAGGCGTGTGAAAGTTGTTCGGCAGTTGAGGGCCACGGCGCAAAGGGGTTGAGATTATGGTTTGTTTGGGGTTTGGGTAGTTGGACTAGGTTGGGCTTAGGGTTTTTGGCCTAGGTCTTTAGTTTGGGTCGTGATTTTGGACTAATATGGTTATTGGGCCCCGGGCTAAAATTGGGCCCTACAACGATGACTATTAGAACTAGTACAATCTACCACCCCAAGTTGCCTGACAAAGATGGCTTATAATTATTATACCTGACCCTATGGCATGACAACTATATTTGACTCTGCCTAAACAGCTAATAGGGTAATCAATGTTTCAATTACATATTATAAATCGATTCTTCTATCATGATCTCATACCATTTCATCATCAATTTATATTACATATCATTTATTAATTCATATCATGCATGTTTCTACTATGTTCAGAATAATTCAATCCTAGGCATTTAACACCGTTAAACATAATTTGATTCATAAAACAAGTAATAATCTTGCCTCAATAACTAATATGAAACAATCATGTATGTATGCATGTATGCATGTATATATATTTAATTCGAATCATAAAAGTACAAACTGAATTCTTTCGTCACTCATCTACAACTCTCACTTTTCCTTTCTCTCAAGACGATTTGGCGTTGTATTTAGCTACGTTCGATAATTCAATCATAAAAACAATATCAGTTCACATCCAAACACATAATCAACATATTTTTTTATTCATTTTAGTCCCTACACCCGGGATTCTCATATTTTTCCATATTTAACATCGGATTAAAATCCGATTTCACATTTTTTCACTAAGGGCCTTATACTTTCTATCTATAGCATAATTTCATGAAAGTTTTCAATGTATTCAATTTAGTCTCGAATCACAAACTTGTCTAACAAGTTTAACTTAATTTCTAACTTAGTCATTATTATAATCTAAGCTTACTAACTACCAATTTCATTTTAATAGCGACTTGTTAAACATCAACTAACTGAACAAATTAACATATGGGCTAGCTAGATCAAGCTCCAATTATTCAAATTCTATAAAAATTTCAAAGATTTGCCTTATTTACCTTAGGAAATTGAATGGTAGAATGTTGCTAAGATTTTGAAGTTTTCTTTCTTTTCCAATAGCATGGATAGTGAAAGAAGATGAGAGCTTACTATTTCATTCCACTAGGTTGCTATTTTACTAAGTTTAATGTTTAATTAAACTAAATTAAACTAGTTAATTATGATTACTTAATTAATCTTATTTATGTTTTTTAATTGTAATTTTATTAAATAAATGGTCATTATTGTCATTTCCCACTAACTTATAAAAAAGAAAATGGTTTAATAACCATTTTGGTCCTTTAGATTATTGCTAACTAGGTCCCCTAAGCATTTTCTAATTTAAAACTTAATAGTGATTGGACTTTTATAATTTAGCCCATAAGTTTTAATTAACAATTTTCTTGGTTAAATTATCTAATCGATCTTCAAAATCATTTCATATAAATTTCATTCATTTTTCTATTTTATTCTTATAAACTCAGTTTACGGAAATGAGGTTCTAAAATTGTATTTTTGGCAAAAGTCGAGCCATTATAGTTATATAAGATGGGATGTGATTGACGTTAATAATTAGACTAAAATTTTTAAATAAAAAAATGATTTTTTAAAACTTTAGCTTAATATCATTTTTGGGCCTTTTACTATAAGAAAATTGTCACTTTGGCCTTTTACTATTTTTTCAGTAACTTTCCCCCTATTGTAACACCCTATACTCGATTTGATCGCCAGATTCGAACTATAAGATGTTAAATTCATTGCTCGAGCAAGTACGAACAATTTATACACTAATTCACATCATTAAACATTTATTTGAAAGCAAATTAAGTATATAAGTGCAGTACATTCATTTTCAGGTCTTATACGAGCTCTAATGCTAACTCGAGATCAAATTAGGACTAAACTATAACGATTACAAAGTTTCAAGTTGATGTCATGACGTCAAGGGGTTCCTCGTCGTGACACAAAATACTAACTAGACTTGTCACAATGACCTATGCTCAACATCACGTTGTGGCATGGTGGCTTGATCTCGTCGCAATATGACAAACTGTTTTTGCAAAATGTTATAAGATCAACAACTTGCAATTTTCAGTTAACCAAAACTCATACTATAACATATTTTTCAACCAAAAACATGTCTTCGATGGGTTTAAATTCAATTCATAACACTTCCAAATACATACACATTCCATTCATTACATCATTTTCATTCACATACCTAAAACAATTTAACAATTAACCATTAAGCTACTTGTCATATTAAAACATGGATATATACATTTACTACCATTTACCATATCATTCAAATTACACTTCATACACTAGCTAACACTATGACAAGCTAAGTTGCGCATGACATCATATAGTTATTTCCAAAATACCAATTTCAATCCCAAATGTTCATAGCAATCAACAAAACCAACAATTGACTTAACTTAGGTACATGTTATACCGAAGACAAAATAGAACTTATACAAACTTTGTTGAGTCAGGGAAATGTTTATTGGATGTTGGATCTGCTACTCGAACTATCGAGAATCTGCTATACCTATGTATAGAGAAAACAAACCGTACGCTGAGCAAATACGCTTAGTGATAAATCTATAATTGAAGACAATTTAAACAAGTTTGAACAATTTCATATATACAAAAATATTCAAGTTCAATTTAAAACCTAAATTCATGCCATTTCAAATCAAAACTCAATCATTTTCACAATGTTAAATTATATGTATATATACAACCAACTTACACCAATTGATTTGAGCATAACATAAGGTTACCAGCCATTTACAATTTCACACACCATTTGATCTATCTCACTTTTCTACTCTAATTCATACATACTAATTCATTTATCATTCTTAGTATATAAATACACATAAGTCACATTTTATTCCACATTTCAATCATTTTCGAGGCTATTGGCTCATTCATACTCAATCGACCCCCAAGGCTCGCTTTCGATTCATTTCGTATATTATCACATAATGTATCTCAATTTCATTTACTATTTCATATATCATTTAATCAATTCATATGTTTATAACCCTATTAATTAGACATAAACTTGGAACAGATACGTGAATCTATCACCCCGAGTTGTCCGACAATGATAGTTTTCTCAATATGGTTAATCTGTCACCCCCGGTTTCCCAGGAACGATAGTTTTCGATCGATTTCCTGACCCTATAGCATGCCAACTATATCTGACTCGGTCTGAATAACTAATAGGGTAACCAAATTTTTGATTCATTATATAAAGTCCAAATCATATTTAATCATATCCAAATAATCCATCAATTCAAAAAATCATATATGAACAACATATTTCAACTCAATTTCATACCAACTATCACATATCAATCAATTCATACAACTTTCTATTCTATTCAATTTAGTCATTGTGTCGATATTATATCTAAACTATAGCAATTCAATTCAATAATCCAATAACAACTCACCTCAACACCATATAATGCAAAATGATATGCACATGCAGAAAATAAGTGGTTCCCAAATCATAGAAATACAAACCGAATTTTCCAACTATTCCTCGATGACTTTTAATTTTTCTTTCCCTCTCGACGGTTTCATGTCTGTAATAACCCTTTTCTTGGGGTTAATCAGAACAGTGATTTTGGGACCATAATCCGAAGTTAAAATATTTATTTTATTATTTTAATAAAGTCTACAGTATGATATTAGAGATGTGTGAAAGTTTCGTAAAGAAATTTTACCTTTTGTGTGGTTAATTCGGTAAAAAGGGCCTAATCGCGTAAAAAGAAAAAGTTGATAGTTAAATGTGAGAATATTTAATTGAATTTTTCTTTGTAATATGATGCATTTATAATGTAATTAGACCATTATAAGGGTTAGTGGAATTCATGGCTTGGCAAATTGGTAAATAAAATAAGTTTTAACGGTTGGTTAGGTAAATTGAATAATAATAGATTAAATAAATAAATAAAATACAAAAGTATGGCCATATTGCTTCATTATTGCTGAATATGCAAAGAAAGAATAGGAGAAAAGAGTTTTAAGGTTTCGACACATTTGGGGCTTGATTTAGATAAGTTTTAAGCTCAGTTTTTGATAATTTTTACGTTTTTGAGATCGTTGCTTCGTGTTTTACAAAACCCGTGCTTAAATTTTAGAATTTGATGATGATTTCATGAGATGACATTGTTGATTTTGTGAGCTTTGTGATGATAAATGATGAAATATGAAAGCTTGATGATAGATAAATATATTTTGTATTAGGATTTTTGATGAATTTGAATATTTTGGGCTAATTTGTAAAAATGAGAAATTGAGGGACTAAAATGTGAAATAAATTGTATATATGAGCTTATATAGACTAGAGGAAAATTCGGCCAAGCATGAGTGTGGTCAAATTTTGAATATTTTTTATTTTGTGAAATAGGGACTAAATTGTGAAAAATGTGAAATGTTAGGGGCAAAAGTGTAATTAGCCCATTTATGTGTTTTTAGATGAATTTGATTGAGTATATGATTAAATAATTTGAATTTTCATTGAATTAGATCAAGAAATGAGAAAATCAGATTTGGATCGGGGAAAGTAAAAAATTATCGAATAGCCGTTCCGGTCCGTTCATATCCGTATGAGGTAAGGTCATAAGAATTTGATTGAGTATATGATTAAATAATTTGAATTTTCATTGAATTAGATCAAGAAATGAGAAAATCAGATTTGGATCGGGGAAAGTAAAAAATTATCGAATAGCCGTTCCGGTCCGTTCATATCCGTATGAGGTAAGGTCATAAGTAATTAAATGTTATTAAATTGAACTATATGTGCATTATATATTTGCTGAATTAAGTTGTAAAGAAATATAAATGTGAAGTTGAAGTATGTAAAATATGAACTGAATTTGAGGCACTAAGTGTGCGATAAATGAAATAGCTATTGCTATTAAAATGGCACTGAGTGTGTGAGATTATAACAACATTGGCTTAGTAAATGCCACTATGTGTGCGATACCGATATGAGTTCGGTTTAATGTAATGGCACTAAGTGCGGGATATAATTATAGCTTCGGCTAATTAATTGGCACTAAGGGTGCGAGTTTGTTGAATGTTCATTGATGATCGAATGAATTGGTGCTTCGAGCATTAAAGTGATAAAGGTGATTGGTAAGAACATAATGGTACAGGTATGTACGGAATCTATGTGATTGATGACGTTAAATATGGAGTAAATGAAAAATTATGTAATGAAAGTGAGTATGATTATGATTAGTAAATATATGATCTATGTGAAAACGAGATGTGGATACTAGTAAGTTAACTATGATCAAATGAATTATATGAGAAAGGTAGAATCGTAAATGTGATTTGCCATATATGATTCAGGTACATGTGATGTATATATGAAATTCTGATATGAAATGTGAGCATGATTCAAATGATGATATGTGAAATATATGAGAAGGAACGATGTATTATAAATGTGCTTGTTATATGAAATTGTGATCCTACGTTTTGGACACGAGAATTAAAAAAATGGAATATGGTTATTTGGCTTTTGAAATGCATAAAAAAGGAATTTATATATTTTTATGCATGAAATGAAATAAATGACTATGTTGTGGTTGGTTATGTAACGAAGTTACTTAATGTGGCGATGTTGGATTATATAAGAAAAGTGATTGAATATGTGTATGAAGTTAACTAAATTTTGGCTTAATCAAGTTGAACTATATGCATGATTTTGTGAAGATTTAATTGCTTATGACTTACTAAGCTCTCGAAGCTTACTCTGTGTGTTTTTCCTTTGTTTATAGAGTTTCAGAGACTTGCTT
Organism: Gossypium longicalyx; assembly: GCA_025698465.1. Taxonomy (NCBI): domain Eukaryota; kingdom Viridiplantae; phylum Streptophyta; class Magnoliopsida; order Malvales; family Malvaceae; genus Gossypium; species Gossypium longicalyx. The sequence goes on from CM046995.1 coordinate 48,635,479, forward strand.
AGGTTGGAAGTCATAAGAGATCTCATCACACTAGCCAGTTATCATTTTGGTAAATAAAAGCTTTGAGTTTGTGATTAAGTGGCATGTATAGGCTAGAGTTATGCCGATATGAATGTAATGTATTTATAGCCATGTGATATGGCTTGGTTTTGGTTGTGATTGTATATATGTTTTTGATATGATTTGGTATGTGTACTAAGCATAGTTTTGGTAATTTGTGATTTGGAATGAATTGGTGAGAAATTAATTTAAAATATGTTTGATTTGGTGCTTGTAGGTTTGACCCAATTGGGGTGGCAAATTGGCTATTCAAATGGCCTATTTTTGTCCATATGGGCAGAGACACGAGCCTGTGTCTTAGCCGTGTGAGACATACAGCCACGTTACACGGCCGTGTGTCCCCTAGGTACCCTACGAATTAAAGTCAGTATACCCTTAGTTTTGGCACGGCCAAGCATACAGCCTGAATACGGGCGTGTGTAAGGAACATGGGCTGGACACACGGGCATGTACTCTGGCCGTGTGATGCAAGTCAGTATGTATGCCCTGTTTGGCCATGGCTTAGACACACGGGGGTGTCTAAGGTCGTGTGAGGCGCACGGCCTATTCACACGGGCGTGTGACCTGTAAACCTTGGAAAAATGTTAAGTTTTCGAAAAAAAATTTATATGTGTTTGGTTTAGTCCCGACCCCTTTCTAATACATGTTTAAGGCCTCAATGACCTATATATATGGGAATCCATATTGATGTTTGATCTATGATGTTTCAAAGTTTACGAAATGAATGTGAATGTTCTGTATTGTCCGATAATGCCTCATAATCTGATTCCGACGACGGATACGGGTTAGGGGTGTTACAATGTCAACGTTAGCTAAATAAAATCATAAAACACATAATGTTATCAAATTCCATTCAAATCAGAACCAAACACAATATCAAGCATATTTTACAATTTATTCAATTTAGTCCATAAACCTAGGACAAACATAACTTACGATCTAGGCCTTCGGATTAAAATCTAATTTCACATATATTCTTTAGAGACCTTCTACTTTTCATTCCTACTAAAATTTAATTTTTTTTTCATTTTATTCAATTTAGTCCCTAATGTACAAAATTATCAATTAAGCTTTACAATTTAGTCATTTTCTTAAACTAAGCTTAAGTTCTAGCATTTTCACACCAATTTCATCTAATTCTCAACAATGGTAACTTTCTAAAACTTTAACATTTTTAAAAATTAGTACATGGACTAGCTAAATCAAGCTCTCATGATTCAATTTTCATAAAAATCAAAGCAAAATTGGCTAGGGACTTACTTGAATTAAGGGTCGAATATTTAAAAACCTAGATATGGCGTTCTATTATTTGTTTTCTTTGTTTTGGCCAGTTGAAAAAGATGATTTTTTTCATCTTTCCATACACTAAGTTTCCTTTTATACTAAGATTAATTTGCTAATTAACTTAATGAATTATTTTCTAATTAAATAAATCCTAATTTGCATAAGTCAATGGCCATATAAGTATACCGTTCACTAACACTCACTTAATCATGGTCAAATTGCTATTTTGAATCTTTGGTTAATTGTGATTTAAGCCCCCAAGTCATTTTATAATTAAAAATCTATAGCGATTGAACTTTACAATTTAGTCATTGGGTCCTAATTAACCAGAATTTCGACTAAATTAACCATCCAAATTTTAATTCACCTAATTGAGAACTTCGTAAATATCATTATTTGACATTTACAGACTCAATTTACAAAAACAAGGCCTTGAAATCACAATTTTCGATACCACTAGAAACTAGGTCGTTACACCTATACATCTATTTTATCGCTAAAGAGAGCCATTTGACCATTTACATTAACAAAAAAGTCTGATGTGTCTATTTTAGCCAATCAGAAGCTAACACGTAGACACTTAATCCACATAATTTTAATTAGTAAAATGCCAACATGGAATATCTATTTATTTTTCTTAGTAATAATAAGAATTATAAAAAAAATAAAACTAAAAAAAAACCTAGAGTTTTTACTAATCTTCTAAAACTATGTTCATATGGTGCACAAAAAACATTAGTCTCCCTTTTTCACTGTTCTGAGCCATCAACCCTGGTAGTGTAGATAGCATTCATTTTTAGGATGTTGTTGAGTGCTTTAACACTCTTGCCGACACCAAGATTTACTTGAGAATTTTTTGTAGGGTGGTGTTTGTAACAACCCATTTTCAGTGATATTAGAAATAGTAGCTTCAGGACCACGATTTCAATTAGTGAGTTAGTATTATATCATTTATTTAATATTTATGAGTCTATTATAGTGTCGTAATAAAGTTTGGTTTAAAATTTTTGATGTTTGGTTGGTTAATTAAGTAAAAAAGATTAAATCGTAAAAGCTGCAAAAGTTAAGCACTATAGGTTTATTTGTATTAAATAGATATAAAATCATGAATTAAGGGATTTATATAGTAATTAGACCTATTTAGATTATGGTGGACGGTTTGTGGGTTTTAATTATGAAATTTTAGTTGTTTTTAAAGGTTAAAATAGTGAATTAATTAATAAATCAAAATAAAACACAAAAGAAAAGCATGTGGTCATCTTCATTCATCACCACCATCGAATTTGGGAGAGAAAAACACCATTTTAAACTTCTTACGGTTGGACAAAGCTAGATTCAATTGCATTGTATGAATTTTTTTACCTATTTTTCATGATTTTTATGTTTTTGACATCATTGTAGCTTAATCTAGCTAACCCAGGGACTAATTCGTAAAACTGTTAAAATTTTAAAAGTATGTCATGGATGAACTTGTGATGTTTTTGAAGTTTGATGGTAGATTATTAACCTTGATAGTTATATAGGATTATTTTGTAAAGTGGTTTTGGTTAGTTTTAAGTTAAAAGACTGAATTGATAAAATATTAAATTGGGCATGAAATTCTTCTAAAATTTTAACAAATATGGGCTGTAATGGTATAAGGGAAAATTTTGCTAGCATGAAATTGGTGTAATTGTGATAGACTTGAAAGTTTCGGGTTTAGGGACTAAATTAAATAAAAGCTAAAAGTTTAGGGTAAAAATGTAAAATATTGATTAAGGGTCAAATATGTGAATTTAAGTATTTTATGGTATTTTAATTGGTTAATTGAATAAAATTATCGCGGGAAAGGAAAAGTCATCGAGTAGTCGTTGTCGAGTGTTGATATCTATCGTATTTTGGTAAGTTCGTATTATGTTTATTAATTTCTTAATTAATTATGTCTTTGATTAGATGAATTTGAATGATGCTATGATCTATTGAATGGTAATGAAATGGAAAGATTATGGTTTGAAATGTAAAGTTGGAGCATGGAATGATCTCGGTAAGTAGGATAAGCCTGATTAAACTTAGTGAATACCTAGGATACAAATGACATGTCATTAGGGTGTATCAGGCACTAGTTACCAATTATTATAGTATTAGGTACCTGGTATCAGTGTTACAGTATCAAGCACTTCATGCCGACGTTATGTTTATTATGTACTGATGATGGATACCATACTAATGACTTGAGATCTTGCATGTGTTTTAGATTCTCTAAAGCTTATGTGAGCAGCACCGTGTATCAGTTAATGTCTTTTAGTCAACTTGTGTGAGCATTACCCTTTCGCATATCTAAAGCCAATTTACTATTGTTCTCCAAGCAAAACAATTTACTATTGAAATAGAAATGGAATGAGATGGTATAATGGATTATATTTGTTTGATTATATCTTGTTATGTGTTTCTTAGCATGATATGAATTATTCAGGTTTAGGCACTTCATATAGTGGGAATGATGAAACAAGACAAAGGATTGTTTATTTTATGTTATGTATGATTTATAAATTAAATTGAAAGGTATGTAATGTTTTGTTTTATGAACTTACTAAGCTTTACGTAAGCTTACTCTATGTGGTTTTTCTTCTTTGTAGATTGTCAGACTTTTGCTGTTGATTGGAACATCGTTGGAGATCACACTATCTGACAACTCTACTAGTAGCTATTTGCTTATTTTGTCCCAGTTATAAATGGCATGTAAATAGGGTTTTTGGTATGTTTATGTTATTAGGTAACTTGGTAATGACTTGTGTCGTTTGAGATGTAATTTTGTATTTTGGTGATTTGGTAACTTGAAATGGTAGATTATCACTTAATGCATTTGTTGATAAGTTGATGTTGAAACGATAATTTTGGTTTAGTAATTTATGAACATAGGTTGGAGTATTTTTGCAGTTGAAAGATTGGTATAAATGGATGATTTTGGCATATGATAGTTGAGACGTGGTTGATGGTTTGATTGATTGTTGTTTATGTTTAAATCGTGGTTCTAATAAGGGCATATTGGTTAGGCACATAGGTTGGTTGTGAATTGGTATATTTTGGTATGTTTTGACACATTTTGAATAGGTTTGAATGTTGGTTAACGCATGGCTTGGAACCCAAGAATTTTTATGTTGGTTAATGCATGGCTTGGAACCCAAGAATTTTTATGTGAGTTGGCTTGTGTTTGAAGGTGTTTTTAGGCATACACGGCCTAGGACACGGTTTGCCATACGATCGTGTGTCCTACACGGTTGCATGACACGACCATGTGGCTTCTTTAATTTTTGGTGTAAGTTTGTTCGCACGAACTGGCAACATGGTCATGTGACCCTGAGTTACACGGGTATATGTTGTTACACGGTTTGGCCACAAGGGCTAATCTCTATCATACGGCCTGGCCACACGACTGTGTGACCCTTATTCTAAATTTTTACTCAAACTTTTGTAAAAGTTTCTTTTTAATCCAAAATTATTTTCGGTTTATTTTAAATGCTTCTTATGCTTGAATTAAGTCTCGTTTTGACTGAATAACATGGAAAAATGATTGCAAATGAATTATTTGGTTATTTTTTATTAAATTATGAATGATGTCAAAGTTTTATAGTTGTAATACCTTATAGCTCAGGTCGGGTGACTGGACCAGGTATAAGGTGAGGCATGGGCTAAAGATGACAAGATTTTACTGTATAAGGGAGTGAAGGTAAGGGATAGGTAGGTTGTTGAGTTTGCAATGAGGGATCTTTGAAGCGATTTTGAAATGGTAAATCATGGTGGTGCTTGTATAGAAAATGTAGAAAAGGTTGTACTAATAACCATAAAGAGGAAAAGAAGAAATAGAGCACATATTGGATCATTCACAAACCCTAATTTTTTCAAAAGAAATTGAATCAAAATACATTATTACTCTTGTCAATATATCAACCTCTAACAATTGTTCCAAATCATTTTGAAACACAACCACCCAACTTATTGAATCAATCTTGAATAAGTCTGGAATCTTTTGAAATCACCGAGACTTCTCTTATTTTCTTTGTAAATCAATAGTCAATAAATGAGTAGTAAGAACTCACGGTTTATTTTTTCGATAAATTACATAAATGGTCACTAAAGTATTGCCCACGTTCTCTTTTGGCCACTGAACTTTGAACTTATTCTATTTTGGTCACTAAACTATATAAAATCAAATATTTTAATCACCCGTCATTAGGATCTGTTAAAACTTTAATAGCAAAGCTAACGTGGATTTATTTTTTTCCACCTAAATTTTCAAAATTCCACATATGAAATAAAAAAATATAAATCAATTAAAAAACATGGTGACTAAAAAAACCCAAATGACTTGTCTACATACGAACTTCTTTTCTTTTTTATATTAAAAGCAAGGTAGAGAAGGAAAGAAGACAAGCTGTACAACAAGAAAACAAGAGGAGATTAGGTTTGGAGAAGACGATAATGGAGGGAGCAAGTGAGTTTCAAGTTTATCATTGTGGAATTCCTGTTGAGGTGAGAATATCTTGGTCAAATGATAATCTTGGAAGAAGGTTATTTGGTTGCAAAAATTATGGGAATGGGTGGAAGAAAATGTTGAAACTATTGTGGTTCGTGGGGACGTTCCCATGTTTCCCTACCCACACTTTCATGTTACATGGTGGTTAGTGGAACTACCTTTGTATATGTGATAGAGGGACATGTAGTTGGTGGTTTTTTTATGGGGAACCACGACTATAAATACCAATTAACTTAAGGTCCCAAAGCACCAAAAGCAAAAATGGCAATACCATTTCAAATATAAGGAGTTATACACTATTTAATGAGGTTTTTGAGTGCTTAAAAGACTTTGATGATTTTTAATTTTTTAGTTTTCCTATAGCTAAATTCGATGTCCTCATCGGTGGTTTGACCTGCTCGATTGTGGTGTCACAATATTTGGATTTTGGCATTTGGTTCAAGCAATGGCTATAGGTATTTATGTTCGATCTTTTTCATTGCACTATACTGTAAACCATTATTTATACTAATATTTGGTATCAGAGCTGTAAAGAATGTTTTGTATATCTTAAAGGGACAAAAGACTACATGCTTACATACAAATAATCAGACAATTTTGAGGTGATTGGCCACTTTAATTCAGACTTTGTCGGTTGTGTTGATTCATGTAAATCAACATCAAGTTAAATATTTATGTTTGCTGGCAGAGTTATATCTTGAAGGAGCATGAAGCAGAACTTAACTGCTACTTCCACTATGGAGGCTAAATTCGTTTCATGTTTTGAGGCTACCTCACATGGAGTATTGTTGAAGAGATTCATATCTAGGCTTAGACTTGTGGATTCGATTTCTATGTCATTGATGATATAGTGTGACAATTCAGTTATTATCTTTATGGCTAAGAACAAAAAAAATGGAAGTGTAAATAAACATATTGAAATTAAGTATCTAGCCATAAGGGAACGTGTTAAAGAAAACAAAATGGTCATTGACCACATTAACACTGACCAATGCCAAACGTATAAATGTTTAGACTGGAAATACTGGAACAAATAAATATTTAATTAAACAGTGGTGTCTACAATATACAGTTCAAATTGTAATATAGTTAAAAATGTTACAACGAAACACTCTGGAAAGCATTCCGAGGATCATGGCTAAGGGATGTTGAATTAAACTGAAATTAACTCTCTACACTAATAGGGCTAGATAGTACCAATTCAAAATTATATTAAGAAAAAAACAACTTAAAATTGATTAATTAAATTGAATAAAATTATCTAAAATAAAATCAACCAATTAACAATCAAAATTTAAACCACTAAAATAGGCAGGAGATCAACTCACGTCAGTGCTCCTAATTAACTTCAGAACTCGAGTCTAACTAATCAACTATTCGACCAACACACAATTATCTCTCAACCTCACTTCCTTGATCGAGATAAATTATGGTTTACTCAGTAAACTTATCTCTAGATCTCGTTTATCCTAAATTACTTCCTAGTAGCGTCACTTCCTAGGGTTTAATCACACATAATTTAAACTAACTAACCCGGATTTCAACCCTAATTCATCTGTTAATTATTCATACAGTCGTTCATTAATCTCCCTAAGAAAATTAGCGGCTCATGGATCTAGATGCAATAATCCCTAAACTCATTTTAACATACAAAATAGTAAATTAAATAAAATTAGGGATAGAAAAATAAGTTTATTTTTATATCGATTTGAGCTCAAAAGCGAAATTGTCCTAGCGAGACTTATGTGCAATAATGGCGATATTTCTTTTCTTTCTTTATTTTTCTTTTCTTTTTCACTCATTTTGCTTTTCTATTTTCTCGAGAACTTCTTACTTGGCTATTTTAGCCTGATCAAACTTTTTCCTTTGATAATTTTTCTAATTTTTTTTTCTATTTAAGCACAAGTTTGCAAAATTCTTATACTCACCATACTATACTATCCCTTAGGTTCACTCTCATTTTTCGATTGTTTTGAAATCTACAATTCGTAACTACCTAACCCTTATTATCAATTGCCCGACGTCTAAGTTCGTGTAGGGACAGAGAAAATCGGATCAAGAGATTATAATTTAAGGTTTAGGGCTTCCATTTTGGTTTATCAAGAAATAGGGATTTAGGCTAAAAAAATTAGGATTTTAAGGATTTTAAGTTAAGGTTGGCTTTTTGGCTCTTAAATGTCTACCAAACAACGCCTTAGGTCATCCCTAAGTGTCTCAATTCATGGATCACAATTAACTAAATGTTAACACTCTGACACTTAATTATTCACGCAAACACATATGCTTTTCGTGTACCTATTAGTCATGTGGTACACCTAACACACTATCACCTATTCACAGTGTAAAATAATGAACTAATTAGCGTGATACTAAACAACCTAAATTCGATTACTATTGAATTAAATTTACAAGTCAAACACATAATCCTATTTACATGCTCCTAACCAATCACTTGTATTGCTACAAGCTCGCATACAAACAAACACACAAAAACAAAAAATTAACTCAAATAACTAATAAAGAATTGAAAACTTTTCTATGTTACCCCCACATTTTATTTGGCACATTATCCCTAATGTGCGTCCTACAGATAAAAGAAGAGACTACCCAATTTTAGCGTTGAAGTTCCTCGAATGTGGTCAGATGTCCCTCCTCGTGTTGGTTTAGCTTTGAAAGGTAGTGCCTCGTATCGTACGGGGTTCCTACACAAAAATTAGCTAACAGAAAAACTAATACCAAAGATAAATAAAGTTAAAAAAAAACTAAAATCATTCAAAATAAAATAAAAAATTAATATTTTAAAATTTTAAAAGTTTTTAATCAGAATTAGGATCTAATTGATTCTCCTCAATCATCGGGTCCATCCTTCAATCTGTGTCTGGTGTGCCGGCCCCCGCACCTGCAGAACTAGTAGGGCTAGTATGGCTTGGAGTGTGAATCTTAACTCCTCCAATGGACGATTGTTCCAGGCGAAACATCTCGTCGAAGTCCTGGTCGAGGGACGACTCTTCTTTTTCATCCTTATCGTCACCTTCTTCCTACTCCTATTCCTCGTCAGCTTGCGTATGGGCGGGTAACGGTTTGGTGGTGGATCGAGCACTAGAATACCAAAACATTGGGCATATTCAATGCTGTCATCGATTGCATCCATAGGATGTCCCACTCTATGTCAGTCCTCTGATTCGACCCTTGGCTTTTGTGGCCTTTTTCCTTACTTTCTGCTTTAGAAATGGTAGAACATCCATATTTTGTGCACGTCAAACATTCAAATCATGGATCTGCTTTCGATGAAGCTCGACATACCGGTTGTAAATGGAGTTTCTGAGCAAGCCTTTGATAGGCTTGATGAAATGCTCTGTCACAGACATTGGCACCTTTGCTTTGTTGCACAAGCAAATTATGACATGTGGGAAAATATCCCAACCTTCTTGCTACTAATGCAATTAAGCATCGATTTGTAACATTACATAATGATACAAACATATCAATGCTATAAAATATAGTAAAGTAACACAACTGAAAAGTTTTAACATTAGAAACGTTAAGGGCCGGTGAGACTCGTGTGGAGATAAACTACATCCACATCTTTACAGGTGAAAACATTATGACTTAATTAAATGTCATTGGGATATTCGCACTGAGTTGGCATTTCCAAATGCCTCATCTCCCAGTTAAATATTCTACAATGCTCTCCATATCTACCTCGCAAAAATCATAAGTATCTAGCTCTTCTAGTGCATCATTGTGATAATATGGTGCATTGATAAATTGGAAAATATCCTTAGGTGTAACCGAGACTTCTTTTCCTCGAACCATTACATGCCTATAATTGACATTTGGCACCTTATTATTTTTTTGACATTTTAGGGATGCATAAAATTCGTGCATTACCGAGTCGATCTCCGACTCTTTAGATGTGAGGTAAAAGTCTATCCATTGGTTTGCATGAATAATATCCCATATGGCATTGTAAAAATCGAATGAGGAATCGAACCTTCGTTCTTGAATAAAGGTTTTTCCTTGAAGGACCAAAAAATATATTTCAACTTCTTGAATGGAATCGAGTGGAATCGAATTCCATTGACTCCTCTGGACATGTGGTGTGGCGTGCCTTTCTCTGAGCCATATAAATGCAATATATAATCTAAATAAATTCTAAATGAAATTAAATGATGAAGTAAACTAAAATAAAGAGCTAAGAACGGTTCACCATGGGGTTGTTTGAAGACGCGACAGTCAACAGAGGATAGCAGGAAAGAAGTGGCAGCAATGTCGCATTTGGAGGTGGAAATTTTCACAAAATATGGTGAAAATCTGAAGTAGAGAAGAGTAGAGAGGAGTCAACTGCCATTAGAGGTGCTTAGGAGGTTTTTAAAACTGTGTTTAAAGTAAGGATTAGGGTTTAAAATAGGTTTAGTTTATATAGGGACCGAGTGGGTCGCCTAACAAAATAGGTCAAAAATTGCAAACCAAACGTTGATGTCGCAATAATGTACTTCGAATGCTCCAAGTTTTAGGTTTGAAGTTCCATGTTCTAACATGGGCCCAAATTTTCAAATTAATTTTAGTTCAAATGTCATATTGTGATGTTGAGGTGTAGTGCCACGACATGGGATAGAATTTGAAAAGATTTTAGGTTCAAAGTGCAGTGTCACGACATGGATATATAGTGTCGCGACACCGCCCTAATTTTCAAAATCCTAAAAGCTTCAAAGTGCAGTGTCACAACACCAAGGTTCGGTATCACAACACTGCCTTTATTTACTCTATTTCCAAGTTTTGGGGCGTGTTGGTCCCTTTATTTTATTCCTAATTTCAATTAGGTCCTTAATAAACTCCCTTTAGCTGCCTAAGGCCTTTAATCCTACTCTAATTAAAATTTCTAACCTACTTAAAATCCAAAATAAAAATCCCGAAGCTTAAATGTACAAAATTTACAATAATTTTTCAAAGTTTTATGACAAAATTAAGTGTGGCTACTAGACTCATCCGATAGCCTTTGTGTTCCATACATCACCATTTTGTTCCTTTGGCAATAGTCTTGGTTTGTCCAACAATTAAATTTCCTTCCGGGGTCTTTCAACTTGTCACGTTCTCACGACCCTTTGGTACCTACACACATCGAAAGAGAACGATACCTTTGACCAAGGTTGTTAGGGGTGCTAAAAGTAATTACGTAACAATCCTCCCCTACTTTATTTTCGTATTCCACATTTTAGGAATTATGGCCACATTTGAATAATTCTATTTCACCATTAATCTTCATTATTAACTCATTATTTTCAAAATCAATGGTTCATTTAGACATATAAAAAAATGGCCTACCTAACAGAATGGGAATGTCTTGGTCCTCCTCGAAGTTAATGACAACAAAATCAACGAGGATTATAGGACCCCTAAATTTAACCAATACATCTTCGAGTACACCCTTGGGACGTACAAGAGACCTATCAGCTAATTGCAGTGTAATTGTCGTATTTCTCAGCTCCCTCAATTTGAGTTTTAAGTATATGAATAGGGGCATCAAATTTATGTTGGCCCCTAAGTCACAAAGGGCCTTGCTAAAATGTTTGTTCCCTAACTCGACGGGAATTATAAAACTTCCTGGATCTTTTAGCTTTGGGGGTATTTTTTGGGCAATTATGGCACTATAAGAAGCAACAATTTTTATTTGCTGACATTTCTTTAGCTTTTTATGTCTAGACATAATCTTCTTTAAGTATTTGGTATCTTATCAATAAACTCAAGCAGTGGCAAATTTACATTAAAGGATTTAAAATGATTTATAAAACTTACAAATTCTTCCTCATCCCTTCATTTCTTGTCCTCCAATCTTGATGGAAATGGTACATTCTTTTGCACTCGTTTCGAGCATGGAGTCTTTTTCGACTTCACTACCGGTTTAGATCTTTCTCTCGTATGGACTTTAACTTTCGGCTTATCATGGTTTTGGTCTTTCGGCTTATCATGGTTTTGGTCTTTCGGCTTAATCTCATCTTTCTCTTTTTTGGCTGGCTTTTCTAAGTTTACTATTTTAACACAACAGAGTACGATTGTATTTACATGCTCTTTTTCATCCTTTGGGGGGTTATTTTCGGTATTACTAAGAATACCCATGCCTATTTCGCTCTGCATCTTATTCAACATGCTCACAATATTACACATCTCTTCTTTTAGTTTAGCAACACCGGTATAAGTTTGTGTGCATTCAATCTTTACATGTTGAATGTCAGACCTCATGAGTTGCATCTTGTTTTCAATTCGGCCCAAGCGTTGACCACAACCAACATGGTCATTACCTATGGATATCTCTTAAAATCTTTGCAAATACGGTGGTTGATAAAGAGGGTTTTGTTGATTTGGGGTCAGGTTGCCACTACCTTGATTACCTCACCACTTTAGATTCGGATGGTCCTTCCAACCGAGGTCATAAGTGTTTGAATGGGGATTTCCACCCCTATTACCCAAGTAGTTCACTTCTTCCGATTAGGACTCTAAGTATGATGTGTAGCTTCGATCAACATCATTTATCAATGGCTTAACAGTGATTTCTAAACAATGTAATTTTTCCAAAATTTGTTGATAATTATCGTCTTCCTTTGACAACCTAAGCTGTTGACAGCTTCTGGCTATATAAAAAATGCTCTTTTAGCCACATGTATGAGTTCATCGCCATGTTCTCGATCAATTAATTGACTCACTTGTATGTATTGTTAATATAGGCCTCGACAGATGCGCCATCTAAGCTGGCTCTTAAGCTCCTATTCAATCAATTATAAAAAAAATTCAGTTGAAACCAATCTTGCATACCGTGGTGTAGGCATTTCCTAAGCAGCAAATTGAAATGTTCCCATGCTTCGTATAATGTCTCGCCTTCAAATAGCTTAAAATTACCATAGTTGCACCTTAATTGAATGGCTTGACTAATGGGGAAAATTTTGGGTAACAATTTCCTCTATAAATCGTCTCATGTTGTGATAAAACTCGACTCTTTGGGAATCGAGCCATTCATAGGTATTATCGCAAAGCGAGAATGGAAGCAACCGGATATGGGTTGTGTCATCAGTCACTCTGTTATATTTGAATGCGTCTCATAATTGTAGGAATCTTTGTAAATGCTTGTTCGGTTCTTCTATCATGTTGCCATGAAATTGGAAATTATTTTGTATCATTCAGATGGTGGCTGTCTTAATTTCAAAATTGTTTGTGTTATTTCCTGGCCTCTAGATAGGTACCGCGTACTCGCTCAATATCCTCTTTTTTTCGAGCCATCAGTGGCTCTCTTTAGAACTATAGTGGTGGTTCGATATTTTCTTCAAACAGTGGGTTTTCTCACAGCAAGTTAGCCACTACAAGTGGATTGTTTTGCATTTGCTGATAGGCTCACCTCAATATTCTCTCCAGTTCAGGATCTAGCTCGATTGGAATGGTTCCACTTTGAGTCATACATTGAAATAAAATAAAAGTTGAATCAAATAAACCAAAAATCAAATAAAATTGAAAATTTATATCTATAATCCTAAATTTTCCTATTTATCCTATCAAATGCATAAAATTAAATTTAAGTCTAATGTTGAAACCTCCTCGGCAATGGCACCAACATCTTAATCCTCGCTAGACATGAGAACGTTTGGACTGGAATTACTACAACAAATAACTATTTAATTAAAGAGTGGTGTCCACAACCATACATGTCAAATTGTAATATAGGTAAGAATGTTAGAACGAAACAGTCCGGGAAGCATTCCGAGCATCGTACCAAATAGAGGTTGAATTAAACTGAAATTAACTCTCTACACTAATAGGGCTAGATATTACTAATTCAAAATTATATTACAAAAAACCAAATTAAATTTGATTAATTAAATCAATAAAATTATCTAAAATAAAAATCAACCAATTAACAATCGAAATTTAATCCACTAAAATAGGTAGAATATCAACTCACTTCAATGCTCCTTATTAACTTCAGAACTCAAGTTTAATTGAGTTAGTTATTAATTAACTAGCCAGTTATTACCTTTCGGCCTCTAACTAATTAACTAATCGACCAATACATGTTTACCTCTCAACCTCACTTTCTTGACCAGGATAAATTATAATTTACTCAGTAAACTTGTCTCTCGATCTCGTTTATCCTAAATTACTATTTAGGGGCATCACTTTCTAGGGTTTAGTCGCATATAATTTAAACAAACTAACCCAAATTTCAACATTAATTCATCCGTTAATTAGTTACACATTTGTTCACTAATCTCCTTAAGAAAATTAGCTACTAATGGATCTAGATGCAATAAACCCTAAACTCATATTTAACATACAAAACACTAAATTAAATAAAAGTAGAGAATATAAAAATAAGTTTATTTTTATATCGATTTGTGCTCAGAAGTGAAATCTCCTTTAATAGTCGTGAAGATCACTTTGATTGCAATTGGAATCCACAAAGAAATAATGAAAAACTATAAAATTAAATCCTTGGATCGAAATTGAATCCAAGTTAAAAAAAAACAAAAAGTATTTAAAGGACTAATTTGAAAGAAAATAAGAACTAAAGTAAAACTCTAAAAATAACTAATTGTCTCACTTGGCCAAAGCCTCCTAAAATAAGACTTAGCATGCTTATTTATAGGGTTTATGATCTTACCTAATTAGGGTTGCTAAATAGTCCAAAACTCTGATTAATTTACATTGTGTGGACAAAAATACTCAAGCTTAATTTTCCTAATCGGCACTTAGTATCGTGACAGCATAGGACCAGTGTTGCGATACTTGTTAAACCTTATAATTTATGAACCCAATTAAGAGTGAGATAACGTATGTTAATTATGTTTTCGGTGCATCATGACAGCTTAATCTGTCACTCGACTAGTTACTTGGCAAATTAGGGTTTGGTGCATACTAACGTTCAAGCATCCGCCCGTTGGAGCCTAAGGAATTGATTGTAGGAGGTTCTCAGAAGGATAAATATTACAGCTAAGAGAGTGCGCACCTATGAATGGTGGTACACCCTAGAGTTTTTCTAAACACGAGGAGACTGTTAGGTGTTTGAGGAAATTGCATGAGGCTTAATTGTCTAGAAAACCTTGCCAAACAAGAGTCTCCGTCAAGATATTGTATGACCGACTTGTATGAGTATCGTTCAAATTGGATCTCATATTAGATTTGTTGGGAGTTTTTGGGATTCTGCAACAATAAAAGGCAGAGATCGGAGCAAAAGTAGAGTAGCAAAAATGAATGAGAGATTACTTGTACACTAAAACAAGCCAACTAGATAAGTCTTCATAAGCAGCATGGTTGGTCATTTCTCAACAAGAGTAAATTAGATTGATTTGATCTCTCCGTGACAGGTTAACAATAAGGATAATATTCCTTAGATTTTCTTTCATCTACCCTATATTTGGTAAGGAAATCAGGGGAATGAGATTAATTTTAAGGGAAATGGACACTTCAAATGGTTTTAGGCTATCTGTTTATTGTTTATGTTATTCTTTCTAACCTCAATAACCTCTTCTTTCTCTTCGATAAGGTCGAACTCAGATAGGTGAATCAATCTTCTAGTAAGTCTTACAGTTTTGCACATTATGACTATAAAAAGAAAGAGTGTTACAGGAAGGCACTGCATGAGGATCTCTTGTAGTTGAAATATTAGTAAAATGTCTGTAATAAAGATTCTAATGGAAATCTTATAACAGTTTAAGCAGTTGCTGTTGGGTTAGGAAGGATTATTGAAGCAGAAACTCTAGGTTGAGGTAAAGGTAGGTCTCTGGTGAGTCTCTAATCCTAACTCCTGCATGTTATGTAATTATGCGAATGCTTGTCTCTGAGAGGTATCTACAAATACGTAAATTAGGTGAATAATGTGCAGCATGGTACAAAGTTGTGTACTATAGGTATTGTTACTAGCGTGTGTGTAGTTCTTGTTTTATACTTTAATGTTATATGGATTCAGTGACTAACAATTTTTGAGTTATATAAAAAGATGAGAAAGAGATTAATTATGTAGCCTCCAATAGGGCAACTGTAATGTTAAGCGGACTGGCAGATCATGAGATAAATCTGTAGAAGTCCATGGCCATGGCATCATATGATAATACACCAAGAGGGCGAGAAGGTATAAGACCATGTGGGAGAAATCCATGTCATCCATTGAAATGGTCTGCCAAAACAATAAACACGGAACTCTTTAGAAATATTTTGTAGCTAATTCTCTGGAAAGCCTTTGTGGCAAATACTCTGAAAATCTATATGGCCACCTCTTTCTAAAAGCCTTTGTGGCGTGTTATCTCAGAAATTAGTGGAATGAATTCTATAATATCAAAAGGAGAGATGCTTTTAGAACCAAGTACGGACATTACGAATTTCTTGTTATGCCTTTTGGTTTGACCAATGCACTTGCTGTGTTTATGGATTTGATTAACAGAATTTTCCAACCGTATTTAGACAGATTTGTTGTTGTGTTCATTGATGACATATTGATTTATTCTTGAGATGAAATAGAGTATGCCTAGCATTTGAGAATAGTTTTATATACTTTATGCGTAAAATAGTTGTTTGCTAAGTTTAGCAAATGTGAGTTCTGACTCTGGGAAGTTGGATTTTTGGGACACGTATCGACAGACGGTATTAGAGTTGATCTAAGTAAAATAACAAATATAATCGACTAAAAGCCTCTGAAAAATGTTCCATAAGTCAAAAGTTTCCTGGGTTTAGCCTATTATTATCAGAGATTTGTTAAAAGATTTTCGATAATTGCTACGTCGTTGACGAAACTGCTTCAGAAAGATGTTATGTTTGAATGGTTTAAAAGGTGTCAGCAAAGCTTTGATCAGTTGAAAGCATTGTTAATCAAAGCCCCTATGTTGGTTCAGCCAGAGTCTGGTAAGGAATTCGTGATTTATAGCTATGCTTCATTGAATGGTTTAGGTTGTGTTTGGATGCAAGAAGGCAAAGTGGTAGCTTATGCTTCACGATAGTTGAAACCACATGAGAAGAATTACTTGACTCGTGATTTAGAGCTTGCAGCTATTGTGTTTGATTTAAAATTTTGGTGACATCATTTGTACGGAGAAAAATGTCATATCTTCATAGATCCCAAAATTTTGAAATATTTGATGACACAGAAAAATTTAAACTTGAGACAACGTAGATGGCTTGAATTACTGAAAGATTACGATTTGATCATTGACTATCACCTGAGAAAAGCTAATGTCATTGCTGATGCTCTTAATAGAAAATCATTGTTTGCTTTAAGAGCTTTGAACATACGGTTGACGTTGATTGATGATGGTTCTATATTAGTTTAATTAAAAGCTAGATCGACATTCCTGCAACAAACTTGTGAAGCACATAAAAATGACTCAGAGTTAATTGCTAAATGGAAACAGATTGAATCGACACCTGATTCAGACTTTCATGCTAGTTCAAATGGAAGTTTGTATTTTAGAAATAGAATTTGTGTTCTGAGAAATCCGTATGTTATTCAAACAATTTTATGGGAAGCTCACAGAAGTAGCATATCGATTCATCCTGGTAGCAATAAAATGTACAGTTATTTGAAACAGATGTACTAGTGGCCAGGTATGAAAAGAGAGATTTCAGAGTTCGTATCAAAATTTTTGATCTATCAACAAGTTAAAGCCGAGCATCAGGTACCTTCTGGTTTATTACAACTTCTGATGATTCTAGAATAGAAATGGGAATGTGTTATAATAGATTTTGTATCGGGATTGCCTCTATCTCCGAGAAAGAAAGATATTGTATGGGTTATCATAGATCATTTGACGAAATTCGCATATTTCATTCCAGTGCGTACGGATTATTCACTTGAGAAATTGGGCAGAATTGTATGTTTCTAAGATTGTTAGATAGCACGGTGTGCCGGTATCTATTATCTCTGATAGGGATCCACGATTTACTTCTCGATTCTGGAGTAAATTACACGAAGCTCTGGGCACTCAATTGCATTTCAGTACAACGTTTCATCCACAGACTAATTGTTAATCTAAGTGAGTGATTCAGATACTCGAAAATATGCTGTAATGTTGTGTTTTAGAGTTCGAAGGTAACTGGGAGAAATATATTCCGTTGGTTGAATTTTCCTATAATAACAATTATCAGGCAAACATTAAAATGGCACTGTACGAAGCTTTATATTGTCAAAAATGTCAAACTCTGTTATATTAGATTGAGCTGAGCAGAAAAAGTTATACGGTATTGATTTAATTCTAGAAACCGAAAAAAGTCCAAGTAATACATGATAGCTTGAAAGCTGTTTTTGATCGTAAGGAA
The DNA here is from genome assembly GCA_025698465.1 of Gossypium longicalyx. Lineage (NCBI taxonomy): Eukaryota > Viridiplantae > Streptophyta > Magnoliopsida > Malvales > Malvaceae > Gossypium > Gossypium longicalyx. Next base: position 48,653,627 of record CM046995.1, read on the forward strand.
TCCTATGCGGATTTGAAAAGAAAAGATATAGAATTCCAAGTTAGCAACAAAGTATTTCTAAAAGTATTACATTGGAGAAAAGTTCTCCGTTTTGGCCGAAAAAGGAAGCTTAATCCACGATTCATTGGTCATATGAGATCATTAAGAGGATTGACCAGTTGTTTATCGATTGGCTTTACTGTCAGAATTAGAGAAAATTCATAACGTGTTCCATATATCGATATTACGACGGTATTGATCAGACTCTTCACATGTGATTTCACTAGTCGATATTAAGATTCAGCCAGATATGTCGTATAGCAAAGAACCGATCAGAATATTAGCTTGGGAAGTTATAGAGTTAAGAAATAAAAGAATAACTTTAGTTAAAGATTTCTGGCAACGTCACGGAATTGAAGAAGCTACCTAAGAACCGGAAGAAGCTATGAAAGTGCAATACCCGAACCTATTTTCTGGAAAGATATTTAGGGACAAAAATTTCTTTATGGGGGGAAAGTTGTAACAGCCCGTTTTTAGTGATGTCAGAAATAGTGGTTTCGAGACCACAATTTCGGCGAGTAAAATTATTATTTTATTATTTATTTAATGTCTATGGGATTATATTAAGGACATATTAAAATTTCGTTAACATTTTTTGAAGTTTACATAATTAATTAAGTGAAAAGGACTAAATCATAAAAGGTGAAAAAGTTGAGTTCCATTTTTTAAAGGGGTCAAATGGCTATTGAAAGGAAATTTAAAGGATATAGATAGTAATTATACCACCCTTAATGTTAGTGGACGAATATGGACATGATTTAGTTGATTTTAAAGTTTATAACCAAGGTTAAAATGGTAATTTAATCAATTAACTTAAACTAAAATAAGATAAAATTTGTATCATCTTCCCTAAATAATTTTCCACCAAAATTGAAGAGGAAAAAGACACCATTTATGTCTTTGAAGGTTCAGTCAAGCATAGTTCATGCATGTTGGTGTTTTAAGGTTAGTTTTTAGTGATTTTTATGTTTTTGTGATTGTTTTAGCTTAATCTAGATATCCCGGAGGTTAATTTGTAAAAATTTTAAAGGTTGAAGGAATTACCATGGATGTTTTTTAATGTGTTTTGATGTTAGTTGATAGATTATGAATATTGGTTGTAAAGTAAACAAGTTTTTTTCAATGATTTTTGATGAATTTTGGAATTAGGGATTAAATTGTTAAAAGTGTAAACCTATGGGTTTGTTGTGAATTTTCATAAATATGAGTTGCTTTAAGGTCCATTCCATCATAGGTTAAGTTGAATTTAGATTAAAATGGTTAGATTTTAAGTTATAAGCTTAAGGACTAGATTGTGAAAAGTTAAATTATTAGGGGCAAATTGGTAATTTTACATAAATATGAATTATGGATTGAATTGAATTGAATTATATAAGTGCTTAATTAAATGAAAATATTTATTTAAATCAAGATGAAGCACATACGAACTTAGATCGAGGAAAAGCAAAAGTTTCGGATTAGCTCGACTAAACTACTACTCCCCTAACTATCGAGGTAAGTTCGTATGAACGATAAACATTTTAATGTTTACTATGTTATTTTTAATGTAAATGGGTTGATATATAAAATTATCAATGCTACGATGAATTGACAGATATTGAGTCCCAATTGAACCTTAAGAATTCTTAGGATACAAATGACATGTCATTAGGGATTTCATGTTTCGGGTGTTGGTCTTGAATGTCCTACCGATGGCTGAGGTCCTGAATTTTTTACGGATTCTCCATAGCTCGTCTAAGCAACATCATGTAGCTTACATTTTGACCCACAGCTTGTGTGAGCAGGCCCATTTCACAACTCGTGTGAGCAATGATGTAAATGAAATGTTACAGTTATATGTAAAGGTGCACTTCGTGTGAGCTTTCCCAAGCATCTGAGGTAATTTTAGATGGTTCAACTGGTATGAAAAGGAAAACGAAATGGTAAGTATGAAAATGGATTGAATCATGATTTAGTGAAAGGATTTATGAACTAAATGATGTTGTACATATGGAAATTTACATATCTTATGGTTGATTTCAATTATGTTATGGATAGATATACTAACTTGTGAGTCGGCGATGTTGATTAGGTTTTGCTAAGCTTATGGAATTGGTGTTGAATTGTGTTTAATCTACGTAATGTATTATTAAAATAGTAAGTTATGTTTATGGTTTACACTAGCTTACTAAGCATGCGTTTCTTACATAGTTTCTTTTCTTTGTTTTATAGATTATCGAAAGCTCGATTTGGATTGAAGCTTGTTAGAGACCTATTGCACTATCCGACAATCAATTCGGTAGTTTTTGAGCATTTTGGTCAAGGTTTATAATGGCATGTATAGGATGTTTTGTAATGGAATTTAGTGAATGTGTAAATGGTAATTTGATATGTTTGTGCCTGGATGTTTATGTATGGTTGATGGGTTGTAATGCTTGTTAAGTCCCTCTGAGCACTTTTAGATAATTGATGTGCATGGTCATATGGTATGTTGATGTTGGCTTGGAAATGCTCATTTGTGATGTGTTTTAGGCACATAATGGAGTTAGGTTGTTATGTATGAAATGAGGCAATATTGGCATGTTTTGGTAATTGATGTTTGGATGCAATTGTGGTACCTTTGAATGGCATATTGGTTAGGTGAATTAGGATAATTGAAATGGAATGTGTATATATGTTTAAATAATGTTTAAACTCCTTGATTGTGTGCCCAAATGGATTGGTTTATTATGTATGAATTGGGTATAAAATGGCTTGATTTTAGGTATATTTTGGGTTCACACGGCCTAAGACACGGGCTTTAACACAGCCCTATGAGGCACACGGCCTGGAGACATAGTCGTGTTTCATCTAAAGATTTTCTTAAGGTTCAAGTCAGTGAGTTACACGGCCTAACACACAGCTTGACACACGGGCGTGTGACCCTACTCAGTGAGTTACATAAGTGAGGACTAAACACAACATCTATAGGTATTAAATTTCATTGCAAAATTTATTAAGATAAAAGTATTAGATGACTTTTTATAGTTACCCACAAGAATTATGAAAATGAATTTAATAATTTTTATCAAAAGGATAGTAAATAATTATACTATAAAATGGATATAATTGAATTAAAAATTTAACCCGCATGCAATTTTTATGACTCTAGATTCAATATTTACATAATTTGCATTGGTAAATTATGATTTATGTTTGCCTCAATTTTTTTTGTTAAGCATGTATGTTCATTCATTTTGCAGTTTTACAACCTGTGAATATGTCTGATAATAAGTAGATATCCCTAAATTAACTAGTGAGAACTTTAAGTTCTAGAAGGAAAGTATTCTTCTCCAATTTGGGTGCTTGGATATTTACTATGCCATAAGGAAATCTGAACCACATATTACTGAAACCAACACTCAGGTTGATCTTGTTCTGTACGAAAAATGGGATCGATCTAATCGCTTAAGTATCATGTTCATAAAGAGTAACGTTCCTGCTAATGTTCGTGGCTTAATTGAGCATTATAAAAATGTCCAAGAATTATAAACGACTATTGAAAAATAGTTCAAAACTTCTAAAAAGTCATTAGCTAGCACCCTAATCATGAAGTTCACATCAAATAAGCTCACTATCGTGAAAGGTGTACGTGATCACATCAACAAGATGAGAGATTTAGCAGCTCGACTAAAAGTACTTGAGGTTGAAATGTTTGAATCTTTCTTGGTGCACTTTATATTGTACACTCTTCCACCTCAGTATGGGCCATTTAAGATCTCATATAACACAAATAAGGAGAAGTGGTTTATTAATGAGCTTTTGACCACGTGTGATCAGGAAGAGGCTAAACTCATATTGGAGATGGGAGAGAGTGCACTGACAATTACTCAAGGAAAGAAGACGGTCCAAGTCAAGCAAACGGGGAAGGCCAAAATGCAACCCCAAACCAACATAAAGAAAGAATCCTAGTGGTTTTTTTTTTGTGAAAAGAAAGGACACTTAAAGAAGGATTGTGTCAAGTTTAAGAGATGGCTTGAAAAGAAAGGTAAATCAATCTCATTTGTTTGCTTTGAGTCAAATATGGTTGATGTTAGTTATAACACATGGTAGATTGATTCCGATTCTACAATCTATATCTCAAATTCCTTACAGGGATTAAGAAACCTGAGGGAACCAATGGGAGCTAAGCAAAACATCTATTCAAGAAATAAGAACGAGTCGCATGTGGAAGCAATTTGAACATGTGAATTAGTGCTTAGGAGTGGTTTTGTTTTAATTTTAGAAAAAGGCCTTTTATATTCCTAGTTTTTCTAGAAATTTAGTTTTTGTTTTAAGACTTGCACCATTTGGGTATTGTTTTAGTTTTTCAAAAATTAGTTTCAGTTTATTTTATAAATCTGAACTTGTTGGAAATAGTGTTTTATTTGATGGTCTTTCTTCTCTTAATTTGCAAAATAATGGCACTTATAATGTCTAAACATTGTGTTATAAATGAAGATTCCTTTATTTTATGGCACTAGAGATTAAGACACATCTCCATTGAAAGGATTAAAATATTAGTAAATGATGGGGTACTTAGCACTTTAGATTTTAATGACTCTAGTACTTGTATAGACTGCATTAAGGGCAAGCAAACTAACAAGTCAAAGAAAGGTGCCAAGAGGAGTTTGACCATATTGGAAATCATCCATTCTGATATATGTTCCCTAGATATTGATGTGCAAGGTTAGAAATACTTCGTCACTTTTATAGATGATTACTTACGATACATGTATCTCTACATGCTTTATCACAAGAGTGAAGCATTAAAAGCCTTTAGAATTTTCAAGGCTGAAGTAGAGAAACAATGCGGTAAGCAAATCAAAATTATGTTAGATACACTGAGGATGGACAAGCATTTTTTCCATTTGCAAATTTTCTTCAAAATAACGATATAGTTGGCCAATACACCATGCTAGACTCATCTGACCAGAATGGAGTTGCAGAAAAAAGAAACCAAAATTTAATGGATATAATGTGAAGTATGCTTAGTATCTCTAAATTGCCTAAGTCCTTTTGGGTTGAAGCTCTCAAAATGAATATGTATATATTAAATTGAGTTTCAACTAAAGCTGTCCAAAAGATACCTTTTGAGTTGTTCAAAGGTTGGAAACCAAGTTTGTGATATATACATGTTTGGGGATGCTCGTTTGAAGTAAGAGTTTATAACCCATAAGAAAAGAAACTAGAACTAAGGACCATTAGTGGGAATTTTATTAGATATGTTGAAAGGTCTAAAAGATACAAATTCTATTGTTCATCTTATAGCACTAGATTTGTGAAATCAAGAAATGCAAAATGTCTTGAGAATGACTCAATTAGTGAGAAAGATCTGTCTTGGGACACGATTCCCGTAGGTTAATCTTCCACTTTAGGTGAAAGATTGGTTATCATACATAACACCTCTCAAGCTTAATTGGGTGTTGAACAACCAATCATTGAAAATCCACAAGCTGCTGAAAACACTCCAGTAGATCAAGCTATTCAAAAAAATCTGAAAATTATTAAACAACCTGTTGAACAACATGATGCACAAGAAAATGTTGGTTCAACATTGAGGAGATCTACTAGAGTAAGAAAATAAACAATTTCTCGTGACTATATTGTGAATCTGTAAGAGTCTGACTATAATATTGGAGCTGAGAATGAACCCGAGTCATTTTCACAAGTCATGAGTTGCAAAGAGGTAGAATTATGGTACAATGTTATGAAAGAAAGATGAATTCCATGAAAAGTAACGATGTTTAGGATCTTGTGTCATTGCCTGAAGTCATAAAAAACATTAGATGTAAATGGGTCTTCAAAATAAAAAAGAGACTCAATGGGAAACATAGAAAGATATAAAGTTGACTTGTTGCGAAAAGATTCACTTAGCGGGAAGGGATCGATTATATTGAGAATTTTAGTCCTGTATCTAAGAAAGATTCCTTTTTCAATGTGTTAGCATTAGTAGCTCATTTTGACCTTGAGTTGCAACAAATTGATGTAAAAACCGCCTTTCTTAATGGTGACCTAAAGGAAGAGGTATACATGAAACAACCTGAAGGATCCTCCTCCAGTGATGGTGAAAACTTGGTATACAAATTGAAGAAGTCTATATATGGATTAAAACAAGCCTCCCGATAGTGATATTTAAAATTCCATAAAGTTATCTCTTTGTTTGGTTTTGTTGAGAATATCATGGATCAATGCATATACCAGAAGGTCAATAGGAGTAAAATATATTTCTTTATTCTATATGTGTACGACATTTTACTTACAACAAATGATAAGGGTATGCTACATGAAGTGAAACAATTTTTTTCTAAAAATTTTGGTATGAAAGATATGGGTGATAAGTCTTATGTCATTGGCATTAAGATTTAGACATCGTGGTATTTTAGGTCTATCTCAAGAAACCTATATCAACAAAGTTTTAGAAAGATTTTGGATGAAAGATTGTTCATCGAGTGTTGCTTTGATCGTGAAAAGTGATAAGTCCAATTTGAATCAGTGCCCGAAGAACAAATTTGAGAGGGAGCAAATGACCAACATTCTATATGCTTCTATTGTTGAAAACTTGATGTATGCTCAAGTCTATACAAGACCTGACATTACATTTGTAGTTAGAATGGTGCGAAGATATCAGAGTAATCCAAGTATTGGCCACTAGAGAGCTACAAAGAAAGTTTTGAGACATCTTAAAGGGACAAAAGATTACATGCTTATGTACAAACGATCAGACAATTTGGAGGTGATTGACTACTCTAATTCAGACTTTTTTGGCTGTGTTTATTCACGTAAATCAACATTAGTTTACATATTTATGTTTGTTGATGGATCTATTCTTAGAGGAGCTTCAACCATACCTTAACTGCTATTCCACTATGGAGGTTGAGCTTGTTTCATGTTTTGAGGCTACCTTACATGGAGTATGGTTGAAGAGTTTTATATTTGGGCTTAGCCTTATGGATTGGATTTCTAGGTCGTTAATGATATATTGTGACAATTCAGCTGCTGTCTTTATGGCTAAGGACAACAAAAGTGGAAGTCAAAGTAAACATGTCGACATTAAGTATATAGCCATAAGGAACGTGTTAAAGAAAAGAAACTGGTCATTGAGCACATTAACACTGAGCAAATGTTAGCTGATCGTTTGACTAAAGGCATACCACCACACAAATTTAAGGATCATATTGCCACTATGGGAATTGTTCCCACCTTGTAAATTTTTGTTATAAGAATAATTATTGTAATAGTTCGTTTCAGTGAAATTGGAACAATAGTTCTGGGACCAAAAAATTGAATTCAAAAAAAATATTTTATTATTATTTTATGGTCTACAACATGATAGTATTACCGAATAAAATTTTCGTTAAGAAATTTTACCATTTACATGCTTAATTTGATAAAAAGGACTAAATCGCGTAAAGTCCAAAAGTTGAGTTCTAATAGCTAAAGGTATTAAATAGCTATAGAACTTAAAACTGGAGGTACTTGTATGGTAATTAGCCCATTAAGGTTGTTAGTGGATGAGCATGGTTTGTTATTATTGAAATTTTGATTAGTTTTTAAGGTTAATTTAGTAAATAGGTAATAAATGATAAATTAAAACAAAACAAATCTATCATCATTTTCTATCATCTTCTTCCACCAATTTTTCATAAGAAAAGAATCCATTTTTTTTAGCAAAATTCGGCCAAGCTTATATTGCCCAATTAGGTATGATTTTTGTCTTGGTTTTAATTATTTCTACGTTTCCAGGATTGTTGTAGCTTAATCTAGCTAGCTCGGGGACTAATTTGTAAATTTTTTAAACTATTAGGGTTTTTCCATTGATGAGTATGCTTTATTTTTGAAATTTGATGGTAGAAAATGAATGGTTGTTGTTAGATAAATAACTTTTGTAAAGGAATTTTTGATAAAATTGTCAAATAGGGATTGAATTGAAAAATAGAGAAAATTATGTGGTGAAATTGTGAATTTATGAAATATATGGGCTGCTATTAGTATGTATAGAAGTTGGCTAGGATTGGGTAAAGGAAAATTTGCATGAATTTCATTTTTCGAGCCTAAGAACTAAATTGCAAAGAAATTAAAAATATAGGGGCTAAATGGTAATTTTTCCAAAAATATGTTTTGGATTAAATTGAATGAATTATATGTTGAAATGAGTTAAACTTATCTGTATAGATCTAGTTAGACCTCGTACGGAGTTAGATAGGGGCAAAGAGAGTCTCGGAATAATCGTCTCCGTATCTACGTATACTCGTTGAGATAAGTTCGTGTGATTAAATCGTGATTATATGTTTTATTTTGAAATATGTATGAATTATAAATTTGCTACATGTATACACGGTTGCATATCCAACTATATATGACTACCGAGCCCTGTTTAAACCTTAGGAATACGTAGGATACAAATGATATGTCATTAGGGTTACCGACTTCAGCTCATGAGAACTTATCGATTCTCATCTCGTATAAGCTTACCGTTATTCAGCTCACATGAACTTACCATTACTCAGCTCGTATGAGCTTACCGATTACAGCTAGTAAGAGCATACCGATTCAGAGCTCGTATGAGCATACATGTACAGGAATTGATAGATAACAATTCAGTACACCTTGTGTGTGCTACCCGAGTATCCAACAATATTCTAAATGATTCAACAGGCATAGTTCTGTTGTGACATTTTATGAGTTCAATACGAGCTACTACAGGTATTTACATGAAATACATGGAAATGGTGTTATATGATACATTAATATATGAACTGGATGATACATGTATAGGCAACTTGAATAATTGTTGAGTCCATCCATGTGTATTGGCTATTATATGTGTTTCACATGACTAACATGTTGGTGAATATGTGTTTAGGCATTTGGCCAATTTTGGCTGGGATATGCTATGTTTACTTATCTTAATTTTGATCAAATGGTAAGTTAAATTCTATGTTTTACGAACTTATTAAGCTTAAATGCTTATTCTGTGTTATTTTTCGTGTTTTATAGTGAATCAAAAGTTCTTTCGGGTTGGAAGCTTGTCGGAGCTATATCACACTATCCATCGACTCTTTTGGTACTTTTTGATGTTTAATTTTGGTTATAATGGCATGTATAGGTTATTTTTGGCTAATGTTAGCCTATATCTGTTTTGTTGAGATTGGCCACTTATTTGGCTTATGATTTGGCACATTTTGGTCTATGCATACTTGCCTTTTATGGTTGATGTGTAGCTTGATTAATGGTTGAATGATGAAAGGTAAATTGGTAGTTGAATATCCTTATGATATATGTTTTATAATTTGGAATGATTTGGTGCTTTGTTATGGAAAGCATATATGTATATTGATGCTAGTTTGGAATGGCTTATTTGGTACCATTTAAGAAATTTGGTATGTTTTAATAGGTAGGCTAGTGGCATGAAATGATGCAAAATGGCTTGGTAAATTATTGGCTTATTTGGTTTAATGGTGTACATGATTATACATGTTTACAATTGTCATTTTAGGTGCCGAAGGGCATATTGGTTATATGTGAATATACTACATGTTTAAGGCTTGATTTTGTTTGTTTTAGATGCCTTAATATGACTTGTTTATATGCACAATGTTGAGTGTAGGTAGATGCCAAGATGGGTGAGAAATGTGGCTTGTAAATGGCCTATTTTCGTCCACACGAACAGAGACACAGACGTGTGTCTCAGTCGTGTGTGACACACGGCCAGGTGACATGGCCGTGTGTCCCCTGTAGGTTTCAAAGGGTTGCAAGTCAGGCTATTACACGGCCTAGCACACAGCCTAGCACACGGACGTGTGAGGTTACTTCGAAGGGTACACGGCCTAGCACACGGGCACGTGGCTTGGTTGTATGGCCCAAGTTAGTGAGTTACACAGGTACGGACAAGGGTTGGGACATGGCCGTGTGTCCCTATTTTGAATGCCCACACGGCCTAAGACATGGGCATGCCATACGACCATGTGACTGTTGCAGCTTTGAAAATTTTCAACGTTTTTTGAAAAATTCTATGAGTTTCTGATTTAGTCCCGACTTGTTTCTAACGTGTATTTAGGGCGTTGAGAGCTTATATAAGGGACAGTATGTATGATTTTGTTTAATTTTGATATGAATATTGATATGATATAAAATGTTTGGAATTTTTGTCTGTTTGATCTGTAAACTCCAGTAATGCTCTGTAACCTTATTTTAGCAACGGATACGGGCTAGATGTGTTACAATTATAAAGAAACTTTATTAAGTTGATGTTTCTCATATTTTGTGCGCACATTAATTTGATTATTTTAAAAAATATCACTAAAGTTTGGACCTGGAATAAACATTGGGTTTATTCATTAAAAAATTTGGGCTAAAGCATTAAAACGTGATATATTGTGATATATGGAAGATACTACTCAAATTCTAAGAGAAAATTATTGGAAAAAATGAGTTTGGAAAACGCAGTGGAAAATAAATTTAAGGAAAAACCAGAGTTTTAATTTTTTTCCAAAACAAGATCTTGGTTGTGATATCTAAAGTAACAAACACTTAATCAAATTTTTACCTTTTTTATTCGTCTAGGATGAACACTTCGATTGAGTAGTATTCTCTGCTATCCTCAAGCTCACGTCTGTCGAGTGTGGGCTAGCTTCGGATCAGAAAATTTTTCAAAAAAATTATTAGTTGGGTAATTTTGTAATTTCTCTAAACTTTTGGGTCAAGTTATAAATCAGAAAAATATCTCTAGAATTTTTTTGGAATAATCTCTTCAGAGAATTTTCTCTTTACAACTTTCTCTTGAATTCAAGTGTGTGTAAATAATTACCCAATGCTCTCTTTATATAGAGGGAGTTTAGAGAGTTCAACTATGATTACACTTAATCACTTTAATATTAAATTAATATAATATTTTATAAATATTAGATTAAATTTAATATTAAATATTATTATAATAATATAATGTTTATCTACAAGATAAACATTAAATTAAATTTAATATTAAGATAATCACTTTAATATTAAATTAATAAAATACTATTAAGATAAGTATTAAATTAAATTAAATATTAAATTATTAAAATAATATTATTTTTGGAATAATTAATCTGAAATCAAATTCTTTGGTAGAGTCCCGGTACGAGTTTAACTCTTCCACTACTTAACCATCGATTACCAATCACCATAACAACCATTGACATCGCCGTGTCTGGTGATACAAGTGCGACACCTTACGACACCCCGAGTCAGTTCGGTTGTTGTCGATTCGGTCCAGGTCAATGATGACTCGACTGGTCAGGTCTAGCCACCGATTGGACCGTCGGTCCGATTTCACATATCAGGCTCAGTTCGACCAGTTTTGGGGCCTTCTTCTTGGTTTTGGGCTCCCGGGCCCAATTTACGATCTTAGGTCCAATTTTCAAGTTCAATTACCCATTGGGCCAATTGTTTGACTTGAAAATTAACTTCCAAAAATATCATTTTAATTTTAATTTATTTGATTAATTTAATTTTACTTTATCAAAATTAATTTTTCCAAAAATCACTTAGAGTTTCCAAATTAATTTTTCAAGAAAATTCTTTAATCAAATTCTCTAGTTGAACAATTCTTATAACCACCTAATTTAATTCCACATCGAATAAATCGACTCAATTATAATTTTCTTCTAATTCAAATGTAGTCTGATCGAGCTTTTGTTGAGCTAGCAGAGGGACCAATCGAGCATATACAATTAGGCTCTAGTGATTGTAATTATGACGAGAAGTATCGTTCCGATAATTCGCAATTACTTAATCATGGAGTCAGTCCACAAGAAGTACCATGATTGAAAACTCCTTATCATATACTCTTTATGAAAGTAATTCATCCAACTGCTTTTTCCAATGACCTCGTCATGTGAGTGTTACCCTCATATGATATCTTTGATTCCTTTGAGTTAAATCCGTTCACTTAATACAATCTTGTTTTATCTCATTGTCACCATTGTGTCTTCTTAATGATTAATATGATCACTACCAATAAATGACTGTGATAAATTGCTCGTTCAAGAATAAGTAACCCGTGGCCTCGTTCTATATTTATCAATCTACACAATGCCAATGAGAGAATATCATTAACTCTTTAATTGAGCTATGAATTTCATTATTGTTAGTAAAGCCATGTCATACACAAGTCATGTGTCCAACATACCAGCTATGGGCTCGATCATCTTTAGAGCATAAGCCTCCACTTATATCAAAATACATGAGTTGCATATGCGTGGTCAGTGACTAAATTAGGATTTAGGTAAATCACACCATGAATGTCACAAGTGAATTAATTCACAAAAGAATTCAGAATTAATTCATCTTGGGTCTAGTCCAATGTATCATTCTATCAATGAATACATCTATGTCTCTACTCGTGGAGTCAACTGCTCCGATAGCCAAGACTAGTCATTTCCCTAATTGGAATTACAGACGACATAATAATCCTTTTCAGTATTTGAATCAAATGTTCACTTTAATTCTTTTACGGGATTATGGACTCATTTAGATTATTTAATGAAGTAAGATGTCTTTCTTACAATGTAAACGTTCTTTATAATGTCATTTATCTTCAGTTTAAACTTTAGATAATTAATGAGCTAATATTTGTTTGTTACAATTTCGCTATGCATGCAAAATATAAAAGACTGAAAATACAAAAGGCATAATAGTGAAATGTGAAATTAACTTTATTTATTTATTCATCGTTCAAATAAATAGAAATGGTTACATGTTTACTACAATATGGACACATTTCCCAAAAAAATAACATCATGATTCATGCATTATGTTTCGTCTTTAAGTATTCATGGGCAATACGAACCAAGTGGGAAAATGTTGGAACTGTTGTGGTTCAGGGGCCATTCCCACGTTTCCCCTGCCCCCCACTTTCATGTTCCATGGTGGTTAGTGGAAACTACCTTTGTATGTGTGATAGTGGGACATGTAGTTAGTGATTTTTTATAGGGAACCACCACTATAAATACCAACTAGCTTAAGGTCCTTAAGTACTAAAAACAAAAAAGGCAATTCCATTTTAAAGATAAGGAGTTATACACCATCTAGTGAGGTTTTCGAGTGCTTAGAAGACTTTGGCGATTTTTAGTTTTTTCAGTTTTCGTACAGCTGAATTCAACGTCCTCATCGATGATTTGACGTGCTTGATTGTGGTGCCACAACATTTGAATTTTGGCATTTGATTCAGGAAATGGCTAAAGGTATTTATGTTTGATCTTTTCCGTTACACTAAACTGTTATCTATGCTAATAGAAATCATGTAAGTTTTTTTACTGGTATGATTTGCCTATGAGTCCTCATGCAAAGACTGTCATCGTTAGGCTATTAAGAAGAGTGATAGGGATGGAGAGGGAAAGAAGGAATGAGCTTTTGACTTGGATGGTTGCTATTTTTGTTGTTTTATTGTGTTGGGTGATTTGGTAAAGGAAATAGCCATGGAAATAGAGGATTTTTGAGGGGGCTTTCTTTCAATTGTTTACTGTTAGTATCAATTTGGTTCTTTTAACTGAAATCTCACAAGAACACTAAAGAAAATGGGTTCTTTTTGTCTGTCTTCTTTAGTACACCTTATTAGGTTTTTTCACGATTACAAAAAATAGAAATTTGGGATTTTTTTTGCCTAAATTACTTTACTTATTGAAATTCCAAAAAGCATTAAAGCAATATTCTTTTTTCATTTTATTTATATTTTTATTTCACTTTTGGAATTTTGAAAAATTAGGTGGAAAAAACATAAATTCATGTCAACATTATCGCTTGTGTATTAACAGTGGGTGACTACAATATTTAATTTTGTAGTTTAGCGATCAAAATAGAACAAATTAAAAGTTAAGTGACCAAAATAAAACGTGATCAATACTTTAATGACTATTTTTGTACTTTACCCTTAAATTTTTTAGTTTTCTTTTTTTTAATCCCTATTATTATTAAGAAACATAAATAGATATACTATGTTGGCAAAACTACGTGAGTTACGTGTCCATGTGTTAGCTTTTGATTGGTTAAAATTGCCATTTCAAGCTTTTTTTAAAAATAGAAACGATCAAGAGGCTAATTTTGGTGATGGAATGAAAATAGAGAGAGTACAGTAACTGAAAAATAGTAAAATGATTAAATTTGGAATTTTCCTATAATACAAGGATAAAAAATTATATGAAGCCTAAAATTTTTTAAATATGATAAACTAATTTTCAATTTTTACCAAAACATACCAACTATAACTTCTTTTGACCATACTAATGGTGAATATTGTTGATAGTCGAAATAATACTACTTGAATCCAATTGAAAATATTATTAAAAATGAAAAATTAATGACTAATAAGTGTTGAACGCAATGGTAAGTCAAGTTGTATTTTCAAATCAAAACACAAGTTCAAACATTTGAGACAATATTGTTGGAAATGGTAGCCACGAACCCCAAACATGTTTAATAAAACAGACATGTAAAATACCAAAAAAGAATTAATTATAGTTTTAATGGTAATCATAGTTTCATCTTTTATTTTCATTACAAATTCTAAAACAATTCCCTTCATCACGAGTGTTGTTCAAAGAAATAAATACTTGACCATAAAATGTATTCTATTTTTATAAGTAGAGATCAAAACCTTAACTATATAATTAAAAGATAAAAATATTAACGACCGTATCATATCTCATAATTGATATATATATATTCACACATATATATATATATACATATATCCTATAAATTTTCTTCATATATAAATATAAAAAATTTATGTTGATATAAATGGACAAACATGGCAGCAATGTCCATTTTCTCAATAAAAGTCATTTGTAGTATAAAAGGAAAAAATAGGAGCAATAACTTTAATTAGATGGAGGGATGTTACAACACGAAGTTCATTGTTGTGGAACTTGAAACCAACTAAAACCACTGTTCAATTGAGGGACCATTTTTGGGGGGCATAAAATTACATGCAAATACAAAAACACTAGGAGAAGATGTTACTTGTCACTTGTCAATATTGATTTACAAATTGAAAATGACTTCTAGACTTTCATTAATTCTAATTTTGGGAGAACATTTAAATGACTCTCACCAATTTCTATAGTATCAAATAATTTTTTTTTTAATCTTTTGAGATTGTTTTTTTTTCAAATTATTCACACACTTTTTTTAAATATATATTAATAAATTATTCAAGTTATTCAAATAGAGTATGAAATATGATGATTGAATTGTTAAAATATTAATGATATAAAAAATTACAGAAATATATAAAATTACTTAAGTTATTATACCGGTATAAGTGAATCCCTCTCCAATAAAAAAATTAGTACTAACAAATTAATTAATATAATTATATCCATCTGATTAATTAAAAATATAAAAAAATCAAGCTAAAACTAATAAATTGTGTACAATTAAAAGTAAGAGTGTTACTGGATTTATTTCATTAAATTAAAATTTTCACTAGGACCAAATTAAAAACTTTTGGAGAGACCAAATATAAAGTTTTTAGAAAATAAATTTAAAAAAAAAAGAAAAAAAAAAAGAAAGAAGAAGAAGCAATTTTACCTTATAGGACCAAGGCGTTTGTCCCTCAACTACATGCCTGATTACCTCTTTTTTTGTAATTGTAATTGTAATTATAACATAAAAGAGCCATGTTTAGATTAAATTATTAGGCAATAAATGACAAAGTCTGTCAACCATAATGCTTTAATTGAAGTTGTAATTTTTCAAATCATGACCTTTTACGGGCTTTAAGCCTCCACCACTTTCATGGGGCCCTTTATTTATGTCCAAATCTATTACAGCTTTTTGTACCAAATAATTAAATTCAGATTTTACAAATATAATTTTAGGGGCAATTGCATGTTGTAGGACTGTTCTAACCTACCATTATTTGCTTCATTAATTGTGGATGTAATTTGTTTCCCGTGATTTAGGAAAAGGACTATAATAGATAGTGACACCATTTATCTTATATTTTTTATTATAAAAATATCCTATCACAATATTTATTATTTTATTAGTAATTTTTCAATCGAGTTGAGATCTAATTAATAATTGACACTAATATAATCGAATACTTAAAATAATATTATAGTTTATTGGTATGTAAACGATATGGGTGAAAAAAATATTATGTAACAAATATATATATATATATTTTTAAAAAAATTTATATACAAACCAAATGGTGCTTTTGTTAAAACATTAATGCTAAAGGTTTGATATTCATATTGTTATTGGTTCAAATTTTATAATGTGTACTTTTTTATTGATTTAAAAATTATAAAAAAATAAAACACATTCATAATAATATAATTTTGTAAAAGAAATGGATTTTTGATAATTTTTAATGGAGTTAAGATTTTGTTGATAGGTGACACTAATTCCGTCGATGACTTTATAATAAATATTATAATCTTATATTATTTATAAAGCCCTTTACTGAGTTGGTGTCACCCATCAATCAAGTCCCAATTCTATTAAGGAAATTACTTTAATACTCTTCACATTGGAATAAATTATATTATTTGAGGATACTTTAATATTTTTTTAAAAAGAAATAAAAATATGCGAGATTTAAACCCATGCCAATTAGATTAGGAAAATCTTAAATTTACCACTTAACCAAAATTTTATTTTGATATTATTAAATATTTTAATTTTATTATACACACTTTATTATCTCCATAAATTGTATATGTTAATAATTTTGTTGATTGAGATGTGTCACAAATTAACTTGACACTAACTTAAAATTGATGACAACACCATGATAAATAACTGTATTCATTTAGTAATCTTAATATGATATATTTATATGTTTAAATTTCATTTTAATTACAATTTAATCTATTTTTTTATTTTTAATATCGTACGTATTTCATGTGTTATTATTAATTAATTTTATATTATATATTTAATTATTTATTGTATATTATTTTAAACATAAATTTATATTATAAATATGCGTTTGTATGTAATAGAATTTTTAATAAAATTTTAGGCGTATTTAAAACTTGTTTATTATATAAAATTTAAAATATTGATACTTTTTGTATAATATTTAACATTATCATGTCTTGCAAATGTTCTCTTAAATTTTGTGCACTTCTAAAGGATAAATAGAGAATAAATTAAAGGAGGAAAAAGAAAAAAGTGGAAGTAAAAGCTGCAATCTTAGCTTTATCGAAAACTTTGCTATCCCTTAAAGAATCAACCTGGAAGTGGACATATTCAGTCATACTTATTGGAGGCCAGAGAAAGGGGAAATTAAATTTGTATATATTATTTAAAAATATTTTATATATTAATGATACGTGGGAATAAATATTAAAATTATATATAAATTTTGAATTAATGTATAATATTATATATATATATATTATTTTTATGTAATTTTATATATAAAATTTTAGTTTGATTCAATTTTTATAAATTATTGATAATATTATCGAATTAATACTATTTTACATTGATATATTGTATGCATAAATAATTATATTATTTTAATATAAAAATAAATATATGTATATATGTATTTATTTCTTTAAATATGTACAGTTGAACTAAAATCAAAATTTTATATATACATATAAATCGAAATTCAAATTTTATGCATTTAATTGTATAAATTAATATTTATGCCTAATTTGTATTATATAATTTTTTTGCAAATGCGAATAGGATGTTGATGTTCTCATTTTTATATTATACTATATTTTATTTATATAATATTGGAAGTAGGAGATGAAATAATAGGATTTTGAAATATATATATATATACATGTATATATGTTTTGTGGTTTAGTATTATGCTACATTTTCTTTATACAAAATTAAAAATAAGGTTTAAATTCATATTAAATAGGTGTTGTATTTATAATAAATACAGAATTATTGATCTTTTTTATGCAAAACAATCTGAAAGTTTTTATGAGTGGAAGTAATAAGATAGATAGATAGATAGATACAAATGCAAGTAGACATTATGTACAAATTGCTGCTTCTTATTCCAACAACATAATGATATTGACACCATACCACCTCATTCCTTAAAAGTTAAAATACGGCCTTTTCATAATTTCTACTTTTTCAATCTCAATTAATATTTTGTTTTTGCATTTAATTCTTCATTTTCTTTTTTTTTTTTTTAAATTTAGAAGCTAATCTTCTAATGTATTTAGAAGTTAATTATTATTGTTAATAAGCGTTGATTTAATGATAAAAGAAGAGGTCCTAAAAACTTGAAGGTATCAAATTTAAATATCAAATACTTTTTATTTATTTGTAAATAAATAAACAATCTTTTTCAAGTGAGTTTAAAAATATATATGTAAATTTTTAACATTAAATTTATCTTACTCAACTCAAAATTAATTAAATAATAATTTATTAAAGAAGGAAGTGAAATATGATATGGATTTTATTTGAAGTGAGAAAAGGAGAAGGGGAGATTCAGTCACAATGTTGGTTGTTAGGGTTTTTATTATTTATAAGGTAGATTAAAGATAAATTGAAAATCAAAGTGAGTCAAACCTTTTTAATGTTATTATAATAATTCTCATCCAATATTATCAGTCCTTTTGCTTGCCAATTGCCGACATTGACATTTGGAGTACCTTGTGATGGAAGAAATTCAACAACATAATTGTTTTCATTTCAAGTTTAATTTAATTTATTTCTACATTTTCTTTTTCTAATGCAATTCAATATTATTTAATAATAAATTCCACCATCATATTTGCCTTACAAAACTCCATCATCAACAAATCTACATTCATCCTCAAACCTACTTTTCAATAATATATCTTTTTGATAAGCAATAGGAATATCTAAAAGCTTTTGCAATTTCTGCATTTTGCGCTTCATTTTTTTTTATTTGAGTTTAATATTTTCCGGTTTAAAAAATGTGTTGCTGGTTTATTTTATATCTAAAAATTAAACATCGATAATAATAATATAAAAACGATCGCAAAGCACTAAGAAATGAAAAATAAAAATATAGATTTTACGTGAAAATTCTTTCGGGAAAAACCACGGCTAAATGAGAAGAAAATTTACTAATGTCAAATTCGAATAATATAATAAGAGTTTTGACTACATCTATTTATTGGTTAAAAAATCTTATTTTAATCAATTTCAAATAGAAGCAGTGTAGTAAGTTTAAAACACCTTGTTCTAATCAATATCAAATAAAATAAGTGTATTTCTATTCGGCCCTCGGCTTTTGCCCCCATAGATCCCCTATTTTGTCACTGTATTTTATTTCTTTAACATGAATTTAGGTCACATAACTCTAACATTATATCTTGATTTTCATATATTATATTTATATAATTTTTTATATTATATTAAGTATACTTATAAAAATATATTTGTGTTTAATTAATTAAGCTTTGATAGTGTTAACAATGGTTGAGGAGTTAGGATTTTCTATGCTTTTCATAGTAAGATTTGCATATATGTGGGTTCACAATTCAAATTTTAATCTATTTTCATTTCTGTGTTATCTTTATTTAAATTATTTTAGTTTTTATGTATTATAATAATTTGATTTTAATCTTAATTAGACAAATGTATTGCTTTCATAAATGAAACATTATAAAAGTTATTTGTGTTTGTGTCCTATTGTATGTCAATTTGCTTTATGTTTTACATAATATTTTCTATTAACTCAATTTAAATTTTAAAAAATATTTGTACCATTTTTCGTGAGATGAAATTTATAGAATTTTTTACATGCAAATATTTCACCTTATCTAAATTATAATAGGTTTATACTTTTGTCTTGTGGTTTTTTTTTTCCTTTTCGTGTTATGCGTTAATTTATTATTTATTTTTGTATAATTTATCATTTTTAACTCCTAAATTTATTTATTTAAAATAAATTATTTCTCTTGCCACCCAACAAAGTAATTATGAGAAATAAATTTACGAAAAATTAATAAAAGGACATGTATTAATACTATTTTTTAAAAGTTCTATTTGCTCTTACCTATATTTTGGTGTGCAAAAAAATTACTGACAAATAAATTTTAAGAATACAATAAATTCTAATGACTATCGACATTTTGCAATGACGAAAACAATCCAATGAGTAATATCAATTTTTATAAAGAACTTCTACAATTATTACTTAGAAAAAAAATCTAATAACATTAGAAGATAAAGGAGAATAAAAAGAGATGAATTCTAACTTATATTGATAAGAATTATCATATGTCTTCATAGAGACATAACTATCGAAATGAATGACCATATCTTTAGTAATAAACATTATGTATTTACTAATAATCGAATAACATAAGGGAGATACCCTGTCACTATAAATAGGATCAATAATAAAGTGATTTCATTTATAAGTTTTTGAACATTATAAAGTAGAAATTATTTTATTTAATGTCAAATTAACGCTAGAAGTTGAAAAAAAGGGAAATCTTTTACTTGACTCTTAAGTTGTGACATAAATGTTTTGGTGTGACAGTTAAAGTTGTGGTTGATATGATTTTATCACAGAAAACTATGGTAATATTGGATTCTCAATAAATTGGTAGTCAAAAGTTACAAAAGGTAAAACTTGTTTAGCATCCTGAAATCAATATTCAAACTGTTTTTCCATGGTCTAAAAGTTTAGCTTGGAACTTTCTTAACAACATCAATCAATCCATTTTTATTATTTATAAATATACAATAAGGTATTGAATTGGTCCGAAAGTATGGGCTTTTGGACTTTGAAAAAACGAAAATGGTGGCAGTTATTGAATGAGAGATCTAAGCTAATCATTAAACCTTGTTAACAAATTATCGACATCCTTTTTCTTGTATTTTAATCCTTCAATATTAACTCTTTTTCTTTCTTTTTCTTTTTCTTTTTTTAACCAAATCCATATATTCATGTGTATTCATATTAATTTTGTTATATTATGTTGATATTGTGATATTATACAATTTCTCATACTGATATATCAAGTTTTTTCACCAATTCTAAACCATGTCATGTTAGATTTAGTCAAAGTTTGGGTAGTTCGCTTGATCAGACAAAGATGTTTTATTTTGGGTCGATGTGTGTTGAATTCAATTTAAATTATAAAAAAATGATTTAAATTTAAATTTAATTAAAAATTTATATGATTAAAAATATAGTTTTTAATATTTTATTATTTTTTAAATAGTAGAATGGGCGTTTTTGGTGAGCCAGCCCAACCCAAAAACTAGCCTGGGCTTAAGAATTTTTTTTAAACCTGACCTTAGCTCGATCTAACTCAACCCATAAACAACTCTAAGTGAGATTATCTTAAAGGCTAGATTTTGGAATTTGAAGGAAGTGTTAGAAAAATAATTATAGGTAATTAATTAATTTCTAGTTTTTATTATAAAAAAGACTAGGTTAGGATAATTTTTTTAAGCATTATTTTTTTCCCCGGCTAATATGAATTAATTACAATTAGTTTTGGATTTCATCATGTTATTGTTTTATGAGTAAATTACATCTAAGGTCACTAAATTACTAGTAAGTTTATATTTTGGTCACTTAACTTCAAAACGTTACAATATGGTCATCGAACTATTCAAAAGTTTTCATTTAAGTCATTGGACTGTTAAGTTTTTTTTAGCGAGCTCTAAGCAACGATTTGAAATCAATATGGTGGATTAGTACCCATCGGCAAGTAGAAAAATATACCTTAGATCCAAATTGATCTGATGCTTAGTGTCAAAGTTCAAAAAAGAAAGTTGTTTGGATTTTGATTCACAAATTCGTGACTTTCAAAGTTGTTTCATGATAAAAAAATTTGATATGTTGAATAGAAGAGGAATGACATCTTTTGATTAGTGCAGAAGATGCAAATAAAGAAGGCTATACAACAATGATTTTAACAACCTAGTAGCTTAAATGGAAATTTTCAAATAGTTCAGTGACCTTTTTTTAACTTTCTGAAGTTGAGTGACAAAAACAAAAACTTATTAATAGTTTAGTAACCATAGGTGTAGTTTTATTTTTTGGCCAAAAGAGAACTTCAATTATAAACAAAAAAACAAGAGTACATCACTATCATGCATGCAACAAGTAGAAAACTTGAGCACAGAAACATAGAGTACAAAGATTCTAGGCAAGAGTGTTGAGATTGTAACACCCCCTACCCGTATCCGTCGCCAGAACAGAGTACGAGGCATTACCGAGGAGTACGAAACACTTACAGATAATTTAAATATATTTTCATAACAACTTATCACGATTTCATACTATTTCATATTTAAGCTTTATTCACCGAAGTATTTGAAATATCATCTTTATGCAAATAGCACACATGAGGTACATAATTCCGTAATTTTGAATGAACACATTTATAAACATATTCCACATTCATATATCAATGTCTCTTGTCTCCATATATCAATAACCGTCATTTTTCTTATTTTTCAGATAATTATATGTAACCATTCATAAGCATGCAATTCACTGTTTCTTCCTGTCAATCACAATTTCAAATGACAAATTCATGTGAATGAGCTCAACCTCATTAGGTGTTTAAATTCTATCACTTTGATTCACATACTCATAATTTACTAACATATCCTGTCAAACACAACCTCTGAATGACGAAATCATATAATTGAGCTCAATAATAATAATGATAACATTACTTACATTTCTTTTTCCACATGTTACATTTACGACTTACCAACTTGTCCATTCAAGGAACGGCTTACGGATTTTAGTACATCGTGATATGAAGCCCGAAGTCTAGCTGAAGCACATAAGTGCTAAACGAAAGCCCGAAGGCTAACTGAAGCACACAAGTGTTAAACGGAAGCCTGAAGGCTAATTGAAGCTCATCAGAGCTGAACTGAAACCCCAAAAGGGTTAACTGAAACTCATATGAGTTAACGAAAGCTCGTAAGAGCTAAACGGAAAGCAAACATGAGAGTTCGCAACAAATGCTGAATCTCGGTTTACTTGGGTAATTTACCGTCAATTCATCTTTTTCACTGAAAGATCATACTCATTTCCCGCATTCCGTTCCTCCGAAATACTCAGTTCAATTTCATAACTTTTGTACATAATTTACTTATTTTCAACAATTAACATACATAAATATTAATCACCATTCATAAAATAATATTGAAATTTAATAATATTAACAAATGGTCACTAAAATTTAGTTATATAAACTCATAAGTTCGATTTTTGTATTATAGCGATAATTATAATTTCATAATAAATATTCCAAATAAAACATTATATCATTTCTAATTCAACATTTATTGATTATAATCAGGCATTTGATCAATTTATACACAAGTCATTCATATATATATGTATATTTTCCTCCTCCTCCTCTCCATCCACATCCTTAGTATAAATAACACACTTGAAAGTAACATTATCTATAATTTTCACTATTTACTTATGTGAATATTCAAGCTATCCATCCGTGTCATAGTCATTAAATTATTTTTATCTTGAGCTACAGAACTCCAAATTAAGATCTGATAATTTTCTCTGAAACTAGACTCGCGTATCTTCTTTCCATAAAATTTTCATAATTTTTGGTTTAACCAATAAGTACAGTTTATTCTTTAAAGTCACCCCTGTTCTGCTGTCTGACAGTTCCGACCCTTCTTCACTAAAAATTAATTATCTCCTCGTAAAGGATTTGAATGATGTTATAGTTTGTTTCTCTTGAAAATAGACTCATTCAGGATTCTAAACATATAAATTTAAGCCCATAATCATTTTTTAAATTTTTTATGATTTTTCAAAGTTAGAACAGGAGAACCCAAATTCATTCTGACCTTATTTTACAAAATTTATTATACCTCATGATTTATAATTTCATTGCTTACACTGTTTCTTCTATGAGAAACTAGACTCAATAAGCTTTAATTCCATATATTGTTCATCTTCTAATTAGATTTATAAAATTTATGGTGATTTTTCAAAGTTGGCTTACTGCTGCTGTCTAAAACTATTTTAGTGCAAGATGTTTATTACCATTTTTCCCCTAAGCTTTTAATAAATAATAATTTCGTCCCTACTCAATTAGGCTCTCAATTTAGCTGATTTTTCTCAATTAACACTTTATTCTATCACTTTAAATTACTTTATAACCTTTGGGAATCATAATTTCAGCACTAGACTTTAATTCCAAACATTTTCACAATTAGGTCCTAAAAATTAATTTTTATTGAAATTACCTAATAAAATCATCTCATAAACAAATTAAATCTTAAATTTCATGCTATTTCATATAAACTTACAGCACTCAACCATGATTACTTTCAATTTCATCCATGAAATCAAAAACTAATGAATTTAATAGTAGGACCTAGTTGTAAAAGTCTTAAAAACACAAAAAATTATAAGAAAAAGGCAAGGATTAACTCACTTGGTGCAAAAATTATGGAATACCAGCTTATAGAACCCCTCCTATGGCGTTTTGGCTGATGATAATGAAGAAAAAATGAAGAGAATTCTAGATATTCCAATTTGGTCCCATTTTTATTTAGTTAATTTTGGTAGTTTTCAATTTTTCCCTTCTTTCACCCTTTTCCTGTTTTTTTTTAGTTATTGCCGCCCAAAATATCTCCTTTGGGCTTATTTGCACTTTAGGTCCTTCCTCATTTGACAATTGAGCTATTTAATCTTTTTAGCAACTTTTACACCTTTTTCAATTTAGTCCTTTTTATTTAATTAACCACCCAAACGTCAAAATTTTCTGACGAAATTTTAATACTACCTCACTAACACTCCATAAATATTTCTAAAAATATTTATGGCTCGGTTTATGAAGTCAAGGTCTCGATACCTCATTCTCGACCCAATTTACCTAATTAATTCTTTTAAATCACCAAATTCACTAATTCAAAAATACTTCTATATTCAGATTTGACTCATAGGTATTAATTTATTAAATTTTTGACTCACTCGTCGGATTTAGTGATCTCAAATCTCTATTTCTGACACCACTGAAAATTAGGTTGTTACATAGATTCTTCCAAGTAATCTCATAAACTACCTAGAATATAAAGTTTTAAGTAGGGGGAGCTGATAGACCATCTTTGCTTGGGATGTGTACTAAGGAAGATGGAGAATGGTCAAGCCAACCTATCAGACTTATCTCCTTTTTGTATTGATTAGCTATCCAGTCCATAACTTTGTTAGCATCTCTCCTAATTAGTTGAATCTTTATATCTAGAAATGAACTAATCAATTTATCCAATTGTAGTATAATAGGTTTCAGTCTCCAATTAACTTCACCTATTTTCCTTTCAATTTATTTCAAACCACTTGAGAATTTGTCTCCATAACAAACTTCTCATACTTCTTTTGGATTGCTAAATTGACAACCAGTTTGATAGCAAAAGCTTCCATTGTATTTGGTGAATCAGAAGTAGTATATAAGCTAATACCATCAATCATAACTCCATTCTCATTTCAAACAATCACACCAATACCAACTTTCCTATTTTTCTTATCAAACACACCATCATAGTTAAACTTAAGCCAACCCATTTCTAGTCTCTCCTACTTTGTAATCTTCTTACTAGCTTCCCCTACCTCCCTATAATTCACATATGTGTCCATGCTATCAATTAATTCTCTCGAAGCCATTTGAATTTTCCTTATATTTTTCCAAATATCAATTTGGCTTCCCTACAATACCTTTTCGCACCTTATCTTCTATCTATACCATAAAGTATAAACCATTCGAATCATAAGGTCCTTCTTAACAATCGTTAGCTTTCCTATATCCTCAATCATCTGAACCAACCATCTGTTAAAAGAACTAATCAACTCTCTTTGCATTTGCATTCTACGACACACCCCAAACCAAATGACCATTGTCCAACCACAATTAAAGAAAATATGTTCAACATTTTCATCATATTGCTGGCAAATGTTGTTAGAGTATGCCCAAAGACCAATCATGAGATGATTGTAATTACATACTAGTGTTACCTTGTCATTAATATAAGGCATTGCCATTATTATTTTATTTTCTTTTTCTGTGTGTTTAAATAAACTGATTAATAATAAAGTCTTGAGAATAATATGATTATTCTTAAAAAGTTCTTAGTCAAATATTATTATGGGTTTGGAAAATGACAATGTATTGATACTAATGTGTAGTTGTTTGATGATAAAGTGTTGTCATTGACATAGGGATGTCAAAATCAATACATGAGTATGTGTTAGAGAACAAAATATTAGACTGACTCATTGAGAGTATGTTACTTGGATTATTATGTGATAGTCAAAACATTACTCATAGTGATAACTATGTATATGATTCTCAGGCTAGAGATAATTATTGCCCCAACATCATGAGTTATATATTTTGATACAGTCAAATGTCTATAGAAACAAGTTGTACTATAAAGACTGATGTTGGATATACCATAATCCATGTAATGGGATATGATTAATCATGATAAGATTTATCCATCCTACATAATGAAAGTAATATCTTGGGCCACTTGATTGAGTGTGATTAGAAATACATGGTTATGCTCAAATAAGTTGATATGAGATATTACACTTATTTGTTTATTGTAGTCTACTCAAAATATCAGAAAATATGATATTAGACTATACAAGTGTGACTATACCATGACTTGTGTCCACTCTAGATATAAAGAATAAAATGATATAATAAATAAAAAGTTTATCATAGAAAGGTTATGTCAAATCACGACTTCTTCTAACTTGGGTAGCAATGATGTATTGCTAGATGTCACTCATTGATTGTAACATTAGAAATGTTCTAGTATTACTACTAACATTACAAGAACCTACAAGCTCATACCTTATGGTTAAAACGAATAGACTTCACACAAGGGTGTATGCTGTCCTACATACATCTTTGGCGAATTGTATCGCCTAACGAATAGTTTCGTTTGGCGAACTGTATCGCCTGGCGGGTAGTATCGCCTAGTGGATAGTATTACCTAGCAGACAGTTTCGCCTAGGGAATACAATTCGTAACGACTCTCCATAGTTAATATTTATGGAAGTTGATATTCTTTTGGAAAGAATAAAAAATTTTACTACCGTCCATGATTTTCTCTATAAGTAAAAGTAGAATTTTTCTATTTTATTATATGTGATTAATAAAAGGAAAAAGATCTCAAAAATCTATGTGGGGGAAGTAAGAAAATTCAAGAGGTCTAGCAGCCAATTTTGAATTCTCTCTGAAAAAGTTCAAAAATATTTTCTGTTCGTGCTTAACTAGGTTGTAACACCCCAAACCCGGTCCAATCGTTATGGCCGAATTCAGAAAGCTACATTGGCCACTGAAATGGCCCAAAAAATCTTTCTTGATTTCAAATGTACTTTTTTATTTTATTTTAAACCATTTGCACAGTTCGTTCAAAACTTGTAAAATCAAAAGTTCAACTTTATTTTCAATCTCATTTCAAAAACCATTTGTCCACGAAAATGACCTAAATAAACTTTTGAAATTTTGAAAAAAAATAAAACTATTGGCTTATCAATTCAAAACAAATGAAATAAAGCATTTATTTTCATTTCATAAAAATCGTGCAAATTTTAGGAATCAAAATAAATAAAATCTCAATTGTAAACATTCAATCATTTATTCAAAACTATTTCATATTTTCAATCATACTTCTAAATAATTTGTCTTTTTATTCAAAATTGGAGGACTTGGTTATTCATCATTATTTCATACACAAAAACATATTACCTTCATAAATCAAATGTCTTTAGAAAACTTATTTGTAAACATTAATAATTTTAAAAACTAAGTTTAATTTTATTAAAAACTCAATTTTAAGAAATGCAGTGGAGAAATGTGTTATTGACATATTCTATTTTAAAAATCGAGTTTCATGCGAAATCTAATCAAATACTAATTTAAGCAGTTTTTAAAACTTAATATCATGCAAGCACTTTATGCAAATTAGAATGAAAAATCCCCAAAATAAAGTCTCATGCCACAGTCCATACTCAAAATTATTACAAACCTAAAGTATCAACATATCAAAATAAAATTTAATTACTTTAATTTAAAAGGACTCCAGAGAAACTCCTCCAAATGCTGCCATCGAATCCTAACCTCGGGGTTATCTGTAAAATCAGAAAACTAGAGGGAGGTGAGCTATAAAGCTTAGTGTAAGATTAACATAAACACAATTACATACATATAAACATATACATTATACAATCATAATAATCATATCAACTTCATATAACTCAATATTTCACACTTATACTATGCATGATCATGTCAATGCACATTTCGTAAAACGATGCAGATTTTATGAAAACAGTCCTACTTATCTCCACTACACACCAAAATTGAGTTCCCTAGAACTCGTCCATCCAACGCACCAAATTGTGAACAGTGACACCAAAATCATAGATAAATTGCCAATAATCAATATCATGGACAAGCCACCAAAATCGTAGATATACTGCCACATAATCAAAATCGTGAATAGTGTCACATTAATGCAGATAAACTGTCACATACTTCCACCTTTCACATATCCCACCCCATGCATGTGATATGACCAAAATCACTTTTTCACTTAAAATCAATTCACTTTGGCATGTGAGACATGTTCATTATATCACTTTTTACTTAAAATTACATAGGCACGCTCAACATGCAAATTACATATGTACACATGGCTCCAAAATTTCACATTTTATAAATCATGCGAAAATCAAATATTCCATAAGATCACATAACATGAGAATGAGATTTTCATAATTTTCATATCTTAATAATAAAAATCACACATCATACATATCACCAAAATCAATGGTTTCGAATCACTTACTAGACATAGTCCATAATGATGAGTTTTATCTCTCTTAATGGATACATAAAGTATCCTCATCAAACAAAATTTAAATAATAATTTTAACAATATAAAACATATGTTTATTTTTGTTTAATGTTAAAACCCACACCTGATCTAAGCAAATCCAATGCAAAAACTCCTTCTAACGCCCACTTCCAAATTTAATTAGATCTATCTCGGATCTAAACACAAAACTAATCACCCATCATTAAATCGTCACTTAACTTATCATTTTAAATAAAAATGGATTAACTTGATTTCCAATACCTCATGCTAATATGACTAGAATCAGAGATGTGATTCACTTCCCAAAAGTCAAAGGTGTTCCAAGTTGTTAGTAATTAACCCTTCACACAAGATTAATATTCGAGATGTTAATATCGAAGAAAAACGATGCCTAACACTAAGACTAAATTCGGATATTAATAAAAAGATAAGGAATAATTGATGATTTAGTACCTAATATCATCCCATACTTACGTTATTCATTAACCGAATCTTGCTAAATCAATCGATTAAGAGGAGAGAAAGGATAAATCGAAGAAATAATTGATAGCAAATGATTTTTTTAGGATAAAAGCAATAAAATTTCAGCAAAGATTTATCAAAACTAAAAAGATAAAGATTAAGGTGGAAGTGGTGAGTTTTTGAGAAGAGAAAATAAAAAAAAGAAGGAAAAATAGTGGTCACAATGGTGGTCCAACGGTGGTGAGGTGGTAGTGCGGAGGTGGTGTGGTTAACTAATGGTAGTGGAAGGTGGAATAGAAGTGGAGAAGAAGAGGTGAAAAGAAAAGAGGAGCAATGGAGGAATCGATCAAGAGAAGAGGAGGAGACACCAAAATTTGAGAAAAAAGTGAATAGTGGCTAGGTGGGATGAACGGTTCAAGCTTGGTAAATAGGAGAAAATGGAAGCTTTAGGGGACGATGGCATGAAAAATGGATCAAGGGGGAACATGTGGAGTGAAAATGGGGTTTATAGGGGAAAGTTGACTAGCTAAAGGAGGAACGAATCTTTATTTCCATGGTAACTAAGAGTAGACAGTTATGGAAGCTTTGACTAAAGTTTTATGACCAAAAATTTAAATAAAAACATTAGAATGTGGGGAATCGAACATAAGACCTTTAGAAAATTAACTAAGCCCTTAACCACTTAACTATTCACTAGCTTGTTATAATTTCTACAACATTTATTTTAAAAACATGGTGTAACCTTAGCTAAGGTTTAAAGCGAAATTGCACCACATAGAAAATAATGTAAGGGAAGGGATTCAAACACAGGTCATCAATGATAACTCCTCCACTACTCAACCACTATACTTGATACTTATTTATTATCGAATGAGTAAAAGATCATCTAAAAAAAATTGGACTTGACCATTCTCGGTTCATTAACCCAATTTCTACTAACCCAGATTTTGAGATGTGACAACTTTCCCCTCCTTAAAAGGAATTTCTTCCTCAAAATTCCTATTGTCAAGCTAATTCACTTATCCCTAAAATTCATAACTCTTCTTTCCAAATCGACCACCATGCTTCTACTATGCAACTCTGATTCCAATGTAGTTCCAATACTTCACCTTATATCTCTAGTGGATTTCCTATTTACCTACATGGATTGTGTCAATGGAATATCTATAGAAATATCACTAACGATTTCCTCATTCCCAAATTCTCAATTTCACAGATACACTATTAACAACAAACTTTTAGGTAAAACCAATCCTCAATTAGTGCAAGACATAATTAGAATGGATGGTAAAAGTACCTTCATTGATATTAGATGCGTCTTAATACTCTCAACACCTAGCAACATAAACCAATCTCTAATTCTATTTCTAAGTTGAAGCTTGCATTTAACTAAAAGACTGACGTGAACGATCTTTAACACGATGCTCAATGGACCAACTTCTCAGGCATGTTCTTGACTTTTCCAACACTCGCTTGAATGACGCTTATTACAATAATTACAAATAAAAATTTCTCGTTGATCTAATAGAACCTCCAGTATTAGCTTTTACAATATTCTATTGTGGTTTGTCCTCTCTGGCCCCTTTCAAAAGTTGTGAATTTAGGCTCGATTTCTACTAACCCAAATTTTGGGATGTGATATGGGTGGACCATGTAAAGGCCTAAACGATTCTATTGTGGCTTTGAATCAATACCTCAAAGGAAGTCAAATCTCTAAAGGTATATCTTCAACTTCTTTTCAACTCGATTCGTTTCTCATACATAGATCCTTAGTTGGTGATCGTCGAAATAATTTTTTCGCTGCACCACGGGGCGTACCGACAATCCAACAATTGTATTAGAGCCACTTGTACGATAAAGATTCAGGTTTAAATTTATTAGTTGATGTAATTGTATGAGATGCATGTTGTTTAATCTAATTTACTTGTTCTGTTTTATGTTTATTTGATACATGCAATATGTTTAATAAACTGTGTATGTAATCTGTTTAACCTATGTGATTATATGTTCACCCCAAGCACTGATTAACTGTTGATCATTGATTTTGATGTCTACTGGATTTTATATATAAAATATTTGTTAAGTGTTAACAAACCAGTCTTGAGGCAATGGGGTTTTCGTTATTCGAAGTTAATATTTGAAAAATATTCTATTTTGATAAAAATTTTCAATTGGTGATGTTTTTCCCATAGAGATCTGAGTGTAGTTTCTTAATTTTAGCTGGGGTGTGCCGCTGCAAGGGGTTTTGCCCCTTTAACCCTCAAGGGGCTTCACCCCATGACTCATTTGAGTAGACGACTTTAATTGTAGGAACAATTTTGTAATTCTCATTAACAACCGACTAAATAAATATATATCATATATTGTTTACTGTGGTTGATATGTATAGTGTTTGAAATGCATGGTTATAACCCGATAGCCCATTTAATTTATAATTAAAAAGGTTGTAATTTTATAAATATGACATATGTGTCGTACCTTGCTATTTTTCTCTTGTATTTCTTTACTACTCATCCTACTTCATTATATGTAAAACGAGTTTCTATAATTATAAATTGTATGAATTGCTACGAACTAGAGGAGATGAACGTTAATCTACTTATTACACTCATCACTCATCACCCGATTCTCTGAGTCCAGTTGTGAAGCTTGTGAAGGTTGGGCTAAATCAGGCTCTGATACCAACTTGTAACACCCATCACCTGACCCAATTTTCTGAGTCTAGGCTTTGAGTTTTACTTCATAGAAAACTTAACGGAATTCTAAAAACAGTTGACAGAACTCTTTACTAAAGACATTACTCATTAAATTGATTAAAACTCCATATTTAAAGAACAAAGGAAAGTATTTACACATAACATAGTGTATATGTCTTGTTAAAATTTTAATACAACTTATAAGTTACAAAGAGACAGACTCTAAGGCATAGTCTTTCTAAACATCAACTCTTTCTACATGCCCATTGTAAGACTAGTAGCCCTCTTATGCTTATTATCTAGCACATTCCAGGCATCATCTCCTAAAGTACTTGCTTTGACACGCTAATAGCTGAAACAAAGACGTAACACGAGTAAGTACAAAAGAACTTAGTGAGTTATAAACACAACTTACCTTTTTAACATTTCATGAAGTTCTTCATCTTGAATAATTTGACTTTCCTGTATCTATCTTTGGCGAACACCTCTCCATTTGTAGTTGCATATTCATATCATATCCTCATTCATTTAACTATTTTGTTGGCTCTAGGTCTCAACATTCGAACACCACACTTTTCTGTTCCCTTCAAATAGCTTTCAACAGTTATTCTCGAATAGTTAATCGCAAGCACTATTCTTGATGGATATCGCTTACTTATCATACTTTTGGTGGATACCTTTACTAATCAAACTTTTGACAGATACCCTTGCTAATCTTGATAAATCAAGTCATAATTTAAACTGAACCCTGATTCAGCCCAAGTCATAACCATACTGATGAGATTTTCTCCAGATTGTTAAGAAAAATTATACACATCTTTGTAACAAACACAAGATATCAAATATCAAACAATATATATTCTAACAAAATTTAGAATAAGACATGATTCTAAATAGAGGTCTTAGATAGCTCAGAATTCCACCATAGCAGCTGTAACTCGAATTGACGGAATCTTGTACCGAATACACCCATATACTAGATTGGCAGATAACCACAATAGATACTTTTATTGAACATGCTGAATCATACTTTGTTTAAGAGTTATTTGTATATATCACAAACTTCACATACTAAAGCTTTAGACAGATCATATTCTTGATACAAACTTACCATAATACGCCATTAGGGCCAGACAGAATATGCCACAAAAGCGACATACAGATTACGTGTAACACCCCTAACCCTTATCCGTCGCCGGAATATGGTTACTAGGCATTACCGATCAATACACATCATTCACGTACATTTATAAATTTTAATAACAAAATACATTCATCTCAATCATATTGTCTCTTCTAAAGTCATGCAAGACCTTAAAACATATCGGGACTAAACCGATAATATTCATAAACTTTAGAAGACTTAGAAAAAATTTCAATATTTAAGGGTCACATGCCCGTGTGAACAGGCAGACGACCACCAGACACGACCGTGGCGCAGGCCATGTGAAAATAGGGCATACATACTGACTTATACCATACGGCCGAGGACACGCCCATGTGCCAGGTCATGTGAAATCTAAGGGGGTTACTGACTTGGGTGACACAGCCGACCACACACCCATGTGTCAGCCCGTGTGCCACACACAACCAGTAGACATGTCCGTGTCTATAAGTCGTGTCAAAACTGTAAGGTATACTGACTTTAATTTAAAGGATTCCCCAGGGGACACACGGCCGTGTAACATAACCGTGTGTCACATACGGCTGAGACACACGCCCGTGTATTTACCCGTGTGGACAAAAATAGGCCATTTGCAAGGCCAATTTGCCACCCTTTTCTCATGCTCACCTAACCATCAAAATAGTATCATTTCAACACAATTATGGGCAGTCAAAATATACCAATTCACACACATTTCATGTCGTCTTTTCATAACCATTTTAATTACTCAATTCCACAACCAAAATATACCATTTCACTATGCCAAAATCATCAAACTTACATAACTTCTAAAATGCATTTATCCATCAACTTACCGCCTATTTCATGCCACAAAACTTAACATTTTAACTTCACATAATCAAGCCATAACATATCATCGTTCCAATCTAATAATCTAATTTACAATTAACCAAAATAGCAAACACATAACATACCAAAACAGACTAACACTTAAGGCATTATAAACATCTCATGTATAACACTTACTAAATACACACAAATATGTACATCATTTGTAAACCAAATCTCATAGCTAAATTATTGATTCAAAACTTATCAATATCTCACTAGCCTATACATGCCATATACCATAATTACAAAGCTTCAAAAGTACCAACTAGTTGATAGATAGAGTGATGATGTTTTCTGACGATCCCCGAGTCTGAGCTAGTTTTGATAATCTATAAAACAAAGAATGAACACACAAAGTAAGTTTTAAAAGCTTAGTAAGCCATATGCAATTAAATCAATACCATAATCGACATCATTCTCATGAACTAAACAAATTATAACTAAACACATTAGATACACAAACCTTTCTCAAGGTATATTCATTCCAATTCACATGTAAATTCATCAAATTCTTACTCTTTTCAGTTCACGTATAAGTCTCGTACGTACCTGAATCACTTACTCAATCTCATATTGAATTTTAACTTGACCTTTCCCGTTGAACCCTTCAGAATCACTAAGGATACTTGGATATCTCGTAGAGCTCATACAATGCCATATCCCAGATATGGTCTTACATGTTATCATATACCGATGTCAATGTCCCAGATGTGGTCTTACAAGAAATTATATAACGATGCCAATGTCCTAGACATGGTCTTACACATAATCACAATAAAATGCCAATGTCCCAGACATGGTCTTACATGTAATCTCATCTCGATAAACCCAATGCCATGACATTTGCATCCTAAGCATTCCTAAAGTTCGTACGAGACTTTCGGACATCGTAATTGTAATACCCCTACCCGTATTCATTACCGGAATAGGGTACGAAGTATTACCGGAGTTTACAAATTAATTTTTTTTAACTCAATATAACCCCTTTATAGATATCTACCCTTCCCTGAAATTTTAAACCAAAAACAATCCACATCAACTAATCCAATTCAACATATTTTCAAGATAAATTCATGCATATTTATAAAATAACGTCATCACATACCCAAAACCAGGTTTGTTAACCATACCAATGGCTAACTCTACATTCATTTCACAAAATCATTTACTTTATTAGCTTATACATGCCCTTAATTTCCAAAATAAAGTTTCTTTATGTACCGAAATCCTGAGCTTGATAGTGTGATGTGTCTCCGACCAAATCCGACCTCCGAGCTCTTAGCACTACAAAACAGGGGAAAATGAAATAGGGTAAGCACTTTGTGCTTAGTAAGCTCATGTAACAAGAATTATACTTACCTAATATTTTCATTACAATACAATAAACATTCCTATATCCATTCAATGCATTATTACCCTAACATGCACAAACTCAACATTCAAGTTAGTACAATAATTTGCATGTACCAATAATATATACCATGATTGATGAGCTCGTCAATACCATGATTTCCATTTCCTTGTTATTTTTCCATATTTATCCCGTTGAATTTATCGGAATTTCGATGGATTTTCAGAGGTACACTTTTAGTGTACAATTTCGGGTCCGTCAATTCATATTCATGTGTGCACATTTCCATTTCAGAGAGCACACTCTCGCGAACCTCAACCTTGCAGCGGGATTACCAGTCCAGGCTAAATCTCCTGCAATATAAACTCATAGAGTATTGTCGGGATTACCAGTCCAGACTAAATCCCCTGCAACGACAATTACTCTAATGAGCTTGGATCTGAATTACCAGTCTAGGCTAAATTCAGACCCTAATTCGGATTACCCGTCCCGGCTAAATCCATTTTCCACATATTCTTCGGGAGGGCTATATCAGGATAGGATCACCCGTCCGGGCTTGATCCTTTTTACCGTAAATTCCTTTTTCAGAGATCCATCCAATTTTCCTTTCATTAAATCGGGATTTATTCCCCTTTTTATCAAATATATCAATGTTTTATCAATTTTCATACAATGGACATTCAAATCATATTCATATCAAAAACATACATTTCAAGCATTTAAGAATATAACTCAAGTTACATGAACTTACCTTGATACTTGTTTGTGTACAAAAATCTACTAATCTTGAACTTTTTCCTTTCCTCGATCTAGCTTCGTATTTGAATCTTCTGGATCTAAATAAATAAATTTAATTATCAATTTAATACATTTCATGTTCATATGCAACATTCTCTATAATTCAACTATTATTTATAGTTCATTCAAAGCTGTCTACTTAAGCCATAGTCACTAAATTATTTATAACTCGAGCTACGAAACTCTAAATTTCTGTTAATTTTTCCTGAAACTAGACTCATATATCTTCTTACCATAAAATTTTCAGAATTTTTAATTTAGCCAATCATTACAGTTTATTCTTTAAATTCACCCTGCTCGCTTATCCGACGCTTCCTGACCCTTCTTCACTAAAAATTAATTATCTCTTCATACAGAATTCAAATGATGTTCTCGTTTATTTCTATTAAAAATAAACTCATTGAAAATTCTAGACATATAAATTTAAGCCCCTAATTATTTTTCTTCAATTTTTTATGATTTTTCAAATTCAGAATAGGGGAACCCGAATTCGATCTGACCTTGTCTCACAAAATTCATTATATCTCAAAATTTACAAATCCATTGCTTACACTATTTCTTCTATGAGAAACTAGACTCAATAAGCTTTAATTCCATATATTTTTTTCATCTTCTAATTCGATTCCTACAATTTATAGTGATTTTTCAAAGTTAGTCTACTGCTTCTTGTCCAAATTGTTTTAGTGCAAGTCATTTATTACCATTTTTCCCCTAAGCTTTTAATAAATGAGAATTTCGTCCCTACTCAATTAGTCTCTCAATTGAGCTTATTTTTATCAATTAACACTTTATTATATCACCTTAAACTAGTTTACAACCTTTAGGAATCAGAGTTTCAGAAATAGACTTTAATTCCAAACATTTTCACAATTAGGTCCTAAAAATCAATTTCCATTGAAATTACCTAATAAAATCATCTCATAAACAAATTAAAACTTTAATTTCATTCTATTTCATCATAAGCTTACAGCACTCAATCATGGTGACTTTCAATTTCATCCATGAAATCAAAAACTAATGAATTTAATAGTAGGACCTAGTTGTAAAAGTCTTAGAAACACAAAAATTACAAGAAAAAGGTAAGGATTAACTCACTTGGTGCAAAAATTATGAAATACCAGCTTAGAGAACCCTCCTATGGCATTTTTAGCTGCTGGAATTGAAGAGAAATGAAGAGAAATCTAGATATTTCCTATTTAGTCCTAGCTTTATTTAGTTAATTTTGCAATATTCCAATTTTGCCCTTAATTTATCAAATTCCCTGCTGATTTCATGCCCTTGTCGTCCAGCCCAAATAAATTTTGGGTCTAATTGCCTTTTAAATCCTTTCTCATTAGACTCTTAAGCTATTTAATCATTCTAGCAACTTTTACACCTATTACAATTTAGTCCTTTTCATTTAATTGACTACCCAAACATTAAAATTTCCTAACGAAATTTTAATACCACATTACTAATATTTCATAAATATTTATAAAATTATTTTTGACTCAGTTTTACGAGATAAAGGTCCCGATACCTTGTTTTTACCCAATTTCTTCAATAATTTCTTTTTCTAACTAACCACTAAATCGGTAAATTTTTTCTATCAATATTTTCATACAATTTTCCTATCATATCAATTTTCAAGCAAAAATATTGAAATAAATTTCTCTTTAAATCTGATTTGTGGTTACAAAACCACTGTTCCGATAACCTTGAATTTAAGCCATTACAACTCTCCCCCCTTTAAGGATTTTCGTCCTCGAAAATCTTACTAGTAAAGAGGTTTGAGTATTGTTTCCTCATTGCCTCCTCCCGTTCCCATGTCGCTTCCTGAATCCCATGCTTTTGCCACAATACTTTCACCAAATTTATCTTTTTATTTCTAAGCTCTTTTGTCTTCCGTGTCAATATTTTGACCGGTTTTTCACTGTAAGTCATATCCGGTTGAATCTCCATTTCTGTCGGAGAAATAACATGTGAAGGATCTGATCGATATCGTCGTAACATAGATACACGAAAAAAATTATGGATTCTATCAAGTTCTGGTGGTAATGCCAATCGATAAGCGACCGGTCCAATTCTTTCTATGATTTCATATGGCCCGATAAATCTTAGACTCAGTTTACCCTTTCGACTGAATCGGAGGACTTTCTTCCAAGGAGACACTTTCAGGAATACCTTATCACCGACTTGAAATTCAATCTCTTTTCATTTAAGGTCGGCATATGATTTTTGACGATCAGAAGCTGCTTTTAGACTATCTCGAATAACCTTTACTTTTTCTTCTGTTTCCCGGATCAAATCAACCCCATGTATCTTCCTTTCACTGAGCTCTGTTCAATAAAATGGTGTTCTACATTTTCTACCATACAAAGCTTCATACAGAGCCATTTTAATACTCGACTGATAACTATTATTGTAAGCAAATTCAATCAAAGGTAGGTACCTTTCCCAATTACCTTCAAACTCTAGTACACAACATCGGAGCATATCTTCCAATACTTGAATTACACGCTCAAATTGACCATCTGTCTGAGGATGAAATTCGATCTTTGAAATACAACCGAGTACCCAGGCTTCTTGCAATTTGTCCCGAGCGAGAGGCGTAAATCGGGGATCTCTATCTCGATATAATGGAGACAGGCACTCCATGTAGCCTGACAATCTCAGATATGTACAATTCAGCTAGTTTATCTAAAGAATAATCCATACGTACCAGAATAAAGTGAGCTGACTTTGTCAATCGGTCAACAATCACCCAAATAGTATCTTTTTTCCTCGGAGACAAAGGTAACCCCGATACAAAATCCATAGTGATTCTTTCCCATTTCCATTTCTGCACAAAGTGCGATGGTGGTCAAGTAACCATGAAGATACACGATGTTCAGCTTTAACTTGCGACATATTAAACACCTTGATACAAACTCAGAGATATCACGTTTCATTCTCGACCACCAGTACATCTTTTTCAGATCATTATACATTTTATTACTCCCCGGATGTACAGACATAGTACCGCTGTGAGCCTCGCGTAAAATCTTCTGTATGAGCTCGAAATTTTGAGGTACACATACCCTACCTCTGAATAATAAACAACCATCGAACCAATCAAATTGAAATCATTACCTGACTCACACTGTGCCCGTTTAACTTGTAACTTCTCATCATTCTTTTGAGCTTCACATATTTGCTGTAAAAATGTCGGTTTAGCTCTTAATTCTGCTAGGATTGAACCATCATCAATCAATAATAACTGAGTATTCATAGCTCGCAAAGCAAACAGAGATTTTCGGCTCAAAGTATCAGCTACAAAATTAGCTTTACCCGGATGGTAATCAATAATCAAATCATAGTCCTTTATCAGTTCAAGCCACCTGCGCTGTCTCAAATTCAAATCTTTCTGTGTCATCAAATATTTCAAGCTTTTATGATCAGTATAAATATGACATTTCTTACCGTACAAGTAATGCCGCCATATCTTCAGTGCAAATACAATAGCAACTAATTCAAGATCATGTACTGGGTAATTTCTTTCATGTGGTTTAAGTTGTCTTAAAGCATAGGCTATTACTTTACCTTCCTGCATCAAAACACAACCTAAACCATTTAATGAGGCATCACTATAAATAACAAATTCCTTACCCGGTTCAGGCTGCACTAATATAGGTGCTTTCGTTAGTAGATCTTTCAATCGGTTGAAACTCTGCTGACATTCATCAGTCCACTCAAACTTTACATCTTTCTGCAATAATCGAGTCATCGGAGAAGCTATCATAGAGAATCCCTATACAAATCTCCGATAATAACCAGCTAAACCCAAAAAAACTTCTAACTTCGGATACATTTTTCGGTGGACTCCAATTGACAATAGCTGAGATTTTACTTGGATCTACCCTGATACCTTCGGCAGATACAATATGTCCTAGAAAACCCACTTCTCGAAGCCAAAATTCACATTTACTGAATTTAGTATATAACTGCTTCTCTCGCAAAATTTGCAACACAATTCTCTTTCATACTCAGATACCGATCTATTGCCCTGTTTTAGCTCAAGAAATTCTTTTCTTTTCTGGTCAAGGAACCTCTGGCTGATATATTTATTTCTGAACTCAGTCTGAAAGAACTCCCATGTAATTTCTTCTTTCAGAACAACTGAAGCTTTAGTATTCCACCAATGGTAAGCTGTGTCTTTTAGCAGTGAGATGGCACATTTCAAACATTCTTCTAGTGTACAAGATAATTCCTCCAAAACCCGAGTAGTGTTTTCTAACCAGAATTCAGCCCGTTCGGAATCATCATCAACTGCTGCTCGAAATTCTTCGGCCCCATATTTTCGAATTTTATCTACTGGAGCTTTTCCTTTTCGGATGATTCAATGTTGTACCTGTGGGATCTCGGGAACCGGTGGAGGAGCATGAGGGGGAGCTTGGACTTGCTGCACTACAGGGTTAGTTATTAAGTATTGATTAAACCATTCATTCATCATTTGAAAGAAGGCTCGTTTTGCCTCCTCCCCTTGACCCTCAGATACAGGCCTTGTACTACTAGTTTCTTCTCTTTGTACTGAAGCCGGAGCATGACTCCCAGCTTCCTCGGATTGAGCTCGGTCGGATGACATTACTATAAGAAAAACACATTTAAATGGTCAGAAGATATCACACTATCAATAATAATTTAAATGGCCTGTATAGCTAATCCCGTATTTGCTACATCGGTCCTAGAACTGGCTAAACCGTAGCTCTGATACCAATAAATGTAATACCCCTACCTGTATTCATTATCGGAATAGGGTACAAAGTATTACCGGAGTTTACAAATTAAATTTTTTTAACTCAATATAACCCCTTTATAGATATCTACCCTTCCCTGAAATTTTAAACCAAAAACAATCCAAATCAACCAATCCAATTCAACATATTTTCAAGATAAATTCATGCATATTTATAAAATAACGTCATCACATACCCAAAACCAGGTTTGTTAACCATACCAATGGCTAACTCTATATTCATTTCACAACATCATTTACTTTATTAGCTTATACATGCCCTTGATTTCCAAAATAAAGTTTCTTTATGTACCGAAATCCTGAGGTTGATAGTGTGATATGTCTCCTACCAAATCCGACCTCCGAGCTCTTAACACTACAAAACAGGGGAAAATGAAATAGGGTAAGCACTTTGTGCTTAGTAAGCTCATGTAACAAGAATTATACTTACCTAATATTTTCATTACAATACAATAAACATTCCTATATCCATTCAATGCATTATTACCCTAACATGCACAAACTCAACATTCAAGTTAGTACAATAATTTGCATGTACCAATAATATATACCATGATTGATGAGCTCATCAATACCATGATTTCCATTTCCTTGTTATTTTTCCATATTTATCCCGTTGAATTTATCAGAATTTCGATGGATTTTTAGAGGTACACTTTTAGTGTACAGTTTCGGGTCCGTCAATTCATATTCATGTTCGTACATTTCCATTTCAGAGAGCACACTCCCGCGAACCTCAACCTTGCAATGGGATTACAGTCGAGCTAAATCACTCAATAATATAAACTCATAGAGTATTGTCGGGATTACCTGTCCGAGCTAAATCCCACAACGACAATTACTCTAATGAGCTTGGATCTGAATTACCACCCAGCTAAATTGCACCCTAATTCGGATTACCCGTCCCGGCTAAACCCATTTTCCACATATTCTTCGGGAGGGCTATATCAGGATAGGATCACCCGTCCGGGCTTGATCCTTTTTACCGTCAATTCCTTTTTCAGAGATCCATCCAATTTTCCTTTCATTCAACCGGGATTTGTTCCCCTTTTTATCAAATATATCAATATTTTATCAATTTTCATACAATGGACATTCAAATCATATTCATATCCAAAACATACATTTCAAGCATTTAAGAATATAACTCAAGTTACATGAACTTACCTTGATACTTGTTTGTGTACAAAAATCTACTAATCTTGAACTTTTTCCTTTCCTCGATCTAGCTTCGTATTTGAATCTTCTGGATCTAAATAAATAAATTTAATTATCAATTTAATACATTTCATGTTCATATGCAACATTCTCTATAATTCAACTATTATTTATAGTTCATTCAAAGCTGTCTACTTAAGTTATAGTCACTAAATTATTTATAACTCGAACTACGGAACTCCAAATAAAGTTCCATTAATTTTTCCTGAAACTAGACTCATATATCTTCTTACCATAAAATTTTCAGAATTTTTGGTTTAGCCAATCAGTACAGTTTATTCTTTAAAGTCACCCGTGTTCTGCTATCTGACAGTTCTGACCCTTCTTCACTAAAAATTAATTATCTCTTCATACAGAATTCAAATGATGTTCTAGTTTATTTCTATTAAAAATAGACTCATTAATAATACTAGACATATAAATTTAAGCCCCTAATTATTTTTATTCAATTTTTTATGATTTTTAAAAGTCAGAACAGGGGAACCAGAATTCATTCTGACCTTGTCTCACAAAATTCATTATATCTCAAAATTTACAAATCCATTGCTTACACTATTTCTTCTATGAGAAACTAGACTCAATAAGCTTTAATTTCATATTTTTTTTCATCTTCTAATTCGATTCCTACAATTTATAGTGATTTTTCAAATTTAGTCTACTGCTGCTGTCCAAATTGTTTTAGTGCAAGCTGTTTATTACCATTTTTCCCCTAAGCTTTTAATAAATGAGAATTTCGTCCCTACTCAATTAGTCTCTCAATTGAGCTTATTTTTCTCAATTAACACTTTATTATATCACCTTAAACTAGTTTACAACCTTTAGGAATCAGAGTTTCAGAAATAGACTTTAATTCCAAACATTTTCACAATTAGGTCCTAAAAATCAATTTTCATTGAAATTACCTAATAAAATCATCTCATAAACAAATTAAAACTTTAATTTCATTCTATTTCATCATAAACTTACAGCACTCAATCATGGTGACTTTCAATTTCATCCATGAAATCAAAAACTAATGAATTTAATAGTAGGACCTAGTTGTAAAAGTCTTAGAAACACAAAATTACAAGAAAAGGCAAGGATTAACTCACTTGGTGCAAAAATTATGAAATACCAGCTTAGAGAACCCTCCTATGGCATTTTTAGCTGCTGGAATTGAAGAGAAATGAAGAGAAATCTAGATATTTCCTATTTAGTCCTAGCTTTATTTAGTTAATTTTGCAATATTCCAATTTTGCCCTTAATTTATCAAATTCCCTGCTAATTTCATGCCCTTGCCGTCCAGCCCAAATAAATTTTGGGTCTAATTGCCTTTTAAATCCTTTCTCATTAGACTCTTAAGCTATTTAATCATTCTAGCAACTTTTACACCTATTACAATTTAGTCCTTTTCATTTAATTGACTACCCAAACATTAAAATTTCCTAACGAAATTTTAATACCACATTACTAACATTTCATAAATATTTATAAAATTATTTTTGACTCGGTTTTACGAGATAAAGGTCCCGATACCTTGTTTTTATCCAATTTCTTCAATAATTTCTTTTTCTAACTAACCACTAAATCGATAAAATTTTTCTATCAATATTTTCATACGATTTTCCTATCATATCAATTTTCAAGCAAAAATATTGAAATAAATTTCTCTTTAAATCGGATTTGTGGTTACGAAACCACTGTTCCGATAACCTTGAATTTAAGCCATTACAGTAATTCTGTCGTTTCCTGCTCGTAGTCATACTCATTGCAATTCAATGACAATAATACCTATCTAATTCAATTTAAAAGCATTTATTTTCATATGAACTTACCTCGTAGTTGGAAGTAACAGATAGGGTCGACTATTCAATAACTTTCGTTTTCCCAAATCTGAATCCGATTTCTTTCGTTCTTGATCTATATACATTCAAAGTTAACCCTTTTATCCACCAACACATTCAATTTCATCCACAGACACATATTTGGACTTTTTGCACTTTAGCCCCAAAAGTTACGCATTTATTCAATTTAGTCCCTATTTCACAAATACACAAAATTCTCAAAATTTGACAAAATCTATGCTTGGGCGATTTCTCTATAGGTCCCTAGCAGCCCATATTTTTCATTTATTTCACAATTTAACCCCTCAATTTACACTTTTCTTAATTTAATCCCTAATTGGCATTTTTGTCAAAAAATAACTTTATAAAACATGTATATCAAACATTAAGCTTGCATAAATCATCATCAAACATCATAAAACTCATGGATTCATCAATGGAATTTCACAAAATCATCAACAATTTTAGAAATTAGGGTACGGGCTAGCTAGTACACAAAGCAACAGTCACAAAAACATAGAAATCATTAAAAACCGAGTCAAAATGGACTTACAATTGAATTATGCAATGGTCGAATATCCCAAGCCCTAAAAATGGTTTTCTACTTTGTTTTACACGGTTGAAGATAATGATATTACTAATGGTTTTCATTTTGTTTTTATTTATTATCATAATAACCAAATTACCTAAATATCCTTTAATAAAACATTTAAAAACACTTAATCTTATGTCCATATAAGTCCACTAATGTCTAAAATGGTTTAATATCAACATAAGGACCTTTCATTTAATAAGCCATAGCAATTAAGCACTTTTAACAAGTGGAAT
The DNA here is from genome assembly GCA_025698465.1 of Gossypium longicalyx. Taxonomy (NCBI): domain Eukaryota; kingdom Viridiplantae; phylum Streptophyta; class Magnoliopsida; order Malvales; family Malvaceae; genus Gossypium; species Gossypium longicalyx. The sequence continues at coordinate 48,698,484 of CM046995.1, forward strand.
GCAACTTTTGCATTTTATGTGATTTAGCCCTTTAGTCAAATTAACCACTTAAACGATAAAATTATCACACGAAACTTTCACACATACATAATCACATGCTGTAAACACCAAAAATAATATTAAAATAATTTTTTGACCTCGAATTTGTGGTTCCAAAACCACTATTTTGATTTAGCTAAAATCGAGCTGTTACATTACACCACAAATGCATCATACAGATTACACCACAAGGGCTAGCAGAATGCTACAAAGGCATATCAGATGCCAGAAAGGCTAACATAATGCCACAAAGGCCATATCAGATGCCACAAAGGCTAACAGAATGCCACAAAGGCTATATCTGAATATGCCATAAAGGCCAAATCAGATTACGCCTATAAAGGCTAGCAAAATGCCACCCAGGCACCTCATAACTGTCGTGTTTGTGATATGGACTTGCCTAAACTCACACCATGTGAGGTTTGCCCATCATCGTCCTCAGACACGTAGAGAACCCCTATTGATAATTATGACTCTTCCGCCCTTTCTAAAATATGCCATGGCCATTGAATTTCTTCAGAACTTGCATAAACAGAATTCATGTTTACTGTCCCGACGGATTTCATCGTATACCACCTAGTGACCAACTCACAACTCAACCTCACCACACTCAGATTCACCACCATTTCCCAAACAATTTCCAATCTTATATTATACATTCAAGTAGACTAACTCATCTTATTAACCAAATCATACTTCATCACATACTTTACACACATCAACACAGTCATATCCCACGATAAACATTCCAAGCACATACACTTAATTGCTCAACAGAATCACATACACCCATACACACAATTAATTATACTTTAGACTCACAAAGACCTATTTCAAGCATACATACTTATTTTCAAAAATTATTCATACACTCATTCATTTTTTCTAGAATATCATTCACTAGAGATTATCATAGAAGAACTTATAAGAGTCGATAGTAGAGGCTCATCTAAGACTCACCTATTGCAGCTACCAACTTTAGACTTCAAACATCCAATTCAAACCAGCAACAACACTACTTAAAAACATGATTTCACCATTAAACCTTTTTATAGATAGATTGCTAACATTTCAATTACTAAAAATCCCTACGTAGTGTGACACCCTAAACCCGACCAGGACGGGTCATCACGAATTCGAAGCATTACATTAGCCACCAAAGCAACTTTCCAGCTAATGACCACCCGACACACCCCAAACTTATAGCACCTCATTTATGACTAATTAACTATCATTTATTAATGTGAAAGCAATTTTTGAACCATTTTTAAACTTTTTCTAAGTATTTAAACTTAAGGGTATTTTGGACATTTTACCACCTAAGGTTAAGCTATCTTGATTTTATTTTTAAATAGTTACTGACCTTCTTTTAGTCAGACTATGCAAGCCCTAAAAATTTCAGCTTAATTCGAGTTCATTTACTATGTCTAATTCAAGTTTTATTATTAGGACTAAATCGTAACTTTTACAAAATTTTAGTACATTTTCTAAATTAAAAAATAAGAGTGTTTCTACCATATATTAACAGTTGCAAGTCTAATTCTAAAATATTACCAAGTTTCTCTATCATTAAAGGCTTCAATTAATCTAATCAAGTTTTAGGACTAAATTATAAATTAAGTAAATTAGAATACTAGATTACACAAACCAAAAATCAAACCCCCCAAAACCCACACACTCGTGTGCAAACCACTACACCTATTTTGTCAAAAGTTCGTTTTAATTACCCGATTTTACATATTTTACTTACCCATTAAACTTGAAATAGCTACAATTAATTACCATAAACATCCACACATCTTCAATTTAATTTATTTAAAACAAATATGCAACAATTAATCAAAATTTAACACCCAATTACACGCTTATCAAACACCAATTAATTTACACAAGCTACATACCTTAGTCGCAAGCAATCCACTCCATGGTAAGTTTCAATCAAACATTGTTAGTATAAAATAAATGCTTCATACACTGTGTTATCAACCACCGTACGAACACTCATCAACATACCATAAATCAAACATCAATTAGACATAAAATCATGTATTAAAGCAATTATAAAATCACCAAAATTAAAGTCCAAAATTTAATGTCCAATGTCCATTACAAGTTAAATAACACTAGTCCCAAAAGCATCACAATACCCCTATGCAGTCTCTAAAGTAAATTTTTTAAGCCACTATCGAGCCTTATACTTGGATCGCCCTTGCACTCACTTCTCGACTCCTTACACCCAAAAGATCTCTGCACGAAATGTGAGGGTGTGACCTTAAAAAGCTCAGTGAATGATAGTAAAAACATCAAGTAATTTGCACCCAATCATGCATAATTCAAAGCAATTAAGCATTAAATTTTTAGTCACAAGATGTTAATATTTCAACATAACATCACATGCTATTTCAAGAATTAAGAATCAATTTTTCCATGGCATGTAAAATCATCTTTTAACACATAAACATTCAATTATATTGGCACAATCAATCAATTATATTAGCATAATACATCCATGGCAATAAGTAAACGTGTGATCATAAATTGGATAAATTGATCTCTGAACTCCTACAAATCAAATACAGTCCTCTGAATTGAGTGGGCTGAAGCCACACGCTCTCTTATAGCATATCAAACAACCCGATGAGTAGAGACTCAAGCTTAACACTCTCTTATCTACTCCAAACAAATTAGTCCACCAAAAGCCATATACTCACAATATCACAAATAATGGTGAGTACTCACAAATTCTATGGCTTGCCAACTATATCCAATAGATCCACCATGCAATGTTGCCAATATAATCATACATACAAGGCATAAAATCTGTTGTTTAATAACTTAATTTAGGATGTTAAAATGCAAGTAAAAGCATGTTGCTAAGCAATTTTAACATCAATAAAATTAAGCATAGAAAATATCATTTCCAATATTCATATACCAATTAGAACACTTTTATCAAATGTTCAATAAATCAGCAATTCATGCTCCAAATATCAATTTATTCCATACAATCTAATTATGCTAAAAGCATAATACACAACTTACCAAACCAATTGCCATTATGCTTTTTTATAAAATAAAACCTATTTTTTCAAATCCAACCATCCAATATGCAAGTAAGTCATTAATAACACCAACTAAACCTTTAATTTAACACATAATCAGGCTAATTTACCAAATTGCCCTTAATACCACTCACCTCCACACTTATTCTTTAAGTAAAAAAAGTGTTCAAACAAGCAAGTTTGAGCTTCAATTCGAATTTGCACGTTCCTCTTGATGTGGAGCTTTAACAGAGACAAAGTATGCATTACAAACTAACAATAGCAACAAAAAACATGAAATTTGATAAAGTATACGAATCTAAATCATTGCTCTAAACTACCTTACCAATGTTGCACAACTAAGCCAAAATACGGAATTCCTCAACTAACTGCCTTTTCAAAACCTCAAATCACTTCTAATCTTCATTCCTAGTCTAATAACATGAATTCTAAGTGTTAATTTGATCATTTAATCTGTTTCATAATTTTTCGGAAAAATTATCCATGTTCTTGATGAAATTCGAATTTCTCAAAGTTAATCCATAAAATGTGTTTGATCTTTTGGTTTAAGATTAAAAACCTCTTATTAGACCTATTTTAAGCTTAGACATCCATTAATATTTGGATTGCAACTCAAAATTAAAGATCCACCATTGTTGATCCTCAAGTTCAAGAAAGAAGAAATTAAAGTTGAAAATCCATTATAATCACTTTAATTAACAAATAATGATTAAAATCAACTGAAAAACAAGTTTAGAGATGAGGATTACCTTCAATTGAACTCAAATCATTTATTTGGAAGTTTGAATCAAAATGCTTGAAGAAATTCGGATGACTTTTTGCCCGACTTTGAAAATTATTTTGAGAGATTTTAGAGAGAATTTTGAGAGGGAAAAGGTTTAGATCTATTCTCTGATATTTGATTTATGAAAACAAGTAAAAATACTGAGAGAAAAAACTCTCAATTCGGGTGAAATTGAGTGAAAAGTGAGGTAGTTGCAGAGTTTTTAAAACTGAAAACCCCCACCTGATTTTCAAAATTTGGGGAATTTGGCATTAGGTCGCTCCCCCTTTTTCCTTGTTTTATAATTTGCTCCTTGCCCTCCAAAATTCTGAAATATGGTTTATTTTCTATAAAACCTCTTATACATTTCCCTTGTTTTTCAAATTAGTCTCATTTAATTAATATTTTAAATCACCCAATTAAACCCCCATTTTAAATTATTTTTAAATTCCAATTTAACCCAAAATATTTATTTTTACTCAAAAATTATTTAAAACCATAAAATTAAATTTTCTAAAAATATTTTTATTTTCTAGAATATTATTTATCGATTTTTAGATGAAATTAAGCTAACTAATTAAGAATATAAATCGCTAATTAACCCGATTAATTCTCAATTTTCACTTTGAACTCGGTAAACTTATTCAAAACTACTAGACCTATTTTTGGGGCCTTACATGTAGGTCTTCTCATTCGTAACTTACTACCCATTTACTTCATAGTATTCTTATTCTTAACATAAGAAATTATCAGACTTACCAGAAAATAGAACACCCCGATTTTATCCAAGAATCTATAGCTTCCAAATCACATGAGAAGAGCAACTAGCAATAACATTTAATACTTAAGAAAAGAAAGAATTAAGGAATTACTCTGAAGGAAAAGAAAACCTTATCACGAACCTTTCTCACACATATATATAATCTACTTCCTTTGTAGTGGAACTTGACAAGTGTCTTGGAATTTCAAAATATGTCTTTCATAATGGCCTACAAAATCCGAAGAAAACATAAATGAAAATCTTTTCCATAATCCATTTGTCCAATTAGTCTAGTTGGTTTATAACAGGATTTAGTTACTAAGACTTGTCATTCATAGTACTTGAACAAACTAGGCGTAATATACATTTGGCAGTGACCTACACAAAGCTTACTCTTCCTATATGTTGTCCTCTTTCTTTACTTAAGAACACATGAAGACTGGATCCTAATATACATCCCTGGGGGATACTCAATTCACCCAAAACATTAGTTTGCCAGAAGCTACAATTTGGTGAACTAACTACCAGAGTGCGCGAGAACAAACATCTTTTCATCTACACGCCTAAAATTTGGGTTGCCCAAATTTGGGATGTGACAATGCTTGACTAAAATCTCATCCAACACTCTAGAACAAAGCACATAAAGATTGGACACCATTTTATTAGAGATCATATGCAAAAAGGAGATATAGTTTTAGAGTTTTTAGATAATTTGCATCAATTTATCGATATTTTTTTACTAAGCCTCTAGATATAGAGATGTTTCAGAAAATTAGGGAAGAGCTTGGACTTATGAACTTACCTTGATAAGAACTTGTGTTACTCTTTTGACATTCTTGATATTTTGTTTGTTTTAATCATGCTTGGTAAAATTTTATGTTTATATTCTTTGTTATGCTATTTATTTGATTCTCTTTATTCAAACATGTTTAAAATAATTTTTGTGGTCAAATTACTATATTGTTATGTATTTTTGCTTAAAACTTCAATTTTGAGTCTCTCAGTAAATTCATCTCACATTGATTGTCTATTTCAAAGCATATTTTGTTTGATTTTCTTGTATATACACTTTTAATTATACTATTGTATGATAAAAAGTATGTTATTTTCTTCTTCTTCTTCTTCTTTTTTTTTTATGTTTTTGAGTTTTTTTCCATTTTATACAAACTTGTTTCAATAGAAGTATTATAAATATCAGTAGAAATATGCAAATTTGGTTTTCTAGGCTTGTTGTTCATCTAGTATCAATAGAAAGGAAGTTCTACTAATACTTAGGCACTTTTTTCCGGTACAAGTGCCCAAATCTCAGCATTTTCGGGCATTTAAATACCCTAACAACATTTTATTTTTCTACATAACACTTTAGACCAGTCAAAAAATTTCCCCTCTTTTCCTTATTCTCTCCCGTTTGGTCCCCCTTCCTCTCCTACCCCACAATCTTTCATTTTTTACTCAAATTTCTTGCAAATCTTGTCTCACACATGCTCTAAACACTTTTTCAGCATATTTGCCACAACAATATACACTCTTTCACTCATTTTTTGTAACACCCTTAACCCATGTACGTCGCTAAAATAGGGTTACGGAGCATTACCGAAACTTTCGAAACATTTTCAGATAATTTACAACAATTACTATTCATTTTTCAAAATTATTCGTAATGTCACTTAAATGGACCCTCAAGGCCCAATATGAGCTTTAGAATCGAATCAAAACTTAATCAGAAACTCTAAAAAATTTTCGCGAAATTTCAAAATTTTTCCAAGTTACAGGGCTCACACACCCATGTGGTCTAAGAGACACGCCCATGTGACCCTAGGACATGCCCGTGCTGCAGGCCGTGTTCAATCTCGTGTAACTCTCTGACTTGTGCAAACGGCCATGCCACACGCCTGTGTGCTAGGCCGTGTGGTTAATTAAATTCTTTTGAAATTAGGTGCAGGTTTCATACGGCCAACACACACGCCCGTGTTCTAGGCCATGTAGCACACACGGTTGAGACACATGCCCGTGTCTCTGCCCGTGTGCTCAATTCTGAGCATTCTATTTTCTCGAATTTAAGGTGTAGAGGAAATACGGCCTAACCACACGCCTGTGTACCAGGCCGTGTGTCACACACGCCCGTGTATCTTCCCGTGTGGACAAAATAAAGGCATTTCTAGCTTTATTTCTCACCCAAAATCATATCAAATTCCTGCACCAAACTTACTTCCAAATACTAACCGGCCTAAGCATTGAATTCAAGCAATTTATAACATCTAACATGATATATTGTTACTTGCATTCATGCTTAAATCTTACCTTTCTCAATCAATCAATAAGAAACCCTTATGTTATCTCCATAAAGTAAACTTAAAAACATATATATATATATATACATGTACCAAAACATAATCATCACTAGCCATTCCAATGGCTAGATTACAATAATCATTTACATTTACATGCCAATATGACTAATATAACCTATACATGCCATTGTAACCATAATTGCTTTACCATATTGTACCGACATGGGCTGATGGATAGTGTGAGTGATCTCTGCCAAGCTTCCAATCCAATGAGCTTTCGATTTACTCTAAAACAGGGAAATAAAACTAAGTAAGCATAAAATGCTTAGTAAGTTCGTATAACGTGGTACGTAACTTACCATTCATTCTATTTTGATGTAACTATGTAAGGCATATTTAATCAATTTGACCTCAAGCCCTACACACATCCTCATTACCCTTGTTAGTCATATATTCCATAATAACATCAAAACGTATATGGGCTCAACAACAATCAAGTTTCCATGCACATATGCTTTCCACAACATGTATTCATTTAACATGTATAAATCATCTCTTTATATTACAAGTATAATTTTATAATAGTTCATCTCGAGTTCAGATTATTTCATGTCAGAACTTTACTCATATCATTTGAAATATCAAGGTCACACAAGTAGTAGTACACTCAAGGTGTACAAGTCTATAATCAAGGATGAATATTCTTATCAAATAAATTCCATGTACAAATATCATCATCTCATGCTTTCATATATCACTTGTCATGCATCATTATTTTCTTGTATTTCAAACGGATACGTGTAATAACTCATTTTATTATTCATATCTTCTCATGTCTGGAATTGTCACCCATTGAATTTATTTGAAATATCAATGAATACACAAGTAGTACACTCAAGGTGTACAAATCAGGATCTGTCAATTCATATTCAATGGTACCCATAAGGTACTATTTCAGAGAGTACACTCTAGAACCACACATGTATACAACAGGATTACTAGTCCAGGCTTAATCCTTTTTATGACATATACTCTAAGGAGCTTGATCTGGATTACTCATCCAGGCTAAATCCAATCCATAATATATGCTCGAGAGGACTTATATCAGGATTACCCATCCGAGCAAAATACTTTATGTAATGAGGTCAATAGGATTACTCGTCCGAGCTAAATCCCATCAGCAACAAATACAGGACCTCATTCATTTCGGGAAATCACATATCCATCGATTTCTTCATTTATTCAATCGGGATTTAAACATTTTTCAAGAATTATCGGGCATGTGATTATTTCATACATCCATAATATTCATATAATTCAAATAAACACATCCCACATTCATTTCAAGCATAAAAGTAACATTTTTATCATTTATCATTTTTCGGGCATTATCGTTGATCGGGCTTTGTCAGATACAATTTCAACGTCACATATATATATGATATTTATAAGATTCACAATGCAACATTTAATTCCAACATATAAACATATACAAATTAGTTACACGAACTTACCTCGACAAATGTTGGTGTACGTAAAATCTACTAATCCGATATTTTCCTCTTTTCCTCGTTCTAGCTCTGAATTTGGTCTATCCGGATCTATACGAGTAAATTTTATATCAATTTATCACATTTCATATTCAAGTGAACTCGATTAACATCCTAGGAGAAATTACCATTTTGCCCCTAACTTTTTCATAAATTTCCATTTCGTCCCTAGGCTTGGAAAATGAAATTTATGCAATTTACTCCTTATTCCAAGCCTAACCAAAATTTCACCTTAAAATTTACAACACATATATTCTATAAATTCAGAAATTTTTTCCAATTTTCACAAATTTACATTTTAGTCCCTAAATCATGTTTTCATCAAAAATCACTTTGTAAAAGTTATTTATCTATCAACAACCTTTCATTTTCTACTATAAATTTTAAATTTTCAGCATATACATCCATGATGTAGTTTCCATACTTTGATAACTCTTCAAATTGATCCCCCAAATAGATAGATTAAGCTATCCCGGTTTCAAAAATATCAAAATTACTAAAAACCGGACAAGAAAACTTACCCAATTTGGCCAAGAAAGTTTATTCTCTCTCTCCTAAGGTTTCCATGGAATATTTTGGGGAAGAAGATGATAAAAATGATTTTTATTTCTATTTAATTAATTTATCATCTTTAATAATTTTGATTTCCAATTTAGTCCTTAGCCTTTTTCTAATTTTCCATGGATGAATCATCCAAAAATATCTACTAACTTTTTATTAATGGTATAATTACCATATAAAGACCTTAAGTTTTGAATTCCATAGCTATTTGATCCTTTAGCTACTAGAATTCAACTTTTACATTTTATGCGATTTGGTCTTTCCTGTAATTAAACACATAATCGGTAAAATTTTCTTGTCAAAATTTTCACATGATATTTCTATCATATTACAGGCCATGTAATAAAATAAAAATAAATTTTATTTTCGGATTGGATTTGTGGTCTCAAAACTACTATTTCGATTTCACTAAAAAATGGGTTTTTACATTTTTATCCATTTTTAAAAGGTAAACCCTAACTTATTCTCTTGTCATTTTTTTTATTTTCTTTCTAAAGCATGCTAATTTTAAAAAAAGTTTATTACGACCTAAACTATCTAGGCTTTGATTTTCATTCTTGTATGTTGGTTTTATTTAATAAAAAAAAAAACAAAGGGATATACAATCTTCTGCCCATCTATATATATTATTTTTATATTATATGTTTATATAGATTATACATAAATATGGATTTATTTTTTTTATAAATACTATTACATATATATTTACAGTTATATACATACACCTACTTTTATTTTTTTAATTATTCTATATCTTTAGATTGTTTTTTTTTAAATCTAAATTGTCATATATAAATATACTTTAGTTTAGTTTTTATCACTATTATGTATATTTATTTAGTTACACTCTTGATTACTTATTTATGTGTTATGTCTATATTTTTATACTATTAACTATATATACTTATTTTATTTATATTATATGTATATATGCATATTTTTGCAAGTTCTGTTAGTGTATATATATATGGTTCTATATGTTTTAACACTTTCATACAATTGCATAGTTTCTAAAATAACATTATTTGCATCTAAACTACTACCATTAGGGATATAAATTGCTTCAGTATGCTCTATTTTTGCAAGTACCTACTTTTTATCCGTCCCATTTACCCTAAGTTTACCCTTTAGCCAATCATGCCTCCCTGTAGCTCTACTAAGCGTTCCACTAAGAAGCGTGCTAGGGGTGAATCCTCTAGTACAAACACAACCCCGTCCCTAGCCGATTGTTTAGAGGACAATGATTCCCTTGAAAACTTTAACACATACTTTCCACCCGCAACATCCAAATATCTTGTCCCTTAATCCTTAACTTGTTTCTCGGGCCAATTCAAGTTTAGGTACCTCGACCAACGTCATGATTGAGGTTGGTTACATTTTCTTCAAATTAAGGGTATTTTCTATGAAAACCTCATTAAAGCCTTTTACCCTAGTGCCAAATTTACCTATGGTGGCGATGGTTGAACCATCATTTCTGTCATTTCTCATGTCATGTGTGAAGAGGTTGAGGTCTCTATCTCTTCCATTGCTAGACATCTCTCTATTCCAAATGAGGGTAACGATAACAACCCTGGTTTATTCCCTCACGACCTTATCACCCCTAAAAACTATGTAGGTGACTTAGACTTGTATGATAGGATCATCCATCTTATTTTTACTTGGATAGTGTCCCCTACCAACAAGCATTCCGGATTTTATAATTTGGATTATTAGATGTGACATTGCTTTCATACAAACCTTTGCCTTAACCTTGCCTCAATCATTTTCCTTTACATTGTCGAGATTGTTCGTCTTCCAATGCCTAGTAACAAAACTCTTAGGTATGGCACCTACCTCTCTCATATCTTTTGAGTCCTTAAGTTAAACGTTAATGTTGACCTCAATCGAGCCATTACTTCCTATCTTGATATATCAACCGCTCATAGTTATGGTTGGATCAAATGTGATGGTAAATGAATTCGCAATCCTGAGCATGCTCATCAAGCTCATCAAGTTCAACAAGCTATCGTCGATCATCAATGGGAAGGCATACCGCAAGAAGATGCTCCTCAGCAAGAAGATATTCCTATTTTGGCACCTTCTCCATCCTCGTATCCTCGCTCTTCTTGATGTGATACATGGGTTTTCTTTGTGTGTTGATGCTCATTTTGATACATTAACAGCATATGTTAATGATCGGTACAATCTTTTGAATGAGTGCATCTCAGATCCTGCCTCTCGATTCATTCACCTTCAGACACCTAGTTTATTTTGTTGGCTTAAAATTGTCCTAGTTGTTTGGTTGGGATATGTGCTACTTTTCTTGCTTTTGCTTTCTTTTATTTCTACTTTGGATGATACTTGCTATGGAAGCATGAAAATTTGGATGTTTTTCCTTTTATTTTTGCTACCATATTTATCTAATATGCTTTGGATTCTTTGCACTAAATTCCTTGTCTTATACTTTTATATCTTCTTTCTCATTTCCATATTCTTATCTGTTTTATTCTATTTTCTTTTATATCCTTTTATCATGATCTGTATACTCTTTTAATTCTCCCTTAGTTTTTTAAATGTGTAGTTTTTTGTATTACAAGAAGGGAGAGAAGAAAAGTAAAATTTGCAAATGGATATATTGTTATATAAGCTAATAGTTTAAAACAAAAAGTAATTATTTTTCAACCATTTCTCCAATATGCCTTCATTATTAAAGTTGAAAATTAATTCAAAACTTTTATAAATGTTTGCATCAAATATTTTTTAAAGGAGCTAAATTTGAAAATAATGTTTGAGTAAGAGGGAGTTAGAAATTTTTTTTAATGGTTTTGTTATATAGAAAAGGGAGAAATTGTTAGCCCTAATTTTTCAAATATTTTAATATAACAAAGTCAAATTGAAAATTATCTTTAGTCAAATTTGAAATCAATTGTAAAAGCACTTGTAAGATTATTTTCCAGTGCTTACAAACTCATCAAATGATTAAACTTATAAAATTCCATTGAAAAATAATGTTTCAAGTCAAATTTTACAACTCTGGGAAACTTCTATTGATACAAGTGTATAAATGTATCAGTGAAACCAAGTCAGAGAGCACCCTAAGAAATTTTCCAGATTTCTAACGATACTCGGGGGCTCTTCTATTAATACATCCCTAGTTATATTGATACTTGGAAGGAGTTCTACTAGTAGAAGTACGTTAGAAAGCATTCCAAGCAAAGCATCAGACTTCTACCAATACTTAGGGAGACTTCTACTAAAACAAGTTAGTGAGTAATTTTAGGGTTCCCCTGCACCTTCTACTGATACAACTATCGATACGAGTTGAAACCCATGAAACCTTCATACTTTTATTGATAAAAATGGACTTCTATCGATATATTGGGCTCCAACGATCATAATTTTGAAGACTTCTATCGACATAAGTCCACTTGTATCAATACAAGTGGTCTATAGTCTGGAATCAATTGCAACAATAGATCTAATTGATTCTCAACATCCAATACAAGTTAATAGCTCCATATTAAAGATAAGAAAAAATCTTGTAAGGTCAATTGCACAAAAATCTAATATTTTCATTTATATTCTCTTTGTTCTTCATACACACACTTGGGTAACCATTTCTTGTACTAAACAAGCTTTATCATTGTACCTTTGAGAGGTGCCTTTAATCTTTTTTTTCCTATTTTCCATCTTTGTAAGGGATTGCTTGAGGTTTTGGGGTGGAAAATCTTAAGGGAAGTGGCTTTATCTTGCATAGTAAAAAGATAGTGTTTTGTAAAGGTTAAACCATATCCATGAAAAGTTCAAATATTGTGAATTTGGGAAATCCTTAGTTGTGGTAAGCTAAGGTAGTAGAAGTAGGCAATTGGGGCTAAACCACTATAAATTCTTGAGTCTCATTTGATTGCCATATTTCCCTAAAGTTTTTAAAACACCAATTCACCCCCTCTCGGTGATTATCGAGCTTAATATATAATTGGGGGTCAAATAATTTATAAGTAAGTTTCAAATTTTCATCTATTAATTATAACATTATTTAGTCACGAAATTATTCCACTAAAGTATCGTAACTAAGCTTTCCCTTATTATATACCATTGCAAAAGCTACTTAATAAGTGTTCGTCCAATGACCTTGTCATAAGTGTGTTACCCTTATAGGATATCTTTAAATTCTTTGGGTTAAATTCGTTCTCCAATATGATCCTATTTTATCTCATGGTAACCATTACATCTTCTTTTATGAAAATTCAATTACTACCAAATAGTAATTAAATCATTTATCACAAAGACAAATAACACATGGTCATGTTTACTTTTCATCTATCATGTAATGCTGATGAGAGGATATCATTTGCCTTTTAGTTGGGTTATGAATTTCACTATTGTGGAATGATGCTACATACTACAGAAGTCATATACCCAACGTACTAGTTTTCAATTCCTTATCTATTTGAACTCGAGCTTCATTTATATGAAAATATACAAGTCACGCACAAAGAGTCCATCATCCACTCACGATTAAGGTATGCCACCCTATAAAGATCACAAGTGAATAAGTCCACAAATGGATCTAGGGTCTATTCTACTTGGGTCTTGTCTAATGTACTATCAGTCCAGTTAGTTACATTTATGTCTTCATTTTCTAAGAGTCACCCGCTCCGATATCCAAGATAAGATATCTCCCAAATTGGACTTGATTGATAGCATATTGGTCCTTTAATCGATCTTCTAGTTTCCGATTAGATTAAGGACATATTTAGATTATCTACTAATATAAGTTATCTTTTCGTATTATAATCTGACGACGTAATACCACTTAGTATTAGTTAAACGTTAGATAATCAATAAGCCAATATTTGCTTCGATTTTGCTTTGCGTGCAAAAACCACTGAAGAAAATTATACAAAGGATATTAATATAATTAATGAATATTTTATTAAACTAATTTGTTCAAAAAAAATACAAGTATACTTAGACAATAATACTGCACTAAGGGAATTAGATCCAACAACATCTATTCTTCCAAGGAAACATTATTGCCACAAACGCCTTGGTCTTGGGAGCCAACCAGAAAATTGTTGTCAATAGGGGGTCGTTCTACTACCAGAAGTCATGTTATTTGCTAAGGTTATACTAAGTGATGTCCTCCACCTAAGGTTGGTTATCTCTCTTGGAAACATCCCTAGCTACCCTAAGCTCTATTGTTCTTAAAACCGGTGCTGATGCTCAAAAAGTTGTTTTTCCATGTAACACATTTCTCTTGCATTTCTATGACTCGTTGCTAGGAACCAGAGTGTTAATGCTGAGAAACCTGGTCTATAAGGATGGTACCAGCAATAACCTAAGGAGTCGAATAGAACAACCAAGAAGGGTGGATGTATTGGTAGAGTTGTGTAGGAATATCTCTTAAAAAGGAGGAGGAGGCCCTAGGTAAAGGCTATGACTGGCGTGTAGCAGTCTGGTCGCGGGTTGCAACTAGCTGAGTAGAGGCAGCTGACGAGGTTCCTATTTGGTATTGAAGGAGCTCTTGGTTGGTAGGGTTTGTAGTGTTGAGGGAATCATCATTCTAAGAGGAGGCCATGGTTCGGTCTACACTTAGCGCACCAATTGTTGATACAAGTGTACAATAAGGGAAGAGGTAAGGAGATCAATTCGCCTAGACAGGCGAATAGACGAAAAAGAAGGAGAGTCGAAGAGGAGTTAGGTGGTTGTGAAGGAAAGAAAAATTGAATGCTTTAGATAAGTGTTTAAGGTTGTTGGGAGGGTAAAAAGGTTCCTTCCTCATTGTTCTTCTAGGTATTTATAAGGGAAGACCTACTCGTGTGGCAGGCAAATTGTCCTCAAGTGTGGTACTGATCTGACATTCCCTTAGCTGAGATAGTACGAGATTGTTACGCCTCAGCAGTCTCCTCTTGTAGATGAGTGCATTCCCCTTAAAAGTGGGTAACTTGTTGAGTGAGGCATGCGGGCAATATTTTCAGAACCAGTCAGACCACCAATTTCTAATCTAACTAGTTCAACCAAGTAAAAACCATTCAACATTAAATGTTTAAACTGATTTAACATTAAATTATTATTTATTTACTTTTTTGGGAATCAACATATACTTGAAAATATTTTTTAAGCAGGTTTGAAAAGTAAAAACTAAATAAAATTTTTCCTCCCTATCTTTTCATATCTCTCTAATTCTCCGTATAATCACACTTCACTCTTTCTCCAATTCCATCATACTTCCTTCTATCTTTTCATCTAAAAGGCAAACTAAAATTATTTTCCAGACTTTCCTCCTCTTTTCTCTCTTTAATTTTTGAGTTTTCACTGTTTATTTTACTTTTTTGTTTTGAATTTTAATTTCCTCCCTTGGTAAGAATAAAGCTTGGGACTTGAGAGTTGGAAAAAAAAAAAAAAGACTTGAGAGAAGTGTAGACTGAAAAAAAGAGAAGAATGACAGATTGCAGCACTCAGTAGCAGCTTGTTTTTATTTTTCCACATTAGGTTTTTACTTGTGGGGGTTGTTTTATTTTTTCTTTAGTATTTATTTATTTGTTTTATTTTGGGTTGGGTTTAATAATCTTTAAGGGGTTGGGCTAGTTTTTAAAAAGCTTTGGGCCATGGTTTTATTTTTATATTTTGGTTGCAGAGATTTTTTATTGGTTTTTTTTTTCAATTTGCAGTTCAAAACGATTCTCGGCTCAACTAGTTCTTTCTTTTGAATTGGTATATCGATCGATATCGATTGATTCTCGATGCAACTAATTTGATCGGTTGGTCCAATTAAATTTTAGTAACATTACATGTAGGTGATTAACAACATGAGATTGTCCAAGTAGTCTTTAGATGGGAAGCTATTCGAGTGATGCAAGGTGGATGGCCATCCTCGGATATATTTTAAGTAGCTTCTCGTGGTGCCACATGTCCGGGAGGTATAAGAATACAACAATATTAATAATATTAAAATTTTGAAATAAGTCGTTTTTAATATTTAAGATTTACTATTATCAAACAATATAAAAATATTGACAAAAATGCAATATAAACATATTGTGTTCTAACTTTTACTAATATTTCAAATAATTTTATAATGTAGATTCAATCCTACTCTTTCAACCTTTTATTTTTTAATGTCAAATAACATCCAAGTTTATAGTAATATGAGTGGATCTAATCCAATTGGATTACCGTTTAAATAATAAAAACTATTAATATAATTACATATAAATGTTTATATAATTTTTTTTATTTGGATATATTGTAAAAGGTCCTAGAAAAGGAAATCTACATTAATTAAATATCATCTTAATTTATTTAAGATTTCGCCGTTTTACATTGTAAAAATGAGGTTTGGCATCCAACCCGGTATAAATTCTGGCAAATGAAAAACAGGAGTGTTATTTGGGGCAGACCTTGGACATCAACATATTTAATTCATCCATTTTCCTCTCTTTTAATTATATCAAATGTTTGGATTTATGTTTAAAAGGGAAAAAAAAGAAATAAACACACATTAGCCTGCCTTTCTTTCCATGAAAAAGTTTGATTTTTATGTATAAAATTGAAGCATATACAAGTGAGGAGCCCATAGAAGACCTTCAAGTAGAAGATAATTGCATAACTTTTATTTTTTATTTGGAAGAAATGATTTTAGATGCAAGTTTTCCATCGGCCACTGGCTTATAGCAAGAAAATAACAGTGATTCATCATCATTCTAAAAGATTATCAAATATTTCTATCAAGGCAATTGTTTTTCTCCAAAAAGATTATCAAAGATTCAAATTCGACTAATCCAAGCGCATTTCTCGGGACAGCAGAGAGAATTACCAGGGAGGGCATGTCCAAAGTCCACTGTTTTTCTCCCAACACGGAGCAAAAGCTCATCCTGGTGTATAACCTTTTCCATCCACTACTAAGATTACATTCAGCAATTCTTCCATCACTTACCTGCAGCCTTGAAACAGCCTTTGAGTCGATTCGAACCCAAGTAAGATTTATCCACTGAACAACATGTTGAGCACTTCAAATTTGGATAAAAGCAGCTTTTGAACCAATGTAAGCATCTGCTTTTCCATTATGTGTTGAAAGAATGGGCATTGTTTCACTGTTTGCAGGAGAATAACACTGGATTGTGACTTCAGACTGGATAGTTTCTTTAAGAATAGCCATTTCCGGTTCTCAACAAGGCATGCTTAGGGAAGAGGAATTTGACAAGATCCAACGTTCCTTTGGCATCTGTAGGAGAACTGAAAGATAGCTGATGAATCTTTAGTTGTTCAGGGAAACTATAATACAGAATTTATTTGCCGCAAATGCATTAGGTATACAAGTGAGTAAAAATGTCAACAAGGATCATAAGTCTGCCAATCAGAATATTAACATAAATGGAACTATCTGAAGGTGTCAAGACATGAAAAGTACAAAGTAATCAACTGTTAGAAGTATAGTGAATGATTTCGTCCCAACCAAAAGTAAAACAAAGCAAGAGCACAGTAAATTTTCTGATTCAGACCAATATAGTTATTGTGAGGGACTTAAGAGTAATCATAAAACTTCCAGTAACCAGGCCCACTTGAAAGTTCAAGGAAGCAACATCAACAGCATGTGTTCACCGGATAGAAATATGTATGTTGATAATTCTAACCTATCAGCTTCAAGCTAGCAAACATTTATAATGCATTTTTGAGTTAGTAAATTAAAAACTTCAATGTGATTGATTTATAGATACAAGAAAATATAACTATTGCTACAAATGGAAGGAAGTTAATTAGGAAGATAATTAGTAAGATGACAGAAAATCAAAAACTTAAATTAAATTAAGAAAATAAAATATATTACCAATATTTGTTTTTCCATCACATGTGATGATTCTAAAAGGCATGCATCTTGGGTTCCTTTTGCAGTTGGGTTTCAATATGGTGGCATGTATTCTGCAAGCTAAGATCCACTGCAAAAACCCAAATTAAGACTTCAGGTGACAACAAAGGCTGTACTACTCAGTGACAGAAAATATCAGATTGATCGCCTCCATTTTGTTCATCAGTGTCGCATAAAACAGCAAGGCAGTCAATAATCTTTCCCTTTGGTAGCAATCCAAAAAGTATTCTATTTACTTAAAGTGCATGGACCTGAAACTGGGGAATGGAGTCCTACTATGAAAGCATCTCATGTTCCATTATCTAGTAAGCAAACCAGATTGAAGGGGGTTCTTTTTCAATTACAGATAATGGTCAGACAAGCTTGATCAAAGTCGAATCAAAAGTGGCATGTGTCATTGAAATTCATTTCCACCTACTTTGCATGTTGCTTTTGAAAAACCTCTCTTTTCCATTTCCTCAAGCAAACCAGTAACGGCAGCTTCATTATCCTGTTGTAGATACCCTCTGATCATAATTTCATAAACTGCAGCATCAGGAGTAATTTGCCTTTTCAACATATCCTCGAATATTTGCTTTGCTTCAATCATTAGACCCTTATTTGCTAAACCAAAAATAAGGGAGCTATAAGTTAAAAGATCAGGTTGAAAACCCTCTTGAACCATTCTATTCTTTACTCTAAAGGCCTCTATCAAATTTCCTTGCTCACAAAGTCCGGCAATCCAAGAAGTATATACATATTTGTCTGCAGTGAACCCTGCCTCCAACATCTCCCTAAAAACCCTATTAAGTTCAGTAAAATCCCCTTTCTTAGCCAACCCAGTAATGAGCACTGTATAAGATATTTTATTAGCCTTTTCCCTGCAAAAATAACTTTCAGCTTCATTTAGACAACCATGCTTGCAGAGGCCATCCATTAAGCTTGTAAGAACGATAACATCGGGGTCAAAACCACGGGCCAAAATTTCACCATAGACATTCAATGCAGCTTTTACATTCCCAGCCTTAAAATGGGCATCCATTATCATGGTTAACATCAATTTATCAGGCCGCAGTCCACTCTTGACCATATTTTCCATAAATATTGATGCTTTGTCAAACATACCAGTGTTACAAAGGCCAGCTATTATTACCCCATATGCTGCCATGTCAAACTCAAGTCCCTGAACATACATCTTACCTAAATATTTCAGGGCATCAGTTACATTACACTTTTTGAAATGAGCATCAATGATTGAAGTATAAACAACAGAATTAGGCTTAACCTTATCTTTCAACATTCTGAAAAACAAGCACTCAGCCCTTTCCAGCATCCCCTTCTTGCAAAGACCGTCAATGAGTGCAGTATAGGTAACAATATTTACTGCAAGCTTGACCAGTTTCATTTCCTTACACAATTCAAACGCTGCCTCGAAATCACCAACCTTACAGTAGCCATCGATCAAACAGGTGAACACAATGGAATTCAACAACACCTTATCTTTCTTCATATCCCTAAACACCTTAACCCCCATATTCAAATCCCCCACTTTACAGAACATATCAATCCATGTACTATAGGTAACCACGTTGGGCAAACAGCATTTCCACATCAAACCCATATAAACAAAAGCCTCTTTCTTCTTCCTCATCTTACAGAACCCATTAAATAACAAATTAAACGTAACCAAATCGGGCTTACATTTATCTACCCTAATTTCATTCACAATCAAACAAGCCTTAACAACTTCACCACATTTAAAATACCCATCAATCAAAGAATTATAAGTTGCAATATCCGGCTCACACCCATACAAAGGCATCAAATTTACAAGCTTTTGAGCATAAGAAGAATGTCCCAACTTACAAAAAAAGGAGATGGTTGAATTGAAAGAAGAAGGGTGAGGGGTGTACCCTTTGGAGAGGAAAAAAGACAGTAACTTAAGAGAAAGTGCGCCACAGTCGGAAGCTGTAAGCTTGTGAAGAAGCTTGTTGAAGGAATAGGGGTCTGGGTACTTTGAAGTTTTCTTCAAGTAAGAGAAGAATTGGAGGGGTGAGCCAAAGTAGGAGTCTGATAATGTTCTGTAAGAAATGGGTTCTGGGAAATTTTTCGAGGCTTTCTTCCTCTTCTTCAGGTGAGAGAAGAATTTGAAGCTGTTTTTTATCATTCATGGGGACTTGGGGAGTGGTTTTTTTTTTTTTTCCCTTTTGAATTGGCTCTTAAACCCTGGAAAGTAAGGGCATAAATCTTAAACCCTAAAGGGAAGAGGGAGAAGAAGCTAACGATGTCGTTTAAGCATTGAGCATTTAGCATTGAGCATTGAGCAAATGAATACTGGTTAAACTACATCATTAGTCACTAAACAATGGGTAAATTTTTTTGGTCACTTAATTAAAAAGAAGTTATAATTTAGTTACTAAACTATTCAAAAGTTTTCATTTAAGTCACTAAACTATTCAAAAAATTTTATTTAAGTCCCTGGTCTGTTAAGTTTTTTACTTATTAAAGTTCTACTAGCAAGCTCCAAGCGACGATTCAATGGCCAGTACAATAGATTAATACATTAGTCACTAAACAATGTGTAATTTTTTTTTGGTAACTTAACTAAAAAGAAGTTATAATTTAGTTACTGAACTATTCAAAAGTTTTCATTTAAGTCACTAAACTATTCAAAAGTTTTTATTTAAGTCCCTGGTCTGTTAAGTTTTTTACTTATTAAAGTTCTGCTAGCGAGCTCCAAGCGACGATTCAATGACCAGTACAATAGATTAATACCTTCGATGAGTAGAAGAACATACCTTAGAGCCAAGTCAATCTGACGATTAGTTTCAAAGATTGGAGAAAAAAGTTGTTTGAATTTTAATTCGCAGATTCATGACATCAAAAATTGTTTCATAAAAAAGTTTGAATTATAGAAGAGAAAGGAAAAAAGAGCTTTCGATTGATGCAGGCGATGCAAACCGAGAAAGCCATATAGCATCAATTTTAACAGCCTAATGACTTAAATGACAACTTTTGAATAGTTCAATGACCAAAGTGTATTTTTTTTTAGTTAAGTAACTAAAATGAAAACTTACTCATAATTTAGTGAATAATAATGTAGTTTATCGTTGAATATTTTGCTACTTTCTACCTTAGGGGTATTTCTTTCATTCAAAAAATATTTAGAAAATGATTTTAGAACAGTATTTGGAAAATATCTTTGGAAAATAGACCGATTTTCTGTAAAAATTGATATTTTGTGCTTAGATGATTCAGTATAAAAAAAATTTCCTTTGTTTGAATTTTTTTATAAAAGTTGTCCTCTTAAACTTGTTTTTAATGAAACAATCATAATATTAACTTTTCTTCATAATTAGTTAAACAATAAACAATAGTAATTCAATTTTTTTGTCTAAATTTTACTGTAGGGATATGAATAATACCATAATAATATAAATTGATTGGCTAAACTACATTAGAGATTACCCAATTATGGTTTTTATCTTTTTTATCACTCGACTATAGCAAATTATAAAATGGTCACACAACAATTCAATTTTGTTGTTTTGGTCACCAGCGAGTTAACGTAAAAATGGACAGAAAACATAATTGAGTTATTGACAAAATTAAATAATTGAGTTATTATTTTGTAACTTTTATAATTAAGAGACAGAAAACATAGTTGGATGGATATTAATACAATTTAAATTCTATCAAAATTTCATTATAAGGATATGTATCAAAACACACATAATAGGTATCAACCATTAATTCTGTCGAATGATCTCAAATTCCTTAAATTTTATTAAGATAATGATTTAAATCGATGTATTTGAATTTATATATTCGCAACATCGATCATGCACATCAAGGTTAGTTCCCACGTTGGATTAAGTGGATAAAATCACCTCAAGGAAGTTACATACTCAACATAGATGGGGCTGTAAAATCTCGTTCATACTTAGCTTTAGCTAGAGGTCTCATCCGTGATAGCAAGGCTTATTGGATTGGAGGATTTATGTTGAATATTGGGATAACGGATAGCCTTCAGGTGGAGTTATGGGGCGCGAGTCGGTCTTTGTCTCACAAAATCCTTGGGGATTCGTCAGCTCATAGTGGAGTTAGATGCACTGCTGGTGGTTCAATTCCTTTGACAACTTTTTGAGAAAAACCATCCTTTAGGTGCTTTAATTAAAGGTTGTCTTAACTTGATAAATGAAGGATGAGTGATCGAGGTTTGACACATTTATCATGTAGGAAATAGTTGTACAGACCACTTAGCCAATTTAGCTTAAAACCTCGAAAGAGGTCTGGTTCATCTTGAGATGCCACCGACGAGCCTTGAACCTTTACTCCAAAGGGACACTTGTGGAGAGGGGGTAATTAGAATTTAGTTTTTTTATTTCCTTCTTTTATATATAAAAAACAACGATCATGCACCTAATTCAATCTTTCAAATTAATATAACCAGTGAGCTTAGCTATAAATTGGGTTATCAATACTTCCAAAGCATCAATTTACAGCATAAAAAATTAAACCATAGAAATACTTTACTTTTCAAAAGAACTTTGAATCAACAATTAAAATAGGCTAAATTAGGCAAAAATTCTGATTTTAAAAGTTAATTGAGTTAGTTATTAGGCCAATTTTCACCATATTTACCGGAATAGGCCGGTTTTGAAGAAAGAGAGGAAAACTCGTCTAGCTAAATGCATTTTTTACTGGCAAAGCTAGAAATTGCATCCAGTTAGACACGTTTTCCTCTCTTTCCCCAGTCAGGTTTTTATTTTTAAGTTTTTTTTGGGGTTAAGGTTTTGGGTTTTGAGGGTAGTAATTGGATTTCAGGGTTTTGTTAGGTTTTTAATGGTTTGAGAATGGAAATAATGGGAGGCCGATTTATTTGTGTTTGTGTTTGAGGTAGACATTGTGAAATCTCAAAGGTATATTCCATTTGGCGGTGATGCGAAAGTACTTAAAGAACCATAGATTTCATTTATCGCATCAGGATGGAACCATTACTTTTAAAGCCTATCACAATGCAACTCAGCCCCCATGTTCATGATGCATATACTATCACGGGTTGAAGTATAAGTAGGGTTCCTAGTTGGCAGATGTTAATGCAGGGTCACGATTTGGAGTATAACTTGGGAGTCCACCTGGCAGTGATTTTAGGGTCACGAGTTCAAGTTTTGCCTCACCAGAAGAGGATGTTTTATAAAATCGATGCTGAAGTTTGAGATGATAATCATAGGGAAAAAGTCAGGGGCCTTTTAGTATAACCAACTTATTTTTTTCTCCATCTCCACCAAAAGCAAGATTGATAACCTCCCAATTGTCTGAAGTGGTGACAAAGTTGGATAAAAGAGTACTGTCAGGGGGAGAGATAGTAGCTATGGAGAGAAGCTGGAGGTCGAGTCGGAGCAGTTGTGGTTGTAGTTATTAGTCAGTGATTTAATCACAATAACCGCTATCAAGCTGAAACGACCTCTAGCTTTTGTCCAATGCGACAACTGCTTGCACCCTTAATAGTGCACTGGCCTCTACTTCATCAGTGGTTTCAGACAAGAGGGAGGTTGACGATAATGCCTTTAATGGTGATGGAGAAAAAGAATAAGTGGATTATATTGGAAAACCCCTGAGTTTTTCCCTACGTTTATTATGTCAAACTTACATATCAGTTTTACAAAACATCCTTTTCGGTGAATTGGAACTTGAATCCGTGATTGCATAACCACCATCAAGTGGTCTCCCAAGTCATATTCAAAGCCATGATCTCACATTAATGTTCGTCAACTAGGGCCCGTAGTTAGACTACAATCTATGATTGTATAAGCACCGTGAACTTAGAGCTTGAGTTGAAATAAGATGGGTTTCTAATGCAATGGTTCTGTCTTAACACGATAGGTGAAAGATGTGGGTCTCAGAGTGCCACCACATCATTGTGACTCAAACACACCATAAAATTAGCACACCAGCTCCTCTAAACAGAAATAAGTCTTTCAGTAAAAAAAGTTAAAAATTGAAAGTAAAATATAAACAATGGTGTAGATAGGTTTTTATGGGTGAGGGGAAGTGACCGAGAGAGTTGATGCAATAGGGGAAGCAAAACCCCATTATATAGGAAAACAGATGGCAACGAGTGAAAAAATGAAGGAAATTTTAAAATGTTCTTATGGATGTCTGAAAATATCCCGGGAATCCCATGATATCTGAAAATGGATCGAGATTCTCAAGGTTCAATAAAACTTTTCAAGTGAGTTGAAAATGGGAGAGTGAAAACGCTCTGCCTAGGTTGCATTTTCAATACATCTTTCTTCCACATCACTAAAAACACTCCCTAGGCAGAGCGTTTTGACTCTCTCATTTTCAACTCACCTAAAAGTTTTATTAAACCCTGAGAATCTCGGTCTGTTTTTTAGAAATCATGGGATTCTCGAGATATTTTTAGACATCCATAAGCACGTTTGTTGTTTTTTATTTTGAAAACACTTCTACGAACACGCATTTTTTATTTTTAAAAGTGTTTAACTAATGTCAAGTTATGTTCGATATTCGGGGTAGTATTTGGTATAAAACTAAAAACCATTCTAGTAGAGACGTTCAAACTTGAAATATCGAGAAGATTTTCAGTAGAACAAGATTTGTGTAAAGATAATCATATTTTCGTGAAAGAATTGAATTTCAAAAATCAACCCAAAACATGTTATTATATCGAGTAAGCTTTATTCTTGTTGTTAATGGATAATCAATACTTTAGTTTTTTGCATAATGTTTTGGTTTTAAGCATTTGAAACATGTTATTTGGTTAAAAATGAGTAGATGAGTTAATGATGTTGCTTATTATGATGGTGAAAATTGTAACACCGACATCAGGGTCATTTTTTCATTAGCCTACACAACGCAATTAGCTTTCACCCTAAACATCCAATTGCCAAAGCTCCAGTAAAAAATTAGTTGGAAAGTAGGCAATCCAAGCTATAGAGTATCGTCCTTAAAGTATAGGTACTTAGCATTAGAGATGTAACATCCTAAATTAGGGTATAGTCAGAACAATGGTTTTGAGACCACAAATATAACTAAGAAAATTTAGTTTTACTATATTTTTATGGTCTACGATTTTATAGAATGATTTTGTGAAAATTTCGTTCGAAAATTTCGACGTTTGGGCACTCAATTTGGTCAAAAGGACTAAATTGTAAAAAGTGCAAAAGTTGAGTTCTACATGTTAGAGGCGTCTAATTGTTATGAAATTTTAAATGGGAGGTCCTTAAATGGTAATTATACTATTGGTTAATTTTTGGAGAAAAATAGACATGAAAATGGTGTAATAAAATATTTTTAAGTTAGAGGTATTTTGGTAAACTAATAATTAAAAGAATTAAAAAGCCAAAATAGCCAAAATTTGGTCATCTTCTCCATGTACCAGCCGAAAACCCCATGGAATTCATGGCTATGGTTTGGTTCAAGCTTCCAAGCTCATTTGTAAGTGATCCCGAGCCCCGTTTTTAATGTTCTTTACATTTTTAAAGTCCTAGCAACATGTTCTAGCTATTTCTACCATTTATTTGAGCTAGGGTTTGTGTTTAAAAATTTACCCATGAATGATATGCATGTATTTTGATGTTTAATGGTAGAATATTAAGGCTCGGTGTGTAATAAATAACTTTAGCTAAGTGATTTTCGGTAAAAATGCTTAAAAAGGACTAAATCATAAAAGTTATAAATTAGTCATAAAAGGGTGATTTAGTGGAAATTGGGGGCTTTCATAGTTATGAAAATGATTCGGATAGGCTTGAAATGCAAGGAAATTAAATAAAAATCATTTTATGAGCATTGGGGCAAAAGTGTAAATATGCAAAAATTTAGGGGTCAAAATGAAAATTTGTAAAAGTATGATTTATGGACCCATTTGAATAATGTGAGTAATAAATGAGCTATATTTGTAATTTTAGATCAAGGAAATAGAGATTCGGGCTTAAATCGAGAAAATACAAGGTTATAGACTAAAATGGTAAATTACTGTTTCTGGATCGAGGTAAGTTCGTGTGTTAATAATAATGCAATACCATGCTTGAATTGTAATTATCTATTGATATGGCATGAATTGTATGATTTAATTTGTTTAGGAGAAGTTGATGGATGGTGTGTATGATATGAAAAATGTGATGTTTGTTGTGTCATGTGAAATTGAATGGCAAATTATTGTTACATGAATTGAATGTTAAATTAATATTACATGGGTTGTATGAGTTGCTACACGGTTGTACCTGACGAGATTTTGACAAGTAAGTTCGGATAACTTAAAGTAAACTCCTAATATGCCTAAATGCATGATTTAAGAATGTATGATAATTGCATTTGATGATGGCATGAAAATACATGAAATGTATTCTTAATAATGACATGTTGAAAAATGTCCCGGTTGAGGTTGGAAAGGAAGTTCGATGGATGAACCATGTTGCATGTGATTTTGAAATCCTGCATGTGTTTCAAAAAGGATTTAGCCTAGACGGCTAATCCGTTGATCTCAAATATAGAAAGGATCTAACCCGAATGGGTGTTCCTTGAGTGATTGACCCTCCCGAAGAATATATGTGCTGAAATGGATTTAGCCCAGACGGGTAATCCGATTAGGGTCTAAATTTAGCTTGGACTGGTAATTCAGATCCGAGCTCATTAAAGGTGTTTGTCGCTATAAGGGATTTAACCTGGACTGGAATTCCTGACATCACTCCATGAGTTTATATTACGGGAGATTTAGCCTGGACTAGTAATCCCGCCGTAAGATGCAAGGTTTGCGGGAGTGCATACATAAGATGATCGCTCGTATGATTTGACGGTAAATGGATAATCCATCGAGATTTCTTAGAAACTCAACGGGATTAATATGATGTATGTAGATGAAATGATGAATAATGGGCTCATCTAAGACAAATTTACATGGTGCATTGTCATGAGACTAATTTGATGATTGAGTGCATGTGATAGGGAATTATCCTATACTTGGAATGTATGATTAAATGTGCCCATGAGAAATAATAACTTTCATATTGAGCTCCATTGTGAAAAATGAGTAAAGGATCCATGAAATGGTAAGTTCATGATAGTTGGAAATGATCTTATGATAGTGATCCTTATATTGTACCAAAACAGATTTGGTCAGTAGCATTGATCTGAATTTTAAAATCCACTAAAAATAGTGGAAATTGATTTAGAGGCTTAATAATATATGAAATCAAAGCTTAATGAGTCTAGTTTCACATAAAGGAAATGGTGTAAGCAAACGAATTTTGTATTATGAGATATTTGAATTCTTGTGAGACAGAGTCGGAGTGATTCCAGACTCCCCTATCTCAACTTTGGAAAATAAATAGAAATTCTAAAAAAATATTTATGAGTTAGTAATCATATGAATAAAATAACCAATGAGTCTACTTTCAGGAGAAAGAGACAGGAACATTATCCGAGTCCCATAATATGAGATAATTAAATTTTAGTGAAGAAAGGTCAAAGCTATCAAACAGCAGAACAAGGGAAACTTTGAATAATAAATTGTACTTATTAGCTAGACCAAAAATTCTGAAAATTTTATGGTAAGAAAGAATATGAGCCTAGTTTCTGATAAAATTAACGGATCTTAATTTGGACTCTTTTAACTCTAGATATAAATAATTTAATGACTGTGACTCAGGAAAACAACTTAGCTGGAATTTGAATAAATAGAAAGAATATGAAAATAGCATATCACCGCATTGTTTATTATTTTCATGCGAGCTTACTAAGCGTAAAGCTTACTCCCTCCTTTCCATTTCTTTTAGTTTTGTCAGCTTAGCTCGAAGTTGGAGATCGTCGGAGGCAGCATCACACTATCGAGCCATTACCTTTGGAGTATTGGCATGTGCATGTTAAATGTTTTCATGTGAGTGGCATGTATAGAGACTTAGTTTTTCTATGATGACTATTGTTGTGATTAGCCAAAGGTATTGGCTTATATTGATTTTTTGTTTATAGCCATGAGATGTGGCTTATAATGATTTTGACTTGTAAGCCTATTTATCCATGATATGTGTTAATGTCTTGTGATGTAGCTAAACTAGTTTATCATGAGTAAGTGGAACTAATGCATAACAACGAGCTAATGATGAATGCCATTGAAATCGTGTATGTGTGTGCATGTAAAGACGACAAAGAGGCTTGGAAACTAGCTTAAGTCTTGACCACATGGGTAGAGACATGACCGTGTGTCTCAGCCGTGTGGAGGACACAACCTCTGGCCACGGGCATGTGCCTTGGCCGTGTGCCCTTAAACGATTGCTGACATCATAAACAAATGGTTACACGGGCGTGTCCCAAGCCACATGGATGTGTGTGACCACACGTCCCCACCCACACAGGCGTGTAACTCTTCAAAGCTAGAAAATTGTTAAGTTGCCCAAAGTCTATCGAATATTTTCAGTTTTGTCCCGAACCCCCCGACGTATGTTTTAGGCTTCGAAAGCCTGTATAAGGGACATTATGTATGTGTTTGAAAATTTTTAATTCTGGGCGAAATTTAGTGAGTCGGATTTGAATGTCGTGAAAGTTTAAACTCGGTAACGCCTCAAACCCTCTCCCGGCGTTGGATACTAGTGAGGGTGTTACAAGAGAACCCCGTGAAATATGAAATATTTAATATCAGAGGTTCAATGGCGATAAATGTGATAGTCCAGCAGCATAATGCTATTGGATCACCTATACTTGAGTTAAACATTGAGTTTGTCAACGTCGATGAAGGTGGTCAGATTTTGAAAACTGTTCCAGTTAGTGCCAGAACGGAATAAGAAGTTGAAAGTTTAACCATATAGTTGTGCAGTGGTTCAAAGCTTTGTTACAAAGTTCTCATTATGAAATCCTAAAATCATCAATGGAAAGACATTCCTTGGTTTCAACCAAAGATTTCAACTTTGGCACATAGCTCGTCCACTAGTCAGGGTTTGGAGGTAATCGAAACTTCGACACCCTGGCATGACATTCTATTAGTGCTTTTGATTTCAACTTCCAAAGACCGATGTTTTACGTCGGAAACACTTATTTGAGTACTTCATAAAGTTACACTGATTGGCAATCCACAATTGATGTAGATTATAATGACATGTATACAAGATGAAATGATGTACTCCATGTAATTTGCATCGACGAAGGGACATCTAACCTATACAATCAAGAGGGGTTGAGATCAAAGAGGGCACTGAATCTAACAACAATCCAATTTGGGAGTTCAAGCTGGATGGTTCGAAATTTGCATTATTTTCTAAACTAGAATCGGTTCCAGTTGAACCAGAAAATTATGGTTTCGACGGTAAAGGTTCAGACAATACTGGTGAAACCGATATGTGTTTCAGGGCATACTTACGTCTGATTTCATCTATCGAATATGATATGTCAAATTAGGCTTCCCCGTTATAATTAAGGAGCTTGTTTTGAAGCAAATTAGCATATTTTTCATAGTTTAATGTAGTTTTTAGATTTTCAGTTAAATAAGTGTAAATGCCTTTTTTTACTTATTTTAAGACCCAAATCAGCCAATTGTGCCATTGGGAGCCTTAACGTCTAATTGAGTGATGTAGGTACTCAACGATGACCCGAAATTGTGTGAAAACATCATCGAAGAGAGGGGTATCATGACATAGAGGTATGGATATCATGACACCTCCCACAAGCTCAAGATGAAGACCACCTACAGTGGTATTGTAATATCCATTTTGGGTATCACGATATCCATCTTCCAAAGGACACCCTATTTTAAGACTAATTACAATGTCGCAATATTGATTTGTTGCAAATCATTGTAGCAGATTAAACTACTTTAATTACTTAATAAGCTCATTAGAAAATAATTTATTTATGTTTTTATTTAGTTTACTTTTAGCACTTAGGTAATAAAATGAGCAATTTAAGCATTTTATATGACCTTGTAGGTTGAAGTAGGTCTAAAGGCAAACTAATATGTTCGGTGAGTGTGCAAGACATCACTTGAGGGCAAAAAGACAGTGGACTGGTCCCGATGTTGCAACCTAGAGCTGGGATGTTGCAACATAACAAACATAATACCCAGGAAATAGTCTGCCAAGGATGTCACAACATAGGCCAGAGGGTGTCGTAACATAGCCTTGAAAACTCACCTAATGAAGCATACTGCCATTAGTGTCGTGACATAAGCTTGTGGGTGTCGTGGCACCAACACGACGTGACCATTTAATGAAATAGAGGTGTTTTCATCCGTACAACATGTTGGATCTGGTGCCCTAAGTTTAGTATTTTTTATCTAAGTACACTTGTAATTTTTTCGAACAGATTAGTTAATAAAATTATTCTTAAGCTAAACATTCGTGTTGACATAAAACTCCTAAATAACTTAAAATACTAAATAATTATCCAAATTTCGGAATAAATAATAAAACTTAATAAATACAATATTTGACTCATATATAATAAAATTTAAGCTTGAAAATTGAACCCAATATGATTTAAACTTGAATAAAAAGCTCGAAACTCGTAATTTCTGTAATAATCCTTTCCAAAAATTCTGCTCGTGTAGTCTTCATTAAAATGGTTATAACATGAGCTCCCAAACTTGAAATCGAGTAATTCAAATAGTATTTTGAAGCTAAGAGTTGATCTTTCAATGTTATGCATACATCTAAGCCCATAAATGCATGAATCCTATCCAAAAATTCATCGCAAGTTAACTAATCTTTTCAACTTTAAAATTAGCAGCTTAGTTGAATTAACTTTAATAAATTTTACCCATTCCGTCCATGTATCATTCCCACTTTCCTCAAAAATATTCATCCTCACATATTGTCTTTGATCGAATATTGGTTTGATTTGTTTGGCCTTTGACTTGGTTATTGGGCCTTAAGGTAACGTAAGTCCATCAAATCCATAGGGTCTGAAATTCGGCCTTGAGACTCGCATCATTTTTGTTGTTAGATTTTTTTCTCTATTTTTGAAACTTTGTGAATAAAGAACGATTAAAACCTTGCACTTCATTGGATTCATATTTATAAATGAGCATTTATCAACCCTTTTTCTTTTTTATATGTTGCTTACCATGTGTTAGATAAAATGCTTGTGTGAGATTATAGTTGATTATGTGCTAATTCATTTTGATGGTTGATTGATAAATTGGTTGCTGTTCTAAGTTGAGAGATTTCTCTTGATTATTTTATTTTTCAATTGCATTGAATTTCATATTACAGTAGAATTGACGCCTCTAGTGGAAGATTTAGATAGACAAGACTGAGAGGAGACTTTATCGTGTAGGACTTTTTGATACATTTGTGTCAAACAGTGAGACCGAAAGGAGATCCATTTTGCCTAGGTGAGACCGAGAGGAGAGCTTAGGTGGTATCTTTTAGTTCAGGATGAGACCGAGAGGGGATTCCTAGCAAAGAATGGCAAACAATATAATCAAGATAGGTTATTAGCTTAGCTAGAAATTGACTAATCAATCGACAATCATTTTAATCATTTGCTTCGTTCAAGCAAAATTATATTAATTTATTAATTTGTTAATTTAGACTTTCTATTTTGATTGCGCTAATAATTCTTGAATCAATTAGATTACTAATTACTTAGCTAGTAATTAATTTGGCAAATATGTTTACCAATTGACATTGCGCTAATAATTCCTAAATCAATTTGACTAGTAATTAATTTGACAAATATGTTTACCAATTAACAATCCCTTGGGTTCAATCATCATGATACCTTGTGTGTTCTAATTTGCCATAATTTGATACGTCTAATTAGGCTTTCTCGAACACTTGGTGAGTTTGTTCTCAAGCAATTTACGAGTCTTTTCAATACTTTTTATTGATTTTTAGTTTTTAGTGTTATGGAAATTTTTCTTTCATTTTTATCCTTTTGAGACTTGAATTGGAAAAACTATGTCATCGAGAGTCTAATGATTTATTTGAGTGTGTGTAAGGAAATGACTATGGCCAAACCTTGAGGCTAACATCAACTACTTTTGGTCTTGTGATATTTATGTATATGTATCGTGATAATGACTCTCTATCACCTCAAGGGAACAAAACTTTAACGAATAATCAACCTAGAGTAGTCTGCCAAGGATGTCACATGTGACACTTCAGTTTGGTGGGTTCTAAGTTTTGGCATGTAGATTGAGAAGTAATTTGGGAAACACAGATCTACCCACTAGTTTGTTTTTAGCATATAGATCAAGCTTATAGCACACATTAAAACATTAGTAAAGATTTACATCAGAATGTGTTAAGTTGTAAAGATGGAGAATTTGGTAAGAGTCTTAAGGATTTTTGGGTAAACTGGGTCATAGCCAAAGGTAATATACGCTAATTTCATTAGGTTATTATGCTAGTTACGTTGTAAATGATTTGGTTAAGAACTAATGGAACAGATGAACGAGAGGTATTTAAAAATATTAGATTTTCTTTTATGTTTTCTCTATAGCTGTAAACCTTCATTGGGGTAATGTTGAAAGAAGACAATACGTGTCAAGTTCCAATAAGGACTTAGGTTGTACAAATAGACATTCAGGTAAAAGAAAGGGGAAGTTTTTCTTCTTCCCTCTTCAAGAAGTATTACTATATGAATATTAAGGAACCTAAAGTATTCCTTTTTTCTTTAAGCTGAAATTATAGATATGGATCTTTACTAGTGATTACTCCACGTCAAGGTAAGATTTATGACATTGCATGTTGTTTTATGAAAGATTAAGTCAGTAAGAGTGCATAAACGGTAAAATGAAGAAATAGAGTTTTGTATGAAGGCTATCTGGGTTTGAGATGATGGTAAAAGTTATACAAGTGAGTTTAATGGGGTTCCTATGTTGTATAAGTAGTGGTTGCTGCAATTTCTCATTGGATGTTGAATCTAGAATTAAAGTTGCCATTTGTGGTTGTCAAGTGAGTTCCTATATTAACTCTTTCATGTGTACTGTTCATACTAGAATATCTGTAGGAAGCTGATTAAGAAAGGTATAGTATGCGACTGTGGGTGATTAATAAAGGATATCTATGATCTTATAAACATGGGTTAAGGATAGTATATAAATCTGGTATGGAATCTGATAAGTTCAAGTATGTGGTGATAAGTGTATGAGATTCTGTGATGATGAAATATGGATATGTATGTCTGGACAGTATGTTATGTGACGTGAGTACTTTTGTTGTATGTTGGTGTTTTAGAATTATTGTGCTTAGTTTGTGTCAATACATGAAAGGTATGTAAAGTCTGGTTGAGGTTGAGCTCCAATATTTGTTGCGGACTCGAAGATACATGTGACACAGATTTAGCCTAGACTGATAATATGTTGTCGTTTTAAAGGTTTAGTATGGTACCCTCTGAAAAAGAATTATGAATGATGATTACCCAATGGGATTCTCTGTGCATCCTAAGACAATGATAGGCAAACCTTACGAAATGTGAGTTTAGGTAAATCCATGTCGTAAACACATTAGAAAAGAATAGCCTTTGTGGTGAAGTCTAAAAGAATAGCCTTTGTGGTGTATTACAAAAGAATAGCCTTTGTGGCAAAGTCTAAAAGAATAAACTTTGTGGCGTATTATGAAAGAACAACCTTTGTGGCATATTCTAAAAGAATAGGCTTTGTAGTGCACTCCAAATGGACTGCCCTCGTGGTGAGTCCTAATAAGACTCTCAGTGAAGAACTTTGAAAGACGTTCTTTGTGGAAGGCTCTACACTATGTAATTGGCATATTCAGCACGACTCTTAAATGTAATCTGTGAAACTAGTAAGGATAATGTACCCATGGATTATATGGTGAAGTATCACATAAAACTAATACTGTCACACCTTAATTTTTGTTTATTAACGTGCGCAAGTTTATGTCACAAGGGAGTTAGTAGCCTAATGGTTAAGACTTTTAATTAAATCCTAATGGTCCTATGTTCAAACCCCTACACTCCTATATTTTTAGTTTAATTTTTTTGACAATTCTAGAAGGTTAAACCCCTCATTGTCGTCCAACAGTCCTTTCCTTGTAGGGAGGATTTCTTTCCCTTTGTGTTGAGTCAACATACCTTCTAAAACCCCATTTTCACTCATTTATTCCTTCATGATCCACTATTCACTCCCATTGTCCCCAAACCTACCATCTTTTCCCCTTTGAATTCACTTGGCCGACCATAGAACCTAAAATCTTCCCCATTTCACTTTTAATTTTTTTTCCTCTCCTCCTCTCCTTTAACTGCACCACCACCCTCCTCCACCATTTTTCTCTTTTTTCTTCAATTTTTCACCACCTTTAAAGCCTTTTTACCTCTTTTCTCTTCCACTCTACCACCATACAAGGCCACCGCACCACCACCTCTCCTTCATTGTCATCATTGTCGCTGATAAATCTTGAAAAGAGTTATAATTCATGTCTTTAGATTGGGTTAATTGTCTATACTTAAGTGAACTTAGTTGCATTTTAGGATATTATTTGAGCATTTTTAGAACATTGCATAAGAACTTAGATGGTGCTTAAATATTATTATTTGTTACTTTTAATTACATGTGGAAGAGTTGTGTTTTGTGGTTTGGCAGGTGTAAGATACGAGAAAGAAATAAAGGAATGAAGGTTTGTCATGGAAAAAGGTTGGATAGTTTGCCAACACGAATGCTGTGGCAATTCCAAGAAGACTGAGTCAACACTTAACGCATACCAATTTCAGCCCAATTGTACTTGTACTAGAGAAATTTGCCTAAAAAAGAGGAGAAGATAATCTTGGGATGTTGGTTTTTATCCTAAAAAAAAAGAATTTAAAAAGAGGAGAATATAATATTAGGTTGTTGAAAAAAGAATTTAAAAAGAGAAGAAGATAAACATGGATTGTTGGATTTACCCTAGGGAAAAAGTTGTAAAAAGCCAAAGGAGGAAACCTTAAAAGGAGAACAAAAGTAGAGATCCTTAGGCAAAGATAGAGGGTAGCTGCTGAATAGAGACGAAAAGAGGAATATGAAAGCAATCCCTCTCAACCATCGCAGGAAACTGTGCTGCTAGAGTGTGAACTGGACACGCGAAAGTTGTCTTCTTAAAGTCTTTCATATTTCTTATTTTTTTCTTCTGTGAATTGAATGATGAAAATGGTGTTGGATGTTATTTTGGTTTGAATGTTATTTGCCAACCTATAAGTTAAATCTCATAGGGTTGGGATTATTTTGATGAAACTTTAACTGTCTTTAATGGCTGAAGTATAAATTTGAATTATTTTTACTGTTTCATTCAATTTTTTTATTCTTTAAAATGTATGTGAGCAATCCCTAAACATAGTCGACTGTGCAACATACCCTTAAATTAATCTAAAGTCTGAAAATTTTAGATTAGTTAGACTGTGGTTGAATGATATGAGCAAGTACTCGACATATACTTATAGTAGGCTCTAGACATAGAGTAACTTCCATACTGAAGGAAATAGTGCAGGGTACCATATTAAAGGCCTATAGACATAGGCAAGGTAACTTGAGGTTTCTGCCTTCAAAAGAAGCAGGCCACTTTAGAACTCTTCTGAATAGTAGGTTAAGTTTGATTTTGCTGAAGCATTGTTAACATGAAAAGTAGATTCTTAGTAATCTCAACCTTCCCACTCAACATCGTGTAACCCTTATCTTTTGCAGTAATATCTTTGCAACCACATCCTTAGTTGTTTATTTATCATTTACATATTATTCATATAATCATTTTCATAATTGTCATTACATTTCTACTTTCATTTTGCCATAGCATTTCCAAGTATTAATTAATTCCAAGTATTCATTAATTCCACATATTGCATACATCATTATTCTTTTTAATTGCAACTGCATACTTACCATAGCTTTACCATAGCATTAATAGAATTTTGTTATAAAAACTTGACCACTTTAGTGCCTCAATCCGATCCTCGTAGGAACGATACTTACTCATCACTTTATTACTTGATCCAATGTGTATACTTTCCCATTTCACATATCATATTCATACACGACAACCGTCGGCCGCCACCAAATTCTTCATTTTTCTTCTTTTCTCCTCCTCTTTTCTAAACTTACCTCTATAATCTCTTAATTTCAATTTTTATATATTGAAAATCATCTCTCATCTTATTTTCTAAACTTATTATTTTGTGTTTTATAGAGTCGAATCCCCCTCTTTAATCGACTTTTTAGGATTTATTGTCAAGCCTTTTCCTTCGCTAAATCATAAGTATGAAGTACTTCCGTTTATGTTATAATCTCATATTATTATTTTTGTTTACAGATGATACTAATTACTCGATTCTATGCCTTCATGAAGAGCCACTCAAAAATCCTAGAATTTGCGTTCCACTTGTAGAAGAGTTTGATTTAGTGATCTTTTACGTAAGTGCTACCGATTCGTAATCGCTTTTAAACAATGGTTGTTATTTATTTGTTAAATCCGTACTAATCTCTTTTAAACAATGGTTGTTATTTATTTGTTAAATCCGTACTAACTCGTGTGTTGGTCGAAACTGTAGTGACTCAAGAAATCGGACTCTCCCCTTTTAAAGTGGAATTGGGATTTATCAATTGGAGGTGTGGGGACTTGCTCTTAATAATAATGACTAATATTGACTAAATGATAAATAATACTAATAATATAAGTATAATACTTTTGTTTATATGATTCTTGAAAATATGATATTGGGTGAATATGAAATATTCATAAAGATCGATAAAATCTGATTAAAGAAAGGCTATCAAATAAGTATTTCTGAAACTTTAGGATCTATGTTGATAATGGTGATTTGGATGTAATATGTTTTAATGTGTGATTCCTAGTACTCATGTCATGTGATTTATGGCTAATGAAAATGTATGCGCAAGTGATGTGGAAATATGATTATCGATATTCTGATTTGCATGTTAAGCATGTCATATTCTGATATTCTGATTTGCATGTTAAGCATGTCATATTTTAATATTCTGATTCACGTGTAAAGCATACCACTTAAAATCTGTTCTGTGCGCCATATCACATGCATGAGGTGGGAAAAATATGTATGGAGGAAGTATCTGACAGTAAATTTGCATTTTCTGGTGGTTTGTCCACAATATTCTGTATCTAGCAGTAAATCTGCAATATCTAGTGGTTCGACCATACTATTCTGTTTCTGGCAGCTCGACTGCACTATTTGGTGACTAGTCCATATTATTGGTGTGATATTAGATGGATGAGTTCCAAGGAACTTTTAATGGTGTGTAGCGGAGTTGTGTAGGACCTGTTTTCTAAAATTTGCACTATTTTCCGAAAAGCGTTGCATTAACATCGTCATTACGCATTTTTCCATATATGGTTTTGTGATTAAATAATTTATATGTTATGATTTGTTTAAAATGAGGTTGATATGAATTTATTTTGTGAATATTATTATTAGAGACCCACACTGGACTTTTTAAGTTCACCCATTTGAATTATAATATTTTAGATAATTGAGGTTAGGATGGGCTCGGCTATAGAGGCGCTCCCGGTCATTTTTCATCTAACTCTATTATTATTGGTATTTGATATTTTAGGATGTGTTTACTTAATATGGAACTCTGGTTTGGATGTTGGTTTTTAGTTTTGGGACTTTGGATTTTTTATTTGGATTTTTATGCATGGTTCATGATTAAAAAAAAAAACTACCCTTTAAATGATTTGCTTTTTAATAATAAATTATGAGGGTTTTTTTTCATAATAATGACAAGTTTAAACTCAATAAGGATGATTTCAAAATTTAGTTTATGTTTTCAAAACTTGACAATATTTGCTCATAGAGCTAATATTTTGCGAAACGATTGTGACATCTACGATTTCAAAGTAACAAATAAATTTTAAATATCAAGATTTGCCCGCTGCGATAGTTTTAATTGAATTACGATGATTTCTTAAAAACATTATCAATACTTAAGTTTTTCTAAAATTTAAAAATAGCATCTAAAATTTGGTTTTACATACTATAAGACTCAAGGACGTTTTGCGATGACGATTTTTAAGAGAAAGCTTCTAAACGTTTTACTGTGCCATTACCATGACCAATGTAATCTTTGAGATTCGGCCATAACATTTAGGCCGAATTTAGGAGGTTAGAAAGACTTATTTGGAAGTGTATACTGAATAAGGACTTTAAATCATTACGTTTGAAGGAGGTATGATATTTATAGTGTATGAAAGATGGAACTTGAGAAGAGTATTCGTCAAAGACAGGTTAAAGGTCACGAACAATAAGATCACCATTTTGGCTCATCAACTGCAATGTGAAATTCAAAACATAGGTAAATGTTGTAACTCTCACTAAGTTTTCATGAACTTATCTGTGTATGTCATGTCATAGGTAAATTGATATGGGTTTGCGCTAGGAAAGACAATGCCAGCACTGCGCTAAAGAAATGACGTATCATATTATTATGCATACTGAGCGAGTTTGGCGGTGTGTCCAAAGACTGAAATGTTAGTTAGAGATCTATACTTTAGGGTATCTATAACTGATTAGGATTTCAATATAGATATTATTGAAAATTAATTACCACGTGTTGAGGTTATATTTACTCATTGTATTTACTTACGCATTTTAGTTTGAAATTTTTTAATTAAGTAAGTTGTAATTATCTGTAAATTGTATAAGTAGATTAAGCTTCTGTTTGTATTCATATGGTAATACCCAAGATTTGGATCTGGTTAAACAGATCAAGTTGATGGCGTTACATTGCAACGCACCTAGTGTCCCGACACTGAGCTCTAGTGTCTCAACTCCAAGCCTTCAAGGTCACGACTCCAAGTTGATGGTTGAAGTGAAAGATCCTAGGGTCACTGTCAAGGATGTCACGACACCAACTAGGTTGTGTCGCGACATCGAGAACCCCTAAGCCAAGATTATGCTTACTATCGAGGATGTCTTGAAACTAAAGTCTGACAGGGTGAAAAATACTACAAGGACAATTTTGTGTCCAACACCAACTCAAGTCAACTCATGCACTCTAAGGGCATATTTGCCAATTTTAGGGTTGTAATCTTGGTTGTATTAAAGGCATACATGATGCCAAACATGGAGAAGCCTAATTTTATCATCTGTTTATTTCTCTCTTTTTATTCCTTTCACCATTTTTATGTTTTATGTTTTTCCTTTCTTAGCTTAGTTGATTAGTAGCTGTTAGTTTCTTCATTTTTACTTTAGCTTTAACTTTCTTACAATTAGATACAAAACTTTCTTTTTTTTATTTTGATTTCTCTTTAAAGTATTTAATAGATTTTCTCTTTGTGAACTTTCAAAAGTGTAAAAATCTCATCTTTGGTTGTGCTTTCATCACTTTTATTGCTTTTATCATCTTTAACAAAGACTCTTCCTAGAGTCCTTAAGAACTTCTCAACTTTGCCCTTTTTATGTTTTCTTTGATGAGTCACTTAAGCATGAACTTGGTTGATATTTGTATGTTGATGATGAATATGCACTAAACCTTATGGTGGTTGGTTGATTGAAATGTTACATGATAAGTTTTTGGGTCAATGACTAAATCGTAAAAATTGGACTAAATTGAATAGATTTCAAAACCTAGAATTGATGCCTCTCGGTGAACATTTAGATAAGTGAGACCAAGAGGAGAACTTATTGTGAACCAATTGATTGTCCCAATTTAGTTTAGTGAGGTCGAAAGATAAATCAAATTGAATCATTTGATTGGGTAAAATGGCGACCAAAAGGTAAAATCAAACCAATTAGGAATTTGAACAATTCATACCCCTAATCCAAGAATTAACTAGCAACATGGATATCAACCACCCACTTTACCCCTACTGAATTGATATTTATGCATTTTTGTCTATTATGTAATTTAGTTCTCCTAAGTATAGTTTAGTATAATTAACCTTTGATGATAATTTACCATAATATGATAAAATATATTGTCATATTGTATTTATGACACGCTGTGTATTCCACAGTAACACATAAATATATTTTTTTATACAATTCCTAAGTTATCTACAACCTCTTCCCAATTTTTAAATAGAGGATAAAACACCTTTTGATCACGATAACAATCTCAAATGCCAACGGAACTTGATCACTACTGTACTTATGAATTTGCAACAATATGGGAAGTCATCCAAGCTATCACTCAATGCTTTTGAATTTGTCTGTACTTATGAATTTGCAACAATATGGGAAGTCATCCAAGCTATCACTCAATGCTTTTGAATTTGTTTTTCTTAAGGAAAAAGTTAAATGCTTTTTTAATATTTTCATTGCTCTAAAACCCGCCAAAAGAAAGTCTAGCCATAGCTGTAAGTTTAACCTCGTATCATTCCGCTCTGGAACATGCGTCTCTCCGCCGCCATTAACTCTTTCAAGTCCTCCAATCTCATCTCATGGAAAACGGTACCTTCCCTCACTCTCAAAACATCCTAACCTAATCTTCATTTCCGTTAACTTCTACTGTGATCCCAGACAGGTAAGCTTCAACAAACCCTAGCGGGATGCATCGAACTGTCGGGAAAAACACTTCACTCGGGGAAGGTTTCGAAGGTAAAGATATGGCCGGGATTCGCCGGCGAAGGAAGGTACTTTGAGTTTCACTCAAATTTGATTCCTGCATCCATCGATTTTGTTCGAGAATCGCTGTTGTGTACCACTCTTTGCAAAGACGGATACAAGATTCGGACCGTCGAGCATTTGCTTTCGGCTTTGGAAGCTAAAGGCATCGACAATTGTAGAATTCAGATTCAAAGTCTCGATTCTGAGGATACTGAGGTCGAGGTTAGTGCCATAATTTTTGTTTGGATATCAAAATCGATTTAATTTGCTTAAATTTGCAGGTTTTGTTATTCATTTGGTTGTTACTTTTGTCACATTCTTTCCTTTTTGCAAGAAAAGCGACTTTTACTGTAAGGTATTGTTGGATAATAAAATGCATGATTTTACATTTACATGGAACAAATATATATTCAATTGTTCGTTCACTTCAAGGCAACTTTGGAGCAAGCTAAAAGCATGAAGCTGCAATCCAACAGCCGAAAAGAACCTTTGAAGGCCATATTGTAGGATATGCGTTCTGGATTGAGGGATGAGCGATGAGATTTAAACATATTCAATGAATTTGTAGAGAGAACTGTTTAATGTAACATATAATGTACAAACACTGTAATAATTGTGCTGAGTCTCTTTTTTCATACAATTTTATAGATGGTGATGATTGGAAATTTAAC
This sequence comes from Gossypium longicalyx, assembly GCA_025698465.1. Classification (NCBI taxonomy): domain Eukaryota; kingdom Viridiplantae; phylum Streptophyta; class Magnoliopsida; order Malvales; family Malvaceae; genus Gossypium; species Gossypium longicalyx. The sequence continues at coordinate 48,739,532 of CM046995.1, forward strand.
TAACACAGGTTCCTATTTTTGATGGGTCTGCAAATGCTTGGGTAGAGGCAATAGAACAAGTTGGCAGAAAAGAGGCCTTGGATCGGTGTGGCAACAATGTTGAGAAATTGGCACCATATTTGAGTGAACCATTTTATGTTTCGAGAAATGATTCTGTTATGGTTGCCTTCCCTGCTTCAAAGGTTCACATATCTTGTGGAATTGACTTTCCAAAGGTAAATTCTTATGTTCTCTGGTATGCTGATTGTTAATCACATTGAATTCAAATGGTAATTGTCTCGTTCCTCTTGCTTTACCTTTTCTTCTCTTTTTTTTAGGGGAAATAGGAAAACAGTTTATTTCCATTTTTTCACTTTATTTTCCGAGCTTACTGTCTAAGATACACCATTAACGCTTTTGTGCTTGCCCCTTTGTAATGAAATAAGCTGCTTGGATTGATACAAAATTTCTATCATTGGGAGTTCTTCAAGTTCAAGAAGTGGCTACTTCATAAAGTTATTCAAATGAATTAGATACTATTATGAAGATGATTAGGTAGCTGAATGCCAAAATTGCTTGCTATAGTTTGAAAAAGAAACAATATTGCTTTCAAGCATGTCTCCTGGCTCTAATGCTGGACTAGAACCAACTAGATGGTGAAAAAGAAATCTTCATCAGCCAGCTGGACCCAGAGGTGGTTGGCACATACCTCTGCATAAGCCAAAGGCTGTTATGAGTTTTTTTCACCTGCCAAGCAAGTCAGACCTATCTTTGCACAAATTTGGCTCATTTATTGAAGGAGCTTAGAATAAATGAGCCTAAAAGACTTGTTCCAAAAAAAGAATTCCGTTAAGTTTACAAGATAAACATAAATGAGGTTTGCTTGATTGAATGAGGTTTACAAGTTAAGCAAGTCAGACCTATCTTTGCACAGATTGCTTTTACCTTGATCCTCTGTGCCTCTCTTTTGTTGGGCATCGACTTTAAGCATAATTTACTTTGGATTGATTTTGATTTATGCATAAATTTACATATCATTCATTTTTGGTGTATGCTCAAATACCTTTTTGACTTTTTTTATGGTTGCAGGTGCCTGCAATTGGATGCCAATGGTTTTCTTCAGCTGCCCTGGATGACTCCTATGAAAAGCACATAGCATGTTCTAGAACTTTCTGCATCTATGAGGAGGTCCGATGTGAACTCATATCATCATTTCTGGTTATTGTTTTGTTCTAAAATCTAATGCACCAGAAGTGTTTACCCGTATTACATATATGCTTTTTTCTCAATATTTTCCTTATTTTATCTCTAATATATTTCTCTACTATAGATACTTTTTATTTCAGCAAGTATAAAAGGTTTGAATTTGTGCATTTTAAAGTGCTTTCATTTCAAAATTTCAAAATTCCTCGTCCCCTAAAGGTATCCAAAGGGAGCCTTTTTAAAAAAAAAAAAATTGGCAGATAATGATGTCACATCAACATTGTGCTGCTGCTTTGACTGAACAAAAAGAAAATTATCTGTACTTTTATTGGGTTATGATTTTATGGAATCATGTCAGGCAGTTGATTTCTCAGCTGGCTATAGTGTTTTTTTTTTTCCTTCACATGTCGCAACATATTGGAAATAGCTGCCATTGTTTCTATGTTGCTATTGCTAAATCTATGTAAAATCCATTCAGGTGGAACATATGTGCAGTATGGGACTTATTAAAGGGGGATCCCTAGACAATGCCATTGTATGCAGGTGAGATGCGAATGCTAAATTTTTGTCAAGTTGGCTGATCACCTGATTCCTGTATGTTGTGTCATTTATTCAAAACATAACCCCACAGATATGAAGACAATTTTTACTACATATACAACAAGCTTCATTTTTTCCTAAACAATAGATGAGAAGCGTGGGTTAGGTTGTAATTTTCATGCTGAGCCTCCTAGAGTCTGTACTGAAACAAAGAACGTTGCATCTTGGGAAATCTTTTTTTGAGCTTTCTATTTTGTAATAGTTACACCTTGGTAATTGTGAAAAGCAAGTAGTTTTGGTGAGTGGCAGGGTAATTTCATTATTACCATATAAAAGAATAGAATGGATGCAGCATGCTGTTAGTTCTAGGTTGAGTGAATTGGATGTACAGTAAGCAACATGGATGGAATTTAGTTTCTGTTTTCCATACGATCTTGAGCCACGCTGAAGCAGAGACTTGATTCACTTCTACACAAATTTACTAAATGGTTTTTTGATGAACATTATGGTGTCTTTGATATTTTATGCAATTTACATTTGAAGTTTGAACGTAAGCAGATCTTGTAAAATTATTTGTACATCAACAAATCTTGACAAGACTTGCATACAGTGGAATATTAGAAACCAGGAATCGGTTGATTTTCATTCTGTTGAATGGAATACTTAGTAGTCTTTTTCTTCTGCAGTGCTACTAGAGGATGGCTGAATCCACCGCTTCGTTTCCCTGATGAACCTTGTCGCCATAAGGTCTTGGATCTTATAGGTGACCTTTCCCTTTTTGCACGGTCTGGTAGTCAAGGATTTCCTATGGCACGAGTAATATCTTTCAAGGTAAGTGCGCTCTCTCTCTCTCTCTCTCTTTGTAGGGGTGAGCGTTTGACCGAATCGAGTCAAATTGAATAAAAAAATTTTAGTTAATCGAGTTGACGAGTTTTATTTTATCATCTTTAACTTGATTTGAAATTTTTTCAAATCGGGTCTAGTGAAATGAAATTTGAGTCGAGTTGAATCGAATCGAGTGAAATTGTTTGAGTTAAATTAAAAGAATTAAATATGTCAAATTAAAATCTTGTTACAAAATAACTACTTCCATGTTAGAGACAAATTTGAAACTATATATATTTGAATACTTTTTAAAGTAAAATCATAAAAAAATAACTTATTTAGGTCTCAAAATAATTATTTTAGAAAATTTTTAAAATTTTAACTTTGTTTATATATTCTTTAGATATTTTTAAAAATTTTTAATTTTTTTTAAAAATATAAATTTTGAAATTTTATAAATATTTTGAATTAGTTTGTAGTTTTTGTTGAGAGAGACCGATATGTTTATTTTCAAAATCGATAAGGACCAAAGAAGTATTTACACCAATTCGACATTAGAATTATTCAAATTATTCGAGTTATTTAAATTGTAAAATTAAACTCAACTCGAACTCGGAACTTGAATTATTTATTCAAGTTGACTCAAATAGTTTGATTCAATTAACTCAAAAATGAATTTTTTTTTGAATCGAATTGAGTTTTTCTCACTCCTTTCTCTTTTATTTATATTCTGTTTATTACTTTATTATTGATAAATATTTTTCCAAGTAAAATGAGGTTAAAGATAGATCTTCGCCATGCCCAAAGTCTATTCATGTTCTATGGTTTAGACTTGTAAGATTAATATAATATTAAGATTAAGTAAAATTGTGGGGGTGGAGCGGGGCGGGTCAGGGGTGAAAGTCTCAAGTAAATTCAGTTTCGGCTTAGTTCAGAATATACTCATAGAAGTTGGGTTGGGTCCGGGGTGAGCAAAAAACTTCCTTGCCATGTTGCCAATCCTGCTTCTATTTCTTTAAATGATGGTTGACCATTATCTATTATACATGTGAAGTAGTTAATTTGGGTTTATGGAGAAATAACCAACCATGCACTTAAGACTTAGTTTGGGTTTATGGTGAGCGAGAACTGCAAGATTAAAGACCTTCCGATTTTTTATGGTCATCTCCCTGCCATTTACTGGTTATGAAAATTTCAGGGTTTTTGATTAGTATGCTCGAGATAAATGTAGTTGTACTTCTGACTGGTGGTGGTAAATTTTCCGTGAAATATTGGCAGTAAGAGTTGGGGTCTCAAAGTATTCATGCCACAGAGACCTCTCCTCTTCAACATCTGAAGAGCAAAACAGAGGTTGAGATGCTTAAAAAACTTCTACTAACCAGCTGGACAGCCACTGTGGTGAGATGGATATGGTCATGAATTGATGCTGGCATTTTGTTGTCATAACTGGAAACATTCAGCTCAAATCACTTTACGTCTGAGCTAATAATATAGTTGTATCATATATAGAGAGATTCAATTGACGTGGCAACTTTGAACGTGATACAGGGTGGTCATTCACTTAATGCTGATTTTGTACGCCGACTGTCGGGAGTCACTGTGCAAGAAACTTAATGGTCTTTCTCCTCTGAAATTTTCTAGTTTGCATATCAAAGGTTAGAAATGTCTGGCTAGAGGTCTGCAACATCGTTTTAAGTATGAAGACATTTAGGGATGTTGAAGGGACACGAAAACTTGAACGGTAAGTTAACAGAGGTGTGTTTTCTGACTGTCAAGGTATAAAATCCAGAAATGCTGCAGTTTCTTACAATTTTGACGAGTCCTTGCTTTGAAACTGTAAGTCAGCACCTAATTTATGATTTCTTATTCATTTATTTATTTAAAGATGCTTTGTTTTGGGGAGCTTTATTGGCTGCTACCAACCATGCTTCGTAGGTAAGCTGTTAAAACAAAACTTAAAAGCATAGGCGAATAAACTGTTGGACGAAACTTCCAGATGATCTATTGGGTTTGGATCAAGTCTTGTGTTTTTTTTTTTTTTTTTGCCTTTTCAGAGATTGATTGTTGTCTTTATTGTAGCTCTAAATGGTCTTTCCCCCTTTCTTTTTCTTCTATTTTCAAGCTGCTTGTAGTCACTGTTATTTTATTCTATTATTAAAAAATTGTAAAAAACTTAACTTTCTTACTATATTTAACTTCTCTAACTTCTCTTAAGAAACTCGAAACTTCTCAAGTTCCGATAATTGAGACTAATGATTTCATGAAAGGGGTGCCAACAATTTATTTTATATTAGATTGTTTTGCGCTTCAATTTTTTAATATAATTAAATTTAGTATATATTTATTAAAATTTCCAATTATAATGACTGAAATTATTTTTTTATTAATTAGAAAGTTAATTGAGCATTTTAAAGAAAAATCAATTTACCAAATTGTAATAGACATAAATCAATCTATTATGTTTACATTTATGCTTTAACTTGATGGTTGATCTATTTTTATAATATTATTATTCAATTAAAATAGTTTATTTCCTTAATTAGTTTTGTTAAAATATTGGGGTTGATTTTTTCTTTAAAAAAGGACTAATTTTTGTGTAAGAAAAGGTGTGTTAACACGTTAGCATTTTAATAAAAATAACTAAAAGTATTAACTATTTAGAGTAATTAATGTTATGATAGAAAAAATGATTAAAATACAAAAAGATTAAATTTTAAATGTTAAATGTCAGCATTGAACAACGGTCTATCACTTTTAAAATCCTATTAATTATCATTAATTGCATTTTCAATTGTAATCGTGCTTTTCAATGTATTTAAATAAAACGGGGCTTTTTGGCTGGGTGGGGAAGGTTATGGTGCAAAACGATATGTTTTGTAACTTTTAGGACAGTTTAACGAAATGGATCGTACTAGCTGGAATGTACAGTTGTTTTGAATTCGTTATTTTGTTGTTTAGCCACCAGACAAATGGCAAGGACAGTTATGAAAATACAAGACTGAATTTCTCAACTAATTCTCTCTTTTCTCGTGCTCCTTTCCTATTCTTCTCTCTTTCTTTCCCTTTTTATCTCCTACGAACTTCTCTTCATTTCTGTTATGTACCAAAGGTATCAAAGGTCCAACGATCCTCATGGTTGGCGATTGTGTAACTATTAGGTTGCAGAAAGGCATGGGAGTGATGTAGAAGGAATTGTCACAGCTACAAACAGACTTGGCACAAGTGGACATTAGAATAGATTCACGGTTGAAGGATTTTCATGAAGAAATGCACTAAAAAATGAAGGGTCTTTTTGAATAGTACATGGGACTAACATCAACAACACCCTCTAGCCACTTTTTAGATAAGGAAAAAAGGGTTTTAAGTGGCTCACTTTCAGGGTTTGTACCTAAAAAGTCACTCGTGATTTTATCGATGCAGGATAATGGGCATCTAGGGCTCTTCTCTAACACTAGTTCTATAGAATCTATTGGGAGAATATTCAAGTTTGACTGTCCGAGGTTTGACGGTTTCGAAGCTGGTGGTCTAAGCTAGAACAATTTTTTGAGGCTGAAGGTTACAAGAACAAACTAAAGTCAGAACAGGTATGCTTCACATAGATAGAAAGGTTCTGGATTGGCACCACTTCTCCTTCTAAAGACACGGAGGCCTTCACAAGATCACTTGGGACACATATGATAGAAGCCTCAAGGATAGGTTTGGTTCTTCCACAGCCCTCGACCCTATGACTGAACTTGTTGCTCTCAAACAACAGGGAACAGTGGATGCCCACCACGACCAATTTGTGAGTATACTAAACCAGTTACATTTACTCGAAAGTTATACTTTGAGCATATTTGTTTACAACCTTAAATCAGAGATAGGACAGTATCTTAAGTTGTTCAAGCCACAAACCTTAGTGGAAGGGTATTCTTTAGTTAAACAAGTGGAGGAGATAATGTCCTCTAGTCAAAAGAAGAAGGGTAACATTTGGGGGTAGTGGAGGTTACTCTAGACCTTTATTTTCCATTCCTCGAGTAACAACTCTAGTAACTGCACCAACCTGTAATGTGGGCTCTAATTCAATTTCCAATAGTAAGAAGCCACTTGTTAAGTCCTTGTCTAAATTTGAAATGGAGGAATGCAGAAGAAAGTGCCTATGCTTCTGGTGTGCTTCCAAGTATGCACCAAGACATAAATGTGCCAAATCACAATTCTACCAGCTCATAGTAGAACCCCAACTTGAACTCTTGAGGGACCCCAAAGGCCCAATAGTGGAGGAATTTTATGATTGTCCTGAACAATTAGATAGTTTGGACCAAAAACCTGAAAATGTTACCCTAGTACTGTCTTTACATGCATTAAAAGGGCCTCAAGGGCATAACACCATGAAGATAGCAGTTAAGATAAGACAAGTAGAGATGATTATCTTGGTAGACTTGGGTAGTACGCACAACTTTGTTGATACTAAGCTGGTTAAAAGATTGAAATTGTCTGTGGAACAATCTTGTCAGTTGAAGTTCATGCTAGCTAATTGCAGGAGCTTAACTACTAGAAGATTATGTAGGGTAGGAGTTTGCTTCTGATTTCATGATTTTACCAGTTAAAGGGTGTGATGTAGTTTTGGGGATTAAGTGGCTGTTGACCTTGTGATCAATTGTGTGGAATTTCAGGTCACTTACTATGCAATTTGAATATGAATGTCATAAATGTAGTATTCATGGTATTGTTCTAGGAGGGTTACAACTCCTTTTGGGTCACCAATTTTCTAAGTGCTTACAAATGAATGCAACCAGCCCTTACTCTATGCTATGTACTTCTGACCAACAGACAACCTTGAATCTGTTACCTATGCCAATCAGAGAGGACTTGCAACAGCTTCTGCGTGAATTCCAAGATGTTTTCCAAGTGCCAAGGGGGTTACCTCCGAATAGACTACAAGACCACAAAATTCCCTTACAAGATTAGACTAAGGTGGTGAATATTAGATTTTATAGATATCCTTCCTTTCAAAAGGCAGAGTTTGAAAAGCTTATACAAGACATGATCTAGGCATGGGTTATTAGGGATAGTAGCAACCCTTTTGCATCTCCTATTGTGATGGTGAAAAAGAAATATGGGAGTTGGAGACTATGCGTGGACTACCAACAATTCAACCAACTCACCATCAATGATCATTTTTCTATACCTGTTATAGAGGAGTTACTTGACGAGCTTGGACAAGCTCTGGTTTTCTCTAAGTTGGACCTACGATCAGGATATCATCAGATCTAAATGCATGATCCAAACATTTCTAAGACAACTTTTTGTATACATGAAGGGTATTATGAATTTTTGGTTATGCCCTTTGGCTTAACCAATGCTCCCTCAAGCTTTCAATTGCTGATGAACTCAGCCTTCAAGAAATTGTTGAGGAAGTCAGTACTTGTGTTCTTTGACGATATTTTAATATATTCCCACCTGAAGGAGGTGTTACAACTCTTAAGGGATAATCAATTCTTTACAAAGTAGAGAAAGTGCACATTTGGTACCCACCAGATCGAGTAGCTTGGGCATGTAATTTCTAGGGGATCAGTTACTATAGACGCAGCTAAGGTAGTTGGCCTACTCCTAAGTCGATAAGGGAGTTGATGGGGTTCCTTGGGTTGTCAGGCTATTATTGACGATTTATCAAACATTATGAAATTTTAGCTCGTCCACTTACAGATTTACTCAAGAAGGACGTCCCCTAGAATTGGACTATAGTTACTAATGCTTTTGAGATGTTCAAATAAGTAGTTTGTAAAGCACCATTCCTCTCACTTCCAAATTTCAAATAAGAATTTTGTGTTGATATAGACGTTTATGGGTAGGGTGTAGGGGTAGTTTTGCAATAGAAATGGAGGCCTGTAGTATTTTTTAGCAAAGGGTTGGGGATAAAACATCAAGCACTCTCTATTTATGATAAATAGATGCTAGTTGTTTTGTTGGCAGTAAGAAAATGGCATGTTTACTTGGTGGGTAGGAGGTTCCAGATCAGAACAGACAATCACAGCTTGAAATTTTTGGTTGACAAACAACCAATCACGCTGTTTCAATAAAAATGGGTAGTGAAAATGCTCGGGTACTATTAATATATACCCTACAAGAAAGGTAGCCAAAACAAGGTGGATGATGCCTTGTCTTAATAGGTTCATGAAGGGTAGTTTTTGCAATACATCAGCAGCATATTGTGGTCAAATGTGTGGACTCAAATTAAGGTATCATGTCTCACTGATCCACACTTGCAAAAATATGTAAAGAACTTCAACGGGATCCTCAATCCCATTCCCATCCCAAATACTCGTGGGATGGAAAAATGCTTAGAAGGAAAGGGAAGGAAATAGTAGGTAATGATCCTGATCTTAGAAAAGAGTTGTTTGAGTACTTTCACAGTGGACTTATGGGAGGTCATTTGGGTGTACATGTTATGAGGCACCGATTATCAGGATTAGTCTACTAGAAGAGCTTGTCCAGGGATGTAAAGATGTAGACTAGGGAATGCCTTACTTGTCAAAAGTGTAAGGTTGATTTGTCTGCTTCTTTAGGGCTTTTACAACCCCTCATTATATTAAATCGAGTATGGGAGGCCATTAGTATGGATTTTGTAGAAGGTCTTCCAAAATCTCAAGGCAAAAATGTGATCCTTGTAGTGGTGGATTGGTTAACCAAATACGTGCACTTTTTGGCCTTTTCTAACCCATTCATAGCACTGACTGTTGTTCAGGATTATATGAGGCATATTTATAAATTGCCTGAGGCCCTAGAGTCCATAGTGTCAGATGGTGACAAAATTTTTGTCAGTAATTTTTGGCAAGAACTGTTCAAACAGATGGGGACTAGGCTACATTTATCAATTGTTTACCATCCTCAAACAGATAGGCAGATAGAGGTTTTGAATAATTGTTTGGAAGGATATTTGCATTGTATGATAGGTGAATGCCTTAAGGAATGGTTATTGTGGTTACCACTAGCAGAATGGTGGTACAACACCACCTATCACTCGGCTATTCAAACTACTCCCTATGAAGCGCTATATGGTCAGAGCTCCCCACTACACATTCCCTATCTTGTTGGATCCTCACCAGTAGCAACGGTAGATCAAAGTATTCAAAACCATGAGCAAGCCAGGAAGCTATATGTAACACCCCTAACCCGTATCCGTCGCTAGAATAGGGTTATGGAGCATTGCCAGACTTATTTCATAAACAAACATACATTTCACATATATTTTCCAATTCCAAATACAAGTCATTCATAATCAATCATATTGTCTCTAATACGAGCCTACTAGGCTCAAATCATGCATTAGAAGTGGTTCGAGACTAAACTGATAACTTAGGAAATTTTTAGAATACTTAGAAAATTTTACAAAATACAGGGGACCCACGCCCATGTGCTCGGCCTTGTGTCTCGCACGGCTAAAGACACGCCCATGTCACAGGCCGTGTGGACATTCAAAATAGGATCATATGACCGTGTCCCAGCCCGTATCCGACCCCATGTAACTCTCTGACTTGGGTCACACGGCCAACACACACACCCTTGTGACTAGCTCGTGTACCCTCCAAAATGGCCACACACGCCCCTGTGCCAGGCCGTGCCAAACCTATAGGGTATATTAACTTATACCACACGACCAAGTCACATGCCCATGTGCTGGGTCGTGTGGAGCATATTGACTTGATTTCTAATTAAACACTAGGGGACACACGACCGTGTCACCTAACTGTGTGTCACACAAGGCTGAGACACACACTCGTGTCTCTGCTCGTGTGGACAAAAATAGGCTATTTGTCAAGCCATTTTTCTCACCCAAACTTTCAATCACCTACACAAACCAAATGGCATATAACATTGCATAAATAGGCATTTCAACCAATCTCAATCAAGCCTAATTCATGCTAAATCCATACTATTAATCACAAGATACACAAGTATCACAATAAGCCATTTAATTTCATACCAAAATTCACATTCTCAAATCATCAATATGGTCATTTTCAACTATGCATCACTTTACCTAAAACCACAAGCATACCAATCTCAAATTCAACCATTTGATACTCCAAATACCAATTCACAACAAGTATATAAATGGAAATTAAACACAACATATCAAAAGGCCTTTTGCACATATATATACACATCACTAAATATACTATAATAAGTCAAGTAACATGGAAATACACATAACAAACCATTCATCATTTACAAGCCAAATCAAATGGCTAAATCCATTACTAACATATATACCAAAATGACCATAATTCCTATACAAGCCATATAACCAAATACATAAGTTCAAAAGTACCAAAATGATAGCTCGATAGTGTGATGAGATCTTTGACGATTTCTAAATCTGAGCAAGCTTCGATAATCACTATAAAGCACATAAAAGCAAATAGAGTAAGCTATAAAGCTTAGTAAGTTCGTATAGTAATAAACTTAACTTACCATATATACACAATTTAAGCAATTAAACAAATCATACTATAACTCATATTGATCCACAAACCTATTGCATATTCATTCAAAAGTTTCTTCAATTCAATGCTTGTATGGTTCATGTACATATCTGTACCAACTCATATAAATCTCACACTCATCTATATCCTTGATTTACCTGTTGAACCAATTGGATTAATATTGGATACTCGGGAATCTCGCACCCTAAGTGCCAATACATAGCTGAAGCTATCTCAATCTCATATCTCATATAATGCTCATTCTCGAGCTATCAACAAGTCTACTCACACAAGCTGTAACACCCCTCGCCCGTATCCAACGCTGGAACAGGTTTTGAGGTGCTACCAAACTTAAACTCAACCAATCATAGGAAATCGGGCCATAAAATTTTGATCAATTTTAAAACTTTTCATTTCATATTCAATTTGTCCCTTAATAGGGCTTACGGGGCCCAAAACTGTAACACCCCAAACCCGGCCTGGAAGTTTGGCTCGAATCTGACATGTCACATTGAAGTGTTTTTCGAAAACCATGTTTCCATTAAAAACCCTTCTTAATAATTAAAAACTTATACCCTTTTTAAACCTTGTTAGAAACCCTCAGCTGAATAACATTTTTAACAACTTTGTAAAAAAAATTCTTGGTAGTTGCGGAAACTTACTTTAAAAACAATTGCGGTTACGTGATGTTTTGAACAACAGTAGTTGCTTTGGAAAATCGTGTTCTAATACTAGAAATTATAAGAACAATAAATAAAATTCCAAATTTGAAATCCAAAAAATTACAACGGCTTTACTACAACCCACATAAAACATTTAAAGGTAATAATCAAAATCAGAACATAAATAGTGTGTGTGGCTTCCTCCGAGCCCTCTCATGACCCGATCCATCTAAGGCTAGAAATTACCCGAAAGGTTAATAAACGGGTGAGTTTACGAAAACTTCGATGTGAAATCCCTACTATAAAAAGGAACAATCGATTATCTAAAAGAATTAAAAGTCCGCCCCACCTTTACTTACGATTTCCAGTACCAATCGGGCCTTAGCCCATTACAACAGATATTACTGGATGGACCTTAGCCCATTGCGTAATAAGAATCATTATCGAAATTAGAATCGATGCGAGAATCGAAATCGAAATCGAAACCGGTTTTAGTAATAGAATCGAGAATCGAATGTGAATGCAATCCCAACCCATATCCAACCGTATACACCCCCGTACTCACCTTACACCATGTGGGGAGACTACTCGACCCACCCAACCGCTACACACCACGAAATTGCAAATGAGGTGCGGATATTGTGACGAAGTCACCAGATATGAATATTGTGGCGAGGCCACGAGCAGAGATATATATATATATATATACATATATATTTATATATGTGGCGGCTCACCACCAGATTGCAAATGAGGTCATCGAGATATTGTGACGAAGTCACGAATCAGAATATATGTGGCGAGGCCACCAGATTGCAAATGAGGTGCGAACGCTTCCTCCATCAATATAAACCATCCCATGCAACATGTCATGTTTGTAGAATTTCATGCCCATATTTGAGTCACACAATCACAGTTAAGTCATTCATATCACCAACATATATTCACAATCAAATTCGTCAACCACACAATCCAAGTCAATCACTTGCCCACAAGGGCAAAACAGTCATTTAACACCCTAGGGGCAAAATGGTAATTTTACCCCACAAGAGAATCTCAGTAATTCTACCCTACAGGGGTATTTCGATATTTTTACCCTACAGGGGTATTTCGGTAATCCTACCCTACAGGGGTATTTTAGTAATTCTACCCTATAGGGGTATTTTGGTAATTCTACCCTACAAGGGTATTTCGGTAATTCTACCCTACAGGGGTATTTCGGTAATTCTACCCTACAGGGGTATTTCAATAATTCTACCCTACAGGGGTATTTTAGTAATTCTACCCTACAAGGGTATTTCGATATTTCTACCCTACAGGGGTATTTTAGTATTTCTACCCTACAAGGGTATTTTGGTAATTCTACTCTACAAGGGTATTTCGTTAATTCTACCCTACAGGGGTATTTCGATAATTTTACCCTACAGAGGTATTTCAGTATTTCTACCCTACAAGGGTATTTCGGTAATTCTACTCTACAGGGGTATTTCAGTAAACTAAAGTATCCTAAACAGGGATAACAATACGAATGGGCCTAAAACCCATTCTCGGCCCAAATGGGCCCACACGCTCGTGTGGCCCTTTTAGCCCAAATCTAGCCACAGATATGAGATTCACCTAGCCTAGTCCAATATTTACTACACAATCAAACAACTTATCCAATTGGGCGTGAGGCGGTTGTGGCATGGCCCTTTCGACCCATCGTGGCCCGAAGTAGCCATCTTACAGCTAGAGTAGTGAGAAATACACACCTGATTAGAGACTGGAGTTAATCCACGCTCCGAGCACTCTTAGCCGACGCCCAACCCAAATGAGCACGCCATAAAGCGAAAGGGATCAGCCAAGAAAGGTACATTTACTCTCCTCATGGTTCTCTCTATTTAAAGCTAGCTTCCCATCCACTCTTATGTTAGCTTCCCGATGTGGGATCCCTCCAACATCAGAGTTTAAATTCAACACCAACTCTTGCCGCCCCTTGTTTAGCAAAATAAATGCTCTTTGCTTGCCATGGGATTCGAACCCATGCCTCCCCTCAGATGCTCCACACGCTACTTGCCACTAAGCCACAAGGCTTTTTGTGTCACAATTTCTCCAACAATATTCTTAAGGCCTACCTACTACACCCAGGGTTTAATTCACCTTAAACCAAAATTTTTGCTAGAGTCCAAGTTTGAACCCGAGACTTCTCCAACACTTCTCAGCACACTTAACCACTAAAACAAGCCTTCATTAACGAAATTTGCATACACAACAGAATATTATAAGCTGCCTTCAACCGCTCCCATGCTCAAGGCCCAAAACTTCTAGGCCCAAATTCAGGGTGTTACAAAAACATACATTCAAGGTGGTTCGGGACCCAAAACGATGGCTCAAGAAAAACATAGAGAATTCATACTTTATGGCTCCACACGTCCGTGTGGGTATAGGGCACACGCTCGTGTGCTAGGGACACGCCCGTGTCCTGTACCCATGCGACCAAGTTAATTTCACAATTTTTCATGAATAAGTGCAGACTTCACACGGCCTGGATACACGCCCATGTCCTCTGCCCGTGTCCTTTCACACGGCCACGACACCCCCGTGGCGCAGCCCATGTGCAAAAACCTAGGTATTCTGTTTCTGACGTCAGCATCACACGACCATAGTACACACCCATGTACTAGGCTGTGCCCTTCCACACGGCTGAGACACACGACCGTGTCTCTGCCCGTGTGACCATTACCATGCATTCTAACTTGAAATTTCTAAGTGCAGGGGACACACGACCTTCTCACACGCCCATGGGGCTTTCCGTGTGTCACACACGGCCTAGACACACGCTCGTGTGTCTACCCGTGCGGACAATATGAGGCTATTTACCAAGCCTTATTGCCACCCTAGTATGCCTATTTTCATGTCAATACCAACCAATACCAAATCAAGCATGATAGACATTCATTTAACCATGAAGATTCATCTATTATAGACTCAAAATGAATGTTATCCTAATTCAAGGCTTAATGTGAAGTGTGAAATCTATTCCAAGCCAACACATTTGACCAATTCTCAAAGGCACAAATAATAATGTCTAGTCCTATACATGCCATAATAAAAAAAATATAAATCCTACTATACCGAGTATTACGACTGATAGTGTGATTGATATCTCTGACTTCAAGGGATCCTTGAGCTTGTTAAGCGACACTGAAAGAAAAGGGAAAGGAAAGAGAGTAAGCATAAAGCTTAGTAAGTTGCATATAAATAAGTATACAACAACAATTTCACCATTAGTCATCATACTCATAGTTCAAAGGTAAGCATAAACTTGACTTACTCATTACCGGCCACTCAAGTCCAATTTCTAATTTGAGCTCATTACTCATGCATACCAACTAGGTACCTGTACCACTCACAACATTATTATACTTTCCTTATTAAATCATTTTCAAAATATTTAAAGTTGAACCTTTCGGAATACTACTGGATATTCTATAAGCCTCAAACATGGGATAAATTGCTAGTGCCATGTCCTAGACATAGTCTTACACTGGCTATCATCATCGAGGCCGAAGCCATGTCCTAGACATGGTCTTATACTAGCTCTCGTATATACGTGCTGATGCATGTCCCAGACATGTCTTACACTAGCACAACTCTTAGCCGATGCATGTTCCAGACATGTCTTACACTGGCTATCATCATCGAGGCCGATGTATGTCCCAGACATGTCTTACACTATCACTCGTCTCAATGCCGATGCCATGTCCCAGACATGGTCTTACACTGGCTCTGATTATGTGGCCGATGCATGTCCCAAACATGTCTTACACTGGCACACAAATAACCCGAATTTCATGCCTTGAATATCCGTTTCGTTTCTTTGGGTTCCAACGTGATCTTTCTATTATCTCAATCATTAATATGCATTCTCAGTTCACAATCTAGCAATTCATACTATATCAAATCAATAACAATTTGAATGCATGCATTAAACAATGTAGTTGTATTACTTACATAAAACTTACCTCGGTTTACAAAATGTACTCAACTAGTCGGTTTAGTCGACTAGTTTGGCTTTCCCCCGGTCTAGGTTCGGATTTGGCAAAACTTGATTTGAGAGGCTTTATGTTGTTGAAATTTTTGAAGCTTTCAAAATACCATTCTGTGCTGAAACTTTTGGTGGATGAAGAAGATGGAAAGGGATGATATCATCATTCTTTCATCTATTTCTATTTTAGTCAAAATAAGTCACCTAACCCACCAAATTCTAAAATTTGTCTCCTCTTGACCCTATGGCCGGCTATGCTCTTATAAAAGGGTCTAATTGCCCTTTAAAAGCCCCCAATTTCAGTTCTCTAGCTATTTAACACATTTGGGTACTAAAATGCAACTTTTGCCTTTTATGCGATTTAGTCCGTTTTCGAAATCAAGCCCACAAACATTAAAATTAACTCCCCAAATTTTTCATGCACTAATATAATCATACTATAACCTCATAATAGTAAAAATAATTTTCCAAACTTTGAATTTGTGGTCTCGAGACCACTATTCTGTCTGGGCCCTAATTCAGGCTGTTACATTTCTCCCCTTTTAGGGATTTTCGTCCTCGAAAATCTTATCGGTGAATAAGTTCAGATACTACTCTCTCAGAGACTCCTCGGGTTCCCATGTGGCTTCCTCGACCCCATGTCTATGCCACAAAACCTTCACAAGCGGTATACTCTTATTTCTTTGCTGTTTGACTTCTCAAGCCAAAATCTTGACCGGCTCCTCACCATAAGTCATATCCAAAAGAATTTCAACTTCAGTTGGCGCAATTACATGAGAAGAGTCTGATCGATACCGGCGTAACATGGACACATGAAACACATCGTGAATCTTTTTTAACTTTGGCGGAAAATCTAAATGGTAGGTAATAGGCCCTACCCTCTCGGTAATTTCATAAGGTCCTATGAAACGAGGACTCAACTTGCCCTTTTTGCCAAATCTGAGGACTTTCCTCCATGGGGAAACTTTCAAAAATACCTTATCACCGACTTCAAACTTAATTTCCTTTTGTCTCAAATCCGCGTAGGATTTTTGTCTATCCGAGACGGCTTTTAGGTAGTCATGAATCACTTTAACTTTCTCTTCGGCCTCTTTGACTAATTCGACCCCGTGAATCTAATTCTCTCTGAGCTCAGTCCAGTATAAGGGCGTTTGACACTTTCGCCCGTACAAAGCCTCATAAGGCGCCATTTTCAGACTCGACTGATAGCTATTGTTGTAGGCGAATTCAACAAATGGCAAGTATTTTTCCCAACTTCCTTGAAATTCGAGAACACAACATCTCAACATGTCCTCTAAGATCTGTATCACTCTTTCCAACTGTCTGTCAGTTTGCGGATGAAATGTCGTGCTGAAACTCAACTTGGTTCCCAAAGCCTCTTGTAACTTTTTCGAAAACCTTGAGGTAAACCTCAGATCTCTATCTGACACAACCGACAATGACACTTCATGAAGCCTCACAATCTCAGAAATATATAAGTCGGCTAATTTCTCGAGGGAGTAATCAGTACACACTGGTACGAAATGTGCCGACTTAGTCTGTCGACAATAACCCATACTGCATCTTTCTTTTTTGGGGTTACTGGCAAACTGGTCACGAAGTCCATAGTGATACGGTCCCATTTCCACTTGGAGACCATAATAGGCTGAAGTAAACCAAAAGGTACTTGATGTTCAGCCTTTATTTGCTAACACACTAGGCACCTAGAAATGAACTCTGAAATGTCTCTTTTCATACCCCACCACTAGTACATTTTCTTAAGGTCGTTGTACATTGTCGCACTACCCGGGTGAACGGATAAACAACCACTATGTGCCTCACTCAGAATCTTCTGAATAAGCTCATTGTCTTTCGGTACACAAATCCTGTCATTGAACATTATACACTTATCGGTACTGATACGAAAATCTGAATCAATTTTTGACTCACACTAAGTTCTCTTAGCTTGCAATTTTTAATCACTTCTCTGAGCTTCTCGGATCTCTTGAAGAAATGTCGATCTAGCCCTCAACTCGACTAGAACCGAACCATCATTAGATTCAGTAAAATGAGTATTTAAGGCTCTCAAGGCAAACAATGACTTCCTACTCAGGGCGTCAGTGACTACATTCGCCTTTCTCGGATGGTAGTCGATAATTAACTTATAATCCTTTAATAGCTCTAACCATCGGCGTTGCCGCAAATTCAATTCCTTTTGAATCATCAAGTAATTTAAACTCTTATGGTCGGTGAATACCTGACATTTCTCTCCATACAAATGGTGTCTCAAAATCTTTAACGCGAACACTACAGCCGCTAATTCCAAATCATGGGTTGGATAATTTCTCTCTTGTTGCTTTAGCTGTCTCGAGGCATAGGCTATAACCTTGCCTTCTTGCATGAGCACATACCCCAAACTATTTAAGGAGGTGTCGCTAAATATCACAAACTCCTTGCCTGACTCTGGTTGCACTAACACCGGGGCTTCCGTTAACAAAGCCTTTAGTTTTTCGAAACTTTGCTGGCATCTTTCCGTCCATTCAAACTTGACATCTTTTCGTAGTAGTTTAGTCACCGGGGTAGCGATCGCAAAGAATCCATTTACAAACCGTCTATAATATCTGGCCAAACCCAAAAAGCTTCGAACCTCTGTCATATTCCTTGGCGGCTTCCACTCAACAATAGCCGAGATCTTACTTAGGTCCACTCGAATCTCGTCACCCGACACAATGTGTCCTAGGAACCCAACCTCCTTAAGCCAAAATTCACTATTACTGAATTTGGCGTACAATTGTTGGTCTCTCAAGGTTTGCAATACAACTCTCAGATGATCCGCGTGCTCACTCTCATCACGCGAATAGATTAATATATCATTGATGAAGACGATGAAAAACTTATCCAAACACGGCCTGAAAATGCGGTTCATTAGATTCATAAAAACCGCCAGAGCATTAGTCAAGCCAAAGGGCATGACGAGGAACTCATAATGCCCGTATCCTTTTCAAAATGCGATTTTCGACATATCTTGCTCTTTAACCCTTAACTGATAATAACCAAACCTCAGATCGATCTTAGAAAACATGGTGGCTCCCTTTAACTGATCGAACAAATCATCAATCCTTGCCAAAGGATACTTGTTTTTCACTGTCACCTTGTTGAGTTGTCTATAGTTGATGCATAGCCTCACCGATCCATCTTTCTTCTTCACAAAAAGTACCAGAGCACCCCATGAGGAATAGCTCGGTCTCGGAAAACCCTTGTCTGTTAGCTCTTGCAACTGTACTTTCAATTCTCTCAACTCCATTGGAGCCATCCTATACGGGACGATCGAGATGGGTGCCGTTCCAGGAACTAATTCAATCTCAAACTCAACTTCTCTCACTAGAGGTAATCCGGGTAACTCTTCGGAGAACACATCTGTGAACTCGCAGACTACCGACACCGATTTAATCTTTAACTCTGACTCTCGAGTATTCAACACAAAAGCTAAATAAGCCTTATATCCTTTTCTCAAATATTTCTCAGCAGTTAAAAATGATACTATTACGGGTAATTTATCTGACTCATTTGGTCTAACTCGAACAACATTCCCGTATTCACATTTCAACTTAATTTCTTTCTTTCCACAGTCCACTACAACACTGTGGGCAGTCAACCAATTCATCCCGAGGATTACATCAAACTCATTGAACGAAAATAACATTAAGTTAGCTGGAAAACAATGACCTCTAACTGTTAAAGGAAAATCTCGGCACACTTGGTCTACTAACACATATCTACCCAAGGGATTGGACACTCTTATTACAATTTCAGTAGACTCCACTATCATGTTCATTCAAGGAATCAATTCCATACAAATATAGGAGTGGGTAGACCCCAGATCAATTAATGTAACAACAGATATATCATGGATAGAAAAAGTACCTGTGATCACATCAGGAGACTCTGCCTCATCGCGGGCACGAATAACATAAGTCCTTGTAGGCGCTCTGCCCTCGGACCTCGCTGTAACGTCTTTTGCCGTACCCCTCCTTCTAGCCCCACTCTCGGGGTTCTTTTGTGGTCTACCCCTCGACGAAACACTGCTTGTCTTCATTTTTTGCATTTTCTCTCTCTTCCATTTCAGGGCGATCGCGAATAAAGTGGTCTAGTGACCCACACTTATAGCAACCCCTCTCGTCTACTTGACATCCGCTTAAGTGACGTCTCCCAAATTGCAGACACTCTGGCCTATTTGGTCGAGCACCACCAACACTAGCGACCGAAGCAGTCTGGGCTCTAGATGCCGTATTCTGCTGATTCTTGTTTCTCTTCGAATACCGCATCGAAGCATTCGATTGGGTAGTAAATTCTTTTGATCTCTTAGATGAGGACTGATGTGCTTTCCCCATCTATCTTTTCTTCAAATCCCGCGACTCAAAGGCCGCTTTCCTCCTCTCTTTTACCAGCTCCTCTTCCTTGCACGCTTTCTAGACGAGTACCACAAATTCTTTTATTTCTAGGATGCCCACAAACACCCGGATATCTTTATTGAGGCCATCTTTAAACCTATTACACATGGTAGCTTCAGTGGATATGCATTCCCGTGCATACTTGTTGAGTTTTACAAACTCACGTTCATACTCCATCACAGTCTTATTACTTTGTTTCACCTCTAAAAATTCCTTCCTTTTCTGGTCCATGAACCTCTGGCTAATGTACTTCTTTCGAAACTCTTCTTGGAAAAATTCCCAATTGATCCTCTCTCTTGGTACCATGAACACAAGAATGTTCCACCACTGATAAGCCGAGTCTCGTAGAAGTGACACGGCACACTTCATGCACTCTTCAGGTGTGCATGACAGTTTATCGAAGATGTGCGTGATAAGTTTTATATTATGATTGATCGTACTTGAAAACTAATAGTGATATGAGTGAGTCATGTGAGAATAAGACAAAATTCAGTGATTTTTCTGATAATAATATAAATAACCCCTCACACTTAAGATGTACATTGTCCTCAATGTACAAAGATAGATTTACTAAAAAATATAGATATATGATCATAAGATAGGGAGAGAAGTGAAACTTCCTGAATATTAAATAGAATCCTTGAATTGGTGTCTTAGAAAGTAATCGACTAAGGCAAGGGTGAGATTGGAGGAGGATACTTCGGTGGTGGTAGAGGTTGTTAGTCCACAAGTGCTGTGCCAAATGAATATTATAACTGGTGGTAGCTATGGTCGTGGCCGAGTAGGGCATGACAGTCGTGAATGACCTTGTCCAGTGGAGTTGTAAATTCCTAAGTAGTAGTGAGCTTTGAAGCTCTTCATAACTGCGATAGATCAATAACTCTTCAGGAAATTTAAAGTAGCATGATTACCCGTAAAGAAATGGCCGAAGACATAAATTGCTTAATATAAATTGTAAAACCTAAAAATGAAGTAAAAATAGTATTAAAGAGAAATAAAAAGTAATTTAAAAAGATAAATAAAGATAAAAGTAAAGAATAAAAATAAAAAATAAAAGTGCTAAAAAATCTCATCACTAGATGGTCCGCGAGTTGGGGTGGCGATGAGATGTGAAGGGTACTGACAAATCTGATGTAGGGTTGCATCAATGTGATCAAAGCGCTGAAAACATTACTGTTCGAATTGAGTGAGACGCTCAGAGATGTTAGAGAGTGAAGCAGCCGCATGAACTGGACGATGAATAGGTGGTGGCTGAGATGGTGGATCTTCATGAGGTAGAGAAGGAGAGAAGAATAAAGGAATGTGTAGGGAAGGGAGAAAAAGAGAGAAGATTTTGATGCGTATGAAGGAAAAGGGAGGAGAAATGGTGGATTTGGGGTGATGGTTAGAGCTTAGATGGCGACGGCGGTAGAGAAAGCGGCGGCTAGGGTTAAGGTATTGGGGAAGGAGATGATGAATAGTGGGGGTTTATATAGATATTGGGGCACACGGCCGTGGGGCACACCCGTCTGCCCTTATTTCAGCCCTGTTTGTTTCGTAGTTTTCAAATTTAGGCGCGTCTGGAATTCAGCCCATACCCGTGTTCTTTGGACGTGTTGGTGCACACGGCTGTGTCGCACTACTGTGTCCTGCTTCGTTCGCTTCTCCTACACCCGTGTATATATGCGAATGCCTATGTTACTTTGACAGTTTCGACCACGGGTGGTGGGCACGGGCGTGTCTCACGCCCCTGTTAATTTCTCAGTTTCTACCACGATTTATAGACACAGGCGTGTTGCACGCTCGTGTAGATTTGGCAGGATTGCCCACGGCCGTGGCAACGTATCGAATCCCGTGTCTTGGAAAAAAATTACTCTATTTTCACACGGCCGTATCGCATGGCCGTGTAGATTTGGAAAACCTGTGTTCAAGGACTTAGTTAATGATTTAGATGATAAAAACTA
Source organism: Gossypium longicalyx (assembly GCA_025698465.1). NCBI lineage: Eukaryota > Viridiplantae > Streptophyta > Magnoliopsida > Malvales > Malvaceae > Gossypium > Gossypium longicalyx. The sequence continues at coordinate 48,761,606 of CM046995.1, forward strand.
AAATTTAAAGAAATCAACATCGTTAATGCTCGGGCTGCCTCCCGAGAAGCGCTTATTTAGAGTCTAAGCTCAACTTAACTCTCAATTGCGTGGTCGTGGTGGTGCGAGGAGTTTACACTCCTCATTCCTGCTATCAATTTTATCAAAATAGAGTTTTAGACGAGTACTATTTACCTTAAATGTACTGAATTTGGAATGAGTTACCTCGACTGTACCATATGGGAAAATGTTAAGTATCGTAAAAGGGATTGCTCCATTAGGTTCAGAAGTGGTAATACGAGGGTCTGCTTCATCTAATAGTACTTTGTCTCCAACCTTAAGTTGATTTGTTGAAACATTGAGTTTGTTATGGCGATGTTTTGGTTTACCGTGTGTGCTCGGTTTCTGTGTCCGCCATTCATCTAGTTCCTCGATCTGTAGCCTTTGTTCTTCATAAATGGGTCCTTTGTTGTTACTTGAACATGACTCATTTATGCTCTTCGAACGTGTTTCCTGCAAAGAAGGTTGCACCACATGATCAGTATTAGCAACATGATTTATACAACCACTCTCAATATTTGATGTGTTACTCAAATTATGAGCTTAAAGAGTGATTGCTTCATCACCCACACGAAGTGTGAGTTCACCTGTACCAACATCAATAATAGTTCTAACAGTTACTAAAAAGGGTTGTTCTAAAATCAAAGGTACGTCACTATCCTCTTCCATGTCTAGGACAACGAAATCAATTGGGAATATAAATTTATCAATTTTAACAAGTACGTTTTCTTTGATACCTTTAAGAAATCTAATGGTTTTATCTACTAACTGAATGCTCATCCTAGTTTGTTTGGGTTTCCCAAAACCTAGTTGTTTAAGCATTTTATAAGGCATGACGTTAATGCTCGCCCCTAAATCAGCCAATGCATTATTAACATCTAAACTACCAATTAAACAAGGAATCGTAAAACTCCCTGGATCTTTCAATTTGTTGGGTAGCTTATTCTGTAAAACGGCTAAGCAAACTGTGCTTAACTCCACATGCGACGCCTCATCCAACTTCCACTTATTTGCTAAAAGCTCCTTTAAAAATTTAACTGCATTCGGCATTTGCGAAAGAGCTTCAATAAACGGTAAGTTAATATGTAATTTCTTTAATAATTTAAGGAATTTACCAAATTGTTCGTCCGTGTGGTCTTTCCTTGTCGCACTGGGGTATGGCACACGAGGTTTGTACTCTTTACTTACCGGTTTTCGCTCATTGTGGTCCACCTCAACTTTACCTTTACTTACCACAATTTTTTGCCTTGGTTATAGTTCAAGTTCAACTAACCCTTCCTCATCTCGAATGGTAATCGCATTGAGTTATTCCATTGGGTTCGATTCAGTATTACTCAGCAAGCTACCTTGTGGTCGTTCAGAAATCAATTTAGCAAGCTGGTCTATCTAAGCCTCGAGCCCTTGGATCGACGCTTGTTGATTCTTAAGTGCTGTTTCAGTATTCTGAAAATGAGTTTCTGACACCAAGATAAATTTCGTTAGCATCTCCTCAAGGTTCGGCTTCTTTTCCTGTTGGTAAGGTGGTTGTTGAAAGCCTGGGGGATGTTGTGGCCTTTGATTTACTTGGCCGCCCTACGAGAAGTTGGCCACCCTACGAGAAGTTGGGATGGTTCCTCCAACTTGCATTATAAGTGTTACTGTATGGGTTATTTTGAGGTCTAAAATTATTATTACCCATATATTGAACTTGTTCCTCCTCGGTGCTAGGGTTGAAAATTGATATTCTGTGTGTACCCTTCCTCCATTTGAATCACACCTCATCACTGGATGTACCTGAGTAGAACCATACAAACCGTCAATGTTTTTATTTAAAGGTTCTACTTGGTTAGATAGCATAGTAACTGCGTCGAGGTTGAAAACACTGGCTACTTTTGTAGGCTTTGTTCTCATGACTTGCCACTGATAGTTATTCAGTGACATCTCTTCAATAAATTCGTAAGCCTCTTCAGGTGTTTCGTTGTTCAAAGTTTCGCCGACGGCTGCGTCGATTAGTTACCTTGTGGTGGGCTTCACACCGTTGTAGAAAGTCTGAACCTATAGCCATAGAGGTAACCCATGGTGAGGGCACCTTCTTAATAGGTCCTTGTATCTCTACCATGCATCATACAGGGTTTCTAGACCCCATCTGCACAAAAGAAGAGATATCATTCCTCAATTTAGCCGTTTTTGCCGACGAAAAATATTTTAGTAAAAATTTTCGATCATTTGTTCCCAAGTAATGATTGACCCTCGTGGTAACGAGTTTAACCACTGTTTAGCCTTATTCCTTAATGAGAATGGGAATAACCAAAGGTAAATGGCATCATTAGAAACACCATTTATCTTAAAAGTATCGCAGAATTCCAGAAAATTTGCCAAATGAGTGTTTGGATCCTCGTTCTGCAAACCATCAAACTGCACAAACTGTTGTATCATTTGAATAGTGTTAGGTTTAAGTTCAAAATTATTTGCAGCAATAGCAAGCCTAACTATACTCAATTCAGTTCCTGTTAAAGTAGGTTTGGCATAATCATACATAGTACGTGGAGCAGGATTCTGATTTACTCGATCCGCAGCAACCACATGAGGTATCTGATTATTCTGATTATTAGCCATCTCCTTGATTGTATTATGAATATCGTCCTCTTGTCCTTCCTCTATGTATTGTAAGCTTCGCCTTATTTCTCTTTGATTTCTGTGAGCTGCGCTTTCGATCTCACTATCAAAAAGTAGAGGTCCTGACGAGTTTCTTCTAGTCATAAACTATAAAAACCTGCCAGAAGTAAAGAAAAGAAAAATTAGTAAAGAAAAATTAAACTAAGAATAAAAAGTAAATTGCAATAAAAGTAAAAATGGCTAAAGTAATAAAAATCAAGCGTTCCTAATATATTAGTCCCCGGCAACGACGCCAAAAACTTGATGTGCGTGATAAGTTTTAAATTTATGATTGATCGTACTTGAAAACTAACTATTACCATGATAAAGACAAGCGCACCTATCGAACAGTAGTATAGCTTATAGCAGGACCGAAATGTCGAACCCACAAGAACTAAAAGTACTAGTATTAACCTTCTTTTTATTATCTAGCCTAAAAATAAGGGGATTTGTTTTATCTAAACTAATCAACTAAACTAAGAATACACAAGAAGTAAATTGGGGAAATACTTTTGGGAAAACTGATTGATTTGGACAATACCCAAGGAAAAATCCACCTAGACTTCACTTGTTATTTGACTCTGAATTAGACGATTTATTCACTTGACTCGATCTGTAAAAATCCCTAATTTATATTATTATCTCTCTCGAGACTAACAACGTCTAACCCTAGGTTGATTAATTGAAATCTTTTTCTAATTGAAACCCCTAGTGTTGCATTAACTTGATCTATGGATTCCCTTATTAGGTTTGACCCTAATCCGACAGATTTATGTCTCCCTATGTTAAGGGGTGCAATCAACTCTGCTTAATTATGCTAGATCTACTCTTAGACAGGGACTTTTGCTCCTCTGAATAAGTACATCAATACTTGAATCAATATCCTGGAATATTAAAGCAAGAATTAAGAACACATAATTAAGAACAAATCAAGTATTTATCATATAATTCAGAAAATATTAACAAGATCAATTTTAGGTTTCATTCCCCTTAGGTATTTAGGGGATTTAGTTCATATGTGTAAAAGAAAACATCTCAGAATAATAATAATAATAATAATAATAATAATAATAATAAAACATAACGAAACCCAAAAACCCCTGAAGGAAATTTAAGGGAGATCTTCATTCTTGAAGGAGAATCCGACTTCTGAGATGGATCAATCGGCTTTCTTCGAGTAATTCCTTGCCTCCCACTCCGTGTGTCCCCTTTAATCCTCCTCTAGGGTGTTGATATAGGCTTTTGAATGCTTCACAACCTTCCAAAGTTCCCTTTTCTGAATAGAACTAGAATTGTGTCCGACAGGGACACGACCATGTGCCACGGCCGTGTGCCACGCCCGTGTGAGGCGGCTTAGGTCGTGTTAAAGTCTGTTAAATAGACACGGACGTATGGTCTACCCGTGTGAGGAAGTCCAGGCTGTGTTGATTTCCCACGTTGACCCATTTTCTCTATTTTTGGTCCGTTTCTCGCTCTTTGTACTCTCCTATGCTCGCATAAGTATAAAACATGAAATTAAAGGATTAGGAGCATGAAATTCCAAAAATCTAATGATAATTCATCCAAAAATGTGCTAAGCATGGGATAAAAATATGTATAAATTACGACTTATCAAATACCGTTAAGGTATTTTCTAACCAAAACTCTACTTTCTATGGGTCATCATCTATACTAGCCCGAAATTCCTCGGCCCATTATTTTCGGATCTTATCTACCGGAGGCTTCTCTCTTCTAAACATGTCTGCACCTTGCGGAGCTACCGTGGCATACTGAGGAATCAGAGGAGGTGGGGGAGGTAGAGTGTTCGGGTTCTCAAGAACAAACTCTGTATACCAAGCGTCCATCATACGGAGGTAGACTTCTCTATGCCCTCCACCATGGCCCACAGTCACGGGCTCGCTCTTTACTGGCGCGGTCCCCTCTACGGTAGCCGGCGCATTACTTTCTATGTCATCTGCCGTGGTTCTATTAGGATCCATTTACTGTATAAGAAAAAAAAACATAATTTATAATCGTCAGGAATTTTCACACTATCATTATATTTTTATGGCATGTATAGCTAGACTCGTACTCTAGCTAGGTTAGTCTTAGAACTGACTAAACCATAGCTCTGATACCACTAAATGTAACACCCCTCGCCTGTATCCAATGCCAGAATAGGGTTTGAGGTTCTACCGAACTTAAACTCAGCCAATCTTAGAAAATTGGGCCATAAAATTTTGATCAATTTTAAAACTTTTCATTTCATATACAAATTGTCCCTTAATAGGGCTTACGGGGCCCAAAACATGCGTTCAAGGTGGTTCGAGACCCAAAACGATGGCTTAAGAAAAACTCAGAGAATTCATACTTTAAGGCTCCACACGCCCGTGTGGGTATAGGGCACACGCTCGTATGCTAGGGACACGCCCGTGTCTCGTACTCGTGCGACCAAGTTAATTTCATAAATTTTCATGAACAAGTGCAGACTTCACACGACCTGGACACACGCCCGTGTCCTTTGCCCATGTCTTTTCACACGGCCACGACACACCCGTGGCGCAGCCCATGTGTAAAAACCTAGGTATTCTGTTTCTGACTTCAGCATCACACGACCATGGTACACGCCCGTGTAATAGGCCATACCCTTCCACACAGCTGAGTCACACGGTCATGTCTCTGCCTGTGTGACCATTACAATGCATTCTGACTTGAAATTTCTAAGTACAGAGGACACATGGCCTTCTCACACGCCCATGGGGCTGTCCGTGTGTCACACATGGCTTAGACACATGCCCATTTGTCTACCCGTGTAGACAATATGAGGATATTTATCAAGCCTCATTGCCACCCTAGTATGCCTATTTTCATGTCAATACCAACCAATACCAAATCAAGCATGATAGATATTCATTTAACCATGAAGTTGCATCTATTATGGAGACATTCATTTAACCATGAAGATGTATCTATTATAGACTCAAAATGAATGTTATCCTCATTCAAGGCTTAATGTGAAGTGTGAAATCTATTCCAAGCCAACACTTTTGGCCACTTCTCAAAGACACAAATTAATAATGTCTAGTCCTATACATGCCATAATAAAAAATATAAATCCTACTATACCGAGGATTACGACTGATAGTGTGATTGATATCTCTGACTTCAAGGGATCCTTGAGTTAGTTAAGCGGCACTGAAAGAAAAGGGAAAGGAAAGAGAGTAAGCATAAAGCTTAGTAAGTTGCATATAAATAAGTATACAACAACAATTTCACCATTAGTCATCATACTCATAGTTCAAAGGTAAGCATAAACTTGACTTACTCATTACCGGCCACTCAAGTCCAATTTCTAATTTGAGCTCATTACTCATGCATACCAACTAGGTACCTGTACCACTCACAACATTATTATACTTTCCTTATTAAATCATTTTCAAAATATTTAAAGTTGAACCTTTCGGAATACTACTGGATATTCTATAAGCCTCAAACATGGGATAAATTGCTAGTGCCATGTCCTAGACATAGTCTTACACTGGCTATCATCATCGAGGCCGAAGCCATGTCCTAGACATGGTCTTATACTAGCTCTCGTATATACGTGCTGATGCATGTCCCAGACATGTCTTACACTAGCACAACTCTTAGCCGATGCATGTTCCAGACATGTCTTACACTGGCTATCATCATCGAGGCCGATGTATGTCCCAGACATGTCTTACACTATCACTCGTCTCAATGCCGATGCCATGTCCCGCATATGGTCTTACACCGCTCGATTATGTGGCCGATGCATGTCCCAAACATGTCTTACACTGGCACACAAATAACCCGAATTTCATGCCTTGAATATCCGTTTCGTTTCTTTGGGTTCCAACGTGATCTTTCTATTATCTCAATCATTAATATGCATTCTCAGTTCACAATCTAGCAATTCATACTATATCAAATCAATAACAATTTGAATGCATGCATTAAACAATGTAGTTGTATTACTTACATAAAACTTACCTCGGTTTACAAAATGTACTCAACTAGTCGGTTTAGTCGACTAGTTTGGCTTTCCCCCGGTCTAGGTTCGGATTTGGCAAAACTTGATTTGAGAGGCTTTATGTTGTTGAAATTTTTGAAGCTTTCAAAATACCATTCTGTGCTGAAACTTTTGGTGGATGAAGAAGATGGAAAGGGATGATATCATCATTCTTTCATCTATTTCTATTTTAGTCAAAATAAGTCACCTAACCCACCAAATTCTAAAATTTGTCTCCTCTTGACCCTATGGCCGGCTATGCTCTTATAAAAGGGTCTAATTGCCCTTTAAAAGCCCCCAATTTCAGTTCTCTAGCTATTTAACACATTTGGGTACTAAAATGCAACTTTTGCCTTTTATGCGATTTAGTTGCATATAAATAAGTATACAACAACAATTTCACCATTAGTCATCATACTCATAGTTCAAAGGTAAGCATAAACTTGACTTACTCATTACCGGCCACTCAAGTCCAATTTCTAATTTGAGCTCATTACTCATGCATACCAACTAGGTACCTGTACCACTTACAACATTATTATACTTTCCTTATTAAATCACTTTCATAATCTTTAAAGTTGAACCTTTTGGAATACTATTGGATATTCTATAAGCCTCAAACATGGGATAAATTCTCGATGCCATGTCCTAGACATGGTCTTACACTGGCTATTATCACTGAGGCCGAAGCCATGTCCTAGACATGGTCTTATACTAGCTCTCGTATATACATGCTGATGCATGTTCCAGACATGTCTTACACTAGCACAACTCTTAGCCGATGCATGTTCCAGACATGTCTTACACTGGCTATCATCATCGAGGCCGATGCATGTCCTAGACATGTCTTACACTAGCACTCATCTCAATGCCGATACCATGTCCCAGACATGGTCTTACACTGGCTCTCATTATGTGGCCGATGCATGTCCCAGACATGTTTTACACTGGCACACAAATAATCCGAATTTCATGGCTTGAATATCCAGTTTGTTTCTTAGGGTTCCAACGGGATCTTTCTATTATCTCAATCATTAATATGCATTCTCAGTTCACAATCTAGCAATTCATACTATATCAAATCAATAACAATTTGAATGAATGCATTAACAATTTAGTTGTATTACTTACATACAACTTACCTCGGTTTACAAAATGTACTCGACTAGCCGGTTTAGTCGACTTGCTTGGCTTTCTCCCGGTCTAGGTTCGGATTTGGCAAAACTTAATTTGAGAGGCTTTATGTTGCTGGAATTTTTGAAGCTTTCAAAACCCTATTCTTTGCTGAAAATTTCGGTGGAGGAAGAAGATGGAAATGGATGATATCATCCTTCTTTCATCTATTTCTATTTTAGTCAAAATAAGTCACCTAACTCACCAAATTCTAAAATTTGTCTCCTCTTGACCCTATGGCTGGCTATGCTCTTATAAAAGGGTCTAATTTCCTTTTAAAAGCCCAAAATTTTAGTTCTCTAGCTATTTAACACATTCGGGTACTAAAATGTAACTTTTGCCTTTTATGCGAATTAGTCCTTTTTCGTAATCGGGCTCACAAACATTAAAATTAACTCCCCAAATTTTTCATGCACTAATATAATCATACTATAACCTCATAATAATAAAAATAATTTTCCCAACTTCGAATTTGTGGTTCCGAGACTACTATTTTGACTAGACCCTAATTCGTGCTGTTACACAAGCTGACAGTCAAGACGTAGCTACACGGTACTGCTCACACAAGTTGACGAGAATCCGCAACACATGCCGGATAACTCAGCCACTGGTAAGACGTTCGGACCAGCACCCAAATCACATAACCCCTAATTACATGTCATTCGTATCGTAATCTATTCCAAAGGTTCAATTGGGATTTCACATTGCCGAATCTTTGTCGAACATATACATAAGGTCATATTCACAATTATTTCAATATTAAAGCATTTAAAACACAATTATAATAATACTTATTAACATACGGACTTACCTCGACCGCAAAAACGACGAAATGGATCGACTAATCCAATACTTTATTCTTTCCCCGATCCAGATCTAAACCTCTCTTTTCTTGATCTATATGTAATCAAATTTAACTTATTTACTTATCATTCTATTCAATTTAACCCAAAATGCATATTATGCAAACTTTACTCTTTTGCCCATAATATTTCAACATTTTTACAATTTAGTTCCTAGATCATAAAAATATAAATTCATGCAATTAGGTCCCTACCCATGCTAGCCGAATTTCTTTCCCATATTTTTCATTTATTTTACATTTTTACCACAAAATTTACACATTTCACAATTTAATCCCTAATTGGCAATTTTACCAAAAATCACTTTACAAATGTTGTTTATCTAAACAACAACCGTACATTTTCTATCATCGAACATCAAAATATATGTACATTCATCAATGGAAAAACCCTAAACCTTTAACACTTTTGAAAATTAGTCCTTGGGCTAGCTAGATTAAGTTACAACTACTCAGAAAATATAGAAATCATTAAAAAAAGGACAAAAATGAACTTACATGCACAAAGGGTAGTTGGCCGAACCTTGAAGATTTTTTAATGGTATTTCTAATTCTTAATTTCGGTGGTGGAAGCTTATTTGGAAAGATGATACTATGTTTCTATTTTTTTTACTAAGTTATTTAATAATTTCCTATTTTAACCTTGGTTATAAAACATTAAAAGTAGTTAATACATGTCCAAGAATGTCTACTAACTTTATAAATGGGCTAATACCACATAAGGACCTCCAAATTAAAGTTCTATAGCTATTAGACACTTTTAGCTAATAGAACACTAGTTTTACACTTCACGCGATTTAGTCCTTTTTATCAAATTGAGCATTGAAATGATAAAATTTGTTAACGAAATTTTCACACAATCATACTATCATGCTGTAGACCTCAATTTAATAATAAAATAATTATTTTGACCTCAATTTTATGGTTCTGAAACCACTGTTCTGATTTGACTAAAAACGGGTTGTTACAACTCTCCCCCATTAGGAATTTTCGTCACCGAAAATCTTACTAGAAAATAGGTTAGGGTTCTATTTTCTCATAGCTTCCTCGGGTTCCTACGTAGCTTCTTCGATACTGTGACATTGCCATAGATCCTTCACTAAAGCTATGCTCTTATTTCTCAAATCTTTAATCTCTCAAGCTAGAATTTTGATCGGTTTTTCATTACACGTCATATCAGGCTAAATTTCTATCTCTATCAGGGAAATTACGTGTGACAGATCTGATCTATATCAGTGTAACATCGACACATGAAACACGTTATGTATATTTTCTAATTTTGACGGTAAAGCTAGCTTATATGCCACTAGCCCTATTCTCTCAATAATCTCATACGGTCCGATAAATCGTAGACTTAATTTTCCTTTGCGACCAAAATGAAGAAACTTCTTCCACGGAGATACTTTCAAAAATACTCTGTCACCGATTTGAAATTCAATGTCTTTACATTTCAAATCCACATACAATTTCTGTCAATTTGAAGCTACTTTCAAATTGTCGCGAATTATTTTTACTTTATCTTCGGTCTCTCTAACCAAACCAACCCCGTGAATCTTTTTCTCACTAAGTTTCATCTAATACAATGGAGTTCGGCATTTGCAACCATACAATCTTCACACGGTGCCATCTTTATACTCGATGGAAAACTATTGTTATACATGAATTCAACCAACAGTAAATATTTTTACCAGTTGCCTTCAAACTCTAGAACACTACAATGAAGCATATCTTCTAGAATCTGAATTACTCTCTTAGACTGACCGTCGGTTTACGGATGAAATGTAGTACTAGAGTATAACTGCGTACCCAAAGCTTCTTGCAATTTCTTCCAAAATCGCGACGTAAACCTCGGATCTCTATTCGAAATAATAGAAATTGGCACCCCGTGCAATCTAACAACCTCAGATATGTACAATTCAGCTAATCTATCGAGCTAAAAGTCTGTACTTATCAGAATAAAGTGTGTCGATTTCGTCAGTCTATCAACAACAAACCAGATAGCATCTTTCTTTTTCGGAGATAGGGGTAATCTTGATACGAAATCCATCGTAACTCTATCCCATTTTCACTCTTGTATCATCACAAGTTGTAGTAGTCCCGAAGACACTTGATGTTTGACTTTGACTTGTTAACAAACTAATCATCTTGACATAAACTCTGAAATGTCCCATTTCATGCCCGGCCACTATTACAACTGTTTCAAATCGTTGTACATTTTTGTACTCCCCGGATGAACATATAAACAACCACTATGTGCTTCGTGTAGAATTTTCTAAATAAGCTCAAAATTCTTTGGTACACAAATTGTACTTTGGAATATTAAACAATCATCAGATCTAATTTGATATTCTGAATTAGTAGTCGATTCACACTGCACTGTTTTAGCTTGCAATTCAATATTACACTTCTGAGCTTCACAAATTTGCTGAAGAAATAACGGTTTAGCTTTTAATTCAGCTAAAATTGAACCATCATTAGATATGGTTAACTGTGTGTTCATCGCCCGTAAAGCAAACAAAGATTTTCTACTTAGAGCATCCGCGACTACATTCGCTTTTCCCAGATGATAATCTATCACTAAGTCATAATCTTTCAGCAACTCGAACCATCTTCGTTGTCGTAAATCCAAATACCCACACGACATGGTCGTGTAACCAAACTTCAAATGCATACGCGGTTTGGCACATGGCTTGCGACACGGCCGTGTGACCTTATTTCGAATACCCACACAAGCAGACATAGGCTAAGACACGACTATTTGTCCCATACATCGAATACTCACACAGCCGTGTGACCCCTGTTTCCAAAATTTTTCAATTTATCCAAATTTTTTTGTTTAGTTTCAAAATGATCCCTGAACATTTTTAAACTATTTTTAGGACCCTGTAAGTTCGGTTTAAGGCTCGTAAGTGCAATTTTACTTTAGTAAAAATGAATTATTGAATGTTATCATTCAATCTGTACAATTGTTTTTATTTGATATTAAATATTCTGATTTGTACAGTAACACTTTGTAACCCTACTTCTGTAACAGAGATGAGTTAGGTGTGTTACAAGAGAAGACTTCACTGAACTTGCTTCTTACATATTTATTTTTATTCTAAGTTAAAGATTCTGAAAGTAGACTTTTGTTTGATTACAATTGATTCTCAATGATAGTATAAGACAATATCTCTTAAAACTTTATTAAAACAGACTCAATCTATTTTCCATTTGAAAGTATATGTACAAAAATATCCCTTTGTATGCATAGTGTCGCTCTATAATCAGCCACATTGGCACATTCCTGGTTTGGTCCCCTCTAGCAAACTAGTTCAAACTTAATAACTTGCATTGCAAATAAACACTCATAAGTTCAATGGAACCAAACATGTAACACCCTAAACCCAGCCTAGATGTTATGGTCGAATCCGGAGGTGTCACAAAGAATAAGTTTTGATAACGAAGTTTATATGATAAAACCATTTCAGTTTTTCAACTCTTAATTGCTTATATCCATTGTCAAAATGTTTATTCAATTAATTAATTTGCCTTAAAACATTTTTTAAAATGGAAGCTTACGAAAACCGTTGTATTTCAAGAAGGCAGTTCGTATTTTAAGAAAACTTTATTTTAGTAAAGGCTATGTTTTTAGCGAGTTGTCCAAACAAAATATTAAACAAAAATCCAAATCCCAAAAATTTAATCAACAGTCCAGAGAGTCCGATTAATACAAAACTCCTAGAAATATCCTTTAAGTAAATAAAACCTTTAATTAAATTTAGTTCGTAGACTAGTGGTCATTGCAAGACTCCGCCGCACTGATCTATCTAAGTCTGTGGATTACCTGAATAGAACAAACAAATAGAGGTGAGTTTATGTAAACTCAGTGTGTAACCCAACAGAAATAGACATGCAAACATGCAAAAATCTCACATACAATCAGGTACAGATTCGGGCTCATGCCCATTTTAGATACGGATAATAGAGTCAGATATACAGATCAGATAATTAGAATCCTACCCCCATCCTCTACACACCAACTTCGACCATCCCATCACACCATGTGGGTTAAAAAAACCCACCCAATCCTACACACCATATCGTGCCATTATGACACATATCAGATAATGTGCAGCCAAGCTGCCAGAATATAGGCAATGATCGCCATACAGAACACTTCCTCCACATATACAAATCTCACCCCAAAACGGATACAGAAAATAGATATAGAAATAACAGATTAAACATGCTCAACATGCTTTATATACAGATAATGGAATAATCAGACAATCATAGCATTATCATGATTAGAACAGAATATCAGACTATTAGATCTACAATTTTAGGGTTTGGTTAGCCCTTACCAATCCTACGGTTGGCCTACAGTTGATCGGAATGACCCGTACGACCCTAGGAAAAAATTCAGAAATATGAGCCCATATGCCAGTGTGGGCCCACACAGCTTGGCCCAGAATCCACACGCTCGTGTGGGCCACACGCCTAATTTGGCCTAGCCAGTGTGGCTGCACGACCGTGTCTTGCGCATGACCATGCTCTCATCAAATAGACAGTCATGTCACACATATGGCCACCCACACGGCCGGCCACACGCCCATGTGGCGTCAACAGTAGGCAATTTTGACTTTCGTTGAAATATCATTTTTTGCGTTTTGGGAACACACCTGATTCTTTTAAGATGCTACAGGAACCTCGAGCCCTCCGAAACCTAAGAAACAATAATCCATTGATCGCTTAGCAAACAATTTATGAGACAACATAAAATCTTGAAATAACGCTCGAAACTTACCGCTGACAAGAGCATATACTAATACAGTTTAGTTCGCCTAAATGAATCTTACAGTTCAACGCCTTCTCCTACACAAAAATAATCGTAGAAAAGAATCAGATTTCATGATTACAACAACGCGCTGTCACAAAAGGATCACCCACTTTACAAAATACGAAACCCAACAGAGGCAACCCTACTTACCTTAACCGAGTGAGGAGCAATGAGATTCCTAAACAATGATAGGAGTTAAAGAGTGATGACAAAATTGGAAAAACAAAAGGGAACAAAATTGCAATGAAGGGAAAAATGACGTAAAAAAGATGGAGAGATTTTGGGAAAAAAATAATAAAGAGAAAATTAAAGAAACAGATACGACAACAAGTCCCTAGATTTTCTCCCATTAACCACTATCTCAATCTCCTCAGACTTTCAGTTCCACCGAAACTCTGTCACATAATCAAACAAAAATAATACCCACACTCGCATAAGGATTCAAACATAGGACTCCAACACACCAATACCTTACCACTCGAACTGGTAGACTCATTCTAATATGGATTAGTAGACAAGGGTAAGGCCAGAATTAGAAAAAAAAAAACAAAGTTTAGCAAAGATGAGACTTGAACCCAAGACCTTACACACACACAGTTGTGTCAAATATTTACAAACACAAAAATAAATTAATCAAGGTGTTACAGAATAAGTCTCAACCAACATTACCTTTTAATGTTATTGTTGAAATCCTTGACTTTGAGATTTTGGACTTCCTTTCAGACCTTGGTAGATTTATTTTTGATTTCTGGTTGGCAAATAATCATACGTCAATCTCTACACTTAACCATATTTTACACATTTCACCCAATTCGCGGATCACAGACTTCACCCCATATTTCAAATCTCATTACACAATTTTTTGCAAATATTAGTTGAATGCACTTCTCAGAATGATACCTAACTGATGCTACTCTTGATAGATTCCTTTATAGGATCTAGCGATTATCAGAACACCAGCTACATCGTATTTTCAAATCAATCCATACAACCAAACTTATAAGAATATAGAGTTTTAATTTAAGAAATAGAATCTTAGATGACATTCAATACAGAGCTTAAGAAATTCCAAGTTTGGCAGACATTTGCACCACCAATATTCCAAATACACAAAATTCCCTAACATGGTGGATCATTACGGCGGAATCATTAAATGGGTACACTACCGAGAACTCTTTCAGATAATGCCTCATAGACATGCCCAGGTCTTGCCATAGGGGTGGAATATCAACTCGTCTTTTAGGCGTTGCAGAATTCACAATATAGACCTTCAAGAAAACTTGCCACAAATATTCCCCAGATTATCCCGCCACTAAGGCTTTTTAAATAATACGCCACAAAGATTTTACAGAGAGTTCTTCAGCAAGGCTTCATAGAGAGTTCAACACAAAGGCTTCACAAAATATGCCATGGTCATGGTCTTTTCATAATGATTGCCATATTGGCCTTTTCTCGTGTTTACTATCCTGATAGACGTCATCAAAGCACCACTCTGGGGTCTGTTATTGTATATCATATTTTCCCAATACTCTGTTTGAACCCCCTTAACGACAACATACATTGCCATACACCACTAAAATAACATAATAGATGCATATACACAGATTTCATTCATAATCTTGACAGAGTCATTCTTCCTAACATATAACTGCCCATGCATACTTACCACACATTGTCATATTCATGCAGTGCATCATACACTTCAAAGCATACATATGAATACTTCACAGAGAACATATAACCATACATACACACAACCAATTCTCAAGAAGATATACACATCTACCATAAAAGGAATCATTATAATATAATGTGTAGAAGTCGAGTTTAGAGACTCACCAGAGACCTACCTTTACTTCGACCTAGAGTTTCTTTTTCAATTGTCTTTCCTTGTAACCCCTATAAATCTAGCCTAGACATTATGGATGAATCTCGAATTCTCTTAAAAATCATTGTTATTTTAAAACGTCATTTTGATTTTCTTTAAGAAAAGCCAAGTTTCGTTGAAATTGTATATCTTTAGAAAACTCAAGTATTGATAGTTTACAGAAATAGTCATATTTCAAATAAACATCGTAACGGAAATTAACATAACCTATTCGTCATTCTAAAATAGTATTTTTAACCTATCTTATGAAATCTCGGTTTAATGAGTAGGTAGTGTTGAGTTTTGAAAATAAAGTATTGAGTTTGCAAATACAATCGTTTAAGTTGAATTTGGTTTTATTATTAGAAATCTAGTTTTACTTATTAATTTCATAAATCATCTTAAGTGATGGTTTAAAAAAGCAATGCATGCGAAACAATCCCAAAAACCAAAATCCAAAAGAATGTCTAAAACCACAGTCCATACAAAATAAAAAAAATCCCAAAATATCGAGTAACAAAATATAATGGTTTCTCAGAAAATTTTCGAGTGCACCTTCATAAGATGAACCCATCCTAACCTCGATTATTATTTGAAAAGTTAGAAACTTAAAGGGGTGAGCTTTTTAACCCTGTGTGGGTTACAAACCATAACAACAGAAATTAACACAGAACATCATCAATTTAACATATCATATATATACAAATTATACAATCACAGAATCACATTTTTCAGAATGCACAATATGAACCCTCGAGGCCCAATATGAGTATTAGAATCACGTCGGGACTAAATCGAGAACTCATAGAATTTTTTCCACAAAATTTCTAAAATTTCCTAGGTGCAAGACTCACACACTCGTGTGGTCCAGGGACACACCCGTGTGACCCTAAGACACGCCCGTGCTACAGGCCGTGTTCAACCCCGTATAACTCTCTAACTTGTTCCACACGGCCAGCCACATATCCATGTGAGTAGGCCGTGTGATCAATTTAATATTCAAAAATTAGCTGTAGGGTTTACACAACCAAGACACACGCCCATGTTCTAAGCCGTGTAGTACACACGGCTGAGGCGCACGCCCATGTCTCTACTCGTGTGCTTAATTCTGAACATTCTATTTCTAAATTTTAAGATGTAAGGGACACAAGGCCTAATCACACGCCTATGTAACAGGCCGTGTGTCGTACACGGTCTAGATACACGCTCGTGTGTCTACCCATGTGGAGAAAATAAAGCCATTTCTAGCTTTATTTCTCACCCAAAATTTTACAAATATCTTGCACCAAAACTTACATCCAAACACCAACCAATTCAAGCATTGATTTCAAAAAAATTCTGACATCTAATGTGATATATCATTGCATATATAATTATGTTTATAATCTTACCTTAGTTTAACCTAAACATTAAATATCACTTGATCATCCATATTTAACATATATGTATTTATCATGACATAATGCTTTATAAGTACTAAAACAAACCATTACCAGCCATTCCAATGGCTAAATTACAAATAACATATTCAAGCCATCTATGGTCAAGTTAACCTATACATGCCATTATACCAAAATAAATTTACTATTTATACCAAAATAAGCTTGTGGATAGTGTGATGATGCTCCAACCGTTCACCAACCTTCGCGAGCTTCCGAGCACTATAAAACAGAGAAAAGTAAACCTAGTAAGTATATTATGCGTAGTAAGTTTGTATAACTGGAATTAAACTTACTAATCTCATTTATTAAAATTAAGCATATAATGACATGTTTCCATCAGCTTGGCAAAATTGCCTAAACACATGCATTCAATCAAACATGCTAGTCACAAAATTCTCATATACATCAAGTAAACATAGATGAGCTCATCATGCTATATTCTTTTAAGACATTATTCATTTCATGTCATAATTCTCATATCATGTCAAGTATTTTGTCTGTTGAATCATTGAAATTCTGATGAATACTCAAATAATATACTCAAAGTGTACAACTCAATAACCATCCATCAATTCTTTCAGGAGTACCCATTAAGGCACTTAATCAGAAAGCACACTCTCAAGCCACATATCATATAACATGATTACTTGTCCATGCTAAATCCTGTTTCCAACATATGCTCATAAAAGCTTAACAAGATTACCTGTCCCGGCTAAATCGTATCTATAATATATGATCAAGAGGGCTTTTATTAGGATTACTAGTCTAGGCTAAATCTTTTCTGTAATAAGGTCAATAGGATTACTCGTCCGAGCTAAACCCCGTCAGCAACAAATACATGACCTCATTCAATAGGAGAAATCACATTTTTCCATCGAACTCCAATATTCAAACAGAACTTAACCCTTTCAAGCATTATCAAACATGTATTCAATTCTTATATTATAACATCCAATTAATTCATATAAATATAAATCACATTTTATAAAAATACAACAATCAATTCAACATATTTACATGTTCAATTAAGTTACACGAACTTACCTCAACACTTATTCACGTATATAGATCTACTAATCCGAAACTTTCTCCTTTCCTCGATCTAACTTTGTATTTGAGTTATCCATATCCAATTAATCTTGATTAGTTTCTTCTCTCTCTTTTCTAGGGTTTCCATGTAAATTTTGGGAAAGATGATATAAAATAAGATGATATTTCTAATTAATTTAATTATCATCTTTAATTTATCACTTCCAATTTAGTCCTTAGCCTTTTTTAAATTTTCCATGGATGAATCATCAAAAATAGCTACTAAATTTTGATTTAATGGTCTAGTTACCATATAAGGACCTCAAGTTTTGAATTTCATAGCTATTTGATCCTTTTAGCTACTAGAATTCAACTTTTGTATTTTATGCGATTTTGTCCTTCCTGTAATTAAGCACTAAATCGATAAAATTTTCTTATCAAAATTTTCACATGATATTCCTATCTAAATGCAAATCATTCAAAAATATAAAAATAATTTTTATTTTCATTTTGGGTTTGTGGTCCAGAAACCACTGTTCCGATTTCACTGCAAATGGGCTGTTACAGGACGAATGCTTTAACACTAGTACGCGCCAATACTCTGACTCGCCATCTGGCCAATGGGGTGGTAGATTATGTTACCACGGTGCGTCAAACATTTTACATACATACTTTACTCATATTTTTAGATTCACTGAGTTTGGATTGTGGAAGGATGATGTCCAAACTATTCTATAGATTTTCAGTTTCCTCAAATTTGTGCAAATATACGGAGATGGAATTTTTAGATGATGAAGATACAGGCACTAAGATCGTAATTTATTACTCAACTGGGGACATAAACGCTAAAGCAATTGATTTGTTTGCTGAGTTAGCCAATGTAGAGCCTGTTCAAAATGACACTCTATTAAGTCAACAATACAGGTTTGACTTTAACTTTAATGCGGATGGGCAAAACATTTTGGTTATGGAGGGACAACGACATGAGCCAAAAATAGACACAATGGTGGGACTGCATATAACAACCCTATTCTAGGTCCCCATTTAGAGATACATCTAGAGGTGATGGGAACTGATGTAGATGGTGAAGGATTGAATAATGGTTGTCATTCTCATCACGATGCTAAAGATTTTAGTGACCCTGATCTAGATGAGGTCCTGGATGATATTGACGATAAAAGCACAGAGGAGGCTGTAGATGTACACCCTTTTTGGTTGGGAACGCGAGTCATGGCATTATTGTACGAAATGGCCTTGGTGCCTACATGTTGAGTGTAGATCCAGATGTGGCGCATGCATCTTAGTTACTTGAGTACCCTTATATAATACCTTTTCACTGATTGGTGGTAGATTTTTAATTGGAAGATTTTTTTTAGGGCAACAAATCGCAAACAAGGAGGACTATTGGAAACACAAAATATATATACTTTTTCATGCCTTTTTTAACTCAAATTCATGCAGTTTCAATGTAATTTTTATCGAAAAATATAATATAATTATAAAATAATTAAATTGTACTCAAATTATTCAAATATTGAATTTTAATTAATTTTATAATAAATTTTCATAAACTTTGATTTAATTTCGACAGATTTGCACAAAGGGTGAAAATTGGTTCGACAGACACTGCTTGAAGCGCAAAACAAAGAAGCAATTTTTGAAGCATCGAGGCGAATTAATTTCTCAGCCTAAGATGGTCCAATTTATGAGTATTAATACATAATATAATTAATTTTAATTTTAATCCAATTTATTTTTGGTTAAATAATTATTATTAATTAAATTATGAAAAGAGGTCCAATTGTGCAAAACTGAAAGACTGATCCAATCGAGCATATGGGCTGCCCAAAACCGTCCAACATGCTGACCTAATCAGCTTAAATTAGCTGATTATTTGACTTGCAAATCAGCCCTTGAAGTTTCTTTGAAATTGCTTTCAAACCCCTCCATTCATAAATCTTTTGTAGACTTGCCCCTATCTAAATTTAGCAAGTTTGAAACATTCAAACTTTCCACATGAGCAGCCGGCCAAGGGGGTCTATGGCTGCTGAATTTTTTCTATTTTTAGCAGCAAATATGACCTAATAATACCCCCCTTTGCTACTCATTTCAACACACCTCCCACACCTTTCATTCTTTACTTCTCTCTCATTTTCTCTCTTCCAAACCTTCCTTTACTTTCCACTTTTCCCTTCCATTCCCTTGCCAATTTCCCCTATTGGAAAAGAGCCATTCAACCACCTTAGGTAGTAGTATTCAAGTGCTTATAGAAGACTCAGTTCAATAAGAACAAGCGGAGAAGGAGGAGTGGAGCAAACTAGTCAAGTTCGAAGAAACACTGGATTTGATTCTAGTTTCCTATCCTTTAATTTTTATTGTTTTTGTTATGCACATGTCTATGAATATTTGTTTTGTTGTTATTCTAAATTTAATTGACATGGCTTAAATTTAAATTGTGTTAGGTTGATTGCATTTTGTCCAATTAAGTTATTAAAATTATGTTTGTGTTGTTATAGGTCTTGGTAAATTGTTTGATTAAGTAAAACCATGATTATGTTATTCTTGCATTACAATTGTAAGGTGAATTAATTATTAATCGTGTTGAAATTGTAATTAATTGACACAATACTTAATCAGTGCATGTTTAATCTTCTAAGGTAACTGAGGGTTAAATTAGCGACAGTATTAAACGGTACATTAGCCTTGCATAATTTGGAAGATTATTGTGATTAAACTGTTTTAATGTAGGAATCTATTGTTACCTCACTTAATCTTTTACTTGCTTATTTAAAGTGATTAATTATTTGAGTTGGCATAGTAATATGTTCAAGAGATAAGTTAATTTAGTAAGTTTGTATGTGCTATAATTAACAAATTACCAAGTTGCTATGAATTTATTCGTAACAACATGAACATTATTTTAGTAATATTAAGTTAAGAAACATTATTAATCTAACACAATTATGTCATCTTGATTAAAACCATCTTTTGATATCGTGCATTAGAAAATTTATTTTATTTTATTTTACTTAGTTAAATTTTAGTTTTTAATCACTTCATCAAAATCAAAATATTTTCAACGACCAAAGTGTTTTTAATTACATTTCATAAATATTTTTTTACACAGTTCCTGTGGGTACGATAACTCGATATTTACGTGTTACCTTATTACTTGTTGCGATTGTGTACACTTGCACATTTGCATTATTCCATGTTTTTGGCGCCATTGTCGGGGACTGTTTTAAGTCATTATTTGTGAATTTGTTAATTTTGCATTTTGGTTTATTTTTTCTATTCAATTTTAACTTAATTAATTTTCTTGTTTTTGTTTTAGGTGTTTATGAGTATTGATCGAATTATCGATTTACTCCTCGAAGACTTGAGATTGAAAAAACTTTTTGACAATGAAGAAGACAAACAATTCAGAGAAGGATTGAAGAGATGAACTAAGAAAATCTGAATCAAAGAAACAGAGCAAACCCTGCTCAAAATCCTATCCTTTTTGCTAATGATAGGGATAGTGCTCTAAGATAGTATGCCGTGCCAGTGTTTTATGATCTTAATCAGGGTTTTAATAGACCGAAAATCAAGGCACAATAATTTGAGTTGAAGCCGATTATGTTCCAAATGCTTTAGAAAGTGGACCAATGCAGTGGAATGCCTACCGAAGATCCTCACCTTCACTTAAGACTGTCAGTTGGAGTACGCAAAGAAGTACTATGATTAAAGTTGTTCCCATATTCGCTAAGGGACATAGCTCGAGCCTGGTTGAACTCATTACCACCATATTCCATTACCACAAGGCAAGAGCGAGCAGAAAGATTCCTCATGAATTATTTCCTACCTAGCAAGAATGCTAATTTGAGGAATGAGGTCACTACTTTCCAACAAATGGATGACGAGTCCTTGTGTAATGCCCCAAAAATCCTAACCTTTTTTTTCGATTTTGATAAAATAGTGCTTAATATTCCTAGTCAAGTGTTATTTATGTGATAATAGGCTTTAGTTAAGTTTTGAGTTTGAACTTTATTATAGTTTAATAATTAAAAGAACCTTGATAGCAAGTAGTTTGGTTTTTAAATAAATGAAGAAGGAATTGGACACAAGGAGCCTTGTGTTAGAGTGGCAAGGAGCGTCACATGTGGGGCTTAGAGGTGGCGCCACATGCATGGCAAGGAGGCTTGGGGTTCGAATCCTTCTTTGCTCAAAAGAAAGATTTATTCTTACTCAATGAATGGCCAATGGTGGCGTTGGATGTGAACTCTGAAGGGAGTGATCAGAGGAGAAATTTAACGGAGGGATTAAAGAGTTATCAGGGAGAAAAGTTAGGAGATGAGGGGTGTAAAGAGGTGGAGCCGAATTGGGAATTTGGGGATAGGTAAATTCGACTATAGTATATATAGGTGCTGATTTTGGGGATTCTAGGCTAATACCGAATTTTTCCTCTCTATGTTATCGAAAACACTTTTCTCTCCAAAGATTTAAAAGATGAAATCCCTTGTTCGTACTCTTTTATTTTGTGCTGATTTCTTCTCTTCCTTTCACATCAAACTCTTTTCGTTCTTGCTCCTACTTGTTTTCTCTAAAGCCGAATATCTTTTGGTCAAAATCCTGTTGTACCGCCACTTTTTCTTCAACGTTGGCCGATCGATTCTTGTGTAAGTGCTTTACTTTCTTTTAGTTGGTCTTCCTAGTACCGATTTCTTCTCTCCATTATCTTTTCTAAATTGATTTTGGTAGGGGATTAGTATTGAATCTCAAAATTCAGATCTCTGCCGAATTGCTCTTTAGGCGTTTTGGGGTTTTGGGTAAGTGCTCCTCATTTATTGTTTAAGGTTGGCCGAATGGTCATGTATGATTTTAGAGTGACTTAAGATGATTGCAAGTCACTTTTTGTTTAGGTTTTAATGATTAATATGGATGCAGATTTAAGAAATACTCGTGATTAGTGATCAAGAAAGGGCTGTTAAGGCTTGTCGTTCAAGGTAAGGCAAAGATGAGATTTTCGATTTGTAGTGATCGTATTTGATATGTGTGTGATTAATTGTTGAGTGACATCTTTTGTAGGTTCGTGGCTAAGGAGATCGCAGCATGTTTTAGTACCAGGTGTGTACATACACTACACATACAGTAGGCTGGCAAATCCCGAAATACCAAAAAGCTGAAATATCGAAAAGCTAGAAGTTTGGCTACAATAGTCTTGCGAGTGCGTGAACACTCGTAAGGGGGGAACCAATAGGTTATCAGAGGCTCCATGAGTGATTTCATGGACTTGGGCCGTGCTTTGGCCAACCGGGCCAGAATAGACTAAATGGGCTGATGGGCTGTAGGGCCCATAATAGGCAAAATAGGCAATTTGATACTAAGTAATGAAAAATCATGTGATTGCATGATTAAGAATGTGATTGGACCTGTTGGGCCATATGAATGTGATTGGGGCCGATGGGCCATATGAATGAGATTGGGCCTAAAGGGGCCAAGTCAATAAGTGTGGACCTGTTAGTGTTTAGTAAGGGGTTGTGGGTCTAGTTTTTGGTAACTACTCAATTAGACATAAAACTTAAATAATTAATTAATTGTGACCGTGGACAAGTCATAAGGTTAGGGTGTGGCAATGGGTATATGCATGTCTAAGCTTGGATCTAGGGAGGGCTTGGAACTTAAACGGTTTTTAATGGCTCACCTCCTCTTCTCTAGAATCCTACCTGGTGCATAGTATTTTTCACTTTAGCCAACGAGGACTTGTTAACGGGCCAAGGTAAGTAATAAACCCATAATAAAAAGAAATTACTAAAATGCCCCTAAGGGTGACAAATGACTAAAATACCCCTATGTGTTGAATGTAAGACTCATGGATGTTATATGTATACCTGCTGCATTCATATGATATTATGTTTAGGTTGCATATGGGTTGGGAATTATGGAATGGAGGAAGTATATGAGGATCGCACATGGTTGCTTGACGACCGTGGATCCACTGATGGCTATTAAGCCTAGTATTTGAGTAGCAGCTTGCTGTAATGAAGGTAGTACTGCAACCGAGCTACCATTGATGTGTATCGGATAGGTGGGTCAATATTTATATCCCCACATGATGTGTATTGGGGGACGGAGTCAGTGTATTACGATTGGATTATTGGGGTGGGTTGCACAGCATTGCATGTATGATATAATGGTGATTGATGTTTGCTTAATACTCTTCGAGGGTTGTACACCCTAAGTTTTCAAATACTCACCTCCTCTTTTATTTTTCTTAGGTGATCCTCAGTAGGTGGTTCGACGGTTGGAGGGACTCCGAGGTGGCCAACTAGCAAGACGACTTGGACTTGTTTTTTTTAGCACATCATTTCTAGTATTAAAAGTTATTTCAGTTCGAATTGTAATAAGACCTATTCGCTAGATATTATTTCATTGTCATTACTACGCTTTGGAAACTAAATACAAACTGAATGTTACTTAATTTTCTCTCGAAAGGTCTTCAATGAAAACAAGGTTTTTGATAAAGCTTTTCAATGTGGCACGCTGGATCTGGCCATAACGTCCGAGCTGAGTTTAGGGTGTTACATTTAGTGAGGGACTCCGAGGTGGCCAACTAGCAAGACGACTTGGACTTGTTTTTTTTATCATATCATTTCTAGTATTAAAATTTATTTCAGTTCGGATTGTAATAAGGCCTATTCGCTAGATATTATTTCATTGTCCTTACTGCGCTTTGGAAACTAAATACAAACTGAATGTTACTTAATTTTCTTTTGAAGGGTTTTCAATGAAAACAAGGCTTTCGATAAAATACTTCAATGTGACATGCTGGATCTGGCCATAACGTCCGAGCCGGGTTTGTGGTGTTGCATTTAGTGGTATTAGAGCCAAGTTGCAAAACTCGGGCTTTGAAGTGGGCATTATTATTTGGGTTTGTGTTAATTTTTTTTTTGGATCACAATGTTTTGGAAAAAAAATCTTGCTCGGCGGCACACCGAGTCTTTGACGTCGATCCTAGTAAGTTATTTTATTATTAAGCTTGTTTAATTTGATTTGCTGTAGATAGTTAGTGGGCTACTTTAGATGATTATACTGAGGCTTTTAGTTGGAGTGAAACTGAAGCCCATAGGACCTTGAAACTGTAGAGGATTTACGAAAATAACTTTCTTTTTAATACTTTCAGAAGTCATCGACTTAATTATTCGAACTAACTAAAACTTCATAAAATTTCTAATCCAGATAATACGTGAATCAACGATGAGTGCTAGAAGAGGTGCAAGAGGCCGTGGCCTAGGCCACGGAAGTATTAGGTTTGAATCGTTGGCATCGGGCCATATGCCCAATGTTGGAGTAGAAGAGGCTCCGGCCTCACTCGTGGCTGAGACTGGACTGTATGGTTGGGCCGTGGGGGATGATGCATTGTTGCATGTAATGCTGAGGATTTTAGAAAGGGTTGTAGGGCCCAATAATGGCACGCAAAATAGGGGGTCAATTTCGGAGTGACTCGATCAAATGGGGCTGAGATATTTAAGGAAGTGGCTGGTGTAGCTCCTAACGTGGTTGAATACTGGTTGGAGGTCACTGAAAGGATAATGGAGGACTTGGACTGTTCACCTGAACAAAAGTTGAAAGGGGCAGTGTCACTACTTAGGGAAGAAGCTTACTAGTGGTGGCTGACAGTGAAAGTGGGCACCCAACCTGAGCAGGTCACTTGGGAGTTCTTCAAAATTGCGTTTCAAGGGAAGAATGTGGGTGCGAGTTATGTGGATGCTAGAAGGAAGGAGTTCCTGAACTTGACCCAAGGAAACAAATCTGTGGCAGAGTATGAGGCAGAATTGCTACGCCTTAGTAGGTATGCAAGAGTTATGGTGAAAACGAACTATGAGTGTTGCGTTAGGTTTGAAGATGGCCTTAGGGATAGCCTTAGAGTATTGATCGCTCCACAGAGGGAATGAGTTTTCTCGGAGTTGGTAGAGAAAGCAAAGATAGCAAATGAGGTGAAGTACACTGAGCGCCTAAATCGGGAAAAAGAAAGGGGTAAGAATAATAGGGAGGCTGAGACTTCTGGTGCTGGACAGAGGCCTAGGGCTAGGGCCAGAGTTAATGGGCCAGTTAGAGTAAGGCCCCCTACTGTTAATCTAGGGGTACCACCTTGTGCTGATTGTGGGAAAGGTCATGTAGGCAAGTGTTAGAAGAGGACGGGAGCTTGTCTAGCTTGTGGATCTATGGAGCATAGGATCAAGAGTTGCCCTAGAATGCCAGGTCAAGTGCCAATCGTAGGCTGAGGTGGTGTTCAGCTGCCGCCAAGGGGCTGTGGGTAGGCCAGGGGCGGTAACGGAAATGGATGTGGACGTTGAGCACCAGGCAAAAATACAGGCCATGTTAAGGCGAGGTAGCCATCTTTGGTTTATGCTGCTCGTCGTCGAGAAGACGGGGATGCCCCAGATGTGATAACGGGTATGTTCTTTATACAAGAGTTACCTTACACTGCATTGATTGATATTGGATCGACGCATTCATATGTTGCATGTAATATGACTTAACCTTTGGGTGATATGTTTGAAATTACTACGAATGAGATTACAGTGATAAGTCCGTTAGGTCAGTCAGTGGGAGTGAATAAGTTGTTTAGGGAGGTACCTTTAGTAGTCCAAGAGATTACCTTTTTAGTGGATTTGACGGAATTACCGTTTAGCGAGTTTGATTTAATCTTGGGTATGGATTGGCTGGTGAAACACCGAGCCTTGGATTGCACTACAAAGCGAATGGTATTAAGAATGGCGGAGGATAAGGAGGTAGTGGTGATTGGTGAATGCCGAAATTATCTGTCGAATGTGATTTCAGCATTAAGGGCTGAGAAGTTGGTAAGAAAGGGATGTGAAGTCCATTTGGCTTATATTAGCGATACGGAGGCTAAGAGCCCTACTGTTAAGAAGTTGAGAACAGTTAGGGAATTTTCTGATGTTTTTCTCAAGGAGCTGCCAGGATTACCGCCCAACAGAGAAGTAGAATTTAGAATCGAGTTGTTACCTGATACGGCTCCAGTGTCCATCGCCCCTTATCGGATGGCACCGAAGGAGTTGGTAAAACTTAAGGCACAGATTCAGGAATTGTTGGATCGAGGGTTCATCCGACCAAGTGTGTTTCTGTGGAGAGCACTGATGTTATTCGTAAAGAAGAAAGATGGGACATTGCGAATGTGCATCGACTACCGATAGTTGAACAAGTTAACTATTAAAAATAAGTACCCTTTGCCGAGAATCGAGGATCTTGTTGATCAGTTTAGGGGAGCTTCCATTTTCTTGAAGATTATTCTACGTTCGGGGTATCACCAACTGAGGTTTAAGGAGGCGGATGTTTATAAGACAGCTTTCAGAACTCGTTATGGGCACTACGAGTTCTTGGTGATGCAATTCTGTCTGACGAACGCACTTGCCGCTTTCATGGATCTCATGAATCGGGTCTTCCAACCCTACCTAGATCAGTTCATGGTGGTTTTTATAGATGACATCTTAGTGTACTCAAGAAATGAGGATGAGCATGATGCACACTTAAGGATTGTGTTGCAGATTTTGAAGGAGAAGCAGCTGTATGCCAAATTCAGTAAGTGCGAATTTTAGCTAAGGGAGGTTACATTTCTAGGACATGTGGTGTCAGTTGAGGGGATTAAGGTGGATTCCCGAAAAATTGAAGCAGTGTTAGACTGGAAAACACCTAAGTCAACATCAGAAATCTAAAGTTTTTTGGACTTGGCAGGGTACTATAGGCGGTTTATTGAGGACTTTTCATTAATTGCTGCACCTTTAACTAAGTTGTTGAGGAAGGGGGTATCGTTTGAGTAGATGGACAAGTAGCAAGAGAGTTTTGGAAAGCTTAAGAAGGTTTTAACTGAGGCCCCTGTGTTGATTCAGCCAGAGCCTGGGAAGGAGTTTACGATTTATAGTGACATGTTGCATGTGGGCTTGGGCTGTGTATTGATGCAGGAAAGAAAGGTGGTTGCGTATGCATCACGTCAACTTAAGACTCATGAGATGAATTACCCAACCCATGACTTGGAATTAGCTGCAGTGGTTTTCGCGCTAAAAATATGGAGGCATTACTTATACGGAGAGAAGTACATAATTTATTTGGACCATAAGAGTTTGAAGTACCTCCTTACCCAAAAGGAGCTAAACCTTATGCAGCGTAGGTGGGTGGAATTATTGAAGGACTGTGATTGTATGATTGAATACCACCCTGGCAAAGCAAATATGGTAGTCGACGCATTGAGTCGTAGTTTTAAATTGGACTTGAGGGCTATGCTCGCCCGTTTAAGCTTGTTGGATGATGGTAGCTTGTTATCTAAGCTTCAAGTAAAGCCGGTATGGGTCGAGCAGATAAAGAGTAAGCAGTTAGTGGATGAGACTTTGGGTGCTCGTTTTAGACAAGTAAAATGGAGAGACGTCAGACTTTGGGATAAATAGTGAAGGAGAGTTGTGTTTTCGTGGGAGAATGTGTATACCAAAGGACGATGATCTAAGGTAGTCTATTTTGTGGGAAGCGCATAGCAGTCTCTATGCTATACATCCTAGCGGAAACAAGATGTATCGGAATTTGCGTGAGCTTTATTGGTGGCCTAGACTTAAGCGCGAGGTTATGGAGTTCGTAAATAAATGCTTGATTTTTCAAAAGGTGAAGGCGGAACATCAGTTGCCTTCAGGATTGCTTCAGCCAGTAAAGATTCCACTTTGGAAGTGGGAAAGGATCACTATGGACTTTGTTAGTGGGCTACCCTTGACGCCTACTAAGAAAGACTCAATATGTGTTATAGTGGATCGGTTAACCAAGTCTGCCCATTTTGTACCAGTCCGCACTGATTACTCGTTATAAAAGCTTGCTAGGTTGTACGTGGCGGAGATTGTAAGATTGCATAGAGTGCCAGTCTCCATAATATCTGATAGGGACCCACATTTCACTTCGCGATTTTGGAAGAAGCTGCACGAGGGGTTGGGTACTAGGTTGAACTTCAGTACGGCATTCCACCCTCAAACTGATGGACAGTTGGAAAGGGTAATCCAAGTTTTAGAAGATAAGTTGAGGGGATGTGTAATTGAGTTTCGAGGTAGCTGGGAAGACTATTTACCGTTAGCCGAATTTGTGTACAATAATAGTTATCAAGCAAGTATTGGGATGGCTCCGTATGAAGCACTGTATAGGTGAAGGTGTCGAACTCTAACCTGTTGGACGAAATTAGGTGAATGGAGAGTTTTGGGCCCTGAGTTAGTAGCAGATACTGAGGGTAAGGTAAAATTAATTCGGGATCAGTTGAAGGAGGCCTCGAATAGGTAGAAGTCGTATGCTGACCTAAAGCGTCGAGAGATAGAGTCTGCAGTAGGTGACTTAGTTTTTCTTAAGGTCTCTCCGTGGGAAAAGGTATTAAGGTTTGGATGGAAGGGGAAGCTAAGTCTAAGGTTCATTGGGCCATATCGAGTTGTGATGAAGATTAGGCCTGTCGCTTATCAGCTAGAATTACCTTCTGAACTAAGCCAGATCCACGACGTGTTTCATGTTTCCATGCTAAGACGATATCGCTTGGATCCTTCACATATCGTGTCGGTTGAGGAGATTGAGGTTAGGCTAGAGCTAACTTTTGAGGAAGAGCCTGTACAAATAACTGGTCATGATGTTAAGGTATGAGAAGGAAGTCCGTTCCATTAGTCAAAGTGCTTTGGCGTAATCACAAGGCTGAGGAGGCTACTTGGGAACCTGAGGAAGTGATGCGACATCAATATCCTCAACTGTTTGGATCAGGTAAAATTTCGGGGACGAAATTTCTTTTAGGGGGTAAAGTTGTAATGCCCCAAAAATCCTGAACTTTTTTTTCAGTTTTGATAAAAGAGTGCTTAATATTCCTAGTCAAGTGTTATTTATGTGATAATAGGCTTTGGTTAAGTTTTGAGTTCGAACTTTGGGGTGAAGAAAATTATAGTTTAATAATTAAAAGAACCTTGATGGCAAGTAGTTTGGTTTTTAAATAAATGAAGGAGGAATTGGACACAAGGAGCCTTGTGTTGGAGTGGCAAGTAGCGTCACATGTGGGGCTTAGAGGTGGCGTCACATGCATGGCAAGGAGGTTTGGTGTAATAACTGACTTTCAATAATGTCGGGAATAGTGGTTTGAGACCACTAAATTCAAAAAAATAAGCTCGTAATTTATTTATTTAATAATTATGAGCCAAATGTGATTTTTGAGAGATTTTAAATTAGTAATTTGTGCTTTATAAAGATTTATTAAGTCAAGAAATTGAAGAAAATAGTTATCGAGATATCAAATTTATAAATCGAGCCATAAATATTTTTATAAATATTTATGGAGTATCAATAAAGTAGTATTAAAATTTCGTCAGAAAATTTTAACGTTTGAGTGGTTAATTAAATAAAAAGGACTAAATTGAAAAAGGTGTAAAAGTTGCTAAAAGGATTAAATAACTCAATTGTCAAATGAGGAAGGACCTAAAGTGCAAATAAGCCCAAAGGAGATATTTTGGGCGGCAATAGCTGAGAAAAATCAGGAAAAGGGTGAAATAAGGGCAAAATTAAAAAATTGCCAAAATAAACTAAATAAAAATGGGACCAAATTGGAATATCTAGAATTCTCTTCATTTTTCTTTATTTTCATCAGCTGAAAAACAGCCATGGAAGAGGATTCAAGCTGATTTTCATTCTCTAGCTACATGTAAGTTTAATTCTTGCTTTCTCCTTGAAATTTCTATGTTTTTAGACTTTTACAATTGGGTCCAACTTACTATTTCATTAGTTTTTGATGTCATAGTTAATTTTTAAAGATACTATGGATGAGTTCTGGAAGAATATGATGAATAAACATAGAATTGAAGTTTTAATTTTGATATATGATAATTTTATCAAGTAAAATTGATGGAAATTGATTTTAGGACCTAATTGTGAAAATGTTTGGAATTAAATTCTAGTGCTGAAATTATGATTTCCAAAATTTGTAAAGTAGTTTAAAGTGATAGAATAAAGTGTTAATTGAGAAAAATCAGCTCAATTGAGAGGCTAATTGAGTAGGGACGAAATTGTTATTTATTAAAAGCTTAGGGGAAAAATGGTAATAAACAGCTTGCACTAAAACAATATTGGATAGCAGCAGTGGACTAACTTTGAAAAATCACCATAAATTGAATAAATCGAATTAGAAGATTAAAAAAATATGAAATTATAGCTTATTGAGTCTAGTTTCTCATAGAAGAAATGGTGTAAGCAATGGATTTGTAAATCATGAGATATAATGAATTTTGTGAGACAAGGTCAGAATGAATTCAGGTTCCCCTGTTCTGACTTTGGAAAATCATAAAAAAATATAGAAAAATAATTATGGAATTAAAATTATATGCTTAGAATTTTGAATTAGTCTAATTTCAATAAAAATAAACAAGAACATCATTTGAATTCTGTACAAAGAGATAATTAATTTTTAGTGAAGAAGGGTCAGAATTGTCAGACAGCAGAATAGGGGTGAATTTAATGAATAAACTGTACTAATTGGATAAATCAAAAATTCTGAAAATTTTATGGTAAGAAGATGTGTGAGTTTAATTTCAGTAAAAATTAACGGATCTTAATTTGGAGTTCTGTAGCTCAAGATGTAAATAATTTAGTGACTATGACTCAAATGGACAACTTTAAATATACATATAAGTAAATAGTGAAATTATTGATAGTGTTACTTATAAGCATATTATATAAATTTAAGGATGTAGAATGGAGAGGAGGAGGAGGAAAATATGTATGAATATTCATCTGGCATGGCTAATTTGCATGTTTTAGGCTCAGGGACTAAATTGAATAAAAGTAAAACTTTATGGGTAATTTTGTAAAAATGTCAGAAATGACCAAATTGCATGGAATGGATTATTTTATTATTTAAATTACAAAATTGAATGAAATTATGAATTTTGTTCAAGATCGGGGAAAAACATGTTTTTAGGGATTAAATTGAAAAGTGTTGAAATTATGGAAAATTTTGATATTTTATAGAATTCATGGGCTGTTATTAATATGCATGAGAATAATAGCTGGAAATAAGGATTAAAATTGCAAGAATTTTATTTTCTTGACCCTAAAGATGAAATCGTCATTAAATAAAAGTTTAGGGGCAAAATGGTAATTTTGCCTAGAGCATTAATTAAATACATTAGAATATGAAATGAATGAAAATGATGATCAAATTTATTTATAAAGATCCGGACGACTCAAATAAGAGACTTGATCGTGGAAAAGAAAAGATATCAGATTAATAAAATTATAAACACAAACAAGCAATGAGGTAAGTTTGTATAACTTGAATTATATTCATAAATGCTTGAAATGTATGTTTTTTTTTTATATGAATATGATTTGAATGTTGATTATATGAAAATTTATGAAACACTGACATATTTGATAAAAAGGGGAAGAAACCCCGGTTGAATGAAGGGAAAATTTGATGGATCTTTGAAAATGAATTGACGGTAAAAAGGATCTAGCCCGGACGGGTGATCCTATCTTGATATAGCCCTCCCGAAGAATATGTGGAAAATGGATTTAGCCCAGACGAGTAATCCGAATTAGGGTCTGAATTTAGCCTAGACTGGAAATTCAGATCCAAGCTCATTAGAGTAATTGTCGTTGCAGGGGATTTAGTCTGGATTGGTAATCCCGACAACACTCTATGAGTTTATATTACAGGGAATTTAGCCTGGACTGGTAATCCCGCTGTAAGGATGAGGTTCGTGGGAGTGTGCTTTCTGAAATGAAATGTGTAAGACCATGGTTGAAAGACACCATGGCAACAGGATATAAAATGTGTAAGACCATGGTTGAAAGATGCCATGACAATGTGACATGAAAAGAATAAGACCATGGTTGAAAGATACCATGGAAACATGAAGGGAATGAATAAGACCATGGTTGAAAGATACCATGGCAATGTAACATGAAATGAACAAGACCATGGTTGAAAGATACCATGGCAACCTGGCAGAAAATGAGTAAGACCATAGTTGAAAGACACTATGGCATCATGTCAAAGATAAATAAGATCGTGGACGGGAGATGCTATGACATCAGTTGAACAATTGATATTTAGGTAATATGTATCAGATGAAGAATGGTTATATGAAATGGTTCTGTGAAATGTTTACAAGAATTGGTCATATGGAAATATATGTACAAAATAGTTGAATGAAATAATTAAAAAGATAGATAAATGAAATAAGTATAGGTACATGGAATTTAATTTATGTTAATTTTAATATGAATTATTACATCAAATAAATATACATAAGATATATGGAAATTATGGTGCATGAAATATTGATATAACGAAATGAATGATATATGCTTATAAAGAAACAGTAAGCGAATAATATGTCTCGTGACATGTACATATATGACTATCTTTGATATGTTAATATAAGGAAATTATATAAGTAAAGACAATTATTAAACTCAAGTGTGACATGTCGAGAAAATAAGTATATCAATGTTGAATTTATATGAAATATGTACTAGTATACTAACAATGTTGCTGTTTGATGCTTATACAAGTGCCAAGCTGTTGATTGAATGATAATATATTTATTTATTTATATGATGCATTGAATCGGTAAGTATTTAATTAAAAATTTATTTTAGGTGATTCGTAAATTCTAGTAATGCTTTGAAATCCTGTTTCGACGACGGATACGGGTTTGGGGTGTTACATTTGGGGTTCGAATCCCTCATTGCTCAAAAGAAAGATTTATTTTTGCTCAATGAATAGCCAGTGGTGGCGTTGGATGTGAACTCTGAAGGGAGTGATCAAAGGAGAAATTTAAGGAAGGGATTAAGGAGTTATCAGGGAGAAAAGTTAGGAGATGAGGGGTGTAGAGAGGTGGAGCTGAATTGGGAATTTAGGGATAGGTAAATTCAGCTATAGTATATATAGGTGCCGATTTTGGGGATTCTAGGCTAATGCCGAATTTTTCCTCTCTATGTTACCGAAAACACTTTTCTCTCCAAATATTTAAAAGCTAAAATCCCTTGTTCTTTCTCTTTTATTTTGTGCCGATTTCTTCTCTTCCTTTCACATAAAACTCTTTTCTTTCTTGCTTCTAGTTGCTTTCTCTAAAGCCGAATATCTTTTGGCCAAAATCTTGTTGTGCCGCCACTTTTTCTTCAACATTGGCCGATCGATTCTTGTGTAAGTGCTTTACTTTCTTTTAGTTGGTATTTCTAGTACCGATTTCTTCTCTCCCTCACCTTTTCTAAATCGGTTTTGGTAGGGGATTGGTATCGAATCTCAGAGTTCAGATCTTTACCGAATCGCTCTTTAGGCATTTTGGGGTTTTGGGTAAGTGCTCCTCATTTATTGTTTAAGGTTGGCCAAATGGTCATGGGTGATTTAAGAGTGACTTAAAATGATTGTGAGTCATTTGTTGTTTAGGTTTTAATGATTAAGATGGATGCAGATATAAGAAATACTCGTGATTATTCATCAAGGAAGGGATGTTAAGGCTTGTCGTTCAAGGTAAGACAAATGTGAGATTTTTGGTTTGTGGTGATCGTATTTGAAAAGTGTGTGATTAATCATTGAGTGACATTGTTTGTAGGTTCATAGCTAAGGAGATCGTAGCACGTTTTAGTACCAGATGTGTACATACACTACACACACAGTAGGCCGACAAATCCCTAAATGCTGAAAAGCCAAAATGCCAAAAAGCCAAAATGCTGAAAAGCCATAAGTTTGGCTACAATAGTCTTGCGAGTGCGCGAACACTCGTAAGGGGGGAACCGATAGGTTATCAGAGGCTCCATGAGCGATTCCATGGACTTGGGCCGTGTTTTGGCCAACCGGCCAAAATGGACTAAATGGGCCGATGGGCTGTAGGGCCCATAATAGGCAAAATTGGCAATTTGATACTAAGTAATGAAAAATCATGTGATTGCATGACTATGAATCTGATTCGGCCTGATGGGCCATATGAATGAGATTGGGCCTAAAGGGGACAAGTCAATAAGTGTGGACCTGTTAGTGTTTAGTAAGGGGTTGTGGATCTAGTTTTTGGTAATTACTCAATCAGACATAAAACTTAAATAATTAATTAATTGTGACCGTGGACAAGTCATAAGGTTAGGGTGTGGCAATGGGTATATGCATGTGTAGGATTGGATCTAGGGAGAGCTTGGTACTTAAGCGGTCTTAATGACTCACCTCCTCTTCTCTGGAATCCTACTTGGTGCATAGCATCTGTTCACTTTAGCCAACGAGGACTTGTTAACAGGCCAAGGTAAGTAATAAACCCATAATAAAAAGAAATTACCGAAATGCCCTTAAGGGCAGAAAATGACTAAAATACCCCTATGTGTTGAATGTAAGACTCATGGATGTTACATGTATACCTGTTACATTCATATGATATTCTGTTTAGGTTGCATATTGGTTGGCAATTATGGAACGGAGGAAGTATATGAGGATCATATGGTTGCTTGACGACTGTGGATCCACCGATGGCTATTAAGCCTAATATTTGATTAGCAGCTTGCTGCAATGAAGGTAGTACCGCAACCGGGCTACCATTGATGTGCATCGGATGGGTGGGTTGATATTTATATCCCCACATGATGTGTACCGGGGACGGAGTCAGTGTATTGCGGTTGGATTATTGGGGTGGGTTGCACAGCATTGCATGTATGATATTATGGTGATTGATGTTTGCTTAGTACTCTTTGAGGGTTGTACACCCTAAGTTTTCAAATACTCACCCCCTTTTTTATTTTTCTCAGGTGATCCTTAGTAGGTGGTTCGACGGTTGGAGGGACTCCGAGGTGGCCAACTAGCAAGACGACTTGGACTTTTTTTTTTAGCATATCATTTCTAGTATTAAAATTTATTTCAGTTTGGATTGTAATAAGGCCTATTCACTAGATATTATTTCATTGTCATTACTACGCTTTGGAAACTAAATACAAACTGAATGTTACTTAATTTTCTCTTAAAGGGTTTTCAATGAAAACAAGGTTTTCGATAAAACACTTCAATGTGACACGCTGGATCTGGCCATAACGTCCAGGCCGGGTTCGGTGTGTTACACCTTGTATGAGGCATGGAAAGGTATAAAGAATTATTACGGAAGTACCATCAGTATGGAATCCCATATTGCGTCCAACTTGAGACGTTCTATAATGGTCTCCATGCTCACACGAGATTGGTTGTGGATACTTCTGCCAATGGTGCTCTCTTTTCTAAGTCTTATAATGAGGATTATGAAATCATTGAGAGGATTACTAGCAAGAATTAACAATGACTAATCAATCGAACAGCGTCAAGAAGACGAGTCGCTGGAGTACATGAAATAGATGCTCTTACTTCACTTACATCTCAGGTATCCTCAATATCATCGATGCTTAAAATTTTTACCACTAATGGGTTTAATAATTTTGCAGTTCAGCCACCGAATCAATTCGAAAATGTGGCCTGTGTTTATTGTGGGGAAAGACATTCATTCGAAAAATGTCCATCAAACCTAGAATCTGTGTATTACATGGGTAACTAGAACCAAAATCGAGGAAGGCAAGGACTGCAATCCAATTTCTATAACCCATCTTGGTGAAACCACCCTAATTTCTCTGGGAGTAATCGAGGGGTTGGACCCAGTAACACTTATTCCCAACCTAGATCGACCCAGCCACCTATTTTTACCCAACAAGTTCAGAAGCAACCTTAAGCTGAATCTTCCAATGGCTTAGAAAACTTGTTGAAGGCATGCATAGCCAAAAATGATGCCTTGACCTAAAGCCAAGCAACCACATTGAAAAATTTGGAGAACGAAATGAGCTAGCTTGAAACTGAACTTAGGAACCGACCACAAGGTGCTTTGCCTAATGATATGAAGAATCCAAGAAATCTGGGGAAAGAGTATTGTAAAGCATTGACATTGAGGAGCGGAAAGACATTAAAGCCTAACACTGTCGAAGTTGAAGAAGAGCCAGCTGATGCTCAAGACTTAGTGGAAGTTCAACCGAGTGTTGAAATTCCAGCTTCACCGGAACCAGAATCTACAAAATCTAATAAGGTAACTTTTGGACCAGTCAATTCTGATATACTAACAACTTCGTTAGATACAAAATTGCCACGGAAAATGAATTAACCAAATCCAGTAAAGAACCCTCCACCACCCTACCTTAAAGACTTCAGAAGCAGAAGCAGGAAGTCCGATTCAAGAAATTTCTAGACGTACTCAAGAAACTTCATATCAACATTCCGTTGGTAGAAGCACTTGAACAAATTTCGAATTTTGTCAAATTCATGAAGGTATCTTATCTAAGAGACGAAGACTAAGAGAATTTGAGACGGTAGACCTGACTAAAGAATACAGTGCATATCTTCAAGGCCAACTACCCCCAAAGTTTAAGGATATTGGATGTTTTACCATACGTTGCAACATTGGAGCAATGTATTATGGTAAGGTACTATGTGGTTTGGGTACAAGCATTAACTTGATGCCCATGTCCATATTAAAAAAAATAAGGATAGTAAATGTAGACCTACTACGGTTACACTTAAATTAGTAGATCGATCTTTAGCACATCTTGAAGGAAAGATTAAGGATGTATTGGCACGTGTAGATAAATTTATTTTTCCTATTGACTTTGTTATTCTAGACTTTGAAGTAGATAAAGAGGTGCCAATCATCTTGGGAAGGCCTTTTCTAGCAACTGGAGGGACCCTTATTGATATGTAGAAGGGCAAGCTTATTATTCGTGTTCAGGACGAGCAGGTAACATTTAATGTTTTTAAGTCTATGCGGTTTCCTGACGTAGTTGATGATTGTTTTACTGTATCCGAGTTAGAGGAATTAATCATGGAAAAGGAACTCAACTATGTTGAGGACCCATTGTAGCATATTTTGACATCATACCCTCTAAGTGATGAAGAGGGGGAGGAATACTTAGCTTTTCTAGAAGCTAAGCAAAGGGGATTTAATCTCAATCCCGCTTTGAATCTTTGGAGTTAGGAAGTAAGGATTATACCTAGCCAAAAGCGTCAATTGAGGAGCCATCTAAATTAGAACTCAAGGTACTTCCCTCACATTTAAAATATGTTTATTTAGATAACGCTTCTACTTTGTCTGTGATTGTTCCATTAGAATTGACCGAAGAGCAAGAAAAGAAACTCATCCTAGTATTGAAACTATTCAAGAAGGCTACCGGATGGACCATAATCAATATTCATGGCATTAGCCCATCTGTATGCATGCACAAGATCATCCTGAAAGATGGTGAGAAAGAGACGATTGATGGACAACGAAGATTGAACCCTATCAAGAAGGATGTGGTAAAGAATGAAATCATTAAGTGGTTAGATGTGGGTATAATTTATCCCATCTTAAATAGTTCATGGGTAAGTCTGGTCCAGTGCATGCCAAAGAAAGGAGGTATTATGGTTGTTGAGAATGAAAATAATGAATTAATACTGACTAGAACTGTTACAGGATGAAGAATTTTCATAGATTACTGAAAGTTGAACAAGGCGATTAGGAAAAATCATTTTCCTTTGCTGTTATTGGACCAAATGCTGGATAGACTCGCGGGGTGAGACTATTTTTGTTTTCTCTATGGATACTCGGGGTATAATCAGATTATAGTAGCACTAGAAGATCAACATAAGACAATATTCACATGCCCTTATGGAACGTTTGCATTTAGATGCATGCCATTTGGTTTATGTAATGCACCTGCTACATTTCAAAGATGTATGATGTTTATTTTTACTGACATGGTTGAGAAGTATTTAGAAGTGTTTATGGATTATATTTCAATGTTTGGAGACACTTGTGATGATTGCTTAGCCAATCTAGCCAAGGTACTAAGGTGATGCGAAGAAACAAACTTCATACTCAACTGGGAAAAGTTCCATTTTATGGTACGAGAATGTATTGTTCTAGGGCATCAGATAACAAGACATGGAATCAAGGTAGATAAAGAAAAGGTAGATGTTATTGAGAAACTCCAACCTCCAACATCTGTAAAGGGTGTTGGAGCTTTTTTGGGTCACGCCGGTTTCTATCAGAGATTTATCAAGGTCTTCTCCAAAATTGCTAAGCTTTTATGCAAATTATTGGAGAAGGACATGATGTTCAAATTTGTTGAAGAGTACTTAAGAGCTTTCAATGATTTGAAGAGTCGGTTAGTTTCAGTACTAATCATCATCACGCTGGACTAGGATTTTCCATTTGAATTGATGTGTGATGCAAGTGACTTCGCGGTAGTTGTAATGGGCCAACGAAGGAACAAAGTTTTTCATCCTATCTACTATGCAAGTTGGACCCTGACGGAAGATCAATTGAATTATACGATAACAGAGAAAGAGTTACTTGCTAGTGTGTTTGCTTTTGACAAGTTTTGATCTTATCTTGTATGTACCAAAGTGACTGTTTATACAGATCATTCGGCAATTAAGTATTTACTTGCCAAGAAGGATACCAAGTCAAGATTAATCCGATGGGTACTTCTATTCTAAGAATTCAACCTAGAAATTCAAGATTGAAAAGGGGTAGAAAATCAAGTAGCATACACTTGTCTAGATTGGATCCACAAGAAGGAAATTCTCCACTTATACCCATTTAGGAGATATTTCTAGACAAGCACATACTTACCTGTCCATAATACCCCTTGGTTTGCTGATTGTGCTAACTATTTAGCTTGTGGTTTGATGTCGATTGATAAGACATATCAATAAATGAAAAAGTTTTTTCATTGTAACACCCAATACCCATAACCCACGCCGGGGTGGAGTATAAGGCATTACCAAACTTGGCTTCATTCATTCGAACAACTTCAAGTCACCGGGACTCGGTCCAAATTAAAAAATTTTCAATTTCTACCTTAAACTTCTATTTAT
Organism: Gossypium longicalyx; assembly: GCA_025698465.1. Taxonomy (NCBI): domain Eukaryota; kingdom Viridiplantae; phylum Streptophyta; class Magnoliopsida; order Malvales; family Malvaceae; genus Gossypium; species Gossypium longicalyx. The sequence goes on from CM046995.1 coordinate 48,801,387, forward strand.
GAGCTTGCGAGTCCCAAATCAACTATTGAAAATTATTCGGGACCATTTCGGGCCCTTAAACGAATCTTAAGAAATTTGCATATAAAATAGGGCACACGCCCGTGTGAAAGGGTGACATGCCCGTGTGACCATTTCATCATGGTCCTGTTGATGGCCCGTGTGGCTCACATGGCCTAAGCACTCTAGGACATGCCCATGTCCCACACCCGTATGGAATTAAATCCTAAATCTCACCTATAGGGGTTTTCACATGGCTAGACACATGCCCATGTCCCTCACACGCCTACAACATGCCCATGTGTTAGCCCGTGTGCAAAAACCTAGGTATTCTATTTCTGACGTCAGCATCCCCAAAATGTCACATGGCCATGGCACATGCTCGTGTACTAGGCCGTGTCCTCCACACGGCTGAGACACACGGCCGTGTCTCTGCCCGTGTATTTAATACCATGCATACTGACTTGAAAATTTTATGTTCAGGGGACACACGGCCGGACCACACCCCCATGGGGCTGACCGTGTGTCACACACGGCCTAGACACATGCCCGTGTGTCTACCCGTCTGGACAATATAAGGCTATTTATCAAGCCTCATTGCCACCCTTGCATAACTATTTCCATACAATTACCAACCAAAACCAAAACGAACATAATTTCTATAATCAAATCAACCACAATAGAAATTCATTCAACCATGAAGATGCATCTTTTATAAACTTAACATGAATGTTAGCCATCCTTCAAGGCTTAATGCAAAGTGTGGGATCTATCCCAAGCCAACAAATTTGGCCAATTCACAAGATACAAAATAATAAGGTCTAGCCCTACACATGCCATACCCAAAATATAAATCCAACTATACCAAATGTTTCGGCTGATAGTGTGATCGATATCTCTGACTTTTGGTGATCCTTGAGCTAGTTAGGCGACACTGAAAGGAAATGGAAAGGAAAGGGAGTAAGCGTAAAGCTTAGTAAGTTTCATATAAATAAATATACAACAACAAATTCATCAATGATCATCATGCTCATAATACAAAGGTAGGCATAAGCACACTTACTCATTACCATCCATACAAGTCTCATATACTATATTGAGCTCATTTCTTATATGTACCAATTAGGTACCTGTACCACTCACAACAAGGTTATACTTTCCTATTTAGCTCACAATCGTAATTTTCATCGTTGAACCATTCAGAACTCTACCAGATATTTTATGAATCTCAAACATGGGGTAAGGTGTCGATGCCATGTCCCAGACATGGTCTTACTCTAGCTCTCGCATATCTATATCGATGCCATACCCTAGACATGGTCTTACACTGACACATCTCGTAGCCGATGCATGTCCCATACATGTCTTACACTAGCACTCGTCTCAATGCCGATGCCATGTCCCAGACATGGTCTTACACTGGCTCTCATAATGTGGCTGCTGCATGTCCTAGACATGTCTTACACTAGTCCACAATAACCCATATGTCATGGCATGAATATCCGATTTACTTCCTAAGGTTCCAACGGAATTTCTACTATCTCATTTATCATTACACATTTTCAATTCCAAAATCAAGCAATTCATGCTATAATATTTCAAGCACATATAATAACAATTAGTTGTATTGTTTACATACAACTTACCTTGGATTACAAAATGTTGCGACTAGACGGTTTAGTCGATTTGCTTGGATTTCCCTCGATCTAGGCTTAGATTTGGTATATCTTGATCTATAATAGAAAAATGCACTCCTTTAGTCACTAAACATAATTAGGAAATTTAAAATTCACTTCTTAGGTAAAATGACCATTTTACCCCTAGACCTTGACAAAATGACCATTTTGCCCCTATGCTCAAAAATGAATTTTTATCAAATTTCTTCGTATATCAAGCCTAGCCAAACCCTTTTTACTCTTATAGAAACTCAAAAATCCTACTATTTCACACACTTATCACCTTTTTGCAACTTATGCAAAATAGTCCCTTTAGGTGTTTTCATGCTAACACCCTTCACAAAAATTATTTATAACACAAATAGGACTCAAATTCTTCCATAAAAACTCAAAAAATATCACAAATCCATTCATGTAAAAACCCTAAACTCTTAATCATTTTGCAAAATAGACCCCTCATTTGAAAGCTCATGCTTCAAGGGTCTCAAAAATACAAAAATCATCAACAAAAGACATGGAAATCACTTACTTATGAGTCAACTAAGTGGCTGAAAATTTTGAGCTTCCAAAACCCTTTCAATGGCTGATTTTTGGTGGTGTAAATGAGAAGAAAAGAAAAGATGACAACTTTTCTTTATTTTAATCAATTTGCTAATGTCATCGAAACCTAACACTGACTAATTGATTTCCTTGTCTCATGGCTGGCTATGATTTCTCTTAAGGGTCTATTTTCTCTTTAAAGACCCCTAATTTTGGTTCTCTAGCTATTTTGACACCTTTAGCTATTAATCTAGAACTTTTACATTTTATGCGATTTAGTCCTTTTTCGCAATTGGGCTCACAAACGTCAAAATTAACTCACCAAATTTTTCATGGACTACTATATACATGCTATGACTCAAAAATAATAATAAAATAACCTCTCTAACTTTAGATTTGTGGTCCCGAGACCACTGTTCTGACTAGGCCCTAAATCGGGCTGTTACATTCATGATGTGAAGAACTATTTTTTGGAAGAACCATACTTATTTAGAAAGTGTGCAAATCAAATGATTAGGAGATGAGTGGAACAAGATGAAGTACATAAGATTTTATATCATTTCCACATAGTTCTGAATAGGGGAGACTTCGGAGGTACACGTACTGTGGCCAAGGTATTGCAAGTCGAATTCTTTTGGCCAATACTATTCAAAGATGTGTATGCTTACTTAAAGAGTTGTGATCGATGCCAAAGGGTTGGAAACATCACTAATAGAAATGAGATGCCCCAGACAAACATCATTGAGGTAGAATTATTCAATGTTTTGGGTATTGACTTCCTTGGTCCTTTCTCTCCGTCTTTCGGTCACAAGTACATATTGGTAGCAGTAGACTACGTGTCTATGTGGGTTGAGACCAAGGCATATCTGACGAATGATGCCAAGGTTGTGATGAAGTTCTTACAGAAACATGTGTTCACAAGGTTTGAAACTCCTAGGGCCATCATCAGTGGTGAGGGTTCCCATTTTGTAAACAAATGGTTGAAATGGTTACTCGACAAACATGGAGTGAAGCACAAGGTTGCCACAACTTACCATCAGTAGAGAAATGGGCAATCTAAACTGGAAAACAATGAGATAAAAGGCATACTTGAGAAGGTAGTTTTTTTTTGAACTGACGAGATTGGTCCAAAAGACTAGACGATGATTTATGGGCCTACAGAACAAAATACAAGACACCTTTAGGGATGTCAATCTATAGGTTGGTTTTTGAGAAAACTTATCATTTGCCCTTGGAGTTAGAACACAAAGCTTATTGGGCTCTCCAGAAACTTAACTTGGATCTTAAGCTTACTAAAGAGAAACGAATGCTTCAACTCAATGAGTTAGAAGAGTTCTGAATGTTCTCATACGAGAATGCCAAGCTATTCAAGGAAATACTTAAAAGATGGCATGACAAGCATATTCGAGTTTGAGAATTTGAAGCAGGTTAGCAAGTCTTGTTATTCAATTCTAGATTAAGGTTCTTTCCAGGTAAATTAAAATCACGTTGGTCCAGTCCATTTACAATTCACCAAGTTTTTCCATATTGAGTTGTCGAACTTCAAGGTAAGAGAGGTAATTTTCGAGTCAATGCCCAGTGCTTAAAACATTACTGAGGGGATAAAATTGAGCAGGATAAAATCTCATTCATTTTATTAGATATTTAATTTTTCTCACTTTCTTTTTAAATAAATGATTTAGGGTATATTTCCAGGATTAGTATGTTTACATAAATCCTGTCTAGGAGATAGGAACTTAAGCGGGACCGCTTGTGATCCCTCCAATCTTTCTTGGGAATTGATTTTAACATAATCTTTCGAGAAATTATTCCCTAAATGAAAAATTAAATTTTTAGTTTTTCAAATAAAAAGGTCAATTTTGATTCAAGTTTTAATTGTAGCTCAATTTTTAAATTTTCTTTAAGTCTAGGCACTTAATTGAATTATTTACAAAATTTTGTTGTTCTTTTTGTAAATATTAAAACTTAACTGTCTCTTTTTTGTAAATATTTTTGAAGGCAGCTAAAATAAAGGTTTTAAATTTATTTTTTAATAATTAAGATGATAATAACTAATATATAATTATAATTATTATAATATATATTAATTATTATCAACTTTGCATAGAATTGCAATTAGTATAAATTTGATCATATTTTAATTAATAGTTTTTATTTCAATAAATTAATAGCAAATAGTATTTTAATATGCATCATATTAATTATTAATTGTTATTAACTTTTTATGGAATTAGTACTTAGAATACTTTATTATTAAATCGTTCTAAGAGTTCTAATTAAATTCCTTTCTCCTTTCATTATAAATTCTACCAACTCTCTCCAATTCACATCACCTTAATTAGTTACACCAAACACCCACCATCGGCACCCTTAGTAGCCTCATTGTTCTGTAGGCATCCTCGCGTGCACCTTGCGACTTGCTCCCTTGCGCATGTTGCTAGCCTGCCTGACGCCCCTATCTGCTGCTTCTCTTGCACTTGCTCGACACACCTACCCGCGCACTCTAAGCTGCTCTGCGCACGCCATTGCTGGTTCTAGCTCCAGCTCGCGCGTGCTAGCACTGTCACGCCTCACACCTGCCTTGCGCATTACTATCACTGCTGTTGCTGAGTGCAGGTTTGCTTGCACGCACCACACTAGAAGACACCCTCCAACCATCCACAAAATGACCTCTTTAGCTTTATATTTATTTTCTATGAGTTTTTTTCCATATAGAGGTGGTAAGAAAGTTTATACAAAGGTGGTAAGAAAGTTTTCGCCCAAATTTTAATTTTTTTAAAATTATTTAACACTTTAATTTATTTTTAATTGTTAATATTTTACACTAATTAAATTTTGGGAAAATATTATTTGTCTCCATCTTATGTGATGTTCAGGTTAATCATGCCTCCCAAAAGAACTCGTGCCTCTGTCCAAATTGAAGAATCACAAAACAAATTTCACTGTGAAGAAGCTAAAGCAAGATACGATAGCATTTTCAAGAATCAACAAATGCCCCCAGAAAAAGGCTTTACACTCAAAGAAAACAGCTATATCATTTCATGGCGCACATTCAACAAATTGTTGAAGCTCTTAATTGGGTCTTATTTTGTAAGAAATGACCTAGTGCAGATGAAGAGGTAGTTCATGAATTTTATGTGAATTTAACCTCAAGTAAATTAATGGAAGTTTCTGTCCGAGGAATTAAGGTACTGATAAGCTCAAATGCTATTAATGAATTCTTTGAATTACCTTATTTTGAAGACAATGAATATTCATTTTTGATGAGAAATATTGAGGCTGGAAAATTGCAAGAAATGCTCGAGGAACTTACAGTTCCGGGTTCTAAGTGGATGGTGTCAAAGCATGAAACTCGTACTTGCCGTAGACAATATTTGACACCAATAGTAAAGGTATGATTTTATTTCATTCGATTTAGCCTTATGCCTATTTCACATGGGACTATAATTTCATTAGAGCGAATGGTCTTACTATACTCAATTTTAACTACAGAGACCATTGATGTGGGAAAAATCATTCTAAGAGAAATGAGAAATTGTGCCGCTAGATGTTCTGGCCTAGCTTACTTTCCCTTTACGATAACAATTTTGTGCTTGAAAGCTAAAATTCTTGCAAACCTAAAGAAGATAGGTTATAGCCAGGGCATAATCACATATTGGGACCTCTACCAAATAGCCAGAGATTCTGTTCTGCAACAAAGAGTTAAAGAGAGCGAGTATCCCGAAGAAGAAGAAGAAGATCCCACAAAGATCGAACCAATGTTGTTAACTGAAATCTCTGATAAGGCAAAACCAATGGAGCCAAGAGTCGAACCTAGCATGGCAACCTCAACATTCAGAACTCAACCGCCTCACCCAGATCTTCGAGAGGAGCTGTCAAAGTTGATGGACATAATGTAACATATGCAGTGGTAGAAACAAGCTTACTAGATATATTCAAAAATACGAGATAACTCAATAAGAAGCGTTCTTATGAAAATATTCAATGACCGGTTTATTTTTATGCCTGAGTTTTCAGATTTTATATTTGAACCATGGAGTCCAATATCGAAGAGGGAACGAAGTGGTTCATGCAAAAAAAAAAAAGATGATGGAGCAAAAAATGAGTCAAATTCTGAGAGATCTACAAATAAATAAAAAATAGGGGATCTTTACTTTATGTTACTTTCTTTTCTAGGTTATTTTAGGATTAGGTTCTATTAGGATTTTTATTTCTTGCATAATAAAACAAAAGGTGGAAATCATAAATAAAAATGAACAAGTTTCAATGTACAAAGTGTGGCAATAGATATATACATGTCTAGGATTGGATCTAGAGAGAGCTTGGTACTTAAGTAGTCAAATTGACTCACCTCCTCTTTTCTAGAGTCCTACTTGGTGTATTGTATCAATTTACTTCTAATAATGAGGACATTGTTCATCTTAAGTAGGGGGACCAAAAAATTGAAATTATTTCCTCTCAGAATAAAATTTTCTTTTAATTATGGTTAGGTTATATTTTGTTCAAAAATTTGAAATTTTGTTTAGTATGCTAAACTTCAGTATGAATAAAGTTATATTATTTCAATAAATGTTATGCTAGCTGAATTATGACATAAATGTACTCTTAATAAAGCATGTAAATCATACCATAAAATTTTTAGTTTCTAAGGAAAACTAGGAAAGCATGAAAGTTTAAGTCTCTAGAATTGACTTAGTAATTTCTTGAGGTGAAATCCTAGGACAATGATTTAGGAAAAGTTTTGTTTGGACAGTTTGAGCCTTTGAAGCCAGCCTTAATAAATTTTTATCCTTTGACTTGAGACCATATGGCCTAACTTTATTTGAACCTTTGCAATATTTAGCCATCACTTTTCTCTTAATTATCTTTAAATTGTCCCAAACACTAGACTTAGTACTATTAAAATATTCTTTAAAAATAAGTTTGGGGGAGTTGAAATGAAGTATCAAATGCTCCAAAAAGCAGAATGCTCGGGAAGAAAAGAGAGTGTATGCACTCAAAAGAAATAGATGAACGAAAGAACATGTGAAAGCAAAATAATTTGGTGTATTAAAGGTAATTATTCAAAAGGTTCGATGCAAGCTGTGTGTAACATCCCAAAATAGGGCCTAGTCGGAATAGTGGTTTCGGAACCATAAAACTAACATCAAAATATTTATTTTATGATTACCATGAGGTCTAGAATATGAGACTATGCATGTGTTAAGATTTCATGAAGAAATTCTTTGAGTAAGGTGACCAATTGGAAATTAGGGACTAAATTGAATAAATTGTAAAACTTGGATTCTAGAAGAAATTTGTATGAAATTAATTTAGATTATAAATTAGAAGGTATTAAAGAGAAATTTTCCCAATTTCTAAGATTTTGGACAAAAATGGGCTTGCATGGATGAAATTTTAAAGAAAGGGCTTAAGGGCATTTTGGTCATTTGGCATTTTAATGAAGTAAAATGGGGAAATGAACCAGAATCAGCTCATTTTCTTCTCCATGCCGCAAAAGCTTCAAGGGACTCCATAGCTATTCAAGCTCAATAGGAAGTGCACCCAAGCCCCATTTTTAATGTTCATTGTATTTTTGAAATCCCGATAACTTACTCTGTCCATTTCTACCCATATTTCATGCTAGGGTTCATGTTTAAAAATCTACCCATTCATGAGTTACTTGTATTTTGATGGTTTATGGAGGAATATGAAAGTTTGAGGTGTGTTAAACATCTTTTCCTTGGTGATTTTCATGAAAACCCCTAAAAGGACCTTTTTGCAAAAGTTGTTAAATATGTGGTAGAAATGTGAAAATAATAGAAAATGTGGGCTTGCATAAGAGGGAAAAGTGTTCGGCTAGGCTTGGGTAAGATAAAAATTGCATGTGTTTCATTATACAAGCCTAGGGACTAAATCGTAAAAATGCGAAAGGTTAGGGGCAAAATGGTCATTTGGACCGGGGGTGGAATTTAGACTTGAAAAGTATAATGTGGAGTGTAAATGATTCAATTTTATTGTTATAGACCCCAAGGAACTAATTCCGGAGGTCGACCGAGGAAAGCGAAAAGTTTCAAAATAACCGAAACAAAACACCAAAACAAGTACCAAGTAAGTTAGGATAACTTAAAGTAAACTCAAAATGTGTCTAATTGTATTATTTTTGAATGCATGATAATTGTATTTATTAATGGCATGAAATGCATCCTTGACAATGATTTGTTGGAAAATGTCTCGGTTGAGGTTTAAAAGGGAATTCGATTGATAAACCAAGATTGACATGTGAATTGAGATCCTGCATGTGTTACAGAAAGGATTTAGCCCGGACGGGTAATCCGATGATCTCAAGTATGAAAAGGATCTAGCCCGGACGGGTGTTCCTTGAGTGATTGAGCCTCCCAAAGAATATGTGTGCATTATGGATTTAGCCCGGAAGGGTAATCTAATTAGGGTTTAAATTTAGCCTGGACTGGTAATTCAGATCCGAGCTCATTAAGGGTGTTTGTCGCTACAAGGGATTTAGCCTGACTGGTACTCCCGACATCACCCTATGAGTTTATATTACGGGGGATTTAGCCTGGACTGGTAATCCCGCCGTAAGATGTGAGGTTCGCGGGAGTGCATACCTAAAATGATCATTCGTATAAATTGACAGTGATTGGATAATCCATCGAGACTTCCTAGAAACTCAACGGGACTAACATAAGGTATATGTACAAATGACATGTTGAATGATGAGCTCATATAAGATAAATTACATGGTGTTTTGTGATGTGGCTAACTCATTGATTGAGTGCATGTGATAGGGAAACCATTTTCATATTCGTTGGGTTCATTATCTAATAAGGATGTATACTAAATAATCAGTAAGTTTACTTTTCAGTGATTCGAGCTTACTAAGCATGTAAATGCTTACCCCTATCTTTTTCCCCATTTTTAGAGCTTGAGGACTCGTAAAGATTGGAAGACGGTTGGAGAGTTAACACACTATAAACTAGTCCAGCTTTGGTCTATAGACTCTTATGTTTTGTTCAATGATATGTATAGATATTTAAGTATTTTGTTATATGTGTCACTTGATTTGCCAAAATGAAGGCATGTAAAGTTATACTTATCTTTTTGTATATAGCGATGGAACTTGGCTTACGTTGAAGTAGGCTATGACCTACAAACCTATGTATGTTTATGTTCATATGTGATGGCGTGGTTATAATTGGCAATGAGTTATAAAAATGAGCCAATATTGAATGTGTCAATGAGACATGGAATCCCCTTAAATACAAGATGGGAATTAACCTTGCATGTATAAAACCGATGATATGAGGTTGTCATGCAATAAGGTTTATCATAGTCTTATACAAGTGTATAATTTGGCCTTATTATGTGTAAAAGTAACCTATATGTGTGATTGGTTGGTAGAGAGTGACCAAAGGCTTGGAAAATAGCCTACCAAGGTCCACACAGATAGACACATGGGTGTGTGTCTAGGCCGTGTGTGACACACGACTCACCTCCTTGGGTGTGTGGTATGGTCGTGCATCCCCTGCACCTAAATTTTTAAGTCAGTGTTGTACACGGGCTAGGCACACGGGCGTGTGTCTTGGCCATGTGCCCCTAATTGTATGATGAGGTTGAAGTCAGTGTTGCACACGGGCTGAGGGCACGGGCGTGTGTGACCACACGGCCCCACCACATGGGCGTGTCACACTTCAAAGTAAGGGAAAATTTTCTAAGGTGCCCAAAGTTTATCAAAAGTTTTCAGTTTTGTCCCATACTGCCCCTAGGTGTATTTTAGGCCTCGAAGGCCTATATAAGGGACGAGAGGTACATGTTTGGAAAGTTTTAATTTTGGGTGAAATTCGGTGACCCGATTTAGTAAGTTTGTAAATGTGAAATATCAGTAATGCCTCGAACCCTATCCTGGAGTCAGATACGGGTGAAGGATGTTAATGGTATCAGAGCTACAGTTTAGTCAGTTCTAGGACTACCGTAGTGGGTATTGATGTGTGCTATACATGCCATTATATGAACGTTAATAGTGTTATATCTCCTAACTGTTTAAAATTGTTTTTGAATATAGTAAATATCTTCCAATCAAGTACAAGATGAGTTCGAGGGAGCCGAGAGCCATGCTCTAGCTTTCATATAGTGAGTTGTATCCAGTAGTAGTAGAAGGCTTATGTCTGAAGGTTGGGAAGAGGCCCAATCCGCCTTCTTTAACATGATGGATGAATGGTTTGGGGATTATCTGAGGAATCGCCCCAACATACCATGACCTCCTCTGCCCCCTAACCGACCTGATGAGGATTTGCCACGAGGTATGGCACCGGTAAGAACTGGTAAGGCCCCCGTAGATAAGCTTGGAAAGTATGGTGCTGAGGAATTTATAGCTAAAATTGAGGATGATGCTAAGAGAGCTGAGTTCTGGCTCGAGAATACGACACGGGTATTAGAGGAGATGTCATGCATGCCTGAGGAGTGCTTAAAGTGCGTCGTGTCTCTCTTGAAGGACACTGCGTACCACTAGTGGAAGACTGTATCTTTGGTGGCGCCAAAGGAAAATATCACTTGGGAATTCTTCCAAGTAGAGTTTCGGAAGAAGTATATCAGTTAAAGGTTTTTAGACTCAAAGCGAAAGGAGTTATTGGAACTCAAAAAAGGGAATAAGACTGTGGCAGAATACAAAAGAGAGTTTGTAAGGTTAAGTAAGTATGCAACTGAGTGGGTTCAAACTGAGTCAGAAATGTGTAAACGCTTCGAGGAAAGTTTAAATGAAGAAATCAAGCTGTTGATTGGGATCCTTGAAATACGGGAGTTCACCGCATTAGTTGGTCGGGCCAAGAAGGCCGAGGAACTCAATAATGAAAGAAAGTAAGCAAAGAGAGAGGCTCAAGTTGCGAGCAAGAGATCCAGCGATAAGACGCTCCCATTTTCCACAAAGAAATCATGGAGCCAACATGAACACTCCACTTCATCTGTAGGATATTCGGGTAGAATGAGAGGCTCTAAACAATGAAATCAGAAGTCTTCTTCCACGATGATGACTAGTGTGGGGAGTGTAGATGACCAAAAGCCGAAGTGTAAGAGTTGCAACAAATTTCACTTCGGAGAGTACCGAATAAAGAGCGGTGCATGTTTCAGATGTGGTTCTCTTGACCACTTTTTTAGGGACTACCTAGAGCGAATTGAAAAAGAAGTGGAAGTAACCCCGAGTCGAGTGCTCCCATGGCACGAGGTAGACCTCCGAGATACCGTGAAAGTGTTAGTGGCAGCCGAGTTGCAGCCAAAGACACTTTAAAATCAAAGGCTCGCGCCCCAGCAAGAACATATGCAATACGCACTCAAGAGGAAGCCTCTACTCCTGACGTTATTATGGGTACTTTTTCTCTTTTCAATACATGTGTTATTGCCTTAATTGACTCGAGATCGACACATTCATACATTTTCATGAGATTGGTGTCTAGTATGAACATACCCATTGAGCTTACGGAATTTATTATTAAAGTATCGAACCCACTAGGCAAATCAATTCTGGTTGATAAAGTCTATAAGAATTGTCCTTTGACGATTCATGGTCAATGTTTTCCGGCTAACCTTATCTTGTTACCTTTTGATGAGTTTGATGTAATACTTGGTATGGATTGGTTAGCCTTGCATGATGTAATTGTAAATTGTGGTAGCAAGTATATTAAATTGAAATGCCCAAATGGTAAGATTCTATGGGTTGATTTAAGAGATTTGGACACGTCACCAGCTGTAATCATGGCAATGGTTGCTCAGAGATATATGAGAAAAGGGTATGAAGCCTATCTATCTTTTGTGTTGAACACGAAGGAAATGGGGTTGAAGATTGAGACTGTGCCTATAGTATATGAATATCCAGACGTATTCCCAGAAGAATTACCCAGATTACCTCCTGAAAGAGAGATAGAGTTTGGTATTGAATTGGAGCCAGGGACATCTCCCATTTCTATTGCTCTATACAGGATGGTGCCAACCGAGCTGAAAGAATTAAAAGTACAGTTGCAAGAGTTGATGGATAAAGGTTTTGCAAGGCCAAGCTTTTCACCTTGGGGTGCCCCCGTATTGTTTGTAAAGAAGAAAGATGGTTCAGTGAGACTATGTATAGATTACCGACAACTGAACAAGGTAACTATTAAGAATAAGTATCATTTGCCAAGGATCGATGATCTATTCGACCAGTTAAGAGGTGCCACTATGTTCTCTAAGATAGACTTGAGGTCTGGCTACTATCAATTACGTGTTAAGGAATCGGACGTGCCAAAGGCAGCTTTTAGAACAAGATACGACCACTATGAATTTCTTGTTATGCCATTTGGATTGACGAATGCATCAACTGTATTCATGGACCTAATGAATAGGATCTTTTGGCCATACTTGGATAAATTTGTTGTTGTGTTCATTGACAACATCTTAATTAATTCTAAAGATGAGTCAAAGCATGAGAAACATCTGTGAACTGTGTTGCAGACCTTACGAGAAAAATAATTGTATGCTAAGTTTAGCAAGAGTGAATTTTGGCTTCAAGAAGTTGTATTTTTGGGTCATATTGTTTCGAATGAAGGCATCTGAGTTGACCCAAGTAAAATCTCTACTATTGTTGAATGGAAACCGCCTAAAAATGTGACCAAGGTTAGAAGCTTTTTGGGCTTAGCTGGACTCTATCGAAGAGTTTTGAAAGGATTCTCCATGATAGCAACTCCAATGACGAGGTTGCTACAGAAAGACGTTAAGTCTAAATGGACAGGAAAATGTCAGCAAAGTTTCGAGAAGTTAAAGACATTGCTGATAGAAGCTCCTGTTTTAGTATTACCTGAGCTGGGAAAAGAGTTTGTGGTCTACAGTGATGCATCCTTAAACGAATTGGGTTGTGTACTTATGCAAGATGGCAAGGTGATAGCCTACGCTTCACGACAGTTCAAGCCACATGAGAAGAACTATCCGAGACATGATTTAGAGCTCGCCGCCATTGTCTTTGCCTTAAAAATCTAGAGGCATTATTTATATGGTGAAACCTGTCGTGTATTTACTGACCACAAGAGTTTGAAGTATTTGATGACTCAAAAAGAATTGAATCTGAGACAGCAGAGATGGTTAGAACTAATTAAAGATTATGATCTAATCATTGACTATCACCCGGGAAAGATGAATGTGGTCGTCGATGTGTTAAGCAGAAAACCTTTGTTTGCATTGAGAGCCTTAGATGCTCGGTTAGCATTGCTTGATGATGGTTTGGTCTTGGCAGAGCTGGAGGCTGGGCCGACATTTCTTCAGGAAATCTATGATGCTCAAACTAATGATAGAGACCTGTAGGCAAAAATGACTCAATGTGAGTCGGGCATTGAATCAGATTATCGGATCGGTCCTAATGGATGTTTGATGTTCAGAGATAGAGTCTGTGTGCCTAAAGAGGATGAGATTATTAGGAAAATCTTGCAAGAAGCGCATAACAGCCATTTGTCTATTCATCCGGGAAATACCAAGATGTACAACGATTGAAGAAAATGTACTGGTGGAACGACATGAAAAGAGACATTTCCAAATTTGTATCGAAATGGCTGATATGTTAGCAAGTTAAAGCTGAACATCAAGTGCCTTATGGATTGTTTCAACCTGTAATGGTCCCCGAATGGAAGTGGGACAAAGTTACTATGAATTTCGTGATAGGATTACCATTGACTCCGAAAAAGAAAGATGCTATATGGGTTGTGGTGGATAAGTTGACAAAGTCAGCTCATTTCATTCGGGTAAAAATAGACTACTCTCTTGATAGATTGGCTGACTTGTACATATCTGAGATTGTGAGATTACACGGGGTACCGCTGTCTATTATTTCGGACAGAGACCCGAGGTTCACTTCGAGATTCTGGAAGAGGTTACAAGAAGCCCTGGGTACAAAATTGTATGGGTTTTCACTCGTAGACTGATGGTCAGTTTGAGTGGATGATTCAGATTCTCGAGGATATGTTGCGATGTTGCATCCTCGAATTTCAGGGTAGCTAGGAAAAGTACTTGCCATTGGTAGAGTTTGCCTACAACAACAGTTTTCAAACGAGTTTGAAAATGACGCCTTATGAAGCCTTGTATGGCAGATAGTGCCAAAATCCATTGTACTGGACAGAATATAAGGAAAGTCAGGTTCACGGGGTTGATCTGATTAAGGAAACTGAAGAAAAAGTTAAAGTGATACGAGATTGTTTAAAAGTAGCATCGGATAGGCAAAAGTCATATGCTGATTTGAAAAGAAAAGAGATTGAGTTCCAAGTTGGAGATAGAGTATTCTGAAAAGTATCTCTATGGAAAAAGGTGTTGAGATTTGGTCGGAAAGGCAAATTGTGTTCGCGATTTATCGAACCGTACGAGATCACTGAAAGAGTTGGACCGTTAGCCTATCGTTTGGCATTGCCACCCGAATTGGAAAAGATTCACGACATGTTTTATGTATCCATGTTAAGGCGATATCAATCAGAACCCTCTCATGTGATTTCACCAGCAGAGATTGAGATTAGACCAGACATGACCTATGAAGAGGAACCGATCAAGATTTTGGCTCGTGAGGTTAAACAATTGAGAAATAAAAATATGGCTTTAGTAAAGGTTCTTTGGCATTGAAATGGTGTGGAAGAGGCTACATGAGAGCCAGAAGAAACCATGAGAAAACAATATCCGAACCTATTTACTGGTAAGACTTTCAAGGATGAAAGTCCCTAAGGGGGGAGAAATGTAACATCCCAAAATAGGGCCTAGTCGGAATAGTGGTTTTGAAACCATAAAACTAACATCAAAATATTTATTTTATGATTACTATGAGGTCTAGAATATGAGAATATGCATGTGTTAAGATTTCATGAAGAAATTCTTTGAGTAAGGTGACCAATTGGAAATTAGGGACTAAATTGAATAAATTGTAAAACTTGGATTCTAGAAGAAATTTGTATGAAATTAATTTAGATTATAAATTAGAAGGTATTAAAGAGAAATTTTCCTAATTTCTAAGATTTTGGACAAAAATGGGCTTGCATGGATGAAATTTTAAAGAAAGGGCTTAAGGACATTTTGGTCATTTGGCATTTTAATGAAATAAAATGGGAAAAATGAACCAAAATCAGCTCATTTTCTTCTCTATGCTGCTAAAACTTCAAGGGACTCCATAGCTAGGGTTTTCAACATTTTCAAGCTCAATAGTAAGAGCACCCAAGCCCCATTTTTAATGTTCTTTGTATTTTTGAAATCCCGATAGCTTACTCTCTCCATTTCTACCCATATTTCATGCTAGGGTTCATGTTTAAAAATCTACCCATGCATGAGTTACTTGTATTTTGATGGTTTATGGAGGAATATGAAAGTTGGAGGTGTGTTAAACATCTTTTCCTATGTGATTTTCATGAAAAACCCTAAAAGGACCTTTTTGCAAAAGTTGTTAAATATGTGGTAGAAATGTGAAAATAATGGAAAATGTTGGCTGCTATAAGAGGGAAAAGTGTTCGGCTAGGCTTGGGTAAGATAAAAATTACTTGTGTTTCATTATACAAGCCTAGGGACTAAATCGTAAAAATGCGAAAGGTTAGGGGAAAAATGGTCATTTGGACCGGGGGTGGAATTTAGACTTGAAAAGTATAATGTGGAGTGTTAATGATTCAATTTTATTGTTATAGACCCCGAGGAACAAATTTCGGAGGTCGACCGAGGAAAGCAAAAGGTTTCGGAATAACTGAAACACAACACCAAAACGAATACCAAGTAAGTTCGGATAACTTAAAGTAAACTCAAAATGTGTCTAATTGTATGATTTATGAATGCATGATGATTGTATTTATTAATGGTATGAAATGCATCCTTGACAATGATTTGTTGGAAAATGTCCCGGTTGAGGTTAAAAAGGGAATTCGATGGATAAATCATGATTGATATGTGAATTGAGATCTTGCATGTGTTGCAGAAAGGATCTAGCCTGGACGAGTGTTCCTTGAGTGATTGAGCCTCCCAAAGAATATGTGTGCATTACGGATTTAGCCCAGACGGGTAATCCAATTAGGGTTTGAATTTAGCCTGAACTGGTAATTCAGATCCAAGCTCATTAAGGGTGTTTTTCGCTACAAGGGATTTAGCCTGGACTGGTAATCCCGAATTCACCCTATGAGTTTATAGTACGGGGGATTTAGCCTAGACTGGTAATCCCACCGTAAGATGTGAGGTTTGCGGGAGTGCATACCTGAAATGATCATTCTTATGAATTGACGGTGATTGGATAATCCATTGAGACTTCCTAAAAACTCAACGGGACTAACATGAGGTATATGTACAAATGACATGTTGAATGATGAGCTTATCTAAGATAAATTACATGGTGTTTTGTTATGTAACTAACTCATTGATTGAGTGCATGTGATAGGGAAACCATTTTCATATTCTTTGGTTTCATTATCTATTAAGGATGTATGCTAAATAATCGATAAGTTTACTTTCAAGTTATTCGAGCTTACTAAGCATGTAAATGCTTACCCCTCTCTTTTTCCCTGTTTTCAGAGCTCGATGACTCGTAAAGATTGGAAGACGGTTGGAGAGTCAATACTATGTAAACTAGTCTAGCTTTGGTATATAGACTCTTATGTTTTGTTCAATGGCATGTATAGAACTTTAAATATTTTTTTATATGTGTCATTTGATTTGCCAAAATGAAGGCATGTAAAGTTATACTTATCTTTTTGTATATGGCCATGGAACTTGGCTTATCTTGAAGTAGGCTATGACCTACAAACCTATGCATGTTTATGTTCATATGTGATGGCTTGGTTATAATTGGCAATGAGTTATAAAAATGAGCCAATATTGAATGTGTCAATGAGACATGGAATCCCCTTAAATACAAGATAGGAATTAACCTTGCATGTATAAAACCGATGATATGAGGTTGTCATGCAATAAGGTTTATCTTAGTCTTATACAAGTGTATAATTTGGCTTTATTATGTGTAAAAGTAACCTATAAGTGTAATTGGTTGGTAGAGAGTGACCAAAGGCTTGGAAAATATCCTAATAAGGTCCACACGGGTAGAGACACGGGCGTGTGACGGCTCACCCCCATGGGTGTGTGGTATGGCCGTGCATCCCTTGCACCTGAATTTTTAAGTCAGTGTTGTAAACGGGCTAGGCACACGGGCGTGTGTCTTGGCCTTGTGCCCCTAATTGTATGATGAGGTTGAAGTCAGTGTTACACACGGGCTGAGGGCACGGGCGTGTGTGACCACACGGCCCCACCACACGGGCGATTCACACTTCAAAGTAAGAGAAAATTTTCTAAGGTGCCCAAAGTTTATTGAATGTTTTCAGTTTTGTCTCGTACTGCACCTAGGTGTGTTTTTTGCCTCGAAGGCCTGTATAAGGGACGAGAGGTACAAGTTTGAAAAGTTTTAATTTTGGGCAAAATTCGGTGACCCGATTTAGTAAGTTTGTAAAGGTGAAATACCGGTAATTCCTTGAACCCTATCCCAGCGTCAGATACGGGTGAGGGGTGTTACACTGAGTCTAGGGTATTTTAGCCTAAATTTATCCATCTTTTACCTACCCCTAGCCTAGCCAAGTTACAACCAATTTTAAAGACCTATTGATACAAGTTTCTGTGCTACCTACATTAATGGAGAGAAATTGCTATGTTCAACATATGAAGGCATAAATTAAACTTAATGATTTCATCTTAATCTTAAATAAGGGAATAAAATCAAATTGGTAGGAATTTAACATGTCTTTATTGAGAAAGAATTTAGCCTGTTTTTGCTGTCATAATAATAATTGAGATTAATTTGAATGATATGTATACCTAAGTAGCATAAATCTCATAATTTTTACTCTTGAACATAAGTATACTAAATTCATAATTTTGGGAAGAATGTTTTCTGAAGGAAATTTTCAAAGGTATTTCCAAGAAATTATTTTTAAATTGTGCATTACTCCGGATGAGCAATGAATTAGGTTTGGGGGTGTGGAAACACAAAATAATATATACTTTTTCATGCCATTTTTTAACTCAAATTCATGCAGTTTCAGTGTAATTCTTGTCGAAAAATATAATATAATTATAAAATAAAGAAATTTTACTTAAATTATGAACATATTGAATTTTAATTAATTTTATAATAAATTTTCATAAATTTTGATTTAATTCCGACAGATTTGCACAAAGGGTGAAAATTGGCTCAACAGACACTGGTAGAAGTGAAAAACCGAGAAGCGACTTTTAAAGCACCGAGGCGAGTTAATTTCTTAGCCTAAGACAGCCCAATTGATGATTATTAATTCATAATATAATTAATTTTAATTTTAATCCAATTTATTTTTGGTTCAATAATTATTTTTAATTAAATTATGAAAAAAGGTCAAATTGTGCTAAACCAAAAGATTGATCCAACCGAGCACATGGGCTGTAATATCCTGATTTTCGGGTTTTTCGCGATTCTTGATATTTTAGTAAAGTTTCTAAAATTTGGTATGTGATTATGGAATTCATAATTTAAGTATGTAAATGGGCTTATGGAAGGCCCATGAGTTGGCCAAAACCCAGTAGAATTTTTTAAATTTTGGACTTAGGAGTTAGGGGCTCTGGCGAGGTGCCCTTATATAAAGTCGTGGGTAAAATGTATCACAAAAAGAGCTTTGGTAAAGTGGCAGGGTGACGCCACTAAGCTCCTAAAAATGTGGCGTGTGGAGCATAGAGGGGAAGACACGGGATCGATTCCTATGTTGGCAAAAAGGATGCTAATTTTTATGTTTTGAGCATGTAAGAGTTGTAGCTGAATGGAACTCTTTGGGGGAGAGTTTGAATCAGTTAAATGCATGGATTAAGGAGGGATAAGGGGAGAGATTTTAGGGAATTGATATGAAGATAGAGTTGGCTGAATAAAGGAGATTGGAGGGGAATTTTCTACAGAGAGGTTTAGTAAGGGATTTTCGGCACAGGTATTTTTGTGCCGCTTTCTCCCTAGAGGATTAGTCTTTTCTCTCTTTTTCTTTTGCAGCCGAATCTACCATCTCTTCTTCCATCTTTTCTTCCTTCTCCTTCATTCAAACCAGCCTACTATTTCCTTTATTCACCATTATTTCTTTCCTTAATCTCTACTTCACAAAATACCGCAAAAAGCCAAATCAAATGAGGATAGGGTGGTGCCGATTCTTGTGACCAGCAACCTTTTCTTTCCTTTTCAATTTTTGGCATTCAATTCTTTTACCTTTTAGGCGCATGATTTCTAGAGAAGAAAGACAAGTGGTAAGCGCTCAAACTCTAAATAATTCCTAGAGTAACTTTTGGCCAAAAGTCAAACCCCATAATTTAGGAGATGGCCGAATATGTGTATAGGCCTTATGGGGTCTTCTTTTAATATTTTTGTGGTTTATTTAGTGAAGGAGCAGCAAGGTGTAGTGTCGACTTGAAATAGCTTGGATCACCGGAGTGGCTAGGCCTAGTCATCAATCGCGGCAAGGTAAAATTCCTAAGGCCATTATGGATGGTGGCCGAATGTGTAAGTATTAATATTAGATGATTACTGGTTTAGTTCAATTATGGGAAGCTGATTATTAATGATGGATTATAGGAGAAATTGTGTAGGAGATCTCGTCAAGGAATATCGCCAAACAGGTGTGTAACGAACCCTTTTTCATAGCTTAAAGCGATAAATGCCGAAAAGCCGAAATGCCGAAATTCTGGCATTTCGAGAACTTATGAGCAAGCGAACGCTCACGAGTTAGTTAAAATCCATGAGATGATGATTGAGAACAATGGAAACGGTAAGAATGAGATTTCTGGCATTCTTGGTAAGTTGGGCCTCGAGGGGCTAGAATCGGGCCCAATGGGCTTTCGGGCCCATTTGGAAAAAAATTGGTAGAAATTGAAAACCTGTTAAATTGCACGTTAAGACTGGTAATACCAATATGGAAAACAGGCTAAATGGGCCTAGAGGACAAATCGGCTATGTGGGGCCCATTAGGGGTTTTTAGCCCAATAATTCGGTTTCGTTAAAAATGGGCCAGATTCGCGGTTAAAACAAACAAATAGTTAGTAACTGATAATGAAAATGGAAAATTCCTAAAATTTGGTAAGATTACGAAATTACCCTTATAATATGAAAATGACCTGTTTGCCCCCTAGGTAAAATGACCATTATACCCCTAGGGTTTAATTATGAATTTGTTACATAGGATTTTGATGTACATGATATGTATGATATGCACATGAGATGTATGATATGCACATGATATGTATGATATGCACATGATATATATATATGATTTGCACATGATGAATTCATAAACACATGGGGTTGGGTTCTTTTATATGGATGGAGGAAGTGCAAAAAGGGCTTATGCCCCAGTTAATAAAGGGCTTATGCCCCAGTTTTGATAATGGGCATATGCCCTGGGCCATCGGAAAAGGGCTTATGCCCTGATTATTAAAAAGAGGCAAGGCCTCCAGATTATATGATAAAGCAACTATCTTTGCCAATGGAGAGTTTTTGGTGGTGGGTTGAGTTATTCCCACATGGAGAGCTTGGTTGGTACGGGTGGAGAGTAGCGGATGGTGGGTCGAGTAGTCTCCCCAAATGGGTTTGCATTCATTCTTTCATTGACATTACATGTGATATTGAAATGGGCCTATGGGCCATACCGTTTACAGTGAAGGCTTCGGCCCAGTAATATGAAATATGAAAAGGCTACGGCCCAGTATATGTTGAGCTTGGACTTGGGCTAAGGCCCAACAGTCGATATTGTTTTGGGCTCAAAGGGGCTTGTTGTACACTGAGTTTCCAAACTCACCCCTTTCTTTTTCCTTAACCCTGCAGGAGAGCCATGATGAGGGGACTTGGAGCCGGAGGGGATTCAGAGTGGCCACGGTGATTGCCCTTGGGTTTTTTTTAATTAAGCATTTGGTTTCCTTTAAGATTTCTTTATTTATTTACTTATTATTTATTTTTGGGTTGTAATAAGGCCATTTTAACTTTCCTTTTATTTCATTTTCGGGATTATTTTTTTTATTAACTTTAAACTGATTGATAATTAATGGGCTAGGCTTAGGACGCGTTTTCAAAATGGAACTCGTTTTTAAGATAACACAATGACACGATTATCCAACTTTAAAGAATATTCACTTAAATAAACTTCAACTCGTTATAACTAAGTGTGGCAATGGCAGTGGGCATGTCTAGGATTGGATCCAATCGAAGAGCTTGGTACTTAAGCGACCTTCATGGCTCACCTCCTCTGCTTTGGATACCTACAGTGCCCACTTCCATTCACTTGTTAATTTATTAAAAGTCAATTTTTTTTAAACACTAAAATGAAACATGAATTTTCAAACTCTTATGTGGCATGTCAAATTCGGCCATAACGTCTGGGCCGGGTTTGGGGTGTTACATTTAGTGGTATCGAGCCCGCTGCAAACAACTCTACAGGATCGGGTCCAAAAATCTTTTCAAAACTTAGGCCCAAGAAGGGTATTTTTGGAAATGATATTGGGAAGTTCTTTTCAAAGATGTTTTACAAGGTATACATGTTAAAATGGTTCAAGTTTGCCTGGTTTATAAAACGGGGCTAAAATCAAAAGTTTCAAAACAAGGGTGTTACAAGGGTATTTCAAAATCAAAATTTAAAATTTCTATTCTCTATGACTAAAAATATGGTTTTTGAGTTTTAAATGAATTGGAGAAAGAAGCGGCATGACCGAATCCCCGGCACCAAGTCCGTAAGTATACTCTTTTTATGTTATGCGATAATGATATGATGCTATGAATAGAATTGAGACCCTACTATGATACTTTAGATAGGGTAGAGTCAGAAACGGTAGAAATAAGATCAGTAGCTAGGCTACGACGATACGAAAACAAACCCAAAATCATTATATTTCCATAAGATATTTTCTTAATAAACAAAGGAACATTATACTAATACCATAAAATTCGTAATTAGATATGAGTACAAGAGGAACTCGTGGACGAGGCGCGGACGTGGTCGCAGAAGGTGTGCAGTGCGAATCTTCATCCTCGTGGCATAGGCCACCGAGGAGGCATCCGTGCCTCAAGCAACGGAGACTGGGTCTTATGATCGGGCTGCGGGGGATGATGCTTTGTCCCAAGCCATGTTAAGGGTTTTAGAGAGAGTTGCTGGAGCTAGCACTGGGACAGTGAATAGGGGATCCATCTCTGAGCGTCTCCGGGCTAACGGAGCAGAGGTTTTCAGGGGCGTATCTGGAGTAGCCCCAAATGTGGCTGAATATTGGCTAGAGGCAACAGAGCGAATTATGGATGATTTAGATTGTTCTGTGGAGCAAAAGCTAAAAGGGGCTGTGTCGCTGCTACGAGACGAGGCATACCGGTGGTGGATTACTGTAAGGGAGAGTACTCCAGTTGAACGAGTAACCTGGGAATTGTTCAAAACTGCTTTTAAGGGGAGATATGTGGGAGCTAGCTATGTGGATGCTCGTCGGAAGGAATTCTTGAATTTGACTCAGGGTGATAAGACTGTAGCAGAGTATGAGGCAGAATTCTTGAGGCTGAGTCGATATGCTAGTGGGATAGTTGCGATCGAATATGAGCGCAGTGTTCGATTCAAGGATGGCCTTCGTGATGAGCTTCGTGCCGATAGCTCCACGAGAGGGAGCGCGATTTTGCTGCAATGGTAGAGAAGGCTAAAATAGCGGAGGAGGTAAAACGGATCGAGCGGCGAGAATCGTGAGAAGGATCGACCCAGATTTAAGAGGATTCGGACCCTCGGTGTCAGTAAATAGAAATGTCAAAAGAGCTAGAATGGCGAGAACCAGCCCGAGCAGCTCCAGTGAATACTTTTAGATCGCAAGCTTGCGGGGATGTGTGGCAGAGTGCATATGGGGAATGCCGGAAGCGAACCGAGCATGTTTTCGTTGTGGGTCAAAGGAACATAAGTTCAGAGAATGTCCTCGGAGAACAGCTCAGGAACTAGCGGCAGAACAAAGGGATGTCCAATCACAGCGAGGGGGACCACCACCACAGAGGGGTCGTGGGCAAGGCAGAGGTGGCAATGGTAATGGACGAGGACGTGGAGCACCGGGCAGGGGTGCTGGACATGCGAAAGCTCGACAGCCGGCGTTGGTTTATGCGGCACGACGTCGTGAGGAGGGTGACGCTCCTGATGTTATAACTGGTACGTTCTTCATTTATAACAAGCCTTACACTACTTTAATTGATGTGGGTTCCACTCACTCATATGTTGCTTGTGATGTATCTGGGGCATTGGGTATGCTTCCTGAGGAGACTATAAGTGGGGTATCAGTGATAAGTCCTTTGGGACACTCGGTCAAGGTAGATAAAACTCTTAAGGCCGTGCCCTCTAGAGATACAAGATAAGATTTTTGAAGGGGAATTGATGGAGCTGCCATTTGGGGATTTTGATCTTATTTTGGGTATGGACTGGCTAACTAAACATAGGGCAACGTTGGATTGTGCTACGAAGAGAATGGTGCTAAGAACTGTTAAGGATGAAGAGATAATGGTCATAGGAGAGCGAAGGAATTACTTGTCCAATGTAGTTTCAGCTTTAAGAGCCGAGAAGTTGATTCGGAAAGGTTGTAAGGCGTTTTTAGCAAGCAGAATCAAGTTGAACCGAGGGGACGACTATGGAGTCGATTAGGACCATCAAGGAATTTCAAGATGTATTTTCGAGGAACTTCCCGGATTACCCCGAACAGGAAGTTGAGTTTGGAATTGACTTGTTGCCCGAATGCCCTGTGTCCATTGCGCGCTTTATAGGATGGCACCAAAGGAGTTGGTAGAATTGAAAGCCCAAATTCAGGAATTGTTGGATAGAGGGTTTATACAACCAAGTGTTTCTCCGTGGGGCGCACCAGTGCTATTCGTAAAGAAGAAAGATGGGACCATGCGGATGTGCATCGACTATCGGCAGTTGAATAAACTGACGATAAAAAACAAGTATCCCTTGCCAAGAATCGACGATCTGTTTGACCAACTGAAAGGAGCCTCGGTATTTTCTAAGATTGATCTTCGGTCAGGATATCATCAGTTGAGAGTCAAAGAAGTGGATATTCATAAGACGGCATTCAGAACTCGATACGGTCATTACGAGTTTCTGGTGATGCCTTTTGGTTTGACTAATGCACCGGCAGCTTTTATGGATTTAATGAATCGGGTTTTCCAGCCATACTTAGATCGGTTTGTAGTCGTTTTTATTGATGATATATTGGTGTATTCGGAAACAGAAGAGAAGCATGATGAACATCTTCGTGTTGTGCTGCAAGTATTAAGGGAAAAGCAACTTTACGCAAAGTTTAGTAAGTGCGAGTTTTTTGGTGAGGAAGTAGCTTTTTAGGGCATGTTGTGTCTCGCGAGGAATCAAGGTAGACCCTCGGAAGATTGAGGCACTGGAATGGAAGCCACCAAGGTCGATGGAATCAAATCCAAGTTTTCTAGGGTTGGCAGGTTATTATCGAAGGTTTGTGGAAGGATTTTCTGTGTTGGCGGCACCGTTAACGAAACTTATAAGGAAGGGAGCACCGTTCGTTTGGACAAATAAGCAACAAGAGGCTTTTGAGAAGTTAAAGGAAGTTCTGACAGAAGCGCCAGTGTTGATTCAGCCAGAGTCTGGTAAGGATTTCGTTGTGTACAACGATGATCGTCACATGTCGGTTTGGGCTGCGTGTTGATGCAAGATGGTAAAGTGGTCGCTTATGCTTCACGACGACTTAAGCCTCATGAGGTAAACTATCCTACGCATGACTTGGAGTTGGCGCAGAGTGATTTTTGCACTAAAGATATGGAGGCATTACTTGTATGGGGAGAAATGCATCATTTATATACGGATCACAAGAGTCTTAAGTACTTGCCGACTCAAAAGGAACTAAACCTTAGATAGCGAAGGTGGATAGAGCTGTTAAAGGACTATGACTGCTCGATTGAGTACCATCCAGGTAAGGCAAATGTCGTGGCTGATGCATTAAGTCGAAGGACTGTGGCAGAATTGAAGGTAATGTTTGCTCGCTTAAGTTTGTATGACGATGGAAGCTTATTGGCGAATTACAAGTGAGACCAACTTGGGTGGAACAGTTAAGAAGCAACAGCTTGGAGGATGAGTCGTTGGTTCCTCGGTTTCAGCAAGTTGAGAAGAGGGAGAATCCAGACTTTGGATTAAATAGAAAGGGAGTTCTTTGTTTTCGAGGAAGAATTTGTATGCCAAAGGACTCGGACTTGAGATTGATGATTTTAAAAGAGGCACATAATGGACCTTGTGCTATGCATCCGTGGAGGGAGTAAGTTGTATCGAGACTTACGAGAGCTATATTGGTGGCCCGGGCTTAGCGAGAAGTGACCGAATTTGTGAGGAAATGTTTAACGTGTCAACAGTGAAGGTTTGAGCATCAATCGCCTTCGAGATTATTACAACCCGAGAAAGGTACCACTTTGGAAGTGGGAAAGGGTAACGATGGATTTTGTAAGTGGATTGCCGCTGACACCCTCCAAGAAGGACTCGGTTTGGGTAATTGTAGATAGGCTCACGAAGTCCGCCCATTTCATACCGTCCGAACTGATTACTCACTACGGAAGCCGCTAAGTTTGTATGTGGCGGAGATAGTACGGTTACATGGGGTGCCAGATCAATAATTTCGACAGAGACCCAAGGTTTACATCTCGATTTTGGCGTGTTGCATGAGACATTGGGAACGCGATTAGATTTTAGTACGGCTTTTCACCCTCGATCGGATGGGCGATCGAGAGGGTCATTCAGATTTTAGAAGACATGTTGAGAGGTCAGTGTTATCGAGTTTAGAGGCGCTTGGGAGGACTATTTGCCATTGGCGAGTTCGCGATATAACAACAGCTACCAAGCAAGTATCCGCATGGCTCCTTACGAGGCATTATATGGGCGAAGGTGTCGTTCGCCCACTTGCTGGGACGAGTTAGGAGAAAGGCAAGTCCTTGGGCCAGAGTTGGTAGCGATATCAAGACAAGATTAAGGTGATCAGAATCGGTTAAAGGAGGCGCGGATCGACAAAAGTCTTATGCCGATCCGAGCGTAAGGATATTGAATATGCGATTGGAGACATGGTCTTCTTGAACGTTTCGCCTTGGAAGAAGATATTGAGATTTGGTAAGAAGGGCAAGCCGAGTCCACGGTTTATTGGGCCTTATCGAATTGTTAAACGGATAGGGCGGTGGCTTATCACCTAGAGTTACCTCGAAATCGGATCGTATTCACGATGTTTTTCATGTGTCCATGCTTTGAGGCGATATCGTTCGACCCAACTCACATCGTGCGATTCTTGCGAAATCGGTGCGATCGATCTCGACTTTCGAAGAAGAACTCGTGCAAATACTTGATCGCAATGTCAAGGTGTTGAGAAGGAAGTCACCCCATTAGTAAAGGTACTTTGGAGGAACCATGGCAAGGAAGAAGCTACTTGGGAGATCAAGAGGCAATGCGTCGAAGAATACCCTCAACTGTTTGGATCGGAGTAAATTTCGAGGCCGAAATTTCTTTAAGGAGGGTAGAGTTGTAATATCCTCGATTTTCGGTTTTTCGCGATTCTTGATATTTTAGTAAAGTTTCTAAAATTTGGTATGTGATTATGGAATTCATAATTTAAGTATGTAAATGGGCTTATGGAAGGCCCATGAGTTGGCCAAAACCAGTAGAATTTTTTAAATTTTGGACTTAGGAGTTAGGGGCTCAGGCGAGGTGCCCTTATATAAAGTCGTGGGTAAAATGTATCACAAAAAGAGCTTTGGTAAAGTGGCAAGGGTGACGCCACTAAGCTCCTAAAAATGTGGCGTGTGGAGCATAGAGGGGGAAGACCTGGGATCGATTCCCTATGTTGGCAAAAAGGATGCTAATTTTTATGTTTTGAGCATGTAAGAGTTGTAGCTGAATGGAACTCTTTGGGGGAGAGTTTGAATCAGTTAAATGCATGGATTAAGGAGGGATAAGGGGAGAGATTTTAGGGAATTGATATGAAGATAGAGTTGGCTGAATAAAGGAGATTGGAGGGGGAATTTTCGGCAGAGAGGTTTAGTAAGGGATTTTCGGCACATAGGTATTTTTGTGCCGTTTTCTCCCTAGAGGATTAGTCTTTTCTCTCTTTTTCTTTTGCAGCCGAATCTACCATCTCTTCTTCCATCTTTTCTTCCTTCTCCTTCATTCAAACCAGCCTACTATTTCCTTTATTCACCATTATTTCTTTCCTTAATCTCTATTCACAAAATACCGCAAAAAGCCAAATCAAGAGGATAGGGTGGTGCCGATTCTTGTGACCAGCAACCTTTTCTTTCCTTTTCAATTTTTGGCGTTCAATTCTTTTACCTTTTAGGCGTGCATTCTAGAGAAGAAAGACGGTGGTAAGCGCTCAAACTCTAAATAATTCCTAGAGTAACTTTTGGCCAAAAGCAAACCCCATAATTTAGGAGATGGCCGAATATGTGTATAGGCCTTATGGGGTCTTCTTTTAATATTTTTGTGGTTTATTTAGTGAAGGAGCAGCAAGGAGTAGTGTCGACTTGAAATAGCTTGGATCATCGGAGTGGCTAGGCCTAGTCATCAATCGCGGCAAGGTAAAATTCCTAAGGCCATTATGGATGGTGGCGAATGTGTAAGTATTAATATTAGATGATTACTGGTTTAGTTCAATTATGGGAAGCTGATTATTAATGATGGATTATAGGAGAAATCGTGTAGGAGATCTCGTCAAGGAATATCGCCAAACAGGTGTGTAACGAACCCTTTTTCATAGCTTAAAGCGATAAATGCCGAAAAGCCGAAATGCCGAAATTCTGGCATTTCGAGAACTTATGAGCAAGCGAACGCTCACGAGTTAGTTAAAATCCATGAGATGATGATTGAGAACAATGGAAACGGTAAGAATGAGATTTCTGGCATTCTTGGTAAGTTGGGCCTCGAGGGGCTAGAATCGGGCCCAATGGGCTTTCGGGCCCATTTGGAAAAAAATTGGTAGAAATTGAAAACTCATTAAATTGCACGTTAAGACTGGTAATACCAATATAGAAAGCAGGCTAAATGGGCCTAGAGGACAAATCGGCTATGTGGGGCCCATTAGGGGTTTTTAGCCCAATAATTCGGTTTAAGTTAAAAATGGGCGATTCATGGTTAAAACAAACAAATAGTTAGTAATGATAATGAAAATGGAAAATTCCTAAAATTTGGTAAGATTACGAAATTACCCTTATAATATGAAAATGATCTGCTTTTGCCCTCAGGTAAAAATGACCATTATACCCCTAGGGTTTAATTATGAATTTGTTACATAGGATTTTGATGTACATGATATGTATGATATGCACATGAGATGTATGATATGCACATGATATGTATGATATGCACATGATATATATATATGATTTGCACATGATGAATTCATAAACACATGGGGTTGGGTTTTTATATGGATGGAGGAAGTGCAAAAAGGGCTTATGCCCTGATTAATAAAGGGCTTATGCCCCGCTTTGATAATGGGCTTATGCCCCGCCATCGGGGTGGGCTTATGCCCCATTATTAAAAAGAGGCAAGGCCTCCAGTTATATGATAAAGCGGCTATCTTTGCCGCCAAAGTGGAGAGTTTTGGTGGGTGGGTTGAGTTATTCCCCACATGGAGAGCTTGGTTGGTACGGGTGGAGAGTAGCGATGGTGGGTCGAGTAGTCTCCCAAATGGGTTTGCATTCATTCTTTCATTGACATTACATGTGATATTGAAATGGGCCTATGGGCCATACCGCTTCTGATGAAGGCTTCGCCCAATAATATGAAATATGAAAAGGCTACGCCCAAGATATGTTGAGCTTGGACTTGGGCTAAGGCCCAACAGTCGATATTGTTTTTTGGGCTCTGAAAGGGGCTTGTTGTACACTGAGTTTCCAAACTCACCCCTTTCTTTTTCCTTAACCCTGCAGGAGAGCCATGATGAGGGGACTTGGAGCCGGAGGGGATTCAGAGTGGCCACGGTGATTGCCCTTGGGTTTTTTTAATTAAGCATTTGGTTTCCTTTAAGATTTCTTTATTTATTTACTTATTATTTATTTTTGGGTTGTAATAAGGCCATTTTAACTTTCCTTTTATTTTATTTTCGGGATTATTTTTTTATTAACTTTAAACTGATTGATAATTAATGGGCTAGGCTTAGGACGCGTTTTCAAAATGGAACTCGTTTTTAAGATAACACAATGACACGATTATCCAACTTTAAAGAATATTCACTTAAATAAACTTCAACTCGTTATAACTAAGTGTGGCAATGGTAGTGGGCATGTCTAGGATTGGATCCAATCGAAGAGCTTGGTACTTAAGTAGCCTTCATGGCTCACCTCCTCTGTTTCGGATACCTACCTGGTGCCCAGCTTCCATTCACTTGTTAATTTATTAAAAGTCAATTTTTTTTAAACACTAAAATGAAACATGAATTTTCAAACTCTTATGTGGCATGTCAGATTCGGCCATAACGTCTGGGCCGGGTTTGGGGTGTTACATGGGCTACCCAAAACAGTTCAACATGCTGACCCAATCAGCTTAAATTAGCTGATTATTTGACTTGCAAATCAGCCCTTGAATTTTCCTTAAAATTGCATTCAAATCCCTCCACTTATCAAGCTTTTGTAGATTTGCCCCTAGCTAAATTTAGCAAATTTGAAACATTCAAACTTGCCACATGAGTGGCCAGCCAAGGGGAGTCTATGGCTGCTGGTTTTTTTCCTATTTTTAGCAGTGAATCTCAGCTATAAATACCCCCCTTTGCTACTCATTTCAACACACCTCTGACACCTTTCATTCTTCACTTTTCTTTCATTTTCTCTCTTCCTAACCTTCCTTTTCTTTCCATTTTCCCCTTCCATTCCCTTGTCAATTTCCCCTATTGGAAAAGAGCCATTCAACCACCTTAGGTAGTAGCATTCAAGTGCTTATAGAAGACTCAGTTCAACAAGAACAAGCAGAGAAGGAGGATTGGAGCAAACTAGTCAAGTTTCGAAGAAACATCGGATTTGATTCTAGTTTCCTATCCCTTAATTTTTATTGTTTTTGTTATGCACATGTCTATGAATTTTTTTTTGTTGTTATTCTAAATTTAACTAACATGACTAAAATTTAATTTGTGTTAGGTTGATTGAATTTTGTCCAATTAAGTTATTAAAATTATGTTTGTGTTGTTATAGGTCTTGGTAAATTGTTTGATTAAGTAAAACCATGATTATGTTATTCTTGCATTACAATTGTAAGGTGAATTAATTATTAATCGTGTTGAACTTGTAATTAATTGACACAATACTTAATCAGTGCATGTTTAATCTTCTAAGGTAGCTGAGGGTTAAATTAGCGACGGTATTAAACGGTACATTAGCCTTGCATAACTTGGAAGATTATTGTGATTAAACTATTTTAATGTAGGAATATATTGTTACCTCAATTAACTTTTACTTGCTTATTTAAATTGATTAATTGTTTCAATTGAAATAGTGATATGTTCAAGAGATTAGTTAATTTATTACGTCTGTATGTAAAGTCTACACTGACATTATATGTTGGAAAATGTTGGAGGTCTGGAGAAGGGTGCAACTGACTAGTTCGAGTTGCATTTATTTAGTGGACTTAGCTGTGGATGATTCAAAAAATTTGAAGGGACCATACATGAACTACTGTACATATAAAGTAAGACTATCACAAATTGGATGCAAAAACAATCTGCAACTATATCATAAAACTGGTGAAAGACATGCCTACAATTCCTATATCAGTCTTGATTACCAACATGAAAGCTCAGTTCTAATATAGGGTGTCGTATAGGAAAGCATGAGGGGCTAAATAGATGGTCATGGAGCAATTGTATAGAAACTGGGATGCGTCATACAACTTTAGGGATGATTAGTCATGATGTAGGAGCACGTGCTAGGTATTGTAGTTGACATACAGATGTGGCCTTTTTACGACCTGGAGGACGACCTATAATCGGGGGAAAAAATTTTCCAGCACTTGTTTTGGACGTTCGATCAATACATTAGGGTCTTTCTCCACTGCAAGTCACTGGTGCTGGTTGATGGTACCTTGCTATATAGTAAATATACGCAGATAGTCTTGATTGCGGTTGCACAAGATGGTAATCGAAATGTACTAACCATCGCCTTTTACATTGTAGAGTCTGAGATTATGGAAACATAGAAATTTTTCTTGATGAACTTGCTAAGGTATGTTGTTAGACAAGATAACATTTGCATTATATATGATAGATTGAAGAGACTAGTTGTGATTAGGCGTACTGGAGTTCTATGGAGATTTATCTACTACATCTGCCACATCACTGTTAACTTCCACCGGGGCTACAAGAATGTAGATTGGCGTAAAGAAGTCATGAACATGGGTAAATATCAATATAAATTTATCTTTAAAAATACTTTGAATACTTTTAGAAACTAAAATGAATGTTAACATGTCATATCAGAATACATACATAGGGTACGAGCTAGAACAACACCATTTGAGGCACAGATTGACGAGTCTTGAGGCTGATATGAATGGAGAAATGAATTGTCCTTTCCGTTAGTGGTTGGGTAGCATGGAGTTGTGGTAATGGATTGAAAGTTTCGATGAAGGGTCTTGATATGGTCATATGGTCATATGAACACCAACTTCATCTTGAAGTGTACACATCATTTTCCAGTTTTAACTTTTTTCTCAGCTACGTTCTATAGGCTAGCAACATTGATGTCAAGAATTGGCTTAAGACAAGTAACGTAGAAGGAGGCAGGACACATGTACGTCGAGGAGGTTAGGAAAGTAATGGATCTCAACGCCCGAAGAGCGAGTTCAATTAATGTATAACTATATTCCCTGCACATTGAAACTTTTTAGGTGACAAAGTACATCAGTTGTTGGATAAGAGTCCCGGTTAGGTCTTAAGGAGTTAATCTCCGAAATAGGTGATGTCGAGTGTGGGAGGTTTTAAACCCTTTAGTACTCGTGTGCGTACGTCATTGCAGTGTGTACATGGGCCAATGTCGATCCAATACATTATATTGATAAGGCGCAAACTTTGGAACGTGCATTGTGTATTTGGGGAACGAGTTCCCCGTACTGCAGGATGTCTTGACATTGGAAGTGCCTTTGACTAGGGGCTACGTAGGGTACCCAAAAGTCGGCTGGCTGTCACCAGGAATTGTGGTGACATGGAATTGAAGGAGATGGTTGAACCAAAACATTGTTGTCTGTGTAGAACAGTTGGCCACAGTCGAAACAAGTGTCCTCACCGAAACTACCATCCTGGACAATCATCACTGTCAGGGGGGAGTCTAAATTTATGTACCCATTGTTCCATTATGTTTAAACTTGTTTGTTATCTTCTTTGTGAGTTTTTATTATTTTAAATTAAAAATATATTTTGCATATATTATTATATAGAATTTACATTAGCGAAATTAATTATTTTTAGTTATTAGCTTCTTAAAATAAAAAATTAATTACCATTTGAACTAAGTTTTAAAGACAAATTAATTTTAACTTTTGAATCACTTGAAATAAAATATTATTGCATTTGAGTTTAAAACATTTTAAATTTAAATTTTGGATGAGCATATATTATAAATTTTAAATTTTAAATTTCAAATAATTTGTAAAAATATTTTGATGCTACCTAAGTTTCCACACTTTTAAATATTTTATTTTGACTGGTACCTTATTCTAACTTGTACACGACTTATTGCAGGAAATTTGAAAAAAATATATAGAATAACATTTGTATAAAGTATGAAATTTATACATTTTGAATTAGAATATATACCACAAGTAATCAAATTTACAAGTATAGAAAATGTTGGGAACCCGGAGTTGTCCAGAGGGTGTAATGTTGAGGTGCACTTTATCAGCGTCGGGGTTGGATATTCTCCTCACCCAAACCGACATCCTTTTCGTCCATGGATGAACCTAGAGGTGTATTGAACAAACTTGAAAAATTGCATGTCGGATCAAAGGTTTGCTTGGGAGGGTGAAGTAGTAGGAATACTGGAGGTGTCGAGTCAAACATATCAACCATCATTGATGATTGCGGTCGATGATAATTTGAACTGCAACCAGGTTTCTCCAACTAATATGTGTTACATTGGGACTTTGGATCAACGTTGTCAACCCACAACTTCGGATGATAAGATCTACCCACCGATTGTGAATGTGACCTTGAAGGTTGGTGCTCAGGCTCAGGCTTGGCCATAGTTTGAGTAGCAGGAGACAGATGACCTCAATGACGACATGGTTAAGTCAGTCACTTTGTTTAGCTGTAACACCCCTTACCCATGTTCGACGTCGGAACAGGGTACGAGGCATTACCGGACTTAATCACTAATCATCGTATAAAAACTGATTCATAATTTCACTCTAATTTAAAACTTTTTCAAACACATTCAAGCTGTCCCTTAAAAAGAGCTTACAAGGCCCATATCAAGCTTTAATTCAATCAAACACATAGGCAAGCATGCACATTCATAAATTGCATCATTTAATTAATAACATAATCAAGACTATCTACATTAAATGACTTTATACAATAGAGACCTTCAAATAACATATGTCAGTATTTTAGGCCAATTCCTAGCAACTTAGTAACAATTAAACGAGTCTCCATACATGCCAAAGACTTAAAAATACTTTAAAACCTTTATATATCGATCAATAGTTTGATAGTGTGATTTAACCTCCGGCGACCTCCAACTCGAGCTAACATCTGAGACACTTTAGGAAAAAGGAAAGGATGGGAGTAAGCATTATAGCTTAGTAAGTAAGTATGTAAATATTAATAAAAAATACATTATCATACTTTAAATGAAGTCACAATATGTTCCCGGAATATTACCATCACAAACACACACATACTTTCACTATTACAATCATAAACAAGTTCAAAATAAGCTGTCTAGCAGAGTACCAGCAGCTAAATTATTTATTTCTGGAGCTACAGAACTGCAAATTACAAACCGTTGATTTTTATTGAAACTAGATTCACTTGTATTCTTACCATAAAAATTTAAGAATTTTTGATCAAGCCAATTAGTACAGTTTATTCATTGAAGTTACCCCTGTTTCACTGATCAACTGTTCTGACCACTCTTCACTACGAATCAATTTTGTCCTTGTACATAATTCAAAGGATGTTATAGTTTATTTAATTTGAAACTAGACTCATTAAGGATTTCAAGCATATAAATTATATCCTATAATTATTTTTGTAAAATTTTTAATGATTTTTTCAAGTCAGAACAGGGGATCATGTAGTCATTCTGAACCAGTCTCTCAAAAACTTAAATATCTCATAATATAGAATTCCTTTACTTGCTCTGTTTCTGTCATATGAAAATAGACTCATTAAGCTTTAATTTGATATCTCATTCAGTCTTTGATTCAATCTCTAATATTTTTGGTAAATTTTTAGATTCACGTTACTGCAACTATACATAACAGTTTTATTGTCAATTTTGATCTTTCACACTTCAATTGTATTCATCACTTACCCATAACAATCTTTCCAATTTCCAATCACATATCGAGCATATTGCTCATAAGTTACACACGTATATACTTAAACTTATCATCACAAAGTCATACACAATTTCATTTAATCAATTTCCCAGTTGAACGCTTCAGAATAATAACAGATACGAGATGGTATCGCACACAGCCCACCTTTAAAATCAAGACTCTCTTGTACACATAGTGGCCTTCACTTAGCACCACTCATGTGACCTAGCTCGATTGTACACATAATTTTGGCTCTCTTGTACACATGGTGAACACTTAGTACCACCCATGTGACCTAGCCAGTTTATCTCGTAGCTCTCTTGTCTACATGGTGTCCTTCACCTGAAACCACGCACGCGACCTAGCTACATATATCCCGTAGCTCTCTTGTCTACATACCATCTGTATCATCCAATCTTTCTGAAGGTTCAACCAGGATTTCTTTCTCTTTCTAATACTTGATTCCATACTTCCAATAGTCAATTATGATTCAAAAATCAGCTACAATACATAAAATATGATGAAATATAAAAACATAATAAAGATAATGTATTATTTACATACAAACTTACATACTTTCACATTTCCATGTCGAAATAATATTGAACATTTAAATCATCATAATTATACTTACTTTCAACACCTCGGCAATCATAGTAAATATATCAATTTTATATTGAAACATGCATAAATTAATGCTTATTATACATATGAACTTACCTCGATACTAAAACGACCATTTTACCAACTTTCCCGATTTTAGATTTTTCTCCCATTCTAGGTTCAAATCTCGTTTTTCGGGATCTAAAACATCATATTTTACTTATTTAATTAATGTACTAATCAAAACAGTCCTTAACTCAAACTTTGGCAAAATTACAATTTTACCCCTAAACTTTTGCATATTTACACTTTTGCCCCTAGGCTCGGGAATTAAACTTCATCCCTTATTCTTATGTTTTATGACATTCTGATCATTTTTTTCTTCTATGGCACAATCAAATTCTCACTCTAACACATAGTTATGAATAATAGCAACTTTTACCGATTAAGCCGTTTTATTCATTTTTTGCTTAAAACTGCTTAGCAAAAGTTATTTAACATAATTTCAGCCTTCATATTCTACCATAAAACATCAAAATAAACACATTTCACCTATGGGTATTTTTCCAAATATGAACCCTAGCTTAAATTATTGCTAGAATAAGCTTAATCAAGTTACCGGGATTCCAAAAACGTAAAGAACTTGAAAAAGGGGCTAGAACAGACTTACTATTGAGCTAAGAAAGCTTGAAAACCCTAGCCATGGCTTCCCCCATGCTAATTTCGGCCTCCATGAAAAAGATGAGTCAATTTTGGCTTTATTTTTTCTTTTTAATTCTTTTAATTACCAAATGACTAAAATGCCCTTAATCTTTACAATTTTGTCCTATTCATGCCCATTTTTTTCCAAATGAAATATAATGGTCTAATTACCATTTAAGGACCTCCTCTTTAAACCCCCATTTCAATCAAGTACTTATGAATTAGAAAACATATTTTGCAACTTTTGCAATTTAGTCCTAAAAGTCCAATTAAGCACTTTATTAGTAAAATTACTTAACGATATTTTTACACAATATTTTAATCAATAAATAAACCTTAAAACTTAAACAGAATAAATTTTTTGACTTCAAATTTGTGGTTCTAAAACCATCGTTCCGTTTAGGCCCTAAATCAGGCTGTTACAGCAACTTCTACAAATAAGCCCTAATAGGCAAATTAAACATGAAATCTATAAAATTTCCTATCAATACTCTAACACATGCATCTCATCACTCAATAAATCATAAAAATTAATCGAAATAAAGTTTTCTATCTCAGATTTGTGGTTTCGAAACCACTATTCCATTTAGGCCCTATTTCGAGATGTTACATTAGCCCTCGTCGGTCCATGTGCCTCGAGACTACCATCAACTGCCTACTAGATAAGTAAGGCAACCTATTCTTCATGTACCAATGTTGGTATTGGATTGAGAGTGTGAACTTAAAAAACCAAGAACCCAACTGAGCGTTCCACAAAGCAACATATTCTTGGTGCTCTAATGCCCAATTCCCAACTATTTGATTCTTTTCCCCTCTTATTAATTTTGTAGACATTGGCGAAGTTATATGGAATGTCTAGAAAATGTTGTTTGCACCCGAACTATCGTAGACTTGATCCCCATTGTACAACTCAACAGTTGAAAAGTTAAACACGGGTGTGTTGATACACCACACAAGTGAATGGTTGTGAGCCTATGAATGAATGACAGCAATAACGTTTGACAGTGATTATGAAATTGATAGTTCTAGAAAGAACATATGTTTTCTCCCTACTTATTCGTCAATTTGTACCCATTTAGTTACCTTTAGCACATATTTTAACATTTTCAATTCAGTAAATTGCATTTTATAACTCAGTGGATCTCAGCCTATTTATTCTTAATTTTTTCATGTTTTGGTACTGATGTCGTTGCATGAGTGTTTTCATATTGTGCCCCAGAATTATCGCCGCACCTGATAGGTATCCAGATAACAACAAAGAAGTGTGAGTTGTCTACTATGGTACAACTAACTTGTACGTATAGAGGCGACATGAGTTTGATGAAAGGACACCTGTGCTATTTGGATAAATATCAATATATTTATGTGAAAAAATGGAGATTTTTGTATTATCTTCTTCAACTTACCTCGGGAAGCTTTCAGCTATGGCAGCTTAAGCTCTGGCGGGTGAACTGACGTGAAAAGGATGCAGACCAACTCTTGACGAGGAGCCCTGAGTGTGACACAAGGAGGAATAGACAGATCCAAGTCAAGTTTTCTAGGAATAATATTATCCACTTGTTTCTTTTATTTTTCTTTTCTAAATGCCGGTGATTGCTTTTTATTTCATGTTTGTATGGAAGTACACATGATTTCCAGGTTAAATGTTATTTTATTCGATCTTGCTTCTACGGTTTAATCTTTGGGTTTGAATATTTTTAGCATGGAAGTGTTATTGTGGTCACTAACATTGGAAGGTGCAGTGACAGTTCAAGCTAACAAGCATGACAACAAAAGTTGCTTGAGGATTAGAGGAATTTAATCCACTTGTTCTTAATAGTGTTCCATTGCCAGCATCAGAAGATAGGTTAATATGCATGTTTAAGTCTTAGATTAAATATTGAAGTTAAGCTTGGTAATATATTCATTGCAGTTTAATGCATCGACAATCACCTATCCTTTTTTACCTTGTGAGGACTTAGCATTCTGTTGAATATTCATGTTGGGAATCCCAATTTCTCACTATCATGTTTTATCTTATTTTTTTTCAAGTTATTGCTTCGAAAACTACTATTACAATTTATCTCATTTTATCTATTTATTGCACTGACATTGATAGAAAAAAGACAACCATCCTCGTGGGATCGATATCCGATAGACTCATATCTGTCTGCTATACTTGCATCAACAGTGTACGCTTGCATATTATTATTGTGACATTAAACAGTCGACCAGAAATCCACAGAATTGCACTATATTTAACATGGTTATATATACATGGGTGAAATAAAATAATCAAAGTAATTACATTAAATGAATATAATTTAAATTTGAAAAAATATACCTCCTCCTTGGCGTATGCCTCAATCATCTGTCGGTAGACAATGAGGTGTCAAACTTCTCGATACCCGGGCAAGTAAACCATCTAAAAATAAAGAAAACTTGTTAGCACACATTTTCAAAAAAAAAAAAATATTTACTGAAGGTTTTTTTTTACCTATTTACAAGTGGGAACACATGTGGTTGGTGACTCATTGATGCTAGAAATGGCATCCTATACAGTGCCCAAAACTGCAGTAGTATTAGGCAACCTCTTTTATCATGTGTATCATGCTTTGTCACCCGAAAAAGCTCACTATACAATGTTACTAATACCATTAACCCCCAACTATATGAACGGGGTTGAAGCAAATAAAATCGGGTAGTTTGAAGTCGGAAATGTCAAATGTTGCTATGGTCGTATCGAGTCTATTAGAGTAAATCATACTTGTTGGTCAAGTTTGTAAGCGAGTTCTATTAGAGATTTAGAGCATAATATTCCCTATTGATTTGTTAATCATGCCATTTGGTGACTTTAATGTGATTCTAGGAATGGATTGGTTAATTGAGCATGGTGTAATCTTAGATTGTCATGAAAAGAAGTTAATAGTTCAGAGCCTGGAAGGTGGGATAGTAGAAGCGAGTGGCATCAGATCGAGTAGCTCAACTCGAATCATTTCATTAATCTGAGATAATAAACTCCTAAAAAAAGGCTGTGAAGAATTTCTAGCCTATATTGTTAATTTGGATTCGAATGAAAGCTTGCCACGAATCAATGACTTATTTGATTAGTTGAAGGGTTCCTCAGGCTTTTCCAAGATTGACTTGAGATTGGGATATTACTAATTGAAGGTGAAAGATAGTGACGTACCAATAGCAATGTTTTGAACCTAGTACAATTACTATGGGTTTCTATTGATGTCATTCAGACTGACAAATGTACTTGCGACATTTATGGATCTCATGAACTGTATATTCCAGCCCTATCTGGATTAGTTTGTGATGGCATTCATTGATGGTATATTGATCTATTCAAGGTCAAAAGTTGAGCATGATAAGCATCTAAGAATCATATTGCAAGTGTTGTGAGAGAAATAACTTTACGAAAAGCTTAGTAAGTGCGAGTTTTGGTTATCTGAAGTAGTATTTTTGGGACATGTTATTTCAACCAAAGTATTTGAGTTGATCTTAAAAGGATTGAAGCTATTTTTCAATTGAAAGCCCTAAAAAATGTATCGAAGATTCAAAGTTTCCCTTTTCTTGCCTACTATTATAGGAGGTTGTGAACGAGTTTTCCAAAGTAACCCTACTTATGACGAAGATTTTGCAAAAGAGTGTGCCATTCATGTGGAACGATCAATATCAGGAAAGCTTTGAACAGTTGAAAGTAATGTTGACTCAAACACCAATCCTAACTTTGCCTGAATCAAGGAAAGAATTTGTGGTGTACATGTTCAATCTGGTGCTTTAAGTGTAGTATTTTCGTCAATGTACACTTGTAATTTTTTTGAACAGATTGGTTAATAAAATTATTCATGAATTATATTAATAATTTTTATAATTTTCTAATGTGGTTTTTGCAGGCAAAACAAAATGAAAACAAATGTTGCTCACTAGTTGTCTAATGTTTAAGTAATACTAAGCGGTATTACGTGGTTGGATTGTAATACAGAAAGATAACTTATATTAGTAGACAAATATAAACATGTCCTTAGTCTAATAAAAAATGAGTAAACCAATTTAAAGATTAATATGTCCTCTATCAAGTCCAATTGGGAGATGCTTTATCTTGGGCATCGAAGCGAATGACTTCTAGAAGATAAAGACATAGATGTGACTGACATTACATTGGACTGGACCTAAGAAGAATAGATCTTAAATTTGTTTATAGATTTATTCACTTGTGAAGTTCATAGTGTGGCATACCTAAATCCTGAGTGGGTGATAGACTATGTATGTGTGACATGTGTAATTTGATGTAAGTAAAACCCTTAGTTCGAATAGATAAGGAACCAAAAGCTGGTGCGTTGGGTGTACGACTTCTATAGTATGTAGCGTCATTCACAGTAGTGGAGTTCATAGCCCAAGACATGGGTAAATTATTTCCTTTCATTGGCATTACATGGATGATGAAAAGTAAATGTGGCCACGAGTCTCTCTCTTCATCAGAGCTTCAGGTTGTGCTATTTTTATATTGTAAACCGAGACTGAATCTCTCTCTTCATCTTGTTTGATTAATATTTGATAAGATGTGACATTTTTGTAATTATTCGCATGTTTAAGAGAATGTATGTGAATGAATGTATATATATTTTTATTTTTATGGATGATAACATAATTTTGCCAAAGTTTTGATTCCTAAAAAATTATTTGTAATTTAATTTATTTTTCAGGCATGTATATTTTAGCTCATGGACTGTCATCTCCACATAGGGTTTTATTTTATTATTTATTTATTTAGAATAAAATTTGTGAGCTGGAAACAAACAGAGGAATTTTGTAACCTAATTCTTTCTCGACAACACCTGAAAAACAAGAAGGTAAAACTCGACCTAGTGGAGTCACTAGTTATGGTTGGTGATCTTCCGTGATTTAGTGTAGCAGATTAAACTAGTTTCCCCATTTAAGAAGCTTGATTACAAGTAGTTTTGTTATATTTTAATTAAGTTTATTTAGTTTTATTTGCATTCAATAAAATATGCACATTGAATATTTTATTAACTTTAAGGGCTGAATGGGGCCTAAGGAAGAGCTAATATACTTCGTCAGTGTGCAGGAGATCATTAGAAGGCATTTTCGGTTAATATTGGATGCTATGTTGCAACATGGGAGATCCAATGTTGCAACATAGAGAGTAGAATAGAGAAAGTGAGAAACTGCCTTCAATGTTGCGACACAGGCTGAGGGTGTCGTAACATACCCCTGAAGACAGCTGTAGCGGAGTAGATTGGCTGCTATGTCACGACACAGGTCTTAGAGTGTCGTGACATCAACTTTGAAACGAGAATAAAACACAAATTAGGGGCGTTTTGGTCTGCACAATCAAACTTAAAGCTCAGGAACGTCAGCTAACCTAGGGTTAAGTACAACGACTACCTAAAAGCTATAAATAGGCTCGTTTGGCACACATTATGGACACATTCCATTAGCTTATTTGTTCTTTGTCTCTTTCAAGATTTTTGATTTATAAAGGATATCAATTGTTGTTTATTCATTCTTCTTATCAATATCAATTAGGTTTTTCTTAAACTCTCTATTTCAATCCATTCCCTATGATTAATTCTTCCATCTATTCCATGTTGTTTATGAAAGCCATGAGGAACTCCTTCTATGGGGGATTAGTGAGTGGAAGCATGATCTCTTAACTTTTTTATAGGGTTACTTAATAGATCAATTGTTTGGGAAAGGAAGAACGTGAAACAAACCTTAGGCCTGACAACCTCGAGAAGTCATCAAGGTGGGAATTAACCAAAAATTGGTATTGCCCATTCATGAACACTTTTACCGTAAGCCAGTCTGGACTGTGAGGTTAGAAGATAAGTAGTTCTTGCTGACTCGTTATGTTAGTGGAAGATCATAAGATCTTGTTAGGGTAGCGACTAGTTGATTGATGAGGAACCTGAAATGACAGTTGATTGGGATTGCTAAAGTGAGCTAATTATCTAGTCGTTCTTTATATCTCTTGAAATTCAACTCTTTTATGTTATTTTATTTTATTGAAGAAGCCCTAAAATTATCTCTTATTTTGCCTTTGTACTATAACTGACTTAAAGTATTAATTATATCTTTAATTGTTTAGGTTAATATTGGTTTAGTACTCGCCTCCCTTGGGTATGATCCTTGGAGTACTCAACTACTTCATAATAAAATCTATATTACAACTTGACCCGTATACTTGAGGATACCACCTCATAACTCTCTATTTTATTGCAATATTCACACTCTAGACATTACTATGTTTGGAGGCGATCAGTTGGCAATGGTTCAGCAGTGGCCGTGACACAAAAATGATGACGAAAATACGGTGACGTCAGAAACGTGAACCTATACAATAGCAAAAGACCATGGTGGCAACATTAAAGACCCAAAGTATGCTTTGTGGTGAATTTCATAATTTTATAATTTTATTAATTTTCTAGGATAGAAACATGGAAACTTTGGCAAGTCAAAGTCATTTAAATTTTATGCTTTTATATTTATGAGAAAAGCATGATGATATTTATATTACAACAAATGTATATTCATGCATATATGAGAGAAGCATGCCATATAGATCAGGGAAGAATGCCACATGTACTTGTCATGCATATATTGATCTTTCGTGATTTAAACCAGAAATTAAAAAATGTTGCATGTTCTTTAAAATATTGAGTCAGAGAAGGTCCCTAAACAAGACCTATGACCTTTATCAATGGTATCTTGTGATGACATGTGTAACGCCTCAAATTTTTTTAGGGATTTAATTGTTTATTATGTGCATATTGGCTTGATTGCTGTGATGGATAAGGGTCCTGAGTAGTGTGAGGAGATCCAGGTTCAAACCTAGGCTTAAGCAAATTTTTGATTTCTTTTGATTTAAACCTCTACGGCTAGTTGTTGGGTTTTTATTGTTTTTTGGGGAAATCAAGTCTCAAAAAGGTGGTTGGTCCAAGGGTTAGTGGCGTGTCACTACTAATAGAAAGGCTTAACTTCGAATCCTATTGCTCACAAAAGGGATAATTATTTTTGGTTGCTGTGCCGTTTGGAAGGTTGGGTGGTGGTGGGACTCTGGTGTTAGTAAGTGGTTGGAGTGTTTGAAGGAGAGTGGTGTGTGGCCGTTTGCTAGGGGGAGTTTGAAAGGAGTTTGAAGTGGTCAATTGAGGGATTGGTAGAGAGATGTGAGGAGAGATTTTAGGAGAGAAAAGGGGAAGTGGAGGTGTGAGGTATTAGCATGCCGAAAGTGGGAAGTTTATTGGGTGAAGTTCGGTCACTTTTGCTCTTAGTGCCGAAACTGGTTGTGGTGATTTTTTTTCGATTTTGCCAAGGAATTCTCTCTTGTTTCCTTGTACTTTTTGGTAGGGACCAAATATTGCTTGGTCATTTGGGTAGTTTTGGCTTTACTCTACAATTGTTGGTGCTCTCTTTTGTGACCATTTGGGTTTCTTAGGCAATTGACTTCTTTTTCCCTCTTTGGGTCTCCCTTTCTTTACCGATTCTTCCTACCACTTTGTTCCTCTCAACATTTTTCCAAGCTGAATATCTGTCTCTTCTTTCTCTCTATTTCTCAATCATTCTTTTCATCTTTCTTTCTTCTTTTGGTGTAGTAGCCATATAGTACTTGGTAAGTTCTGTTATGTTTCTTCACTCTCGATTTAACTCTTCTTGCCTTTCATTCACTGTGTGCTTGCGTTTTAGATCTACTCAAGGAGTGAAGGGGGTTTTGTCAAAAGATTGCTGAAGCAGCTAAACTTGTGCTTACCACTCGTCTAAAGGTAACTGAACCCTTAGATTCCATGAGACGAATTTTATGCATGGTTAGTGTTCAGGGGTTGGCCGAATATTTTATTTGCCTATATCTGATTTTGTGCTTCCTATAAGTCTATTTTTGACTTAAGCCATCTGTGAGAATAAAATCATCATTAATGGGCTTCTTTGGTAATACAGCTTCTTGTCAATGAGAGTATGGCCGATCTTTGTCAACGGATTCAGTGGACTAAAATGCACTCTTCAAGCAAGCCAAGTATCGACTATTGATTTTGGGTTAGAGTTGAAGAGAGGAAGTTTAACTATGTGGTCTAATGGAAAATATTGTATGAAAGTAGGGTTCGTGCTCGTGGCCTCTTGGCAATTTTCGCAAACAAGGTGTGCAATCACACTGCCTCAACCGTTATACGACAAAAGTTGAAAAACTATTATCATCAATGCCACGCGAGCGAACGCACGTTCGTGTGGTCATCTAAGAGTGCAAACGCGAGCATG
This sequence comes from Gossypium longicalyx, assembly GCA_025698465.1. Taxonomy (NCBI): domain Eukaryota; kingdom Viridiplantae; phylum Streptophyta; class Magnoliopsida; order Malvales; family Malvaceae; genus Gossypium; species Gossypium longicalyx. Next base: position 48,845,686 of record CM046995.1, read on the forward strand.
TGATTGTAGAGATTGGATTGGTTTGGGCTACATTGGGCCGAGATGGGCCGTGTGGGCCCTACGGGCTCGTATGCCCCGCACGGGCAAATCGCACAGATGTGTAGAGATTGTTGGGTCAACTGTGTAGTTTGCACGGCCAAGGCAATTATTTGGGCTTATCGGGCCACACGAGCGTGTGGGCCCACATGAGCCGTAATATGGACTTGGGCCTATTTTTGCTGTTTAACTGTTAAGGTTGCACGGGCCGCACGAGACGACTGTGGACCTACTGTTGGATCGGTAACTATGCCTAAACCCTAATTTATGAAATGACCATTACACCTTTATGAGGTAAATGACGAAAATACCCCTATGTGATGTATGACTGCTGGAGCATGCCATTCTTATCGTATGTACATTTATATTATGTTACATTGCATGGGGTGGGATATATATATATTATTGGAGGAAGTGTACTGAAAGGCTATAAGCCTATTACTGGCAGCTCTGCTGCAAATACTGTTAGTATCGAAACCGGTACTTTATTTTGGAGTGTGGGGATGGGTGGGTTGATTTATTCCCCACATGGAGTGTAGGGTTGGTCGGAGTGGAGTGTAGAAGATGGTTGGGTAGGATTTCTTTATGCATTGCGGATACTGTACTAAATTGGGCTCAGCCCACACTGTTATTACTATTGTAATGGACTAAGGCCCACACTGATATTGCTACTGATATGGGCTTAAGCCAAACTGTTCAACACTGTATGATTGATTGTTTATTAAATAAGGATTACACACTAAGTATCATAACTCACCTTCTCTGCTTAACTGTGCAGGAAATCCTTAGGCGGGTTGGTGCTGCGAGGGATTCGGAGATGGCTAGACCACTGTTTATAATTTCATTTTGACTTTACTAAAAGTAGGTTTATTTGGGTTTTTTCATGTAATAAGGCTATTTTAAGTTTTATTTTTATTTGGGGATTTTATTAAATTGATTTAGAATTTGATAGCCGTAGAACGCGGGTTTCCAAAAAGTAAAATGATTTTCAACTATCACGCTACATAACCTAATTTAAAAAGTTTTCACAATGACAATGTTTTAAAGTGTAATAACGACCTAGCAAATGGCATGTTTTACTAAACGAATCTGTAATTTGGAAAATGGATTAAACAAGTTAGCTTTTCAAAAGAATCACAAACAAGGTTTAACACAAACGAGCTTTTCTACTAAATCAGCTAATCTTTTCCAAAACTCACTCTAATGTGACATCGTAGATGCGACCCAAACGTCTAGGCTGGGTTTGGGGTGTTACAACATGAAACAAATCTGACCTAAGGTAGACATTGTCATGTGGATCTCTTTGAGGAGATTTCTTAAAAGTAAGCAAAATTTTCTTATGATTGTACAATAGTTTAATCAACCTCTGTGGTAGGTATTATCATGCGATACATCAAAAAATTATGTCTTAAAAATGGACAACTAGTCATAGCATGCTACTTGGTGAGATTGTCCCAAGATGACTTATTTGTTGTGCATGATGTGATAGGTGTTTAGTTGATGGTTATACACTCAAGATCATCTAGTTAAGCAACACCCCAAAGAGCTATGGTTAAGTTAGACTATGGTTAGGTTAGACTGATGGCCAAACATTACACGATTATTAGTACATGTGAATGCCTAAGGAATTAGGTTCATGTACTAATTGGATGGAAATCTATGTTCTTACTAGTTGATCATGATCACCCCAATGTGACTTGATTCAATGGGTGTAAGAATTATCATTGCAACGCCTTACAAATGTTTTCAAGGATTAATGTAAGACACATGCATCATCTTAATGCATAACATAATGTTGCAAAACATTTCCAAACACTTTCTTAATACAAAGATATTAATATATGAATTTTTTATTTTCAGTTTGAAAATGGCACCAACTGCCTTATTGAACATACTAACTGAAAAAAATTGAACGAAAATAACTATAAGGAATGGAAAAAGAACCTGATGATTGTCTTGAGCTATGAAAAACTTAAAATAGTTCTTGATAATAAGTGCCCATTGCCCACTCAAGCTGAGGCTAGAAAATGCTGAGAAGAGTCGGATGAGATAACTCGTAGCTATTGCTGGCAAGCATAACCAATACACTATATAAGCAACTGGAGAGTCGTAAGACTGTTAAAGTAATTCTAGATAAGCTAGAAGACATGTTCGAAGGTCACGTTGTATTGGCTCGACACTGTACTATAACTAGCTTGATGAATGCCCAACAAAAACCTGACACTTTGGTTAAAGACCATATGATTACTCTTATGGGATATATAATGCCCTACACCTGACCCGATTCACCAAGTAAATGTTTCGGGTATTACTTCATATAAAACTTAACAAAAATTTTCAAAATAGTCAACAAAAAATCATTATTGAAAACATTTCTCATTAATTTGATTAAGAACTCCGTATTTAAATAATAACGGGAAATATTTGCAAATAGCATATTGTATCAGTCTTGCTAAAATTTCATTACAACACATAAATCATAAAAGACAGACTCTAAGGGCGTAGCCCAACTAAATGCCAGTTCTTCCTACACCCACTATATGCATAGTATGCCCCTTATGGTACTTCTCTGGCACAATATTGACATCGTCTCCTCAAGTACTTCCACTGATACAACAATACATGAAACATAAACATAACACTAGTAAGTTCAAAGGAACTTAATGAGTTATGAACACAACTTACCTTTTTAACTTTTCATGAAATTCTTCATCTTGAATAATTAGACTTTCTTGTATCTATCTTTGATGAATACCTTCCTCTTTTCAGTTGTATACTTTCATACTTACACACCTCCCATCATTTATACCATATCCTCTTTCATTCAACTACTTAGCTAGTTCTAGGTCTCGACATTCGAACACCACACTTTTCATTTCCTTTCAAACAAGTTTCAACAGTTATTCTCGAACAATTAATCACAAGCACTATTCTTAGAGGATATCCCTTATAGATCATATTTTGGCAGATACACTTACTGATCTTGATAAATCAAATCATAATCCAAACCAAACCTTGATTTAGCTTAGCAAATAACCATACAGATGAGAGTTTGTCTAGATTGTTCAGAAGAACTATACACATCTCTGTAATTGTAACACCCCTTACCCGTATTTGATGCTAGAACAGGGTACGAGGCGTTATCGGACATAAACTCACACAACCATACAAAATCAAGACATGAATTTCTATCCAAATTTAAAACTTTTCATTCACATGCATATCGTCCGTTATATGGGCCCTCGAGGCCCAAAACATACATTGGTGTGGTTCGGGACTCAACCAAGAACTCTCGGAACTTATACAACACTTAAAAAATTTGCCTATTTTGGAGGGCACACACCCGTGCAGGTAGGACGTGTGGTCACACATGCCCGTGTGGCTTGGGACAAGCCCATGCCCTCAGCCCGTGTAACTTTCTATTTATGACGTCATCAACTAAATTGAGGTCACACGACCAAGTCACACGCTCATGTACTTAGGCTGTATCCTCTACACGGCTGAGACACACAGTCGTGTCTCTACCCGTGTGTTTACTATTGAGCATTTAGTTTTACTAAATTAGGGTGCAGGGGACACACGGCCGAATCACATGCCTATGGAGGCAGACCGTGTGTCACACACGGTTTAGACACACGCTCGTTTTCCTACCTGTGTGGACAACTATGAGTTTATTTTCCAAGCCAGTTGCCACCCTTATTTGCACATACACATACATGACTTCAAAGGCACTTAGCATGGCACAAGTGAGCACTTAAACATACACAAACAAGACATGTTTGTGATCATTTCATCTTTACTTATACATGCATAAGACTTCATACTTTGTCAAGCCCAATTTACCAATTCTCATTTAAGCCATGGTTATCATCATACTAAACAAATCCCAATTAGATCATCAAGACACATCTCATCTCATCACATACACACAGCCACCAACCACATCACAAATGCATGGGCACATGCATACTTAAATAAATAGGCTTACAACCCAATAATCAATATGAGCCACATCTCATTGCCTTATACAAAATGAATCAAATATCAATATAAGCCAATTTACATGGCTTCACATTACATCAAACCCTTATCCATTACAAGCCAATACCTTTGGCTAAATCGTAATGACACATTCACAATTGACTAAGTCCCTATACATGCTATAAACTTAAGAGGTTTGTATTCATTTTTACCTACGATGATAGCTTGATAGTGTGATGACATCACCGGCGGCCTCCAACCCGAGCTAGCTAAATTAACCTATAAGAGATGGGAAAGGAAGGGGAGTAAGCTTCAAAGCTTAGTAAGTTCATATGAAAATAATGAGCAACTCATGCTAGTCATATACTATGCTTGACATTATAAGCACAAGTTAATATAAAAATAGCTATAAATCTCAAGGTTGTAATATAACCTATTCGCATGTTTACTCTCTTTTGATTTATTAAAATAATTTAACATTACTCGAATTTCAGTCTAGCAGCCATAATTTCTACATTGCAACATGTTTCATAATTAGCAAATCATCTTAAACATCTTAGTAAAAGTACAAGTTACTTATGTATATTCATGTTTTCATGCATATAGCTCAACATATTTCAAATTGTAATAACTCTTTCTTTCCATACTTTCTTAACCATTTTAATAGGCAATTAGGCCAATATGTCCTTTCACTCATAACCGATAAATCACAATTCAAATGAACATTTACTATCTCACCAATCAATTGGGCCTCCAAGGCCTAACATATGGTCATCAACCATGTTTCCATACATTTATACATCATGAACATAAATCAACAATCGTAGGGATATCTCAAAGTCACTTTCATAGTGATCATTACTCACAATAATATGAAGCCAATACTTAAAATCTTTATGTACATACCTGTACTATCTCGTAACATAACCATTTACTTTCTCATCTTTGGCATACCCGTTGAACACTTAGAATACTAAATGGATACATAGAAAGTATTTGCACATAAGTGCCACATATGTAGCTAAAGCTACCTCATATCTCATATCACATAAATGCTCGCTCTCGAGCAAATCTCGGGCCTGCTCACACAAGTTGACGGTCAAGACGCAACTACGCAGTACTGCTCACATAAGCTGTCAGGTATCCGCAACACATGTCGGACTACCCAGTCACTGGTAGACGTACGAGACCAGCACCCGGATCACATAATCACACATACATCACAAATATTCTTAGTGACATGTCACTCATATCCTATTCTATTCCTAAGGTTCAAACGAGATTTTTCTCACTTATCCTAACTTCGTCAAATACAACCATAGAATCAGTCATTTATCTCATACATTATCAAATCATTTAGAAAATTCAAAATACAAACATAAGATAGCATTATTTACATACAAACTTACCTCGACACCAAAATGGAAAAGAGGGACCTAACTGTCAATTACTTGTTTTCCCTCGTTCTAGGCCCAAATCTCATAAAATGAAATTTATTCAATTTCTTTAACATACAAGCCTAGTTGAATCATTTTCATAACTCCATCAGTCCAAAATTTCTATTAAAACACACTTTTACTACATATTTTATAACTTTTACAATTTAGTCCTTTTAGACGTTTTCACCGAAAATCACTTAGTAAAAGTCGTTTCTCTAACCATAAACATGCATAATCTACCATCAAACACCAAAATACACAAATTTCTAACGTGGGTCAAAACCTAGACCTTCATCATATCTCAAATTAATGGTAGAAATAGCTAGATCGTGTTACAAGGATTTAAAAAAAACGTGAAAATCATTAAAAACGAGGCTAGAACGGACTTACAATCGAGCTTGTAAGCTTGAAAAACCCTAGCCATGGCTTCCTCTTGCAAATTTTGACCAAGGAGGAAGATGGACAAATTTTTTTGGCTTTTGTTTTTGTTTTTAATTCATTTTAATAACTAAATGACCAAAATGCCCTTAATGAAAAATTTTGGAAACATGTCTAACCATTTCCATTTTTGTCCACCAACTTAAACAATGGTATAATTACCATATAAGGACCTCCAATTTAAAATTTTATAACAATTGGTCACATCTAGCGTGTAGAACTCAACTTTTGCACTTTTTACGATTTAGTCCTTTTGACTAAATTGAGTGCCCAAACGTTAAAATTTTCAAACAAAATTTTCACAAAATCATTTTGTGAAATCGTAGACCATAAAAATATAATAAAAATAAATTTTATTACGTCATATTTGTGGTCTCAAAACCACTATTTTGACTAGACCCTAAATCAGGATGTTACAGTAACGAACACTAGATATCCAGTATGTCAAACATCATAGATTCTAACCGAGTTTAGAGCAATACATGATTCTAAACAAATATGCCAGATAGCTCATAATTTTACCATAGAAGTTCTAACTCAAATTGATGGACTCTTGTACCGAATACACTCATATACTAGGTTGGCAGATAACTACAACAGATACTTTCAGTGAAGATGGTAAATCATACTTCATTTAAGATTTACTCATATTTATCAAAAACTTCACATATTAAAGCTTCAGATATAACATATTTTTGTTACAGATTTACCATAGCATGCCACAAGGGTTAGATAGAAGACGCCATAAAGGCAATTTATGGAGGATGCCACAAATGCCACATCAGAATACCACAGAGGCTAATAGAATGCCACAAAGGCCATATCAAAATACCATGGAGGCTAATAGTATGCCACAAAGCCATACCAAAGTATCACAAAGGCTAACAGAATGCCACAAAGGCTATATAAAAGTATGCCATAAAGGTTAGCAAAATACGACCTAGGCACTCCATAACTTCCGTTATTTGCGATATGGATTTGCCTAAACTCACATCATGTAAGGTTTGTCCATCACCGCCTTGGGACACATAGAGAACCCCAGTCAATAATTATGACTCATTTGCTCTTTCCAGAATGTGTCATGGACATGGACTTCTTTTAGAAATTACATATCATAATTCATGTTTACTATCCCGAGGAACTTCTTCATATACCACAATGGTGACCAAACTCATAACTCAACCTCTCTACACTCATAGACACCCCCATTTCCCAAAACAATTTAGAATCATATATTACACATTCAAGTAGACTAACTCATCTTCTTAACCAAAGAATACTTCATGACATACTATACACACATCATCACAATCATATCTCACAATACATATTCCAAACGCATACACTTAGTTGCTCCAGAGAATCATATTCACCCATACACACAGTTCATTATGTTCTAGACTCATAGGGACCAATATGAAATATATATACTTATTTTCAGCAATCATTCATTTACACATTCATCGTTTCTGAAACATCAATCACAAAAGAATTATCTACAAAGTACTATAGGAATAAATATTAGGGACTCACTTGAAACTCATTAATAAACCATAATATATACATATTTTTATCCTATGCTTGGCATATTTATGGATGATTTATCATTAGTTTTATTGAATTTGATGCTCCTAATCCTTTAAGTTCATGTTTTATACGTAGGAGGGCATATAAAAGTGAAAAGAGAAAGAAATGAGCCAAAAACGGACAAAATAGGCTGATTAAGTGTTCCACATGGCCTAGGCACTTCCACACGGGTAATCCACATGCCCGTGTGAGACACACGGGTAGGCCACATGCCCGTATGTCATGGTCGTGTTGACATTAAACTACGACAGAATTGCACACGGCCTGAACACCTTCACACGGTCGTGGCACACGGTCGTGTCACTGTCAAGCCTAAGTCTAATTCTATTTGGAAAAGGCTAATTTTCTTTGTGCACTCCAAAGTCTATATAAACACCCTAGAAGAGGATCAAAGGAGACATGAAGAGTAGAAGGTAGAGAATACTCGAAGATAGCCATCAAAATTAGCTTAGAAGCAGGATCTACTTCAGGACTGAAGATCTCTATTCAATTTCTTTAGAAGTTCTTTGGGTTTCTTTATATTTTGTTGTTTTCCCAATTTTGAGATGTTTTCCCCCATCGTTATGAACTAAACTCCCTAAATACCTAAGGGAGATGAAACCTAAGATAGATTTTATTACTATTTGAATTATATGATAAATACTTGTTCTTATTCTTAATTATGTGTTCTTAATTCTTGATTTAATATTTTAGGATATTAATTCTAGCATAATGAAGTAGAGTTGAATGCAACCTAGACATAGGACGACGTAAATCTACTGAATTAGAGTCAAATCTAATAAGGGAATCCATAGATCGAGTTAATGCGAAAATAGGGGTTTTAATTAGAAAGAGATTTCAATTAATCAACCTAGAGTTAATTGTTTTTAGTCTCGAGAGAGATATTAACATAAATCAGGGATTTCTACCGATTAAGTCGAGTGAATAAATCGTCTAATTCAGAAGTAATAAGTGAAGTCTAGGTAGATTCTTCCTTGGGTATTGTCTTCCACATCGGTTTCCCAACAGTATTTTCCAACTTTTACCTCTATCGTGTTCTTAGATAGTTAATTTTAGTTTAAAAACATTCGTTTAATTCTTAGGTTAGATAATAAAAAGATAGTAATTACTAGTACTTTTAGTCCTTGCGGATACGATATTTCTAGTCTCACTACAATTATACTAATGTTCGATAGGTGCGCTTGCCTTAGTCGAATTTTTAGTTAGTTTAGTGACCATCAAGTTTTTGGTGCCGTTGTCTGGGACTAAGATATTAGGAAGGCTTGATTTTTATTAATTTAGCCTTTTTTTTATTTTATTGCATTTAATTTTGGTTTTAGTTTTATTTTTAATTACTAATTTTTCTTTTGTTCGCTTCTGGCAGGTTCATATAGTTTATGACTAGAAGAAACCAGTCAGGACCTCTACTTTTTGACAGCGAAATTGAGAGCATAGCTCGTAGAAATCGTAGAGAAATAAGGCGAAGCTTACAATATATAGAGGAAGAGCATGAGGATGATACCAATACTATTGAGGAGATGGCTAATAATCAGAATAATTCGCTACCTCCTGTGGTTTCTGCAAATCCAATAAATTAGAATCTTGCTCCTCGTACTATGTATGATCATGCTAAACCTACTTTAACAAGAATTGAATCGAGTATAGTTCGACCTGCTGTTGCTGCAAATAATTTTGAATTGAAACCTAATACGATTCAAATGATACAACAGTTTGTTCAGTTTGATGGTTTGCAGGACGAGAATCCAAACACTCATTTAGCAAACTTTCTAGAATTTTACGACACCATTAAGATCAATGGCATTTCTGATAATGCCATTCACCTTCGGTTGTTTCCCTTTTCATTACGAAATAAGGCTAAATAGTGGTTGAACTCGTTACCACGAGGGTCCACTACTACTTGGGAATAGATGACCGAAAAATTTTTTCTTAAATATTTTCCGCCGGCTAAAATGGCTAAATTAAGGAATGATATCTCTTCTTTAGTGCAGATGGATTTAGAAACACTTTATCATGCATGGGAGAGATACAAGGATTTATTGAGAAGGTGCCCTCACCATGGGTTACCTTTATGGTTACAGGTTCAGACCTTCTACAACGGTGTGAACCCCTCAACAAGGCAACTGATTGATGCAACCGCCGGTGGAACCTTGAACAACAAAGCACCTGAAGAGGCTTACGAATTTATTGAAGAGATGTCACTAAACAACTATCACAAGCAGGTCATGAGAACGAAGCCAAAAAAAGCAACTGGTGTTTTCAACCTCGACGCGGTCACTATGCTATCTAACCAGGTAGAACTATTGAATAGAAAGATTGATGGTTTGTATGATTCTACTCAGGTACATCCAGTGATGAGGTGTGATTCAAATGGATGAGGGATGTACAACACAGACTATCTATCCTTCAACCCTAGCACCGAGGGAGATCAAGTCCACTATATGGGTAATAATTCTAGACCTCAGAATAACCCTTATAGTAACACTTACAATGCAGGTTGGAGAAACCATCCCAATTTTTCATGGAGAGGTCAAGGGAATCAAAGGCCAAAACACCCTCCAGGTTTTCAACAACCACCTTACCAATAGGTGAAAAAGCCAAACCTTGAGAAGATGCTTATAAAATTTATCTTAGTGTCAGAAACTCGTTTTTAAAATACTGATACAACACTTAAAAATCAGCAAGCGTTGATTCAAGGGCTCGAAACTCAAATAAGTCAGCTTGCTAAGTTGATCTCTGAACAATCGTAAGGTGGCTTGCCCAATAATATAGAAACTAACCCAAGGGAGCAACTCCATGCCATCACTGTGAGCGACAAAGAAGGGTTAGCTGAACCTAAATCTGAAATGAGGCAGGAAGCTGTGGTAAGCAATGGTAAGGTTGAGAAGAGTCATGGTACACAAAATTTGGTAAGTAAAGAATATAGACCTCGTGTGCCATACCCCAATGCAACAAGGAAAGACCACACGGACAAACGATTCGGTAAATTCCTTAAATTATTAAAAAAATTACATATTAACTTACCGTTTATTAAGCTCTTTTGTAGATGCCAAATGTAGTTAAATTTTTAAAGGAGATTTTTTCAAACAAACGAAAGTTAGATGAGTCATCACATGTGGAGTTAAATGCAATCTGCTCAGCTATTCTACAAAACAAGCTACCCAACAAACTGAAAGATCCAGGGAGTTTTATGATTCCTTGTTTAGTTGGTGGTTTGAATGTTAACAATGCTTTAGCTGATTTAGAGGCAAGTATTAATGTTATGCCTTATAAAATGTTTAAACAACTAGGTCTTGGGAAACCCAAACAAACTAGGATGAGCATTCAATTGGCCGATAATACTATTAGATTTCCTAGGGGTATAATTGAAGATGTGCTTGTTAAAATCGACAAATTTATATTTCTAGTAGACTTTGTTGTTTTAAACATGGATGAGGATAGTGACATTCCTTTAATTTTAGGATAGCCCTTTTTAGCAACTGCTAGGACTATTATTGATGTCGGTACAGGTGAGTTAATACTTTGGGTAGGCGATGGCATGATTAAACTCCAAGCTCGTGATTTTGTAGAAAGACTAGTGATAGAGATGATTACACAAGTTCTTTTAATGTGAGTAACCTTGTTGTTCAAACCTCTTTGCAGGAAAAACTTTCGAGAAGTACAAATGAGCCACGTTCTAGTCCATGTAATGACAAGACTATCCATGAAGAGCGAAGGCTACAGATCGAGGAACTAGATGAATGGCGAGCAAAAGTTAAGGAGAAATCGATGATACATGATGAACCAAAGCAATGTCAAGATAAACTTAAGGGTCAATCGAATCTATTTAAGGTTGGAGATAAAGTACTGTTAGATAAAGTAGACCCTCGTATAGCCACTTTTGAGCCTAATAGAGCAATTCTTTTTACGGTATTAAACGTTTTCCCATACGGTACAGTTGAGGTAACTCATTCCAAATTTGGCACTTTCAAGATAAATAGTACTCGTCTAAAAACTTATTTTGATAAGATTGATAGCAGGAATGAGGAGTTCCAACTCCCCGACCCACCATGACCAGGCAAATGAGAGGTAAAGTCGAGCTTAGACTCTAAATAAGCACTTCTCGGGAGGCAACCCGAGCACTAACATCACTAACTAGTTTATTTTATCTAATTTTCATATTTTAATATAGGTACAGTGACCCACACGGCCAGGACACATGGGCGTGTCCTTGACCGTGTGGAAATAGGACTAAAAAATTCCCAAGTATTGACATACGTACAGCCATAAACTCAAGCCACACGACTGTGCGACATGGCCGTGTGAAGTACACGGCCAGGACATACAGGCGTGTCCTAGGACGTATGAAAACTAGAGCTAAATTTTTAAATTTTAAACAAGCCAGAGAGCTCCATGGATGAGGCCTACAGCCATGTGTTCGGACACACGGGCGTGTCCAAAGTCGTGTGCAAACTGAAATGATTTTTTTAAAAAAATTAAACAAATTAGAGAGCTCCACGGGTGAAGCACACGGCGGTGTGTTCAAACACACGGGTGTGTGGGAGACCCCACAGGCGTGGGAGAAGCAAACAATGTAGCACATGGCCGTGTGATACAGCCGTGTGATGAGTGGGCTAATATTCTCCTCAACGAACACGGGCTAGATTTCGAGCCACACGGGCGTGTGACAAGGATGTGTGGCCTAACACGAGACTCACACGATCGTGTCCCTATAAAACCTCCCAAACCCTAAATTCCCTTTCCATTTTATTTTTGTCTTTTTCTCCCTTATCTTCTTCAACTAGACGCCGTCGTCCCCTCCTTCTTCTCACCGTCCGTCGACTGACCATCACATCTCTCTCCCCTTTTCTATTTTTCTTTCCTCTTTTTATTTCTTTTCTTGCCTCCTTCCCCTACCCCTTCTTTCCCCCTCTTCCCCTTTTCTATTCCCTTTCTCCTCTCTTTTTCCCCTTTCTTCTTTCTCGCGACCACCGTTCACCCACAGCCTTCTCACCATCCGCCCCTTGTGCAAACCACCAAGCATTACCGCATGCCTCCCTATCGATACTGCCGTCCGTCCAAACTCTGGCCACTACCCATCCCTTTCGGTTTTCCCTTTCACCTCTAACATTTATCATTATTATAGTAGTTATTTTATATATTTTTTCTTCTGATTATTCTTTATTCTATTCCCTTTTTATTATATTTTCCTTTCATTGTTTATTATCATTACCATGATTACCAATTGTTTGATTTCTATTTGGACTGATATCTTTACATTGAATTTGTTCTTTTAGCCATGCATTTTTCATTTTTATGTTTCTTGTCTAATATTATTTTTTTCTGCCTATCTTCTTTTTATTCTTAGCAACTATTGTCAGCATATATAATTGTTAGTATAATTCAGTTTATCTTTTGGTTCTGCTTCATGTTTAGTTTAGTTTAAATTTAATTTAATTACTTATTCTTTTTAGAATCACAATATGCAGTGTGCATATATCAATTTCGAATATTAGGTTTTAGAAGTAACTTGTTAATTAGGATTATTTGCTTTTATTTGGTAATATATTCTTTATTGATATGCTCTTTTATTATTTCAGGAACATTATGACCAACACACGAGCAAGAAGACTATTGTCCCCGCTTTAAAAAAGTGAAAGGGCCTTGGCTCGACCTCTTCTTCAAGCGCATATACCGAGGCTCGCCACCCCTATCTCCAATTTTTGGTAGGCCCCTAGGAGGAACTATACTAGCTTCATTGAGTACGACCCCTCAGCGTGGGCCGCTGCATGGATTGGGTTGCATTGGAACAAGTCTGTTTGGCTGATGATGTGCGCGCAATTATTGCCACAGCTCCGTGGGATCGATTCTTCACCAATGTCGAGCCCACCTACTCAGAACTCACCCTAGAATTCAGCGCCACATTCTCGGTCCAGTAGGTCATGTCCGTCCATGACGAGCTAGGCACCATCACCTTTCGCCTTAGCGGGTTGGTGCGACACATGAGTGTCCCAGAGTTTAGTGCTGCTTTAGGACTTTATATAGAGGAGTTCATGAGCGCCGAGGACTTTCTCCATCTTCATTGACATATTCATTACTTGCCCTCATGATGTTGACTGAGCTCACGAGCGGCCTAACTAACTATGGCACTAGTCGCTTAAAGGAGATGCACCTCTCTCTGGCCCTACGGTATATTCACGCCCTACTAGCTCACACTTTGATAGGTCAGAGAGAATACATAGGAGTGGTTCATACTTATGATACCTATTTCCTATGGAGCATGACTACCAGACATGTGTTTGATTTAGCATATTTCATCGAACTCGCTTGCCGCAACCAAATTGAACGCCATAAGAAGGGCCCTATCTTTCTCGCCCCTTACGTAACTCGTCTCGCTCGACACTTCGGTCTCTTCGACATGCCAGAGATGTCATCCATACTCACACTAGTAGGCCAGATGCCTCTTCAAGGAATTTCTAGTATGATCCACATGAGGATGATCGAGCGACGTCATGGATTCGATCCCCCTCAGTACCCGTTAGCTCGTTCTGATGGTCAATATGATCTAGAGAACATTACTAATGATGTTCCTCCCCTTCATGAGGGCCCACCTCCACCACCATCATAGAGTCACCGCCATACTGCTGCCCTTTTGACAGATATATCCGAGCGACTCACTCGCTTTGAGTAGCGGTGTTTTGAGCGATTCGACAGCATCGATGCCACTCTTTGACAGATTTGCCACCACCTTCACATCTCTCCTTTGGCACCGTCGACCCACGAGGCATCCGATAATGAGGACCTTTGAGTCTATTTACTTTATTATTATTATTATTATTATTTTAATTTTCTTTTATTTATTTTTGAAGACTTAGGTTTTATATTTTGAACTATGTTTATCTTTATGGTTATTATCGAGTAATCCCTTAATTATCTTCCATAGTTGTGTTTATTTTCTTATTAGTAACTCAGAATCATGCCTTTCATTGGCCTTATCTACAATTCTAGCTTTCGATATTCCAATGATTTCATCCAAAAATTTAGGGCAGTTTCGCTTCTATCCCTCTCTTCTGATATTATGCTTATATTGTTATTATCTATCTTTGTACATTGAGGACAATGTACATCTTAAATATGGGAAGGTTATTTATATGATTATCAGAAAATCCCTGAATTTTTATCTCGTTCTCAAATAATTTTATCATATTATTATTAGAGTGAATTCTGATTGATTTATAATTTTTATTGATATGTTTTGAATTAAATCATAGGTAATTGTGCATTGATTGTTTAAACTTTAAGACATTAGAGAATCAAGCATGATAAGTTGACTTTTGAGAATTAAAATTGCTAGGTTGTTTCCCTGAATTGAGGTATTACCTTGAAGTTTTGAATTTACAGGATTAACATCAAATACCTATAATTTTTGTGAGATTTTGAGCCTTTTAGAGCATATATCCTTCTTGCTCACTTATATTATTGGTTATGAGTGTGTCAACATTAATTTGTTATTCTAGAACTTGCTTCAATTATGCATGTCAAGTCCACACCTTTGATTTGATATATTGAGATGATAAAGGCACTTAGGTTTTAACCCACTTACCCCATAAAAGGCCTACCCACATAATTGATCCTTAGTGAATCCCTTTGAGCCTTAACCATTGTTTCTTGATTTTTCCCTTAATGTTAACCCACAACTTAATCCTTTTTGATTCGTTAAGAATTTCTCCCTTTTTATTGACTACTTTTTTTATTGAGATTTGATTTGATTAGTTACCTAACTATCTTCGTTCATTTTAGTTGTTGAATTATTTATTATTATGTACTTTCCATTATGGTACTTGTTCTTATTCTTAAAAAAAACTGTATACTCATATTCATATAATTACATATTGTTTTAAAGAGCTTGGATAAGTTAAAGTTATTATATTGAGAAAAAAAGCTCACTTCATTAGTTTATGATAGTTTTAATTCTGGCACTTGTTTGTAATTCAGTAATTAGCTTTATTTTTCTAAGTTTGGTAATTTATTAAATTAATCTCGATTCTAACCCTCTTTTTCAGCCTTTATCCACACCTTTAACCCAAGCCCCATTACAACCCTATTAAAGACCCTTTTATTTGTGTATCATCTCATTTATAGTGGTGGAGATTTGATTTTCATGCAAGCCTATGGTAATAAATTTTCATGTTTGACTATTGAGTGCTTAATTATTGAACCTTAAACACTTTGAGTGATTTGAGTGAATCTTTAGTGAGGATGTCAACACTTGTCGATTTGGAATTAAAAGTAATTACTTAGATAAAGGGGGATACCTATGATTTTATGATTAAAATGCTCAACTTGGATTGTTTGAAACTTTAATGTTCTTTTAGTTGAATTCTTAACGTATGATTATGAAAGATTTTTATAAGAATTATAAGTTGAGAAGAAGGAAATTTAATTGTGAGTTGAGGATTTTGCTTGAGGACAAACAAATGCTTAAGTGTGGGGGTATTTGATAAACCATAATATATACATATTTTTATACCATGCTTAGCATATTTATGGATGATTTATCATTAGTTTTATTGATTTTGATGCTCCTAATCCTTTAAATTCATGTTTTATAAGCAGGAGAGCATAGAAAAGTCAAAAGAGCAAGAAATGAGCCAAAAACGGATAAAATAGGTTGATTTCAGTGTTCCACACGGCCTAGGCAATTCTACATGGGTAATCCACACACCCGTGTGAGACACATGGGTAGGCCACACGCCCGTATGTCATGGCTGTGTCGACATTAAACCACGACAGAATTGCACATGGCCTGAGCACCTTCACACGGGCGTGGCACATGGCCGTGTCCCTGTCAAGCCCAAGTCTAATTCTATTCGAAAAAGGCTAATTTTGGGCTATTTTGGGCGCTCCAAAGTCTATATAAACACCCTAGAAGAGGATCAAAGGAGACATAGAGAGTAGAAGGCAGAGAATACTCAAAGACAGCCATCAGAATCAGCTCGAAAGCAGGATGTACTTCAAGACTGAAGATCTCCATTGAATTTCTTTAGAAGTTCTTTGGGTTTCTTTATGTTTTGTTGTTTTCCCAATTTTGAGATGTTTTCCCCCATCGTTATGGACTAAACTCCCTAAATACCTAAGGGAGATGAAACCTAAGACAGATCTTATTACTATTTGAATTCTATGATAAATACTTGTTCTTATTCTTAATTATGTGTTCTTAATTCTTGGTTTAATATTTCACGATATTAATTCAAGTCTGATGTGCTTATTCAGTGGAGCAAAAGTCCCTCTTTAAGAGTAGATCTAGCATAATTAAGCAGAGTTGAATGCAACCCTAGACATAGGACGACGTAAATCTATCGGATTGGAGTCAAATCTAATAAGGGAATCCATAGATCGAGTTAATACGACAATAGGGGTTTTAATTAGAAAGAGATTTCAATTAATCAACTTAGAGTCAGTTGTTTTTAGTCTTGAGAGAGATATTAACATAAATCAGGGATTTTTACAGATTAAGTCGAGTGAATAAATCGTCTAATTTAGAAGTAATAAGTGAAGTCTAGGTGGATTCTTCCTTGGGTATTGTCTTCTCCATCGGTTTCCCAATAGTATTTTCTAACTTTTACCTCTGTCGTGTTCTTAGATAGTTAATCTTATTTTAAAAACATCCCTTTAATTCTTAGGTTAGATAATAAAAAGATAGTAATTACTAGTACTTTTACTCCTTACAGATACGATATTTTTGGTTTCACCACAATTATACTACTGTTCAATAGGTGCGCTTGCCTTAGTCGGATTTTTAGTTAGTTTAGTGACCATCACTCTTCTACTTCATCTACCAGCTTCAAACTCAGACATCCAATTTGAATTGGTAGCAACAACTGCTTAAAGAACATGAATTCATCATTAAACTCATTTACAAACATATTGCTAACATTTCAATTATAGAAAATCCCCATGTAGGGCTTCTCATTCGTAACTTACTACCCATATACTTCATAGCATCCTTATTCTTAACATGCAAAGTTACTAAACTTACCAAGAGATGGAACACCTCAATATTATTCAAGAATCCTTAGGTTCTAGATCACATAAGAAGAGCCATCAAAAATAACATTTAATACTTATGAAAAAAAGAATTAAAGAATTACTCTAAAGAAAGAAGAAAACCTTCTTACGAACCTTCCTCACCATATATAGAATCTACTCTCATTTAGTAGAATTTAACAAGTGTCCAAAAATTTCAGAATATGCCCTTAATAATGGCCTAAAAAATCTGAAGGAAACATAAATGAAAGGCTTTTCCAAATGCAATTTGTCCAATCCGTTTAGTTGGTTTATAACCAGATTTAGTTTTTGAGACTTCCCCTCTACAGTATTAGGACAAACTAGGTGTAATATACATTTGGCGGTGACATACACAAAGCTTACTTTTCCTATATGTCGTCTATTTTCTTTACTGAAGAACACGTCGAAGACTAAATCATGATATATTTCCCTGGGCGGATACTTAATTCAGCCAAAACATTAGTTTTCTAGAAGCTACAATTTGGTGAACTAACTTCTAGAGTGTGCTAGAACAAACATCTTCTCGTCTACGCACCTAAAATTTGAGTTATCCAATTTTGGGGTACGATAGAATACTTTGCCGAGGCCACAGACAATGAGGCTAATTTGGACCATAACACTCAAATTGAGATTGTATTGAAAAGCTTGTCCAAGGATTTTTCTGGCTTTTAGGTCGCATATAGCCTTAGCAACAAAAATCTAATGCTTACACAACTTATGAAGGAGTTTCAATCCTATGAGTTGATGTTGAATGGTGGTTACTGGGTTCGAAGAGTAGAAGCAAACATAGTTGTCACTTCTTCCTCCAAAGGGAAGGGAAAACATGCTAAGAAAGGAATGACTAAGGTCTCTAGCCACCACAGGTAGAAAGGAAGAGAATCAAGAAGCCTAAAGACTTATCTAAGTCTAAATTCTTCTACTACAGGAAGAAAATGCACTTTAAGGCAAATTGTAGAGAGTGAAAGGAATACCTAGCCACCAAAGGCAAATGTATGGAACTCTTTAAGATATAAGTTTGCTTAGTGGAGGATTCATTAGACCATTGGGTCATTGATTTGGGAGCCACCAATCATGTTTGTGTTTCTCTACAGGGGTTCGAGGAGACAAAAATCTTAGAAATAAGAGCTTATCGTTACGGACTAGGAATGCGACAAGTGTGGCAACTGAAGCAGTGGGAGATGTACATCTTTTATTAATAATTTTAGGAAGATTAACATTTTCCATGTACCAAGTTTCAAAAGAAAATTAAATTATGTTGCATGTTTATATAAAGACAACTTGACTGTGACTTTTAATAATAGAATTGCAATATTTAGAAATCATAATCTTATCTATAAAGGGTGGATGTAAAAAATCTCTATTTTATCAAACCAAAGATGTACACACTACTTGAGACTGAAATATCAAATAAAAGACTTAAAACTTCTCACTCTAATGAGTTGTACCTTTGGCATTTTAGACTTGATCATATTAACTGAGAAATAATCACTAGACTTGTGAAAGATGACACTTTAAGTTCGCTTAAAGAAGTTCATATTTCACAATGTAAATCATGCTTGGAAGGTAAGGTTATTAAGCGATCTTTTAATGCAAAAGGAACGAAGGCTGGAAAGCCTCTAGAACTTGTGCACACTAACATATCTGGCTGCATGAGTGTTAGTGCAAGAGGTGGTTACGAGTATTATGTAACCTTTATTGATGACTATTACAGATATGGTTATGTATACCTAATACACCGCAAAAGTGAAACATTTGATAAATTCAAAGAGTTTTTTTTTCTACGAAAGTGGAGAAACAAATAGGTTTACCCATAAATGCACTTTGGTCATATTGAGATGGGGAATATTTATCTGATGAGTTTTTAGGTTACCTCATAGAAAACGAGATTCTATCCTAGCTAACCGTGTCAGGCACTCCACAATAGAATGACATGTCAGAGAGAACGAATCGAATGTTGTTAGACATGGTACGTGCAATATTAATTTATTGGAAGCTGACAGTCTCTTTTTGGGGATATACAATACAAACGACTTGCTATATTCTGAATGATGTGCCAACTAAGTCAGCATTGAAAACTCCATACAAATTGTGGCATGATAGGAAGCCAAGTCTAAAACATTTAATGATTTGGGGATCCCCAACACACGTATTGGACAAATATGAGAGGAAGTTTGACTCACGAACGAAATTGTGCATGTTTGTAAGATATCCTAATGAAACAAATGGTGGTTTTTTTTTATAAACTGAAAGAGCAAATTGTTATTGTGTCAACTTAGGCTACTTTCTTTGATGAAAGTTACATGAATGACTTCAAACCTTGAAATAAAAAGGTACTTAAGGAACTTTCAGAAAATATACAAAAACTGTAACACCTCTAACCCGTATCCGTCGCCGGACTAGGGTTAAAGGCATTACCAGAAAAATCAGAACATTACAAAATCATAAATCATACATCATCATATCATAGAAATTCATACACAAATAGTCCCTTTATAAGGTTTATGAAACCTTAAACATGCTTTAGAAAAGGGTCGGGACTAAGCCGAGCTCATACAAAATTTTTCGTAAATTAAACACTTTTCAAAGTTATAAAGGTCATACGCCTGTATGAACAGGCCGTGTGCCTCACACGGCATTAGACACGCCCGTGTGTCTAGACCGTGTCAAATCAGGGCATACATACTGACTTAATCACACGGCCACAAGACATGTCCATGTGTTTTGGCCGTGGTCGAAACTGACTTGGGTCACACAGCTAGCCACACGCCCGTGTGCTTGGGCCGTGCTCAAGACTGACTTAAAATCATAGGGTACCCCAAGGGACACACGGCTGTGCAACATGATCGTGTGTCGCACACGGATGAGACACACTCCCGTGTCTCCGCCCTTGTGGACAAAAATAGGCCATTTGGAAAGCCAATTTGCCACCCAATTTGGGTCAAACCTACAAACATCAAACCAAGCACATTTGCACTATAATTTCAACCAATTTCAATACCAAAACTTACACCAATCATGCCATAACATTATCAACCAATTTCATGCTTAATAGTCATACCAAATTATGCCAAAACATAAGACAAAATTATATTTAAACATTTATTTCATAACCTTATTTTATTTTCATTCAATCACATGCTATAAATTTACCAATTTCACAAATTTGCATATATCGAAACTTACAAAAATTGACCATTTCTTTTGGTCATTCATAAACACATCACATAAGCATAATTTGCATCACATAACATATACCAAAATCAAACCATAAGTTCAACCATAATTAAGCCATATCACATGGCTAAACATACACATCACAAAACATATTCAACTACCTCTAGCCTATACATGCCATACTTCAATATTTACACTTTCAAAATGTACCAAATAAAGTTTGATAGTGTGGGGATGATCCTCGATGATCCCGAGCTCTCAGTAGCTTCGATATCTATAAAACAATGCAAACACACACAAAGTAAGCTTTCAAAAGCTTAGTAAGCCATATACAAATAAACTTAACAAATAACATCAATTCATTCATAAAATTTAAGGCGAAATGCATTCACTCAGCCATATACCTCTTATAGTTCATTTGAACATAATTCACATATTCATATCATAACTCATTCTCATAGTAACTCATATTTATATCATATATTCATCAAGGTACATATTCTTACCTTTCATTCTCAAGCATGATATACAAATCAAATGTACCTGAGTCGGATACAAATTCACATAGTCATATATTTTCTCAGAATGCCTGTTGAACCGTTCGGAATCATAAGGATAAGCGGATAGCTCGGAAAGCTCGTACAATGCCAACGTCCCAGATGTGGTCTTACATGTAATCAAATATCTATGCCTATGTCCCATACAGGGTCTTACACGAAATTAGATACGATGCCAACGTCCCAGACGTTGTCTTACATGTAAATCATAAGTCTATGCCAACATCCCAGACGTGGTCTTACACGATAACACATATCGGATCCTATGTCATGAGATATGTATCCTAATTATTCCTAAGGTTCATACGGGGCTTTTCGGACGTCAAAACTTTGTCGAAACTTTCTCGGATATCTCATTCTCAAAACATATAATCATTCAACATTGTTTAAAAGCATATAATCAATAATAGTTCAATTCAAAATTCATTTATTTGTATATAGACTTACCTCGTACGAATTCGAATGAACAGAATCGACTACTCAACGACTTTTGACTTTCCCCGATCTAATTTCGTTTTCTTTTGTTCTTGATCTATATAAATTAAAATTTAACTCTTTTATTCACCAAATCATTCAAATCAATCCACAAACACACATATAGGTAATTTTACAAATTAGCCCTCATATTTTCATAGTTTGACAATTTAGTCCTTAATTCACAGAATCACAAAATACACAAAATTTCTTTGTACACATGCCTAGCCAAATTCTCATAGTGTTCATACAAGTCCATATATTTCATTTATTTCACATTTTATTCCCTCAATTTACAAATTTCACAATTTATTCCAAATTACTCAAATTCATCAAAAATTCAAATACAAAATATGTTAACCCAAAACATATCTTTCATTTACCAAAAACTAATTTCACAAAGCTTATAATTTCATCAATGGCTCAACTCAAAATCATCAACAAATCAGAAATTGAGACATGGGCTTGATAGTATACAAAGCAACGATTACAAAAACGTAAAAATTATCGAAAACAGAACAAAAATCATACCTTAATAAAAAATCACAAGTGTCGAACCCTAGCTATTCTTTTTCCTTTTCTTTTCTTTTGATTTTAGGAAACAATGAACATGAAATGAACTAATTTTCATGTTTGGTTTAATTTTAATAACATTAATAAACATTTTACCATTTTACCCTTCATTAATAACATATAAAATTTCATTAACCATAGGCATTTATGTCCATCCATTATTCAAATGGTCTATTCACAACATAAGGACCTCTCTTTTACAAAGACATAACAAATAGACACACTTAACATATGGCAAGCAACTTTTACAATTTACGCGATTAGGTCCTTTTATCAAATTAAACATACAAACGATTAAATTTTCACACGAAATTTTTAGACATACTAATTCACATATTATAAGCATAAAAAATAATATTAAAATATTATTCTAACTTAGATTTGTGGTCTCGAAACAACTATTATAAAAACCTAATAAAACAGTTCCAGAACCAACACTTAATAGTAAACCTGCAAACGATCAGAATCATAAGGTGCTTTATGGAAGTGGGAGGGTCTTTCATAGGTCTAAGTTCTTCCAATCTAATGGAAGTGTTTTTAACACTAAGTTTGCCAAACAGTAAGATGATGACTCATTCACATAAGACGAAGCAATACAGAGTGTTGATTCCAAGCTTTGGGAATGACTATAAAAATTGAGATGGACTCTATGTATTCCAACTCAGTGTGAGAACTTGTAGACTTACTAGAAGGGGATAAAACCCATGGGGTGTAAGTGGATCTAAAAGAGGAAAAGAAGTGCGGATAAAAAAAGTGGAAACTTATAAGGCCAGACTTGTAGCAAAAGGTTATACTCAGAAAGAAGGCATCGATTACAAAGAAACCTTCTCTTTGGTTGGCATGCTCAAGTCAATCCACATATTACTATCCATTATGATGACTCTCGATTTTGAGATATGGAAAATGGATGTCAAGATAGCATTTTTGAATAGCTATCTTGAAGAAAGTATCTATGTGATGCAACCCACCAGATATATAGCTAAAGAAAACATGCATAAAGTTTGGAAACTACTTAGATCAATATATAGACTTACGTAAGCATCTCACTCATGGAATCAAAGAGTTGATCAAGCAATAAAAACATTTGGTTTTAAGTAAAACATTGATGAACCTTGCATTTATAAACGTTTAGGGGATGGATAGGTGGTATTTCTCATTCTATATGTCAATGACATTCTACTCATTAGGAATGATGAAGGGATATTGTCATCAGTTAAATTGTGGCTAACTAAACAGTTTAGCATGAAAGACTTGGGAGAAGCTACTTTTCTTCGAGGCATTTGAATCCTAAGGGATTGAAAGAACAAAATGTTAGCACTATCTCAGGCTTCATACATAAACAAGATATTAGAGCGTTATGTGATGACTGATTCGAAAAAGGGAAATCAACCCTCAATATCAAAATTTCATCTCTTTCAAGGACCATCCTAAGATAGCAAAAGAAAGAGAGAATGTGAGAAATGTTCCTTATGACTCGGCAATAGAAAGACTCATATATGCTTGTTATTGACCACCTCCGGACGTACCAATGTCCAGAGTGTGAATACTACATCAAGTTCCAATGTTGCGACATCGAAGGGCCGTGTCGAGACATTGGAAACACGAAAATATACCACTTTTTTCATGCTCTTTTAATCTCAAATTCATGCAGCTTCGGTAAAATTCGTGTCAAAAAATAAATAATATTTATAAAATAATTATATTGCACCCAAATTGTGAACATGTTGAATTTTAATTAAATTTACATCAAATTTTGATTAATTTTGATTATTTTCGATAGATTTGCAAAAGGGCGAAAAACGACTCGGCAGATACTGCTAGAAGCACAAAATCGAGAAGCTATTTTGAAGCATCACGGTGAATTCATTTTTTCAGCCCAAGACAGTCCAAATTATATGTATTAATTCATAACATAATTAATTTTAATTTTAATCCAATTTAATTTGGGTTAAATTATTGTTAATTAATTATGAAAAGGAGCCCAGTTGAGCTGAACCGAGAAAATCGATCCAATCGAGCACTGGGCAGCCCAAAATCATCCTACATGCTGGTTCAATCAGCTTGCTTGGCTGATTATTTGGCTTGCAAAATGGCCTTTGAAATTGCATGTTTGAAATCTTCAAACGTATAACAACCCAATTTTAGTGAAATCAGACACAGTGGTTTTGGGACCACAAATCCGATCCGAAAATAAAATTTATTTTAATTTTATTACATGGCCTGTATTATGTTAGAAATTTCATGTGAAAATTTTGATAAAAAAGTTTTACTGATTATGTGTTTAATTACGGGATGGACTGAATCGTATGAAATGCAAAAGTTGAATTCTAGTGGCTAGAAGGATTAAATAACTATGAAATTCAAAACTTGAGGTCCTTATATGGTAATTAGACCGTTGAAGAAAAATATGTAGATATTTTAGTGACTCATTCATGGAAATTTAGAAAATGGGCAAGGACTAAATTAGAAATTGAAAAATATTTAATTAATCAAAAAGATGATAAAAGATATAATCTTATTTTTCTCATCATCTTCCCCAAAAAAATTCTATAGAAACCCTAGGAGAGAGAGAAGAAACTTTCATGGAGGATTAATTTTGATATTTTTGAAACTAGGATATCTTAATCTATCTATTGAAGGATTAATTTGAAAAGTTATCAAGGTATGGAAATTAAGTAATGGATGAATATGCTGAAAATTTAAAATTTATGGTAGAAAACGAAAGGTTGTTGATAGATAAACAACTTTTACAAAGTGATTTTTAATAAAGACATGATTTAGGGACTAAAATATAAAGTTGTGAAAATTGGAGCATCAAAACACTATCCACTAGCTTATTTTGGGTATATATAGTAAAATCATTTTGGTATAATGGCATGTATATGCTAACTTGGCCATAGATGGCTTAAATATGTGGTTTGTAATCTAGCCATTGGATTGGCTAGTAATGGTTGTTTTTGGTATACTTGTAATGTCATACTATGGTAGCTACATACATGTTAAATGGTTTTTCAAATTATGCCTAACATATGGAATATACCAAGGAAAGATTATAAACAAGTATGCATGAAATGATATGCCATGTTGAATAATAGATCTTGTTTAATTTGGATGCTTGAAATGGTTGGTATTTGGATGTGAGTTTAAGTGTAGGTCATTGGTGTGAATTTTGGGTGAGAAATGAAGCTAGAAATGGCTTCATTTTGTCCACACGGGCAGACACATCGGTGTGTGTCTAGACCGTGTATGACACGCGACCTGGTACATAGGCGTGTGGTTAGGCCTGTGTCCCTTGCACCTTTAATTAGAGAAACAGAATGCTAAGAATTGAGCACATGGGCAGAGACACGGGCGCATGTTGTAGCCGTGTGTGCTACACGGCCTAGAACACGGGCGTGTGTCTTGGGCGCGTGAAACCTACATCTATTTTTGAAAATTTTAATTAACCACACGGCCTAGCATACGGGCGTGTGGCCGACCGTGTGCACAAGTCAGAGAGTTACACGGGTTCAAACACGGCCTGCAGCATGAGCGTGTCCTAGGGTCACACGGGCATGTCCCTTGGACCACACGGGCGTTTGGCCCTATAACATAGAAAATTTTTAAAATGTCGTGAAAAAATTCTTAGAGTTTTTGATTAAGTCCCGACTTGATTTTAATGTTTATATTGGGCCTCGAGGGTCCATTTAAGGGATGTTATGAATAATTTCACAAGATGAATGGTGATTGATATAAATTATCTGTAGATGTTCTGAAAGTTTTGGTAATACTCTGTAACTCTATTCCATCGATGGATACGGGTTAAGGGTGTTACATTTAGTGGTATCAGAGCTACGATTTAATCGATTCTCAGATTTAACATAGCAAACACGAGTTTAGCTATACATGCCATTATAAAATTTGTGATAGTGTGATGCCTCCTGGTTATTTTAAATGTGTTTTTCATATAGTAATGTCATCCAACCAAACTAGAGCTGAATCCGAGGAAGCTGGGAGTAATGTTTCAGCTTCAGTTCAAAAAGTTGCATCTATATTTGGTAGTGAAAGGTCCGTATCTGAGGGCCAAAGTGAGGAGGCAAAATAGGCCTTCTTTCAATTGATGAATGAATGGTTTACTGAGTATTTAAGAACAAATCCTGCTGTACAACGACCTCCCTCACCTGCTCCTCAATCAGCTCCTAAGGTACCACAGGGTGCTGAACTTGCTAGAACAGGTAAGCCTCTGGTAGATAAAATCCAAAAGCATGGGGCGGAAGAATTTAGAGCTACCGCAGATGATGATCCGAAAAAGGAGTGAATTTTGGTTGGAAAATACCATCCGGGTTTTTGATGAATTATCTTGTACACCTATTGAATGTTTGAAATATGCAATATCTCTACTGAAAGATACAACTTATCATTGGTGGAATACCGTAACTTAATTGTACTGAGAGAAAACGTTACATGGGAATTCTTCCAGGCTGAATTCAGAAAGAAATATGTTAGTCAGAGATTTATGGATCAAAAAAAGAAATAATTTTTAGAAATCAAGTAGGGAGACATACCTGCATCTGAGTATGAACGAGAATTTGTTCGGTTGAGAAAATATGCCAGAGAATGGGTTCCAACCAAGGCTGATATGTGTAAACGCTTTTAAGAGGGTTTAAATGAAGATATCAAGTTATTGATTGAAATTATCGAAATAAGGAAATGTGCGGTGTTAGTCGGTCGAGCACACAAAGTTGAAGAATTGAGTAAAGAAAAGAAACAAGCTGAAAAAGAGGCTCGGGTTTCTGGAAAAAGGATTATGAGTAAGTCACAATCATCTACTTCTAAGAAAATAAAGAAGTATTATGATCGTGTTACCACTTCTACGGGATATTATGGAAGAGAGCGAGGTTCTCAATGCTCCAACCCGAGATCTTTATCTCCTTCTGTAACCACTGTGGGTAGTGTCGGTAATCCCAAACCAAAGTGTAAGCATTGCAACAAATTTCATTTTGGGGAATGTAATTTGAGAAGTGGAGCTTGTTATCGATGTGGTTCATTTGACCATTTTCTTAGAGATTGTCCAAAAATATTTGAAAAAGAAATAGAACCAGCTCCAAAGCCGAGTAATCCTGTTTCGAGGGGTAGACCACCTCATCACCTCGGCAATGTTAGTAGTAGTCGAGGTACTACTAGGGATACAGTAGTTAAATCTAAGGCAGGAGCACCTACAAGAACATATGCTATTCGTGCTAGAGAAGATGCTTCTACACTAGACATCATTACTGGTACATTTTGTTTACTTGATACTGATATTACTGCTTTGATTGATCCTAGCTCCACACATTCATACATATGCACAAACATAGTGCCTGTTAAAAATTTACCTGTTGAATTCATTGAATTTGTGGTTAAAGTTTCAAACCTCTTGGGCTAGTGTGTTATGGTGGATAAATTCTATAAAAACTATCCGTTGATGGTAAAAGGTTATTACTTTTAGCTAACTTGATGTTATTGCCATTTGATGAATTTAATGTGATTTTGGGAATGGATTGGTTAACCCAAAATGATGTAGTGGTAAATTGTAAATAGAAATATATTGTATCGAAATGTCAAAGCGGTGAATTACTTCATGTTGAATCTGATAAACTGGATGGATTACCTTTTGTGATTTCAGCAATATCAGCACAGAAATATGTCAGAAAGGGTTATGATGCTTATCTCGCATATGTGTTGGATACCAAAGTACTTGAGTTAAAGATTCAGTCAGTGTCAGTTGTATGTGAACCCGATGTATTCCCAGAAGAATTACCTGCTTTACCCCAAGATAGATAAGTGGAATTCTCTATAGGTCTTGTTTTGGGTACAACACCGACATCCATAGCACCTTACAAAATGGCTCCTATTGAACTGAAAGAGCTGAAAGTACAGTTGCAAGAATTGATTGACAGATATTTTGCTTGACCTACTTTCTCACCTTAGGGTGCGCCAATTCTGTTTGTAAAAAAGAAAGATGGATCGTTGAGGCTGTGTATTGATTATAGACAGCTCAACAGAGTTACAATAAAGAACAGGTATCCATCGCCTCATATCGATGACTTGTTTGACCAGTTAAAATGTGCCACTATATTTTCAAAGATTGATATCCATTTTGGTTACTATCAACTACAGGTAAATGATTCCAATGTACCAAAGACAGTTTTTAGAACCAGGTATGGACATTATAAGTTTCTTGTGATGCCATTTAGTTTGACAAATGCACCTGCAATGTTTATGGATTTGATGAACATAATTTTTAGCCCATATTTAGACAAGTTTGAGGTGGTATTTATAGATGATATTTTGGTTTACTCCCGAGATGAAAATGAACATGTGTAACATTTAAGAATAGTGTTGCAAACTTTGCGAGAGAAACAATTGTATGCCAAATTTAGTAAATGTGAATTTTGGCTACGGGAAGTTAGTTTTCTTGGGCATATAATATCTGTTAAAGGTGTCAGGGTAGACTGTAAACTGAAAAATATATAGGATTTTTCCTATATAATTCATCACCTTTTTACTTAAATTTGTTGTTAAAACCAAGTAATTGCTTAATAAATTAATGAAATATATGAAAATATGAAATTGGGACATAGAAATTATTAAAATGTGATTTTATGCTTTATTATATAGTTTTCATGCAAAAAATAGCTTTTTTTTATATTAATTTGAGCATATTATATTTTCAAGCTATAAAGTGGGCCATGCATGATTAAATTAAATAATAAAATATAAATTTACATTTAATAATTTATTTTAATATGTTTCATTAATAAATTGGGTTTTAATTAATTAAGTTTACATTCTTTGATCCTCTAAATTATCTACTATTGCTGGACAGGTCTGAAAGCTTTATGTTGATTACAAAACCATCCAAATGGAGGACCAAGTCAACCCAAAATTCGGCTTCATGTGGATGTTCATAAATCAAATTTTGGTTTAATTACACAAGGTCCTTGAAGAGTTGAAGAAATCAGAGATTTACCCGGAGATTTGTATTTGACTGATTCTTGATCCTGATGATATTGTGGCACTTAAATCAAGCAAAAATTAGCCACATTTCCACAAATCAGGGCTGGCCACCCTTGGATGAATTTGGAAAAGATGGACACTCCTATTTTTAGCAAACTAGCTCCCTTGCCTCACCTATAAATAAGATCCCTCATTCGTCATCCCTCAATCATCCCTCACTCATTCATCATTCTCTTCTCTCTCAACTCTCTTAGCCCTCACGCCTATCATCATCTTAGCATAAAGACTTTTAGCAAATTAGCCTCTTAAAGAGCCCTTGGTCGGCCACCTTGGAAAGCCATCAGTAAAGGAACAAAGCGAAGGAACAAGGAGCCCTTGTCAGTCATAGTCTTGGGTGACAGCCACTTTGATTTGGGTTTAATCTTTCTTTTGTTTAACTTAATTCAAGAATGTTTGCTATGTGTTTATTGTTCTTGTTTAAAACAATGATAGCTTAATTTTATTTAAGCTAGGATTGTTATTTTGATTGAATAATATTTATTTGATTCATGCTTATAATGTTTGTGCCTCAATCGATCATGTTTTCAAATAAAATCAAGTTGTATTTCGTTCATACATGATTGAAATGCACCTGAATTGGCTGAGCGATCCTAACCAGACGACGGTCATCTAATGGACACATAATTGAAATGTGCATGCCCAATTTAGATCCTAACCCGATTAAATTGTAGGTTACATAACAACCCTAACCAGACTTTGTTTTTTGCATAATTTTTAGATTTATGTGATTAAACTGTTTCAAACCTAACCCGTCCTTGTTACCTCGCACGAATACTAAGAAACCCTTAGTAAGTAAGGATCAGTAAAATGCGTATTTACTAAGTAAAGGATTCCGAAAGGACCTAATGTGGTTTCCAAACTCATGAAAGATTGAGTTGCCATGGAATGCTTTTCTGAATATTGATAAGCATGCTGATAATAATTTTAGTTTAATTAAAGTAATTGTCCTAGCTTATTTATGTTATAATTAATTCTTATTGTGTTAATTTTGCTAAAATCTATTTCATTTATATAGTTGCATGTTAGGATAAATCACATCAGGGATCATTGCATTTAGTTTACTATATTTTAATCATCACTTCTCAATTATATTTTTTTTATTTATCAAATTGTTAATATAATTTTACTAATTAATTGACTTAGCACAAATACAATCCCTGTGGAGACTATAACTCATTACTTACTTATTACTTGATAATGACTGTGTACACATGCACAAACCTGAGCGTTACAAGTTTTTGGCGCCGTTGTCGGGGATTGTCAACTGTTGCCCTATTCATTTTTTGTGAAATTATTTATTTTCAATTTGGTTATTTCTAGCATTACTAACTTATTCTTTTTAATTTTGTGATTTTCTTTTGAGGTGTTTATGAGTATAGATCGGATTATCGATTTACTCCCAGTAGACCTTGAAATTGAGTGAACTTTCAAACAAAGAAGACGTGAACGAATAGCTCAGAGACAGAATGAGATAGACCTTGGAAATCAGAATCAAGATCAAGGTAATGAAGCCAATCATGTACAAAATCCCATCCTCATTGCCGATGATAGGGATCGATGCATCAGACAATATGCTGTGCTACTTTTCAGTGAGTTAAATCCAGGAATTAGAAGGCCAGATATTGAGGCAACTCAATTCGAATTGAAACCGGTGATGTTTCAAATGCTACAAATGGTGGGCCAATTTAGTGGTATGCCCACAGAAGATCCACATCTCCAGCTTTGATTTTTTATGGAGGTGAGTGATTCATTCAAGATAGCCGGTGTGACTGAAGACGCACTGAGGTTGAAGTTGTTTCCGTACTCGTTGCGAGATCGACCATAAGCATGGCTCAATTCATTGCCACCATGTTCCATATCTACATGTAAAGAATTAGTAGAGAGATTTTTGGTTAAGTATTTCTCGCCTAGCAAGAACGCTAAGTTGAGGAACGAGATCACAACTTTCCAACAATTGGATGACGAGTCTTTGTATGAGGCTTGGGAGTGATTCAAGGACTTACTTCGTAAGTGTCCTCATCATGGGATTCATCATTATATCCAGTTGTAGAGATTTTATATTAGTCTCAATGCACATACAAGATTGATGGTAGATGCTTTTGCGAATGGTATAATTTTGTCTAAGTCTTATAATGAGGCTTATGAGACCATCGAGAGGATCGCAAGCAATAACTATCAATGGCCAACAAATCGAACAGCTTCAAAAAGACGTGTAGCCGGAGTTCATGAAGTTGATGCTCTCACTTCGTTATCAGCTAAGGTATCATCTATTTCCTCTATGTTAAAGCAGTTTACCACTAATAGTGCTAATAATTCTGTATCTCAGCCACCAAGTCCGTTTGAAGTAGTTTCATGTATGTACTGTGGGGAAGGTCATTCTTTCGAGAGCCCATTGAATCCCAAGTCAATGTACTATGTGGGGAACCAACATCAAAATAGGAGTGGACAAGGACCCCAGTCCAACTTTTATAATCCTTCATGGCGTAATCATTCCAACTTTTCTTGGAGCAACCAAGGAAATAGACCAAACAACAACTTTATACAGCATAGACCCAACCAATCTCAAGGGTTTAATTAGCAAGCTCCAAAACCACCTCAAGCTGAGGCATCAAACAGTTTGGAGAACTTGTTGAAAGCGTACATGGCAAAGAATGATGCTTTGATCCAGAGCCAAGCAGCAACACTAAAAAATTTGGGTACTCAGAATCCAAGAAATTTTGGTAAAGAACATATCAAGGTAGTGGCATTGCGAAGTGGTAAAATTCTAGAACCCCAATTGATTGATGTCGAAGATAAGCCCATTGCGAAGAATCAACCAGTTGTTGAAATTCCTACACCAAAGGAATCAGAATCTGTACAGACTGATAAGGTAAATCCTAACTTAGTGAATTCAGATGCTTTAACATCTTCTTTGGAAGCAGATTTACCGACTCAAAAGAGTTGTCCAGTTCAACCAAAAGTTCCATCACCTCCATATCTGTAAAGATTGTAGCAACACAAGCAGAAACATGAGGTGCAATTCAAGAAGTTTTTGGATGTTTTAAAGCAATTACACATCAATATTCCATTGGTGGAGGCTTTAGAAAAAAATGCCGAATTACGTGAAGTTTATGAAGGATGTACTATCCAAGAAGAAATGACTGAGTGAGTATGAGACTGTTGCCTTGACAAAGGAGTGCAGTGCGTTCCTGTAGAACAAGCTACCACCAAAATTGAAGGATCCAAGAAGCTTTACTATACCCTATAACATTGGTGAATCTTATTGTGGTAAAGCTTTGTGTGACTTAGGAGCAAGTATCAACTTGATGCCTAAGTCTATTTTCAAGATGCTAAGGATAGGAGAAGTAAGACCTACAACTGTGACGCTCCAGCTAGCGAATTGATCTTTAACGTACCTTGAAGGAAAGATCGAGGATGTTTTGGTAAGAGTCGATAAATTTCTTTTTCCTGCTGATTTTATTATTCTAGATTTTGAAGCAGATAAGGAAGTGCCAATTATCCTTGGGAGACCTTTCCTAGCCACGAGAAGAACGTTAATTGATGTACAGAAAGGCAAATTCACCATGCGAGTTCAAGATGATCAGGTAACTTTTAACATTCTTAAAGTAATAAAATTTCCTGATCTGACAGAAGAGTGTTCAGTTATAGAAGAGTTAGAAACCTTGATTTCTATGGAAAGCAATTGTGAAGAAGATCCATTGGAGAAAGCCTTAGGGTTTGACCCTTTAGAGGATGAAGAAAGTGAAGAAAACATGGTTTTGGTGGAAGCCAATCTGAGAAATTTTATTCAATCCACACGGTTTGAACCGCTGGAGTTAAAAGTCAGAGAATTTATGCAACCCAAGTTGTCAATTGAAGAACCACCTAAACTCGGACTAAAGGTACTTCCTTCCCATTTGAAATACGTTTATTTAGGTGACTGTTCCACTTTGCCTGTGATTATTTCAGCAGAACCGACAAAAGATCAAGAGGAGCAACTAATTTTTGTTCTAAAGAAATTTAAGAAAGCAATTGGTTGGACCATAACTGATATTCGAAGTATAAGCCCTTCATTTTGCATGCACAAAATTATTCTAGAGGAAGGTGAAAAAGCTCGAATTGATGGGCAAAGGAGGCTCAATCCTATTATGAAGGAAGTTGTGAGAAAGGAAGTGATCAAATGGTTAGATGCAGGAATCATCTATCCTATTTCAGATAGTTCGTGGGTAAGTCCGATGCAGTGTGTGCCGAAGAAAGGTGGAATTACGATTATTGAGAATGAGTGTAACGAGTTAATTCCAACGAGAACTGTTTCTGGTTGGAGAATCTGTATTGACTACAAAAAGCTAAATAAAGCCACTCGGAAGGACCATTTTTCGTTACCTTTTATGCATTAGATGTTAGATCGACTAACAGGTAATGAATTCTATTA
The DNA here is from genome assembly GCA_025698465.1 of Gossypium longicalyx. NCBI lineage: Eukaryota > Viridiplantae > Streptophyta > Magnoliopsida > Malvales > Malvaceae > Gossypium > Gossypium longicalyx. Next base: position 48,879,438 of record CM046995.1, read on the forward strand.
TTTTTTAAATGGTTATTCGGGATATAGCCAAATAGTTGTTGTCCCGGAAGACCAACATAAAAAAACCTTTACTTGTTTGTACGGTACGTTTGCTTTTAGGCGAATGCCTTTTGGTTTATGCAATGCACCTGCAACCTTTCAACGATGCATGATGCCAATATTCACTGATATGGTTGAAAATTTTGTTTGAGGTTTTCATGGATGATTTTTCTATTTTTGGTTACACTTATGATATTTGTTTAAGCAATTTGGCTAAGGTACTGAAGAGATCCGAAGAGACGAATCTTGTCCTTAACTGGGAGAAATGCCATTTTATGATTAACGAAGGGATTGTCTTAGGGCATAGAATTTTGAAGAAAGGAATTGAAGTTGACAAACCGAAGGTAGATGTAATTGAAAGATTATCGGCCCCAATGAATGTAGAAGGAGTCAGAAGTTTCTTAGGCCATGCCGGTTTTTATCGAAGGTTTATCAATGATTTTTTGAAAGTTTCTAAACCGTTGTGTTTGTTGTTAGAGAAAGGTGCAGTGTTTGATTTTAACAAGGCATGTTTAGAAGCTTTTGAAGAGCTTAAAAAATAGTTAATCTCAGCCCCAATAATCATTACACCCATTGGAGCACACCTTTTGAGTTGATGTGCAATGCAAGTGATTATGCTATTGGAGCTGTGATGGGTCAAAGAAAAAATAAAGTGTTCCACCCCATTTACTATGGAAGTAGAACATTGATGGGAGCCCAACTCAATTATACGGTAACTAAAAAGGAACTATTTGCTATAGTATTTGCTTTTGACAAATTCCACTCATATCTTATAGGTACCAAAGTTATAGTATTTACTGACCATGCGACCATTAAATACTTGCTCACGAAGAAAGATGCAAAATCGAGGCTAATTTGTTGGATACTTTTACTCCAAGAATTTGACCTTGAGATCGAAGACAGAAAAGGTGTTGAAAATTAAGTAGTTGATCATCTATCAAGGTTGGAGCAAGATGAGGTAACTCGATCACATGTGCCTATCAATGAGAATTTTCCAGAAGAACACTTATTTGAGGTGAGTCAAATTCATGAAACACCTTGGTTTGCTGATTTTTCCAATTATCTTGCATATGGAATAATTCCTCAAGAAATGACATACCAACAAAGGAAGAAATTCCTTCATGATAGTCGGTATTATTTCTAGGAAGACCCGTTCTTGTTTAAAGAGTGTGCAGATAATATAATCTGAAAGTGTGTAGCTGAAAGTGAGATTGCTGAGATCTTATATCATTGCCATTCATCTCCAAGTGAGGGACACTTTGGTGGTACACGTACTGCAGCTAAGGTTTTGCAAGCAGATTTCTTTTGGTCTACACTATTTAAAGGTGCTTATGCCTATGTGAAGAACTGTGATAGATGTCAAAGGAGCGTAAACATATCAAGGAGGAATGAAATGCCCTTAACAAATATTTTGGAGATTGAATTATTCGACGTATGGGGGATTGACTTTTTAGGCCCGTTTCCTTCTTCGTATGGGAACAAATACATCTTAGTTGCTATGGACTATGTATCCAAGTGGGTTGAAGCTGAAGCGTAACCTACAAATGATGCTAAGGTAGTTACGCGATTCCTACATAAGCATGTGTTTACACGATTTGGGACACCAAGAGCTATTATTAGTGATGAAGGTTGTCATTTTGTGAACAAGTGGCTTAAGTGGTTACTTGAAAAATATGATGTGAAGCACAAGATTGCTACTGCTTATCACCTCTAGTCCAATGGGAAAGTTGAAAGAGTGAACCGTGAAATCAAAGGTATCCTTGAACAGGTAGTATGCCCCAGTAGAAAAGATTGGTCTCGAAGGCTCAATGATGCATTATGGGCCTATCGAACAACATTTAAGACATCGTTAGGAATGACTCCTTATCGGTCGATTTTTGGGAAGGTATGTCATTTGCCATTAGAGTTGGAGAATAGAGCTCACTGGGCTTTGAAGAAGTCGAATTTTGATCTTAAGCAAGCCGGTGAGAGAAGGATGTTACAATTGGATGAGTTGGAAGAGCTGAGGTTGTTTTCCTACGAGAATGCCAAAATGTATAAAAAAAGATAAAAAAGATGGCATGATAGTCATATACGACTTCGCAAGTTTAAAGAAGGTCAGAAGGTTTTGTTGTTTAATTCAAGGCAGAAGTTATTTCATGGGAAGCTGAAATCCAAATGGAAATGACCTTATACCATCTATCGAGTTTATCCTTATGGAGCTGTTGAATTATATGACAATTATGGAGTAAGATATAGTCTGAATTTGAGGCTCAAGATAGCAAAAAGAGGGAAAACTCTACACCTATTGCCGCCACTTCCATTGCTTGTCGCCCAAGTAACCCTAATGTAGCTAAATTTTTTCTACATGTTGCCTAATTTTTCCCTATATAAACCTCTCTTCGTTCTACTATTTTTCATATCCCCCAAAGTTATTTGCTTGAACCCCAAAAATCCTTAAACTTTTCTCTTGTGCCATCAACCTCAAATCCCGAAAGAAACCCTAGTTCTCCTCCCTTTTTGCTGAAATCTCTTATAGCCGTTGCAAAGAGATCGTCGGAGCATCAACGTCGCTACCGTATGTAGTCACTATCGCCGCCACACACCACCATTACTGCCGTATGTTGCCTTCACCGCCACAACCTCTTCGCCGTCACAAGGTTCGTTGAAGCAGATCCTACCCACTTGCCAATTTCTCTTCTTCCTCTGTAAGCAGAACTTTGTTGAATTTTTGAGAAAATACCATGTCTCGCAAAAGAACTAGATCGTCGAAGACAACTCCTGAAAACCTGATTATGATCGATGAAGAAGTGAAAGAGAGATTTGATTCAATTTTCAAGCATCAACCTATAATGTCGAAAAAGGTTTTAACTTGAAGAGTAATGATTTGATGGTTGTCCCTATGCCAATTAGAAAGACAATCAATGCTCTCAAGTGGGAATGATTTTGTGATGCTCATTCGCCTTCCGATAATGAACTAGTTCGAGAGTTTTATGCAAGTTTGATCGTACAAGATGCTACTGAGGTCATCGCTCGGAATAAGAAGGTACCTCTTACTTCTAAGTCCATCAATAATTTGTTCAACTTACCTGATGTTGAAGAAGATGAGTACTACCTTATGATGAACAACATAAATTGGGATTTTCTTCAACAAGTACTTGATGTTGTGACAAATCCAGGATCCCAATGGATTATAAGAAAGTACGAAAGCCATTCTTGCCGAAGAGAATACCTAAAACCAGTAGCAAAGGTATGGTTTTATTTTGTTCATTATAGTTTTATGCCTATCTCACATAGTTCCACCATCTTGATAGAATGTATGCTCTTGTTATATGCAATATTGACAGAAAAGTCCATCAATGTTGGGAAAATTATTCTCAAGGAGATTTATGACTGTGCTAAAAAAAAGATAGGAAGTGCTTATTTCCCATCATTAATCACTTCACTTTGTTTAAGGGCCCGTGTTAAAGCACAAGCGAATTTGAAGGGGCAATATGTCCAAGGGTGCATTACAAGTCATGATCTTGAAAGGTTAGTAGCGAAGGTACATGAGTTGAATGAAAGTGAGCAAGAAGAACCACCTAAGCCGAGATCTTGAGAGTCAAAAATGAAATCAAGTGAATCGATTCTGACCATCAAGAAAAAAAAATCTAATAAGGAACCAAACAATCCTAAACCAGTTAAAGGATCTGAAAACCCTGAACCAAGGGTTGAGCTAGAAGAAGAACCAGTCAAGCTAAGTGTTGAACCTGAATATACAACTCTCATGCCAACTTCTGCAAGTACTTCAAGGAAATCGGAGTTGTCAATGTTGATGGATATGAGCAAGTTCATGCACAATCAACAACAAACTTACTAGAAATATGCAAAAATTAGAGATGATTTGATTCGAAATACTTTTAAGAATATCTCTAACACTTCTGTTACTGAGTTCCCAGATGCTATCTTTGAGACATGGACAGAAGATACTAATTATACAAGTAGAGAAGGAGCTAAAGAAGACAAGGGGAATGAGTTAGAAAATAAAAGGGGGGATTCTTGTCTTTTTATTTATTTATTTTAGGTCTTTAGGAATTTGTTTCTTTAGTAACTAGGATTTAATTTCTGCAAAATAAAACACAGCAAGCATGAATAAATGCTTCTTTAAAAAGAAAAAGACTAAGTGATGTGGTAATGGGAATGAACATGTCTAGGATTGGATTATGAGGAAAGACTTGGCATTTAAGCAGTCTTAATGACTCACCTCTCTTTCTTTTTAACCCTACCTGGCGTTTAGTTTTCATTCATTAATTTGTTCTTGCAGTGAGGACATTGCTTCTTTTTAAAAGAGGGTAAGGCAAATAATTGCTCAAAATCTTTAAAATTTTCAAGTATGTTTCAATCATTTCTTTCATGAGTATGTTTCAATAAATGAATTTTTAGAGAAATTCTTTGTTAATGAGATAGCTTGTATGCGAGCACGAATGATGATTTTATTTGAGTGATTGTATGTTATCATGAAGAATAGAATGATTGTATGATCTTAATCTTAGGTAATGTTTGCCATGAAAACTTAGTTTCTTTTGAGATTAGACATGCATGAAGGTTTATATCTTTAGAATTGACTTAGTAACTTTCTTGAGGCGAAATCCTAGGAGACATAAAAATCTAAAATGATATAGGCACTATTTCTTTGGATCGTTTGAGACTTTTCAAGCCCACCTTATGATATTAGACCCTTGAAACTATAATTTTGAGCTTAAAAGGCCTGTTTATTGCAATGAACCTACATTACAAGCCATATCTCCATCTTTTGAAGTTATCCTAATTTTGTGCACCCGTCTTAACTAAAGTTGTCATGGTAAATGACATTTGAGGAAATTTTCAAAGGATGTACGTGTTCATGCTAAAAAAAAAGAGCGAAGAAAATTTTGCTCAGTTTCCACAAAGAAAAATGTATGAGCATGAGTTCAAAATAAGTTTAGGGGTATTCCAAAGGTTCACTTAAAGAAAAAAGGCTGTATTTCAAAAAATTCAAGAAAAAATTAAAGGTTAAGATTTTGAAACCGAAATGTCTTATCTCTTAAAATCCCTACCTTTAACCGAGCCCCATTACAACCTTATAAAAGACCTATTAATTTGATGATTATGTCGCCTACATTAGTGGAGAGGGAGTTCTAAGTTCAACATATGAAGTTCATAAATAAGCCTTATGATTGTTTTGCTTGATTGAGGAGAAATTATGTTGAATGAAGAATATTATCTATGGCTGTGACATCTATACATACTATGATTCATGTTGGCATATCTTGAAAATTAGTATAAAATTTCCAAAATGTTTGCATATGATTTACTTATTAATAAAGAAGATATATGAGCATGAATTTATTAATACATGATTATGGGGCAAGGATGGATGTTACTTACACTTTTAGCAATTCTACTTTAGTGAAACCTTGTGCTGTGCAAGAACATTACTCGGGACGAGCGATGATTTAAGTTTGGGGGTGTGTAAACTGAAAAATATATAGGATTTTTCTTATATATTTCGCCACCTTTTTACTTAAATTTGTTGTTAAAAACAAGTAATTGCTTAATAAATTAATGAAATATTTGAAAATATGAAATTGAGACATAGAAATTATTAAAATGTGATTTTATGCTTTATTATATAGTTTACATGCAGAAAATGGCTTCTTTTATATTAATTTGAGCATATTATATTTTCAAGCTATAAAATGGGCCATGCATGATTAAATTAAATAATAAAATATAAATTTATATTTAATAATTTATTTTGATATGTTTCATTAATAAATTGGGTTTTAATTAATTAAGTAAATTGATTAATTAAAGTGGTTAAATTACATTCTTTGGTCCTCTAAATTATCTACTATTGCTAGACAGGTCTGAGAGCTTTATGTTGATAACAAAACCATCCAAATGGAGGACCAAGTCAACCCAAAATTTGGCTGCATGTGGATGTTCATAAATCAAATTTTGGTTTAATTACACAAAGTCCTTGAAGAGTTGAAGAAATCAGAGATTTACCCAGAGATTTGCAATTGATCGAGTCTTGATCCTGATGATGTAGTGGCACTTAAATCAAGTAAAAATCAGCCATATTTCCACAAATCATGGCCGGTCACCCTTGGATGAATTTGGAAAAGATGGACACTCCTATTTTTAGCAAACTAGATCTATTACCTCACCTATAAATAAGATCCCTCATTCGTCATCCCTCACTCATTCATCATTCTCTCCTCTCTCAACTCTCTTAGCCCTCACACCTATCATCATCTTTGCATAAAGGTTTTAAGCAAATTAGCCTCTTAAAGAGCCCTTGGTCGGCCACCTCGGAAAGCCATCAGTAAAGGAGCGAAGCGAAGGAACAAGGAGCCTTCTCCAGTGACAACCACTTTGATTTGGGTTTAATCTTTATTTTCTTTAACTTAATTCAAGAATGTTTGCTATGTGTTTACTGTTCTTGTTTACAACAATGATAGCTTAATTTTATTTAAGTTAGGATGGTTATTTTTATTGAATAATATTTATTTGATTCATGCTTATAATGTTTGTACCTTAATCGATCATGCTTTCAATTAAAATCAAGTCTGTAATTCGTTTATACGTGATTGAAATACACCTTAATTAGCTGAGCGATCCTAACCAAATGACAGCTAATGGACATATAATTGAAATGTGCATGCTCAATTTAGATCCTAACCTGATTAAATTGCAGGTTACATAACAACCCTACCCAGGCTCTGTTATCTGCATAGTTTTTAGATTTGTGTGATTAAACTATTTCAAACCTAACACGTCCCTGTTACCTTGCACGAATACTAAAAAACTATTAGTAAGTAAGGATCAATAAAATGCGTATTTACTAAGTAAAGGATTCCGAAAGGAACTAACATGGTTTCCAAACTAATGAAAGATCGAGCTGCCATGGAATGTTTTTTTGAATATTGATAAGCATGTTGATAATAATTTGAGTTTAATTAAAGTAATTGTCCTAGATTATTTATGTTATAATTGTTGCTTTGTAACATCCTGATTTTTAGGTTTTCGTAATTTCTGAGAATTTGGTAAGTTTTTAAAATTTGGTATTTGGTAGTGAAAATTCATAGTTGGAATATGTAAATGGGCTTATGGAAGGCCCACGTGCTGGCCAAAACCCAGAAGAATTTTTAAATTTTAGACTTAAGGAGTTGGGGGCGTTGGATAGGCGGCCTTATTAAAAGACGAGGGTAAAATGTAAAATAAAAGAGCCCTTGGCAAAGTGACTAAGTGACGCCACTAGGGAGATAAAAAAGTGGCGTGTAAGTGGTTGAGGAGAGCCAAGGTTCGATTCTTTAAGCTGGCAATTGTGGTGTTCTTTTTTTTTATCTTGAGTAGGCAGGAGTTAGAAGTTGAATGAAACTCTGTTGGAGAGAGTTTGATTCAGTCAAACGCATGGATTAAGGAGTGATAAGGGGAAAGGTTTTAGGGATTTGGAGAGAAGCTAAGAGTTGGCCGAATAGTGGGAATTGGAGAGGGGATTTCGGTAGAGGAGTATTTGGCTAGTATTTCGGCATTTAGGGACTTAGTTGTGCCATTTTTCTTCTGTTTAAACATCATAGGGTTATTCTTTTTCTTCCCTTTTCTTCTCTAGCCGAAATCACCACTCTCTTCATCCAGTTTTCTTTCTTTTTTTTTTTTATTGCCAAAACCAAACCAATACTTCCTTTCTTTTCATCTACTACTTCCTTTCTTTTCATCACCTTTGCCGAATAGTCACAAGAACCGAAACCTTTGAAGATTGGTTGTGCCATTTGCTTTTAGACCAGTATCTTTCCTATTCTCTTTGTTTGTGGTGACCGATCCTGTCATCTGGTAAGTACTCGTTTTCCAAATCGATTCAGTAGTGTAAATATTAAGTAAAGTCGAACCCCCTATATAGTTTAGGGAGGTTATCGATTTGTGGTTTAGGCCTTATTGGGCCTTTTTCTTTTGACTTTTATGATTTGTGTAGTGTTATAGACAACGTTGGAGGAGCAGCAAGGCTTGAAGTATCAGTTTTGGATAAACTTGGATCGAATCATCGGACCCTGTGAAGGTAAGTGATCTATGGCTATTAGGGTTTCTTTGGCCGAATAAGGTAAGGTGGATTTTGGGTTTGATAAGCATGACTTGTGCGCGGTGATATTTAATTATAGGTTGTCGTGGGAGACTCTGTTAGCAAACGTCACAAAACAGGTGTGTAACGAACCCTCTTTCGTAGCTTAACTCGATATATGCCGAAAAGTCGAAATGCCAAAAATTCCAGCATTTCGAGGACTCGTTAGCATGCGAATGCTCATAGGTTAGTTAGATACGCTAAGTTTAATGATCGGGATCGTTGGAACAGGTAATGGCATGAGTTCCTGCATCGCGGTAAGTTGGGCCTCGAGGGGCTGAAATCGGGCCCAATGGGCTTTCGGGCCCATTTTGGTAAGATTGGTAGAAAATGGAATCCAGATAAATTGCACATTAAGACAGTTAATACCGTTATGAAATATAGGCTAAATGGGCCTAGATGACTAAATCGGCTACGTAGGGCCCAAGGGGTTTTTAGCCCAATAACTCAGTTTTGCTAGAATGGGCTAGAATCACTGTTTAAGCACTTGGAATTGTTGACAGTTGATAATGAGCATGGAAAACCCTAATAATTGATAAAATAATGAAATTACCCTTATAATGTGAAAATGACCATTTCGCCCCTAGGTGAAAATGACCATTATACCCCTAGGGTTATGTTATAATTAAGATGCATGTGATACTGTTTTTGTACGTGATATGCCATGATATGCACATGATATGCCATGATATATTCATATATGCATGGGTTGGGTTTTATATGAACGGAGGAAGTGCTAAAAGGGCTTTGCCCCAGTTTACCGAAAAGGGCTTTGCCCCAGTTATTAAAAGAGGCTAGGCCTCCAGTTATATGATAAAGTAGCTATGCTGCCAGTAGAGAGTATTGGTTGGGTGGGTTGAGTTATTCCCCACATGGAGAGCTTGTTTGGTACGGGTGGAGAGTAGCGGTTGGGTGGGTTGATAGTTTCCCCACATATGGATATGGGTTTGCATACATGCATTGAGATTTACATATTTGATTGTTATGAAATTGGGCCAATGGGCCATACCGTTTACAGAATAAGGCGTCGGCCCTATGAGTTTATACATGAACAAGGGCTAAGGCCCTGTAACCGTTAAACGAAAGGCTTCGACGCAGTAACATGATTAATGAGAAGGCTTCTGCCCAGGAACCGTTAAACGAAAGGCTTCGGCCCAGTAACATGATTAATGAGAAGGCTTCGGCCCAGTAACCGTTAAATGAAAGGCTTCGGCCCAGTATGCTGGTATTGTTTTGGGCTCTGAAAGGGGCTTGTTGTACACTGAGTTTCCAAACTCACCCCACTTTCCTTATCTTTGCAGGTGAGTCTTGATGTGGAGACTTGGAGCCGGAGGGGATTCAGAGTGGTCGTGATGATCGCTTTCGAACTTTGCAATAAGTAACCAATTTTTTTAATTTATTATTATTTGGTTTTGAGTTGTAATAAGGCCATTTTAATTATCTTTCTGGGATTATTTTATTTTATACTCTATATTTTACTGATAATAATTCTAAATGGGTTAGACTCAGGGCGCGTTTTTAAAATGATACTTGTTTTCAAAATCGCGCAATGATGCAACTAATCGGTTTATCAAAAATATCTAACCTCGCACCAAAGTGTGGCAATGGTTGTGGCCATGTCTAGGATTGGATCCAGGCAAGAGCTTGGTACTTAAGCAGCCTTCATGGCTCACCTCCTCTATTTCGGATACCTACCTGGTGCACAGCTTCCATTCACTTTGTTAACTTAGCAAAATACGTTCTTTTTAAACACTAAAATGAATCATGGGTTTTTAAAACTTCAATGAGACACGTCGAATTCGGCCATAACATGGTATCAGAGTCAAGTTGCAACAACTCGGCTGGGGGTTTCTAAACGGGCTTAAAATCAAGAATTTCAAAATAAGGGTATTTTAAATAAATTTTTTTTAAGAATTTCTATTCTCTGTGACCAAATACATGTTTTTGTTTTAAATGGTTTGAAGAAAGAAGTGGCACACTGAATCCCTGGCACCAAGTCTGTAAGTGTACTTTCTTTTACACCATGTGATATTTATATGATGCTATAGATAGAGCTGAGACCCTACTATGATACTTTAAACAGGGTAGAGCTGTAAAATAGTAGGATTGAGACTATAGCTAGGCTACGACGTTGCGAAAATAATCCCTGAATTGCTATATGTTCATAAGATATCTCGTAATAAACAACTGAAATATTAAACTAATGTCATAAAATTCATAAACAGATAATTCGATATGAGTACAAGAGAAACTCGTGGAAGAGGCCGCGGACGTAGTCGCGGAAGGGTGCAAGCTGAATCTTCATCCTCAGGGAATAGGCCAGCTGAGGAGGCATCCGTGCCACAGGAAACTGAGGCTGGGTTACATGATCGGGCTGTGGGGGACGATGCTTTGTCCCAAGCGATGTTAAGGGTTTTGGAAAGGGTTGCTGGAGCTAGCACTGGGACAGTGAATAGGGGATCCATCTCTGAGCGACTTCAGGCTAACGGAGCAGAAGTTTTTAGGGGCGTATCTGGAGTAGCCCCAAACGTGGCTGAATATTGGCTAGAGGCAACATAGCGGATTATGGACGACCTAGATTGCTCTGTAGAGGAAAAGCTGAAGGGGGTCGTGTCGTTACTACGTTATGAGGCATACCAGTGGTGGATCACTGTAAGGGAGAGTACCCCGATCGAACGAGTAACCTGGGAACTGTTCAAGACTACTTTTAAGGGAAGGTATGTTGGAGCTAGTTATGTGGATGCCCGTCGAAAGGAATTTTTGAATCTGCCTGAGGGCAATAAGACTGTTGCAGAGTATGAGGCGAAATTCTTGAGGTTGAGTCGATATGCTAGCGGGATAGTTACGACCGAATATGAGCGCAGTGTTCGATTCGAGGATGGCCTCCGCGATGAGCTTAGGGTGTTGATAGTTCCACAGAGGGAGCGTGATTTCGCTGCATTAGTGGAGAAGGCTAAGATAGCCGAGGAAGTAAAATGAACCGAATGACAGAATCATGAAAGGGATCGACCCAGATTTAGGAGGGATTCTGGACCCTCGGGTGCTGCAAATAGAAATGTTAAAAGAGCTAGAATGGAGGAACCAGTTCGACCAGCTCCGGTTAATACTTTTAGACCTCTGGTTTGCAAGGACTGTGGCAAAGCACATATGAGGGAGTCCTGGAAACGAACTGGGGCGTGTTTTCGATGTGGGTCAAAGGAACATAAGTTCAGATAGTGTCCTCGGAGAGCAGCTCAGGATCAAGCTGCGGAGCAAAGAGGTGTCCAACCGCAGTGAGGAGGACCACCACCACAGAGAGGCCGTGGGCAAGGTAGAGGTGGCAATGGTAATGGACGAGGACGTGGGGCACCTGGCAGGGGTGCTGGACATGCTGAAGCTCGATAGCCGGCGTTGGTTTATGCTGCACGGCGTCTTGAAGAGGGTGATGCTTCTGATGTTATAACCGGTACGTTCCTCATTCATAGCAAGCCTTACACTGCTTTGATTGATGTCGGTTCCACTCACTCGTATGTTGCTTGTGATGTATCTGGGGCATTGGGTGTGCTTCCTGAGGAGACTGTGAGTGGGGTATCAGTGATAAGTCCTTTGGGACACTCGGTTAAGGTAGATAAACTCTTTAAGGAGGTGCCTTTAGAGACACAAGGTAGGATATTTGTAGGGGATTTAATAGAGCTGCCATTTGGGGAATTTGATCTTATTTTAGGAATGGACTGGCTAACTAAGCATAGAGCGACGTTGGATTGTGCTGTTAAGAGAATGGTGCTAAGAACTGCCAAGGATGAAGAGATAATGGTCATAGGGGAGCGAAGGAACTATTTGTCCAATGTTGTCTCGGCTTTAAGGGCTGAGAAGTTGATTCGGAAAGGTTGTGAGGCGTTTTTAGCATTCGTGAGTCAAGCTGAACCTGAGGTGATGACTGTGGAGTCAATTAGGACCATCAAAGAATTTCAAGATGTATTTCTGGAAGAACTTCCTTGACTACCTCTGAATAGAGAAGTTGAGTTTGGAATCGACTTGTTACCTGGAACAGCTCCAATGTCCATTGCACCTTATAGGATGGCACCATAAGAGTTGGTGGAACTTAAGGCTCAGATTCAAGAACTGTTAGATAGAGGGTTTATAAGACCAAGTGTTTCTCCGTGGGGCGCACCAATGTTGTTCGTAAAGAAGAAAGATGGGACCATGCAGATGTGTATTGATTATCAATAGTTGAACAAACTGACGATCAAGAACAAGTATCATTTGCCAAGAATCGATGATCTGTTCGACCAACTGAAAGGAGCCTCGGTATTTTCTAATATTGAGCTTCGGTCAGGATATCATCAGTTGAGAGTCAAAGAAGAGGATATTCATAAGACGACATTCAGAACTGGATATGGTCACTACGAGTTTCTGGTTATGCCCTTTGGTTTGACTAATGCACCGACGGCATTCATGGATTTGATGAATCGGGTATTTCAGCCGTACTTGGATCAATTCGTAGTCGTTTCTATTGATGATATCTTAGTGTACTCGGAAATGGAAGAGAAACATGATGAGCATCTTCATATTGGGCTGCAGGTGCTAAGGAAAAAGCAACTCTATGCAAAGTTCAGTAACTGTGAGTTTTGGTTGAGTGAAGTAACATTCTTGGGGCATGTTGTGTCTGCTGAGGGGATCAAGGTAGACCCTCGGAAGATTGAGGCGATTCTGGAGTGGAAGCCACCGAAGTCAATAACAGAAATCTGAAGTTTTCTAGGGTTGGCAGGTTATTATCGAAGATTTGTGGAAGGATTTTCTGTGTTGGCAGCGCCGTTAACGAAACTTATAAGGAAGGGAGCACTGTTTGTTTGGACAAATAAACAGTAAGAGGCTTTTGAAAAGTTAAAGAAGGTTCTAACTGAGGCACCAGTGTTGATTCAGCCAGAGTCAGGTAAGGATTTCACTGTGTACAGTGATGCGTCACATGTAGGTTTGGGTTGTGTGTTGATGCAAGAGGGTAAAGTGGTCACTTATGCTTCAGGATAGCTTAAGCCTCATGAGGTAAACTATCCTACTCATGACTTGGAGTTGGCAACGGTGATCTTTGCACTTAAGATATGGAGGCACTACTTGTATGGGGAGAGATGCATTATTTATACGGATCATAAGAGTCTTAAGTACTTGCTGACTCAAAAGGAGCAGAATCTTAGACAGCGAAGGTGGATAGAGTTGTTAAAGGACTATGACTGTTCGATTGAGTACCATCTAGGTAAGGCAAATGTCGTGGCTGATGTGTTGAGTCGAAGGACTGTGGCGGAATTGAAGGCAATGTTTGCTCGCTTAAGCTTGTAGATGGAAGCTTATTGGCAGAATTATAAGTGAGACCGACTTGGGTGGAGCAGATTAAGAAGCAGCAGTTGGTGGATGAGTCATTGGTTTCTCGATTTCAGCAAGTTGAGAAGGGGGAGAATCCAGACTTTGGATTAAATGGTGATGGGGTTCTTTATTTTCGAGGAAGAATTTGTGTGCCAAATGATTTTGTGGGAGGCACATGGTGGACCTTGTGCTATGCATCCAAGAGGGAGTAAGTTGTATCGAGACTTGCGAGAGCTATATTGGTGGCCTGGGCTCAAGCGAGAAGTGACCGAATTTGTGGGAAAATGTTTAACGTGTCAACAGGTAAAGGCCGAGCATCAACTGCCTTCAAGATTGTTACAGCCAGTGAAGATACCACTTTGGAAGTGGGAAAGGGTAACCATGGATTTTGTGAGTGGTCTTCCATTGATACCTTCCAAGAAGGATTCAGTTTGGGTGATTGTGGATAGGCTGACAAAATCTGCCCATTTCATACCTGTCCAAACCGATTACTCACTGCAGAAGTTGGTCAAGTTGTATGTGGCAGAGATAGTGCGGTTGCATGGAGTGCTAGTATCAATAATTTCTGACTGAAACCCAAGGTTTACATCTCAATTTTTACAGAAGTTGCATGAGGCATTGGGAACGCGATTGGATTTTAGTACGGCTAAATCGGCTATGTAGGGCCCATTAAGGGTTTTTGGCCCAATAACTCAGTTTTGCTAGAATGGGCTGGAATCGTTGTTTAAGCACTTGGAATTGTTGATAATTGATAATGAGCATGGAAAACCCTAATAATTGATAAAATAATGAAATTACCCTTATAATGTGAAAATGACCATTATACCCCTAGGGTTATGTTATAATTAAGATGCATGTGATACTGTTTTTGTACATGATATGCCATGATATATTCATATATGCATGGGTTGGGTTTTATATGAACGGAGGAAGTGCTAAAAGGGCTTTGCCCCAGTTTACCGAAAAGGGCTTTGCCCCAATTATTAAAAGAGGCTAGGCCTCCAGTTATATGATAAAGCAGCTATGCTGCTAGTGGAGAGTATTGGTTGGATGGGTTGAGTTATTCTCCACATGGAGAGCTTGGTTGGTAGGGTGGAGAGTGGCGGTTGGGTGGGTTGATAGTTTCCCCACATATGGATATGGGTTTGCATACATGCATTGAGATTTACATATTTGATTATTATGAAAATGGCCCAGTGGGCCATACGATTTACAAAATAAGGCCTCGGCCCCGTGAGTTTGTATATGAACAAGGGCTAAGGCTTTCTAACCGTTAAACGAAAGGCTTCGGCGCAGTAACATGATTAATGAGAAGGCTTCGGCCCAGTAACTGTTAAACGAAAGGCTTCGTCCCAGTATGCTGGTATTAGTTTGGGCTCTGAAAGGGGCTTGTTGCACACTGAGTTTCCAAACTCACCCCCCTTTCCTTATCTTTGCAGGTGAGTCTTGATGTGGAGACTTGGAGCCGGAGGGGATTCAGAGTGGCCGTGATGATCGCTTTCGAACTTTGCAATAAGTAACCGATTTTTTTTAATTTGTTATTATTATTTGGTTTTGGGTTGTAATAAGGTCATTTTAATTATCTTTCTGGGATTATTTTATTTTATACTTTATATTTTACAGATAATAATTCTAAATGGGTTAGACTCAGGGCGCGTTTTCAAAATGATACTTGTTTTCAAAATCGCGCAACGATGCAACTAATCGGTTTATCAAAAATATCTAACCTCGCACCAAAGTGTGGCAATGGTTGTGGGCATGTCTAGGATTGGATCCAGGCAAGAGCTTGGTACTTAAGCAGCCTTCATGGCTCACCTCCTCTGCTTTACGATACCTACCGGTGCACGCTTCTTCCATTCACTTTGTTAACTTAGCAAAAGACGTTCTTTTTAAACACTAAAATGAATCATGGGTTTTTAAAACTTCAATAAGACACGTCGGATTTGGCCATAACGTCTGGGCCGAGTTTGGGGTGTTACATGCTTATTGTGTTAATTCTGCTAAAACCTATTTCATTCATATAGTTGCATGTTAGGATAAATCATATCAGGGATCATTGCATTTAGTTTAATATATTTTAATCATCACTTGTCAATTATATTGTTTTTATTTATCAAATTGTTAATATAATTTTACAAATTAATTGACTTAGCACAAATACAATCCCTATGGAGACGATAACTCGATACTTACTTATTACTTGATAATGACTATGTACACTTGCACAAACCTGAGCATTACATAGACCCGAATAAAATTTCAGCCATTGTTAACCAGAAGCCACTGAAGAATGTGTTTGAAGTCTGAAGTTTTCTGGGACTAGCTAGTTATTATCCAAGGTTTGTAAATTTTTTTTCAATGATAGCTTCTCCGATGACCCATCTATTGCAAAAAAGATGTGAAATTTGAGTGGACTGATAAATGCCATCAGAGTTTTGACAGATGAAAAGCTTTATTGACAGAAGCTCTAGTGTTAGTTTAGCCAGAATCAGGTAAGGAATTTATAGTTTACAGTGATGTGTCATTGAATGGTTTTGGTTGTGTTTTGATGCAAGAAGGTAAAATAGTAGCCTATGCTTCAAGACAGCTAAAACCACATGATAGAAACTACCCGACACATGATCTTGAATTAGCAACCGTAATGTTTGCATTGAAAATATGGCGACATTATTTGTTTGGTGAAAAATGTCATATATTCACTGATCACAAAAGTATGAAATATTTGATGTCACAGAAAGATTTGAATTTGAGACAGCACAAGTGACTTGAATTATTGAAAGATTATGATCTTATTATTGACTACCATCCTAGAAAAGCTAATATAGTTGCATACGCTCTGAGCATAAAGTCCTTGTATACTTTGCGAGAAATGAATACCTTATTGTCATTATCAAATGATGGTTCAATTATAGCTGAGTTAAAATCTAGACCCAAGTTTTTGTAGTAGATATCTGAAGCTCAGAAAAATGATACTAAGTTGCAAGCAAAACAAATACAAAGTGAATTGACTCCTGAATCAGAATTTTTGATCAGGACTGATGGTTTGTTATTCAGAAACAGAGTATGTGTAACAAAAAGTTCAAAACTAGTACAGAAGATTTTGAATGAAGCTCATAATGGTAACATGTCTATTCATCTTGGTATTAATAAAATGTATAATGATCTGAAAAAGATGTATTGGTAGCCGAGAATGAAACAGGATATTTCTGAGTTTGTGTCTAAATGTTTGATATGTCAGCATGTAAAAGCTGAACATCAGTTGCCTTCTGGACTATTACAGCCAGTTACAATACCGGAACGGAAATGGAAAAGAATTACCATGGACTTTATAGTGGAAGCTTACGAAAACATTGTATTTCAAGAGGTTAGTTCATATTTTTAGAAAACCTTTGTTTTAGTAAAAACCATAGTTTTTAGATATTATACACAAATTAAATACTAATACGAAAATTCAAATCCAAAAAAAAATCAGCCAAAAAGTTCGAAGAGTCCAATTGTTACAAAAATCCAGAAATAATCTTTGAGACAAAAACCTTAACATAACTAGTTTATGAACTCGTGGTCACTGAGAGGCTCCGTCGCACCGATCCGCCTAAGTCTGTGGATTACCTGACAAAACAGACAATAGATGTGAGTTTACGAAAACTCAATGTGTAACCCAATAGAATTAAGCATGCAAACATACAAAATGATATGCACAGTCAGATATAGATACAGATACAAATACAGATACAGATTTAGTTTTAGATTCAGATTCAGTTTCAGATAGGCAAAATCCTACCCCCATCCTCTACACACCAACTTCGTCCATCCCGTCACACCATGTGGGGTTACAACACCCACCCATCCCTAGACACCACATTGTGCCTTTAAGGCACATATCAAAACTGCCAGAATAAAGGCGATTAACGCCAAATAGAATACTTCCTCCTCATATACAAATCCCACCCCAATAACAATACAGAGATTCAGATATAGATATAACACATTAAACATGCTCAACATGCATTATACATATAACGGGCACATACATCAATATAGTTAGGCATACATTTAGTATCCTACTGAGATCAGTCTATCAGAATATCATAGCATATAAATCAGGGTGTAATTAGTCCATACCAACCCTACATTAGATCCATAGCCAATCGAAGCGACCTGTGCGACCCTAGGGAAATTTTCAGAGTTATGAGCCCACATGCCCGTGTGGATTGCCCATGTAGGCCCACACGCCCAAATTGGCCTTTGCCCGTGTGGCCCACATAGCCTGGCCCAAAATTCACACGCCTATGTGACATGCCCGTATAGCCCACACGCGTAACTTGGCCTAGCCCATGTGGCCCACAAGGCCACACTCAAGCCACCGCATGGCCGTATGCTGCGCACGGCCATACCTTTGTCAACCACACGGCCGTGTCTCGCACACGGCCATCCATACGGGAGACAACACGCCCATGTGGCGTCGACATGTTCGTTTTTCATCTTTTGCCAAAGCCTCATTTTCTGAATTTGGGGTACACACTTGGTACGATTTCGATGCTGAAAAACTCCCAAACCACACAGCACTTTCAAACGAGTAACAAAGATTTCGCACAACAAGAGTGTCAATTAGCAGCCTCTAGCCCATTAAACTTCTCCTAAAACATACAAGGATCACCACAATGCTGAAACAAGATGAGTTGCACAAAAATGAAAGTGACAGAATCGAAGAGAAAAGATGAGGATGAAGAAAAATTTGCAGAGAACCCGAAAAGGGAGAGTATAGATGTCAGAATTCTGAGGGAGAGAGAGAAAAACATTCTTTTTTTTAAATAACAAAAATAAAATAAGATAATATCACAAATCTCCTTGTTTTACTCCCCACTAACCCACTAACAGCCAACTCCTCAGAATCCAACTCCATCAAGGCTCTATCAAAAATCGAGCAAACAGATTCACATCCATGCTCGCTAAAACGATGAAAATGTGCATGTGTAAACAATCAGAACAAGTAATAAAGTGACAAGTAAATGTCGAGTTATCATACCCACAGGGACTATGAAAAGAATTATTTATGAATGCAATTTAAAACACTTTGGTGAAGAAAAATATTTTGATTTGAAGAGGTGATTAAAAACTAAAATTTTAACAAAGTAAAACAAATGAAGTAAAAGAAAGTTCATATGCACGATTTCAAAAAGATGATTTTAATCAAGATGACATAATTGTATTAGATTAATTACATTTCTTAACTTAGGATTATAAAACTCATGTTTATGCTATTACGAATAAATTCACGGCAACTCGGTAATTTGCTAACGTATGAACATACTTACCAAAAATTCATTTATCTCTTGACTATATCTCTATGTCAATTCAACCGATTAAACAGATTTCAATTAGCAAATGTGTTAATGCACATACATACTTATGAAATTAAAATAATCTCTTGTACATATCTCTATGTCAATTCAAACAATTAATTCAATCTCATAAGCACATAAAATATTACGTGAGGTAACAATGTATTTCTACCTTGAAACATTTTAATCACAATAGTCTTGCAAGGCAAATATATCGCTAGATACTGTTGCTAATTTAATCCTCAGCTACCTTAGATGATTAAACATGCACTAATTAAGTATCGTGTCAATTAATTACAATTTCAATCTATTTAAATAATTAATTTATTAGTTACCTTACAATTGTAATGCAAGAATAACTTAGTCATGGTTTTACTTAATCAAACATCTTATCGAGGCCTATAACAACACAAACACAATTTTAATAAATTAAGTAGACGAAATGCAATCAGCCTAACACAAACTAAATTTAAGCCATATCAATTAAATTAAACATTTCAACATCACAAATATTCATAGACATATTCATCATAACAACAACAAAAATTAAAAGGATAGGGAACAAGAATCAAATCCGGTGTTTCTCCGTGGCTTGACTGGTTTGGTCCACTCTTCCTTCTCTGCTTGTAACACCCCAAACCCGGCCTAGACGTTATGGCTGGATCCAGCGTGTCACATTGAAATGTTTTTATCGAAAACCTTGTTTTCATTGAAAACCCTTCAAAAGAGAAAATTAAGTAACATTCAGTTGTATTTGTTGCTTTCAAAGCAAGGTGTATTTAAAAAAAAAAAACTATTCCTTCTTGTATGATGATAATTACTTTGTAAACTCTCTTTTCAGTTGCAAAAGCTCTATTTAAAACAGATGATCTATGAAAACTTGTCATTTAAAAATTGAGTTGCGGAAACGTAGTATTTAAAAACAGTTATGGTTTAGGAAAACCATGTTCTACTTCTAATAAATATAAAGCATAAAAATAATAATAACCCTAATATTAAAAATTACATAAAAGACTAAGTCTAAACTTTTTTGCTAGTGGGCCACCTCCGAGTCCCCCCATCCATCGAACCGCCTACTGAGGATCACCTGAAAAAGTTAAACGGAGGGGGATGAGTTTCGAAAACTCAATGTGTACAACCCTTAATGAGTATAAAGCAATCATTAGTCATTTTGGGCCTAAGCCCAATTCAATAACTATAGCCATTGGGCCTTAGCTCATATTAGCCTCAGTTGGGCCGAAGCCCACATCGCAATAACATCACAATAATATCATACATGCAATGTTGTGCAACCTACCCCAATAATCCAACCGATACACATCAACTCCGTCCCCCGGTTCATATCATGTGGGGATATAAATATCGATCCACCCATCCGATTCACATCAATGGTAGCCCAGTTGCGGTACTACCGTCATAACAACAAGCTACTAATCACATATTGGGCTTAATAGCCGTCGGTGGATCCACGGTCGTCAAGCAACCATGCGATCCTCATATACTTCCTCTGTCCACAATTCCCAACCCATATGCATCCTAAACAGAGTATCATATGAATGCAGCAGGTACACAGGTAATATCCATAAATCTTACATTCAACACATAGGGGTATTTTAGTCATCTTCACCCTTAGGGGCGTTTCGATAATTTCTCTTTGTTATGAGTTTATTACTTACCTTGACCCATTGACAAGTCCTCAATGACTAAAGTGAACGGATACTACGCACCAGGTAGGATTCCAGAGAAGAGGAGATGAGTCATTGAGACCGCTTAAGTACCAAGCTCTCCCTAGATCCAATCCTAGACATGCATATACCCATTGCCACACTTTAACCTTATGACTTATCCACGGTCACAATTTATTAATTAATTAAGTATTATGTCTGTTTAAGTAGTTATCAGATACTAGGCCCAAAACCCCTTACAGAGCCCAGACAAGTCTATATACACGCATATGGCCCATTTGGCCCAATCACTTTCATATGGCCCATTAGGCCCAAATCACTTCCATATGGTCCATTAGGCCCAAATCACATTCATATCATGCTTTCATACGATTTTCCATCACTTAGTATCAAATTGCCAATTTTCCCTATTATGGGCCCTACAGCCCATCGGCCCATTTTGCCCATTCTAGCCCGGTCGGCCAAAACACAGCCCAAGTCCATGGAATCGCCCATAGGGTCTCAAATAACCTATCAATTTTCCCCTCACAAGTTTTCGCGCACTCGCAAGTCTGTTGTAGCCAAACTTTCGGCTTTTCGATATTTTGGCTTTTTGGTACTTCGGGATTTGTTGATCTATTGTGTGTGTGCAGTGTATATAAACACCTTCGACTTTATATCAAGCTATCATAGGGTAGAAGTACACACCTTATCACCTGGAGTACTAAGTATTCATAATCGCCCGAACCTATATTCAACATTATACTCCATTAGTCACATCCCATTAATTCAAAATAAATCCACTACTTACCGAAGAACAACCTATACTTGCCTTGACTAGATTGATCGGCTATGATCTGCCTACGTAACTCAAAATATGATGTAGTCCCCCTTCCGCATCCAGGCGGAAAGTCCCTAACGGCTGACACCTTACATCACTTAAACTTGGGAGTCTTTATCCCAACCTCTCTGCTAGAACCCCCTTTTTCCATCAACTAATACTTAGCCATCGATCACATTCTTGAATGAGAGGGAGAAAGAGAAATAAATGGAGAAACCATAGGTTAACGAAAGTAATGGTATTGGAAAGGATAAAGAAAAATCTACTTTTAAGAGTGTAGAAATGAAAAAACTTAGAATTATTTAACAAAAGCCAAAGAAGTTCTAACTTACTTACCGATTGCGAGATCGCTTGCCAATAAGAAATCAACCCCCAAAAAGAAGCAACCGAATAAGTGAAAGAGGGAAGAGGTTGATTTGATTAAAATAGGGAAGAAAAGATCAAGAGTTTGGCTTAAAGAAAAGAGAAGATGAAGGGTTTGAGATTACTCAGATATTTGCAAAACAAAAGAGTCAAGAGGTTGTAAGAAATTTCCCCAAAGAATATGCGACTGAAGCATGCAAAAACAACAAATGCCCTTACTTGCCCATACGACACACGTATATATAAAAAAAATACAAACCTACACTCCCCAATCAACTTAAACTCGCCAAGTTAAATTCCCTTCAATCTCTCCAATTTTATCACCCTCATATCAACATTTAATCCTTATCATTATCTCCACCGTAACCTTGA
The DNA here is from genome assembly GCA_025698465.1 of Gossypium longicalyx. NCBI lineage: Eukaryota > Viridiplantae > Streptophyta > Magnoliopsida > Malvales > Malvaceae > Gossypium > Gossypium longicalyx. Next base: position 48,901,515 of record CM046995.1, read on the forward strand.
TTTTAGCCAACAATCTCAATTTGAATTGCATTCAAATTGCTTCCACCGAATAGCAATCCTTCCTTGTGTTGAGCAGCAAAATTGAATTCCCTTTTGCGCATGAAGCCACTCAAACTCCAACCCTCCAATCTTCCCAACACGTTGCTAGCCACTGCACCTCCACCTATCTTGTGCTACCATTCGGTCACAACTAACTATAAGGCTTATATGCCTAAGCCTCAGTTTCCTTAAAGAATAAAAATTTAAAACTTTTCCAGGCCTGGGATTCGAACCTGCAACCTCTCAGATCCATAGCATGCTTCATGCCACTGCCCCCCAGGCGCTCTTGTGCCATATTCCATCCCTAACTATTTTTAAGCCCTACTAACCCGTAACCAAGTTATCCTAAAAATATTTGCTACCATTCAAATTCGTACCCCCAATCTCTTGGCTGCGCTATACGTCCCTTGCCACCACGGCACCTGCCTCATTTGTGTCGTTTCTCCTCCCCAATTAATTATAAAGTCTTTTTGCCCATCTCCAGGTTGTTAAAAAAAAAACCACAACTTTTGCTCATGCCGCGACTTGAACCTAACACCTCTCCTTACTCCTAACGCCATCATACCACTGGGCCAAGCACATCCTTTGTGTCGAATTTCCACCAAACATATTTATAAGGCCTAAACGCTAGCTTCCCTACTAATCATATGCACAATAAAAATTTTCACCAAGGCTAAGACTTGAACCCTGGACTTCCTGCTTCCTACCAACGCCTTTTCCCACTAGGCTAAGTGTTTCCTTGTGTCAGATTTTACCATACCTTATTAATAAGTCTTCTACCTAATGCTCAAGGTCTTTAAAAAAAATGTAAAATTTTGCTAAAGCCCTAGATCGAACCCAAGACTTTTTTCCACACTACCAACCCTTCCTAAATCACTTAACAATCAAACTAAACGTGCAATTATAAAATATTTAAACACATTTAAGTTATTTAATCTGCCTTCTAACCAATCCCAAACTCAAGGTCCATTACTTCTAAGCCCAAAATTTAGGGTGTTACACTGCTTGTTCTTGTCGAACTGAGGCTGCTACAAACACTTTAATACTGCTCCAAATGATGGATGAACGACCCTTTTTCAAGAGGTGAAATTTTCAAGAGGATAAAGAAAAATGGATGGGAAATGAAGAGAGAAAAATTGAGAGAGAAGAGAAGAGATGAGAAAGTTGAGGTGTGTTTCAAATGAGCAGCCAAGGGGATTTTTATAGGTTGAGAGGGCTGTTAAAAATAGCCAAAATCAGTAGCTAAATAGCCCTCCCATGGCTGGCCACACATGTGCAAGTTTGAAGTTTTCAAACTTACTATATTAAGGTAAGGGCAAATCTAGAAAGGCATAAATAGTGTAGGGGTTTGTTTGCAGTTTGAAGAAGTCTTCAAGGGCCATTTTTCAAGCTAATTAATCAGTCAAACAAGCTGATTGGGTCAGCATGTGGGACGGTTTTGGGCTGCCCAGTACTCGGTCAGTTCGGTTTTCTCGGTTCAGATCAACTAGGCCACTTTTCATAATTAATTAATAATATTTTATTTAACCAAATTAAATCAGATATAAATTAAAATTAATTATATTATGAATTAATACACATAATTTGGACCATCTCAGGCTAAAAAATTAATTCACCTTGATGTTCAAAATTGTTTCCAAGTTTTGCACTTCTAGCAGTGTCTACCGAGCCATTTTTCGCCATTTGTGCAAATATGTCGAAAATAACTAAAATTAATCAAAATTAATTATAAAATTAATTAAAATTCATTATGCTAATAATTTAAGTACAAAATAATTATTTTATAATAATTATATATTTTTTGACAAGAATTTTACTGAACTTGCATGAATTTGAGTTTAAAAGGAGATGAAAAAGTGTGTATATTTTTGTGTTTCCATACCCCCAAACTTAATTCATTGCTCGTCCTGAGTAATGCACAAATTTTGAAAACAATTTCTCAAAAACACCGTTGAAAAACTCCTTCAGAACAACATTCTTCCCAATAATCATGAATTTGGTATACTTATGCTCAAGAATAAGAAATTTGATATTTATGTTGCTTATGTATACATATCATTCAAATTAATCTCAATCATTCTTATGATAGTAAAAATTAGACTAAATGCTTCCTAATAAAGACATGTTAATCCCTACCAATTTTATTTTATTCCCTTATTCAAGATTAAGCTACAATCATTAAGTTTAACTTATGCCTTCATATGTTGAACATAGCGATTTCTCTCCACTAATGTAGGTAGCATAGAAACTTGAATCAATAGGTCTTTAACAAGGTTGTAACGTGGCTAGGCTAGGGGTAGATAAAAGATAAATTTAAGCTAAAAAACCCTAGACTCAGCTTCAATCGGACCTTCGAAATATTTACCTTTAATACACCAACTTACTTTGCTTTCACATGCTCTTTTCTATGTCTATTTTCTTTCAAGTGCACATGCTCTCTCTCTCTCTCTCTCTTTTTGAGCATTTTGTTGTATGTACTACAATTTTTTGGGCATTCGATACTTCTTTTCAACTCCCCCAAACTTATTTTCAAAGAATGTCCTGAATAGTACTGTGTCTAGTGTTTGGGATAATTTAAATATAATTAAGAGAGAAGTGATGGCTAAATATTGCAAAGGTTCAAATAAAATTAGGCCATATAGTCTCAAAGTTGGGCTTCAAAGGATAAAATTTCATCAAGGTTGGCTTGTAAGGCTCAAATGGTCCAAAAAAAGTTGCCTAAATCATTTTTAACTTCTCATGCTTCCTAGGATTTCGCCTTAAGAAACTACTAAGTTAATTCTAGAGACTTTAAACTTTCATGCATGCCTAACTTTCCTAAGGAACTAAAAATTTTATGGTATGATTTGCATGCTTTATTAAAAATAAATTTATGTCATATTTCAGTTAACATAACAATTATTGAAATAATCAAACTTTATTCATACTGAAGTTTAGCATACTTAACAAAATTTCAAATTTTTGAACAAAAAATAACATAATCATAACAAAGAGAAAATTTTATTTTGAATTGAAATAATTTCAATTTTTTGGTCCCCCTACTTAAGATGAACAATGTCCTCATTGTTAAAAGTGAATAGATACTATACTAGGTATGATTCTACAAAAAAGGAGGTGAGTCAATTTGACTGCTTAAGTACCAAGCTCTCTCTAAATCTAATCCTAGACATTTATCCATTATTTTTGAGTCATCCATTATTTTTGAATATCTCCAGTAAGCTTGTTGCTACCATTGCATATGTTGCATTATGCCCGTCAACTTTGACAGCTCATCTCGAAGATTTAGGCGAGGCTATTGAGTTCTGAACATTGAAGTTGTGATATCAGGTTCAGCTTCTGGTTCCATTGGTTCTCCCTTATCAGGGATGTTAGCTGATTGCATTAGTTCAATCTCTGTGGGATCTTCTTCTTGTTCTTCGGGATCCTCACTTTCTTCAATTCGTTACAGTAGAACAGAGTCTCCAACTATTTGGTAGAGGTCTCAATTTGTGATTGTGCCCTGACTATAATCTGTCTTCTTTATGTTTTCAAGAATTTTAGCTTTCAAGCACAAAATTATTATCGTAAAGGGAAAGTAAGCTAGGCCAGAACGTCTAGCGGCACAATTCTGCATTTCTCTCAGGATGATTTTCCTACATCAATGGTCTTTCTAGTTAAAATAGAGTATAATCAGACCATTCGTTTTAATGAAATTGTAGTCCCATGTGAAATAGGCATAAGGCTGAATCAAATGAAATAGAACCATACCTTCGCGAGTGGTGTCAAATATTCTCTTCGATAACTGTGAATTCCTTGTTTTGACACAGTCCACTTAGAACCTGGAACTGTAAGTTCCTCAATAATTTCTTGCAGACTTTCAGACTCAATAGTGCCCATCAAGGAAGAATATTCATCATTTTCAAAATCAGGTAATTCAAAGATTTCATTAATAGCATTTGAGGTTATTGGTACCTTGATTCTGCAAATCGAAACTTCTGTCATCTCGCTTGAGGTTAAATTCACATAAAATTCACGAACCGCCTCCTCATCCACACTAGGTATTTTCTTACAAAACAACTCCCAATTGAGAGCTTCAGCAACATGACGAGTGCGAGCCATGAAATCCATATAATTGTTTCCGTTTAGTGTAAAGGCTTTCTCTGGATACATCTGTTAATTCTTGTAATACCCCTTACCCGTATTCGATGCCGGAACAAGGTACGAGGCATTATCGGACTTAAACTCAAACAACATTCAAAATCAAGACATGAATTTCCACTCAAAATTAAAACCTTTCACATGCATTCATATCATCCCTTAAACAAGCCTACGAAGCTCAAAACATACTTTAGGAGCGGTTCAGGACTAAACCGAGAAATTTTGAGAACTTTTACAACACTTAGAAAATTTTCTTGTTTTGGAGGGTCACACGCCTATGTGAGTAGGCCATGTGGTCTCACACACTCGTATGACTTGGGACATGCCTGTGTTCTCAGCTTGTGTAACTCTCTGTTTATGACATCATCAACATAATAGGGTCACACGGCCAAGTCACACGCCCGTGTGCTAGGCCATGTGGCGAATTTAATTTTCATTAATTTTCATAAATAAGGTGCAGACTTCACACGGCCAGGGTGCACGCCCATGTCCCAAGGCTATGCCTCTCACACGACCGTGTCTCTACCTGTGTGTTTACTACTGGGCATTATGTTTTACCTAATTAGGGTGCAGGGGATACACGGCCGGATCACATGCCCATGGGGTAAACCGTGTGTCACACACGGCCTAAACACATGCCCGTGTGTCTACCCGTGTGAACAACTTTGAGGCTATTCTCGAAACCACTATTCTGACTAGGCCCAAAATTAGGATGTTTCAAATCTCCCCCTTAGGGATTTTCGTCCCCGAAAATCTTATCGGTAAAAGGTTTGAATATTGTTTTCTCATGGCCTCCGCGGGCTCCCATGTAGCCTCTTCAACCTCATGTCTTTTCCATAACACTTTCACAAGGGAAGTACTTTTGTTTCTCAATTGTTTGACTTCCCAAGCCAAAATCTTAATCGGCTCTTCGCCATAAGTCATATCCGGTCCAATCTCAACTTCTATCGGTGAAATCACATGTGAAGGGTTTGATCGGTATTGGCGCAACATAGAAATATGGAGCACATTGTGAATCCTTTCCAGTTTAGATGGCAAGGACTAATATGCTACCTGCCCTATCCTTTCGGTAATTGCATACGGTCCAATAAAACATGGACTCAACTTGCTCTTCCGGCCAAATCTGAGAACTTTCTTCCACGGAGACACTTTTAGGAATACCTTATCACCGACCTAAAACTCAATCTCTTTCCGTTTCAAATTCGCATAGGATTTCTGTCTATCTGAAGCAGCTTTCAAACAATCATGAATTACCTTTCTTTGACTAAATCAACCCCATGAATCTAATTTTCTCTGAGTTCGATCTAATACAAAGGCATTCGACACTTACGCCCATACAATACCTCATAAGGCGCCATTTTCAAACTAGACTGAAAACTATTGTTGTAGGCAAACTCCACCAATGGTAAATACTTTTCCCAACTACCTTGGAACTCAAGAACACAACACTGCAGCATATCTTCAAGAATTTGAATTACTCACTCAGACTAACTGTCAGTTTGTGGATGGAAAGCGGTACTAAAATTCAACTTTGTACCTAAAGCTTCTTGCAATTTTTTCCAAAATTGGAAAGTGAACCTTGGATCTCTATCCGATATAATCGACAAATGCCCTCCATGTAATCTAACAATTTCACCAATGTACAAACCAACCAACTTATCAAGTGAGTAATTGGTACTTACTGGGATAAGATGAGTTGATTTCATAAGCCTATCAACCACAACCCAAACGACGTCTTTCTTTCTCGAAGTCAAAGGTAACCCTGTCATAAAATCCATAATAATACGGTCCCATTTCCACTCAGGAACCATAACAGGCTAAAGTAAACCAGAAGGTACTTGGTGTTCAGCTTTTACTTGCAGACAAATCAGGCATCTCGATACAAACTCGAAAATATCTCTTTTCATACACGGCCACCAATGCAATTTCTTCAAGTCATTGTACATTTTCGTACTACCTGGACGAATAGACAAACAACCACTATGTGCCTCATACAAATCTTCTGAATTAACTCAGTATTTTTAGGAACACAAATCATATCTCAAAACATCAAGCAACCATTGGAATCAATTCAAAAATTTAATTCAATACCCGACTCACACTGAACTCTCCTGTCTTGCAAATCACTGTCATTCTTCTAAGCTTCATAAATCTCTTGGAGCTCTTATCTAAGCTAGAATAGAACCATCATCTGATAAATCCAACCATGTATTCATAGCCTTCAATGCAACCAAGGACTTCCTACTCAAGCCATTGGCGACCACGTTTGCCTTTCTCAGGTGATAGTCAATCACTAGCTTATAATATTTTATCAACTCTAGCCATCTTTGTTGCCATAGGTTCAAATCCTTTTGAGTCATCAAATATTTTAAACTTTTATGATCAGTGAATACCCGACATTTCTCCCCCTAAAAATGGTGTCTCCAAATCTTCAACCCAAACACAATGGTGGCTAGCTCCAAATCATGTGTCGGATAATTCTTCTCATGTGGTTTCAGCTGTCTCGAGGCATAAGCTATTACCTTGCCTTCTTGCATACGTACACAACCTAATCCATTCAAGGATGTATCACTATAAACCACAAATTCTTTTCTCGGTTCAGGCTGTACTAAAATTAGAGCCTTATTCAACAATGCCTTTAGTTTCTCAAAACTCTGTTGGCATTTTTCTGTCCATTCGAACTTGACATCTTTTTGTAATAAACTCGTCATTGGAGTAGCAATCATGGAAAATCCTTTAACAAATCGTCTGTAATAACCGACTAAGCCTAGAAAGCTTTTAACCTTTGACACATTCCTCGACGGTTTTCATTCAACAATAGTCGAAATCTTACTCGGGTAAACTCTAATACCATCACCCGAAACAATGTGGCCCAAAAATCCAACTTCCCTAAGCCAAAATTCACTTTTACTAAACTTAGCATACAATTGCTTGTCTCTCAAAGTTTGCAAAACCATTTTCAAATGCTCGGTATGCTTGATCTCATCACGAGAATAAATCAGTATATCATCAATAAAAACAACAACAAATCTATCCAAATACGGTCAAAAAATACGGTTCATTAAATCCATAAATATAGCAGGAGCATTCGTTAAGCAAAAAGGCATGACAAGAAATTCATAATGACCATACCTCGTCCGAAATGTAGTTTTTGGCACATCTGGCTCCTTCACTCTCAACTGGTAGTAACCGGACCTCAAGTCTATCTTTCAAAACACTGTGGCTCCCTTCAATTTGGCAAACAAATCATCGAGCCTTAGTAAGGGATACTTGTTCTTTATGGTTACCTTACTAAGCTGCTGATAGTCAATACATAGTCTCATTGAACCATCTTTCTTTTTCACAAATAGTACCGATGCACCCCATGGAGAATAACTAGGTCTCGCAAAACCTTTATCCATTAACTCTTGTAATTGAACTTTCAACTCTTTTAATTCCGTCGGAGCCATCCTATACGAAGCAATCAAAATAGGTGCAGCACCAGTAATGAAATCAATACCAAACTCAACTTCTCTAATAGGAGGCAATCTGAGCAACTCTTCCGGAAACACATCTAGATACTCACATACTACTAGCACTAATTCAATTTTCGACTCAGACTCTTTTGTATCCAGTACAAAGGCAAGATAAGTTTCATAACCCTTTCTTATACATTTCTGAGCAGACATAGAAGAACTCACTACAGGCAAGTTATTCGATTCATTTGGTTCAACCAAAAGAATATCACCATTTTCACATTTCAACTCAATAATTTTTCTTCCACAATTTACTACCACACCATGAACAGTCAACCAATACATACCAAGAATTATATCAAATTCATCAAATGGTAAAAGCATAAGATTAGTCAGAAAATAATGACCTCTAATCATCAAAAGACAATTATTACATACTTTATCGACTAACACATACTTGCCTAGAGGGTTCGACACTTTTATCACAAATTCTGTAGACTCAATAGGCATATTCGTACTAGATACCAATTTCATACAAATATACGAATGGGTTGATCCTGTATCAATCAAAGCAACAACATTAGTATCATATAGAGAAAAGTACCCGTAATCACATCAGGAGATGAAGCCTCTTCGTGAGCGCGAATGACATAAGTTCTTGTGGGTGCTCTACCCTCGGATCTCACAGCCGGATCTTTAGTGCACTCTTGCGACTCGCTCCATTCCCCAAGTTTCTCTATGGTCTCCCTCTAGAAATAGCATTGCCAGATCTTGCACTCTCAAATTTTTCTTTTTCTACCATCTCAGGGCAATCTCTAATGAAATGGTCTTGAGAACCACACTTGAAACAAGTTTGATCATACACTCGATACTCATCGGCGTGACGTCTACCGCAATATGGGCATTTAGGTCGACTAGGTCGAGCATTACCCACACTTACTATCGAAGTGGTCTAAGCCTTATGACCTGAATACTGTTTCCTATTGTTTCTGTTCGAAAACCCTACTGAAGCACTCGATCAGGTATTAAACTCTCTCGATTTCTTAGATGAAGACTGAAATAAATGACTTACCCATCTGTCTCTTCTTCAACTCTCGAGACTCAAACTCAGCTTTTCTTTTCTCTTTAGCCAATTCCTCAGCCTTGCAAGCTCTCTCTACGAGCACAAAAAATTCTTTCAGTTCAAGGATTCCAACCAACAATCGGATGTCTTCGTTTAACCCATATTTAAATCTTTTACACATGATGGCCTCAGTCAAAACACATTCTCGAGTGTATTTGCTCAGTTTTACAAACTCATGCTCATATTCCGTTACTATCAGTCGGCCCTGTTTTAACCCAAGAAATTCCTTTCGTTTCTAATCAATAAAACTTTTGCTAATGTACTTCATAAGAAACTCTTCTTGGAAAAATTCCCAATTAACTCCCTCCCTCGGTGCAACCGACACAAAGGCGTTTCACCACTAATAAACCGAGTCTCTCAAGAGTGACACAACATATTTCATAATTTCCTCTGGTGTGCATGATAATTTATCAAATACCCTGATGGTACTCTCAAACCAAAACTCTGCCCTTTTGGGATTATCATCTATACCTGCTCGGAACTCTTCGGCTCTTTATTTTCGAATCTTATCAACTGAAGGTCTATTCAATCTTATGAAGCCCATACCTTGGGGTGCTACGGTGTTAAGCTGTGGAATAGATAGGGGTAGAGGGGTTTAAGCATTCGGGTTCGTTCGAATGAACTTCGTATACTATGCATTCATCATATGGAGAAAGGCTTCCCTACCTCCTCCTCCTTGACTAACTGTAAGGAGTCTACTATCAGACGGAATTGACTAAATCGTAGCTCTGATACCACTAAATGTAACACCCTTACCCGTATTCGATGCCGAAACAAGGTACGAGGCATTATCGGAGTTAAACTCAAACAACATTCAAAATCGATACATGAATTTCCACTCAAATTTAAGACCTTTCACATGCATTCATATCGCCCCTTAAACGAGCCTACGAAGCTTAAAACATACATCGGGAGCAGTTTGATACTAAACCGAGAAATTTCAGAACTTTTATAACACTTAGAAAATTTTCTTGTTTTGGAGGGTCACACGCCCGTGTGAGTAGGCCGTGTGGTCTTACACACTCATATGGCTTGGGACACTCCCGTGTCATCAGCCCTGTAACACTCTGTTTATAACATCATCAACATAATAGGGTCACACGGCCAAGTCACACGCTCATGTGCTAGGCCGTGTGGCAAATTTAATTTTCATAAATTTTCATAAATAAGGTGCAGACTTCACACGGCCAGGGCGCACACCCATGTCCCAAGGCCGTGCCTCTCACACAGCCGTGTCTCTACTTGTGTCTTTATTACTGGGCATTCTATTTTACCTAATTAGGGTGCAGGGGACATATAGCTAGATCACACGCCTACGGGGCAGATCGTGTGTCATACACGGCCTAAACACATGCCCGTGTGTTTACCCGTATGAACAACTTTGAGGCTATTTTCCAAGCCAATCGCCACCCTTATTTGCACTAACACATACAAGACTTCAAAGGCACTTAACATGGCATAATTAAGTACTTAATCATCCTCAAACAAGTCATGATTATAGCAATATCATATTATCTTATATATGTACAAGACACCATACTTTGTCAAGCCCAACTTACCAATTCTCATTCAAGCCATGGTTATCATCATACTAAACAAATCCCAATTCAATCATCAAGCATTTATAGCCACAACATAACTCATCACATCCACACAAACACCAACCATGTCACAATTGCATAGGCACATGCATATGTGAATAAATAGGTTTACAACCCAATAATCAATATAAGCCATATCTCATGCCCATATACAAAATAAATTATAATATTATCATAAGCCAACACTTTTGGCTAACCAATATGAAACATAACAAAATGACCAAGTCCCCTATACATGCCATACTCAAAATACTTAAATTCACTATACCCAAAAGATTAGTTTGATAGTGTGAATTGAGCTCCAACGTCCTTAGATCCCCGAGCTAGCTTGGCAATACTATGAGAAAAATGGAAAGGAAGGGGAGTAAGCATAAAGCTTAGTAAGTTAGCATGTAAATAATTACAACATTAGTCATGCATTATTATACACATAACATAATATAATTTATCACAATGTCATCAAGTCTCATAGATACATCTTAAATCATGTCATTTACATAGTGTACAATAAAACTCATGATCATGATTCATTCATTCACTTCTTATCGAGGTCTCGTCAATTCATAATCTCAATATTTATGAGCTTTGTGTACATACCTGTACCCTTTTGACATGATCATACCTTGTCATTTCTTTGACATAATCTTTGAATTACCCGTTGAACCACTTGGAATACTAAAAGATACTTGGGACATCTCATACACATAGTAAGATGCCAATGTCGTATCCCAGATATGGTCTTACATGGGATCACATATCAATGCCAATAGCCTAGCTATGGTCTTACATGATGTCTCATATCGATGCCATGTTCTAGACATGGTCTTACACGAAATCACATATTGATGCCAATGCCATATCCTAGATATGGTCTTACATGGGATCACATATCGATGCTAATAGCCCAGCTATGGTCTTACACGATGTCTCATTTCGATGCCATGTCCCAGACATGGTCTTACATGAAATCACATATTGATGCCAATGCCATATCCCAGATATAGTCTTACATGGGATCACATATCGAGGCCATATCCTAGATATGGTCTTACACGAAACCACACATAACCCTAATGTCATTACATTTGTATTCTATCTATTCCTAAGGTTCAACCGGGATTTCGTAGTACCAAATCTTCATTGGATCGTCATCAAGTCATCAATAACCAAATCCATAGAGACAAATATACATTTCATGCAATACCAAAGCATTAGATACATAATAACATAATGTTGAATCAGTTACACACGAACTTACCTCGATACCAAAATATGGTTAACTATTCGATTTAGTCCACAACTTTGTTCTTTCCTCGGTTTAAGTCCAGACTCCATTTTTCTTGATCTATAATAACAAATTTCACTTATTTAATTATCACATTATTCAAAACAGTCCATAAATCATACTTTGGCAGAATTATAGTTTTACCCCTAAACTTTCACATATTTACAAATTAGTCCCTAGGCTCGTAAAATGAAATGGACTCATTTTTTTTGTTACCCAAGCCTAGCTAAACCTATATCATGCTTATACTAGCCCACATTTTTCATCAAATCACATTTCTACTACTCATTTTTATAACTTTTACAAATAAGTCCTTTTAGGTGTTTTCATGAAAAACCACTTAGAAAAAGATGTTTATCACACACCAAACTTTCATATTCCTCTATTAACATCAAAATGCATGCATGTCACACATGGATAAGTTTTTGAACATGAAACCTAGCTTAAAATAATGGTAGAAATAGATAGATCGGTTGATGATAACTTCAAAAATGCAAAGAATATTAAAAACGGGGCTAGGATGCACTTACTATTGAGCTTGAAAGTTGGGGAAACCTTAGCTATGGTGAGTATGGAAATTTCGACACACATGAAGAAGATGGACATCAATTTTGACTTATTTTTCCCTTTTTATTCTTTTATTAACCAAATGACCAAAATGCCCTTTTTACTAAACTTTCAAACTTTATCCATGCATGCCCATTTTTGTCCATAAAATTAGAAATTTGGAAAGTTGCTATTTAAGGACATCTAATTAATAATCCATTGCAATTTCATGCTTAAAGCTTCTAGAACTCACATTTTGTAACTTTTGCAATTTAGTCCTAAATGTCAAATTAAAATCTCTTCATGAAACTTTCACACAATCATGAAAATATTTCATGGACCTCAAAACAATCATAAAACAAATATTTCTACTTTGGATTTATGGTCTCAAAACCATTATTCTAACTAGGCCCAAAATCAGGATGTTACAATTCTTAAAAATACGTTTGTATCTCGCTTTGGTTTCTTCACAGTGGAATTTGTTTTGTAATTCGTCAATTTGGGCAAAGGCACGAGTTCTCTTACGAGGCATGATTAACCTGAACATAAGATGGAAACATTTATTTTCTCAAAAATTTAATTATTATAAACTATTAATAATTCAATAAATTGAATAATTAAATAATTAAATAAAATTAAAATTTAGGAGAAAAATTTGACTTACCACCCTTTTTTATAAAATTCAAGAACTCCTAAAAAAATAATTATAAATCAAAAGAGGTCAATTTAGGATAGGTTGGAGGGTTGTCAGCTAAGGATGTTGGTGCGAGGTTGGCGTGCCACACGAATGTGCGTGGGAGCAAGCAGCAACGGGGCTAGGAGCAGCACTAGGCGTACGGATCCTTGCAGGAGTGTCAAGCAGGCCTAGCGAGTTGCTGGAGCTGGATGTGCGGCAGGTGAGACGCTAAGGAGCAGCCTGCTAGGTGCACTTGGTGGGCTGGGGCTGCTGGCTGAATGGGTAAAGGTGTCGAGTAGCTAGGCGGTGTTGGAAGCTTGCGGCACTGTGGGGTTTGGATTAATGAAAAAATGAAAAGGTGGGTGAAATTTATAGTGAGGGGAGTAGGAGTTAAAGTAGAATTCTTAGAACAATTTAATAATTAAAAAATTCTAAGTTCTAATCCTATACAAAGTTAACAACAATTAATAATTAATATAATGCATATTAAATTATTATTTGCTACTAATTTATTAAAGATAAATACTTTATTAAAAATATGATCAAATTTAAACTAGTACTAATTCTATGCAAAGTTGATAATAATTAGTATATCTTATAATAGATATAATTATATATTAATGATTATCATCTTATTTATTAAATTAAAAACATTTATTCTAAATTCCTTTTGAAAATATTTACAAAAAGAAACATCTAATTTTTAATATTTACAAAAAGAGTAACCAAATTTTGAAAATAATTCACTTAAGTAACTAGACTGAAAGAAAATTTGAAATTGAGTTGCAATTTAAAACTTGGATCAAAATTGACCCTTTTATTTGAAAAACTAAAAATTTATTTTGCCATTTAGGGAATAATTTCTCGGAAAATTATGTTAAAATCAATTCCCAGAAAAGATTGGAGGGGTCACAAGCGGTCCCGCTTAAGTTCCAATCTCTTAGACAAAATTTATTTAAACATACTAATCCCGAAAATATACCCTAAACCATTTATTTAAAAAGGAAAACAAGAAAAATTAATCATTTGATAAAATGAACGAGATTTGTTCTCGTTCAATTTTATCTCCCCAGTAATGTTTTAAGTGCTGAGCATTAACTCAAAAATTACCTCCCGTACTTCGAAGTTCGACAACTCCGTATGGGTAAACTCGGTGAATCGTAAATGGACTGGACCAACATGATTTTAACTTCCCTAGAAAGAACCTTAATCTGTAATTAAATAACAAGACTTGCTGACCTGCTTCAAATTCTCGAACTCGAATGTGCTTGTCATGCCATTTCTTAAGTCTTTCCTTGAGTAATTTAGCATTTTCGTATGAGAACATTTGAAATTCTTCTAACTCGTTGAGCCGGAGCATCTGTTTCTCTTTAGCAAGCTTAAGATCCAAGTTGAGTTGTTAAAGAGCCCAGTAAGCTTTGAGCTCTAACTCCAAGGGCAGATGATAGGCTTTCCCAAAGACCAACATATAGGGTGACATCCCTAAAGGAGTCTTGTATGTTGTCCTATAGGCCCATAAAGCATCATCCAGTCTTTTGGACCAATCACGTCGGTTCGGGCAAACTACCTTCTCGAGTATGCCTTTGATCTCTTTATTTGCTAGTTTAGCTTGCCCATTCGTCTACAGATGGTAAGCTGTGGCAACCTTGTGCTTCACTCCATGTTTTTCGACTAACCATTTCAACCACTTGTTCACAAAATGGGACCCTTCATCACTGATGATGGCTCATGGGGTTCCAAACCTTGTGAACACATGTTACTGCAAAAACTTTATCACAACCTTAGCGTCATTTTTAGGATATGCTTCAGCCTCAACTCACTTAGACACGTAGTATACTGCTACTAATATGTACTTGTGACCAAAAGACAGAGGAAAAGGGCCGAAAAAGTCAATATCCCAAACAACGAATAATTCTACCTCAATGATGATTGTTCGAGGCATCTGTAACGCTCAGGCTTGTGCAAGTGTACGTAGTTGTTATCAAGTAATAAGTAAGTATCGAGTTATCGTCTCCACAGGGATTGTATTTGTGCTAAGTCAATTAATTTGTAAAATTATATTAACAATTTGATAAATAAAAACAATATAATTGAGAAGTGATGATTAAAATATATTACACTAAATGCAATGATCCTTGATGTGATTTATCCTAACATGCAACTATATGAATGAAATAGATTTTAGCAGAATTAACACAATAAGCAACAATTATAACATAAATAAGCTAGGAAAATTACTTTAATTAAACTCAAATTATTATCAACATGCTTATCAATATTCGAAAAACATTCCATGGCAACTCGATCTTTCATGAGTTTGGAAACCACATTAGGTCCTTCTGGAATCCTTTACTTAGTAAATATGCATTTTACTGATCCTTATTTACTAAGGGTTTCCTAGTATTCGTGCGAGGTAACAGTGACGTGCTAGGTTTGAAACAGTTTAATCACACAAATCTAAAAACTATGCACATAGCAGAGCCTAGTTAGGGTTGTTATGTAACCTACAATTTAATCAGGTTAGGATCTAAATTGAGAATGCACATTTCAATTATGTGTCCATTAGCTGTCGTCTGGTTAGAATCGCTCAGCTAATTTAGGTGTATTTCAATCATGTATGAACGAAATGCAGACTTGATTTTAATTGAAAACATGATCAATTGAGGCACAAACATTATAAGCATGAATAAAATAAATATTATTTAATCAAAATATTCATCCTAGCTTAAATAAAATTAAGCTATCATTGCTGTAAACAAGAACAGTAAATACATAGCAAACATTCTTGAATTAAGTTAAAGAAAATAAAGATTAAACCCAAATCAAAGTGGCTGTCACCCAATACTCTGACTGATGAGGGCTCCTTCGTTCCTTCGCTTCACTCCTTTGCTGATGGCTCTCCGAGGTGGCCGACCAAGGGCTCTTTAAGAGGCTAATTTGCTAAAACTCTTTTTGCAAAAATGATGATAGGTATGAGGGCTAAGAGAGTTGAGAGAGAAGAGAATGATGAATGAGTGAGGGATGATTGAGGGATGGTGAATGAAGGTTTATTAGAAAAGTAAAAAATGGGGTCTTATTTATAAGTGAGTCAAGGGAGTTAGTTTTCTAAAAATAGAAGTGTCCACCTTTTGCAAATTCATCCAAGGGTGGCTGACCATGATTTGTGGAAATGTGGCTGGTTTTTGCCTAATTTAAGTGCCACAACATTATCAGGATCATGACTCGATCAATTGCAAATCTCCGGGTAAATCTCCGATTTCTTTAACTATTCAAGGACCTTGTGTAATTAAACAAAAATTTGATCTATGAACATCCACATGTAGCCGAATTTTGGGTTGACTTAGTCCTCCATTTGGATGGTTTAGTATTCAACATAAAGCTCTCAGACCTGTCCAGCAATAGTAGATAATTTAGAGGACCAAAGAATGTAATTTAACCACTTTAATTAATCAATTTACTTAATTAATTAAAACCCAATTTATTAATGAAACATATTAAAATAAATTATTAAATATAACTTTATATTTTATTATTTAATTTAACAATACATGGCCCACTTTATAGCTTGAAAATATAATATGTAACGCCCCAAAAATTTAGAGTCTCTAATTCTATATTATCTGACACAAATTACATGTTTACTTTGCTGGCTTAGTGATTTGATTGGGTTTGGGAGTGCTTGAGAGGTCTGGGTTCAAGTCCTGGCTTTTGCAAAATTTTTGTGTTACTTTTAAATGAATCTGGACACTGTCATATAGGCCTTATAAGTAATAGTGCTTGTTTTATGACACAAAGAGAGTGTGCGGTCTAGTGGCTAGGTGGTGTGTTGCTCCTACTGGGAGACTTGAGTTCAAGTCCTAGGTTGCACAATGGAGTAATTATTTTGCTTTTTGAGCTGTTTAGGTGGTGGAGTTGGACTGAGACTCTGTGGTTGAATTGGTCATGAGAGTTTGAATAGAGTTTGAATGGGATGTTAGAGTGATTTGTGGAGAGAATCATGGAGAGATATTAGGAGAAAATCAAAGACTTTGGGTTGGGGAGAGAGTTGTGTGGTATAGGGGCTTTGGGCACTCATATATTCGACTATTAGGGTTCTTTTCTGTATTTTGGTAGCCGTTTGTTGCTGGGGACCTCGGCTTCGATTTTTCCTTGCTTTGGTTTTTTTTTCTCTAAAGCCAAAATTAGCTTTTCATTTTAAGGTGTTTTATTGTGAGGTTGTTTTGATTTTGTACTCTTCTTTACTTTGATTGGTCGAATCTCTGCATTTTCCTTCTCTTCCAATACTGGTCGAATACATCCCTCAAACACTATCGAGATTGCTCTCTTTCTGTTCTCCATTTTCTTCCTTTTTGCCCCTCTTGTTATTTCCTCTGCATCTTGGCCGATATTTTTTTTCTAGGTTGTTCTCTCCCTCCTTGCGATTCTATTCTTTCTTTTCGGCTTTTCTTCAATAGTCGATTGTTCCCCTACTTTTCTCTATTTTTTTCAGTTTTCTCTGCTATTGTGTATTCTTGGTCTATTATTACTGAGCCCTATGGTGAGCGTTGATTAATTCAATTCCTACAAGAGTTCTTAACAAAAGGTATGTGTTTTATTGTCTTTTGTTAGTTCAGCCTGTTTTCCCTCATTTTGTTTCTTAAAGCCGAATAGCCCCTATCTCCTTGTGCTTTGATGATCGATTGTTGGTTTCTTATGTGAATCGTTGGGTTTTTAGGTTCTCACGAGGAGTGGTAGAGTGCAAATATTTTAGAGGTGATCAAAACTTTTTTCCTCTCTATTCTATAAAGGTAATACAATACCTTGTTTTAGAGATGATGATCATGGATTTAAGCCACACCTATGAGTGGTCCTGTTTAATAAGATCTATGGTTTATGCAGTTACCTAGCGAGAACCGTGTGATCGTTTTAGTCAACGATCTATATGTATTTAGCCATACTACTTTCGGTCAAGGTAAGTGGGAGTACTGATTTGAGGATGTAGTGTTTATGAACACTAACAAATGAAAGACTGACTATATGTGGAATTGAATGTAGGTTGGACGCTTGAGGAACTTGGAACAGTTGCATAAATAGGTGTGTAATCACACCCCCTTCAACTGTAAAACAGCAAAAGCAAAAAAAGCCAAAAATATGGTGTTTGAGGCCACACAAGCATGTGATCGCTCGTGTGGTAAACCAAGCCCACGAACGATGGGCATTCTCTTGGGCTTAGGCTGTTTTGGGCCATGTTGGGCAGAAATGGGCCATGTGGGCCCAATGGGCTCGTGGGCTCCACATGGATAAAATCCATGATACGTGGCAAATACTGGACTGGGCTATGTAGTTCACGTAACCATGACTAATCATGGGCTAAATGGGCCACCCGAGCGTGTGGGCCCACTTGGGCCGAATAATGGCCTTAGGCCATTTACACTGATTTGACCGTTAGGGTTGCTTAAGTTGCCCGAGGAAACTTTAGACCTTCAGAGGGGTCGATATGAGACTCTAGACCCTACGACAGGTAAAAAAACCAAAATACCCATAAAGGGTAAAATGACTGTTTTACCCCTAATAGATTAAAATGACTGTTATACCCCCTAGAGGTAGATTGACTAATGTGTTTAAGACAAGTATATGACTGTACTGAGCATGGCATTCTGTAAACTTTGCCACATATACTGATACCGGCAGCTTTGCTGCATTATTGCAACTGGTAGCTTTGCTGCGATAGTTTACTGTTAGCTTTGTTGTGATTTTGGTGTGTTGGCTGGGTGGGTCGACCTTGTCCCCACATGGTGTGTCGGTAGTACGAAGCGGTGTGTTGGCTGGATTAGGATGGGTTGCATTATCGTGTTGTATTGTTATCGTATTGGGCTAAGGCCTAAACTGTGCTGTTTCTGAATAAGGCTCAGGCCCAGACTATTGTTGTATGCTGTACACTGATCGACTGTTAAGGGATTACACACTGAGTTTTCGTAAACTCACCATTTCTTTTTGACTATGCAGGTAATCCTTAGCTTTAGGCGATTTGATGCTGCGAAGGACTCGGAAGTGGCCACACTACTACTCCTGATTTTCTTTAATTTGGCATTTCATTTTCTATTAAATTTTGTTTTGGGTTTTAAATTATTTAATATGGCCTTTCTATTATTTAGCTTTTAATTTAGGATTTTTGTTTATTGAGATCTACACCTGTTAAAAGTAGAACGTGGTTTTCCAAAATGATAATTGTTTTCAAAACAGCACATTTTCGCAACACTTTTGAAATGCTTCTGCAACAAATAAAGTTTCTATAGTAATGATAGTATAAAAGAGCAATGAATAGCTTAAAGGATTTGAGTTCTAACAAAGAGGTTTCAAATTTCCAAACGGGTTTTCATCAGTACAAGTTAGTTTTTGAAAACCACTCCAATGTGGCACTGCTAGATTCGGCCATAACGTCTAGGCCGAGTTTGGGGTGTTACATAATATGCTCAAATTAATATAAAAGAAGCCATTTTCTGCATGCAAACTATATAATAAAGTATAAAATCACATTTTAATAATTTCTATGTCCAAATTTCATATTTTCATATATTTCATTAATTTATTAAGCAATTACTTGGTTTTAACAACAAATTTAAGTAAAAATGTGATGAATTATATAGGAAAAATCCTATATATTTTTCATTTTACACACCCCCAAACTTAAATCATTGCTCATCCCGAGTAATGCTCATGCATAGCACAAGGTTTCGCTAAAGCAAAATTGCTAAAAGTGTAAGTAGCATCAATCCTTGCCCCATAATCATGTATTAATAAATTCATGCTCATAGATCTTCTTTATTAACAAGTAAATCATACGCAAACATTTTAAAATTTTTATACTAAGTTTCAAAATATTCCAACATGAATCATAGTATGTATATATGTCACAACCATAAATAATATTCTTCTTTCAACGTAATTTCTCCTCAATCAAGCAAAACAATCATAAGGCTTATTTATGATCTTCATATGTTGAACTTAGAACTCCCTCTCCACTAATGTAGGAGGCATAATCATCAAATCAATAGGTCTTTTGTAAGGTTGTAATGGGGCTCAGTAAAGGTAGGGATTTTAAGAGATGAGACATTTCGGTTTCAAAATCTCAACCTTTAATTTTGTCTTGGATTTTTCGAAATACAGCCTTTTTCTTTAAGTGAACCTTTGGAATACCCCCAAACTTATTTGAACTCATACTCATACATTTTTCTTTGTGGAAACTGAGCAAACTTTTCTTCGCTTTTTTTTTTAAGCATGAACACGTACATCCTTTGAGAATTTCCTCAAATGTCATTTACCATGACAACTTTAGTTAAGACGGGTGCACAAAATTAGGATAACTTCAAAAGATGGAGATATGGATTGTAATGTAGGTTCATTACAATAAACATGCCTTTTAAGCTTAAAATTATAGTTTCAAGGGTCTAATATCATAAGGTGGGCTTGAAAAGGCTCAAACAATCCAAAGAAATAGTGCCTATATCATTTTAGATTTTTATATCTTCTAGGATTTCGCCTCAAGAAAGTTACTTAGTCAATTCTAAAGATATAAACCTTCACGCATGTCTAATCTCAAAAGAAACTAAGTTTTCATGGCAAAGATTACCTAAGACTAAGATCATACAATCATTCCATTCTTCATGATAACATACAATCACTCAGATAAAATCATCATTCATGCTCGCATACAAGCTATCTCATTAACAAAGAATTTCTCTAAACATTATTTATTAAAACATACTTATAAAAGAAATGATTGAAACATACTTGAAAATTTTAAAAATTTTAAGCAATTATTTGCAAGAACAAAGTAATGAATGAAAACTAAACACCAGGTAGGATTAAAAAGAAAGAGAGGTGAGTCATTAAGATTGCTTAAATACCAAGTCTTTCCTCATAATCCAATCGTAGACATGTTCATTCCCATTACCATATCACTTAGTCTTTTTCTTTTTAAAGAAGCATTTATTCATGATTGCTATGTTTTATTTTGCAGGAATTAAATCCTAGTTACTAAAGAAACAAATTTCTAAAGACCTAAAATAAATAAATAAAAAGACAAGAATCCCCCTTTTATTTTTCTAACTCCTTCCCCTTGTCTTCTTTAGCTCCTTCTCCACTTGTATAATCAGTATCTTCCGTCCATGTTTCAAATATAGTATCTGGGAACTTAGGAACAAAAGTGTTAGAGACATTCTTAAAAGTATTTCGAATCAAATCATTTCTAATTTTTACATATTTCCAGTAAGTTTGTTGTTAATTGTGCATGAACTTGCACATATCCATCAACATTGACAACTCTGATTTCCTTGAAGTACTTGTAGAAGTTGGCATGGGAGTTGTATATTCAGGTTCAACATTTAGCTTGACTGGTTCTTCTTCTGGCTCAAACCTTTGTTCAAGGTTTTCAGATCCTTCAACTGGTTTAGGACTGTTTGGTTCCTTATAAGATTCTTCTTCTTCAGTGGTTGTAACTGATTCAGCTTCAGCTTCATTTGTTAACTCCTTAGTATCTGGCTCAATTGGTTCTTCTTGCTCACTTTGATTCAGTTCATGCACCTTCTCTACTAACCTTTCAAGACAATAACTTGTAATGCACCCTTGGACATATTGCCCCTTCAAATTCACTTGTGTTTTAACACGGGCCCTTAAGCAACGTGAAGTAATTAATGATGGGAAATAAGCACTTCCTATCTTTTTTTTAGCATAGTCATAAATCTCTTTGAAAATAATTTTCCCAACATTAATGGACATTTCTTTGCTACTGGTTTTAGGTATTCCCTTCGGCAAGAATGGCTTCTATACTTTCTTATAATCCATTGGGATCCCGAATTTGTCACAACATCAAGTACTTGTTAAAGAAAATCCCAATTTGTATTGTTCATCATAGGGTAGTACTCATCTTCTTCAACATCAGGCAAGTTAAACAAATCATTAATGGATTTAGAAGTAAGAGGTACCTTTTTCTTCTAAACGATGACCTCAGTAGCATCTTGTGTGGTCAAAATTGCATAGAACTCTCGAACAAGTTCATCATCAGGAGGTAAACGAGCATCACAAAATCATTCCCACTTGAGAGCATTTATTTTCTTTCTAATTGGTACAGGGACAACCATCAAATCATTACTCTTCAAGTTAAAACCTTTTTCCGACATCATAGGTTGATGCTTGAAAATTGAATCAAATCTCTCTTTCACTTCTTCATTGATCACAATCGGGTTTTTAGGAGTAGTCTTCGACTAGTTCTTTTGCGAGACATGGTATTTTCTCGAAAATTTGGCAAAGTTTTACTTACAGGGGAAGAAGAGAAATTGGCAAGTGGGTAGGATCTGCTTCGGCGAACCTTGCGACGGCAAAGAGGTTACGGCGGTGAAGGCAATGCACAACAGCAACGTTGATGCTTCGACAATTCTCTTGCGGCGATTATAGGAGATTTTGGTAAAAGGGGATGAGAACTAGGGTTTCTTTTGGGATTTGAGGTTGACGACACAAAAGAAAAGTTTAAGGATTTTTGGGGTTTAAGCAAATAGCTTTGAGGGATATGAAAAATAGTGGAATGAATAGGGGTTTATATAGGGAAAAATTAGGGCAACATGTAGCAAAAACTTAGCTACATTAGGGTTACTATGGTGGCAAGCAATGAAAGTGGTGGCAATAGGTGTGGAGTTTTCCCTCTTTTTGCTGTCTTGGGCCTCAAATTCAGACTGTATCTTGCAAAAAAAACTTATTAGTACTTGGGTCAAATTTGACCCCCTTTATTAACATAAAAATTTAAAATTTAAACAAAACAAATGAAACTAAAAATTTTTAAATCTTAATTAGAAAATTTCTTCTCAATAAATTACATTAAATTAATTCCCAGGAAAGGTTGGAGGGGTCACAGTGGTCCCGCTTCAGTTCCAATCTCCTTAGACAGAATTAATTAAATTACTAAATTAAGAAAATAAATCTTGATTATTTATTTATTTACAAAACAAGTTTATGAAAAATCAAGGGTCTGTTAATTTAAACGAGGATTCAACTCGCTCAACATCACCATCCTAATAATGTTTGATATGTTGACCATTGACTTTAAACGTACATCTGTAATTGTCGTATAATTCAACAACTCTATAAAGATAAACTCGATAGATGGTATAAGGTCCTTTCTATTGGGATTTCAACTTCCTAATAAATAACTTCAGCCTTGAATTAAACAACAAAACCTTCTGACCTTCTTTAAACTTGCGAGGTCGTATATGACTATCATGCCATCTTTTTTTATCTTTCTTTATACATTTTGGCATTATCATAGGAAAACAACCTCAGCTCTTCCAACTCATCCAATTGTAACATCCTTCTCTCACCGGCTTGCTTAAGATCAAAATTCAACTTCTTCAAAGCCCAGTGAGCTCTATTTTCCAACTCTAATGGCAAATGACATGCCTTCCCAAAAACCAACCGATAGAGAGTCATTCCTAACGGTGTCTTAAATGCTATTCGATAGGCCCATAATGCATCATCGAGCCTTCAAGACCAATCTTTTTTGTTGGGGCGTACTACCTTTTCAAGGATACCTTTGATTTCACGGTTCACTCTTTCAACTTGCCCATTGGACTAGGGGTGATAAGCAGTAGCAATCTTGTGCTTCACATCATATTTGTCAGGCAACCCCTTAAGCCACTTGTTTGCAAAATAAGAACCTTCATCACTAATAATAGCTCTTGGTGTCCCAAATTGTGTAAACACATGTTTATGTAGGAATCGCATGACTACCTTAGCATCATTTGTAGGGTACGCTTCAGCTTCAACCCACTTGGATACATAGTCCACATCAATTAAGATATATTTGTTCCCATACAAAGAAGGAAATGGGGCTAAAAATTCAATTCCCCATACGTCGGATAATTCAATCTCCAAAATATTTGTTAAGGGCATTTCATTCCTTCTTGATATGTTTCCGCTCCTTTGACATCTATCATAGTTCTTCACATAGGCATATGCATCTTTAAATAGTGTAGGCGAAAAGAAACCTACTTGCAAAACCTTAGCTGCAGTACGTTCACCACTAAAGTGTCCCCCACTTGGAGATGAATGGTAATGATATAAGATCTCAGCAATCTCAGTTTCAGCTACACACTTTTGGATTATATTATTTGCACACTGTTTAAACAAGAACGGGTCTTCCTAGAAATAATATTGACTATTATGAAGGAATTTCTTCCTTCGTTGGTATGTCATTTCATGAGGAATTATTCCACATGCAAGATAATTGGCAAAATCAGCAAACCAAAGTGTTTCATGAATTCAACTCACCTCAAATAACTGTTCATTTAGGAAATTCTCGTTGATAGGCACATATGATCGAGTTACCTCATCTTGCTCCAACCTCGATAGATAATCAGTTACTTAATTTTCAACACCTTTCCTGTCTTAGATCTCAAGGTCAAATTCTTGGAGTTAAAGTATCCAACGAATTAGCCTCAGTTTTGCATCTTTCTTCGTGAGCAAGTATTTAATGGCCGCATGGTCAGTAAATACTGTAACTTTGGTACCTATAAGATATGAGTGGAATTTGTCAAAAGCAAAGACTATAGCAAATAGTTCCTTTTCAGTTACCGTATAATTGATTTGGGCTCCCGTCAAGGTTCTACTTGCATAGTAAATAGGGTGGAACACTTTATTTTTTCTTTGACCCATCATAACTCCAATAGCATAATCACTTGCATCGCATATCAACTCAAAAGGTGTGCTCCAATTGGGTGTAATGATTATTGGGGCTGAGATTAACCCTTTTTTTAGCTCTTCAAAAGCTTCTAAACATACCTTGTTAAAATCAAACACTGCATCTTTCTCTAACAACAAACACAACGGTTTAGAAATTTTTAAAAAATCTTTGATAAACTTTCGATAAAAACCGGCATGGCCTAAGAAAATTCTGACTCCTTTCACATTCATTGGGGTCAGTAATCTTTCAATTATGTCCACCTTTGCTTTGTTGACTTTAATTCCTTTCTTTGAAATTTTATGCCCTAAGACAATCCCTTCTTTAACCATAAAATGACATTTCTCCCAGTTAAGGACAAGATTCGTCTCTTCGTATCTCTTCAATACTTTAGCCAAATTACTTAAACAAATATCATAAGTGTTACGAAAAATAGAAAAATCATCCATAAAAACCTCAACAAAATTTTCAACCATATCAGTGAATATTGCCATCATGCATCATTGAAAGGTTGCAGGTGCATTGCTTAAACCAAAAGGTATTCGCCTAAAAGCAAACGTACCGTACGGACAAGTAAAGGTTGTTTTATGTTGGTCTTCCGGGGCTACAACTATTTGGTTATATCCCGAATAACCATCTAAAAAAATAAAATTTATTACTTGCCAATCAATCTAACATCTGATCCATAAAAGGCAACGAAAAATGGTCCTTCCGAGTGGCTTTATTTAACTTTCTGTAGTCAACACAAATTCTCCAACCAGTAACATTTCTTGTTGGGATCAATTTGTTACGCTCATTCTCAACAATCGTAATTCCACCTTTCTTCAGCACACACTGCACCGAACTTACCCATGAACTATCTGAAATAGGATATATTATTCTTGCATCTAACCATTTGATCACTTCCTTTCTCACAACTTCCTTCATAATAAGATTGAGCCTCCTTTGCCCATCAATTCAAGCTTTTTTACCTTCCTCTAGAATAATTTTGTGCATGTAAAATGAAAGGCTTATACCTCGAATATCAGTTATTGTCCAACCAATTTCTTTCTTAAATTTCTTTAGAATAGTAATTAGTTGCTCCTCTTGATCTTTCAATAATTCAGCTGAAATAATCACAGGCAAGGTAGAACAGTCACCTAAATAAACATATTTCAAATGGGAAGGAAGTACCTTTAGTTCGAGTTTAGGTGATTCTTCAATTGACAACTTGGGTTGTACAAATTCTTTGACTTCCAACTCCAACGGTTCAAACTGTGTGGATTGAATAAAATTTCTCAGATTGGCTTCCACTAGAACCATGTTTTCTTCACTTTCTTCATCCTCCAAAGGGTCAAACCCTAAGGCTTTCTCCAATGGATCTTCTTCAAGATGGCTTTCCATAGAAACCAAGGTTTCTAACTCTTCCATAACTGAACACTCTTTTGTCGGATTGAAAATTTCGTTGCTTTAAGAATGTTAAAAGTTACCTGATCATCTTGAACTCGCATGGTGAGTTCACCTTTTTGCACATCAATTAACATTCTTCCCGTGGCTAGGAAAGGTCTCCCAAGGATAATTGGCACTTCCTTATTTGCTTCAAAATCTAGAATAATGAAATCAGCAGGAAAAATAAATTTATCGACTCTTACCAAAACATTCTCAATCTTTCCTTCGGGGTATGCTAAAGATCGATTGTCATAGTTGTAGGTCTTACTTCTCCTATCCCTAGCATCTTGAAAATAGACTTAGGCATCAAGTTGATACTTGCTCCTAAGTTACACAAAGCTTTACCATAGTAAGATTCACCAATGTTACAGGGTATCGTAAAGCTTCTTGATTCCTTTAATTTCGGTGATAGCTTGTTCTGCAGGAACGCACTGCACTCCTTTGTCAAGGCGACAGTCTCATACTCACTTACTCATTTCTTCTTGGATAGTACATCCTTCATAAACTTCACGTAATTCGACATTT
The DNA here is from genome assembly GCA_025698465.1 of Gossypium longicalyx. NCBI lineage: Eukaryota > Viridiplantae > Streptophyta > Magnoliopsida > Malvales > Malvaceae > Gossypium > Gossypium longicalyx. The sequence continues at coordinate 48,928,037 of CM046995.1, forward strand.
GTTCTAAAGCCTCCACCAATGGAATATTGATGTGTAATTGCTTCAAAACATCCAAAAACTTCTTGAATTGCACCTCCTGTTTCTACTTGTGTTGCTGCAATCTTTGCAAATATGGAGGTGATGGAACTTTCGGTTGAACCAGAAAACTCTTCTGAGAAGGTAAATCTACATCTAAAGAAGATGTTAAAGTATTTAAATTCACTAAGTTAAGATTTATCTTGTCAGTCTTTGCAGATCCTGATTCCTTTGGTGTAGGAATTTCAACAGCTAGTTGATTCTTCTCAACGGGCTTATCTTCGACCTCAATCAATCGGGATTTGGGGCGTTACATATACTCATCAAAACAGTTAGTCATGTAATTCACATGAATTTCAAAAAAATTAAGATGAACTCATCAAACATAGATTTACAAGTATTTCAGGAATTTCTAAGATATGATTCATTTAGTTCTTATATTTTTCTCACATCAGAAATTTTGTCCGTTGAATTATTGAAATGTCGATGGATACCTAAGTAGTATACTCGAGGTATACAAATCAATGATCCATCAACTCATGTTCAGGGGTACCCATAAGGGCACATAATCAGGAAGCACACTCTCGAGCCATATATCAGGATGCTCATGTGAGCCATGTAATAGGAAGCTTATCCGGGCTAAATTAGGAAACTCATAGGAGTTTAGTCATTAAGCTTAATAGGTACCTCCAAAGAGTTATTATTAGGGAGCTCCAGATAGCATAAAAAGCATTTCAAGCGAGCCATGTCAGGAAGCCCATAAGAGCTTATATCAGGATGCTCACGAAGAGCTGTGTTTGTGTCCGCAATAAATGCTGGATTACAACTGATTGAATCGTGTAATAGGACGTTCACAAAGAGCTACGATAGTGTGCAACACATGTAGGATCACTACAGATCAGGATGCTCATACGAACTAGATAACAGGACACTCGAGAGGGCTTATAATAGGAAGCTCGTCCGAGCTATAATGTCTACAACATATGCAAGACTATAATCAATACAGGAAAATACTGTATCTATCGCATTTCATTACTCAAACGGAACTTATCATTTATCATGCAATATCAGGCATGTGATTAATTTCATACATTAAACATTTATGCAATTCACACAAATACAAAATTCAATTCAAACATATTAATACACATAATTAAGTTACACGAACTTACCTCGACACTTGTTCGTGTATGAAAATCTACTAATCCAACACCTTTTCTTTTCCTTGATCTAATTCTTTATTTGATCTTTCCTGATCTATATAAATGAATTTAGCATCAATTTAATTCACTTTATACTTAATTGAATTCAATTCACATCTCAAGTAAAATTACCATTTTTCCCCTATTCTTTTCATAAATGACAATTTCATCCCTAAGCTCGAAAAATGAAATTCATGCAATTTAATCCTTATTTCAAGCCTAACTGAATTTTACATGTCTTAATACAGCCCATGAATTTCACAAAAATCATAATTTTTCCATAGGTTTTATAATTTTTCAATTTAGACCCTAAATCATAATTTCATCAAAATTCTCTTTGTAAAAGTTGTTTATCTATCAACAACCTTTTATTTTCTACCATAAATTTCAAAATTTCAGCATTTACATCCATGGAAAAAATTTTATACTTTAATACCTTTACAAATTAATCCCCAAAATAGATAGATTAAGCTATTCCGATCTCAAAAATATAAAAATTACTAAAAACGAGACAAGATTATTTACCCAATTAAGCCAAGAAAGCTTGCTTTCTCTTTCCTAGGGTTTCCATGTATTTTGGGGAAGAAGATGATAATAATATGCTATTTCTATTCAATTATTATATCATCCATTATTTTTCCTACTTTCCAATTTAATCCTTTTCTTTTTCTAATTTTCCATGGATGATTCACCAAAAATATCCACTAACTTTTCTTAATGGTTTAATTACCATATAAGGACCTCAAGTTTTGAATTCCATAGATATTTGATACTTATACCTACTAGAACTCAACTTTTATATTTTATGCAATTTGGTCTTTTCCACAATTGAACATGAAATCGGTAAAATTTTCTTAAAGAAATTTTCATACATCATTTCTATCATAATGCAATTCATGTAATAATATTAAAATAATTTTTTTTCTGATTCAGATTTGTGGTCCCGGAACCACTATTCTGATTTCACTGAAAACGGGTTGTTACACCACATGTGTAGCCGGCCATGGAGGAAGTCTTCGGCTGCTGATCTTGGCTATTTTTAGTAGCCTTCTCAACCTATAAATATCCCATTGGCTGCTCACTTCAAACACATCTCAACCCTTCTCATCTTTCTAACTTTTCTCTCTTCATTGTTCTTTATTTTCTTCCTCATTCCTCTGTCGATTTCACCTCTTGAAAAAGAGTCAATCAACCACCATTTGGAGCAGCATTCGAGTGTTCGTAGAAGCCTCAGTTCGATAAGAACAAGCAGAGAAGGAGGAGTGGAGCAAACTAGTCAAGCCACGAAGAAAACACCAGATTTAATTCTTGTTCCCTATCCTTTCAATTTTGTTGTTGTTATGATGAACATGTCTATGAATATTTGTGATGTTGATATGTTTAATTTAATTAATATGGCTTAAATTTAATTCGTGTTAGGCTGATTGCATTTCGTCTACTTAATTTATTAAACTTGTGTTTGTGTTGCCTTGGTAAGATGTTTGATTAAGTAAAACCATGACTAAGTTATTCTTGCATTACAATTGTAAGGTAACTAATGAATTAATTATTTAAACAGATTGAAATTGTAATTAATTGACATGATACTAAATTAGTGCATGTTTAATCATCTAAGGTAGCTGAAGGTTAAATTAGCAACAGTAACTAGCGATACATTAGCCTTGCATAACTTGCAATATTATTGTGATTAAACTGTTTCAAGGGAGAAATACATTGTTACCTCATGTAATCTTTTACGTGCTTATGAGATTGAATTAATTGTTTGAATTGGCATAAAGATATGTACAAGAGATTATTTTAATTTCATAAGTATGTATGTGCATTAACACATTTGCTTATTAGAATTTGTTTAATCGATTGAATTAACATAGAGATATAGTCAAGAGATAAATGGATTTTGGTAGGTAAGTATGTTCATAAGTTAGCATATTGCCAACTTGCCGTGAATTTATTCGTAATATCATGAACATGAATTTAATAATTCTAATCATAAGTTAGCATATTGCCAACTTGCCGTGAATTTATTCGTAATATCATGAACATGAATTTAATAATTCTAAGTTAAGAAATGCAATTAATCTAGCACAATTATGTCATTTTGATTAAAATCATCTTTTGAAATCATGCATTTGAACTTTTTTTTCTCTAATTTTACTTAGCTAAAATCCTAGTTTTTAATCACCTCCTCGAATCAAAATATTTTCCTTCACCAAAGTGTTTTAAATTAATTTCATGAATAATTCTTTTCACAGTGCCTGTGGGTATGATAACTTGATATTTACTTGTCACTTTCTTACTTGTTGCAATTGTGTACACTTGCACATTTCCGTCGTTCCAAACATTAAAGGCAGTTTCACTCCAAAACTAGTTTTTAGCTTTTGTCTTCAATGTTGAGACTTTAGTATCTTGGTGTCACAACATAGGCATCAATTTTGGCCTAAATAAGCATCTTTAGCTCCCAACTTGACCTACAAGACAATGTAACCTTATTTAGATATATAAAATGCAATAAAAACTACTAAAAGCATAAATTACTACTTTAAGTATGAAAAACCTAAATATATACTAAGATGCTTTGATTTATCTATTAAACAAGCTAAATTTATGTGTAAAAAGGATGTAAATAATAGTGTATTTCATGCAGATCACACCCCCACACTTAACTTGTTGCTTGTCCTCAAACAACCAGAACACACATATTGGAAAAAGGGGAAATAAAAAAAAATATGAAATAAAAATGACTTAATTTCTTTCTTTAAACAAGCGAAATTTAGTGAAGACGGGTGTAAATAAGAACCTCACACCTAAACTCCCTCACAATTAACTTTTTTTCTTATCTTAAAGCAAACCAAGTCCAGACATATAGCATGCAATAATAAGATGTCCCTTAGATTTTATTATTACTAAGAACATGATTGTCAAATATTAAAGGTATAATAATTCTTATCGCACATATAACTTAATCTTAATAGTTCAATGCCTTGAAATTTTCTAAAGTAAATCAATCTTAGTTTACAAAGTTACATTACTAACACATTAGAAATGATTCCCATAACCAAATGTTTAACAATATCACCATTAACATAAATCAAATAGATATGTAGTAGACACAATCATGTGAATAAAAATCATTCATTAAATAAAATTGTTAGCAATTTTGGAAGATTATTCACAGAGAACGCTTAAGTCACATTGGTATTCTATGCTTGTAATGTTTTGAGGTTTATAACGGTATGAGTTCAGAGAAAAATATGACTTAAAATGGTTCAAACACTAGAAATAGTTAGACACATGTCATTGTTCCCTCTCTTCCCCCTTAATGTCCCATAAAAGCTCACCACCTTTTGTCTCCCTCTCTCACCTATCTTATCTCTCCATGTAGGAATATACAATAAAATACTAGCAACTATGATCGACTTAACGAGATTTAGTGCAATGATGACTAAGTTTTCTTAATTTTGTAACTCTTTATTTTGTCACTTTGACTATTTACTCATTACTCAATCACAGTGCTTTTGTTTTTGTTCTGTACTTTTTCTTCTCATTTTTAGTTTTGACTTTTTCTCGATTCTACTTTGTCGCACATTTTTACCTGACCTATAATCACTGTATCACTTTATTTCCTCCTTTTTTTTTCTCTGTTTTTTGAAACCATCGTGATGTATTTACCTAAACCCTCAATATCTATGGCCTGACATCTATTTTGTAATGTATTAAAAGACCAAGGATAGGGAAGAGTTCGAGTTATATTGGGTCTTTGGGTTTCAATTTTGTTGGTTCATCAAAAAGGAGTTATCAGGCTTCAAATAAGAAGACTAGGGATTCATATCATCAAGGTATGGTCATTTTAGAACTGGCTATTCAAACAATGCCTTAGGTCATCCCTAAGCATCTCACCATACACAATTTCTTTCATGCTTCGAATTAAATCGAATGAAAAATAATCAACTCAAGCATTCATGTCTCTACGACTATATAAAAGACTTATATCTCATATGGCCTCATTAAACATTCTTACTTAGGTTCTTCTAATCTGTTATGCAATTTAACTATGTAACCTAATCAATTTCCCTAAAAAATAATCAAATTATCTTATATCAATAAAAATTTCATGTTTGACTAGAACCATTACATGTTTTATTATCTTCAACCGCTATTCATAATATTAATATAATCCAAGCACCATTCAACAAAAACAATAATATTTTTCTTTTGTAAATAAATAATCAATTAAATCAAAGTAAACACACAAGCCAAATAACACAAAAAATAAATCATATGTACTTTCCCCCACGCTTTAGGACATACATTTCCCTTAGTGTAAAATAATTAAAGTGCAAACGAGAAAACTTCCCTGAGTAACTTGAATTCTTGTTGTTATAATAATCTCGGGGTTTGTGTGCTTCAAGCAGATGGAGAGTACCTAAAACAAATTCTATGAAAAGATATATGAAAGAAAATAGAAATAGAAATAAGAAGAAAATGACGAAACGTTGATAATAGACGACAAAATGTTTACAAATATTCAGATGAACTTGGGCCTTTAATGTTGCAAGGTGCGTTTTGTCTAGAATGTCGAGGCATCGGGCCCAGTTTTTGATTTCTTTTATTTCTTTCTGGTTCTGTCACTCCATGATATCTACACCTATAATGAAAAAAAACTAAACACAACTAAAATTAATAATAATAAAATAAACAAATAAAAATAATAAAATTTAAAGCAGGATGTAGAGGTTCTCGACACTTTGATCTGATGTTTGTTCCTCTATTGATGTATATGAACCAACCCTTTCAGTCGATTCCAATGATGTTGCCTTATTTTTTATCGACGTAACATCCACATTACAAGCCATTCGGTACCAAATCCGAGCCAACCCCAAATCATTTTTTGGTGTATTATTGCCTTGAGCTTCCTCCCTTTTATGTCATGTGAAGTTTTGGTCACTTGAGCTCTATTGCCTTTGTCAGATGAGAATGAGTTGAAACTCATTGATCTCTTCAGCTGGTACCTTCTCTGCTATGGCCAAAAAATGTATTAGCTCTTCTACACTTTCATTTAGAATCAATTTAAGCTCCATGTTAGTGGTTACTTCTACTTTTACATTAGCGGCTACATATACTTTTATGTTTGATTCTATGTCAATTAGATCGGAGTCTACTTCATCCATATTCTTTTTATACCCATGATCTCTGATTCCAATCTCTTGTTGATTGCTATTGTCTAATTCAAGGTGATCAATGATAATACGAGGATCCTCAAGATCAAGATTGGGAACATAATGCATGACCTCTTCCCTTCAATTTAGTGCCTCAGATATCTCTTGGAACATTTTCCTCATCTGTTCCATCATGTCTAGCATGTTTGATAATATTTTAGAATTGACTGGCTCAACAGTTTCACATGAAAGAATCTTATGTAGATTCCCAAAAGATTCATCTGAGTGTTTGGGTATATTATTGTTTTTGTCGTATGACTCATAAAGAGGTTTGTATTAGTACTCATTGTCCTCACATCCATTATCATCACTCTATTGGTTCGTCGTGGCTCCGTTTGACCAACCTGTTATTTAGTTCCATTCGTCATCCCAAGAAGTCCTTTCATCATTAAACCACCTGTAATCAAAATTTTTCATAATTAAATCGTCTAGTCAACAAGGTAAAAAAATTGAGAATAAAAATAGCACAATTAATAAATATAAAAATTAGTACACTATCTAGCTCATTTGTCTTTTGACTAATATTATTTACAAATAATCGATTCAATAACAATTATCACTATCGTAATCCCGGCAACGGCGCCAACAACTTGACTGCTTCCGGATGTACCAATGTCCAAAGTGTGAATACTACAACTAAAGATATATATTTGAGGTAGTGCCCACAAGTATGCGGGTCATGTTGTAATATAGTTTTTTTACAACAAAACACTTGGTAAGTATTCCGAGGCTCATACCGAAAGGATTGCAGTTTGGGGAAAACTATTATTAAACCAATTATGGGAAATAATTACTAATCTACTCGAGTCACAAATTAGTAGTGTTAACCAAGAAACAAGATGATAATAATAATAAGAAACTAAATAAAATTAACTAAACCTAAATCTACTCCTAGGTTCTTGTATTGGCATTTCCTATTTCTTGTTTTGACTATGTGAGCTCCTTTTAGCCTAGATCCAATTGTTTTACCTAATTAATTATTGATGTAGGGTTCTAATCAATTAGTTAGTCGATATCCTAGTAGGATCTTCTGATCTTCCACTAAAATAACAAGTCAGCAATGACTACTTATCTTCTGACCTCACAGTCTAGATAAGTTCGGGGTTAAGGTGTTCACGGATAGGTCATACCAATTTTGGGTTAATTCCCATCTAAATGACTTCCAAGGGTTGTCAAGCCTAGGTTTTAAGTTCTTCCTCTCCCAAACACTTGATCCATTAAGAAACTTTATCATTCAATCAATTAATTAAGTTAAAGCAATTGAAACATGCAAAATATGTAGAAAGCATAAACTAATTCTAAGCATTACACAAACATTCATCTAACAATGTTAAAGAAAGAAAACATAAAGAAGAGAATAAGGAAAAGAGATGCTCATGGATTTATCGATGAAAACGTGGTTTCAGAACAATCTCCCCTCGTGGAAGTCTCACTTCGAAATAGGATCTTCCGATTACAAGAACATAAAGTAACCTAAGTGAAAACTAGGAATGAAAGAAAACCTAAGAAGCAAACCCTAAAAATTGTGTGTTTAACTTGATTACAATGGCCTTTATTTATGCTCAACTTGGGATATTAAAGTGCCTAAATTATCCTTGAAGTCCTTAGATTTCAATTATGATAAGTACACCTAATTTTCCTCCAAAACATAATTAAAACGTATAGGAATTTTTAGGCCCTCAGGGGCTTGGTTGCAACGCAGGCCTACAATGTTGCAACATCAGCGTTCGATGTCGCAACACCGAAAGCAATTTCACTCCAGAACTTGTTTTTAGCTTTTGTCTTCAATGTTGAGACATCAGTATCTTGGTGTCGTGACATAGCCATTAGTTTTGTCCCGAATAAGCATTGTTTAGCTCCCAACTTGACTTACAAGACCATGTAACCTTATTTAGATATATAAAATGTAATAAAAACTAGTAAAAAGCATAAATTACTAATTTCAGTATGAAAAGCCTAAATATATACTAAGATGCTTTGATTTATCTATTAAACAAGCTAAAGTTATGTGTAAAAAAGATGAAAATAATAGTGTATTTCATGGCAGATCAGTTATGCACATTGTAACACCCTTACCCGGTCCGATTATCGAACTCGATAATAAGTTGCTACAAGTAAATACAAACATTTACGAGCACATTAGAATTTAAAATCTCAAATAATTATCATCAATTCATAATTAATCAAATTAGCATGTGATTTAATCAATTTTGAATTTATATCGAGCTTACGAAAGGTCAAAACTAAGCAGGCAATTAATAAGGATTAAATTGAAATAATTTTTTTTAAAAAAAGTAAAAATCTGCATAGATGGGTCACACAGTCCATGGCTTGTAACACCCCTTACCCGAGACCGTCGCTGGAGTCGAGCACGAGGCGTTACCGGACTTAGCTTACTAATTTGGGGCATAAAAATTTTGTTTTAAAATTAATTTAGTTTCATTCATTCAATATGTCCCTAAAAAGGATCCTTGAGACCCTAAAACATGAAATTGAAATGATTCGGAAACAAACCAGAATCAATAAAAATTTTTCGATCACTTAAACAAATCAAAACAATTTATTTCATCTTTCATAAATAAACTGTCCATCTGCGTCATAGTCACTAGATAAATCATAACTCGAGTTATGAAACTCGAAATTCAAATCTGTAAATTTTCTCTGAAACTAGACTCATATATCTTCTTACTAAATTTGTTTCAGAATTTTTGGTCTAGCCAATTAGTACAGTTTATTAGTTAAAGTTTCACCTGTTTCAGTATTTGGCTGCTCTGGCCTCTATTCACTACGAATTAATTTTCTCCCTGTACAGAATTCAAATAACCATTCCGTTTATTTCTCTTAAAATTAGACTCAATAAGGAATCTATACATATAAATTATAACTCCTAATTATTTTTTTATAATGTTTAGTGAATTTCTAAAATCAGAATAGGTGATTCAGAAATCACTCTGACCCTGTCTCACCAAAATTTAAATATCTCATAAAATATAACTCATTTATTTACTCTGTTTCTTTCATATGAAAACAGACTCAATAAGCTTTAATTCTATATCTCATTAACTATCTAAATCTATTTCTACTATTTTTAGTAAATTTTAAAAATCACATAATTACTATTGTCCGATACTGTTTTAAAGCTAATGTCACCTTTTTCATGATTTCCATGGAATAACTAGCATTTAGGCATACATAACACCAAACATGTCCTTGATTAGCCATTCCAATAGCTAATCATTATCAAGCATTTACATACCATTCATTAGCCATATCATAAGATCATACACACAAAATGGCTACGATGCTATACATGCCATACTCAAAATGAAACGTTTAGCTATACCAAAATAATCCTTGTGATAGTGTGCCCGGACCTCCGACGTACTTTACGATCCCCGAGTTAGCTTGAAAAAATTATAAAAAGAAGGAAAATAAAGGGGGTAAGCATTAAGCTCAGTAAGTTTGCATGCAAATAAATAACAACATTCATAAGAATTATCTTACTACTTGGCATGGTACTACTTAATGCAACTTCATTAATTGTCATAGACATATTTTAAACTTCTTCACTTACTCACTTAAATACTTACTTACTTAATCAAATTTATTGATACATTTTACTTACCTTTTTCCTTATCAAGCATACATGAACATTATATACTTACCTTTGCTCTTCTAGCATGAACTTGTCTTACCTTTTTAGTATAACTTGTCTTACCTTAACTTACCTTGATATTCTCTTTAAATTTTCCCGTTGAACCACTTGGAATACTAAGGATACACGGGTACCTTACCATTGTCATGACTTGTCATGGTCTTACGTGGTATCCTTTTGAAACTTACCATTGCCATGTCTCGACATGGTCTTACATGGTATCCTTGCCTTATGAACTCACCAATGCCATGCCTTGGCATGGTCTTACATGGGACCTTTGCCTTATGGTAACTTATCAATGCCATGTCTTGACATGGTCTTACATGATTTCCTTGCCTTAGAAACCTTACCAATTGCCATGCCTTGGCATGGTCTTACATGGTATCCTTAAACCCTAATGTCATGACATTTCTATCCTACACATCCCTAAGGTTCAACCGAGACTTTCTGAAATTACTTCTCCGTCAATTCATGCTTGAGTCTTCTTTGAATAATTTCATAAAATAAATATACACATGCTAGAAATTAACAACATTAACATAAAATAATAGAATAATGCATTTATTTACCACAAGCTTACCTCGAAACAAAATACGATCAACTATATCGATTTAGTCCACTATCTTTTTCTTTCCCCAGTCTAACTTCGGATTTCGTTCTTCTTGATCTATAATAACAAATTTAGCTTTTAATACTCACATTTATTAAAAACAATCCTTGACTCAAACTTTGGCAAAATTACACTTTTACCCCTAAACTTTTACATGTTTACAATTTTTCCCCAAGGCTCGAAAATTAAACTTCATCCTATTTTCTTATGTTTTATGACATGATGATCATTTTTCCCTTCAATGGAAACATCAAATTCTCACTCTAACATGTACTTATGAACATTAGGTAGTTTTACCGATTATGTTGTTTTACTCGTTTTCACGTAAAATCGCTTAGCAAAAGTTGTTTAACAAAATTTCAAGATTCATATTCTACCATAAAACATCAAAATAAACACATTTCACCTATGGGTATTTTTCCAAATATAAACCCTAGGTTAAATTATTGCAAGAATAAGCTTAATCAGGTTACTAGGACTCCAAAAACGTAAAAAAATATTAAAAACGGGGCCTGGAATCACTTACTATAGAGCTTGGAAGCTTGAAACAAACCCTAGCTATGGAGAACCCTTGACATTCAGCCTAAGGAAGAAGATGAGCACATTTTTGCCATCTTTTTCCCTTTTTAATTCTTTTATTTACAAAATGACTAAAATACCCTTCATCAAAACTTTAGTTATTTTTACCTATGTATATCCATTTTTGTCCATGAAAATATAATTGTCTAATTACCATTTAAGGACCTCTACTTCAATTATGCACTTCAATTTAATCCCTTAGCATTTAAAACTCATATTTATCAACTTTTGCAATTAAGCCCTAATATGCAAATCAGACAGGCAATCACTGAAATTTCTTATCGGTATTCTAACACATGCATCTAATCACTTGGTAAATCATAAAATTAATCGCAATAAACTTTTCTATCTCAAATTCGTGGTTTCGTAACCACTATTCCGTTTAGGCCCTATTTCAGGATGTTACATTGCTGTGTTGCTAAACCGTTGACAAAAGCTATGCCTGAGTGAGTGGGTCACACGGTCGTGTGGATAAGTCACACGGTCGTGTGAGCAACCTGTGTAACTCCTTGTGCCCATGTGTACCAAAACCATTTAAAACTTTATAGACCACACGAGCCTATGTATGGCACATGATTGTGTGCCAGGTTGTGTGTACCTAGAAAATTCCTTTAAAAAATAAGCAATTTACCCATGAAACACTTATGCCATAAGATACCATTTAAGCCACATTTTAACTTATTCAAAATCATTCAATTCAAGTCAAAAAATCATTTGAAATAATCATCCTAAGTGCCTAATCAATATGCCACAATTGGCACCCAATCAACGATTCAAACTAGCCAAATGACCACATTCATTCATGCAAATATACCTTCAATGATACTTCAAATATTCATGCCAATCATGAAAATAGACTGTAACACCCCAAACCCGGCCTAGACGTTATGGCTGAATCTGGCGGTGTCACATGAAAGTGTTTTTCATAAAATAAAATTTCATTTGAAAAACCCCATTCTCTGTATTCTTAGCTAGTATTTAGGTCGTCTTGTTCTGTGTTTAAACCCAAGTTGTTTTAGCAAAATGTTTAATCAATTAAATCTTAGTTATCTTTTAAAATCGTTGTTTGTTTGCAGAAGCTTTTTGAAATAGGATGCATACTTGTTGTGTTTTGAAAAGTATTTATCATTTTGAAAACTTGTGTCCTACTACTAACAGATATGAATCATAATAAACAAATCCTAAATTAAAATTTAAAAAAAAATTAAAGAGGCCTTATTACATAACCAAATACCCAAATTAAATTATAAAAGTGAAATTTAATAAAAAGTCCATGCAGTTGTGTGGCCACCTTTGAGTCCCTCACAGCACCAACCTGTCTAAGGATTACCCACGAAAGTTCGAAACAATTGGAATTTTTTTTGGAGATTGGATGCAGTTACTAATTCATGATCTGGCATGTACAGAATGAGAACTTCATTCTCGATTCTACAAGAATTTTTATGAAAGCCTTTCATTTGCTGCTCTTCGATGGAAGTTTTATTTTCCCAGAATGTATCCTAATTTTTGAAAACTCAGTGTGTAATCCCCTAACAACAGTCAGTCATACAATAGGCATTTATAGTCTGGGCCTAAACTCGCTTCAGTAACAGTTTAATCTCAGATAGGGCCATAGCACAGTACAAATATACAAACAGAAATCCTACCCAGCCAACCTCTATACACCACTCCATCCAACCCTACACACCATATGGGGATAAAATCAACCCACCCATCCCTACACACCAAAAATAGCACCGGTTGCGGTACTAAACAGAAATTGCAGCAGAGTTGCCAGAATAGTACACTTCCTCCAATCATAATAACCCAACCCCTTGCATCACATCATAATATCCTACATGTATGCAACATATATAAAATGGCATGCTCAATAGAGTCATACATAACATAGGGGCATATCTATCTTTTTACCTTATAAAGGCAAAATAATCATTTCATCAGATTGGGGTATAGATATACTTATCGACCTATCAGTAGGTCCAAATTCGACTCAGGCGACCCATGGGACCTTAACAGTTAAACAGTGAAAATAGGCCCAAAGCCTGCAATGCGGCCCATGTGGGCCCACACGCCCGTGTGACCCACGAAACTTACAAATGGCCTTGGCCATGTAGACTACACAGTCTAGCCAAATAATCACCACACATCCGTATGGTTTACCCGTGTGAGGGCCACAAGCCTATGGGGCCCACACGTCCCATTTCTGCCCAACGTGGCCCAAAACGGCCTAAGCCCATGAAAATGGTCATGGTGGCCTCTACGATCAAGTACCCACGTTTTAGGCATATAGCTTACCACACGAGCGAGCGCATACTCATGTAGTGTCAATAATCCTATTTTTCGGCTTTTGCCGATTTACAATGGAAGCAGTGTGGTTACACACCTGTTTGTGAATGTGTGTGACTAATCCATGAGCACTCCAACCTATCACAATTAAAAACTTCAGTTAATCCTTTATCAAGCGAAATGAAAAGAACCCTAGCCAACACTTGTTCTAGAGATTACCTATTGTTCTCCTTGATCAATCACACTAAACTGTTGCTAGAGATCACATAAAATCCTTGAAGCTTACCTGCATCCCATTCGAGCCTTATCAGCCATTAACCAAATGAATAGTTAAAAAAAGATGAGTAATCCCTTACCGAAACCGTAAAGTCAAGACTAAAGGAAAGGAATAATCGGCCTACACCCACATAAGAGCCGAAGGTACACACTATGATAAAGACAAAACTGGACAATTTCACTCCTATCATAAAACATCAGCACAGGAAAAGTTAGGTGTAAGAAATATATTTCAAGGAGGGAGAAAGAAAAGAACCGTGCCACAAGTTGAAAGCCAAACTTACCAAATCGCAAAATCAGTCTCTTGTATTTACCCCAAAAATCGACAAAGAGCAAAAGAGGAAGAGATCAGCACAGAGAAGGTAGAAGAAGTAGTGGTATTCGGTCAAGAAGGGACCAATTGAGAGAGAATGAGAGGTGATGTAAATCGATCAAAGAGGAAGTCGATTTATAGCAAGGGAAGAGAGAGAGAATCAATCAACAAGCAAGGTTAGAAATCGAAAGAGTTTGTGAGAGGGAGGACAAGGGATATTCGACCAAGGGAAAGAAACCGATTGGGATAGGGAGTGAGGCAAAGCAAATCGGTGGCTAGAGCACTAGAAAGAAGAGCAAGAATCTAAAAAACCCAAACCAAAAGGTACTAAAAAAAAACAACAGCAATACACGGCTTCAGAAACACAAAGTGAAAGGAACCAAAACTTTGACAAAAACCCGAAATGGAGAGAAAGCTACCATACTCAAGGCCGAATTCCTGAGTGGTCAAAGACCCTATTCGGCTACAACTCCTCCACTTTCAAATCCCACATAATTCTCCTAAAATCACTCCACCATCATCTCCTCAACCACCAAATTCAAACTCTATTCAACCAAGCAAAGTTTTGGTCAACCTAGGACACTTCCATGGCACTTGCAGTAAAATAAAATACACCTTGCACGCGACAGAACTCGAACTCAAGACCTCTAACACCAGTGACACGCCACTTACCCCTTGACCAGCAGGCCATTACTGTCATGTTTTATCCACATTTATTTAAGAAGCCTACTGACTAGAGACAGGGTTAATTCAAGTAAAAACAAAATTTTGTACAAGCTAAGGCTGAACTCAAGACTTCTCTAACACTTTTCAGGACACTTAACCATTGAAGCAAGCATGCATTTATGCAACACCACATACAGAAATAAATACTTAGATTTTGGGGTGTTACATAGTCAACTTTATAGCCATTCCACACTTGATTCTCATTTTAGCTTAATAACCTAGATGCAAAAGCTACCAAAACTTTTAAGTAAAACATAAGTATAAACATGACTTTTACTAATCCCATATAATACATAATCTAGGCATATCATGAATCAAACCAAGCTCAAGCATCAACCAAGCATAGTGCCTAGCATATACCACTTCATCCATGAAGACATTAAGTAAATTAACTAAAGCAAACATCAAGCTATCAACAAAATGACCATCAACATAAAATTTATACATATTTACATAACTTTTAAGAGCCAACAAAACTAAAAATAACCATAAGAAGTATAAAAAATCCTAGGTACATGCCAAGACCAAAATAAATAATTCACCAACATTTGAGTTCAGGATTGCCACTGGATGCCGAGCCAATGATTGAATCGATAAGTACCTAATTTGCGTACGAAAAAACAAAACTGTACATTGAGTATAACTCAGTGGTATTTCTATAATTCAAACATTTAAAACATAAAACAAGTCATACTGATCCATAAACTTAATAAAGGTAATAAGCAAGATGAAAACTCAATAGGCTACTTGTAACGCAGGGATTTTTGCAAGTGTACACCATCGTTATCAAGTAATAAGTAAGTATAAGAGTTATCATCTCAACAGGGATTGTATATGTTAATCAATATTTTGCAAAATTAAAATTAACAATTTGGTAAGAAAAACACAATAATTTTGATTGGTTGATGTTAAGTAAAATAATTATCTAGATGCAAGTTAACCTAAATGCAAATGAAATGAATAATTAAAATGTATGAGGTGGATTTAGCAGTAGAATTCACAAGATTTCAATGATGATAACATGAATAGGCCAGAATAATTACATCATTTGACTTAGTTCATTTTTATCATGTTCATAATGTTTCAGAAAATATTCAATGGCAACTCAATCTTTCATGAACTTTGAGACCAATTATTAAGTCCTTTCAAAATCTTTTACTTAGAAAACCATGCATACTACAATGATCATATTTAACTAAAGGTTTCTTAGAGTTTATGCTGTAACACCCCTAACCCGTATCCATCGCCGGAATGGGGTTACGAGGTATTACCGAATGGGACACAAAATTTAGGACGTTCACATATACACATATGTTATATTCACATAACTAAAACATAAATTTTGTTTAAGCATTTACCACATAGTTTAAATCATAACACAAAATCAATGAGACCTCAAAGTCATATATAATAAAATTTTAAGTACATACAATATTAAAACAAAACATATTTCATTTCATATATGATACCAAGCATCTATTTTACAGCCTTCAATATCACGTATTTATTTCATTAATTAATTGGCCAATGTACAAATTAAAAGAAATACTTATGGACATTCGATATATAAGATCAAATAATACTTATTGTATAGCTTATAAATCATACATGCATAAAACATATTAAAACATTACCAATTGGACTAATATATTCATGTACTTTAAGAATTCATAAGTAATCCACCATAAATTTTTGTTTAATCATTTCGAACAACAAATACATTTCAAAGTATCTACCCATATCCTCAATGACCAAACTAAACCATAAACTTAGTTATTTTACCTCATCACCTTAAGCACATATTACAACTAAAAGCTCACCCATTTTACATGCCAAATTATTGTGAATAGAATTACATATACACAACCAATAATTCAATTACCTATTCGGTCATATAAGGTATTTTCACTACATCATGTTTATATAATTTGCCATACACCATACCATATATCTAACAAGTCGAAAATACTCTTACACATACATAAATACCCTAGCCAAATAAACTATTATACCTATAAGCATGTACGTATATTTATACCATAATCGAGCTGTCAAATACCTAAATATATATAAGCAATAGCTGAATCATCAATTAAATTCTAGCATATATCACATGATAATAATAATCAAATACTGAATTTATAAACATTTATACTCATGCATAACCTTAACTAAATTATACTCAAGTATAATTAAAATCATTTATCACTTCTAGCATATATTAACTACCACATTTACTATGCATCTTAGTACATAGCTTAATAAATAAGATATACATAATCCATAAGCAAAATGACTAAAATTTTGAACATGAAGTTAAGGCATTTCCAATGCATAAAACTCTTACCACAAAATCATTCATTCATAATACTAGAAACTTTAAATTAACGAATTTCAAGCACAGTAAATCATAACTGAATTATCAATACCAAGCTTACTAACTTTGTAACCAGGAACACATAAAACCAAATCTAAATATAAATAGAAAGCCATATTCGCATGGCTTAAATATATAACCAAAATTGATATCTCAAAAGTATGTTCCAGCCTATACATGCCATAATACGAGTTTGATTATCTAAATACCGAAGCTGTAGATAGTGTGTTTGAATTTGCTGACGATCCCCGAGCTTATAACTTGAATCCAAAATCTATAAACAGAGTAACCAGACACAAGGTAAGCTATCTTAGCTTAGTAAGCAATAAGCAAATAACAGTTCAATAGTGCATTCAATCAATCTTATAAACCGAATTATATTATCATGACCAAAGCCTAATCTTAAACCCACATAAGATACAATGATACATTTCCAAACTCCATTTCTTTTTACCTTAACCGAATGCTTACATAGAAAAATAAATTATCATCATTCAACATTTCGGGTCCAAAATGTTACCAAATAATCAAGCATGCGTACCATGTTAATAAACAACTTCCGAACCAAATAGTCATAATAAACCTTACATCTATTTACTCTTATCCACAAACTTAAGAATCAATAATTATCAACACATATATAAGTATTACTTATATGGCCAAATATACCAAATTATATATGCACATATATGAGAAACATTTCAATGATACACAAGTTTATTCATTCACAAGCTGAATATACACATCAAATACTCATATATTTCTCATTTGCAATATGTATGGTTTACAAAAAAAGTCCATAGTACTTACTTACCTTATCCCAAGTAAAGATCAAGTTAATTCATACCTGGCCATTTAACTCGTAATACATATCCGTACACAGTTTACCTTTTTCCCGATGAACCGTTTGGAATTAGATAGGACACTCGGATAATCACATAAATCGTACAATGCCAACATCCCAGACGTGGTCTTACATGTAGCCATATATTGATGCCACTGTCCCAGACAGGGTCTTACTCAAAAACACATATCGGAATCACAAATCGATGCCATGGTCTTACTCACACACACATATCAGAATCCTATGTCATAACATATGTATCCTAGCTATTCCTAAGGTTCATACGGGGCTTTTGGACGTCATATCTCGGTCAAAACGAATGCTCGAACATAGTTATCAAGCTTATACACAGTCGAAATTTACATGTATAAATTCATACAATACATACCAGCATATATATTTAACATTTAACTATATTTAGGCATGTCTATTTGCTTATAAACTTACCTCGGATGTCGTAAAACGGGATGGGACTGCTAGTTGATAACTTTCGTTTTTCCCCGATGCAAATCCGATTTCTTTGGTTCTTGATCTTGATTGAGCTTGAATATTGGCTGAACCCTAGCTTGCTTTCTTTTCTT
This sequence comes from Gossypium longicalyx, assembly GCA_025698465.1. Classification (NCBI taxonomy): domain Eukaryota; kingdom Viridiplantae; phylum Streptophyta; class Magnoliopsida; order Malvales; family Malvaceae; genus Gossypium; species Gossypium longicalyx. The sequence continues at coordinate 48,946,717 of CM046995.1, forward strand.
TTCTTTTTCTTTAGTTTTGGAAATGAAGAACCATTATAACAAAATGTAAAATTTATTTTATGTTTTATAATATATGTTATATTATAATTGTTTATAATGTTAGTTTACAAAAATAACCTTAATTAATTTATGTTAAAACCTTATAATAAAAACCCATTACCGTACACCTAATAAGTTATGGGTTATTTGCAACATAAATGCCCCAACTTAGAAAGCCACTAACTTTTTGACCCTTATACTTAAAACTATCAAATCTTCTATTTTCGCGATTAAGTCATTTTATTTAATCAGACACCTAAACAGCAAAATTAAATCATGGAAATTTCACAGATATAAATTCACACAAAATAAACACAGAAAATAATTTTAAAATATTTTTCTGACTCGGATTCGTGGTCCCGAAACCACCGTTTCTATTAGGGTCTAAATCGGGCTGTTACATATGCGAAGTAATAGAATTGGATCAGGTTTGAAACAATTTAATCACACAACCCTAAAAGTTATGCAAGGTAATAAAGCTCTCCTGAGTTATTATGAGCCTTTAATTTAATTGAATCAGGATCTAAATTAAGCGTGCACCTTTTAATTATTGCGTCCATTAATTGCCATTTGGTTAGGATCGATCAACTAATTCTAATGCATTCAATCACATTTTAATGAATGACATACATGCATGATTTTAATTGGAAGCATGAACGATTGAGGCACATAACATCATGAACATAAATCAAATGGGCTTCATCAAATTAATGTAATCATTCTAGCTAAACCAAATTAAGCTACCATTGCTAATGGAAAAACAACAAAGCAAATTGCAAACATGTTGAACAACAATAAAGATTAAGGGAGAAGAAACTCAAATGTAATTTTGGTAGTCCTCTGGAAAGTGATCACGATGGCTTCTTTCGATCTTCATAATTACTCCTTCACAAGATGCTCCTCAAGGTGGCCAGGAAAGAGAAAACTTTCTCAAGGAATTGCTCACTAAATGGAGGGGGAAATGGATGATTATGCGTGAGAGGGAAAGAAAGAATGTGAAGTGAAGGATTATTGAATGATGAGGGATAAGGGATTAGATGTGAGATGATATGAAAGGTGAATGGGAGGTCTATTTATACTTGAAGGGATGCTTATGGGTTTGCTAAATAGAGTCAAACCATCCCTTGAAAATCTCCATCACTTGGCCAACCATGAATTGTGGAGAAGGAAAGTTGTTGGTTGCTTTATTCATGCTTGATTTCATGCATGAATCAAGAAAGGGTTGGATGATTTCTTGAATGATAGTTATGTGTTGATTTTTAATTGTTTTCCAAGTGTAAGGACCTATAAATTAATCTCCTAAAAGCTGATTTTGGGCTGCACATATGCCCTTGCCAAATTGGGTTTCTTTCCCCCTTGCTTGGATGATTTTGTGACCCAATTAATTGTCAGACTTGTCCCTCAATGAAACCATCTTTAACTGGATCAAAGTGACCTTTTCATGACCCAATTTGCTTACCTTTGTTGTCCAACTAAGGTACAATGGAGCTCATGTCCATTTATAATTAAAATAAACTTCACAAATTATTAACTCAATGGTCCCATTGCAACAATTAAATACAAGAAATTATTATGTAGCATGAAGTAATTAAATTATGCACAAATTTAATACATAAAACCATAAAATTGCATATTTTAATAAATCATGCCCATTGCCTCGATATGAACAAAACTCATTCAATTAACTATCAAATATTCGGGATTAACATAATCTTTAAGTAAAAATATGTCATAAACAACTATAAAAAATCTATTATAATTTAGAGTTTACACTAGTTCACAAAGTCATTAATCCCAATATGCTCATTTACCATTATTAAAACATAACAATCACCTTTCATAGTCATTAGCAAATTAAACCAATATAATGACACATCTCATCTCGATTTCTCATTTCAAGTGTTCATTGAACACATACAATCAATATTCATTGTTTAGTCTACTATTTCATATTCCCTTTACATATTTCATTTCATTCAATAACATTTGCTATTTCAATAGCATTGCCATTACCATATCATTTTCCATTTCAAAATTATTGTCTTGATTTCACCATTATTTCCCTTATAAAATCGACTTGGACTCAGATGGATACACGGATCCAACCAACACACAAAATTGGCACCCAGCGCCTAACGGATAAATCTGTAATAATGAATTATGACATGCGTTGGTCAGTGAAACCAACAAATAGATGTGCCCAGCACTCCCCAACACGTAATCGCAAAACCTTGAACTATTCTCATTCTATGGCATGCCAATTATACCCGACCCTGCCCGAATAGTTAATAGGGTAACAATTCCTCACATTTTGTTTGTAATCATTTCTCCATTTCAATTTTATAATCACAATCAACCAATCCAATTTTCCACATACATATATCAGTATATTCATCAATAAAATGATTCAATCATATGTATTCATATACATAGCAACATATTTCATTTCCATATCAAAATCAATTTCACATTTTAAATAACATTCAATATTTCTGAATCTATTCAATTCAATCTGTAATACAAATAATCATTCCAATCACATATTTTTCAATTCACTTAATCAATTATATAACTCTCCTTACGAACTTACCACAAAATGCAATGAAAAAAAATGAAACAATCGACATTAGCTACGGATTAAAACAAATACAATAAATTAACACTACACAGCCTAATTCGCATTCAATTGCTAAATTATACGACTTTTGCATATTATTCAATTCCGTCCTTAAAATCGAGACTAACATAACTTTCACAATTAACCCCCCAAACTTTTTGTCATTTCATAAAGTCCTTATAGGACTTCTTATTTCTCAATTACACCCCCAATTTTGAATTTTGCAAAATTTAATCCTTATTGTAAAAAATCATCAATTGACTTTACAAATTAGTCCTATTTCACTTCTAACCTTAAAATCTATAAAAATAACACCTCAAACTTCAATTATTTAACAATGGCAACATCTTCAATCTTGAACAATACCGAAAAATACTATATGGGTAAGCTAGCTCGTATTACCTGGGTTTTGAAAACATAAAAAGTACAAGAAAATGGACTAAATTGACTAACCATTTTTTGCTTTGAAAACTAAAACACCTTAGTCGTTCTCCCCCTTTTCTTCTTCTTCTATTCACGTTTTGCATGAAAGAAAGATGAAAAAGGTTTTTTATTGTCTTCCACCAACTTTATTTTATTATTTAAGTTATGTTTTGTTTTATTTTTATTTTATAACTTTATGTTTTGTTTTATTTATTCATTTTATTACATTTTATTTTATAACATCATTCCTCACCGTCCACTTTGATTAAATAAATGGTTTAATTACCTTATGAGTCCCTTATTTATGTTTTACTTTATGATTTAATTATAATTCAACTTTTGACTCTTACATGATTTATTCCATGCATTTAAATTAAGCACTAATTCAACAAAATTATCTAACCAAAATTTAATTCACTTCTAATATAACTTTTTAATTCTTTAATAAAAATATTTACGAGCTTGATTTATGTAATTGAGTTTTCAAAACCTCATTTTTTGACACCTCTGACTTTCAGGTTGTTACACACATGCCCAGATATCTATTTTGCAGTGGAGCTGGTAAGTCGATATAAGGCGAATCTAGGACCAATACACTGGCAATAAGTTAAGAATATACTTAAGTATTTACGAAAAAAGAGGGATTATATCCTTGCGAATTCCGAAGGAGATCTCACTCCTATCAAACATACTGATTCTAACTTCCAAATTTGTCAGGATTCAAGAAAATTGACATCAGTCTGTTTCTTTTTTCCTAGACTGCGGGTCCATAGTGTGAATAAGTGTCAAGGTTGCACTGCTAACTTCACTATAGAGGGTCGAATATGAGGTATGGTTTATGACACTGTAATAATGCAGATATAGTCAAAAACTCAAAAGAAAACCACATAAGGACAAAACACATTGATACAAAATATCATAAGGGAGACGATAGTGTTTAACAGAATAATAAATGTGGTCAAAAGATCACATCTGAAGGACAAACCCCAGGGATTTGTTTTACAAAGACTCTACTAGCTAGACAGTTCTCTAGGAAACATAAGAAGGGGCACAAGAATGTGAAACATGACTTATCTACTTCACTAGAGCAAGTGGGAAACTGTTGAATCTGGTGCCTTATGTGTAGTATTTTCGTCAATGTACACTTGTAATTTTTTGAATAGATTGGTTAATAAAATTATTCATGAATTACATTAATATTTTGTATAATGTACTCATGTGATTTTTGCATGCAAAGCAAAATGAAAGTAAATGTTGCTTATTGGTTGTCTAATGTTTAACTAATACTAAGCAGTATTACGTGGTTGGATCGTAATACAAAAAGACAACTTATATTAGTAGACAAACCTGAACATGTCTTTAGTCTAATCAAAAATGAGAAAACTAATTTAAATACTAATATGTCTTCTATCAAGTCCAATTGGGAGATGTTTTGTCTTAGCCAGAAGAGAGAATGACTCCCAGAAGATAGAGACATAGATGTGACTGACTGGACTGACAATACATCAGACTAGACCCAATAAGAATAGATCCTAAATCTGTTTATGGATTTATTCATTTGTAACATTCATAGTGAGGCATACCTAAATCCTGAGTGGATAACAGACTATGTATACATTAGTCGTACACATTGAAGTAAGTAAAAACCCGAGTTTGAATAGATAAGGAACAAGAAGCTAGTGCATTGGGTGAATGACTTCTGCTTTATGTAGTGTCATTCAAAATAGTAGAATTCATAGTCTGATACATGGGTAAATGATATCCTCTCATTGGCATTACATAGTTGATGGAAAGGAAATATGGTCATAGGCTGTTCGTCTTTGTGATCAATGACTTCATTACTAATTAATAGTAATTGACTTTTAATGAAGAAAGATGTAATGGTTACCATGAGATAAAATAGGATAATATTGGGAGAGAGGATTGATAACTATTGAGAAAAGTTATATTTCTAACCTCTAAGCTTGATTAAATGTTTGTACTTAAGTAGTTATATTTTCATTTTTAGGTTATTTTTAGAATATTGAATAATAACGTTTGGATTGTGCCTTAAATGTCATTTCATGTTACTTTTACTGTTGGGAAGAAGGGAATTGGTTGTTGTACGCAGTAGGTGCAAGAAGGATGAAGAAAGGAGAAAAATGATGAAGAAAATGAAGGAAGTGAAATATTGCCATGGTAAAAGGTTGGATGGATTTCTAACACAAATGCCATGGCAATTCCAAGAAAATACTGACGCGACACTCAATCCTCATCTCTCTTAGCCAGATGGACGTGTACCAAATAAATCCATTTGAAAAAAAGGGAGAAACATGTGTGCTGAGAGAGGGGGACCTATCCTATAAAAGAGGGAAGAGAAAATAATGAGGACATAAAGATTTTGGGGACAAGGATTTTGGGAGAAGGATTTTGGAGGGGGATTTGAAGAACAGTTTTCTCTTCGGAGAAACTCGTGAAAAATTCAAAAGAAAAGGGAGAGGGTAACAACTTAAGAGGACATTAGATATGCAAGGAAAGGGACAAGCAATCAGCTTTAGGTCCTGCACGATTCAACAGCGTTGAAGTGAAAGCTGGAGTGGCGGAAGCTTCCTATAGTTCTACCTTTGTTTTGTTAACTAATTTTTCTAATTTCTAAACTATTAATGATGATGTTGAATGTTATTCTTCTTTTGGATTTTAAATCCCAACCCATGAGCTAATTTCATTTGGGTTGGAATTATTGGATCTATCTTGATATATTTAACGATCATGGTGATATTTTGAGTAGATCTACTATTTTATTTGGTTTGGATTATTTTAAATATATGCATCCAAGCTCTAGACATAGATGAATGCATGGTACATCATTAGACTTGATTTAATTCTAAAAAGGTTAAATAAGTTGGATCGTAATTGAATGATACGAGCGAGTACTCAAGCGAATACTCGTAGCACTCTAGATATAGAGTTGTGATCTGTACAAAGTAAGGAAGAATATTGTTAGGAATTTTTCTTGAGACTTGTAGACATACAAAGACTTAGAATGATAGCTTTAATTCCAGCTCTCGAGAGAAGCAAAATGTAGTAGTTAAACTCTGAATAGTAATTTGGTCAAGATTTTACCATGACATTATTATGTTTTTAAGATATAATCCATGTAATTCTAGCCTTCCCATTCAATAGCATCAATAATCTCAACTTTTTTCCCGTAGAATTTCCGTAGCATTTTATTCATTATTTGATTTTTAAATTTCATACATTAATACTTCACTTCAAATCATTATTTTTTTTACTTTGCCATAAGTTTAATTAGTAGAGTTTATAGTAATAACTCAACCATATTTTTACCTATTTCGATCCCTGTGGAGATGATCTCACTTATCACTTTATTACTTAATTCAACGTGTATACTTGCACATTCACATTACATATTCACACACGACAAGTTTTTGATGTCGTTGCCGAGGATCGGCAATTTGGTGAAATGTGGTTGTTATTATCTATTTAATTTTGTTAGTTTTAGCTTACTTAGCTATTTTTTTATTCTTTTTCTTTGCTAGTTTATGAGTAGAGGTATTCCCGAGAATGAAGAGTATTCTTTTGATCCAAAAATTTAGAGAACTTTGAGGAGAAGGAGAAAGGAATTACGAGAAATGGCAAGGATTGGAAATAATCTGGCAGAGAGGATCTATTACATCCAAATGGCAGGGACGTTTATATTCCTCATGTGATAGATTATAAAGACAGACCCATTAGAGAACATGTAGTGCCTATTTTATATGATTTGAATCGAGGGATTGTCAGGCCACATATTCAAGCTCAGCATTTCGAGCTAAAACCAATGATGTTTCAAATGCTACAAATAGTAGGACAGTTCAGTGGATTACCTATTGAAGATCCTCGGCTGCATTTAAGACTCTTTTTGGAGGTCTGCGATTCATTCAGGTAGTAGGGTGTTCCTAAATATGCCCTGAAATTCAAACTATTTCCTTATTCATTGCGAGATCGTAACAGAGTATAGGTGAACGATTTGCCTTCAGGAATGGTGGCATCTTAGAATGAAATTGGTCAAAGATTTTTGTTGCGATACAACCTTCCAAACATGAATGACAAATTGAGGAATGATCTTACATCTTTTCGACAATCTGAGGATGAGACATTGTATGAAGATTGGGAGCAATCCAAGGAATTGATTAGAAAATTCTTGATGCATGGTTTCCAACATTGGACACAAATGGAAATGTTTTATAATGGACTGAATGCACATACGCAAATGGTAGTTGATGTATCTGCCAATAGGACTCTGCTGGATAAATCATAAAATGAGGGATATGAAATTCTAGAAAGGATAGCTAACAATGATTAGCAATATCCAAATACATGAGTGGGTAATGGCAGAAGAGTTGCTGGAGCTATAGAGCTTGATGCGATCACTTCATTGACAACTCAGGTGTCATCCCTAACTAATATGATTAAAACATTGAAGAGACCATCTATAGTGTAGGAAATGAAAGTAGTAGAATTAACATGCGTTTATTGTGGGGAAGATCATGTTTTTGATGAATGCCTATCAAACCCTGTAATAGCCCATTTTCAGTGAAAATCGAAACAGTGGTTTCGGGACCACAAATCCGATCTAAAAATAAAGTTTATTTTTATTTTATGATATGGTCCGTATTATGATAGACATGTCGTATGAAAATTTTGATACAAAAATTTTATCGATTAAGTGTTTAATTACGAGAAGGACTGAATCACATAAAATGCAAAAGTTGAATTCTAGTAGCTATAAGGATTAAATAGCTATGGAATTCAAAACTAGAGAAAAGTATGTAGATTTTTAGGTGACTCATCCATGGAAAAATTAGAAAAGAGTATGGACAAATTTGGTAATCACAAAAATTAAAAGATGATAATTAATTAAAAATAAATTATCATCTTATTTTCAGGTCTTCTTCCCCAAAATTTCTATAGAAACCCTAGGAGAGAGGAAGAAACCTTTCCAAGCTTAAAAAGATCCAGACAACTCACATTCAAGGTTAGATCGAGAAAAAGAAAAGGTTTCGGATTAGTAAATTACTTACGCGAACAAGTGTCGAGGTAAGTTCGTATAACGTAATCGAGCTTGTAATTATGTTAAATTAAATGTTGTGATTTATGAAATATGATTTTCATTTATGTGATTTACTTGGATGTTACAATTTGAGAAATTAATACATGCTTGAAAATGGTAAATAAGTGTAACAACCCGTTTTTAAGTCAAATCGAAATAGTGATTTCGGGATCACAAATCTGAAGTAAAAATATTTATTTTATTATTTTATTAAATTTTACATCATGATAGAATTATTGTGTGAAAGTTTCGTAAAGAAATTTTACTATTTGAATGGCTGATTTGTTAAAAAGGACTAAATCGCATAAAGTATAAAACTTGAGTTTTAATAGTTAAAAGTATTAGATAGCTATGAAATTAAATTGTGAGAGTCCTTATGTTGAAATTATACGGTGAATAAGGTTAGTGGACATTTATGTCCATGATTTATGTGTTATATTAAGATTTTATTAAAGGTTAGTTTGGTAATTATATGGTAATTTAAGTTAAATAAAATAAAAACAAATTAAGGCTTCATATTCATCTTTGTTAATTGAAAATTCAAGGAATAAGAAACCATAGAAATTTTTCTAGGGTTCGTTCATTTGAAGATTAAATTGGTAAGTCATTTTGACTCGATTTTTAATGATTTTTTCGTTTTTGAGATCGTTGCTTCGTATTCTAGCTAGCCCGTACCTTAGATTTTGAAATTGTTAAAGATTTATCATGATGTCATTGTTGAATGCTTGAGTAACTTGATGGTTGATGATGGATTTTGAATAATTGTTGATAGTTAAACTAGTTTTGTAAAGTGATTTTTGACAAAAATGTCAAAAAAGGATTAAATTGAAAAAAAGTGAATAAATTGAAATTATGGGCTGCTAGTAACATATAGTAAATTCGGTTAAGCTTGGGTTGTACTAAATTGCATGAATTTGCAATTTTATGTGATAAGAACTAAATTATAAATATATAAAAGTTTAGGGGCAAATATGTAAATTTGCCAAAATATGAATTATGGGATAAATTGAATTGATTGAATACTGAATGTATTGAATTTGATAATATATAGATCAAGATAAGTCGAGATCGGAATTAGATCGGGAAAAAGAAAAGTAGACTAATAGCCGATAGTTTCCATCTGAACAACTCGAGGTAAGTTCGTATAATTAGAATCAAACTTTTAAATACTTGTAATTAATTGAAATGTATGTATATAATTGACTAATTGATATACTTGGAATATGAATGCTTTATTGATATAGTTTGATGGTTACTGAGCCCCGTTTAAGCTGTTAGAATTTGTAGGATACGAGTGACATGTCACTAGGGTTACCGTATTGGTTGAGATCCTACATGTGTTGCGGACTCACCGTACCTCATATGAGCTTATTGATATATCAGCTCATAAGAGCTTACTGTTCTCAGCTCGTATGATCTTACTGATTCAACTCGTCAGAGCTTACCATTTCAACTCAATAGAGCTTACTGTCCATCAGCTCAGTAGGAGCTTACTGTTCATAGCTCGAAAGAGTGGAAAAGGATAAGGAATTGACGGATTACTAATTTATATGTACTGTATATCACCTGAGTATCCCTTGAGATTCTAATAAGTTCAACGGGCATACATTTTGATTATAAGGATGAGTTACGATTTTCAAATGAAGTATTATTTATATGATCAAAAATGAAATGTTACCAATGTTGTACATGATATATGAATTTGGTATGATGCAATGTATTGATATAATGGATGATTTCATGTATTTAGGTGACTAACTTGTGATGAATGCTTATGTTTAGGCATTTGGTAATTGAATTGAATACACCTTGATTATTTGCCTTGATTTCGTATAAATGGTAAGTTTAATTCTGAATTATACGGGCTTACTAAGCTATGAAGCTTACTCTGTTTCTTTTTCCATGTTTTATAGAGGTTCGATTGCTCGCTCGTTTCGGACAAGTCGGAGTTACATATCACACTATCCAGTTGCCGATTGGTACTTTTGAACTTGTAGATAATTATAAATATGGCATGTATAGGCTAGTTATAATGGTGATAGTTATGGCTACTTGAGATTGTGATTTTGGTACATTTTATGTTATAAGTCTAAGCCATGTGATTTGGCTAAATATGATATTATGTTTTGGTATGTTTTGGCAAGTAGTTGATGGTATGGAAATATGCAAATGTGTTTTGTTATATGGTAAGCTTATGAATGGAAAATATATGACATTAGTTAAGCATTGAATACTATGTGGAATTGGTATCACATGTGTATGAAATGTTATAGAATGGTTGCTTATTAGGTTGTAAAAATGTTACCATTTATGCTTGTGTTTACATGTGAAAATAGGGTGGCATAATGGCTTTGCAAATAGCCTATTTTTGTCCACACGGGCAGAGACACGAGCATGTGTCTCAGCCGTGTGTGACACACAGTCATGTTACACGGTCGTGTGTCCCCTGGTGTTGATATTAAATGAAGTTAGTATGCTCCACAAGGTCTCACACACGGGCATGTGACCGACTATGTGGTACAAGCCAGTATACGCCCCTAAATGGCACATGGCCAAGCACATGGGCAGTGACTTGGCTGTGTTGCATAAGTCAGTATACCCTACAATTTTGGCATGGCCTAGCACACGGTCTGGCACACAGATGTGTATGGCCATTTCAAAGGGCACATGGGCTAGACACATGGGTGTGTGGTTGGCCGTGTGACCCAAGCCAGTATGTATGCCCTTTTTCCACACAGTCTGAGACACGGGCGTGTGTATTAGCTGTGTGAGGCACACGGCCTGTTCACACAGGTGTGTGACCCCTGAAATGTTGAAATTTTTCTAAGTTTCCAAAATTTTCATATGTTATCGGTTTAGTCCCGAACCACTTCTAAAGCATGTTTAAGGCTTCGTAAGCCTTATAAAGGGAGAAAATGATTGTATTGAATGGTATTTGTATATGAATGCATAAATGTATAAGTTATTTATGTTAAATATGTGTATTGATCGGTAATACCTTGTAACCCTATTCCGACAACGGATAAGGGTTAGGGGTGTTACAATAAGGGCTATGTCCCGATTGAATATTGAATTCCAGTGAACATATATGCTTTCCCGAAATGAATGAGATCCTGTATTTGTTGCTGACAAGATTTAGCTCGGACGAGTAATCCTATTGACCTCATTATGGAAAGGATTTAGCTCGAGTGGGTAATCCTGATATAGTACCTCTCGAATATATGTTACAATTAGGACTTAGCCTAGACTAGTAATCCTAATAGAACCTTTTGAGCGTACATTATATAAAGGATTTAGCCTGGACCGCTAATCCTGTTATACGATATGTGACTCGAGAGTGTTTTCCTTGATTAAGTGCCTTAATGGGTACTCTTGAAATAGAATTGACGGGTTATTGAATCATACACCTCGAGTGTACCACTTGAGTATCCATCAGAATTTCAATGATTTAACGGACAAAAACTTCTTGGCATGATAAGAGAATTATGGAATGAAATAAATGATGACTTGAAGGAAAATAGTATGAAGAGATCATCTATGTTTACTTGATTGATATGAAGATTTTGGTGACTAACATGTTTGATTGAATGCATGTGTTTAGGCAATTTTGCTAATGGATGGCATAACACCCCTTACCCATATTCGACGCCGGAACAAGGTACGAGGCATTATCGGACTTCAACACAAGCAAACATACATTTTCGAGCCATGAATTTTTGTCCAAATTAAAACTTTTTGTATTTAATTATAAAGTCCCTAATACAAGCCTACGAGGCCCAAAACATGCATTTGAAGCGGTTCAGGACTAAACAAAAAACTTTAGAAAATTTTGCATCACTTAGAAAATTTTTCACTAAACAGGGGTCACACGCCCGTGTGGCTATGAAACACACCTGTATGGGCTGGTCGTGTGGTCACACACACCCGTGTCCCTAACCCATGTAACTCTCTGTTTGTCACCCAAGAACAAATTGAAGACACACGGCCAAGTCACACACCCATGTGCTAGGTCGTGTGGTCAATTTAAAATTGATGAATTTTTCATTAAATAGGTGTAGACTTCACATGCCCGAGACACACGCCGATGTCCAAGGCCGTGGCCTTCACACGGCTAAGACACACAACTGTGTCTCTGCCCATGTGCTCAATTCTGAGCATTCTATTTCTTAAAATTTAGGTGCAGGGGACACACGGCCTAAACACATGCCCGTGGGGCAAGCCGTGTGTCAGACACGGCCTAGACACATACTCGTGGGGCAAGCCGTGTGTCAGAAATGGCCTAGACACACGCCCGTGTGTCTACCCATGTGGACAAAAATAAGGTTAGTTTCTAAGTAATTTTGCCACCCTTTAATGCACACACCTACACCCTATAACATAGCACCAATTCAAGCATATACATACAACCAAATCAGCCACAACCAAGACATCAACACATCATTCACATGCTACCATCCATCATGCACAAACGTCATATACTTATCAACTCATTCAAGTAAATTCCCACATCCATGAAAAACATCATCATATAAATTGATTATTCCAATAGTAGCCAATTTCAAATGGCCTTATACAAAATGAGCTTTCAACCAATATAAGTCAACACATTTGGCCAAATCAATTATGACACATAACAAAATAACCAAGTCCCCTATACATGCCATAACTCAAATGTTGAAATCATTGATACCAAAATAATTGTTGATAGTGTGAGTGGATCTCCGATGGTCTCCGAACCTCGAGCTAACTTGGTGACACTATAAGACAAGGGAAAGGAAGGGGAGTAAGCTATAAAGCTTAGAAAGTTCCTATACAAATAATAAGCATCATAGCCACACATTTAACATACAATTAACATGATGAAAACTAGCATGAATGTAATTAAAATCTTATAGTCATAACTTACTCAATCACAACCTTACCAAGGTTTCATCACATATCGAGCTCATTACGTATGAGTTTTACGTACATACCTGTACCAACTCGCAACGTAACCATAGTCTTTCAGAACTTTGGCATTCCCGTAGAACACTCAAAATTTTAACAGATACTCAAAAATATTGTACATAAGTGCCATATATGTAGCCATAGCTACCTCACATCTCATAATACGTATAGGCTCGTTTTCAAGTGATACACAGGCCTGCTCACACAAGCTGTCAGTCAGAACGTAGCTACACAGTGCTACTCACATAAGCTGTCAGGTATCCTCAACTCATGTCGAACTACCCAGCCACTGGTAGGATGTACGAGGCCAGCACCCGAATTACATAAACACATGGGTTCCTAGTGACATGTCACTCGTATCCTATTCTATTCCTAAGGCTCAATCGGGAATTCTCGCTTGTCAGAACTTTTGTCGAATGGGTCCATGAGTCAATCACAATTCATACAATATTAAAGCATTTAAAACATAACTATAACAATGCATTATTTACATACGAACTTTCCTCAGTACAAAAATAGTAGGAATGGGACCTAATCGTCAAACATTTATTTTTCCCCTGATCTAGGTCCGAACCTCGTTTTTCTTAAAATAATAATAACAAATTTAGCTTGTTTAATACTCACATTATTCAATTCAGTCCAAAAATCATATTATGGAAAGAATTATATTTTTTCCCCTAATGTTTCACATTTTTACAATTTAGTCCTTAGGCTCATAAAATGAAATGTATTCAATTTCTTCAAAACCCAAGCCTAGCTAAACCATTTTCACACTCATACCAGCCCACATTTTTCATTTAATCACACTTTTACTACTCATTTTTGTAACTTTTACAAATAGGTCCTTTTTGACATTTTCATCAAAAATCACCTAGTAAATGTTGTTTATCTAACACCAAACATGCATTTTCTACTATTAGACATCAAAATACACAAATATCTAACATGGGTAAATTTTAAAATTCATATTTCTTTCAAATTAGCCCTTGAATAAGCTAGATTAGGCTGCAAGGATCTCAAAAACATGAAAATCATTAAAAACGGGGCTAGAACGAACTTACAATCGAGCTTGGAAGATGAAAAGACCCTAGCTATGTCCTCTCTTGAGAATTTTAGCCATGGGGTAGAAGATGAGTAAAAATTGGCTTTTATGTTGCTTATTAATTCATTTAATTACCAAATGACCAAAATGTCATTTTCTTAAAACATTAAAATTTCTCTTACTCCATGTCCATTTTTGTCCTCTAATTTAAAATTTCATAGTAATTAGACACCTCTAGCTTATAGAACTCAAGCTTTTCACTTTTTGTAATTTAGTCCTTTTTGCTAAATTGAGTGCTCAAACGTCAAAATTTTCAAACAAAATTTTCACAGAATAATTCCGTAAAATTGTAGACCATAAAAATATAAGAAAAATAAATTTTTCTGCATCGGATTTGTGGTCCTGAAACCACTTTTCCGACTAGACCCAAAATCGGGCTGCTACAGATGGAAAACATGATATTGTATGCTTAGGTCTAATAAACGGGATTGGTAAGTTTAGTTTTCATTATAAAAACTTACTAAGCATGTAATGCTTACTCCGTTTTATTTTCCCTGTTTTATAGTGCTCGAAAGCTCACAAAGGTTGGAGATCATTGGAGCATCGTCACACTATCAACTAGCTTGTTTTTAGGTATACTTAGTAAAATCATTTTGGTATAATGGCATGTGTAGGACAACTTGACCATTAGTGGCTTGATAATGATGCTTGTAATCTAGCCATTGGAATGGCTAGTAATGGTTTTTTTGATATACTTGTAATGCCATGCTATGGTAGCTAAATATATGTTAAGTAGTTGAAAAAATTATGTCTAATATATGGATTGAACCAAGGTATGATTGTAAGCATGTATGCATGTAATGGTATGCCATGATGACTGATGGAACTTGTTTAATTTGAATGCTTGGAATGGTTGGTATTGGATGTGTGTTTCAAGTGTAGGTCATAGGTGTGATTTGGGTGAGAAATGAAGCTAGAATTGGCTTTGTTTTGTCCACACGGGTAGACACACGGGCGTGTGTCTTGACTATGTGTGACACACGGCAGCGTACATGAGCGTGTAGTTAAGCCATGTGTCCCTTGCACCTTAATTTTGAGAAACAAAATGCTCAGAATTGAGCACACGGGCAGAGACATGTGCGTGTGTTTCAGCCGTATGTGCTACACGGCCTAGAACAGGGACGTGTGTCTTGGCCGTGTGGAACCTACACCTAAATTCAAAATGAATTAATTAACCACACGGTCTAGCACACGGGCATGTGGCATGGCCGTGTGCTCAAGTCAAAGAGTTACACGGGTTCGAACACGGCCTATAGCACAGGCGTGTCCCAGGGTCACACGGGCGTGTCCCTTGGACCACACAGGCGTGTGAGCTCTGTAACTTGGAAAATTTCTGTAATTTCGCAAAAAATTCTTAGAGCTTCCAATTAAGTCCCAACTTGACTCTAATGCTCGTGTTGGGCCTCGAGGGTCCAATCAAGGAACGATTTGAATGATCTCGGTTAATGAATAGTAATTTAAATAAGATATTTGTAAAATGTTTTAAAAGTTTTGATAATGCTCTAAAACCCTATTCCGACGACAGAAACGGGTTAGAGGTGTTACAAACCCAGCTTGAGTATAGTACATGGGAAATTCCAATCGAAATAATAACCCATATTCCAATACATACAATCTAGGATGGAAACAACATCCTAATTTCAGTTGGAGTAATCAAGGAGTGGGAAATTCCAGTAATGTTGTTCTACAGAATGTCACAAGTGTACCACCTGGATACAATCAACCTATGCCACGGCAAAATGTTCAGCAAAGTTCATCCTCATCATCATCTTCATCCATAGAAGCTCTATTGAAGGAATACATTGCCAAGAACGATGTTGTAATATAGAGTCAAGCTGCATCTTTAAGGGCTTTAGAAAACCATGTAGGGCAAATTGCTAGTGCATTAAGCTCAAAATAGTAAGGAGCATTGTCGAGTGATACTATTGCTCTCACTAAAGGGTGCACAGCAATGTTGATGAACAAATTGCCACTGAAATTGAAGGACCCAGGGAGCTTTACTATTCCTTGTTCAATTTCAAATCATTATGTAGGCAAGACATTATATGATGTAAGTGCAAGCATAAATTTAATACCTATGTCTGTTTTTAGGAAATTGGGAATTGGGAAGGCGAGACTACAACTATCACGCTGCAGTTAGCTGATTATTCTTATGCACATCTGAAAGGTAAAATTGAATATGTGTTGGTAAGAGTTGATAAATTTATTTTTCGGTAGATTTTATTATTCTAGAATATGAAGCTGATAAAGAGGTACCAATTATTCTTGGGAGACCTTTTCTAGCCAATGGTAGAACATTAATTGATGTATAGAAAAGTGAATTAACAATGAGAGTTAATGACTAGCAAATAACCTTTAATGTTTTTGATGCATGAAGTATGCAGATACTGATAAATATTGTCACGCCATTGAGATTATTGACACATCAGTGAAGGATAAATTGGCATAATTTTGTTACAATAATTCTAATAATGAAGCAGACTCAGTTGAGTTGAATGAAGAGCAACTAATTGAAGAACTTAGTGAACTGATGGAGGCTAAGCAACTTGAAAATGGATCAAGGAGGAGTTTTGAATCTTTAAATTTATCAGAGTAATTTTTTAAACCTTCTCAACCTTCTATAGAAGACCCTCTTACTTTGGAGTTGAAGCTTTTGCCACTACATTTAAAGTGCGCCTACTTGGGAGACAAAAACACGTTGCCAGTAGTTATCTCTACAGAGTTAACATTTGTTCAAAAGGCTTAATTGTTAGAAGTTTTAAAATGATCTAAGAAAGCACTGGGGTGGACAATCGCATATATCAAAAGAATCAGTCTAGCCATCTGCATGCATAAGATTTTACTGAAGGATTGCCATGGCAATTCTATTGAGCATCAAAGAAGACTGAACCCTATTATGAATGAAGTCATTACAAAAGAGATTACCAAATGGCTTGATGCTTGAATAATTTATCCTATTTTTGATAGTTTGTAGGTAAGCCTTGTTCAATGTGTACCCAAGAAAGTGGGTGTTACTGTGGTTAGCAATGATAACAATGAACTCATTCAAACTTGTATTGTCACAGGTTAGAGAATTTGCATGGACTATCAAAGGCTTAACAAAGCAACCAGGAAGGACCATTTTCCTTTGTCATTCATCGATCAAATGTTAGATAGATTAGCTGGAAAAGCCTTTTATTGTTATTTAGATGGTTATTGGGGTTATAACCAGATTGCCGTAGCCCTTACTGACTAAAAAAAGACCATGTTCACGTGTCCTTATAGAACCTTTGCTTTCAAACGAATGTCATTTGGATTGTGCAATGCCCCTGCAACATTTCAACATTGCATGATAGCAATATTTTAAGACATTGTGGAAAAAATTTTGGAAGTTTTATGGATGACTTTTTGGTGTTTGGCAATGCATTTGAAGGTTGTTTAAAAAACCTAGAACTAGTTTTTTATCGGTGTAAAGAGACTAATCTTGTTCTGAATTAGGAAAAATGCCATTTCATGGTCTATGAAGGCATTGTTCTAGGACATAAAATTTCACAGCAAAGGATTGTCGTTGACAAAACAAAGATTGAGGTTATTGAGAAATTGCCACCACCCACTATAGTTAAAGGTATTCGAAGTTTCCATGGCCATGTAGGATTTTATCGATGCTTTTTAAGGATTTTTCAAAAATATCCAAACCCCTGTGTGTATTATTAGAACATAATAGAGCTTTCAATTTTGATGAGCCTTGTGTACAAGCATTTGAGGAATTGAAAAAGAAACTGGTAACAATATCGATTTTCATAGCACCGGACTAGACATTACCTTTTTAACTTATGTGTAATGCCAGTGATTTCACTGTAGGAGTAGTGCTTAGGCAAAGGAAGGATAAAGTGCTGCATGCCATCTACTATGCAAGCCAAACACTGATAGAAACATAGATTAATTACACTAATACTGAGAAGGAACTATTGGTTATGGTATTTTCATTTGACAAATTTAGATCCTATTTAGTGGCCACCAAATTTACAATTTATACAGACCATTCTGTGATTAAGTATTTGGTGACCAAGAAAGACACCAAGCCAAGATTAATTCGGTGGATATTACTGCTACAGGAATTTAATCTAGAAATTTGAGATAGGAAAGGCACAAAGAATGAAGTGGTTGATCACTTGTTGAGACTTGAAGTAGGAAATGAAGACAACAATATTCAACTTATTAAGGAGGATTTTCCATATGAGCAATTACTGATTGCCACAACATTACCTTGGTGTGCCAATATTGTTAATTTCTTAGTAAGTGGATTGCTGCCACATGTGCTCAATAGTCAAAGATAAATAAGATTTCTCCATGATGCTCAACAATATTATTAGGATGAGCCACTTTTATTCAAACATTGTGTAGATAAAATAGTCGGAGGTGTGTTCCATATGACGAGATTCAGAGTATTTTACACCACTTCCATTCAGCACCATATGGAGGACATTTCGGGGGAATGCGAATTGCTGCAAAAGTTCTCCAATCTAGCTTTTATTGGCCAAGTATGTTTAAATATGCTCATGAATTTTTTCAAGCTTGTGATCATTGTCAACGAACTAGGAACTTATCAAAGAGGTATGAAATTGAATTATTTGATGTGTAGGGAATCAACTTTACGGGTCCATTTCCACCCTATTGGGGCAAATATACATGCTTGTGGCTGTAGATTATGTCTCCAAGTGGGTTGAAGCTGTCGCTCTCCCCAGGAATGATGCCAAATTAATACTAAGTTCCTACATAAGAATATTTTCACCAGGTTTGGTACTCCTTGTTCTTTGATTAGTGATGAAGGTTCTTATTTTGACTGCAACTTATTTGCTACTACCTTGAATAGATATAGGGTTAAACATAAAACTTCCACGGCATATCATCCCTAAACAAATAAACAATCTGAGGTCTCGAATAGAGACATTAAGTAGATTTTGGAGAAAGTGGTCAATCCCACTCGCAAAGATTGGTCATCCAAATTGGATGAAGCTTTGTGGGCATATCGTACTACATTCAAGACACTATTGGGAATATTGCCTTTCAAGCTCGTCTATGGGAAGCCTTGCCATTTGCCTGTTGAACTTGAACATAAAGAATTTTTGGAAATTAAGAAATTGAACATGGATTGGATTAATGCTGGCAATAATCGACTACTAAAGCTAAATGAGATGGATGAATTTAGATCTCAAACTTATGAGAATGCCAAACTGTATAAAGAAAAGCAAAGTGATGGCATGAGAAGAAGATTTTGCCACGACAATTTTAACTTAGACAACAAGTGTTTTTGTTCAATTCCAAGCATAAATTGTTTCTTAGCAAATTAAAGTCACGTTGGTCTGGCCCATTCGAGATAGTGCATGTTTACCTTTTGGAGCTGTAGAAGTTAAAGATGGCATGATTGGCTTTAATTTCAAAGTCAATGGCCAACGTTTGAAGCATTATTGGGGAGCTTCCATACTTCATGATAAATATTCTGTTGCTCTTCGAACTGTATAGAGTTTTCTTTTTCCTGGTTTTATTTAATTAATTTATTTTTTATTTCTTTCTTTTATCAGTTTAATTAATTTTTATTTCTTTCTTTTGTTGCAGGTAGATTTTGGCCCAAGCTTTGTCGTAGTTAGCCTACCTAGCATACTTGTGAATTTTTAGCTTAACTTTTTATATTATTTTTTTCTTTTCCCGCCTAATTCTTACTTTACTGTGTCAGGCCATAATTTTAGGCTAATCTTATCCCTCATGTCACTGTTATATTCTCTTTCATGTTTACCCTAGTTGATTCATTTTCTTTCTCCAAGTTATTTTTAGTTTCTTCTTTTTCACCATTTTCAATTTATCCTCTATAAATGTAAAGGTCTTAACTTTTTCTTTTTGCAGTTACTATTTCTTCTCAAATAGCTTGACGTATGCCATCTTCATCAACCTCTATACCTTTGAGAACATTTTTCAGCAAAGCCGTTGAAGAAAAGTACAACGCGAACACATCAAAGCAACCCTTTTGTATGAAAAAAGGCTTTCTTTTTCAAGACACGGCCTTTATGGGATACACTGAAGCAATTTTTTCCATGGTAGAGAAACATGGATGGCAACTCTTTTGCCTTCATCCTGACAATGTTCTCACGAAAGTTGTAAAGGAATTTTATGCCCATTTAACCTCTCCAGATAATGCTTTCATCTATGTACCTAGTGCTTCAGTGTTATTCAATGAATACTCCACCAGCACACAATATGGTTTACCTAAAGGCCCTGATGAACATTCTCAATTTGTCAAGATAATAACAGTAGAAGGACTCAATCAAGTTCTTGAGGATTTATACATGGAAGGGACCAAGTGTAAAATTTCTCGAAATGATTGTTACACTATCGATCGTGTTTCTTTGAAGCCTCATTGTAAGGTATGGTACCATTTTCTTTAATCTCGTCTTAGCCATTCAACTCATAACTCTACTATTTTAAAGGAACGCATGTTGTTACTGCACTCTGTTATGACTGGAAGAAAGATAAATGTTGTAAAATTTATTTTTATAGAAGTTCATCATTGCGCACGAAAGAATGCAGGCACCTTATCCAAGCAAATGAGGACAAAATCCCTAACAAAAGAGCCATCACCAAATAGATTGCTATGAGATTTTCAGGGGAAAAAGTGTCACAACATCCTGGCTTTACATCAACCTCTTCTCTACCTACTCGTACCCATGCCACCCTATCCACATATCACAATGATTTTGAGCAGCAAGTGCTCGGTGCTCCTAAGATGTTGAAACAATAGTTTCGTTTGATAAAGAAACAACAACTGAGGATAGCTACTAATTTAAGCAGGGCTCAAGAAGAAATGGCTTTATTTTGGGGCTATGTTAGAATGAGGGATAATGCCATCAAGAAACCTCTTTAGAAAAACTTTACCAGACTCATACTTGCATTCCATACTTTTCCTAAATAGTTGTTATTGGATTCAGAAGATGAAGATGAAGATGAAGTTGAAGCCGCTATGACAGACATTACCACACATCCAGCCACTACAGAAAAGAAAAACAAAGAAATAGAGGGGGAGGAAGAGAAATAGAATCAGTGAACATTGAATTAGATAATAAGGGAGATAACACGAATCAAACTTTTGCACCACAGGAACCTGCTATTGCACCTCAAACCACTGCACCCATATCAAAGCAAGATCATGAGATTAATCAACTGATTAATGATCTCACAAAAATAGATGATGATGATGATAATAATGATGAGGTGCCACTTAATCTACTCAAACAGAAGCAGTGCTACAAGCACGCTGCCCAAAAATCCACCCGACCCAAATAAAGTAACACAAATCATTTCCAAGCTTTTGTTTTTACTTTTCATTTGCATATTTTTTTCATTTTTACATGTGTTTTTCATGCATTCATAATTGTTTTCATTGCATTTTCTACATATCTATTTGTTTTTACGTAAGTGAAATTTGGTGTTTGATCATGTATTGAAGACAATGCATCCATTAGGTTTGGGGGTGTATTGCACATATTGCATACATGAGATATTTTGTTTGAACATTAGATCATTTTTTCACTTATTTTGCCATGACATAAAATGCTAATTGACTATTAGACCATGAAAAATATATTGTTATCTATGATGTTCAATGAGGATAATAACTCTTCAAACTGTGAAAATTGTGATAGTTGATTAAGTATGTTTAGCTTAGTATAATCGTGTGAAAATTGATGCCTAAAAGTAGAATGACCTAGTATAATTGCAATTAATCTATAGTAGGTTTCTTTTAATACACTTAGAAGTCTTGAAACTAAGATCAGTAAATTAGCATTATGTAATAATAAATACAATGGCAAAGCTGAGGGTAAATGAACAAATAAAATAAAATTTAAAATGACACTATAAAGCACTCTAATGTTTGAAATCATTGAGTAGGCCAGTAATACTCTATTTGCTCCGCTGTATTATTAATCAAAAAAGCAAGATTAAATAAGAGTGAGTAAAAAAATAGCTTAAGGACATTCCACTGTAGTAGTAGGCAGAGTAGTTAAGGGGTATTTGTTTGCTTAATCCATCTTTTTAGTTAAAAGCCTTAGCTTCATGAGTGAATTACATTCAAACTGTGGCGTGATGTAATACCTGGCAAACTAGTGTATGCTCCATTGTGATTGTCAAGTAAAGAAATCATGTAACAAGATGAATTCCGTAGAGAAAATTTTATGTAATGTAATGACAGAATAAGATTGAGAAGAAAAACTGAGTCTAGTGGAAAACTAAACTAAGTACATTAGGGGTTGCTTGCTATAGTCAGAATTGCATGAATATTTAGAAACTTTTATTTTTAGGTAACATTTTCTACACTTTGTATGCTAAACAAACCTATAAAATTTGAACCAATTTTTTTAGACAAAAGACTGTTGAGAATGGAGTTATAAAATATGCTTCGTTTGGTTTAGCAGTACAATAAGCTATTGTGTAGTTATGGAAAATTCATGCATTCATGCATTCATACATGTTCTGCTTGAGGATAAGCAAGAACTTGGGTTTGGGGGTGTGATAACTCTTGAAAAGAGTTATATTTTGAACCTCTAAGCCTGATTAAAATGCCTGTATTTAAGTAGATATATATTTTTTTAGGTTATTTTTAGAATATTACATAATAATGCTTGGATTGTGCCTTAAATGTCATTTCATGTTGCTTTTACTGTTGGGAAGAAAGGAATTGGTTGTTGTATGCAGTAGGTGCAGGAAGGATGAAGGAAAGGAAAAAAAAAGGAGGAAGAGAATAAAGGAAGTGAAATATTCCCATGGAAAAAGGTTGGATGGATTGCCAACACAAATGCCATGGGAATTCTAGGAAAATGCTGACGCAACACTCAGTCCTCATCACTCTCAGCCAGCTGGACATGCACCAAATAAATCCACCTAAAAAAGTGGGAGAAAAATGTGTACTGAGAAAAGGGGGACCTAGCCTATAAAAGAGGGAATAGAAAAGAAAGAGGACACAAGGATTTTGAGGACAAGGATTTTAGGAGGATGATTTTGGAGGGGTATTTGGAGAGTAGTTTTCTCTTCAGAGAAACTCGTGAAAAATTCCAAAGAAAATGTAGAGAGTAGTAGCTTAAAAGTAGAGTAGAGACGTAAGGAAAGGGACGAGCAATCAACTTTAGGTCATACAGAATTCAACAGTGTTGAAGTGAAAGCTGGAGTGGTAAAAGCTTCTTGCAGATCTACCTTCATTCTATTAATTAATTTCTGTAATTTCTAAACTGTTAAGGATGATGTTGAATGTTATTCTGATTTTGGATTTTAAATCCCAAACCATGAGCTAATTTCATTTAGGTTGGAATTACTGGATCTATCTTGATATATTTACTGATCATGGTGATATTTTGAGTAGATCTACTATTTTATTCGGTTTGGATTATTTTAAATATATGCATGCAAGATCTAGACATAGATGAATGCATGGTATATCCTTAGACTTGATTTAATTCTGAAAAGGTTAAATAAGTTGGATCGTAATCAAATGATACAAGTGATTACTCGAGCGAATACTCGTAGCACTCTAGACATAGGGTTATGATCTGTATAGAGTAAGGAAGAATATTGCTAGGTATTGTTCTTGAGACTTGTAGACATACAAAGATTTAGAATGATAGATTTAATTTTAGCTCTAGAAAAAAGCAGAATGCAGTAGTTATACTCTGAACAGTAGTTTGGTTAAGATTTTTCCATTACATTATTATGTTATAAAGACAAAACCCAAGTAATTCCAACCTTCCCATTCAACAGTATCAATCCTTTCAACTTTGTCTCGTAGAATTACCACAACAATTTATTCATTATTTTATTTTTATATTTCATACATTAATACTTCACTCCAAGTCATTATTCTATTTACTTTTCCATAATCCTAATTAGTAGAGTTTATAGTAATAACTCAACCATATTTTTACCTATTCCAATCCCTATGGAAATGATCTCACTTATCACTTTATTACTTGATTCGATGTGTATACTTGCACATTCACATTACATATTCACTCGCTACACAAATATTATTCTAAATAGACTAAGGATATCCTATAAGGGTAACACACTTATGAAAAGGTCATTAGACGAGCACTGAGTAGATGATTTCATAATAGTATGTCATCAGGGAGAGCTTAGTCATGATACTATAGTGGAATGGCTTCGTGACTAAATGAGTTTATAAGTAATAGGAGAAAAGCCAAAACTTATAAATCATTTGATCCCTAATTACATATGTCCAATCAATCCCTCCTCTAGCTCATTGAAATTATAAATGAATTGCATTTTGAATCAAAATGAATGGAATGAATAGAAATAGGCCAATGGAAATCATTTGGAAATGATTATGGTTTTCCCAAAATAGAGAAATGGAATCATTTGGAAATGAATATAGGTTTCTCAAAAAATGGAAATGATAATGGAAATGAAAATAAGAAATGACTCCTTTGCAAATATATATATATGGATTACTCAGAAAAGATCAGAAGAATGAGTTTATATTTTTGAGCAGTTTTAAAGCCTAAAAATAAAAATAAATCATTCAATCATAGTGAACAAGTTGAGTTGTGAAATATTTAATATATTATCTTGGAAATTTTACCAGGGGTAAAATCATCATAATTTTATCGGGGGTAAAATTGATGTGAGAAATTATTTAATTGGAAGTTTATTGATTCTTTTGGAAAATAGAAAATGTGTATTAGGTTGGATTAAATTATAAAGTTTTGGGTTAAAAGTCAAGAAAGAAATATAATTGGGCCCAATATAATGAGAAGCCCGAATCCCTATCATAATACATATGAGGGGAACCACACCCTATTAGCCCTGTTTCCTTTCCTAGTTGGACTAGAAAAAATATTTTCTATTTGAAATAAACATTTACAATTCAACAAGGGTTCTACCTTCTCTCCCTATAAATAGATTGCACCGATAGAACTATTTACACAACTTTGAGAGATTGTTACTTTACTAAAAAATAGAGAGAATTTATTTTCAACTATTAATTTTTTTTTCAAAATAACAATTCTACCGGTTTCTATTAAACGAAAGAATTTTTCATTTTCACCCAAAAAAGTAAATAAAACTTTTTCTAGTTCTATCTTTTGATTCAATTGATTCGAGCCCACCTTGAAGCAGTTCGTTGTACTAGAACAGTGAAGAAGATCGCTTGATTGAAAGCCGGAAAACATCAAGGATATGCTTATCCAAAAAGACAAGTACTATTTCAGTTAAAGGTTTATTGCTATAAATATCACAAATTGGGTTGGTTTTAAAATTTTTATTTTCATGCTATGCAAGAAAATTGTTTTCAAACTGAATTCTTTCCAACAGTACAGTGATACTTCATTAAATGGATTAGGTTGTGTATTGATTACCACATCCCAAGATCAGGGTCGAATGTTTTAGCCGTACGAAGTGAAGGTTCGCAAGTGTTATGATAAACTGGGATTGCAAATCATTTAGACGAATTGGGGGTTCGCCAAGATTCAATCAAGTTGGGTGTTCGCCAATGAAGTTTCAGCAAAGGTGTTCGCTGAGCAACAACGTACACCAAATGAAGTGGTAAGGGTTTGCCAATTTCACTATGAAGCAGGTTCGCTAATGTGTTGACGAGCTAGGGATTCACTAGTCTATTTGGTGAGCTAGGTTCACTAGTTTGTGTGGTGAGATGGGTTGGCCAGGTAAGTTGCAAACTAGGTTCACCGATCAAAGATATAGTCAGACTCAAATTAGGAAAAATTGATTCAGTGTAACACCCCAAACCCGGCCTAGACGTTATGGCCAAATTTGGCGATGTCACATGATGGGGTGTTTAAGAAAACCATGTTGTCGCGATAAAACCATTTTTGCTTAATTACTTTTCTTTATCTCACATTAGTTTCGAAAATGTTTTACTTATTTAAATGATTGTTTAAAAATGTTACTCGTTGGGGAAGCTTTTTAAAACAGTTCACGTAATTTGTTCAGTTTGAAAACTGAATTTTTCCCTATTGCTAACAGTTATAATCCATAAAAATAAATATAACCAAATTTAAGCAAACAGTCCAAGAAGTCCAGTTTACATAAAAAAATAACCCAGAAAATAGTTAAGAAATAGATACCAAATCAGAAATTAAAAATAGTTTAAAATACATGTGGCCACCGTCGAGTCCTCCGCTGCACTAATCCGTCAACTCTGGGGATTACCTGTGCACATTAAATAAAAGGGTGAGTTTACGTAAACTCAGTGTGTAATCCCACAGAAAACAAGAAATCAGTATACAATCACAGTCAGTCTAGGCCTTAGCCCTTTTCAGTATCAGTGGCAAATAGGCCTTAGCCCATTACAGTATCAATACAGATATGCACAAAATCCTACCCAACCAGCCTCTACACACCATCTCCGTCCAACCCTACACTCCATGTGGGGATTAAATCAACCCACCCATCCCTACACTCCAGATAGTACTGAATGCAGCACAAAATAATAATTTGCAGCTGTGCTGCCAGTATATTAGGCTTATAAGCCTTTCAGTACACTTCCTCCAAATATCATCATCCCAACCCAATACAATGCAAACATACATTATGTCATGCTTTTATGCAACCATCAGTCAAACGTATACATATATAAACCAGTAATCATGCATTATTATTCATGCATTACATACATTCAGATCATACATTTAGGGGTCCAGATAATGCTTACTGACCCTACAGTGGGTTCACAGTCGACTTGGGCGACCCGTATGGATCACACAACCTAGCCCAAAATCCCACACGCCCGTGTGGACTACCCGTGTGGGCTTACACGCATGTGTGGCCCACATAGCCCAGACCAATCCAGCCTGTGTGTCACACACGGCCTGTCTGGCCATTACATGGTCATGTCATGAGCGCACGGCCTGGCCTCATCGAACACAGGCCCATGTCCATCACAAGGCCTACCACACAGGCAACCATAAGCCCATGTGGCATCGACAGAAAGCTTTTTTGGCTTTTCATTGTATCCCGTTTTCTGCGTTTTGGGTACACACCTTGTGTCGATTCACTGCCAAACCAATCCCGAGACCATCAGAACCTAAAATTGACAATCCAAAAACCCAAACTCAGTCTTAATACGCGATAAACCAAAGTTACAAAATGACAAAAGTTCGATTCGTGCGTTCTCTACTTACCCCAGCACCCGAACGTTGACTACGATTCAGTGAGAGTAATGCCACGACCCTCTTGATTTACTGCTGCCCAAAACACAAATTCCATCACCATACCGAAATGGAAAACTGTTTCTAATGATAATAAAAAACACTTCCTACTCAAGCTGAAAAAGAAACACCATCATTTACGCAAGAGAACAAACACCATAAATAGTGAAACAGAGATTCAAAGAACGGTATGATGATAGTGGAAAAAGAAAAGGGAATAGCAGCGGATGAAGAAAAAAGAAACGTCAGGTTTTTTTTAACAGAGAGAAAAACAAATTTTGAAAATAAAATCAAAATAAAATATTTTGATAACTCCCCCACTACTTCACATCCTAACCACCCACTCTTAGTCTTTCAGTACATTAGAACTCTTTCAGTCAAACGAGCAAAAATAAACTCCCTCGCTCACGCGATGATTCGAACATAGGACCTCCAACACACCAACACTCCTCCTAACCACCAGACCAGCAGGTTTATTCTGAAATGGTTTTATAATTAATCCAATATAAGCCCACTGATCAAGTATGAGGCTTAAACCAGAAAAATACCAAAATTTGCCAAAACTAGGGCTTAAACTTGAGACCTCTCACACACACCCAGAACACTTAACCACGAAAGTAGACATAGTTGTCATAGTTTAATAGAAAAGAAATAAGAAATTTGGGGCATTACATTTAGTGTATCTAGGAATACTTTACGTGCAAGTATCAACTTTCCTAATTCAGATAGGGTACCCAAAGCCTCTGTTATAAGTTCTGTTCGTAGCAATCTGGGTAAGTCCTTGTCTTGTTAGGGTTGATTGTCTCTAGAGCTAGGTTCGCATGCTTGTGAGAAATCTATATGTTCTGCTAGTAATATGTTTGTTTGTTGTGAACTAGCCGAACCATCTTCTAGCAAGGACACAGGCAAAGCCAAAATCATTTAAGTTTTTCATTTTTGGTGAATGATCGGTAATTGTTAGTTTATGGGTTTCCAAAAGTATTTTGATTATGATCGCTAATGGCTATAGTTTTCTAAAGGAAACCTTATTTTCAAAACCCAAAAGTAAGATTTCTGAAAAGTTCTGTTTTAAGCTATGAACTCTATTTTCAAAATTATGATTTTGAAAAGATGATTTTAAAGCATATTTCTATGTGATCTTCTATGCGAGCTTTTGATAATAAGAATGATTTGAAAGCACGATTTTAAACTGTGTTTTTGAAATGCACTTAACGTGTGAGCTTTTTATAAGCAAATGTTTTAACTCTGCTTTATGCGAGCTCTTTGTTTGGCTCTGATTTGTGCGAGCTTTCTACCTGTGTGCTCCTTAGTGAGCCTTCTGATTGGTATACCAATAGTGTGAGTACTCACACATATTAAGCCTCACTCTACATGCTCTTTTAGAGCATGGGCCTTTGTGAGATTTTATATGTATTATTCTACTTGCTCTTTGTGAGCTAGGTTGGATATAACTTATTCAACGAGACATGTCTTCTGTTTGACAACCCAGTCGTGCGACCTAAGGTCGATTCTTTTCATGAATTCTGTTATGTACGAGTTGGTCTTGTGACTCTGTTGTAAACTTAGATTCAATTTTGTTTTTGACAAGCAATATGGCCTCGTAGGATTTTAATGCGAGTCCCTTTTAAAAGAAAGTTTTTAAAAGAAAGGATTTCTAAGCATTGTTTTTTAAAACTATTTTCACAAAAATAAGTTTTTTCGATGGAAACTGGGTCTCGTATCCTCACCTGCAAACCCAGCACGTGAAATGTTTTAAAAACTAAAATTTCTAATGTTTTCAAATGTTGTTTTTAAATCATAATCGAATGGTTTCTGATTATTCACTGAGTTCTCCCCGAACTCACCCACTCCTCTCTTACTTCTCAGGTAAGTAGATCGCAAATAGCATAAGCGAGGTCAATGATCCGGTGAGGCACCTAATACAGGCAAACCATAAAGATGGGCAATGGGCATTTGTTATGGTATTTAGAATAAACTATTACATCATTACTGTAACAGCCCAATTTTCAATGGTGTAGGAAATTGTGGTTTTAAGACTACATATCCCACGAGTAAGATCATAAATATTATTATTTAATATTTACAAGTCTAATATGGTATTAAAATAAATTTTTATATTGGCAATTTATGCTATTCGAATGAACAATTACGTTCAAGTGGTAAAACTCTAAAGTCAAGTGGTTTTAGAAAATGAGGTCGGGACCTCATTTTTACAAATCGAGCCATGAAAAGGACTAAAATGAGTCTAATATTTATGGAGTGTTATTAAGGTTGTATTAATGTTTCGTTAAGAAATTTTAATGTTTAGATAGTTAATTAATTGAAAATGACTAAATTATAAAAGCTACAAAAGTTGAATTCTATTAATTTAATGGATCAATTAACTTTGAAAAGGTGAATTAATGGACTTTAATTGTAATTATACCATATTTAATGTAAGTGGATATTTATGGATAGGTTGCATGGTAAATTTCATGATTTTAAAAGGGTATATTAGTAATTTAATAATTAAAACTAAAATAAACCAAATCTATATCATCATCTTCTTCATTCTTTAATTCAACTGAATAGTTTTGGTGTGGGGAGGAAAAAGCATTCGGCCAACCTGAAATTTTCATGCGTGGTATGATTTGATCCCGTTTCTAATAATTTTTATGTTTTTGAGATCGTTGCAACCAGGTCCAGCTAGCCCGTACCTTTGTTTTTGAAACTGTTAAAGATTTTGAATTTTTCCATTAATGAACCTTGTGATTTTAGATGTTAAATGATGAATTTGAGTTAGTTGTTATTTATAAGTATTTTATTAATTATTTTTGATGAATTTACCGATTAGGGACTAAATTATTAAAATAATAATAGTTCAAGGACTTGATGTGAAATTGTTGCAAAAATGGGCTGAAATGGAGGCTATGAATATTTGGCTAGTTTGAATTTGCAATAAAAATGGTTAATTTGCATGTTTTAGGCTCAAGGACTAAATTGAATAAAAGTAAAATGTTGGAGGCAATTTTGTAAAAATGTCAAAATAACTAAATTGCATAAAATAAATTATTTTACTAGTAAATTAATAAATTGAATGAAATTATTAATTTAGATCAAGATTGAGTGGAAAATAGAGAATAGAAAATTACCAAAAAGCCCTTAGACTTTGATATTTATGTAATTTAGCCAGGTAAGCTCGTAACTTGATTAAATCAATTAATTATGGTTTTGATTGTTTAATATCTAATTATATATATATATATATTGAGTTTATTGGCTTGAAGGAAAATGATTAAAACTATTGTTGAAAGACATTATGGCACTATACTAGAAACGAGTAAGACCATGACTGAAAGACGTTATGGCATTACTATTCTATCGAGTAAGACCATGACTGAAAGATGTTATGGCATCACTATTCTATCAAGTAAGACCATGACTGAAAGACATTATGGCATCATGATTCTACTGAGTAAGACCATAGCTGAAAGACGCTATGGCATTATGAATCAAAGGAATAAGACTATGGTTGAAAGACACTATGGCAACTCGACGAAAAAAATGAATAAGACCGTGGTTGAAAGGCACTGTGGCATCAAGACGAGAATAAATAAGACCATGGTTGAAAGACACCATGGCACATTCTGATCATTTGATATTCAGGCAACACGTTTCAAGTGAGGTATGTATTTAAAGTATGAATATGAGTTGAATGTTTGACTAGTATAGTCTGATATTGAATATAAATGCCGTGGTGTAATTATATATTCTTATTATGTCTATAAATACACTAAATCGTGATGTTGTAATGATTTTGGAGAATTAAATGGTTACTTGAGTATTTGTCTAATATTTGATGTTATTTCATTTGATTTAACAGGCGTGATGTAACAGCCCTTTTTAGCTAAATCAAAATAGTGATTTTGAAATCATAAATCTAAGGTCAAAAAATTATTTTAATATTATTTTAAGTGTTTACAGCATGATAGCATGTATTTGTGAAAGTTTCGTGAAATAATTTTATCGTTTGAATGCTTAATTCAGTAAAAAGGACTAAATCGCGTAAAGCGTAAAACTTGAGTTCTAATAGCTAAAGGTGTCTAATTACTATAGAACCTTAAAGTTAAGGTCTTTAAGTGGTAATTAGACCATTTAAAACATGAGTGGACAAAGATGGACAAGTATTAACTGATTTATATGTTTATTAATCAAGGATAATTTTGTAATTTAGTAAATAAATGAAAGATAAATAAAACAAAATGTTTAATTTGTATTCATCTTCTTCAAAAGGCAATAACCAAGTGTTTCTCTTAAGAAAATTAGGGCTAAGGTTCGGCATTTTTATTTTCATCAATTAGGTATGTGTTTTTTATTCGTTTTTAATGATTTTTATGTTTTTGTAATCGTTCCAACTAGTTCTAACTAGCCTAGGGACTATTTTGTAAAACTGTTAAAGATTTTGAAAGTTTCCATTGATGAAAATATGTGTTCTTTGATGTTGGATGATGAAATATGAAATCTTGTTGCTAGATTTACATATTTTGTAGAGTGATTTTGAGTAAAAATGCAAAACAGGGATTTATTTGTGAAAATGTGAAAATGTATGGTTAAATATATGAAAAGTTAATAAATGTGGGCTGTTAGGGGCATTATAGTAATTTGACTATCATGGGTATTAAAGAAATTTCATGAATTTATGATTTTGTGTAATAAGAACTAAAATTGTAAAAGTGGTGAAATTCTAGGGGTAAAAGTGTAAATATGCTTAAAAGTGTGTTTTGGATTAAATTGAATAGAGAGATTATGTGTTTTGGATTAAATTGAATAGATAGATTATTAAATAAGTTAATTTTGAATATATTTAGATAAAAAAAGTGGAATTCGGATCTAGATCGGGGGAACACTAAAGTTATCGACTAATCGACCTATTTCGTTGTTTTCACATCCGAGGTAAGTTCGTATGTGATAAATTTCATTATAAATGTAATTTAAATGCTTTGATATTGTATAAGTTGTGAATACAAGACTTCGGATAAGTCCGACAATGACTCGATAGTAATTTAGCATTTGAAATCTCGGTTGAACCGTAGGAATAGTTTAGGATACTAGTGACATGTCATTAGGGGATACATTGAATTGGCTTTGGGCCATGATATTAGCACTTCGAGTGCGAGTCATACCAATTTGGCTTCGGGCCATGAATATCGGTTGATTTGGCTTTGGGTCATGATATCAGTACTACGGATATAAGTTACCTTGATTTGGCTTCTGGCCATGGTATGGGTACTTAGTGTGCGAGACTACTGAGTATCCAACTTCTATTCCAAATGGTTCAACTAGTAAATGAATGAGGAGTTTGAGAATGAGATTGGTACAATATGGTACAGGTATGTGTATAAACCATATTAGCTTTGAATCGAGAAAATGGTGAAGAAAATATGTTGTTTTGTGAATAAGTAATTGAAAGTTGGTAATTTATATGAATTCATGTATTTATATTCAATTGTTGAATTATATGTATATGGTTATATTGACTTTATTTCATACGAGCTTACTAAGCTATAAAGCTTACTTTGTTTTTTTTCTATATTTTATAGTGATTACAAAGCTAGCTTGGATTCGGGGATTGTCAGAGTTCGGTTCACACTATCTACCTATCACTTGGTACCTATGAACTTTGGTATTTTAAGTATATGGCATGTGTGGGGACTTTGAGTTATTTTGGTGCCATTTGTGTTGGCTTGTGAATATTTAGTGTTTGGTTTGTGTTAGCCATGTAAGTTGGCTTATTTTGGCAATTATGTGATGTATGTATATATGTATTATTGCTTATTAGTGATGTGGTTCTTGATTTCTTGAGAATGGATTGTTGATTGCAACTTTCAAGATAGCTAATGGTTGATGAATTGGGAATGGTTGTGCTTGTGGTTTTAGGCAAAGAAATTCTTAGTTGAAATGATACATATAATTGATTTGAAATTGTGAATTGGCATGATTTAAGTAGGAATAGTATGGTATTATACGCATGTTAAATGTTGGTATTGAAATGGAATAAATGATGCTTGGTTGAAGTTGACCGATTGCTTATTTATGCCTTGTATTGGTATCAATTGGTTTGATGTAGGTGTGTGCGTATTTGGGGTAGCAAAATGGCTTGGTAAATAGCCTATTTTTGTCCACACAGGTAGAGACACAGGCGTGTGTCTTAGTCGTGTATGACACACGGTTATGTTACACGGCCGTGCGTCCCCTAGTGTTGAATTAGAAAATAAGTCAGTATGCTTCACATGGCCTCACACACGGTCATGTGACTTGATCGTGTGGCATAAGTCAGTATATCCTACAGGTTTGGCATGGGCTAGTACACGGCCTGGCACACGAGTGTGTATGGACAATTTTAGGGCACACGGACTAGCCACACAGGTGTGTGTGTTGGGTATGTGACCCAAGTCAGAGAGTTACACGGGGTTGGACACGGGCTCGGACACGACCATATGCTTCCATTTCGAATGTCCACACGGCCTGTGCCATGGGCATGTCTATAACACCCCATACCAGTGTTCAATATTGAAACAGAATATGAGTATTACTAAAACAACGTAAGTATAATTATAACAAATCAAGACATAAAATGATTATCTAAATTTAAATCCGTCAATTGATCGCTCATCTTTTAAAAAAAATTTAAATTCACATATATCATAAACTTATAATGTAACTAACATTAAATCATACCGATAACAAAATAAGAGTGAAATATCTAACGTTAGAATTCAACTTTTAAAGTAATATTACTAAAATTTATAAAAAAAAATAGTCAAGCCTTCTATACATGCCATATGTCCAAAATTTATTTACAAAATATCAAAAGGAAGGATGGATAGCGTTGGTGAGCTTCCGACAACTTTTCCCCGAATCACGAGCAAACTTGATTTCACTATAAAATAAAACAAGAAAGGAAGAGGAAGCAAAGTAAGCTAAAAGCTTATTAAGTAATATATAAATAATAAAGATAAAAAACTAATAATGGCATTTATAGATCTCAAAATATGTCTCCATAATTACACAATTTTTTTTTCTCATATGCATTTATCATTTATTTCAGTTCAGTACAAGCTGTCCATTCGAGTCCCAGTCACTAAATTATTTTTAACTGGAGCTACAGAACTCCAAATTAAGATCCATAAATTTTCCCAAAAACTAGACTCATATTTGTTCTTACCTTAAAAATTTCAGAATTTTTGGTTGGGCCAATTAATACAGTTTATTCATTGAAGTCTCCCCTCTTTTGCGGTTTAGCAACTCTAACCACTCTTCATTAAAATTTAATTATCTTTTTCTACCAAATCTAAATGAGGTTCTCGTTTCTTTCTTCTGAAATAAATACAATATGTAATTCAACCATATAAATTATGTTCCTTAACTATTTTTTTACAATTTTTAATGAGTTTTACAATTTAGAACAGGGGATCACGAAATCAGTCTGAACCAGTCTTACAAAAATACAAATATATCAAAATAAAGAATTCCTTTGTTTGCTCTATTTCTTTTATATCATAATAGATTCAATAAGCTTTAATTCTATATCATATTCCACTTCTATTTCAACTTCTACCATTTTTGGTGATTTTTTTCAAAGTCACTCCCTTGCTGCTGTTTTAGACCGTTTATCCCAAATTTCATTCCTTCACTAAAATTTCTTATTATCAACTTTCAAGATAATACTTGTCCATATTCATCGTATCAAAAATTCAATCACATATCTAACTCATAATTCAAAACTCATATATTCATATTACGGTATTATCCCACATATTTTTTTTTCACGTTAAATTTCATTTAGCAAACTTGTTTCTCCCGATGAACACTTCAGAAAGTAACAATATCCTATGGTTTTAGCACATAGCTCCACCTTCTGTAATTAATGCCCAACTTAGTGGTACATGCACATAGCACCACACTATTGGGCTAACATGTAACTGTGGCATACGCACTTAGCGCCACTTTTCAAATTAACATGTATAACCATGGCATATCAACTTAGCACCACGTTACATGTTTAACCATAGTATATCCACTTAGCACCACGTTAATGAATCAATATATGTAACCATGGCATATCCACTTAGCACCATGTTACATGTATCAATATGTGTAATCGTGGTATATCCACTTAGCACCACGTTTTTCCATTCCGAAGGTTCAACCGAGATTTCCTCATTTAATCTCAATTCATCAACCACAAATCACCGGGACTCCAAAAACGTAAAGAACATTAAAAACGGGGCTTGGAATCACTTACTATGGAGCTTGGAAGCTTGAAACAAAACCTAGCTATGGAGAACCCTTGAAATTTCGTCCTACTGAAGAAGATGGACATATTTTGCCATCTTTTTTCCTTTTTTTAATCTTTTAATTACCAAATGACTAAAATACCCTTCATTAAAAACTTTGGTTATTTCTACCTATGTATGTCCATTTTTGTCCATGAAAACCTAATGGTATAATTACCATTTAAGGACCTATACTTCAATTATGCTCTTCAATTAAATCCTTTAACATCTAAAACTCATATTTATCAACTTTTGCAATTAAGCCCTAATAGACAAATTAGACATGCAATTCATGAAATTTTCTATCGATATTCTAACACATGTATATAAGCACTCGATAAATTATAAAAATTAATCAAAATAAATTTTTCTACTTTAGAATTGTGGTTTCAAAACCACTATTCCGTTTAGGCCCTAATTCGGGCTGTCACAACTCTCCCCCCTTTAGAGATTTTCGTCCCCAAAAATCTTACCATTGAAAAGGTTTGGGTACTGTTTTCTCATAGCTGCTTCTGGTTCCCATGTTGCCTCTTCTACTCCATGTTTTTGCCACAATACTTTTACTAACTTTATCTTTTTTATTTCTGAGTTCTTTGATCTCCTATGCCAAAATCTTAACTGGTTTTTCACTGTAACTCATGTTTGGCTGAATTTCCACTTTTGTAGGGGAAAGAACATGTCAAGGATCTGATCGGTATCGTCGTAGCATAGATACATGAAAAACATTATGAATTCTGTCGAGTTTCGGTGATAATGACAATCGATAAGCAACCGGTCCAATTCTTTCTATGAATTCATATGGTCCGATGAATCTTGGACTCAATTTACCCTTTCGACCGAACCGGAGAACTTTCTTCCAATGAGATACTTTCAGGAATACCTTGTCACCAACCTGAAATTCAATTTCTTTTCGTTTAAGATCAGCATATGATTTTTGACGGTCAGAAGCTGCTTTCAAACTTTCCCAAATCACCTTCACTTTTTCTTTTGTTTCCCGGATCAAATCAACCCCATATATCTTCTTTTCACTAAGCTCTGTCCAATATAACGAGGTTCTACATTTTCTACCATACAGAGCTTCATACGGAACCATTTTAATACTGGATTGATAACTATTATTGTAAGCAAATTCAACCAAAGGTAGATACCTCTCCCAATTACTTTCAAAATCTAGTATACAACATTAAAGCATATCTTCCAATACTTGAATTACACGCTCAGATTGGCCATCAGTCTGAGGATGAAATGCGGTGCTAAAATACAACTGGGTACCCAGGTCTTCTTACAATTTGTCCCAGAAATGAGACATAAATCAGGGATCTCTATCTGATATAATGGAAACAGGTACTCCATGTAGCCTGACAATCTCAAATATATACAACTCAACCAGTTTATCTAATCCATACGTATCGGAATAAAGTGAGCTGAATTTGTTAATCAGTCAACAATAACCCAAATGGCATCTTTCTTCCTTGGAGACAACGGTAACCCAGATACAAAATCCATAGTAATTCTTTCCCATTTCCATTCTGGTATAGTGATTGGCTGAAGTAACCCCGAAGGTACCTGATGTTCAGCTTTAACCTGCTGACATATCAAACACATTTATACAAATTCAGAAATATCATGTTTCATACCTGGCCACCAGTACATCTTTTTCATATCATTATACATTTTATTACTCCCCGGATGTACAGACATAGTACCGCTATGGGCCTCGTGTAGAATATTTTGTATGAGCTCTGAATTCTGAGGTACACATATCCTGCTCCTGAATAACAAACAACCATCGGTCTCTACTTGAAATTCAGAATCAGTACCCGACTTACATTGCGCCCGTTTAATTTGTAACTTTTCATCATTTTTCTGAGCCTCACAAATCTGTTGTATAAACATTGGTCTAGCTCTTATTTCAGCTATAACTGAACCATCATCAAACAAGGATAATCGGGTATTCATAGCTCGCAAAGTAAATAAATATTTCAGGCTCAAAGCATCAGCTACAACATTAGCCTTACCTGGATGGCAATCAATAATCAAATCATAATCCTTTATCAGTTCAAGCCACCTGCGCTGTCTTAAATTCAAATCTTTTTGTGTCATCAAATATTTCAGGCTTTTATGATCAGTATAAATATGGCATGTTTCACCACACAAGTAATGTTGCCATATCTTTAACGCAAATACAATAGCAGCTAATTCGAGATCATGTATCGGGTAATTTCTTTCATGTGGCTTAAGTTGTCTTGAAGCATAGGCTATTACTTTACCTTCTTACATCAAGACACAACCTAAACCATTTAATGATGCATCGCTATAAATAATAAATTCCTTACCCGGTTCAGGTTGTACCAATACAGGTGCTTTTGTCAACAATTCTTTTAATCGATCGAAACTCCGTTGGCATTCTTCCGTCCACTCGAACTTAACATCTTTCTGTAGTAAACGGGTCATCGAAAAAGCTATCATAGAGAACCCCTGAACCCAAGAAACTTCTAACTTCAGATACATTCTTCGGTGGACTCTAATTTGTAATAGCTGAGATTTTACTCAGATCTACCCTGATGCCTTCGGCAAATACAATATGTCCAAGAAAACCCACTTCTCAGAGCCAGAATTCACATTTATTGAATTTAGCATAAATTTACTTTTCACGCAGAATTTGTAACACTATTCTCAAATGTTCTGCATGCTCCTTTTCATCTTGAGAATAAATCAAAATATCGTTATGAATACCACCACAAATCTGTCTAAGTATGGTTTAAATATCCAGTGCATCAAACCCATAAATATTGCAAGTGCATTAGTTAGCCCAAACGGCATAACCAGAAACTCATAATGTCCGTACCTGGTTCTGAAGGCTATCTTTGGCACATCTAATTCCTTTACCCGTAACTGATAGTAACCTGATCGGAGACCAATCTTCGAGAATACTGTGGCACCTTTCAGTTGATCAAATAAATCATCAATTTGAGGAAACGGATACTCATTTTTAATAGTCACCTTATTGAGCTACCGATAGTCGACACACAATCTCAAGGACCCATCTTTCTTTTTCACGAACAGAACTGGAGCACCTCAAGGTGAATGACTTGGTCGAACAAAACCATTATCTATAAGTTCCTGTAATTGTGTCTTTAACTCCTTTAATTCTGTAGGAGCTATTTGGTACGGAGCTACGAAAATCGAAGTAGTTTCTTGTAACACCCCAAACCCGGCCCAGACGTTATAGCTGAATTCGACATGTTATATTGAAGTGTTTTAGCGAAAATTGCATTTTCATTGAAAACCCTTCTTAAAATAAAAGAAACCTTAATTAACTTTAAAAAAAAAACTTATTTCAATCATTTGTTTAAAACATATGATTTTATGAAAACATGTCATTTTAAAATTTAGTTGCTGAAATGTAGAAAACATA
This sequence comes from Gossypium longicalyx, assembly GCA_025698465.1. Classification (NCBI taxonomy): domain Eukaryota; kingdom Viridiplantae; phylum Streptophyta; class Magnoliopsida; order Malvales; family Malvaceae; genus Gossypium; species Gossypium longicalyx. The sequence goes on from CM046995.1 coordinate 48,985,875, forward strand.
CTATAATTTAGGAAACTCATGTTCAACTTTTCGTGCTTACAACTAAAATAATAATAGTAATTCAAGTAATAATAACATAATGAAACCTTGTTACAATCTGGTCTGAAACATACTTAATAAAATTAAAACTTATATGCTAAAAAAAAACCAAGTCCAAATTATATTGCTAGCTGGCCACCCAGAGTCCTTCCAAACATCGAACATTCTACTGAGCTTCACCTGAAAATAAAATAAAAGAGGGGGTGAGTTTTCACAAACTCAGTGTGTACATCCCTCAACACAAAAAAAAAACAAGCATTCCAAAAACCATCATACATCAAACATGCAATGCAATCCCATCCAAATTATCCATCTGCTACACACCAGCTCCGTCCCCCTTCACACCATGTGGGGATATAAATATCGACCCACCCAACTGACACACCAAGGGTAGCCCAACTGCGGAACTACTTTCATTTACATATTGGGCTTTAAAAGCCGCCATTGGATCCAAAATTGTCCAGCAACCATTCGATCCTCATATACTTCCTCCGTTCCATAATTCCCAACCCATATGCAACCTAAGCAGAATATCATATGTATGCATGTCACTTACATTCAACACCTAGGGGTATTTTGGTCATTTTTGCCCTTAGGGGCATTTCGATAATTTTCCCTTAATTATAATTTTTCACTTACCTTGGCCCGTTAACAAGTCTCGTGAGCTAAGATGAACGAATACTATGCACCAGGTAGGATTCCAGAGAAGAGGAGGTGGGTGATTAAGACCGCTTAAGTACCAAGCTCTCCCTAGATCCAATCCTAGACATGCATATACCCGTTGCCACACCTTAACCCCTTACAAAGCCAAATCAAATTCACATACTCGTATCTAGCCCATTATGCCCAAATCACATGTATATGGCCCATTAGGCCCAAATCACATTATACACCTGGCTCGTTAGGCCCAGTCACTTTCATATTCATGCTCACATACAAATTCTTATCACATAGCATCAATATTCAGTTTTTGCCTATTATGGGCCCAACAGCCCATTAAGCCCATTTAGCCCATTCTGACCTATATGGCCAAATCACAACCCAAGTCCACGGAATCGCCCATGGGCCTCAGGCAACCTATCAGTTTCCTCCTCACGAGTGTTTACGTACTCGCAAGACTACAGCAGCTAAACTTTCGACTTTTTAGCATTTCGGCATTTTGTCTTTTCGACTTTTACCGATCTACTTGTGTGTGCAGTGTATGCACACACCTGGTAAGCAAATGGGTTGCGATTCCCTTAGTCACCAACCTACAAACGATATCACCCTTCAATTAATCCCATGCTTAATACATATCTTTACTAAAATCGAAACCTCACCTTAACCTTACCTTGTGCGATCAGCCCCTTCTTAAATTACTAACCACGATCAACTCCTAGATTTGCACCAACCTTAACTATTAAAACCCAAATAATAGATGACTCGTATCCAACACAAGTCCCCTCACCTTAATTATGAACATTCGGCCACTTTAGCCAATAGGAGAGGAATACTTACCAAAACCGCAAGCACTTAAAGGTAATTTCGGCAGAGAGCTAAGATCCGAGATTAGATACTAATTCCCTACCACAGTTGATTAGAAAGAATAAGGGATAATAATCGATACTTAGCAAGGAAAACTGATTGGAAGAGCAACACTTACACTAGATCCGGTCAAAGAGTATTCAGCCCTTGGGGTATTTGGCTTTTCCGGCTTTTAACTTAGTATGGTGAATAAGGTTTATTTGGCACGAATACAAGAAGAAGAGTAGCAGAAGAAATTGGCAAAGAATATTATGTAGAGGAGAATAGAAATTGGTAGAAAGAAAAGAAAGAAAAGAGTTTTCAGCTTTTAGGGAAGAGTGTTTCTGGCAACAAGGTGAGAAAAAAATTTTGGCATTAGCCTCATACCCTTGCATTTTGCACCTATTTATAACCCCTATGGCCAAATTCCTCAAGCCCGAATTCCTATTTTGGCTCCATTGCTCCTCACTTCTTATCTCCTCATTTTCCTCCCTGATAACCCATTGATCCTTTCCTTAATTTTCTCTCCTAAACACTTCCCTTGGAGTCCATTTTCACGCCACTTCCAACCTTCTAGAAGGCCAAAATTAAGCTCTAAAAATTACTAAGCTAGGATTTGAACCTTGGATCTCCTTGCTAGCAACTAACGCCACCTTCCTACTCTTAAGTGGCGTCACTTAGCCACTCCTCCACAAGGCTTTTTCTATTTTTTCCTATCTTTATTTAAAAGCCCAACTGCTTGCCAACCCTGATTCTTTTAATAATTAAACGATAATTTCTTCTACCCTTAGATTCGAACTCAAACCTTAATTAAGACCTACTATAATTATCACTTGGCTAGGAATATAAAACACAATTTTTATCAAAATTGAAAACAAAAAAAGTTCAGGATTTCGTGATTTTTGGGTTTTGAGATTTTTGGGGCGTTACAACTCTACCCCCTAAAAGAAATTTCGTCCTCGAAATTTTACTTGATTCAAATAGTTGAGGATACTGATGTCGCATCGCTTCCTCAGGTTCCCACGTAGCCTCCTCAGCCTTGTGATTACGCCAAAGCACTTTGACTAATGGAATGGACTTCCTTCTCAGTACTTTGACATCTCGACCAATTATTTGTATGGGCTCTTCCTCGAAGGTTAGGCTAACCTCGATTTATTTAACTGCCACGACATGCAAAGGATCTGAGCGATACCGTCTCAGCATGAAAACATGAAACACATCGTGGATCTGGCTTAGTTCAGGAGGTAACTCCAACTGGTAAGCAACTGGCCCAATCCGTCTTACAACCTGATATGGCCCAATGAACCTTGGGCTTAGTTTAACCTTTTGTCCAAACCTTAATACCTTCTTCCACGGAGAGACCTTAAGAAAAACTAAGTCTCCTGCTGCATACTCTAACTCTCGACGCTTAAGGTCAGCATACGACTTCTGCCTATCCGAGGCCTCCTTTAACCGATCTCGGATCAACTTCACCTTATCCGCAGTATCTGCTACGAACTCAAGGCCCAAAACTCTTCGTTCGCCTAACTCCGTCCAACATGTTGGAGTTCGACACCTTCGTCCATATAGTGCTTCGTATGGAGCCATCCCAATGCTTGCTTGATAACTATTATTGTAAACGAATTCGGCTAACAGTAAATAGTCCTCCCAGCTACCTCGGAACTCAATCACACATCCCCTCAACATATCTTCCAATACTTGAATCACCCTTTCTGACTGTCCATCAGTTTGAGGGTGGAATGCCGTACTGAAATTCAACCTAGAACCCAAGGCCTCATGCAGCTTCTTTCAATAATTGCGAAGTGAAACATGGGTCCCTATCCGATATTATGGATACTGGCACTCCACGCAATCTTACAATCTCCGTCACATACAGCCTAGCCAGCTTTTGTAACGAGTAATCAGTGCGAACTGGTACAAAATGGGTAGACATGGTTAATCAATCCACTATAACCCATATCGAGTCTTTCTTAGTAGGCGTCAAGGGTAGCCTAAAACAAAGTCCATAGTGATCCTTTCCCACTTCTAGAGTGGAATTTTCACTGGCTGAAGTAATCCCGAAGGCAATTGATATTCCGCCTTTACCTTTTGACATACCAAACATCTACTTATGAACTTCATAACCTCGCGCTTAAGTCCAGGCCACTAGTAAAGCTTGCACAAACTCTGATACTTCTTGTTTTCGCCAGGATGCATTGCATAGAGACCGCTATGTGCTTCTCGCAGAATGGATTGCCTTAGATCATGGTCCTTTGGTATACATATTCTCCCACAGAAACACAGTACTCCTTCACTATTTATCCAAAAGTCTGATGTCTCCCCACTCTCCACATGTCTAAAATAAGCACCTAAGGTCGCATCCACTAATTGCTTACTCTTTATCTGTTCGATCTACATCGGTTTTACTTGAAGCTCAGCTAATAAGCTACCATCATCCAACAAGCTTAAAGGAGCGAGCATAGCTCTCAAGTCTGACTTAGCCCTACAACTCAACACGTCAGCTACCACATTCACTTTGCTAGGGTGGTATTCTATTGTGCAATCATAATCCTTTAATAATTCCACCCACCTACGCTGCCAAAGGTTTAGCTCCTTTTGGGTAATGAGGTACTTCAAACTCTTGTGGTCCGAATAAATTATTTACTTCTCCCCGTATAAGTAATGCCTTCATATTTTAAGTGCGAACACCACTGCAGCTAGCTCCAAATCATGGGTTGGGTAATTCCCCTCGTGAGTCTTAAGTTGCCGTGATGCATACGCAACCACTTTTCCTTCTTGCATCAATACACAACCTAAGCCCACATGCGACACGTTACTATAAACTGTAAACTCCTTCCAAGGCACTGGCTGAATCAACATATGGGCCTCAGTTAAAACTTTCTTGAGTTTTTCAAAACTCTCTTGCTGCTTATCCGTCCAAACAAACGGTACCCCCTTCCTCAACAACTTAGTTAAGGGTGCGGCAATTACTGAAAAGCCCTCAAAAAACTGCCTATAGTATCCTGCCAAGCCCAGAAAACTTCAGATTTTCGATACCAACTTGGGTGTTTTCCAGTCTAACACCGCTTCAATTTTCTGAGGGTCTACCTTAATCCCCTCGGCTGACACCACATGTCCTAGAAAGGTAACCTCCCTTAGCCAGAATTCACACTTACTGAATTTGGCATACAACTGCTTCTCCCTCAAAGTCTGCAATATAATCCTTAAGTGTGCATCATGCTCATCCTCATCTTTTGAGTACACCAAAATTTCATCTATAAAGACTACCACGAACCGATCCAAGTAGGGTTGGAAAACCCGATTCATGAGATCCATGAAAGCAAAGAAAGGCGTTAAATCGGCTGAATGGCATCACCAAGAACTCGTAGTGCCCATAACGAGTTCTGAAAGATGTCTTATGAACATCTGCCTCCTTAACCTTTAGTTAGTGATATCCCGAACGCAGGTCAATCTTTGAGAATACTAAAACACCCCTAAACTGATAAAAAAGATCATCGATTCTCAGTAGAAGGTACTTGTTTTTAATAGTTAACTTATTTAACTATTGATAATCAATGCACATTCGTAACGTCCCATCCTTCTTCTTTACGAATAACACCAGTGCTCCCCATGGAGACACACTTGGTCGTATGAATCCTCGATCCAATAATTCTTTAATCTGTGCCTTAAGTTCTACCAACTACTTGGGTGCCACCCGATAAGGAGTGATGGACACCGGAGCCGTCCTAGGTAACAACTCGATTTCAAATTCCACTTCTCTGCTGGGTGGCAACCTGTGCAGGCTCTCGAGAAAGACATCCAGAAATTCCCTAACTGTTCTCAACTACTTAACAGTAAGGCTCTTAGCCTCCGTATCACTAATATAAGCCAAATAGGCTTCGCATCCCTTTCGTACTAACTTCTCAGCCTTCAACGCCGAAATCACATTCGACAGGTAATTCTGGCGTTCACCAATCACCACTACTACCTTATCCTCCACCATTCGCTTTGCGGCGCAATCCAAGGTGGATCGGTGCTTCACTAGCCAATCCATACCTAAGATTAAGTCAAATTCGCTAAACGGCATCTCCATCAAATCTGCTGAAAAGGTAACTCCTTGGAATACTAAGGGTACCTCCCTAAACAACTTATTCACTCCTACTGACTGCCCTAACGGACTGATCACAGTCATCTCATTCGATGTAATTTCAAACATATCACCGAAAGATTCAGTCATATTGCATGCAACATATGAATGCACCGATCCAATATCAATCAATGTTGTGTAAGGTAACTCATATATAAAGAACATACTCGTTATCATATTTGGGGCATCCCCGTCTTCTCGGTGATGAGTAACATAAACCAAAGTTGGCTGTCTCGCCTCAGCATGGCCTATATTTTCGCCTGGTACTCTATTTCTACGTCCATTGCCGTTACCGCCCCTGGCCTGTCCACGACCCTTTGGCGGCAGCTGTCCACCCCTTGGTGGCTGAGGCACCACCTTGGCCCACTACTGGCTCTCGACCTAGCCCTCGGGGGCAATCCTTGATCCTATGCTCCATAGACCCATAAGTGAAACAAGCTCCCATTCTCTTCCAACACTCGCCTCCATGTCTTCTTCCGCAATCAGCACAAGGTGGCACCTCAGGATTAGCAGTAGGGGGCCCTGCTCTAACTGGCCCATTATTTCAAGCCCTAGCCCTAGGCCTCTATCCAACACCAGGAGTCCCAGCCTCCCTCTTATTCTTACCCCTTTCTTTTTCCCGATTTAAGCACTCAGTGTGCTTAACCTCCTCTGCTATCTTTGCCTTCTCCACCAACTCTGAGAAAACTCGCTCCCTTTGTGGAGCTATCAATACCCTAAGGCTATCTCTCAGTCTATCCTCAAACCTAACGCAACGCTTATAGTCTGTTGCCACAATAACCCTTGCATACCTACTTAGGCGTAGAAACTCCGCCTCACACTCCGCCACCGATTTGTTTCTTTGGGTCAAGTTCAGCAACTCCTTCCTTCTAGCATCTACATAGCTTGCACCCACATACTTCCCTTGGAATGCAGCTTTGAAAAACTCCTAAGTGACCCGCTCCGGTTGGGTGCCCTCTTTCATCATCAGCCACCACTGGTAGGCTTCTTCCCTATGTAGTGACATGGCTCCTTTTAGCTTTTGCTCCGGTGAACAATCTAGGTCCTCCATTATCCTTTCAGTGGCCTCCAACCAATACTCCGCCACATTAGGAGCCACGCCAGCTATGCCCTTAAAGATCTCAGCCCCATTCAATCGAAGTCACTCTGGAATGGATCCCCGATTTCTAGTGCCATTGTTGGGCCCAACGACCCTTTTCAAAATTCTCAGCATTGCCTGCGACAATGCATCTTCTCCCGCGGCCTGATCATACGGTTCATTCTTAGCCACAGGTGAGGTCAGAGCCTCTTCTACTCCAACATCGGGCATATGGCCCGATGCCGACGATTCAGCCCTAACACTTCTACGGCCTAGGCCACGGCCTTTTGTAACTCTTCTAGCACTCATCGTCGATTCGCGTATTATCTGAATTAAAATTTTATGAAGTTTTAGTTAGTTTAATAATTACACCGATGTTTTATGAAAATATTTAAAGAGAAGATTGTTTTCGAAAATCCTCTACAGTTTCAAGTTCCTGTGGGCTTTGGTTCCATTCTAACAAAATCATCTAAAGTAGCCCTCTAACAATCTACTATATAACAATTTAAACAAACTTAAGAATAAGAATACTTACTTGGTTCGACATCGAAAACTCGGTGTTTCGCTCAACAAGTTTTCCCTTTTTCCAAAATAGTGTAATTCAAAACTTTTCTTTTAAAAAAATAGCGAAAGAAACCAAATAATGATAAGGCCCACTTCACAGCCCGAGTTTTACAATCGGGCTCTAATACCACTAAATGTAACACTCCAAACCTGACCCAGATGTTATGGCCGAATCCAGCATGTTACATGGAAGTGTTTTAGCTAAAACCGTGTTTTCATTGAAAACCCTTCTTAAAATAAAAGAAACCTTAATTAACTTAAAAAAAATCCTTTCAATCACTTGTTAAAACATATGATTTTATGAAAACAAGTCATTTTAAAATTTAGTTGCAGAAACGTAGAAAACATACTATAATTTAAGAAACCCATGTTCAACTTTTCGTGTGTACAACAAAAATAATAATAATAATTCAAGTAATAATAACATAATGAAACCTTGTTACAATCTGGTCTGAAACATACTTAATAAAATAAAAACTTATATGCTGAAAAAAAAACCAAGTCCAAATTATCTTGCAAGTTGGCCACCCAGATTCCCTTCAAACATCGAACCTTCTACTGAGCTTCACCTGAAAATAAAATAAAAGAGAGGGTGAGTTTTCGCAAACTCAGTGTGTACATCCCTTAACAAAAAAAAAAGCATTCCAAAAACCATCATACATCAAACATGCAATGCAATCCCATCCAAATTATCCATCCGCTACACACCAGCTCCGTCCCTTGTCACACCATGTGGGAATATAAATATCAACCCACCCAACCGACACACTAAGGGTAGCCCAGTTACGGAACTACCTTTATTTACATATTGGGCTTTAAAAGCCGCCATTGGATCCACGATTGTCAAGCAACCATGCGATCCTCACATACTTCCTCCGTTCCATAATTCCCAACCCATATGCAACCTAAGCAAAATATCATATGTATGCATGTCACTTACATTCAACACCTAGGGGTATTTTGGTCATTTTTTCCCTTAGGGGCATTTCGATAATTTTCCCTTAATTATGGTTTTTCATTTACCTTGTCCCATTAACAAGTCTCGTAAGCTAAGATGAACGAATACTATGCACCAGGTAGGATTCCAGAGAAGAGGAGGTGGGTGATTAAGACCGCTTAAGTACCAAGCTCTCCCTAGATCCAATCCTAGATATGCATATACCAGTTGCCACACCTTAACCCTATGACTTGTCCACGGTCGCAAATAATTATTAAGTTTTATGTAGTTATCATATTCTAGGCCCAAAACCCCTTCCAAAGCCAAATCAAATTCACATACATGTATCTGGCCCATTAGGCCAAAATCACCTGTATATGGCCCATTAGGCCCAAATCACATTATACACATGGCTCGTTAGGCCCAGTCACTTTCATATTCATGCTCACATACAAATTCCTATCACATATCATCAATATTCAGTTTTTGCCTATTATGGGCTCAACAGCCCATCGGGCCCATTTAGCCCATTTCGACCCATATGGCCAAAGCACAACCCAAGTCCACGGAATAGTCTGTGGTCCTCAGGCAACCTATCGATTTCCTCCTCACGAGTGTTTGCACACTCACAAGACTACCGTAGCCAAACTTTTTGCTTTTCGGCATTTCAACATTTTGTCTTTTCGGCTTTTGCCGATCTACTTGTGTGGCAGTGTATGTACACACCTGGTAAGCAAACGTGCTACGATTCACTTAGTCACCAACCTACAAATGATATCACCCTTCAATTAATCGCATGCTTAATACATATCTTTACTAAAACCGAAACCTCACCTTAAAACCTGAATAATAGATGACTCGTATCCAACACAAGTCCCCTTACCTTAACTATGAACATTTGGCCACTTTAGCCAATGGGAGAGGAATACTTACCAAAACCGCAAGCACCTAAAGGCAATTTTGACAGAGAGCTAAGATCTTAGATTCGATAATAATTCCCTATCACAGTTGATTAGAAAGAGTGAGGGACAATAATCGATACTTAGCAAGAAAAACTGATTGGAAGAGCAACACTTACACTAGATCTAGTCAAAGAGTATTCGGCCCTTGGGGGATTTGGCTTTTTTGGCTTTCAACTTTGTATGGTGAATAAGGTTTATCTGGCACGAATAAAAGAAGAAGAGTAGTAGAAGAAATCGGCAAAGAAGATTGTGTAGAAAAGAATAGAAATCGATAGAAAGAAAAGAAAGAAAAGAGTTTTCGACTTTTAGGGAAGAGTGTTTCTAGCAACAAGGTGAGAAAAAGATTTCGGCATTAGCCTCATACCCTTGCATTCGGCACCTATTTATAACCCCTATGGCTTAATTGCTCAAGCCTAAATTCCCATTTTGGCTCCACTTGCTCTTCACTTCTCATCACCTCGTTTTCCTCCCTGATAACCCTTGATCATTTCCTTAATTTTCTCTCCTAAACACTTCCCTTGGAGTCCATTTTCACGCCACTTCCAACCTTCTAGAAGGCCAAAATTAAACTCTAAAAGTTACTAAGCTAGGATTCGAACCTTGGATCTCTTTGTTAGCCACTAACACCATCTTCCTACTCCCTAAGTGGCGTCACTTAGCCACTCCTCCACAAGGCTTTTTGATGCTATTTTCCCCTATCTTTATTTAAATGCCCAACTGCTTGCCAACCTTGATTCTTTTAATAACTAAACGATAATTTCTTCTACCCCTAGATTCGAACTCAAACCTTAATTAAGACCTACTATAATTATCACTTGGCTAGGAATATAAAATACAATTTTTATCAAAACCGAAAATAAAAATAGTTTGGGATTTTGAGATTTTTGGGTTTTAGGATTTTTGGGGCGTTACATTCCTAGAATTAAATCTATAGAAAATTCCACTTCCCTTTCTGGTGGTATCCCTGTTTATTTCTCCGGAAACACATCAGAAAATTCACATACTACCGGCATGGCATGAATATTTGACTTTGATACTTTATTGTCAAGTATGTAAGCCAAGTAAGCATCATACCCCTTTTTAACATATCTCTATGCTGCCATCACTGAGATCACATCAGATAACCCTTTTGTCTGATCAGATTTAACTCGGAGCAACTCTTCGTTCTGACATTTTAACAAAATATATGTCTGTCTACAGTTTACTACTGTATCATGCTGAATTAGCCAATCCATACCCAAAATAACATCAAACTCATAAAATGGCAACAACATCAGGTTAGCCGGAAAACAGTAGCCTTGAATCGTCAAAGGACAATTCCTTTAAACCTTATCTACGAGCACATGTCTGCCTAGAGGATTTGATACTTTAACTACAAATTTAGTTAATTTCATAGGCAATTTCTTACTATGTACTAAATTTTCACAAATATAAGAATGAGTGGATCAGGGGTCAATTAATACAATAACATTAGTATCATAAAGTAAGAAAGTGCCAGTGATCACATCAGGGGATGATGCCTACTCACGAGCTCATATAGCATACGTTCTGGCAGGTGTTCTTGTTTCTGACCTTGCAGCTAAGTCTTTTATCATGCCTTTGGTACTAGTCCCACCTTAAACATTCCGCGAGGATCTACCTCTGCTAGCAACATTACTCTGCCTGACACTCTGAACTTTCTCATCTTCTATTTTCTCGGGACAATCTTTGATAAAATGTTCTTTGGAGCCACATCTGAAACAAGCTCAACTCTTTCCCCAACATTCTTTGGGATGTTATTTACCGCAATGTCGACACTCAGGTCTATCTGATCTTACATTTCTTACACTTGACATCAAAGTAGTTCGAGCTCTAGAACCCGGATTCAATTTTTCCTTGTTCCGATAAGAATACCCTGCTGAAATTGTCTTTTGAGGATTTGCTTCTTTGAGTCTTTTTTATTGGGACTGAAATGACTTGTTCATCGATCTTTTCCTTTAATCCCAAGCCTCGGTATCAGCTTTTCTCTTTTCTTTATTCAATTCCTCAGCTTTACAAGCTCTGTCAACCAGTACCACCATTTCTTTTAATTCTAGAATTCCCACTAATACCTTAATGTCTTCATTAAGTCCGTCTTCAAACCTTTTGTATATCATTGCTTCGGTAGAAACACATTCTTGTGCATATTTACTGAGCCTTACAAACTCGCATTCATATTCTGCCACCGTCATCTTTCCTTGTTTCAATTTAAGAAATTCCTTCCGTTTCTGATCGATAAATTACTGACTAATATATTTCTTCCGAAATTCTTCTAAGAAGAAATCCCAGGTTACTTTTTCCTTAAAAACTACAGATATCAGAGTCTTCCACCATTGATAGGCTGAATCTTTCAGTAATGACACCATACATTTTAAACACTCCTCAGGTGTGCAAGATAATTCATCAAAAATACGCATAATATTTTCAAGCCAAAACTCTGATTTTTTGGATCATCATCAATATTTGCTCTAAATTCTTCAGCCCCTTGTTTATGAAGCTTATCTACTGAAAGTTTTGTCAATCGTACAATATCAATACTTTGCGGAGTTGTGGGGATAGGTTGTGGTATAGATGGGGGAGGAGGAGGTTAAACATTAGAATTTGCTCTAATAAAATTAGTATACCAGTTATTCATCATTTGAAGAAAAGTATTCCTAGCTTCGTTTTCTTGTACCGATGTCTCATGTCTACTTCTTACAAGCATGGTCCCTTGCACAGGAGCCGACGCATTACTTGCAACATCATCAACCGTTGCTCGATCAGGATCCATTACTAAAAAAAAAACACAGTTTAGTAATGTCGGAAGTCACCACACTATCACAATATATTTATGGCATGTATAGATAGACTTTCCCACTCAATATACTGGTCTGAGAATAGACTAAATCATAGCTCTGATACCACTAAAATGTAACATCCCATACCCGTGTTCAATACTAAAATAAAATATGAGTATTACTAGAATAATGTACGTATAATTATAACAAATCAAGGCATAAAATGATTATCTAAATTTAAATCCATCAATTGATCACTCATCTTTTAAAAAAAAAAAATTCACATATATCATAAACTTATAATGTAACTAACATTAGATCATACCGATAACAAAATACGAGTGAAATATCTAACGTTAGAATTCAACTTTTAAAGTAATATTACTAAAATTTATAACAAAATACTCAAACCTTCTATACATGCCATATGTCCAAAACTTGTTTACAAAATACCAAAAGGAAGGATGGATAGCGTTGGTGAGCTTCCGACAACTTTTCCCCGAATCACGAGCAAACTTGATTTCACTATAAAATAAAACAAGAAAGGAAGAGGAAGCAAATTAAGCTAAAAGCTTATTAAGTAATATGTAAATAATAAAGATAACAAACTAATAATGGCATTTATAGATCCCAAAATATGTATCTATAATTACACAATTTTTTTCTCATATGCATTAATCATTTATTTCAGTTTAGTACAAGCTGTCTGTTCGAGTCCCAGTCACTAAATTATTTTTAACTAGAGATACAAAACTCAGAATTAAGATCCATAAATTTTCCCAGAAACTAGACTCATATTTCTTCTTGCCATAAAAATTTTAGAATTTTTGGTTAGGCCAATTAATACAGTTTATTCATTGAAGTCTCCCCTGTTTTGCGGTTCAGCAGCTCTGACCACTCTTCATTAAAATTTAATTATATTTTGCTACCAAATTCAAATGAGGTTCTCGTTTCTTTCTTCTAAAAATAAATTCAATAAGGAATTCAACCATATAAATTATGTTCCTTAACTATTTTTTTAAAATTTTTAATGAGTTTTACAATTCAGAGCAGGGGATCACGAATTCAGTCTAAACTAGTCTTACAAAAATACAAATATCTCAAAATACAGAATTCCTTTGTTTGCTCTATTTCTTTATATGATGATAGATTCAATAAGCTTTAGTTATATATCTCATTCCACTTCTAGTTAAACTTCTACCTTTTTTGGTGATTTTTTTCAAAGTCACTCCCCTGCTGCTGTTTTAGACTGTTTATCCCAAATTTCATTCCTTCACTAAAATTTCTTATTATCAACTTTCAAGATAATACTTGTCCATATTCATCTTATCAAAAATTCAATCACATATCTAACTCATATATTCATATTACGGTATTATCCCACATATTTTTTTTTCACGTTAAATTTCATTTAGCAAACTTGTTTCTCTCGGTGAACACTTCGAAAAGTAACAATATCCAGTGGTTTTAGCACATAGCTCCACCTTCTGTAATTAATGCGCAACTTAGTGGTATATGCACATAGCACCACACGATTGGGCTAACATGTAATTGTGGCATACGCACTTAGCGCCACTTTTCAAATAAACATGTATACCCGTGGCATATCCACTTAGCACGGCGTTACATGTTTAACTGTAGTATATCCACCTAGCACCACGTTAATGAATCAATATATGTAACCGTGGTATATCCACTTAGCACCACGTTACATGTATTAATATGTGTAATCGTGGTATATCCACTTAGCACCACGTTTTTCCATTCTGAAGGTTCAACCGAGATTTCCTCATTTAATCTCAATTCATCAACCGCAAATCACCGTTTGTGTCCATTAATTGAACAATACTAAAACTTATTTCACATGCCACAAAATAAAATATTATAACATAATAAAAAATACATTATTTACATATAAACTTACCTCGATGCAAAATAAAGAAATTTTGCAATTTAGTCCACAATCTTTTCCTTTCCCCGATCAAGGTCGATTCCATGTATTTCTTGATATAAAATAACACATATAGCTGATTTAATACTCAAATTTATCAAAATAGTCCTTAACTCTAACTTTGGCAAAATTATAATTTTGCCCCTAAACTTTTGCATATTTACACTTTTTCCCCAAAGCTCAAAAATTAAAATCTTTCCCAAATTCTTATTTTTTATGACATGATGATCATTTTTTCCTTCTATGGAAACATCAAATTCTCACTCTAACATGTAGTTATGAACATTAGGTATTTTTACCGATTATGTCGTTTTACTCGTTTTCACATAAAATCGCATAGCAAAAGTTATTTAAAACAATTTCAAGCTTCATATTCTACCATAAAACATCAAAATAAACACATTTCACCTATGGCTATATATAGGTGCCGAATGTAAGGTTGCCAGGCTAATGCTGAATTCTCCCTCACCTTATTACCAAAAAACATATTTTTCTCCAAAGATCTAAAAGCCAAAAATCCCTTATTCTTCCTTCTTTTTCTTTGTTCCGATTTTCCATTCTTCCCTTACTCAAGTTCTCTTTTTAATTCACCTCTGGTTTTAAATGATTTCTACTTCCTTTTGTGCCGAATAACCTTTTTACCATATAAGTCTCAAGAGCCGAATATCCTCTATGCTGCTACTACTCTTTCCCCTCGGCCAAATCTAGTGTAAGTGTTTTGTTCTCTCAATCAGTTTTGCTAGTATCGATTACTCTGTCCCTCACTTCTTCTAATTGGTTTTGGTAGGATTAGTATCGAATCCCAATCTTTTGGATCCCTGCCGATTTGCTCCTTAAGTGTGAGATTTTGGTAAGTGTTCTTCACTTCGGTAAGGGTTGGCCACATAGACTTTAGTAAAAAAGGGTGACATATGTTGGATACAATTCACCCATTATGTTTCTAACGATAAAGGTTAATGCAGATCTAGGAAGTACTCGTGATTAGTGACCAAGGAAAAGCTATTAAGGCTTGGCATTTTCAGGTAAGGTTAAGGTGAGACTTCGGCTTTTGGTAAAGTATTCGATAAGTATATGTGAGTAATCATTGAGTGATATTGATTGTAGGTTCATGGTAGGGGGGATCGCAACATGTTTTATTAACAAGTGTGTACATGCACTGCACACACACAGTAGATCGGCAAAAGCCGAAATGCCGAAAAACCAAAATGTCGAAAAGCTGAAAGTTTGGCTACGGTAGTCTTACGAGTGCGTGAACACTCGTAAGGGGGAAATCGATACGTTATCTGAGGCTCCATGGGCGATTCCATAGACTTGGGCTATGAATTGGTCAATCGAGCAGCATGGGCTAAACGGGCCGTGGGGCCCATAATAGGCAAAATTGGTAATTGATGCTATGTGATGGAAAATCGTATGAGAGCATGACTGTGAAAGTGACTGGGCCTAGTGGGCCATATGCATGTATGTAGACTTGTTAGGGCTTTGTAAGGGGTTTTGGGCCTAGTATCCGATAACTTCTTAAATAGACATAAAAATTAATTACTTTATTGAGACCGTGGACAAGTCATAGGGTTAAGGTGTGGCAACGGGTATATGCATGTCTAGGATTGGATCTAGGGAGAGCTTGGTACTTAAGCGGTCTTAATGACTCACCTTCTCTTCTCTGGAATCCTACCTGGTGCATTGTATTCGTTCATCTTAGCTCACGGGATTTGTTAACGGGCCAAGGTAAGTAAAAAACCGTAATAATAGAAAATTACTGAAATGCTCCTAAGGGCAAAAATGACCAAAATACCCTTATGTGTTAAAGGTAAGATTTATGGATGTTACATGTATATCTGCTGCATACATACGATATTTTGTTTAGGTTGCATTAGGTTGGGAATTATGGAACGGAGGAAGTATATGAGGATCACATGGTTGCTTGACAATCGTTGATCCACCGATGGCTATTAAGCCTAGTATGTGATTGGCAGCTTGCTGCAATGAAGGTAGTTCGGCAACCGGGCTACCATTGATATGTATCGGTTAGGTGGGTTGATATTTATATCCCCACATGATGTGTATCGGGGGATGGAGTTGGTGTATAGCGGATGGATTATTGGGGTGGGTTGCACTGCATTGCATTGCATATATGATTTTATGGTGACTGATGAATGCTAGTTACTCGTCGAGGGTTGTACACACTGAGTTTTCAAAAACTCACCCCTCTTTTATTTTTCTCAGATGATGCTCAGTAGAAGGTTCGATGTCCGGAGGGACTCTGAGGTGGCTAGCTAGCAAGACGACTTGGACTTATTTTTTAAAAAAAGCATATAGTTTCTAGTTTATTAACTAATTTCAGACTGGAATGTGATAAGGCCTTCCCTTTTGTTATTATAAGGATTATTATTTTTATGCATTGTAATCATGAGAAGTTGAACATGGGTTCCCTAAATCATAATTTGTTTTTCTACGTTTTCGCAACTAAATTTTATTAAAATAACAGGTTTTCATAAATCATATGTTTTAAACAAGCTTTCGCGATTGAAAGGAGTTTTTATAAGTAAATGAAGGTTTCTTATTTTAAGGAAGTGTTTTCAATGAAAACAAGGTTTTTGATAAAACACTTCAATGTGACGCACCAAATTCGACCATCACATCCGGGTCAAGTTTGGGGTGTTACATTTAGTGGTTTCAGAGCCCGATTGCAAAATTGGGACTGTGAATTGGGCCTTATTATTTGGATTTCTTTTTTTTTTAAATTTGGGATCACAATGTTTTGGAAAAAAGGGAAATCTTGATGTGCGGTACCCCGAGTCTCCGACGTCGAACCAGGTAAATTCTTTATTATTAAGCTTGTTAAATTGATATACTGTAGGTACTTAATGGGCTACTTTAGATAATTATGTTGAGGTTTTTAGTTAGAATGGAACTAAAGCCCTTAAGATATTGAAACTGTAGAGGAATTGCAAAAACAACCTTCTTTTTAATATTTTCATAAAACATCGGTTTAATTATTGAAACTAACTAAAACTTTATAAAATTTCTAATTTAGATAACACGATGAGTGCTAGAAGAGGTGCAAGAGGCTGTGGCCGAGGCCGCGAAAGTGTTAGGGCTGAATCATCGGCATCGGGCCATATGCCCAATGTTGGAGTAGAAGAGGCTCCGGCCTCACCCATGGCTGAGAATGGGCGACATGATCGGGCCGCAGAAGGAGATGATGCATTGTCACAGGCAATGCTAAGGATTTTGGAAAGGGTTGCTAAGCCAAATAATGGCACGGGAAATCGGGGGTCCATTCCGGAGTGACTCCGATCAAATGGAACTGAGATCTTTAAGGGCGTGACTGGTGTGGATCCTAACATGGCTGAATACTGGTTGGAGGCCACTGAAAGGATAATGGAGGACTTGGACTGTTCACTAGAACAAAATTTGAAAGGGGCAGTGTCGCTGCTCAGGGAAGAAGCTTACTAGTGGTGGCTGACAGTGAAAGAGGGCACCCAACTTGAGCAGGTCACTTAGGAGTTCTTAAAAACTGCGTTCCAAGGGAAGTATGTAGGTGCGAGTTATGTGGATGCTAGAAGGAAGGAGTTCCTGAACTTGACCTAGGGAAACAAATCTATGGCGGGGTATGAGGTGGAATTTCTACGCCTTAGTAGGTATGCAAGAGTTATGGTGGCGATGGACTATGAGCGTTGCATTAGGTTTGAGGATGGACTTAGAGATAGCCTCAGGATATTGATAGCTCCATAAAGGGAGCGAGTTTTCTCAGAGTGGGTGGAGAAACCAAAGATAGTGGAGGAGGTAAAGTGCACTGAGTGCCTAAATTGGGAAAAAGACAGGGGTAAGAATAAAAGGGAGGCTGGGAGGCAGAGACTCCTGGTGTTGGACAGAGGCCTAGGGCTAGGGCTAGAGTTAATTGGCCAGTTAGAGCAGAGCCCCCTACTGTTAATCCAGGGGTGCCAGTTTTTGCTGATTGTGGGAAAGGTCATGTAGACGAGTGTTGGAAGACGACGGGAGCATGTCTAGCGTGTGGATCCATGGAGCATAGGATCAAGAATTGCTCTAAAATGCTAGCTCAGGTGCCAGTTGCGGGCCGAGGTGGTGTCCAGCCACCAAGGGGTGGTCAATTGTCGCCAAGGGGTCGTGGGCAAGCTATGGGCGTAATAGTAATGGATGTGGACGTGGAGCACCAGGCAAAAATGCAGGCCATGTTGAGGTGAGGCAGCCAACCTTGGTTTATGCTGCTCATTACCGAGAAGACGGGGATGCCCCAGATGTGATAATAGGTATGTTCTTTATATATGAGTTACCTTACACAGCATTGATTGATATTGGATTGACGCATTCATATGTTGCATGCAATATGACTGAACCTTTGGGTGGTATGTTTAAAATTATTGCGAATAAGATGACTGTGATAAGTCTGTTAGGTCAGTGGGAGTGAATAAGTTGTTTAGGGAGGTACTCTTAGTAGTCCAAGGCGTTACCTTTTTAGCAGATTTGATAGAACTATCGTTTAGCAAGTTTGATTTAATCTTGGGTATGGATTGGCTGGTGAAACACCGAGCCACCTTGGATTGCGCTGCAAAGAGAATGGTGTTAAGAACGATGGAAGATAAGGAGGTGGTGGTGATTGGTGAATGCCAGAATTATCTGTTGAATATGATTTCGACATTAAGGGCTAAGAAGTTGGTACGAAAAGGATACGAAGCCCATTTGGATTATATTAGCGATACGGAGGCTAAGAGCCCTACTGTTAAGGAGTTGAGAATAGTTAGGGAATTTCCTGATGTCTTTCCCAAGGAGCTACTAGGGTTGCCACCTAGTAGGGAAGTAGAATTTGGAATCGAGTTGTTACCTAGTACGGCTCTGGTGTCTTTCGCCCCTTATTGGATGGCACCAAAGGAGTTCGTAGAACTTAAGGCATAGATTCAGGAATTATTGGATCGGGGATTCATCCGACCAAGTGTGTCTTCGTGGGGAGCATCGGTGTTGTTCGTAAAGAAGAAAGATGGCACGTTACGAATGTGCATCGACTACCGGTAGTTGAACAAGTTAACTATTAAAAACAAGTACCCTTTGTCGAGGATCGAAGATCTTTTTTATCAGTTTAGGAGAGCTTCCATTTTTTTTAAGATCGATTTGCGTTCGGGGTATCACCAATTAAGGTTAAGGAGGCGGATTTTTTAAGACAGCCTTCAGAACTTGTTATGGGCACTACAAGCTCTTGGTGATGCCATTCGGGCTGACGAATGCACCTACAGCTTTCATGGATCTCATTAATCAGGTCTTCCAACCCTCCCTAGATTGATTCGTGGTAGTTTTTATAGATGACATTTTAGTGTACTCAAGGGATGAGGACGAACATGATGCACACTTAAAGATTGTGTTGTAGATTTTGAGGGAGAAGTATTTGTATGCCAAATTCAGTAAGTGTGAATTTTGGCTAAGGGAGGTTACTTTTGTAGGACATGTGGTGTCAGCTGAGGGGATTAAGGTGGATCCCCGAAAAATTAAAGCTGTGTTAGACTGGAAAACACCCAAGTCGATATCAAAAATTCAAAGTTTTCTGGGCTTGGTAGGGTATTATAGGTAGTTTGTTGAGGGCTTTTCAGTAATTGCCGCACCTTTAACTAAGTTGTTAAGGAAGGGGGTACAGTTTGTTTAGATGGACAAGCAGCAAGAAAGTTTTGGAAAACTTAAGAAGGTCTTAACTGAGGCCCCTGTGTTGATTCAGCCAAAGCCTGGGAAGGAGTTTATAGTTTATAGTGACGCGCCACATGTGGGCTTAGGCTGTGTGTTGATGCAGGAAGGAAAGGTTGTTGCGTATACGTCAGGCAACTTAAGACTCACGAGGTGATTTACCCAACCCATGATTTGGAACTCGCTGCGGTGGTCTTTGCGCTAAAAATATGGAGGCATTATTTATACGGAGAGAGGTGCATAATTTATTCAGACCATAAGAGTTTGAAGTACCTCCTCACCCAAAAAGAGTTAAACCTTAGGCAGCGTAGGTGGGTGGAATTATTGAAGGATTATGATTGTACGATTGAATACCACCCTGGCAAAGCAAATGTGGTAGCCGATGCGTTGAGTTGTAAGGTTAAGTCAGACTTGAGGGCTATGCTCGCCTGTTTAAGCTTGTTGGATGATGATATCTTGTTAGCTGAGCTTCAAGTAAAATCGGTATGGGTCGAGCAGATAAGGAGTAAGCAATTAATGGATGAGACTTTGGGTGCTCGTTTTAGACAAGTAGAGAGTGGGGTGACATCAGACTTTAGGATAAATAGTGATCGAGTGTTGTGTTTCTGTGGGAGAATATGTATACATAAGAACAATGATCTAAGACAGTCTATTCTGCGGGAAGCACATAGCAACCTCTATGCTATGCATCCTGGTGGAAATAAGATGCAATAGAATTCGCAAGTGCTTTATTGGTGGGCTGGACTTATGCGCGAGGTTATAGAGTTCGTAAGTAAATGCTTAATTTGTCAAAAGGTGAAGGCGAAACATCAGTTGCCTTCAGGATTACTTCAGCCAGTAAAGATTCCACTGTGGAAGTGGGAAAGGATTACTATGGACTTTGTTGGTGGGCTACCCTTGACGCCTACTAAGAAAGACTCAATATAGGTTATAGTGGATCGGTTAACCAACTTTGCCCATTTTGTACCGGTCCATACCGATTACTCGTTACAAAAGCTAGCTAGGGTGTATGTGGCAGAGATTGTAAGATTGCATAGAGTACCAGTATCCATAATATCTGATAGGGGCCCACATTTCACTTCGTAATTTTGAAAGAAGCTACATGAAGCGTTGGGTACTAGGTTGAACTTCAGTACGGCATTCCACCCTCCAACTAATGGACAGTCGGAAAGGGTGATCCAAGTGTTGGAAGATATGTTGAGGGGATGTGTGATTGAGTTCCAAGGTAGCTGGGAGGACTATTTACCGTTAGTCGAATCCGCGTACAATAATAACTATCAAGTAAGTATTGGTATGGCTCCGTATGAAGCACTATATTGGCGAAGGTGTCAAACTCCAACATGTTGGACAGAGTTGAGTGAACAAAGAGTTTTGGGCCCTGAGTTAGTAGCAAATACTGAGGATAAGGTGAAATTGATTCAGGATTGGTTGAAGGAGGCCTCGGATAGGCAAAAGTCGTATGCTGATCTTAAACGTCGAGAGATAGAGTATGCAGTGGGGGACTTAGTTTTTCTTAAGGTCTCTCCGTGGAAGAAGGTGTTAAGGTTTGGACGGAAGGGTAAGCTAAGCCCAAGGTTCATTGGGCCATATTGGGTTGTGAGGCAGATTGGGCCAGTCGCTTATCAGCTGGAATTACCACCTGAACTAAGCCAGATCCACAACGTGTTTCATGTTTCCATGTTAAGATGGTATCGTTCAGATCCTTCACATGTCGTAGCAGTTGAGGAAATTGAGGTCAGGCCAGACCTAACCTTCGAGGAAGAGCCCATACTAATAATTCGACGTGATGTTAAGGTACTAAGAAGGAAGTTTGTTCCATTAGTCAAAGTGCTTTAGTGTAATCACAAGGCTGAGGAGGCTACTTGGGAACCTGAGGAAGCGATACGACGTCAATATCCTTAACTGTTTGAATCAAGTAAAATTTCGAGGATGAAATTTCTATGAGGGGGTAGAGTTGTAATGCCCCAAAAATCTTGAAATCCCAAACCTTATTATTTTTCGGTTTCGATAAAAATTGTGCTTAACATTCCTAGTCAAGTGTTAATTATGTGATAGTAGGTCTGGGTTAAGGGTTGAGTTCGAACTTAGGGGTGAAAGAAATTATGGGTTAATAAATAAAGAACCTTGATGGCAAGAAGGCAGTTTTTTTTTTTGAATAAATGAAGGAAGAATTGGACACAAGAAAACTTGTGGTGGAGTGGCAAGTGGCGTCACATGCAAGGCAAGGAAGTATGGCGTTCGAATCCCTCCTTGCCCAAAAGAAGGATTTATTTTTCCTTAAGGGATGGATAGTAGTGGCATTGGATATGAACTCTGTAGGGAGTGATAATATGAGAAATTTGAGGAGGAGATTAAGGGGTGATTAGGGAGAAAAATTAGGAGATGAGAAGTGTAAAGAGTTGGAGCCGAATTGGGGATTAGGGGATTGAAAATTCAGCTAGAGGCTATATATAGGTGCTGAATGTGAGGTTGCCAGGCTAATGTCAAATTCTCCATCAACTTGTTGCCAAAAAATACCTTTTTCTCCAAAGATCTTAAAGCCGAAAATCGCTTGTTCTTCTTTCTTTTTCTTTGTTCCAATTTTCCATTCTTCCCTTGCTCAAGTTCTCTTTTTGATTCACCTCTGGTTTTAAACGATTTCTACTTCCCTTTGTGCCGAATAACCTTTTTACCATACAAGTCTCAAAAGTCGAATATCCTCTGTGCCGCCACTACTCTTTCCACCAGGCCAAATCTAGTGTAAGTGTTTTGTTCTCTCAATCGGTTTTGCTAGTATCGATTACTCTGTCCCTCACTTCTTCTAATCAGTTTTGGTAGGATTAGTATCGAATCCCAGTCTTTTGGATCCCTGCCGATTTGCTCATTAGGTGTGAGATTTTGGTAAGTGTTCTTCACTTCGGTAAGGGTTGGCCGAATAGGCTTTAGTAGAAAAGGGTGACATATGTTGGATACAAGTCACCCATTATGTTTTTAACGATAAAGGTTAATGCATATCTGGGAAGTGCTCGTGATTAGTGATCAAGGAAAAGCTATTAAGGCTTGCCGTTTTCAGGTAAGGTTAAGGTGAGACTTCGGCTTTTGGTAAAGTATTCGATAAGTATATGTGAGTAATCATTGAGTGATATCGATTGTAGGTCCATTGTAAGGGGGTCACAGCACGCTTTATTACCAGGTGTGTACATACACTGCACACACATAGTAGATCGCCAAAAGTCGAAATGCCGAAAAACCAAAATGCCGAAAAGTCAAAAGTTTGGCTATGGTAGTCTTGCGAGTGCACGAACACTCGTAAGGGGGAAACCGATAGGTTATCAGAGGCCTTATGGGCGATTCCATGGACTTGGGCTGTGAATTGGCCAATCGGGCCAACATGGGCTAAATGAGCTCGATATAATAGGCAAAATTGGTAATTGATGCTACGTGATGGAAAATCGTATGAGAGCATGACTGTGAAAGTGACTGGGCCTAGTGGGCCACATAAATGTGATTTGGGCCTAATGGGCCAAATGAATGTGATGTGGGCCTAATGGGCCATATGAATGAGATTGGGCCTAGTGGGCCATATGCATGTATGTAGACTTGTTAGGGCTTTGTAAGGGGTTTTGGGCCTAGTATCCGATAACTGCTTAAAAAGACATAAAACTTAATTAATTTATTGAGACCGTGGAGAAGTCATAGGGTTAAGGTGTGGCAACGGGTGTATGCATGTCAAGGATTGGATTTAGGGAGAGCTTGGTACTTAAGGGTCTTAATAACTCACCTCCTCTTCTCTGGAATCCTACCGGTGCATAGTATTTTTTCATCTTAGCTCACGAAATTTGTTAACGGCTAAGGTAAGTAAAACTCGTAATAAAGGAAAATTACCGAAATGCCCCTAAGGATAAAAATAACCAAAATACCCCTATGTGTTGAAGGTAAGATTTATGGATGTTACATGTATATTTGTTGCATACATACAATATTCTGTTTAGGTTGCATTGGGTTGGGAATTATGGAACGGAGGAAGTATATAAGTATCACATGGTTGCTTGACAACCGTGGATCCACCGACCGTTATTAAGCCCATTATGTGATTGGCAGCTTGCTGCAATGAAGGTAGTTCCGCAACAGGGCTACCTTTGATGTGTATCGATTGGGTGGGTTGATATTTATATACCCAGATGATGTGTACCGAAGGATGGTGTTGGTGTATAGCGGATGGATTATTGGGGTGGGTTGCACTGCATTGCATTGCATGTATGATTTTATGGTGACTGATGAATGCTAGTTACTCGTCAAGGGTTGTACACATTGAGTTTTCGAAAACTCACCCCCTCTTTTATTTTTCTCAGGTGATTCTCAGTAGAAGGCTCGATGTTCGGAGGGACTCTGAGATGGCCAGCTAGCAAGATAACTTGGACTTGTTTTTTTTAAAAGCATATAGTTTCTAATATATTAAGTAATTTCATACTAGAATGTGATAAGGCCTTCCCTTTTGTTATTATGAAGATTATTATTTTTATGTGTTGTAATCATGAGAAATTGAACATGGGTTCCCTAAATCATAATTTGTTTTTCTACGTTTCCGCAACTAAATTTTATTAAAATGACAGGTTTTCATAAATCATATGTTTTAAACAAGCTTTCACTATTGAAAGCAATTTTTATAAGTTAATGAAGGTTTCTCATTTTAAGGAAGAGTTTTCAATGAAAACAAGGTTTTCGATAAAACACCTTAATGTGACACACCAGATTCGGCAATCACGTCCGGGCCGGGTTTGGGGTGTTACAGTATCCCGTCCAACCCTACACTCCTATGGGGATTTAATCGACCCACCCATCCCTACACTCTTGATGTTGCACCGGTTGTGGCACTAACCAATTTAACAGCAAAGCTGCCAATCACATAATGGCTTTAAGCCGTCAGTGGATCCATAGTCGTCAAGCGACCATGCGACCCTAACAAATCATACACTTCCTCCAAATCAATGATCTCGTCCCCCATGCAACATAATATCACATGAATGCAAACATATCATATATGGCATACAATAACAATCATATAACATGTAGGGGAATTTTAGTCATTTTGCCCTTCGGAGGCATAACGGTTATTTTACCTATTTTGGGGTTTCAGCTCAGATAACGACCTCCCCGAAGGTCTACAGTTGCCTCGTGCGACACAGATAACATAAATGATCATAACGGTGTAAATGAGCCTAAGGCTCATTACTCGGCCCAAGTGGGCCTACATGCTCGTGTGGCCCATTTAGCCCAAATTCCATTACAGCTATGTGACCTACATAGCCCAGTCCAATATTTATCACTTACCGTGGATTTAATCTGTGTAGGGCCAACGAGCCTATTGGGCCCACACGACCCATTTTGGCCCAACGAGGCCCATAACGGCCCAAGTCCACGAAAATGCTCGTGGTGGCCTTTACAGTCTATCCCCCATGATTTGTGGGCTCGATTTACCCCACAAGCGATCGCACGCTCATGAGGCCTCAAATGCCGAAGTTTCGGTACTTCAGCTTTTCGGCTTTTGCCGATCTACAGTAAGGAAGGGTGTGGTTACACACCTTTTTCGACTTTTTGACAGTAATAGATTTTGGTGCACAGCTACACACCTCTTTGCGAAAACAATGCGAATACTTCTCGAGTTCCAAAACCTATATCCATTCACAACACACGATTAATCACATGTCAATAGGAATACAACTAGCCTTAATCAATGTACTTACTCACTTAAACCACAACCACCTACCCTTGCTTGAGCCATCGAATATTCGTACCAAACTGTTGATCAAGAGCGATTACCCATTCCTTGATTAATATCTGCAAACGAATCGAACCTCTTATTAACATATATTTATGAAAACAATTGATCCTTAGCGAAACACATACTCACCGAAGAGCGAACGTAGAACCAAATAGAATTCAAAGTCAGCAGAGAAGGTAAAAGAGCAATTTCGGCACAGTGGGGGTAAAAGTACGATGGAATATCGGCAATAACAGAGAACAAGGGAGCGTTCTAACTTAGCAATAATCCCCAATCTCCAGCAGCAACCCTAGGAAAAACGACAGCTTAAAGAAAAGGAAGGGAAAAAGAGTTGCTTTCATAGAGGAACCAAACAATAATCGGCCAAGAGAAAATACTTGTCAAAACTGAAAATGTTGAGAGGGGAAAAAGGATTTAAAACAATCAGTTCAGAGAGAAAGAAATTGAGAAAGGAAGGAGAAGAAGAATAATTAAATAGGCCAAAGTCTCCAGGCTACAAAAGTAATAAATGAAAAAAAATGATAGAATTTGGGTAAGGGAGGAAGTATGTATTCAGTTTAGAGAAATAGTTTTAGAAGGAGGAGAGTAGAAGAGGCAAAAAGATGAGAGTCGAGAAACTTGAAGAAGAGTGTACAACTGAAACCAGCAAAGGGAAAAGGCACTATCAGAAACTCTTTTTGCACTAATCGGCCTCTAGAGAACAAATGAAGAAAGAAAAAAAAACCCAAAATGTTTCAAACCCGAAAAAAACTCACTTCTAGAAACTGAAATTCCTAAGTGCTTTATAGTTCAAAAATGGCACACTCCTCTCCTACACCTCAACCTCCTTTGATTTTCTCCCCAATCTCCTCCTAAAAATCCTCATTTATCTCCTCTATGATTTTCTCCATAATCCATTCCTTGACCAATTCAAATTCCAACCACCCTTGTAGTGTTTTATTCAAACTCCACCACTCACACAGGAAAGGAGTAAAATAAATACTTCTTTGTGCATAGAGTGACTCGAACTCAAGCTCCTTTTCCACCTTAATGACGCCACAACCACTGGACTATAAGCTCATCTTGTGTCACATTTTAATCTTAATTATTTAAAAGGCTTACTTCCAAGTACCAAGGGTTTTATTCACTTAAATCAAAATTTTAGCTAAAGCCCAAGTTTGAACCCAGGACTTCTCCAACACTCCCAAATATGACCAAATACTTAGCCACTAAAGCCAATTTTAGGCGCTCCCAAACCTAGGGCCCAATTCTTTTAAGCCCAAAATTTGAGGCGTTACATTAGAAAACTTCGCAACACTTAGAAAATTTTTCACTAAACAGGGGTCACACGCCCCTGTGGGTATGGGACACGCCCGTGTGGGCAGGCAGTGTGGTCGCACACACCCGTGTCCCTAACCTATGTAACTCTCTGTTTGTCACCCAAAAGCAAATTTTCGACACACGGCCAAGTCACACGCTCGTGTGCTAAGTCGTGTGGTTGATTTAAAATTCATGATTTTTCATTAAATAGGTGCAGACTTTACATGCCCGTGCCTGAGGCCTTGTCATCCACACAGCTGAGACAGACGGCCGTGTCTCTGCCCATGTGCTCAATTCTGAGCATTCTATTTTGCAAAATGAAGGTGCAGGGGACACATGGCCTAAACAACATGCCCGTGGGGCAAGTTGTGTGTCACACACGACCTAGAAACACGCCTGTGTGCCTACCCATGTGGAAAAAAATAAGGCTATTTACCAAGCCATTTTTCCACCCTTTTTTGCACACACCTACACAACACAACATAGCACCAATCCAAACATTTACATACAACCAAATCAGCCACAACCAAGATATCAACACATCATTCACATGCTACCATCTATCATGCACAAACATCATATACTTATCAACTCAATCAAGTAAATTCCCACATCCATGAAAGGCATCATCATATAAATTGCTTATACCAATAGTAGCCAATCCAAATTGCCTTATACAAAATGAACTTTCAACCAATATAAGCCAACACATTTGGCTAAATCAATTATGACACATAACAAAAATAACCAAGTCCCCTATACATGCCATAACTCAAAATGTTGAAATCATTGGTACCAAAATAATTGTTGATAGTGTGAGTGGATCTCCGATCCCCGAGCTAGCTTGGTGAAACTATAAGACAAGGGAAAGGAAGGGGAGTAAGCTATAAAGTTTAGTAAGTTCCTTTGGAAATAATAAGCATCATAACCACACATTTAACATACAATTAACATGATGAAAATTAGCATGAATGTTATTAAAATCTTATAGTTATAACTTACTCAATCACAACCTTACCAAGGTTTCATCACATATCGAGCTCATTACGTATGAGTTTTACGTACATACCTGTACCAACTCGCAACATAACCATAGTCTTTCACAACTTTGATATTCCCGTTGAACACTCAGAATATTAATAGATACTCGAAAATTTTGCACATAAGTGCCATATCTGTAGCTAAAGCTACCTCACATCTCATAATACATATATGCTCGTTTTTGAGCTATTCACAGGCCTGCTCACGCAAGCTGTCAGTCAGGACATAGCTACACAGTACTGCTCACACAAGCTGTCAGGTATTCGCAACACATGCCAGACTACCCAGCCACTGGTAGGACGTACGAGACCAGCACTCGGATTACATAATCGCATATACACATAGGTTCCTAGTGACATCTCACTCGTATCATATTCTATCCCTAAGGTTCAAGCAGGATTTCTCGCTTGTCAAAAACTTTGTCGGATATATCCAAAGAGTCAATCACAATTCATACAATATTAAAGCATTTAAAACATAAATATAAAAATGCATTATTTACATACGAACTTACCTCGGTACAAAAATAGTAAGAATGGGACCTAATCGTCAAACACTTTATTTTTCCCCGATCTAGGTCCGAACCTCATTTTTCTTGATCTATAATAAAAAATTTAGCTTATTTAATACTCACATTATTCAATTCAATCCAAAAATCATATTATGGCAAAAATTATATTTTTTTCCCTTAATGTTTTACATTTTTACAATTTAGTCCCTAGGCTCGTAAAACGAATTGTATTCAATTTCTTCAAAACCAAAGCCTAGCTGAACCATTTTCACACTCATACCAACCCATATTTTTCATTTAATCACATTTTTACTACTCATTTTTGTAACTTTTACCAATAGGTCCTTTTTGACATTTTCATCAAAAATCACCTAGTAAATGTTGTTTATCTAACACCAAACATGCATTTTCTACTATTAGACATCAAAATACACAAATATATAACATGGTTAAAATTTTAAAATTCATCTTTCTTTCAAATTAGTCCTTGAATAAGCTACATTAGGTTGTAAGGATCTCAAAAACATGAAAATTATTAAAAACGGGGATAAAACGGACTTACAATCGAGCTTGGAAGATGAAAAAACCCTAGCTATGTCCTCTCCTGAGAATTTCAGCCATGGGAGAAGAATATGGACAAGATTTTGGCTTGATTTTTGCTTTTTAATTCATTTAATTACCAAATGACCAAAATGCCCTTTTCTTAAAACAAAAAATTTCTCTTACTTCATGTCCATTTTTGTCCACTAACTTAACAAATGGTCTAATTACCATCTAAGGACCTTCAATTTAAAATTTCATAGCAATTAGACACCTCTAACTTCTAGAACTCAAGTTTTGAACTTTTTTGCAATTTAGTCCTTTTTGCTATATTGAGTGCTCAAACATCAAAATTTTCGAACAAAATTTTCACAGAATCATTTCATAAATTTGTATACCATAAA
The DNA here is from genome assembly GCA_025698465.1 of Gossypium longicalyx. Taxonomy (NCBI): domain Eukaryota; kingdom Viridiplantae; phylum Streptophyta; class Magnoliopsida; order Malvales; family Malvaceae; genus Gossypium; species Gossypium longicalyx. Next base: position 49,015,074 of record CM046995.1, read on the forward strand.
AATATAAGAAAAATGAATTTTTCTACATCAGATTTATGGTTCCAAAACCACTGTTCCGACTAGACCCAAAATCGAGCTGTTACAAATGTTTGCTCAGCTCAGTATAGGCAACGATGGCAGCCTGTTAGCTGAATTGAGAATCAAACCCTTGTTCTTTAAGCAAACAAAGGAGGCACAACTTGTTGATGCTAAGTTGTTTGAGAAAAAGGAGCTAGTCCAGTAAGGCATTGTTGAAAATTTAAGCATAGATGAAAACAATTACTTTAGGTTCCGTAATTAGATATGTGTTTCTAATGTTGCTGAATTGAAAGAATTGATTTTACATAAGGCTTACGATAGCCCCTTTTTTTATACATCCTGGTGGTGCTAAAATGCATTGTGACTTGCGAGAATCATATTGGTGGCTCGAAATGAAAAAGAAAATCGTTGGATATGTCACTAAATGTCTAACTTGTCAATGGATGAAGTCCGAACATCGAGTTCCCACTAGTTTTTTATTATCTCTGTTCTAGAATGGAGATGGGAACGAATCATAATGGATTTCGTAGTTGGTTTGCCAACTGCACCGAATAAAAGAAATGCCATCTAGGTAATAACTGATCGACTAACGAAGTTCTCATTTTCTAGCAGTGAGAACTGATTAGTCACTTCAAAAGCTAGATGAAGTTTATATTCACAAGATAGTTAGACTTCACAACATGCCTTTATCTATTATCTCTGACCAAGACCCTTATTTTACCTCGAGTTTATGGAAACAATTGGAAGAATCTTTAGGTATGAGATTGAAATTCAGCAGAGCATTCCATCCTCAATCTGATGGTCAATCAGAATCAGTAATTTAGATATTGGAAGACATGCCCCAAGCCTTTGTTATTAATTTTGAATCTAGCTAAGAACATTATTTGTCATTGGTCAAATTTGTGTATAATAACAATTTTTAGTTGAGTATTCAAATGGCTCCGTATGAAGCTTTATATGTTCTTAGGTGTAGAATGCCTATTTGTTGGTCAAAATTGAGTGAAAGGAGAATTGTTGGACTGAATATGATTCAAGAAATTGAAAGCATAGTAAAATTGATTAAGGATAGGTTGAAAGCAACATCTAATAGGCAAAAATCATATGTTTATTTGAACTGGAGAGATATCAAGCATTAGGTGGTTGATAAAGTGTTCCTGAAGGTTTCCCCATGAAAGAAAGTCTTACGTTTCGGCTATAAAGGAAATTTGAGTCCTAGGTATAACTGGCCATATGAAATCATTGAGAAAGTTTTGCCAATTGCATATCGCCTAGCCTTACCATCGAAATCGCAAAAGTCACAACATATTCCATGTATCCATACTCAGGTGGTATCGTTCTAATCCATCTCATGACATTTTGGTGGAGGAAATTGAAATTCAGCCTGATTTGTCTTATGAAGATGAATCGATAGAAATCTTATCTCGAGAAGTGAATAAGTTAAGGAATAAACGTGTGTCACTTGTGAAAGTTTTATGGCACTGTCATAGTGTAGAAAAAGCAACCTGGGAATCAGAAGAGACAAAAAGATCCTAGTATCCTCACCTCTTTCCAAGTAAGGGTCCGTTTGTTTACATGTAAAAAGTAGTACGGAAAATGTTTTCTGCATTTTCCTGTGTTTGTTTCACAGAAAATAGTTTGGTCAACGAAAAATGACTTACAGGTCAAGGTAAAATAAGTCATTTTTCCTATAAAATGACTTATCCTTTTGAAAAATGTAAGTCATTATCTGGAAAAGAGCTCATCTATAGATAATTTTATTTTTTTATAAAAATTAACTTAAATCAAGCTTAATATTATTATATTGATAATAAATTTTATTTTTTTAAAATATTTAAAATATTATATCTTTAATATTATTAAGCATACATTTTTAATTATTTATCTTTAGTCATATAATAATTTATTAATATAATTTATTATTTTAATAAATTATTTAATATTTCAATTTTATTTTAATAATAAATTTTAAACAATATTATACACATATTATTTGAAAATATTCAATATTAATATTTTAACAATAAATATTTATTACAATTATAAATATATTAATAATAAATATTTTGTAGTATAAAGGTTAAAATATGTCATAAGTCTATGTACACTTCACATATTTGTAATTTAGTCTTTATACTTTTATTTTCAAGAATTTTGTCCCTTTACTTTTTAAATTTGAAAATCAAGTCCAATTGTTGACATCATTAATTTTTTTTGTCAATTTTGTTAATGTCACATTTTTAAATAAAAAATACTCACTTAGTAGTCATGTAATTAAAAAATGATGTTGTAATGAATCTGAATTTAACATAACATTTTTAATATATGCAAAAACAATGTAAAATATAAAATTGTAGATAAAAATAAATTTAATTAGACAATGAAAAAATAAGAAAATCTCAAATGCATGTTTGTTTAATTAGAAACAACTTTTATAAAATATTTTAAAGAAATCTACCAAACAACAAAAAATATTTTACACATATTCATCCAAACACTAGAAAATATTAGCTTTTCCAAAAAAGTAAATCATTTTCCAGAAATCATTTTCCAGAAGTCATTTTCAGTGAAACAAACGGAGCCTAAATTTAAGGAACGAAATTTCTTAAAAGGGGGAGAATTGTAACAACCCAGTTTATAGTGGTGCAAAAAAGGCAGTTTTGGGACCTCATTTCTGCCTAACCCCTAAACCTTAAATATTTAATAAAAATGTTTTTTGATTTGTTATATAAGTGAATTGAATTTTGGATAAGTAATTTAGCGGAATTAGTGTTTAATTAGGGCCCAAAGACTAAATTATAAAGTCCAATTGTTATAGCTTTTTAATTCGAAAGTGAATTGAGGACTTAAATTGCAATTAACCAAAGGTCTAAAATAGTAATTAAACCATGTATAAACATTAGAAAGTGGACGATATAATTATGATATTATTAGTTTAATTAAATTAAGTATTATAATTGAATTAAGGTTAATCAACTAATTATATTCTAAATCTAACTATAAAAGACAAACTTTGTGGATAGAGAGAGAAGTTCTCCATCTTCTCCAAATAGCCTAAGCACCGAAACCTAAAGAAAGGATGTCATTATTGTTTTTCAAGGTTTTAATCAACATATTGGTTAGTGCAATTTAGTCCTTCTCTTGCAATTTTTATGTTTTTGAGGTCAAGAGAGCTTGATTTAGCTGGACCATGTACCAATTTGTAAAACTGTTAAAATTTTGAAAGACATCATTGTTGGGAATTAAAAGTTTTAGGTGTTAAATTGATAGATTTTAAGCTTAGATGTGAAAAAAGGACTAAATTGTAAAACTTATTGATAATTTCATACATTAGGGACCAAATTAAATAAATTATAAAATTGAAAGTAAGAATAGTAAATAAGAGGTCCTTAATGAGTAATAGTGTAATCAGATTTCAAATTGGAGCTTTAAATTGAAAGTTAGGTTAGTCCTGATTTTAGGGACTAAATTTGTATAATTTGGTAATTGATTGAGAATTGGTTGATTATTAATATTATTATATGTTTTATGTTAATTCGTAGCTAACGTTGACCTAGATTCGTCGAGAGGGAAAAGAAAATCCAAAGTTATCGACGAATAGCTCAGAATTTTCGGATTATATTTTTGTGATTCGGGAACTATTTATTTTCAAGTTATGCATGCCATTTTGCACTATATGAAGAGTTATTGGTTATTACTTGAGTTGATCAATGTATTTGAGATTGATTTCCGAGACATGGACTAAATTGAATAAAATAAAAATTTTATGATTTACTTGATATATGATAATTGGCATGAAATTGTATTGAAACATATTGTATATGCTTTGAAATTATAAAATAATGATTAATTGTGATTGAGGAATTGTAAATTAAACTATATGTACTGAATTGGAAGTTTAATACCTTATGAGTTGTTTGGACTGAATCGAATATAATTGGCATGGCATAGGGTCAGAGTATTATGGATAGCCATCATTGTCGAGCAACCCGAGATAGTAGATTATATATAATGAGTGATCGTTTTCAAGAAACCCAAGGTGATTGATTGATTGAGTTGAGAAAAATCATTATTGTCGAGCAATCCGGGATGGTATTATATATCGTTATAGCGCCATCATTGCTGGGCAACCCGAGTGATGGATCTGTGTATCCGTGTGATTTGGTTTAATGGTAAATGGGTGAAATAGAATGTGAATGAAATGTGAAATACGACAATATGTGAAATGAGCTGAAAACGAGCCTTGAGGGCCAATTGAATCAATAAGATTATAAGCTCAGAAGTGATTAAAGGAAATGAAAATGAGATTGAGTAGTTATGCTTATAATTTATATATTTAAATAATTTATGTACTTAAATGGTTATGTATATGATGAATTTTGTAATATGAAATTTGAGTAAGTATATATGATGGTAGAATGAAATGATTATGTAACTTGCGAATTTCAATGTGGATTGATATGGAAGTAAAAGAAATGAGATAATGGAAGAACTTGGTATATATATTGTATGTGTACCATATTATGAATTGGCATTGAATTAAATGTATGCATTTGCATAAGTTACTTATATTATCTTGATTCATAGATATATCAGTAAGCAACTCACTCATTGTACAATTTGTTTTCCATGTACAAGTTAGGTTCAGTTCGTGATCCCGAGCATCGACTTCAACATCCAATTATAGTCTTGGAATTAGCCATGTTTGTTTGTTTTCGGTTTGTTTCAGTTTTTTGTTAGATTGGCATGTACTCAATAGCTTTTGTTATTTTGAATTTTGTGTCTTAAAAATGATATATATTTGATATGTTTGATATATATATGTGCAACTTAGTTTGCCATAGTTTGTTTAAGGTGTGATTTATGTAATGGAAATATGATTGAATAGCAAAGTTTTAAATGTTGGAAATGGTTATAATGTTAGGGACTTGTTGATTCTAAGTATGATTATGTAGGTTTAAAATGAATGGTACTAATTGGTTTGCTAGTTGGTAATCATGCTATGGTATGATGTTATATAAGAAAGATAAGTAAATGAATTAATGTTAAAGAAAGTTATATGTGTTGGTTGAGAATGAATTTTGGTATTGGTAGTTGAATTGCAAAGTTACAGGTTAATTTATAAGGACTTAGTGGACTAGTCTTGATATCGCGATACCCATACTCTTGATACCATGATATCAACCTTGTTCCATTTTTGAAAACTTTGCAATTTGGTCCTCAGGTTAGGAAGTTTGGCTATTGTCTTTGAAATCGCGATATCAAGCCCTAAATATCGTGATACCCAATTGATATGTTTTGAAAATTTTAATTAGTCTTAGTTTGACCTCAAAATAGTCTTGAGCTTTTGTAAGCTCATATAAGACCTGTAGCACGCCAAACCTATCCCAACACTTGGATCCGAGTATGATGTGTCACACTTAAAATCATACTAGTTTTTATACAAATCATTCAGTGGAAGCTTGTAAAATTTTACAAATTTGAGTATGAAACATGTGATAGGCTTCTACTTTATAAAGGTTTCAATGTACATCATTAGCAGTTCAAAATATTGCTCAAATCATCTGGCATATAAGTACAAATAAATAGATTTATGAACAAATTATATTAATTCAAATCTAGGCATTGAAATTAAGAAGACTCTTTTAAAAACAATTCTTAGCAAAATAAAAGATCATTATACATATTAGTTTCAAAAATACATTTATACGCCACCCCTGAAGGTCATGAATGATACAAGACAAAACAAACAGCTCACAATAGCATTAGTGCTCTGGTGTAGTCCCTTCAACAAAAAGTCTTTCTTCTATCAGCATGCCGAAGAAGGAAAAGACAATTCCCAAAAATAGATAGAAATCATAAGTACTATTTCTTACAATAATACCAAACCTTTTAGAAAGAGTTTCACATAATAATCATAATACACCCAATGGTGTTCACAGAACACAGGCAAAATTAGTACACCAACTTAACACAACTTAGACAAACTCATCCTCATGCCAGCCACATACCCAGAATGCAGAGTCAGAAACATATCATATAGTCTCATTCACATACATACTCCCCATTAACTCCTCATATTGCTCTAATTCATAATAGCATGTTTTATCATGACCTGCCAGTCCAATTTACAATATAGTTGCCCTACTAGTGGCTACACAAACATATCCCCTCTTCTCCATCACCACAGATCATTTCTCATATATCACAAATAGATGGTATTGGCTTAAGCATGAAGGATGGTGCTTACTTCATAACACTGACTCACTGAACTCAATTGAAAACAATAGACGACCACTATCCACACATATACCATTCATGCATTACTGAATAAGGTTACTTGCCTTATACAAGTCATATAACAATAGAAGTTACAACACATGGAAGTAATAAGGAACTCTCCAGAAACTCTAGTACAAGTCTACACAGCAAGTCTTTTACCTTTATCGCTGGGATCCTTGTTAGCATCTTGGGCAAAAAGAAGAATAATTATACATATCAAATCATCATTCTGTCAAATCTTAACATGCATGCAACAATCGATAACACTTAATCTAAGATCAGGAAGTTTCCTTCCTCACACACTATTCTAACATATATGCATGCAGTACGAAAAACACGTAAATTACTTCGATAATATCTTAAGGGTTCACCAAAAATTACCAATGAGCTAGTAATAATGTAGATGATAGCTAACCACTGCAAAATGTTTCTTCGAAAAAGTTATTCTAAACTTAGGTTTTTCAAAGATTTATAGAGGAATTCAAGAAAGAAGAAGATGTAAAGGTGTTTCAGAAAAACCACGCTATCTTTATATACTTAAGCAACGAAGACAATGATTAATGGAAAAATCAAATAATTCCATTAACACTTTTAATTCCCATGATTAAGAGCACTTAACAAGTTTTGAGTCTAATCATCTACAGTAGTCTAGTTACGTTCTAACTAAGTCTCAACTAAACAACTGGGATGGGCAGATACTTAACAAAAAAGTCTGCCAAACTCTAGTGTTCGCCAAAACCAGGGATTCTCCAAATGGCGAATCACTCAGAATACTCTACTTAGACATAATAACTAATTTACTTACTCATCTCTATCTTAAATTTTTACCATTTGTATGCCAAACAGTAACTGAATACAAAGACTCCATCGGGCGGGCTGTTACATGACCCAAAAATGTATACTTATCATAATGTTTGCTAATAATGTTTGCATTTGGATGTTAAATGGCTTGAATTGTTTTAATTCGATCATTTTTGCTCCGGAAACAATGTGGCGCCTTATAACTCAGACTCTGTAGTCAAGTCGGGTGTAAAATGTTACGTGTTGGTCACGATTTCCCCTTCTTCTTTTTTCCTCCCCCTTTTTTTTCTTTTTTTTCCAATTTGTTTTATTCTTCCCGGTTATATATTTTTCTTCTCGCTTTTCTTTTTTTTTCTTACCAAGCCGTCATGACCAAGTACCTGTTTTTTTTCTTGGTCTTTTTTACATACCATCATTCTTTTTCTTTTTTTTCTTTTTCCATTTTTTTATCCCGATTTCTTTTTTTCTTTCAGGTTTTATATTTATATATGTCACATTCATGCTTGGAGTGACATGTCCAATTAATAAAATAAGGTTGATCATTTACTACATGTCAAAGATATTCAGAATTTCGTTTCTGATTACAATTTATTTAGAAATAGTTGGCAGCATCGCTATTCAATATAAATAGCATACGAATAAATTTTTGTAGCTTAACAAAGACCATTTGTAGCACCTCTTTACCCGTATCTGACGCCGGAATAGAGTACGAGGTATTACCAAACTTAAACTCAAATGAACATTCAAAACCAAGACATGAATTTCCACTCAAATTTAAAACTTTCCATATACATTCATATTGTCCCTATTACGAGCCTACAATGCCCAAACATACATTGGGAGTCGTTTAGGACTAAACCGAGACCTTTCAAAATTGTTACGACACTTAGAAAATTTTCATACTTTAGAGGGTCACACGCCCGTGTGGGTGGGCCGTGTGGTCTCACACCCCCGCGTGGCTTGGGACACGTCCGTGTCCTCAGCCAGTGTAACTCTCTATTTATGATGTCATCAACAAATTAGGGTCACACGGCCAAGGCACACGCCCGTGTGCTAGGCTATGTGGGCGATTTTATTTTCATAAGTTTTCATAAATTAGGTGTAGACTTCACACGCACTGGACACACGCCCGTGTCCCTAGGCCGTGTCTATCACACAGCTGAGACACACGGCCGTGTCTCTGCCCGTGTGGCCAATTCGAAGCTAAAATTCAAAAAATACAGGCGACACACGGCCGGTTCACACACCCAATTGGCAAGCCGTGTGTCACACACGGCCTAGACGCACGCCTATGTGTCTATCTGTGCAGACAAAAATAAGGCTATTTACCAAGCTCTTTTGCCACCCTTACTTGCACAAACCTACACAACATCAAATAACCCCAATCCAAGCATATTCACACAACCAAGACATCCACACATCAGTTACATGCTATTTTCTATCACATACAACATTTCATAATTATTATCACAAACCACGCAATAAATCCATCCATGAAAGGCATCCATATATGCATAAATACTTAACCAATATTAACCAATACCAAATGGCCATTTACAAGATGAATCAAATACCATTACAAGCCAAAACATTTGGCCAAATCAATAATGACACATATCACAAAAAGACCAAGTCCCTATACATGCCATATTCAAAATATCTAAACTAATTATACTCAAATGATAAAATTGATAGTGTGATCGACACTCCGACTACTTCCGATCCCCGAGCTAGCTTGGCGATACTATAAGAAATAAAAATGAGGGGAGTAAGCATAAAGCTTACTAAGTTCACATGCAATAATAAACAATATTAAGCAACATTTAGCATAAATATCATACAATTTAACTTAACATAAATCACATATTTATCATCATAGTTTCATAAGCATAACCTTATCATTCTTAATCAAACCGAAAGCTCATCACTTAGCAAGATCATTCTTATGATTTTTTCGTACATATCTGTACCAACTCGTAACTTAACATACTCTTTCTCATTCTTGACATACCCGTTGAACACTTGGAATACTAAACGAATACATGGAGGGTCTTTGCACACAAGTGCCACACATGTAGCCAAAGCTACCTCATATTTCATATCACATAAAGGCTCGCCCTCGAGATAATCACAGGTCTGCTCACATAAGCTGACGGTCAAGACGTAGCTACACGGATTGCTCACACAAACTATCAGGTATCCGCAACACATGTCAGATTCCTAGCCATCGGTAGGACATACATGACTAGCACCTGGATTTGCATAAACATATATATCACATGGGGTCCTAGTGACATGTCACTCATATCCTATTCTATTCCTAAGGTTCAAACAGGATTTTCTCTCTCTTGTCAGAACTTGTCGAATGCGTTCATCAAATCAATTATATAGTTCATACAATATTAAGACATTAAAAGAAAATATACTCATAATATTGCATTATTTACATATGAACTTACCTGGGTACAAAATATGGCTAATAAATTTGATTTAGTCCACAACCTTGTTCTTTCCCCGGTCTAGGTCTGAACTCCGTTTTCTTGATCTATAATAGCAAATTTAGCTCATTTAATTTCCACATTGTTCAAATCATTCCAAAAACCATACTTTGGCAAAATTATAGTTTTACCCCTAAACTTTCACATCGTAAAATAAAGTGTATTCATTTTCTTTGTTACTCAAGCCTAGCCAACCCACACACATGCTCATATCAACCCACATTTTCCATCAAATCAGATTTTTAGGTGTTTTCATGAAAAATCACTTACTAAAAGTTGTTTATCACACATCAAACTTTCATAATCTACCATAAAACATCAAAATACATGCATGTCACACATGGGTCAAACCCTAGACATCAACCCTAGCTCAAATATATGGTAGAAATGGCTAGATCGAGACTTCAAAAATGTAAAAAAAAATTTTAAAAATGGGGCTAGGATGCACTTACTATCAAGCTTGGAAAGTGAAGAAACCGTAGCTATGGCTCCTTAGAAATTTCAGCACTTGTTGTAGAAGATGGACAAGATTTTTACTTTATTTTCCCTTTTAATTCTTTTATTAACCAAATGACCAAAATGCCATTTTGCTAAACTTTCAAATTTTACCTATTCATGTCCATTTTTGTCCATAAAAATAGAAATTGGTCAAATTTCTATTTAAGGACCTCTAATTAATAATCCATAGCTATTTCATGCTTAAAACTTCTAGAATCACATGTTTTGCAACTTTTGCAATTTAGTCCTCAAAATCAAATTGGACACTCTATCCACAAAATTTCTTAACGAAACTTTCATACAATCATGCAAACATATCTTAGAACTCAACACATTCATAAAATAATTATTTCTACTTCATATTTGTGGTCTCAAAACCACTATTCCGACTAAGCCCAAAATCGGGATGTTACAACTCTCCCCCCTTAAGGATTTTTCTCCCCGAAAATCTTACTGGTAAAAAGGTTTGGATATTGTTTTCTCATGGTTTCCTTAGGTTCCCATGTAGCCTCTTCAACCCCATGCCTTTTCCATAATACTTTCACAAAGGCAATACTTTTATTCCTCAATTTTTTGATTTCTTGAGCCAAAATCTTAACCGGCTCTTCGCCATAAGTCATATCCGGTCAAATCTCAACCTCTGTCGATGAAATCACATGTGAAGGGTCTGATTGGTATCGGCGCAATATAGACACATAGAACACATCGTGAATCCTTTCTAGTTCAGATGTCAAAGCCAACCGATATACTACTGGCCCTATTCTTTCGGTAATCTCATACGGTCCAATAAAACGCTGACTGAACTTGCCTTTCCGGCAAAATCTAAGAACTTTCTTCCATGAAGACACTTCCAGGAATACCTTATCACCAACCTGAAACTCAATCTCTTTTCGTTTCAAATTCATGTAGGATTTATGTCTATCCGAAGCTTCTCTCAAACAATTACGAATTGTCTTCACTTTTTCTTCAGTTTCTCTAACTAAATTGACCCCGTGAATCTGATTCTCTTTGAGTTCAGTCCAATACAACAGTATTCGGCACTTATGACCGTACAATGCCTCATAAGGTGCCATTTTTAAACTTGACTAAAAACTGTTGCTGTAGGCAAATTCTACCAAAGGTAGATATTTTTCCCAACTACCTTCAAATTCAAGAATACAACACCGGAGCGTATCTTCAAGAATCTGAATTACCCCTCAAACTGACCGTCAGTTTGCGGGTGAAAAGCGGTACTAAAGTTAAACTTTGTACCTAAAGCTTCTTGCAACTTTTTCCAAAACCGCGAAGTGAACCTCAGATCTCTATTCGATATAATTGAGATAGGCATTCCATGCAATCTAACAATTTCACCAATGTACAAATCAGCTAACTTATCAAGTAAGTAATCAGTACGTACTGGAATAAAATGAGCAGACTTCATTAGCCTATCAACCACAACCCAAATGGCATCTTTCTTTTTTAGTGTCAAGGGCAAACCCATCACAAAATCCATAGTAATTCTATCCCATTTCCACTCGGAAACCATCACGGGCTGAAGTAAACCCGAAGGTACTTAGTGTTCAGCTTTTACTTGCTGACAAATTAGACATCTCGAAACAAACTTGGATATATCTCTTTTCATACCCGGCCATCAATATAATTTCTTTAAGTCATTATACATTTTCGTACTACTTGGGTGAACTGACAAATAACCACTGTATGCCTCATGTAAAATCTTCTGAATTAACTCGTTATTTTAGGGAACACAAATCCTATTTCGAAACATCAAACACTCATCGAAACCAATCTGAAATCTGATTCAATACCCAATTCACACTGGACTCTTTTAGCTTGTAAATCACTGTCACATTTCTGAGCTTCATAAATCTGCTGAAGAAATGTCGGTCTAGCTCTCAACTCAGCTAGAATTAAACCATCATCAGTTAAAGTCAACTAGGTGTTCATAGCCCTCAAAGCAAACAATGACTTTTTACTCAAAGCATTGGCGACCACATTCGCCTTTCCCGGATGGTAATCAATCACTAACTCGTAATCTTTTAACAATTCCAACCATCTCCTCTGTCGTAAATTCAAATCCTTTTGAGTCATTAAGTACTTTAAACTTTTATGATCAGTATAAACATGACATTTCTCACCATACAAATTATGTCTCCAAATCTTCAATGCAAACACAATGGCGGCTAGTTCTAAATCATGTGTCGGATAATTTTTCTCATGTGGTTTCAGTTGCCTCGAGGCATAAGCTATCACTTTGCCTTCTTGCATAAGCACACAACCCAATCCATTCAAAGATGCATCACTATAGATCACAAATTCTTTTTCCGGCTCAGGTTGTACTAAAACTAGTGCCTCAGTCAACAATGCCTTCAACTTCTCAAAACTTTATTGACACCTTTCTGACCATTCGAACTTGACATCTTTCTGTAAAAACTTTATCATCGGAGTAACAATCATCGAAAATCCTTTAACAAACCGTCGGTAGTAACCGAATAAGCCCAAAAAGCTTCTAACCTCGGATACATTCCTCAGCGATTTCCAATCAACAATTGCTGAAATCTTACTGGGGTCAACTCAAATACCATCATCCGAAATAATGTCCCCAAAAATCTGACTTCTCGAAGCCAAAACTCACTTTTACTAAACTTAGCATACAACTGTTTATCTCTCAAAGTTTGTAAAACAGTTCTCAAATGCTCAACATGCTCGGACTCATTTCAAGAATAAATCAGTATATCATCAATAAAAACAACTACAAACTTATCCAAATATGGTCGGAAAATCTGGTTCATCAAGTCCATAAAAATAACAGGAGCATTCATTAACCCAATACCTCATCTGAAATGCAGTTTTCGGCACATCCGACTCTTTAACTCTCAACTGAAATGTAACCGGACCTCAAGTCTATCTTTGAAAACCATCTGGCCCCTTTCAATTGGTCAAACAAATCATCTATTCTCGACAAAGGATACTTATTCTTTATGGTCACTTTATTGAGTTGTCAGTAATCAATGCACAGTCTCATAAAGTCATCTTTCTTTTTCACAAATAATACTGGTACACCCCACGGAGAAAAACTAGGTCTCGCAAAACCTTTATCCTTCTACTCTTGCAACTGAACCTTCAAGTCGTTTAATTCTGTTGGAGTCATTCTATATGAAGCAATCAAAATAGGTGCAGTGCTAAGGACTAACTCAATACCAAATTCAACTTCTCTAACTGGAGGTAATCCGAGAAACTCTTCTAGAAACACATCCGAATACTCACATACTACCGGCACTGACTCAATCTTTAACTCAGACACTTTGGTATTCAACACAAAGGCAAGATAAGATTCGTACCCCTTCCTCATATACCTCTAAGCTGTCATAGAAGAGATCACAACTGGCCATCTATTTGATTCATCTGATTCAACCCGAAGAAAATCACCACCTTCACATTTCAACTCAATAATTTTTCTTCCGCAATTTACTACCACATCATGAATGGTCAACCAATCAATACCAAGGATTACATCAAATTCATAAAATGGAAAAGGCAGAAGATTAGCTGGAAAACAATGACCTCTAATCATCAAAGGACAATTTTTACATACTTTGTCAACTAACACATGCTTGCCTAGAGGGTTCGACACTTTTATCACAAATTCTGTAGACTCAACAAGCATATTCATACTAGATACCAATTTCATACAAATATAAGAATGGGTTGATCCCAGATCAATCAAAGCAATGACATGAGTATCATAAATAGAAAAAGTACCTGTAATCACATCAGGATATGAAGCCTCTTCGCGAGCGCGAATGGCAAAAGTCCTCGCAAGTGTTCTACCCTTGGTTCTCACAGTCGAATCTCTAGGTGCACTCTTGCTACTTGCTCCATTTCCCAGATTTCTCTGTAGCCTCCCTCTAGAAGTAGTATTACCAGATTTCGCACTCTGAAGTTTTTCTTTCTCAACCATATCAGGGCAATCTTTGATAAAGTGATCGTGTGAATCGCACTTGAAACATGCCCTGTTATTCATCCAGCACTTATCGGGGTGACGTCTACCACAATGTGGACATTCTGATCTATTTGGTCGAGCATTGCCAACACTAGCAATCAAAGTGGTTTGAGCATTCGAACCTAAATATTGTTTATTTCGATTTCTGTTTAAGAGTCCAATAGAAGCCTTAGAATAAGAATAGAAATCCCTCGACTTTTTTAATGAAGACTGAAACGACTTACTTATATGTCTTTTCTTTGAGTCCCTAGCTTCGATCTCGGCCTTTCTTTTCTCTTTAGCCAATTCCTCGGCCTTGCAAGCTCTCTCTAACACCCCTCACCCGTATCCGACACCGAGACAGTGTTCGAGGCATTATCGGTATTTCACCTTTACAAACTTCTAAATCAGGTCACCGAATTTCGCCCAAAATTAAAACTTTTCAAACATGTACCTCTTGTCCCTTATACAGGCCTTAGAGGCCTAAAACACACCTAGGGGCAGTACGGGACAAAACCGAAAACATTCGATAAACTTTGGGCACCTTAGAAAATTTTCCCTTACTTTGAAGTGTGACACGCCCGTGTAGTGGGGCCGTGTGGTCACACATGCCCGTGTGGCTTGGGACACGCCCGAGCCCTCAGCCCGTATGCAACACTGACTTCAACCTCATCATACAATTAGGGACATACGGCCAAGACACACACACGTGTGCCTAGCCCGTGTACAACACTGACTTAAAAAATTTAGGTGCAGGGGACGCACGGCCATACCACACACCCATGGGGGTGAGCCGTGTGTCACACACGGCCTAGACACACGCCCGTTTGTCTACCCATATGGACCTTATTAGGCTATTTTCCAAGCCTTTGGTCACTCTCTACCAACCAATCATACTTATAGGTTACTTTTACACATAATAAGGCCAAATTATACACTTGTATAAGACTATGATAAACCTTATTGCATGACAACCTCATATCATCGGTTTTATATATGCAAGGTTAATTCCCATCTTGTATTTAAGGGGATTTCATGTCTCATTGACACATTCAATATTGGCTTATTTTTATAACTCATTGCCAATTATAACTAAGCCATCACATATGAACATAAACATGCATAGGTTTGTAGGTCATAGCCTACTTCAAAATAAGCCAAGTTCCATGGCCATATACAAAAAGATAAGTATAACTTTACATGCCTTCATTTTGGCAAATCAAATGACACATATAACAAAATACTTAAAGTTCTATACATGCCATTGAACAAAACATAAGAGTCTATATACCAAAGCTGGACTAGTTGATAGTGTGTTGACTCTCCAATCATCTTCCAATCTTTACTAGTCATCGAGCTCTAAAAATGGGGAAAAAGAGAGGGGTAAGCATCTACATGCTTAGTAAGCTCGAATAACTGGAAAGTAAAATTACCGGTTATTTAGCATACATCCTTATTAGATAATGAAACCAACGAATATGAAAATGGTTTCCCTATCACATGCACTCAATTAATGAGTTAGTCAGATAACAAAACACCATGTAATTTATCTTAGATGAGCTCATCATTTAACACGTCATTTGTACATATACCTCGTGTTAGTCTCGTTGAGTTTCTAGGAAATCTTGATGGATTATCCAATCACTGTCAGTTTATACGAATGATCATTTCAGGTATGCACTCCCGATTTCATACAAATTTCATCAATGCAAGCCCATTTTTGTCCAAAATTTTAGAAATTGGGAAATTTGCTCTCTAAGACCTTCTAATTTATAATCTAAATCAATTTCATACAAATTGTTTCTAGAATCCAAGTTTTACAATTTATTCAATTTAGTCGCTAATTTACAATTGATCACCTTACTTAAAGAATTTCTTCATGAAATCTTAACACTTGTATATTCTCATATTCTAGACCTCATAGTAATCATAAAATAAATATTTTGATGTCGGTTTTGTGGTTTTGAAACCACTATTCTGACTAGGACCTATTTCGGGATGTTACATTTCTCCCCCTAGGGACTTTCGTCCTCGAAAGTCTTACCAGTAAACAGGTTCGGATATTGGTTTCTCATGGTTTCTTCTAGCTCCCATGTAGCCTCTTCTACACCGTGTCGGTGTCATAGAACCTTTACTAAAGCCACATTTTTATTTCTTAACTGTTTAACCTCACGAGCCAAAATCTTGACTGGTTCCTCTCTATAAGTCATGTCTGGTCTAATCTCAATCTCTGCTGGTGAAATCACATGAGAGGGGTCTGATTGATATCGCCTTAACATGGATACATGGAACATGCCATGAATAATTTCCAATTTGGGTGGCAATGCCAAACGATAGGCTAATGGTCCAACTCTTTCAGTGATCTTGTACGGTCCGATAAATCGCGGACTCAATTTGCCTTTCCGACCAAATCTCAACACCTTTTTCCATGGAGATACTTTTAAGAATACTCTATCTCCAACCTGGAACTCAATCTTTTTTCTTTTCAGATCAGCAAATGACTTTTGCCTATCCGATGCTGCTTTTAAACAATCTCGTATCACTTTAACTTTTTCTTCAGTTTCCTTAATCAGATCAACCCTGTGAACCTGACTTTCCTTAAGTTCTGTCCAGTACAATGGAGTTTGGCACTTTCTGCCATACAAGGCTCATAAGGCGCCATTTTCAAACTTGTTTGAAAACTGTTGTTGTAGGTAAATTCTACCAATGGCAAGTACTTTTCCCAGCTACCCTGAAATTCGAGGATGCAACATTGCAACATATCCTTAAGAATCTGAATCATCCGCTCAGACTGACCATCGGTCTGTGGGTGAAAAGCCATACTAAAACTCAATTTTGTACCTAGGGCTTCTTGTAACTTCTTCCAGAATCTCAAAGTGAACCTCGGGTCTCTGCCCAGAATAATTGACAGTGGTACCACGTGTAATCTCACAATCTCAGATATGTACAAGTTGACCAATCTATCAAGAGAGTAGTCTATTTTTACCGAAATGAAATGAGCAAACTTTGTCAAATTATCCACCACAACCCATATAGCATCTTTCTTTTTCGGAGTCAATGATAATCCTATCACGAAATCCATAGTAACTTTGTCCCACTTCCATTCGGGGACCATTACAGGTTGTAACAAACCAGAAGGCACTTGATGTTCAGCTTTAACTTGCTGACATATCAGGCATTTCGTTCAAATCGTTGTACATCTTAGTACTTCCCGGATGAATAGAAAATGGCTATTATGCGCTTCTTGCAAGATTTTCCTAATAATCTCATCCTCTTTAGGCACACAGACTCTATCTTTGAATATCAAACATCCATCAAGACCGATTCGATAATCTGATTCAATGCCCGATTCACATTGAGTCTTTTTTGCCTGCAGGTCTCTATCATTAGTTTGAGTATCATAGATTTCCTGAAGAAATGTCGGCCTAGCCTCTAGTTTTGCCAAGACCGAACAATCATTAAGCAATGCTAACCGAGCATCCAGGGCTCTCAATGCAAACAAAGGTTTTCTGCTTCACGCGTCGACGACCACATTTGCCTTTCCCGGGTGATAGTCAATGATCAGATCATAATCTTTAATTAGTTCTAATCATCTCCGCTGTCTCAGATTCAATTCTTTTTGAGTCATCAAATACTTCAAACTCTTGTGGTCAATAAATACAAGACAGGTTTTGCCATATAAATAATGCCTCTAGATTTTTAAGGCAAAGACAATGGCGGCGAGCTCTAACTCATGTGTCAGATAGTTCGTCTTGTGTGGCTTCAACTATCGTGAAGCATAGGCTATCACCTTGCCATCTTACATAAGTACACAACCCAATCCGTTCAAGGATGCATCACTATAGACCACAAACTCTTTTCCCAGCTCAGGTAATACTAAAATAGGAGCTTCTGTTAGCAATGTCTTTAACTTCTCGAAACTCTGCTGACACTTTTCTGTCCATTCAAACTTAACGTCTTTCTGTAGCAACCTCGTTATTGGAGTTGCTATCATGAAGAATCCTCTCACAAATCTTCGGTAGTAACCAGCTAAGCCCAAAAGGCTTCTAACCTCGATCACATTTTTAGGCGGTTTCCATTCAACAATAGTAGAGGTTTTACTTGGGTCAACTCAGATACCTTCACCCGAAACAATATCACCCAAAAATCCAACTTCTTGAAGCCAAAATTCACTCTTGCTAAACTTAGCATACAGTTGTTTTTCTCGTAAGGTCTGCAACATGGTTCTCAGATGTTTAGTATGCTCTGACTCATCTTTAGAATAAATTAAGATGTCGTCAATAAACACAACGACAAACTTATCCAAGTATGGCTGAAAGATCCTATTCATTAGGTCCATGAATACGGCCAGTGCATTCATCAATCCAAATGGCATAATAAGAAATTCATAATGGCCGTATCTTGTTCTAAAAGTTGTCTTTGGCACGTCTGGTTCCTTAACACGTAACTGATAGTAACCAGACCTCAAGTCTATCTTAGAGAACACAGTGGATCCTCTTAACTGGTCGAATAGATCATCAATTCTTGGCAAAGGATACTTATTCTTGATAGTTACCTTGTTCAGTTGTCGGTAATCTATACATAGTCTCATTGAACCATCTTTCTTCTTTACAAACAATACAAGGGCACCCCAAGGTGAAAAGCTTGGCCTTGCAAAACCTTTATCCGTCAACTCTTGCAACTGTACTTTTAATTCTTTCAGCTTGGTTGGCGCCATCCTGTACGGAGCAATAGAAATGAGAGATGTCTCTGGCACCAATTCAATACCAAACTCTATCTCTCTTTCAGGAGGTAATTCGGGTATTTCTTCTGGGAATATGTCTGGATATTCACATACTATAGGCACAGTCTCAATCTTCAACTCCATTTCCTTCATGTTCAACACAAAAGCAAGGTAGGCTTTGTACCCTTTTCTCATATATCTTTGAGCAACCATTGCCGTGATTACAGCTGGCGACGTGCCCAAATCTCTTGAATCAACCCGTAGAATCTTACCATCTGGGCATTTCAATTTAATATACTATCTACCAAAATTTACAATTACATCATGCAAGGCTAACCAATCCATACCAAGTATTACATCAAACTCATTAAAAGGTAACAACATAAGGTTAGCCGGAAAATATTGACCATGAATCGTCAAAGGACAATTCTTACACGCTTTATCAACCAGAACTGATTTGCCTAGCGGGTTCGACACTTCAATAATAAATTCCGTAGGCTCAATGGGTATGTTCATACTAGACACCAATCTCATGCAAATGTATGAATGTGTCAATCTTGGGTCAATTAAGGCAATAACACATGTATTGAAAAGAGAAAAAGTACCCGTAATAACGTCAGGAGCAGAGGCTTCCTCTCGAGCGCGTATTGCATACGTTCTTGCTGGGGCTCGAGCCTCTGATTTTGAAGTGTTTTTGGTTACAACTTGACTGCCACTAGCACTTCCAGGGTATCTCGGAGGTCTACCTCGTGCCATGAGAGCACTCGACTTTGGGGTTACTTCCATTTCTTTTTCAATTCGCTCTAGGCAGTCCCTAAGAAAGTGGTCAAGAGAACCACATCTAAAACATGCACCGCTCTTTATTCGGCACTCTCCGAAGTGAAATTTGTTGCAACTCTTACACTTCGGCTTTTGGTCATCTACACTCTCCACACTAGTCATCATCGGGGAGGAAGATTTCTGATTTCGTCATTTAGAGCCTCTCGTTCTACCCGAATATCCTACAAATGAAGTGGAGTGTTCATGTTGGCTTCTTGATTTCTTTGTGGAAAATGGTAGTGTCTTACCGTTGGATCTCTTGCTCACAACTCGAGCCTCTCACTTTGCTTGCTTTCTTTCATTATTGAGTTCCTTGGCCTTCTTGGCCCAATCAGCTAATGCGGTGAACTCTCGTATTTCAAGGATCCCAATCAACAACTTGATTTCTTCATTCAAACCTTCCTCGAAGCGTTTACACATTTCTAACTCAGTTTGAACCCACTCAGTTGCATACTGACTTAACCTTACAAACTCTCTTTTGTATTCTGCCACAGTCTTATTCCCCTTTTTGAGTTCCAAAAACTCCTTTCGCTTTGAGTCTAAAAACCTTTAACTGATATACTTCTTCCGAAACTCTTCTTGGAAGAATTCCCAAGTGATATTTTCCTTTGGCGCCACCAAAGATACGGTCTTCCACCAGTGGTACGCAGTGTCCTTCAAGAGAGACACGACGCACTTTAAGCACTCCTCAGGCATGCATGACATCTCCTCTAATACCCATGTAACACCCTAAACCCGAACCTATTGTAATTCCATATCAATTTCAACTCAAACATTTTAATCACATTAAACATTATTCCTTATTCATTAAATCAATCATTTTATCACTCGACATCCACAAAGGTAATTACTTAATATAATAGTCACCACAGCTCAAATTTTCAAGAATAACAATCGACAATGATATATATATAAATTTCTAATAATTCAATTCAGCTCTTATGTTTAACATTTATCCAATTTTGAATTTCAGACAACCTTCAACGTCAATCTAGGACTCTAACTCAACTATCAAGCTTATACTTTCATAACCCACATATTCATTTATGCATAACCAGTAACCTGGCCGAAAATACATATATATACTCAAACATCTCAATTAACATCCTTTAATACCTTTATCACACATCAATATTCAACTTACTTCTTTCCAAAAGAAAATCATCTTCCACATACCTGAACATTTGGTTTGTTTAACACAATCAATCATAGTTATCATTGTCCGTAGTCTAGGCCTAAAGCCTAATATAATACACCAGCACGAAGCCTGCTAGGGATAAAGCCTGATACATCTTACCGGCACAAGACCTGCTAGGCATAGAGCCTAATACATCTCACAGGCACAAGGCCTGCTAGGCATAGAGCCTGATACATCTTACCGGCACAAGGCCTGCTAGGCATAGAGCCTGATACATCTCACCGACACAAGGCCTGCTAGGCATAGAGCCTGATACATCTCACCGGCACAAGGCTTGCTAAGCATAGAGCCTGATACATCTCACCGGCACAAGGCCTGCTAGGCATAGAGCCTGATACATCTCACCTGCACAAGGCCTGCTAGGCATAAAGCCTGATACATCTCGCCGGCACAAGGCCTACTAGACTCAAGGTCTGATTCTTAGTCACCGGCAATAAGCCTGCTAGGAAATAAGCCCGATTACATTCACCAGCATAAAGCTTGCTAGGCTCAAAGCCCGAATATCACTATTATAATGTTGTCTCGTACACAATTCATATAACAAAAACTCCATATATTCCATATAAATCATACGAATTTTTAAATGATATAACCCTGTCGAATTAAACTCAAATACAGTATTTCTATGCTCAAATACATTCGGCTAGCTCTTTTATGAGTCCATAGATTCCATAACAACATATTAAACTAAGTTACAATCAATTTAAATGATGTTTAATTGCTTTTAAACTTATCTGTCTCAACAAAATAATTTTCGTCAGAGTTAAGAGATATCACACTATCGCAAGTTAACTATGGCATGTATAGCTAGACTCACATATGCTATGGTAGTCCTAGAACAGACTAAACTATGGCTCTGATACCAATAAAATGTAACACCCTAAACCCCAACCTATTGTAGGAATGGGTTATAAGTATTACCTAACATAACACAACATCTAGACATTCGTGGATATACATATGAAATAATTATTAGAAATTTAATAAATCAAAAGACAAATTATATTTTATGGAATTCGCATATAACAATTATGATTCCTTATAACTTGAATCACTATTCAAGTAGTCAATTCCAATTTCCAATGTCAAATTTTAAACATGCTAATTATATTTATATACGTCTTAACAAATACCTACTTTCATTTTTATTTTTCTTATTATACATCAAACACATTAAGCATAATTCATTTCTATTTATAATTTATAGCCTAACCATCAAACCACATACAAATACATCATACAACATCACTTAATCAAGACGTAAAATCTAATACAACTGAATAGTAAGCCATTATCGCATGGCCCAATTATACAAACTGAATTACCACAATTCATGACACACTCCAGCCTATACATGCCATAGGTTCAAAACGTAACTTTTATAAATACCAAAGGTGGTCGATAGTGTGTTAAGCTCCTCTGATGACTTTCAAACTCGCAAGTTGGGTTCAATATCTACAAAGAAAAAGACAATTATACACACAGTAAGCTAACTTAGCTTAGTAAGCCTTAAACAAAACAACATTCTATATATTAACATAACTTTGAATATCTATCAACTCAAATATCCAACTTAATTCCATGCGTTCGTAATATTATACAAATACAATTTAATAACTTCTATTCATGTATATATATATATATATAATACATTTCATGCCTTTATATTAAACATTTTCATTTTGGCCGAATATATTTATATACATTATCAATAAACTTTCAATTTCAAAGTTATAAACTCTTGCATCACA
The DNA here is from genome assembly GCA_025698465.1 of Gossypium longicalyx. Lineage (NCBI taxonomy): Eukaryota > Viridiplantae > Streptophyta > Magnoliopsida > Malvales > Malvaceae > Gossypium > Gossypium longicalyx. The sequence continues at coordinate 49,037,638 of CM046995.1, forward strand.
AGTTATTTAATTATATTCCTACCATCGTCGAATTTACTTGTATAAAATATAACCATAATTCAATTAATCACATGCTCATAAACATTTAAGACTTAATACTTAATTCGGCAAATGTTACAATTTTTCTTTTCATCTCATGAAATTTGCACTATAATCTCAATAACTAATTTACATTATAACACAAACATAAACTTGCTAAAACATACCTATTCCCTTTAGCTTATTGTTCATATTCATAAAACACTTCAGCATCAAAACTTGTAAATGTCAATTCCTTATAACTCATCGGCTTTAAGCCTGTTAAGTATCAATCTGAATTCATATCAGCACATAGCCTACTGGCCTGTAGTTTGAATTAATAATTTTAACATTTCAAAATAAACAGATTTTATCAATGACGTTATACTTTTACTCAATCATATACTATTATTGAATGTTCAATACCCAACTTTACATCACATATATGTTTACCTATGTAATCATTTATACCATCTCATTTATATCATCACATAAATGTTTACCTATAGCCGAATACAAAGAAATAGTAAACGTTTAATGTCATCTTTAGTTTAATTTTAATATAACATCCCATTAACTGAATTTGCACATATATAACCAAGACCGCATGTTCATGTGGCCAGAATTAACATATTATATTTTAACTTCTAAAGCCAAATAGTTATTAAATCTAGTTCACATACATTCAAGTATATAAATTCATGTAATACCATATATTTTCACATACATAAATTAGCTACATAACCAAATACACATTATCACATATGCATACAATTAAGACTCATTCAATACTATTCACAAGGCCGGATATACTTAACTAGTTCACATAATAATCTTTATATTGAGTAAATATCAAACTGGTTCATACCTGCCATTCAGCTATATACATGCTAACTATATTACTTTCAATTTATACTTACCATTCAGCCATACAAACATATCTCTATCTTACTTTCATTTCATAGTAGCCGAATTAAACATTAACGACGTACTTTAATCCAATTGAGTTAACTTGAGCGAGTACTCAAAATCAATTATACCATCACATAATTACTTACATATGTGGCCAAGTATATACAATTCACCATATATATATATATATATACATATATTTATACGATATATCCTTACATGAAATTCAATCCTTAAATTTAAAAATACCTTCGGCACCTTGTCTCAATGTCTATTTCAATTCAAAAAGTATAGCCACATTCGGCTCAATTTATTTATTCAAACACACATGCAACACATTATATTTCTATGTCTATTTCAGATTAATAATTTAGCCACATTCGGCTCTAATCATTTCTCCAAACATATATCCATCACATTATATTTATACATCTATATAATCAAGCATTTTACCTTAATATGTTTATTTAAATTCTAAGCATACCGAATTGAATTTAAATTACTTAAGAACTTACCTCGACAACTTCGTACAATAGTGTCGACTACTCGGCTAACTTCGCCTTTCCCGATCCAAATCTTGGTTCTTTGGGTCTTGAGCTTGAATTAAAGTAAAGCAACTATTTAATCGATCAATTGATCCACTTAACATTACCCCATTGATTATTTATTATATATATATATAAAATAACACAACTTAAAATTAATTCGCATAACAGCCCCCTTTATAGAATTCGAACATTAACAATTAAGCCTTAACATTCTTAACATGTAATTACTCAACATTCTATCTATTTTACTTCATCCGAATATTCCTTAGTATTTTCAAGTCCTTACAAATTAATCTAAGTTTATGCAAAATAACAAAAACCAAAATTTGTCAAAGATACTCTTAACCAAATGCCATCTCTTCACATACAAGTCTCTCCAACTCATTATTTTACCATTTAGTCACTTATAATTATAGATTCATAAATTTCTCTCCTTAATTAAGACAAACAACCAAATTTGATTCAATTTCCTCTATGACCGAATGCACATACCTCAACCGAAATCAAAATTTCAACATGGGCTTTAACACTAATTAAACAAGGATCACACATCTATTAAAAATTAACAAAAACTACATGAAATTTACCTTAAATTTTTAGCTTGCTACATTGCTGAAATCCTCAAAGCATATTTCTTCTTTCTTTCTCAAACATTCGGCAAGAACAAGGCAAGGATGTATGGCTTTCTTTTCTTTTATTAATTTCTTATGTTTATTATATTATAAACTAGCTTTTAACATGTTCTACATCTTTAACCTTGAAATAAAAATAATATAACCCTATACAATAAGGGTACATCCGGCCATCCCTCAATAGTGGAGTAATTCCAACATAACTACTCCATATAAAAAAAAAGTAACCACAATTCAGCCATTACACATTTAACCATCAAATTTTCATCTTATGCAATTAAGCCCTTTTTATTAAATCGGGCACTCAGACAATAAAATTTTTATACAAAATTTTCACACATGCAAATTCACATATGATAAACATGAAATAAATAAAATTTTTATTTTTTTATTTTTTTATTTTTTTAACTTGGATTCGGGGTCCCGAAACCACCGTTCCGATTAAGGTCGAATTTAGATTGTTACACTCAGCCCGTGTAACTCTTTGTTTATAACGTCATCAACAAATTAGGGTTACACGGCTAAGGCACACGCCCGTGTCCTAGGCCGTGCGGGCGATTTTATTTTCATTAGTTTTCATAAATTAGGTGCAGACTTTACACGCCCGTGTCCTTGGGCCGTGTCCGTCACACAGTTGAGACACATGGCTATGTCTCTGCCCGTGTGGCCAATTCGAAGCTAAAATTAAAAAAATGCATGGGACACATGGCCAGATCACACACCCAATGGGCAAGTTGTGTGTCACACACGGCCTAAACGCACGTCCGTATGTCTACCCGTGTGGACAAAAATAAGGCTATTTACCAAGCCCTTTTGCCACCCTTACTTGCACCAACCTACACAACATCAAACAACCCCAATCCAAGCATATACACACAACCAAGACATCTACACATCAATTACATGCTATTTTCTATCACATACAACATTTCATAATCATCATCACAAACCATGCGATAACTCCATCCATGAAAGGCATCTCTATATGCATAAATACTTAACCAATATTAGTCAATACCAAATGGCCATTTACAAGATGAATCAAATACCATTACAAGCCAAAACATTTGGCCAAATTAGTAATAACACATATCACAAAAAGACCAAGTCCCTATACATGTCATATTCAAAATATCTAAACCAATTATACCCAAATGATCAAATTGATAGTGTGATCAATGCTCTGACTACTTCCGATCCCCAAGCTAGCTTGGAGACACTATAAGAAATAAAAAGGAGGGGAGTAAGCATAAAGCTTAGTAAATTCACATGCAATAATAAACAATATTAAGCAACATTTAGCATAAATATCATACAATTTAACTTAACATAAATCACATATTTATCATCATAGTTTCATAAGCATAACCTTATCATTCTTAATCTTACCAAAAGCTCATCACTTAAAAAGCTTATTCTTATGAGTTTTTTGTACGTACCTATACCAAATCGTGACTTAACATACTCCTTCTCATTCTTGGCATACCCGTTGAACACTTGGAATACTAAACAGATAAACGGAAGGTCTTTGCTCACAAGTGCTACATATGTAGCCAAAGCTACCTCATATTTCATATCACATAAAGCCTCACCCTCGAGCTAATCATAAGTCTGCTCACACAAGATGACGGTCAAGACGTAGTTACACGGGCTGCTCATACAAGCTGACAGTCAAGACGTAGCTACACGGGCTGCTCACACAAGCTGTCAGGTATCCGCAACACATGTTGGACTACCTAGCCACCGGTAGGACGTACATGACCAGCACCCGAATTCACAACATATATATCACATGGGGTCTTAGTGACATGTCACTCGTATCCTATTCTATTCCTAAGGTTCAAACGGGATTTTCTCTTTCTTGTCGGAACTTGTCGAATGCGTTCATCAAATCAATTATACAATTCATACAATATTAAGACATTAAAAGAAAATATACTTATAATATTGCATTATTTACATATGAACTTACCTCGGTACAAAATATGGCTAATTAATTTGATTCAGTCCACAACCTTGTTCTATCCCCGGTCTAAGTCCGGACTCTATTTTTCTTTATCTATAATAGCAAATTTAGCTCATTTAATTTCCACATTGCTCAAATCAGTCCAAAAACCATACTTTGGAAAAATTATAGTTTTGCCCCTAAACTTTCACATATTTACAAATTAGTCCTTAGGTTCATAAAATGAAATGTATTCATTTTCGTTGTTACCCAAGCCTAGTCGGCCCACACATATGCTCATATCAGCCCACATTTTCTATCAAATCAAATTTTTACTACACATTTTACAACTTTTACAAATAGGTCATTTTTAGGTGTTTTCATGAAAAATCACTTAGTAAAAGTTGTTTATCACACATCAAACTTTCATAATCTACCATGAAACATCAAAATACATGTATGTCACATATGGGTCAAACCCTAGACATCAACCTTAGCTCAAATAAATGGTATAAATGGCTAGATCAGTTGATAACAACTTCAAAAATGTAAAGAACATTAAAAATGGGGCTATGATGCACTTACTATCTGTAACACCCCTTACCCGTGTCCGATGCCGGAACAGGTTACGAGGTATTACTGGACTTAATCGTTCACAAATATGAAATAATCGGGCTACAAAATTTCATTCGTATCAAAACTTTTCATACACATGCGTAATGTCCCATACACGGGCCTACGAAGCCCTTAACATGCATTGAAAGTAGTTAGGGACTAAACCGAGAACCTTAGAAACTTTTGGGAAAACTTAGAAAAATTTTCCATGACACACGGTCACACGCCCGTGTGCCTTCGACATGCCCTTGTCCTCAAGCCGTGTAACTCTCTGACTATGACATCAGCAAATAATTTGGACCACACGGCCAAGCCACACGCCCGTGTGCTAAGGCCGTATCGTGCCTTAGCTCGTGTGGCCAACGCTTAGGCTATTTTCCAAGCCTTTAATTTACCCTTAATTCTTCACATTTTTATTTCCATATTACACATTTAATTAATGGCCATGACCATTTAGATTGGTCATAAAATATTCATCATGCACATATTTCATAACACCAACCATATATGGCCAACAAGCATAATCACATCACAAGCATTAGAACATAGCGTAGATAGATAGGTTCACAAACCATAATCAATATGAACCACCCTTCATGGCCATATACAAATAACTCAATATAGGCCAATACATTTGGCTAGTCATGTTAACACATATCATAAAAAAAAAACCAAGTCCCTATACATGCCACTCACTTGAAGGCACTTAGCATATATATATCAATATTCTAAAGGTGATGGTTTGATAGTATGGTGCTACCTCCGACAACCTCTAACCCCGAGCTAACCTGTCAACACTAAAGAAAAGGAAAGGAAGGGAGTAAGCATTATAACTTAGTAAGACCGTATGAAATTAATAAGCAATTTATCAACTTGCTTCTCAAGGTAATACCACAATATTTGTGCTTTTGCTTATGTTTAAGTCAAGTTGTTTTCTCGAGTTACAGTCACTAAATTATTTATATCTAGAGTTACAGAACTCCAAATTAAGATCCTCTAATTTTCCCTGAAACTAAAATCACATATATTCTTACCATAAAATTTTCAGAATTTTTGGTCTAGCCAATAAGTACAGTTTATTCTTTAAAATCACCCCTATTTTGCTCTTCAATAGTTCTAACCCCCTTTCACTAAAAATTAATTATCTCCTCATGCGGGATTCAGATGATGTTCTTTTTTGTTTCTTTTGAAAATAGACTCATTAAATATTCTAACAATATAAATTATAACCCATAATTATTTTTTTAAATTTTTTAATTATTTTCCAAAATCGGAATAGGGGATTTCGAAATCATTCTGACTCTGTCTCACAACAATTCAAATATCTTATAATATGAACTTACTTTGCTTACACCATTTCTTCTATATGAAAGTAGACTTAATAATATTCAATTTCATATTTTATTCAGTTTCTAATTCGATTTCCACAATTTTTGGTGGATTTTCAAAGTCAGACTGCTGTTGCTTTCCAAAACTGTTTCAATGCTAATTTTACCCTTTCATAATTATTTTTAAATAGGCTTTCATGCCAATCAATTTCTCCTTTCATATTCATTAGGCCACAAGGTGAAGGGAAAAACATATCATGTCGCAATTTAATTCGACCTAAAAGCCTCACACATAATCATCCATCAAATTTACCACATAATTATACATTATAGGTATCGACCTAATATTTACAAGGTCGTCACAAAGTCATTCTCATAGGTATGACTTACTCATTTACATTCTTACCAAAACTTCAATATACATCGAGCTCATCACTCATGAATTTTTAGTACATACTTGTACTCTTTCAACATGATCATAAACACAGCTTACTCATTTTCATTCCTTACTAGTCATACAACATACATTGAGCACGCATTTCATGAATTTCATGTAAGTACCTGTATCACTCACATCATGGTCATAACCTCTCTTATTCCGACATAAATCTTAAATTTCCTGTTGAGCCATTTGGAATACTACAGGATATTCAATAAGCCTCAAGCATAGGGTAAGGTGTCGACGCCATGTCCCGGACATGGCCTTACATTGGCTCACACATCAAAGTCGATGCCATGTTCTAGACATGGTCTTACACTGACCTCGTATATCGAGGCCGATGCCATGTCCCAAACATGGTCTTACACTGGCTTTTATCTATCGTTGCTGATGCCATGTCCCAAACATGGTCTTACACTGACACATATCAAATCGATGCCATGTTCCAGACATGATCTTACACTAGCTCTCATATCTCGAGGCCGATGCCATGTCCCAGACATGGTCTTACACTAGCTCTCACATCTCGAGGCCGATGTCATGTCCCAGACATGGTCTTACACCAGATCTTATATCTTGAGGCTGATGCGATGTCCCAGATATGGTCTTACACTACCTCTCATATCTCGCTAGCATCATGGCATGAATATCCGATCTATTCCTACGGTTCAACCGAAAGTTTCCCGTATTAATCTCATCATACATTACTCATAGCCACATTCAAACATTTTATACAAAACCAATCATTAAATGCATAATAACAATAAAGTTGTAATATTTACGCATATCTTACTCGTTTTAATGGAATATCATATTCCATCAAATTTCCGATGTATTCAATCATCACATAAATGTTATTAACATTTGACATCACTTTCTCATACTCAATATCAACAACATATAATTCAATACAATCATAGCAAGATAGATTTCAAGCATATTAACAATAACATGGATAATATACTTATTTAGTCACATAGATTCAAACATATAATTCCCTTTTTTGTCCTAAACCACGTACTTTCTCGATTTAAGCCTAAATCTCGATTTTCTTGATCCAAAATAATAAAATTTACTCATTTAATCATCACATTAAATTAAGCGTTCCACAATTCATACTTTGGCAAAATGACCATTTTGCCCCTAGACTTTCACAAAAATTATGATTTTTCCCCTAGGCTCGTAAAATGATTTTTATCAAATTTCCTCATTAGCCAAGCCTAGCCCAACCTTTATTACTCTCGTAACAACTCAAAATTCCAATTATTTCACACAATTCCCATCCATTTAACAAATTTTACAAAATGGTCCATATTAGGTGTTTTTATGAAAAACCTTTCACAAAAGTTGTTTATTTAACAACCAAGATTCATTTTCTTCCATAAAAATTCAGCAAACAACATGAATACTCTCATGGAAAAACCCTATACTTTCAACTATTTTGCAAAATTGTAACACCCACAACCCAGCCCAGACGTTATGACCGAATCCGGCGTGTCACATTGTAGCATTACTAGGAAAGTCACGTTTTATCTAAAGTCTTTCTTAGTATTTAAAGAATATCCTCATTATAGATTGAAGTGAATGGAAGCTGTGCACCAGGTAGGATGCCAAAAAAGAGGAGGTGAGTCAATTAGACTGCTTAAGTACCCGCTCTCCACGGATCCAATCCTAGACATGCACACAACCATTGCTACACTTTAACTGAGTGATTGTTCAGGGAAAACCAATTCGTTTAAAACCATTTGAAAAGGTTATTAATTTTGAAAATGTTTTCGTTGCGGAAACTTTGCTTTGTTAACGCGATATTTTGAAATCAGGTAACCTTTTTAAAACGCGCCCTAGAGCTATTCAATTTCAAACAATCAAAACAATATCATATCCAAGCTAACAAAACATACTAAGAACAATTAAAAATAAATAAAGCGGCCTTGTTACAACTTAAAAACCCAAAACAATTATAGTAAGTAAGTGCTGATCAAAACACATGAAGAAAAGTGAATTTGCAGAACATGTAGCCACTCCGAATCCCTCACGGCTCCAAGTCCACTATGGTTGGGGATTTCCTGCTTGGATGAAATTAAGGGGTGAGTTTGGAAAACTCAGTGTGTAAAGTATCCCAACCAAAGCCCAAATCAGTTCAAGCTTTACTGGCCTAAGCCCTATTCAGAAATCAGAGTTAACAGGGCCTTATCCCATATCAATATTAATCTGGGCCATAGCCCCTTACAGTATCAGAGTATATTGGGCCTAGCCCATATCAGTATCAATCTGGGCCGTAGCCCTATTACAAGTCGAGATATATTGGGCCTTGCCCATATTAACACAGTTGGGCCCATTTCAATACAGTTGGCCCATAACAAAACAGTCTCATATGATTAATGCATGATAACCCCATCCAACCCTGCACTTGCCTCCGTCTATCCCTACACTTCCTGTGAGAGAATAAATCACCCACGACATCCCTACACTTACAGTGTTAGCACCGGTTGCGGCACTAACTATAATCCGTAGCAAAGCTGCTTATATCAGAATATATGGCACAGCCACCAGAACAGGTTCTTCCTCCTAACAAAACCCAACCCCATGCAGTATGACATGTATGCAGAATATATATAATTAACAAGGCATGCTTCAGAAAGGCAATCAGATTATAGCGTAAGAACAGTTATTTACCCTCGAGGGGAGTAATCGTAAACTTACCCCTTTAGGGGTATTATGGTAATTCTACCTTACAGAGGTATTTCAGTAATTTTATCAGTTTTTTTAGGGTTTCATGCTCATTACAGTTATTAACGTATTAATAAAAACACTTACTAAGCGTTTTTACCGAATTGGGCCCGTTGGCCCATTAACCCGATTTCGGCCCATTAAGCCTAAATATACCGAAGTGCACGAAATTGCGCACTCTGCAATCTTGCCGCTTGAGATTATTAGGATTAACAAACAAACTATCTCACAAGCACTCGCACGCTCGCAAGTTCACAAAATGCCGGCTCTTCGGTATTTCGACTTTTCGACTTTTGCCGATCTAGTCTACTAGTGGGTGTCATTTACACACCTGTTTTTCGACGAAACGTTGACGAGGTCCACACACGAGTTGCCTACAATCAGTTACTAACACGTTAAACTATGAATCCCTAACAACTTATATACAAATCCCCTTACCAATAATCGACCATTAACACCTTAGGCACTAAAGTTCTTACCTTTGCCGGAATATGGACTAGATCTAAATCTAGTCGCTCCAATTATCCAAGCCCTCGATCAGTAGCCTTTAATCCACACACCAACGATGTACTTGTCAACAGCGTTTCCAACACTTCCCCAATCTCAGATCCACAGTGAATCCAATCTTAAAATACGAGTAGAGAATAGAACTAGATATTAATTCCCGAATCACTATGACTTATGAAGGTTTTGACTTCTAAGGAAAGAATAGAGGATTCGGCCACAAAGAAATTCGGCTAACAAGATGTGAAAGATATGGATGAAGAGGAGAGGAAGAGAAAAGAAAATAAAAGAGAGGAGATAACAGTAGAGATTCGGCTTTGAAGGAAATCAAGGAAGGAAGAGATGAGAAAAAAAAGAGAAAAGAAGAAGAAAGAATTCGGCTTTAGGTAAAACGGCAAAATAAAAGAATGAAAGCAACCAACAGAATTCAGCCCGTAAAGAACCTACACCTATTCGGCAACTAAACAATCGGTACACCCCCTACAAACTAAAAATGCTAATTTACTACACCAAACTCTCCTAGTCGAATATGAAACTCCAAAGTCCTACTTTCGGTACACCACTCCCTCTAATTCAAATCCCTTGAATTTAGCCCGTAGCAAAGTCTGAATTCCACTCAAACTCCTTCCACCGATTAGCAGCATCCTTATCCACTCCTTGCACTGCTTTAGCACGCTGCCAAGAGAGTCCTGATCAGACCCCAACTCCTTCCCCACGGGTGCAACAAAAAGAGAGTCCTTCGTGCGCACAGCAGCTCAAACCTGGGTCCTCCAGGCACACCCCCACGCTGCTGGCCATTGGAACGCAACCTTGTTTTCGATATAATACTGCCACAATAATTTATAACCCTTACCTGCTTCAGTTCTAGCCCGCTTTAAAAAAAATAAAACAGAATTCGCCCGTGCAAGGACTTGAACCTGCGCCCTCTCCGCGTGCCCAGCACGCTACTACCACTGCGCCACGAGCGCTCCTTGTGTTGGATTATGCTCGCAACTCCTCTTAACCCCCTATTTTAACAGCAACCTAAATACTAAAAAAAAAAAACAACCATTTGCGCGCGTCGTGCCTTAAACCCATGCACCTCCCACGCCCTCCTAGCGTGCTTAGCCACTGGGCCAGGTGCTTGTTTGTGCTAAAACTTAGCCCAAACCACTTATAAGGCCTACTACCCAGATCCCTTTAAGAATAAAAAAAATTGCTCAAATTTTTTCCAAAGCCCTGGGTCGAGCCCAGGACTTTTCCCACACTATAAACCCTTCGTAATTTATTTAATTACTAACTAAACATACTAAATAATAATAAAAAAATTAAATCATCCCATTTATTTGGGCCATCCCCTACCCGAACCCAGACTCAAGGCCCAATACTTCCAGGCCCAAAAATCGGGGAGTTACAAAAATAGTCCCCTCATTAGCTAGATTATGCTACAAGAGTCCCAAAAGTACAAAAATTATCAAGAAAGGCCTTCAAAATCACTTACTTGTAAGGGGTATAAGTTACTGATATTTTTAAGCTTTCAAAACCCCCTCTTTGCTGGTATTTTTTATGGGGAAGAAGGAAGATGAAAGATGATACCTTTTTTTCTTTATTTTATTATATTACTAGTCAAATTAGTCACCAACATTTCACCTAACTTTAACCCTACAATATTTTTGTCTCCTCGATTAGCCACTAACACATTTATGGTCTATTTACTCAATAAAGACCCCTGATTTAATTTTCTATAGCTATTTGACACCTTTAGCTAGTAGAACGAAACTTTCGCACTTTATGCGATTTGGTCCTTTTTCAAAATTAAGCAAGCAATCGCTAAAATTATTGCACCAAAATTTTCATACACTCATATAATCATGCTATAACATATAAAATAACATTAAAAATAATTTATTCAGCCTCGGAATAGTGGTTCCAAACCACTATTTCGACTGGGCCCAAAATCGAGCTGTTACACTATAAAGCTTGGAAAGTGAAGAAACCCTAGCTATGGCTCCTTAGAAATTTCGGCACTTGATGGAGAAGATGGACAAGATTTTTAATTTTTTTCCCTTTTAATTCTTTTATTAACCAAATGACCAAAATGCCCTTTTTACTAAACTTTCAAATTTTACCTATTCATGTCCATTTTTGTCCATAAAAATAGAAATTGGTCAAATTGCTATTTAAGGACCTCTAATTAATAATCCATAGCTATTTCATGCTTAAATCTTTTAGAATCACATATTTTGCAACTTTTGCAATTTAGTCCTCAAAATCAAATTGGACACTCTATCCACAAAATCTCTTAACGAAACTTCATACAATCATGCAAACATATCATAGACCTCAACACATTCATAAAATAATTATTTCTACTTTAGATTTGTAATCTCAAAACCACTATTCCGACTAGGCCCAAAATCGAGATGTTACATCATTCTTTTTTGAGTGAACTAAACAAATTTTCTTTTTATTTATTTTTCTAGTTATATGAATAATTGATCGAAAAATAGACATGATCACTATCATTTTAACTTGTATGATAATAATAGTAACTAAAATTGGAATAATCACATTACACAATTGCTAATGTAGTTCAATAAGAATTTTCTCCGTTTCCATCATCTTTTGCTTGAATTAGGTCTATTAGAAGTGATATTCAACTTTGCTTGATCTGGGTCTATCACGAATCCCTTGAGATAAAGATGCTTTTAGTGAAACAAGGTTCGGTCGACCTTCCTTTCATGCAAGACTTTAATATCTACAACCACTTCCGCACCGAGTCGTATTTCAGCTTGTGCGCACCGTAATCGACACCTCCTCCCCTGAAAGTGCTCCTACACTAACAATTGACGTAGGTTTTGGACAATGAGATTAATGATACTAATTTCACCCTATTTTTTCCCTATGATTATGATCTCAAACTTATATATGAAGTTCACAAAGTGTCCTCTTCTGGTGGCATGAAACTGGGTTCTCTTGACAATATAACCAACTTGAACCCGTGATCACATAACCACTATCAACTGGGAGCCCTATTTATACTTGAACCCGTGACCGCATAACTATCAACTGAGAGCCCGAGTTGCAATGCGATATTTTCTAAGGTGATGGTGCACTGCCCAAATGGCAAATGAAATGTGTTGGTGTTCGGGCGCCACCGAATCACCGTGAACTCAAATATGCCTTAAAACTATCACAATTTATCCTCAAAACATAAATACAAAAAGAAAAAAAATTTCTCATTTTCTTTTTAACACTGATTTTTTTCTTTCTATTCTCACCCTTACTACTAATCACAAAACTTTCTCCCTTTCCTTCTCTTCAACAAAATAAAAAAATAAAAAAACTCAATTAATTCAACAGGTACAAATTTTGCAGTAGGGATAAGGTATATATAGGCTTTTGGAGCCGCCTAACAACCTTGCAAGACCACCGATGCAGCCTAACACTTAGGCAGCACCACCTAAAAATTTTGATTTTTTTTTGTCTCCTTATTACCCTTCACAACTATTTTTTAAATAAAAAAATATACTGGTGCTACTTGACACATTGGCGATACCAAAAAAATTATTTTTTAAATCTGACATTGGTGCCACCAGACACACCGGCTGCACCAAAAAAATAAAATTTACTGACACCGGTGCTACCAAACAGTCCAACAACAACTATTAAAATTTTATTTTTTTTCTTCTTGAATACCCATATTTTTAATAAGTATTTTGAAAAATACACACTGGTGTCGCCTAACAAAGTGGTGACACCCAAAATTATATATTTTTTAAAAAATCGAAGATTGGCTAATGATGAGGGGGCGATGCCACCAATACGCCAGACGACATTGACAGACACTATAGATTTCAAGTCATTTTCGTATATCATTTTTCACTTAAATAATTTTCCTAATTAATTAATTAATTAATTTAGGTTATTTAAAAGAAAAAAACCATCCCTATCGTTTATAATCTGGTTCTTACAACGAGATTATAAAGCTTAACAAATTAACTGTCCACTAGACCTGATCATGGCCCGACCCGAAGGCTCGCCCGAAATGTGGGAGGATTTGGGCAAAAATATAGGCCCGAAAAATAGGTTTGGACAAAAAATAATGCCCGTTTAAAAAACGGGTTAGGCCTCAGGTAAGGCATTTTTTGCCTTGCCCGGCCCGAATTCACTAAATGACAAAAAAATCTGCTCTTTTTTTTTTAATGTTATTTTCTTGTTGTTTCCTCCCTATTTTGCTACCATTTTACTATTATGTTGCTACTATTTTATTGTTATTGTTTCGATATTGTATAAAACTTATTTTATTATTATTTTAAAGGCATTTGTTACTTTTGTTATTATTTTAGAGGCATTTGCTTGTTAAATTGTATTTATTTTAGTGTTATTTAAGTCTATATATTTATTAAATTTTATTTTTAATTTGTTAGGAAATATTTATTTTGATGTTTTTAATATTTTTTATATGTTATATATATTTAAAAATTATATAAAAATTAATATGGGCGGACCGGGCCGAGTTGAATTCGGGTTTTAACATTTTTATCCGAGTTGAGCTTGGACAAAATTTTAGGCCCATTTTTTAGGCCAGGCCCGAACCTAATAAATGGGCTTAAATTTTTAGTTAAGCCTAACCCAAACCCTACCCGACCAGGCCCATGAGCACCTCTACTGTCCACTATTGCGGAGCGGTAAAAATTCCTTATAATTAATTTTTACTTTCTAATTAATCACCTTATATCTAACATTCTGTCCATTCATGGAACTTTCTTTTAAGTTTTAATAAATGATAAATATCAACTTCCTTTTTCTTTTTTATCTTAAATAGCTTACCTTTTCTTTTTCTTTTTTTCTTTCTGAGAAAATCTTAAATAGCTTACTTATCTGTTTTAATTGGTATTTAATAATTATATTTTAAAAATATTTTTGTACTTTTTAATTAATTATTAGCATAATATATAAAATAAAATAATTTCATATTAATAATATATACATGTGAACTGATGTATGACATTCGCATTAGTAAGTTAACATTATCGTCAACTTTTTCATTTAATTATGATGAATTTAATGAAAGATAATAATTCGAGGACTAAATAGAGGATTAAATAAAAGGAACTAAAAAAAAGATAAAATAATTTTATTGAAGAAGTCAAAACATAGAGGGAGCTCCGGCCATTAATGCGGTACCACATCCCACAAAACACAAGAAACCAACAGTTAAAAAGGCAAACAATAGCCAAAAATAAAAACAGAGAAAAGAAGCAGGTGAAAACCCATAGTCTGCCCCAGTTGCGCATGCATGTCCGTTAAAAGCAGAAACACCGACTGGATCTTTCACCAATCAATGAACAATGATGAAGACGCATCAACCTGCCAGTAAGAACACAGATCTGGCCAGAAAAACCCCTTTCCCAGAACTCACCTTCAAGATCAGCTGCATCCCCATCGGTCACTGTCCACCGTTTACAGAATAGAGGCTGGTCCGTTCTCCACCCAATAAACATCTCGCTTACGAATATAGCCTTCACGGGCTTACAGGTGAGCCATCATATTCCCTCATCGCTTAATATGTTGGAACTTGAATCGTTCAAAACCCACCACCAGCTGTTTCGTATCCCAGACAAAGGCGCTCACCGGTGAACGATCAGTGGCCGCACATTGTAGTTTGGAGATAAGCACCGCCGAGTCACCTTCGATCTCTAACCAATGAAAGTCCAGATCCCAGGAAAATCGGATAGCCCGCACACAGGCCAGAGCTTCCGCAGACAGAGGACAAGGTATGTGGTCCTTCCAAAAGCACTCCGACCCTAACAACAGCCCCTGGGTATTTCTAATCACTACTCCAGCGCTTGTGGCCTGTAGATTGTGGTGAAGAATCCCGCATTAAAATTGACGCAGACCCATGGATCAGTTAGAGCCTGCTAGAGCAGCGGCCCAGGAGCCACAACACCGGCGCGATTCAACGAAAGGGATTCCAACTCCCGTATATAACCTAAAACAGAGATAATTATTGTAGGAGTAGTTTTAAAAATACCCTCGTGAATTATTTTGTTCCTAGAAGTCCATATAGCCCAAATAATGATAATAGATAGTTGCACCTGTCTCTCATTATTAGCAAACAACTGACCAATCCATCGAATGGGTGTATCTTCAACCTCCGGAGCAGGAGTCCAAATGATACCCAATCTATGCCAAACCTCCAGTATACTAGAGCAAGCCTGACAGACACGAAGAATAGTTCCGGGGCCACTGCCATAGCGTGGACACATCCGATCTGTCCTGATTTTGCTTTGATATAAATTAGCCTTTGTAGGAAGATAATTGTTAATGTAACGCCAGCATGTAATTTTCATTTTTTCGAGCACCTGACCCCTGAATAAATGTCTGTAAATTTGTTGTATTTAGGTCGATGCTAATGTATCTATCACCATCGGACCCTAGGAAGCAACGTAACAGAAGCTTGTAACTACTCCAGACTGAATAAACTCCAGTTTCCTTTGGGAACCATCTCCACTGATCCTCCAAATCATGGGCAGCCAACGGGATACGCTGAATATGACGTACAACTGGGTCAGGAAACACATCCCCTAATAACTCAATATTCCACTCACCCCGATCAATATCAATTAAGTCCACTACCTTGTCAATTCCACTAACCCTATCCGACTGAATTTTGCAGGGCAGTCCACCAGGAAGCCAAGCATTGTTCCAGATCGGGATCGAGCGCCAATTACCCACCTGCCAACCACAGCCCATTTGCAGAAGGCCCTTAGTAGCCCAGATACTTCACCACACAATGGAATGTTGATTCCCTAACCCTACTTCCATAAAACTGTTGTTAGGAAAATATTTATCTTTGACCACACGTGCGATCAAAGAATTAGGGTTAGTCAACAAATGCCAACCCTGTTTGGCAGGTAACGCTATATTAACCTTTGATAAGCTACGAAATCCCAACCCACCTACTTCTTTCAAATTACACAACCCCTCCCAAGAACACTAATAGATTCCTCCGACTTGCCCCACCAATAGCGTCACATTAAAGGCTCCAGTTCATTATAAAAGGAACTGGGAAATAAGAAACAAGACACTGAGTAAATCAGGATATCTTGCAAAATTGACTTGATAAAGATAAACGATTATACCACCGCCCTATCCGTTCAACCGTAATAGCCCGAAAAGTTTACTTTTTATTGCGTCCAACCACAACAAGCAATCCCAGATAACTACCAGGCTTCATCGTGCTACGAACATTTCAAACAGTCTCAATTTTAGTACGCATCCCTTGCTCTATGTTGAAGCTAAAATAAATGAGAGACTTCCCAAATTTAATTTTTTGACCGGAGCAATGCTCATATTCCCTCAGAACTACTACAATGATCTCCCTAGTCATGTGCTCCAAAGTCAATACTTGTATTATATTTGCTCAAGGGTCACCTTTTCTGTTTCTTGTTTTTGTTTGTGTTGCTTGAGGAGAATCAATAATTTGAGTTTGGAGGAGTTTGATCTACCGTAATTCAGTGTAGCAGATTAAACTAATTTTCACACTTTATGAACTTGAAAACAAGCATTTTCATTAGGTTTAAATTATGTTTAAGTAAGTTTAGTTAAATTCAATAAAATGTGCAAATTGAATCTTTTATTGATCTCAGAACTTTGCAAGGGTGCAGGAGACCATTAGAAGGCTTGCTAAATCGATACTGGTCATTACGTCGCAACATGGAGGGTTCGATGTCGTAACATAGGAGCAAAATGGAGAAATCTTGAAATTGTTTTTGATGTCGCGACACAACTTAAGGGTGTTACGACATACCCCTGGAGACATCTTAAAGAGGAGTATACTGACTTCTATGTCATAACACAAGTCCTGATTATGTTGCGACATTGACTCTAGACAGGAATTAATACAAGTCAGGGGGCGTTTTGATCCATACAATCAAGCTTAAAGCTCGGGAACATCAACTAACCTAGGGTTAAGGACAACGGCCACTTGAAATTTATAATAGGCTCATTTGTCACACATTAGGGACATCGAATACTTAGCTTAGAATTTTTCTTTTAATTCCAGTTTAACTTTTCCCTTTTCTTAGGTTTTAAATTTATTTTCAGATTGCTCTTTGTTTTATTTTGGAAGATCTGATTTGTGGGTACAATCAAACTTTGTGGATTCGCTTTCATTCTAAATACAAATTAGGTTTTTTCTTAAACTCTACTTTCGATTCATTTATCATGTCTACTTTTTATATCGATTCTATATTGTTTATAAAAACCATGAGGAACTAATTTCTTTTTTGGGATTAGTGAATAGAGGTATGATTTATTAACTGTTTTGTAGGGTTACTCAACGGATCAATTGTTTGGGAAAGGAAGAATATAAACCTTAGCTTAACGACCTTAGAAAGTCATCAAGGTAGGAATTAATTCAAAATTGGTATTGTTTATCTGTGAACACCTTTACCCCTAACCAGTTTGGACTGTGAGGTCGAAAGATAAGCAATTCTTGTTGACTCATTACTTTAATGGACGTATCGGAAGATTATGCTAGGATATCGACTAGTTGATTGACGAGAAACCCAAAGCGACAGTTGATGAAGATTACCGAAGCGAGCTAATCACCCATAACCAGATTTGATTAATTCCACTTTTCAATCTCTTGATATTTATTTCTTTATTATATTTTACTATTATAAAAATCTTAAAAATCCCTTTTATTTATATTTTTATACTATAACTTATTTAGAAGATTAATTAGATCTTCTAGTGTTTAAAATTGATCTACCACTAGCCTCTCTTGGGTACGATTCTTGGAGTACTCACCTACTTCGTTGTAACTATATTAAAACTGGACTTGTATACATGTAGATACCGCCTCATTTATATATCGTTTATTGCAATATTCATACTCTGGACGTTAGTATGTCTGAAGGCAGGCACACAACATTACTCGCCCCTTCAACTGTAGCCTCTCCAAAAATCAAATTGTTGTCTACAAAAAATAAGTGATAAATTCGAGATCCCCCACGACTAGCCATGGCCCCCTTCAAACGGCCATCAGTGCACGCCAATTTCAACAGAGAGGAAAGACCCTCGCTACAAAATAGAAACAAGAAAGGGCTCAAAAGGTCATCCTGAAGGAGACCACGTGATGGGAGAATACAACCCCTAGCCTCCCCATTCACAATAACAGAATAGTGAACCGTTCAGACACATTGCATGATCAAGTCAACCTAGTTCACATTAAAACCCAACTTGAGCATGGCCGCCTATACGAGATGCCACTCAACCCTATCATAGACCTTACTCATATCCAATTTCAAAGCAAAATTCCTCCGATAGCCTAGTCTTCTTTTAAAAGAGTGTAACAATTCAAAGGCAACAACGACATTGCCAGTGATCAGCCGACCTGGAACAAAGGCACTTTACCCATCATTGATGCAATGAGGCATAATCGTCTGTAATCTATTCACGAGTACGCTCGAGGTAATCTTATATAATTTGTTTTGTATAATTTAACGGACAAAAGAGTTATTTTACCTTTATTGTTATACACTTCAAAATTATGTTGATTGAATCTTAAGTAGAATGAAAAACAATATAAACTAACTCTTTAATTAATATTAATTTGGCTCGTCTATCCCTTATAAGAAAAAATATATATGATATAGATATATAAATGTATCTATATTTAGGGAATAGATTTACTTATATGGTGTAAAACTTTTTATTTAATTAATAGTTTAATAATCCAATCATTGGATTTATCAATATATTTGTACTTACTATGTATACAAAATTTTGAATTGATTTAATATTTCTATCATATCAATCTAAAATATTATCTTTATTAATATATTAAAACTTACATAAACACATAATATATATTAAATTTGATTATTATATAAAAAACAATATTATTAGTATAAATAGTTGGATTATATATGTTTAATTTTTTTTATTTAATGAAATATTTTTATGCAATTAAAATACATATATATATTTATTTAGGGTCCGTTTGTTTACATGTAAAAAGTTTTACGGAAAATATTTTCTGCATTTTTCTATGTTTGTTTCACAGAAAATAGTTTGGTTAATGGAAAATGACTTACAGGTTAAGGTAAAATAAGCCCTTTTTCCTGTAAAATGACTTACCCTTTTGAAAAGCGTAAGTCATTTTCCAGAAAAGAGTTCATCTATAGATAATTTTATTTTTATATAAAAATTAATTTAAATCAAGCTTGATATTATTATATTGATAATAAATTTTATTTTTATTTTTAAAAATATTTAAAATATTATATTTTTAAATATTATTTAACATAAATATTTAATTATTTATATTTAGTCATATAATAAATTATTAATATAATAAGTATAATTTATTATATTAATAAATTATTTAATATTTCAATTTTATTTTAATAATAAATTTTAAAAATAATATTTTTAAATAATATTATTCACATATTGTTGAAAATATTCAATATTAATATTTTAATGATAAATATTTATTACAATTATAAATATATTAATAATAAATGTTTTGTTGAATAAAGGTTAAAATATGTCATAAGTCTATGTACACTTTACAGATTTGTAATTTAGTCTTTGTACTTTTATTTTCAAGAATTTAATCCCTATACTTTTCAAATTTGAAAATCAAGTTCAATTGTTGACATCGTTAATTTTTTTTGTCAATTTTATTGTTGTCACATTTTTAAATAAAAAATACTCACTTAGTAGTCATGTAATTAAAAAAATGATGTTGTAATGAATTTGAATTTAACATAATATTTTTAATATATGCAAAAACAATGTAAAGTATAAAATTATAGATAAAATAAATTCAATTAAACAATAAGAAAAAAAGAAAATCTCAAATGTATGTTTGTTTAATTGAAAACAACTTTTATGAAATATTTTTAAAAAATCTACCAAACAACAGAAAATATTAGCTTTTCCAGAAAAGTAAATTATTTTCCAGAATCATTTTCCGGAAGTCATTTTTAGTGAAACAACTGAGCCTTACTTCCTTTTGTATGAGTATAGCATCACAATTCTTAGTCTTTGTTTTTGATATAATGCCTAGAACTATCCATAGCGCTCCCTCCTTTTGAATAGGAGGATAATGCGTTTTAGCGCACTCGAACTCATGTCCTCCTACACTAGTAAGAACACCAATGCTAACTGAGCTAATACTCAATCGACAATTGATGTACATATTTTTATACTAATAATAGATGAACTTAATTATAATTTTAACATATTAAAAACTATCAAATTAATTATATAATTTTACACTAAACTTTTATGAAAGTGTTCAAATGAAGATCAAACTTTCTACAAATAATTGAATAAGGGTTAAAATTTTTCAAAAGTGCTTAAATAAGAGCTTTTCAAAATGTCGTATAATAAATTTCAAATTATGGTTTTATTTTTAAGTAATATTTGATTCAACTGTCATGGATTCTATAGTTGACCCTCTCTATAACAGGCTCATTTGTCTACTAAAATTTTACATATCATAGAGAGGCGAATGTTATACACCTATAAAAACATGTTGTTATAGAGAGACAATTATTATAAACCTACTATAGAATTTATATTGTAAATTACCAAATGTAAATCAAGTGTATGCAATATTGCTTTTATGCATCTATTATTTTACATTATTTCACATGATGAATTATGAAGTCCATAAAACTAAGTTCAATTAATTAGAATGAGTTATCTACCCTTAAAAAAAGAGAGTATAACTTACCAAATTAAATTAATTAAATTATCATGAGTTATTAATTTTAAGTAATTAGTTTATAAGTTTATTATGTTCCAAATTCATAGTAAAATATTTAATTAGGGAACTTAATAGTTTATTGAATTAGTATCTTTAATTCCACTCATGGAAGATTATTTTCATTTAATAAAATATGTTTAATAAATTTTTTCATGTGAAATTTAAATTTTTTATTAAAATAATATTTTAATTAAGACCATTTTTATTTAATAAATTATAAATAATATGCTTGTTTATATGAAATAATTATAAATTTACTTAAAATTTTAGACTATATTTTTTTTATAGAGAACTAATTCAATAAAGAATGTATTTTATAAGAATAGTTGTTGTTGTTATAAATGAAAAGTTGTTATAGAAGGTTAAAATAAAATATAAAAAGTCAGTTTTACTAAAAAATTGAGTGTAATAGAGAAAAGTTGTTTTAGTGGGTAACCATTATAGAGAAGATTGTTTGCATTATAAAACATTATCAGTCACCTTTTTTTTTTATTGCAAATTGAGTTGAAGTTTATAGAAAAACTTTATTTGAACACTTTTGTAAAAAAATAATTATTATATAACTATTTTAAAAATAAACTTATTCATGAATAAGGTTAGGCTAAATTGAGATTCAATTTTAAAAACATTTAAGTTTAGAATTTGAGTTTTACTTGATAGCCCATTTTATTATTAAATATAATAAAAATATATAATTTTATATTAATATCTATATAATTTTATAATTAAATTTAAATAAAAAATTTTAAAAATATTTATTTTAAATTTAGGTAGATTTGAGAATAATGACTCTATGTATATTTGAAAGGTTTGGCTTTTATGCAAGCTAATGATTCTAATTTCTAAGATTTAGTGTAATAAAAAATATTTTCCTCAATTCATTTTTTTTTTTAAAATCGTGTTTCTGTAATAATAATAATTAAAAATTATTAATAAATGAGTTGATTTGGTTATTGAATTTTATTCCACGTAGATGTGGTTTTTTGCTAAAATATAGAAATAAAATTTATTTTTTGAAAAAAAGACAGAGAAATAGAATATGGGATGCAGCAGCATCAAGTTTGAAGGAACAACTACAAAAGGCAGCCATTTTACCATCTATCTAACAGTCAGCTCTCAAAGTCCAAAGTGAAAAGGTCTTTAAATTGAAGTCTAAACTGGAAGCTCTTCCTTCATCTCTTTCTATAATTTTCCATAACTTTCCTTTCAAGATTCAGTTTCCCTTCTTTTCTGATTCTCTCGCTTTCTTCCTTCCTTCCTTTTTGTCAAGAAAAACAAAAGATAGTGTTTCTTTTGCTAATAGTAGTTCAGATAGATATGTGTATTTTCTTTTTCTAAAACCCTCCACGATTTTAACAAATCCCCCCTATCGAATTCCCACCCATGTCTTCCACTTCTTTATCCGACGCCACAACTACGTCGGCGTCTGATCCTCACGCGCCCCTCCTCCGCTCGCGCCAGTCTGATGCCTCCGCGGCTCGCTCTTCCGCCCTGGCTCTTTTGTTGGGGCGGGTCACCGGACGCCGTGGCGCGTCCATGCTTGTGAGGGAGACCGCGGCACGCGAGTTGGAGGAGCGCCGGGCGGACTGGGGGTACTCGAAGCCTGTGGTGGCCTTGGATATTCTGTGGAACACGGCGTTCGTGGTGGTGTCGGTGGTGATGTTGATCTGTACGGTGAATGAGAAGCCTAACACTCCTGTTAGAGTGTGGATATGTGGGTATGCTTTGCAGTGCTCGGTGCATGTTGTCTTGGTGTGGTTAGAATACAAGAGAAGGAACGCTAGAAGAGCATCTGGTAGGGGTGAGGAGAGAGGAGAAGATGTTACTGATAGTGAAGATGATGAAGATTCGAATCAATCAAGGTCTGTTGTTATACTATCCTTTGACTTCAATTTTGATTTGGCTCTTATTCTTTTAAGTACAAGGATTCTTTTATTTGGTGTTTAATTTGATCTTTTGAGAGATTAATAATGAGGATGAATTATTTTTATGCTTTTTAAGTTAGAATATTGGAGAAAGCATTGTTTGCTTATTCGTGCTAAATTGGATGAGGGTTTTAGTTCAATTGGGGTTCTACTGGTTTTAGATGAATTAGATAAGGGTTTGAGTATGATCTTTATAGTTATTCTCATGGAATTGAGAGGCTTTCTTTTGGTGTTATCATTTGTTCTAGTATGCCACTTTTTTTTTTTTGTTCGCGGGAAGATAGTTGGCTTCAAGGTGTGTGGAACATTTTAAACTCCTGGAATATTTCTGAGTGGGGCAAATTGGTCCACTTTGGGCATTTGAATACTAGAACCAGAACCATGGCTTCTGAAAAGTAAGTGCTAATAACTATTGAAAAGACTAAGCATTGATCTTTACATAATGGTAGAATAACTAGTATTGAAGTAAGGAGCCTTTTCCCCCTTTATGCAAGATGGAGAATTGAGAAAATGGTGTGCGGTTTTCGTCTGGGTTAACTATTGAATGGTGGAATGTGATTTTTGAGGCACGTATCAATGCCCTAAATGTAGAACTCCCATTCAAGTTTATGATAGAAATTTATTCTTCTCTGGAAAGACAAACTGAATGTCTGTCTTTGTTTCAACTAAACTGCACTCGAGAAGCTGCTTAACGCTGACCATCACCATGCTTTGAGTCTAGCAGAATAAATTCCGAGGAATTTCCAGCTGAAGATACCCTAATTAATTTTTTACCATGACGGTATAAAAAGATGTGTGCGCCAAGTCCAGATTGTTGGAATACAAATTGCTAAAATATACCTAGTTTTATTATTTTCTTTCTCTCCCTTCTTTTGGTAATTTTACAAACTGAGTTGATGTCTATCTGTCAGTCCAACTGATGTACTAACAACATAGAGTAGTATTGATATTTATTTTGATAATGTAAAATTGTTTCCATATTGTCATTTGAGTGATTTTTTTCTTGTATTTCCCAATCCCCTCTAGATTTTGCATTTATCTTCTGTTTTAGTGACTATGATGTAAGATAGTTGAAATAGTATTCTCATACTGGTTTGATGGTGAATGCCAGTGTAACTAAACGATGTGAATCAGTGAATACCCTGGCATCATTCATCTGGTGGATAGTGGGCTTCTATTGGGTAATTTCTGGTGGCAATATCCTTCTACAACAGGCTCCACGCTTGTACTGGTATGCCAAGTCTGTTATTTGACAAGCAACTTATTTGTCAGTTTTGACATATTCATTATCATTTCAGCCCAATGGAGACAAGAAATTTATGCAGGAGTTTTCTGCCTTCATTTCTTGAGCTATTTAAAAATTGCACTGGAATTATTAATTATCTCACTCTTATATGATTTACTTTCAATATTGTCTCCATATTTAGAATATATTTCCCTGTTTCTCAATCCATGCCATAAATGAATCAAAAGAGAATTCGTAGAAAGGCTTTAGCTGTTAGTTTACCATTCCATATTTTCAGATATAGTTTCTACGATTTAGCTTGTCTTCTATTGTTTGAGGCATCTATTGTACTATGGTGTAATTGAGAATGACTTCAGGATCTCTATCTCCGATATCTGCAGGTTGGCTGTGGTTTTTCTGGCATTTGATGTGTTCTTTGCAATCTTTTGTGTTGTTTTGGCATGTTTGATTGGGATTGCTTTATGTTGCTGCTTGCCATGCATCATTGCAATTCTTTATGCTGTTGCAGGGCAGGTATGAATAAATCACTTACTAGTTATACTGACTGAGAAATTTTAAACAAATAGGTCATAGTGTAATGGCATCTTCATTATTTGTGCTATTGATTAGGAAGGTGCATCTGAAGCAGATCTTAGCATTCTTCCAAAATACAGATTTCAGATTATAAACATTGGTGAGAAGCCTAGCGTGGGGGCAGGAAAAATGGTTCCCATAGAAACAAGCAGTGGATATTTGGCAAATGAGCGCATACTGTTACCTGAGGATGCAGTAAGTTACGGCATTATCATGGAACTACTATTTTTGTTTGCAATGATGTTGATCCATCACATTATTGTTGTCCTATTCCCTCCCTGTCTGCACATTTGTTCTTTTAAGGCTATTCCACGGTAAACAATCATGCTCCTGTAGTAATGTGATGAGTTATCACATCTTGTTTTCTTTTGTCAAAAAGGAAACAAAAAAATGACTCTCGACATCCAACTGAATTGGATTTTTACCACTTACTTATTGTTGAGATCAGTAGAGGTGGCCATTGTTTGGGTGGTCTGACCACCTGGAAAATAGAGAGAGGAGGTTGAGGGTGCCGGAGGGAAGAGGATAAAACAGCAGAGTAAGTATTAGGGGTAGTGAAGAGAGGTTGCTTGGGTAGCTTCTTAGGTACCTTGTTTTGGGGGTTGCTCCCCCAGTTGGTCCCTTGTGTGCCATTTGGGTTGACTTAACAGGCAGAGTAGGGATCTCGTAGGCAGGCACATGCCCTTCTTTTGGATTTCCTTGGCGCTGCTGATGTTTGTCAATACATATTTGAAAGAATGCAACTCCTTTGATCGATTACTTTACTATCAATGTCTTTTTTTTTTTTTTTTCATCGTTGTAGGAATGCTGTATATGTCTATGCTCGTATGAAGATGGGGTGGACCTCCATGCTCTCCCTTGCAACCACCATTTTCATTCAACATGCATTGTGAAATGGCTGAAGATGAATGCAACATGCCCCCTTTGCAAGTACAATATTTTGAAGGGAACTGAACAAGTATGATGGTAAAAAAACTCGGATCCCCCAAATGTCACACCCAATTCAAATCCTTATACTTTCTGCATATGTACAGTAGAAACCAAATCAAGAAGAGCAATAACACTGTTTGAATATCTTAGCCTTTTTCTTTTCATTTTAAATTTTAATTGCCCTTTTGGAGTTTGATTTTTCTTTGGTCCTTCCTAAATCTTTAGTTGTTCAACATTCTCTACAGTCAAGAATGGAATGATTTTCATTCTTCAAATGTTCCGTTGTACTTTGCGTCATTATTATAGAATGGAATTTTATTTGGCTTAATCAGTTTCTGGCAATTTTATCATTTAATTTAATATTAGAAAATAAAAAATGAACACTTCTTAAAATGCAAGCCTTTTAAAATGTTAAAATTATAGTATTTGTGACTATTTTGTTTTGATAAATGATTTTTTAATTAAAAATAGACTTGGAATTTTCTGAGGTAAAAATAATTATTAAAAGTAATATTAAAAATAAAACATATAAAAATACAAATATAATTGTATTTGTAAAAAATATATAAATATATTTAATAATACAAAATATAAAAAGTATATTTTGAAAATTTGAAAACAAGTTTCACTTTTACATATTCAATCAAGCTCTTAAATTAAAAAAAAAAGTTGAATAATTGTGGGTAAGGTTTTGGTTTAGTTGGTGAATTTATGAATGCTAAGGTTCCAGATTTATTATGCATAATTATATATATGTAAGTCTTTGAATCCCATCACGTGTGTAAACTTTAGCTTAGTTCAATTTGTGACTTGAGTTTGTATTTATATTTTGTTTGGGTTGTACTTGTTACCCTTTAAAAAAAAAGTTGAATATTTTAAACAATAAAATAATATTTTATTTAAAAGCTTGAATAATTCAACTTTTAATTTATATATATAAATAATTATT
Organism: Gossypium longicalyx; assembly: GCA_025698465.1. NCBI lineage: Eukaryota > Viridiplantae > Streptophyta > Magnoliopsida > Malvales > Malvaceae > Gossypium > Gossypium longicalyx. The sequence goes on from CM046995.1 coordinate 49,064,705, forward strand.
TAGTACATAAGTAATAAAATTTTTTGACTCCACAAACCAGTTTGAGATTTCGCCACTTATTTATTCATTTAAATCAAGTTTGCAATCTAATTCTATTATTACCTTTGGCACTTCAATGTATATTCGATTGCATGTTAATGAAACTTATTTTCTTAAGGTAAATTTAAAAATGAAATGTACTTTTACTAATTTTAATGATATTTTATGTTATTTAAGAAACAAACTTAATAAGTTTAACTTTTTAAATAAAAAATACATCAAATAAAATGAATAAGATCTACTGTATCACGGTGATTCCTTTATTATATATTGGATTTACATTTTGATCCCTTTTTTGAAAAATAATTAAATTAGTTCATATAAATCCTTAAAATGCAATAAATTTTAATACAATCTTTCATCCTCAAATGGACGAGTAGTCTAAAAGAGTCATTCAGGTAAATCCTTGTGAAATCCATAAATTGTATAATCTTGAACTTGAATTGAACATGTGTATTAAATGTAGATTCTAGAAGGTTAGCTTTAGAGTCTTTTATCGAGTTCAAGGGTAGTTGGAAGATATATTTTTCATTGGTTCAATTCACTTATAATAATAGCTATCCATTGAGTATTCAGATGGCACCTTATGAAGCTTTCAAGGATGAAACTAAAATTTTTTTTAGGGGGCAAAATTAAATTGTAATTTTTATGATAGTAAAAATGCAATTTCACCATTTTAATAGCCTATATCTTTATAATTTGTGAAGGATTAAATTAAATTTTTATCATTGTTAGGGGGCCAAAGTGCAATTTTAACTTTACTAATTTAAAATTTTAAAAATTTTAAAGAGCCTAAATGAAAAATTTTCTATTTTAGGGGTCGGGGCCCCTAGTAGTGTAACAACTAGTTTTCCAATGGTATCAGAAATGATAGTTTCGAAACCTCAATTTCTGATAATTGAGCCAGTAAATATTATAATATTTACGAGTCTATTAGAGTTATATTAAGTTCTGATCCAGTAATTCTAGTGAAGGGTTAGAAATAAAGGTATAGGATTAAATCGTAAAAATCCTAAAACTTAATAGTTATTAATTTTTATTAACAAAAAGGCTTTAAGATTTTTTCAAGATTTTAAATGGCAATTAAACCATTTTTATTTAAAGGTGGATGGTTAATGTGTATTTGTTATAATTTATGTGTTATTTTAAAGTTATAATAATAAGTAAAACATGGAGAAAACATATAATCTTCTTTATTTCTTTTTCTTTCACCCGTTCCACCATTCTTGAAAACCTTGAAGTTTTGGCTAAGCTTCTCCTCTTACATGTAAGCTAATTCTAAGTTCGGTTTTCGTAATTTTTATGTTTTTGAGATCGTTGTAGCTTAATTTAGCTAGCTCAAGGACTATTTCGTAAGACTGTTAAAGGTTTTAAAAGTTACCATTAGTGATTTTTGGAAGTTCTTGATGTTTATTGATATATTTATAAGCTTGGTTGTTAAATAGAACTAATTCATAAATTGATTATTGTTAGTTTTGAGTTAGGGACTAAAATGAAAAGGTGTTAACAATAGTATGGAATTTCTAAAATTTTAAATACTTGAGAGCTGTTTAAGGATGTGTAAGTAAGCGGATTTAGAATTGGGGGGTTAATTGTGAAAGTTATAAAGGTTTTGGATTTAGGGACTAAATTAAATAAAATATAAAAGTTTAGAGAAATATTATAAATTGAAATTAATAGGTCATATGCATATATTTTAATATGTTAAGGTATTTGAAATTGATATTTTGAACTTAATTGTTATTTAGATCAAGATTTGGAATAACTGGTTGAAAAATGAGGAAAAGGAAAAATCGTAGAATAGTTCCTACGACTCAACTAGATAACTAATCATACTAGGTAAGTTCATAGGATATAGAATTATGCTTATATGTATTGATTGTGAATGTATATATATTTGTATGCATTGTTAGATTGAAATTTTGAAATGTTATAAATTAATATTAAGGTGATAAATGATCTAATTGAAAGATCCTGTATACTTGTGAAACATGATTCATGTGGTTATTTAATGAATGTGATTTACTTGTGAAATGTGTTTTGGATAAACATGGAAGTGCTCCTGTTTTGTAAACGTTCAGAATTCTGTACAAATGCCCGTTTGGGCGTAGTAAACGATTAGGATACGATTGGTATGTCAATAAGGTTAGTTGCATGCTTATATTATTTGCACTACGGTGCCCCTGTATGCACATTTGTGCCCTTATTCAGCACTACGGTGCTCTTTGAGATATTTACACGAGCATCTGAGTTATTTTTACTATAGTTCATCAGGTTATTCAAATTCGTGAATAAATGAAATAATGATGTTTTGTGATCGAAATAACTTGTATGTCATTGTTGATATTGAAATATTCAATGAATTTGTATACAATGAACTCACCTGTTTATTTTTGAATTATTATGTCAGGTTATAGTATCATGTTATTTAATTATTGCATATATATGATTTAAGGTAAGTTATAAGTAAATTTAATCCCGTGAAATTTAATCCCGTGAACTTATTAAGCTATTAAAAGCTTTCTTTGTTTCATTCTCTGTTTTCTGTAGTGACATTTTGCGAAACAAATCTGTCGGATCAACTCTAATGCTCACACTATCAAGCTTCAGTCTCTGTAGATGTTGAAATCATTTTTATTTCGGTTAGTGGCATGTATATAGGTTATTTTGGATCATGTGTTTGAGTTTTAAAGGTTGATGTTGTAATGTGATGATAATGGTATATATATGTAATGGGAACCTTGAAAGTTTATGTGATATACTACTGGTATGAATGGTATATATATGTGTGTGTGTGTGTGTGTGTGTGTGTATAGTTGATGTATTCTAGGTGTTGAATCAAGTTTGAGAATGATTTTAGGTAATGCTTGAATGTAATGTTGTGACATATGTGCCAAAAAGGTAGTTGAATGATTAAGACCTTAATGGCCAGTGTTTGATTGTGATTTGATAAAATTAGGCAAAATGGACTTTGATGGTAGGTAAATAATATTATAGGTTTATGTTGTTAACACGGTGAATGGTTGTTATTGAAATAACTTGGTTGTGATGGTGCCAAAATGACATATTGGTTAGGCACAAATACGATGTTTTTGTGATATGTTTTGGTTATGATTTGTAAGTGTTGAACAATATTTTAAGTTGATATGGTATGTATTTATATGTGGTTGTGATATCATGAATAGAAGATTTGAGCTATGCACATTTTAGGTAAGTTTTGGGTTACATGGTTTGCCACACGACCGTGTGTTACACGTGGATGGTGGACACAATCGTGTGCCACTAGATTTTTTATGGAAATTAGGTTACACAGTCATAGTTATTTACATGTCCCAGCCACACGACCGTGTGACATTTGTTGAAATTTTACACTTTGACCCATACGACCTCAGTGAGTTACATGGCCGTGTGAGTCAAGGCCACACGGTCTCAACCTGTTACACAGTCTAGTTACACGGTCGTGTAATAACTCTAAATTATGTAGATTTGTAGAACACCTTTTTACTTAGAATTTATGCCAATCTTGAGAATTTTGATAACTAATTATGTGTTTTTAGTACATATTGAGAATTTTGTCACAATTAAAGCAATATTATAATTTTTGAGTAATTTGGTGCTAAATTCCCATAATTTTACTTTATGTTGCTACATTTTGAAAGTTTCATAATTTATGCTATAATTGTTGCAGCTTGGTACACTGATTTGTCGATGTTCGAAGCCAGTATGGGTGACACATGCACGTGAGCTGAATATCAATCAGCATGGGACAGCAAGCTAAAACATTGGACTTAATAAAATTATTTTAACCCAGCTTGGAATTGGGTTGCTGAAAAAAATAAGTTTGCCTTCTACATTGGAGCCCAAACCGTCCATTAAGGTGGGAAAAAGCCCAAATTCGGAAATGACTTGGTAGAGTAGCCCAATCAACTTTGGAATAATTATATGAGGGTCCTTACACATAAATCAGCCCCAGTCAAACCCTATAGTTACTGTCCAACCCATGCCACAAATCAAAGAAAAAATCAAGCTTTAATCATGAAAAAATCAACCCCTCTCACCATGAAAAATGGCCGGCCATGCATGGGAGATTTCTTAGGGATGTTCATGCTATTTTTAGCAAACTCTCAAGCCTTCCCTCATGTATAAATACCACCCTCATTCACCTTTCAACTTATCCCATAATCCATCATCTCATCGATCATTCATTCTCTTCTCTCCCACGCCTAGCCTTTTATCCCATCCTCACTTTGAGAGTTCCCTTAGCAAGTAGCTCTTGAGAGAAAAGATCCCTTAAGGAGTAATTTGCTTCCGAGCAACGACAGAAATTGGAGGAAGTTACCACGGATAGTTCTCAAGAAATCACATAATTCATCTCAAGGTTTCTTCTTCCTTTCTCTTTTAATTGTTCTTAGTTTATAAACATGGTTGCAAATTATTTGATTGCTTTTTCAAATGATAATGACTTAAATTGTTTCAGCTAGAATGGTTTCAGCTAGAATGTTTATATTGTTCCGTGCCTCAATTGTTTATGCTTCCAATTAAAATCATTCTTGTTGTTCTTGCATTAAGATATGTTTGACTACATTTAAATTAAATTCTTAATCTGGCCTAGATGGTGATTAATGGACGTAACAATTGGAAGATGCATACTTAGTTTATATCTGGTTAAGAATAAATAAAAGGTTCGTAATATTTTCGAAAGAAGACTATTAGCTTATATAACTTTAGATTTATGTAATTAAATTGTTTCAATCCTGACTTATCCCTGTTATTTTGTATAAATTCTAAGAAATCCTTAATTAAACAGTGACATAGAAATATGCACACTTTTCTGAGTGACAAATCTAATATCTCGAAATAGCTATGATTTAGATTCCAAGTTCATAAATGATCGAGTTGCCATGAAATTTTTCGGAACTTTTGTTAAGAATGATGATGAACGAATTGAGTTAAGAGTTGTAATTGTTCTAGCTTATTCATGTTATTATTGTTAAAACTTGTGAATTGCTACTAAACGATTTCATTGCATTTAGTTTATTTCATTGCATATTAGTTGTTAATTTAATTTAAACATCCATCACTGTCAGTTATTTTATTTTTATAACCAACTTGTTAAATATTAATTTCACAATTGCTAATTATCAATACAGTCCCTGTGGAGACAATACTCTTTTTATTCACTTATTACATGATAATGATTGTGTAAACTTGCACATTCCATCGTGAATCAAGTTTTTTAGCACCATTGCCGTGGACTATTAATTTAATCATTATTTGTGAAATTATTTCTTACAATTTGGTTTATTAATAAAGGAATCATGTGGATAAATGCAAAAGTAGATCGTAAAGTTTGTTCAAGTCACGAATTTGACTTAGGGCTATAGACGTCCTGAAAGAAACTTTGATTTTGAAATAACCTGAAGCACAAATGAATCCAAACCAGATAAAAAAATTGAAGAAAAACAATTGAAACTAAGATAAGTAAAATAAAATAATAGAATAATAAATAAGGAAATAAAGAAGATAGACAGAAAACATAGAACGTGATATGTAAATCTCCTAAGAAGCCTTAGAAATACGAAGAATCTACAATCCCCTTCAAGCGGCTCTAATTTCCTCTCCATGATAGAAACCTTGGCAAGAAAAATTTTGATGATGATCTCCACAATCCAAAAAGATTGTTAAAACTCTTCTAAAAGAAACTCAAGAACAATTCTTGAAAAAAAACTCAAAGAGAGTTTGAATAATAATCAATTTAATGAATTGTGTACAATGCAAATACCTTTATATAAGCTAGCTAAATAAATCTAAATACAACTCTTAAGTATACTAGAACTCTAATTAACCTAAACAAGAAGTAGTTTTAAACTAAACTTTCTTGTTGACATAAAACTCCTAAATAACTTAAAATACTTAATAATTATGAAAAATTTGGAATAATAAAATAATAAAATAACAAGAGATGATAAATAAAATATTTGGCTCATATATAATAAAAATTAAGTCTAAAACCCGAACCCAATATGATTTAAACTCGAATTAAAAGCCCGAAAATCGTAATTCCTGTGCAGGAATTCTACTCGCATAATCTTCACTAAAATGATCATAACTTGAGATCTTAATCTCAAAATTGAGTGATTCAAAGTGCGTTTTGAAGCTAAGAGATAGATATTTGAATGCCATGAAGACATCTCAACCCAAAAATGTCTATATCCTATCCAAAAAGTTATTGCAATTCTATTGATTTCTCAAACTTAAAGATTGACAGCTTCGATGAATGGAATTTAAGAAATTTCACCCCGTTCGTGCATGTATTATTCCCCCATTCCTCAAAAAGATTCATCCTCAAATCTTGTCTTTGATCGAATCTTGGTTTGATTTGCTTGGCCTTTGACATTATTATTGGACGTGTGAGCCCATCACATCCATGGGTCTGAAATTAAGCCTTAAGACTCGCATCATTCCCCCTTTGTCACGAAGATTCATCCTTGAATCTTTAGATGCGCAAAAAGAAAAAAAGGATTAGAATAAATACAATAAAATGAAAAAAAATTACCTAAACTTTCTTGTGTGCCAAAACTATCTCTAGGATCAAAGACATTATTTTGATCCTTCAAATCAGGTTCAATCATGTATGTCTCCTTTAAAAACAATGTATCAACACTAAACAAAGAAGTGTTAGGTACATGAGTCTTCAAGTAAAAAAAGAACTGTAACTTTCTTTGAATATGCACGGTCATCCATAAGAATTTCCAACGATGAGTCAAGAATTTCACATAATTATAAAAATCAAGAAGTTTAATATTATTTTGTAAAAATTTATCATTAAAGGTCAAGATAGAAAATTTTATTGCAAGAGAAAATATATAAAATGCTTTAAAAACCTATTAAATGAAAAAAAAAACTACTATTTTTAACATTTACAACTTTAGATAAACCCATAAAATCAGTTGAACTGTCAGACCAAGGTTTAATGAAATTTGACCAATGAGAAAATATGTTGTAAGGCAATCAATTTCTATTGTTTCCTTACCTTTCTTACCTTGTAGCACTTGTGGAGAATTATCAACATTCAACTTACCTCTCTCCTACAAGTAAAATTGTCTATCAATGGTAGAGTAATGTAATTGGAACTCCGTCAATGGATCATTGAAATCCTATAACAAAGAAACACCACTAAACAAATTCGAGTTATGGTTAGTTAAAACATAATCATTCCTCACTTTTGCATGAATATTTTCTTATTTCTCATTTTCTTTTCCCACTTGAGAAGTCTCCAATTTTACCTCATATGTATTTTCGCTTACCAAAAGTGGACTTTTATCACTTAAGGTCTCTTTTCTCTCTGTCTATTCAATTTTTTCTTTCCCTTTAACCCCTTCACATAATTTCATCATTTTCAATTGGTCCTTATACATATCTTTGGGCGCCAAAGGGGCTAAAGTGTATTTTTTTTCTTTTAAACACAAGGGAGTAACAGTTCAATTTGCCATGGTGTACCACATCACGATCATATTGCCATGGTCTTCCAGGAAGCAAATGGGCGACATGCATGAGAACTACATCATACCAAACCTTGTCAGAATAATTCTCCATTTTGAATGCAATTAAGGATTGTTTAATTACCTTAATTTTCAAATCTTTGTTAATCCATTGTAAGTGATATGACTTAGGATGGCCTTGGGAAGGTAAAGATAAAGTATCCATTAAAAAAAATGCACACCATGTTGGCACAACTACCACTATCAACAATAAGAGAACACAACTTTCTTTGAATCAAACACCTTGATTGGAAGATGTTAGACCTTTACACTTCGTCAGAATCATCTCTTACTTGAATGTTAAGGGATTGCCGCACTATAAAACAATTGGGCTCAATCAAATAATTCCCATCACTAAGAGGTTCCAAAACCTCATGTATATTATGTTCACATACCATTATTAGATGTTGAAATAAAAACACTCAAAAAAAAAAAAAATTAAGCAAACCTCACTGTTATGCATTTAAAAATAAAATGAAATTCTCATTGAGGTAAGAATTAATCTTGTGAGTCTTTTAAAAGTGTTTACATCAATCAATCAAAATGTATTAGAAACAAACTAACAAAGCAATCTTAATAGCAACATGAGTCCAAAATCGGCTAGAAACCAAAGAATTGTGTGTTGCACGGAGGAAGGAATGTGCAACGTGCTTTAACCTACTAACACAAGAAACAATAAAGTGTTATAATGCATATAGGAACAATAAAAACCAAAAAAAAAAAATGAAAACCTAAGGCCAAGAGTCAATGAAAATCATTGAAACCCGAAAACTCAAAAAATTGCGAAACAACTTGACAAACTTCATTCAAGGTGTTCCCAATTTCCAAAAATCACGAAATTTAAACTGGAGCCTCCTCAAATATTTCTTATTTGATATGAAAATTTTTGGCACAAAATTCAACCCAATTTTTTTCCCTTTTTTTTTGTATTTTCCTATTTTTTCACTTTTTCGATCACTTTTTTTGTGGGAAATATTTTTTATATTCTATAATAGTTCCAAGAAATAGTATATAAAATTTCAGATCGTTTGAAAAAATTTTATCCACTGGAAAATATTTTTTCGAAATTTTTTTGGGTAAAAAAATTGTTTCGAGGCTGTTTGCTGGAAATTAGTTTATAAGAACAAAAAGAACACCTAAAACGCCCAAATATGATACCAAATGATAAGGATTGAAGTGGAGGAGTGGAAGAAGGATCGAATTCAAGTTGTGTAACTCAAGAAGGAAAGAGTTGGATGTGACCTGAAAGGAAGAAACCAAGCAATTTTAGAAAATAACAAAGGAAATAAGAAAAATAAGAAAAATAAACAAAAATAAAGGATAAACATTTAAAATAATAACTAAATTGTGAAATATAGATTAAAGTAAAGTGGAAGATGGAACGATAAATCGATGGATATGATTGATAGAAGAATGAATGTCCAATTGAACTCTTGGAAATATAAATCTCAACAAACTCAATTAATGACTCTAATCAACCCTCTAAGAAATAATCCTTAGCAAATTGAAGGGTGAAAAATGAATTCCCACAACTCCTTGAAGAAAATCGAGAAGAAAACTACTTCTAAAAATCACAAGAAAGAAATCTTGCGCAAAGAAACAAACTCTTAGAGTTGAAAACTTTATTAATGAAAACAATTTTCTAGAACTCTAATTAACCTAAACAAGACGTAGTTTTAAACTAAACTTTTTTGTTGATATAAAACTCCTAAATAACATAAAATAATTAATAATTATAAAAAATTCGAAATAATAAAATAATAAAATAATAATAGATGATAAATACAATATTGGGCTCATATATAATAAAAATTAAGCTTAAAACCCGAACCCAATATGATTTAAACTCGAATTAAAAGTCCGAAACTTGTAATTTCTTTCATAACCTAGTCTAAGAATTCTGCTTGTGCAATCTTCACTAAAACAGTCATAACTTGAGCTCTCGAACTCAAAATTGAGTGATTCAAAATGCGCTTCAAAGCTAAGAGGTAGATCTTCAAACAACATTAAAACATCTCAACCCAGAAATGCCCAGATCCTATCCAAAAAGTCATCCCAAGTCTACTAATTTTCCAAACTTGAAGATTGATAGCTTCGATGAATGGAATTTAATAAATTTCACCCCATCCGTGCATGTATCATTTACTTATTTTTATTTAAAAATATTTTACTTTTTGTGGTTTTCTTTTCATGTCTTTACGGGCATTGATCGAATCATCGATTTACTCTTTGTAGACCTTGAAATCGAGTGGATATTTAAACAAAAGGAGATGAGAAAGATTAGCCCAGAGACAAGCCGCAGAAATGAACCCTAAAATCGAAATGAAGTTCAAGGGAATGAAGTTGCTATTGCTCATAATCCAATACTTATTATTGATGATAAGGATTAAGCTATAAGAAAGCATGTTGTGCCCCTTTTTAATGGGCTTAATTCGAGAATTAGGAGACCGGAAAGCATTGCAGTTTGAATTGAATCCTGTGATGTTCTAGATGCTTCAGACAGTGGACCAATTTAGTGGAATACCCACATTGGGCTTGAAGTTTTTTCCATACTCATTGCGAGATAGAGCACGAGCATGACTTAATTCATTGCCACCCAGTTCATTATCTACATGGCATGAATTAACATAACGCTTCTTGGTAAAGTACTTCCCGCTTAGCAAAAATGCTAAGTTGAGGAATGAGATCACTACTTTCCAACAATTGAATGATGAATCCTTATATGAGGCATGGGAAAGATTCAAAGAGCTACTACACAAATGCCCTCACCACTGGATTCTGCATTGTATTTAACTAGAGACATTTTATAATGGTCTCAACGCACACACTAAGATGATGGTATATGCTTATGCAAATGGTGTTCTCATTTTTAAGTCTTATAATGAGGCTTATGAAATTATCAAGAGAATAACCAATAACAACTACCAGTGGCCGACCAATCGAACAGCTTCAGGAAGACAAGTACCAGGAGTACATGAAGTGGATGCTCTCACTTCACTTGCAGCTCAGGTACCTTCAATTTCTTCAATGCTTAAAAAATTTTCTACTAATGGTCTGAATAGTGTTGTAGCTCAGTCACCAAGTCAATTTTTCGTTATTTCCTACGTACATTGTAAGGACAGATATTCATTAGAGAATTGACCATCTAATCTCAAGTCTGTCTATTATGTAGAAAATCAAAATCAGAATAGAAGTGGACAAGGACCACAATCCAACTTTTATAACCCTTCGTGGCGAAACTGGAAACACGAAAATATGCACACTTTTTCATGCCCTTTTAAACTCAAATTCATGCAGTTTCGGTAAAATTCTTGCCGAAAAATATGTAATTATTATAAAATAATTAAATTACACTCAAATTATGAACATGTTGAATTTTAATTAATTTTATATCAAATTTTGATTAATTTTGATTATTTTCGATAGATTTGCACAAAGGGCGAAAAACGGCTCGGCAGACACTACTAAAAGTTGAAAACCTAGAAGCAATTTTGAAGCATCAAGGCAAATTAATTTTTCAGCCTAAGATGGTTCAAATTATGTGTATTAATTCATAATATAATTAATTTTAATTTTAATCCAATTTAATTTGGGTTAAATAAATTATTATTAATTAATTATGAAAAGTGGTTCAATTGAGCTGAATTGAGTGAACCGATCCAACCGAGCACTGGGCTGCCCAAAACCGTCCCACATGCTGACCCAGTCAGCTATTTTGGCTGATTATTGAAAAATAGCCATTGAAGACTCCTTCAAATTGCATTCAAATCCCTCCACTATTTATGCCTTTCTAGATTTCCCCCTACCTTAAAATAACAAGTTTGAAACCTTCAAAATTGCCACATGTGTGGCCAGCCATGGAGGGGACTCTATGGCTTCTAATTTTTTTTTTCTAATTTTAGCAGCCATCCCAACCTATAAATACCCCCCTTTGCTACTCACTTCAAACACATCTCAAACCCATTCATTTCTTTACTTCTCTATCACTTTTCTCTCTTCATTTCTCTCTTCATTCCTTTCCATTGTTCTTCATTTTCTTCCCCATTCTCTTGCCGATTTCAGATCTTGAAAAAGAGTCATTCATCCACCATTTGGAGCAGCATTCAAGTGCTTTTGGAAGCCTCGGTTCAATAAGAACAAGCGGAGAATGAGGAGCTGAGCAAATTTGTTAAGCCTCGGAGAAACACCAGATTTGATTCTTGTTCCCTTTCCTTTTAATTTTGTTGTTGTTATGATGAACATGTCTATGAATATTTGTGATGTTGATATATTTAATTTAATTAATATGACTTAAATTTTATTTGTGTTAGGTTGATTGCATTTTGTCTACTTAATTTATTAAAATTGTGTTTGTGTTGTTATAGGCCTCGGTAAGATGTTTGATTAAGTAAAACTATGACTAAGTTATTCTTGCATTACAATTGTAAGGTAACTAATGAATTAATTATTTAAACTGATTTAAATTTTAATTAATTGACACGATACTTAATCAATGCATGTTTAATCATCTAAGGTAGCTGAGGGTTAAATTAGCAACGGTATCTAACGATACATTAGCCTTGCATAACTTGTAAGATTATTGTGATTAAACTGTTTCAAGGTAGAAATACATTGTTACCTCACGTAATCTTTTATGTGCTTATGAGATTGAATTTGAATTGGCATAGAGATATGTACAAGAGATTATTTTAATTTCATAAGTATGTATATGCATTAACACATTTGCTTATTAAAATTTGTTTAATCGGTTGAATTGATATAGAGATATAATCAAGAGATAAATGGATTTTGGTAGGTAAGTATGTTCATAAGTTAGCAAATTACCGAGTTGCCGTGAATTTATTCGTAACAACATGAACGTGAGTTTAATAATTCTAAGTTAAGAAATGTAATTAATCTAACACAATTATGTCATCTTGATTGAAATCATCTTTTGAAATCCTGCATTGAAACTTCTATTTTATTTTTATTTATTTTACTTAGTTTAAATCCTAGTTTTTAATCATCTCTTTAAATCAAAATATCTTTCTTCACCAAAGTGTTCTTAAAATTGCATTTATAAATAATTATTTTCATAGTCCTTGTGGGTACGACAACTCTACTTTTACTTGTCACTTTATTACTTGTTGCGATTGCATACACTTGCACATTTCTATCGTTCCAGAAACCATCCAAACTTTTCTTGGAATAACTTAGGAGGTGGACTGAACAACACCTACATGTAGTATAGATCAAATCAACCTTTAGGTTTTAACCAACAAGTTCAGAAACCACACAAGCTAAACCTTCCAACAATTTGGAGAATTTGTTGAAGCCATATATGGCTAAGAATAACGCCTTAATCCAAAGCCAAGCAGCAACACTAAAAAATTTGGAGAACCAAATGGGTTAGTTAGTCACAGAGCTTTGTAATAGACCCCAAGGAGCCTTGCTGAGTGACGCGAAAAATCCATGCAATGTAGGTAAGAAACATTGCAAAGAAGTTGCTTTATAAAGCGGAAGGACTTTGGGACCCATGGAAGTTGAGGTTGAAGATGAACTTGCCAAGAGAAAGGAAAATAAACCGACGGTTGAAATTCCTACACCACTGATGCCAGAATCTGAAAGTTCTGAAGGGGTAAAATCTAAACTAGTCAATTCTAATAAGCTAGCACCTTTGTCAGATACAAATACAATACCTCAGGAATATTGTCCGATCCAAGCTAAGGTTTTACCAACTCCATATCCAAAAAGACTTAAAAAAACAAAATAGGAGGTGCAATTCAAGAAGTTCTTAGATGTTCTTAAGCAGCTTCACATTAATATCCCATTGGTAGAAGTCTTAGAACAAATGCCCAATTATGTCAAGTTCATGAAGGACATTCTGTCCAAGAAGAAGAGGCTTGACGAGTTCGAGACTGTAGCATTAACAAAGGAGTGTAGTGCATTTCTACGGAACAAGCTACCTTCGAAAGTGAAAGACCTTAAGAGCTTTACTATACCCTGTAACACTGGAGAATCTTACTGTGGTAAAGCTCTATGTGACTTAGAAGTGAGCATCAACTTGATGCAAATGTCTTTTTTTAAGATGTTGGGGATAAGTGATGTTAGACCAACCACTGTGACACTCCAACTGGCGGATCAATCTCTAGCACATCAGAATGAAAGAACGAGGATGTTCTGGTATGTGTAGATGAGTTTATTTTTCATGTTAATCTTATTGTTTTAGATTTTGAAGCAGATAAGGAAGTGTCGATCATCCTAGGGAGACTTTTCCTAGCAATAGAGAGAACATTAATAGACATGTAGAAAGATGAACTCACTATGCGAGTTCAAGATGACTAGGTGACTTTTAATGTTCTTAAAGCCATGAAATTCCCTGGTCCGGTGGAAGAATGCTCAGTAATAGTGCAGATAAAATCCTTAGTCTATAAAATGAGAATGCAATTTTGTAAAACCTCCTTGGAAAACACCTTAGGGTCTGAGCCATTGAAAGATAAACAAGGTAAGGAAATTTTGGCTTTAATAGAAGCCAATCCAAAGGGCTACATTTGACTAGCACATTTTGAATAATTGGAGTTAGAAACTCGAGAATACAGACAACCAAAATTGTCAATCAAGGAACCACCCAAACTTAAACTAAAGGTACTACTTTCCCATTTGAAGTATGTTTATCTAGGTAACTGTTCTATTTTACCTATGATTATCTCAACAAAACTAATAGAACACCAAGAGGAGCAATTGGTTGAAGTTTTGAAGAAATTTAAAAAGGCGATTGGTTGGACATCAGTTGATATACGAGGAATAAACCCTTCCTTTTGTATGCATAAGATTATATTAGAGGAAGGTGAGAAAGCTAGAATTGATGGGCAAATGAGACTCAATCCTATTATGAAAGAGGTAGTTCAAAAAGAAGTTATCAAATGGTTAGATGTTGGAATTATTTACTCATCTCAAATAGTGCATGGGTAAGTCTGGTACAGTGTGTGTCAAAGAAGGGTGGGTATTTTAGCCACACTTGACATTCTAGACTTTTCTTGCACAAGCCATTCTAAGAGCGCGATTGTAGAGAATGAACGTAATGAATTAATTCTGACAGGGACAGTCATGAGCTTGAGAATCTATATAGACGACAGAATACTAAACAAGGCAAGCCAGAAGGATCACTTCCCATTGCCTTCCATGGACCAAATGTTGGAACGACTAGCAGGTAAAGAATATTACTATTTTTAGATGGGTATTCAGGGTACAACCAAATAGTTGTAGCCTTAGAAAACCAACACAAAACAACTTTTATTTGCCTGTATTGTACGTTTGCTTTTAGACAAGTGCCTTTCGGTTTATGTAATGCACTTGCAACATTTTAATGATGGATGATGACAATATTTACAAATATAGACGAAAATTTTGTTGAGTTATTTATGGATATATATTTTTTTTATTTTTGGTGATTCACATGATATTTGTTTAAGTAATTTGGCTAAGGCACTGAAGAGATGTGATGAGACAAACCTTGTCCTTAACTAGGAGAAATGCCACTTTATGGGTAAGGAAGGGATTGTCTTAGGACATTAAATTTCTAGAAAAGGGATCAAAGTTGGCAAAGTAAATGTGGATGTAATTGAAAAGTTGCCATCCGTAGTCACTGCTAAAGGAGTTAGAAGTTTCTTGCAACATGCAAGTTTTTATCGAAGGTTTATCAATGATTTTTCAAAGATTTTCAAGCCTTTGTGTGTATGCTATTAGAGAAAGGCACAATTTTAAAGTTTAACAAAGCATGCTTGGAAGCCTTTGAATAATTGAAAAATTGATTAATCTCAATACCAATAATTGTTACACCAGATTGGAACTCTCCTTTTGAGTTGATGTGTGATGCTAGTAATTTTGCTATAGGAGTTATGATGGGACAAACAAGAAATAAAGTATTTCATCCTATCTACTATGCAAGCATAACTTTGACAGGAGCCCATCTTAACCATACGGTAACTGAAAAAGAACTTTTTGCTATAGTTTTTGCTTTTGACAAGTTCTATTCATATCTTATAAGTACAAAAGTCACAATTTTCACGAATCATTCAGCCATTAAATACTTACTCACAAAGAAAGATGTTAAACTGAGGTTTATTCAATGGGTACTCTTACTCCGAGAATTTAACCTTGAGATCCAAGACAAAAAAGGAGTTGAAAATTAAGTAGTGGACCATTTGTCGAGATTGAAACAACACAAGGTAACTCATTCACATGTTCCTATTAATGAAAATTTCCCAGATGAGCATATCTTTGAGGCAAGTCGAATCCATGAAACTCCCTGGTTTCCCGATTATGCAAATTATTTAGCATAATGCCTCATAGAATGGAATACCAAAAAAGGAAAAATTCCTTCATGATATTAAGTATTACTTCTTGGAGGAGCCATTTTTGTTTAAGCAATATGTAGATCATATAATCAGGAAGTTTGTAGTTGGAAGCGAGATAGACGAGATCCTATACCACTACCATTCATCTCTAAGTAGGGGATATTTTGATGGTTCCCGCACTGCAGCAAAGATTTTGTAAGCTAGATTTTTCTAGCCTACTGTTTAAGGATGCATATGTATATGTGAAGAATTGCGATCGATGCCAAAGGACTAAAAACATAACAAGGAGGAACGAGATGCCTTTGATGAACATCTTCGAGGTAGAATTATTTGACATTTGGGGGATTAATCTTTCAGGCCCGTTTCCTTCTTCTTATGGTAACAGGTACATCCTAGTAGCTGTTGACTATGTGTCCAAGTGGGTGGAAGTCGAGGTATACCAAACAAATGATGCTAAGGTAGTTATGCTATTCTTACATAAGTATGTATTTTCAAGGTTTGGGACTCTTAGAGCTATAATTAGCGATGGAGGATCTCACTTTGTAAATAAATGGCTTAAGTGGTTGTTTGACAAGTATGATGTGAAACACAGAGTAGCTACTGCCTATCATCCATAGACGAATGGACAGGTTGAGCTTGCAAACTGCGAGATCAAATAAATTCTTGAGAAGGTGGTTCGACCTAACAGAAAAGATTAGTCTCGGAGGCTTAATGACGCTCTATTGGCCTATCGAACAGCTTCTAGAACACCGTTAGGAATGACTCCTTATCACTTAGTCTTCAAGAAAGCCTGTCATTTGCTGCTCAAATTGGAGAATAAAGCTCATTGAGCTATAAAAAATTAAATCTAGACATAAAGAAAGCTGGTGAAAGAAGGATGTTAAAACTCGATGAGTTGGAAGAATTGTGGTTATTTTCATACGAGAATGCCAAGATGTACAAAGAAAAGACCAAGAGATGGTATGTCAGACATATACAACCTTGAGAATTCAAATAAGGTAAAAGGGTCTTGTTGTTCAATTGAAGATTAAGGTTATTCCCTGGGAAGCTCAAATCTTGATGGACTGGACCATTCATTATTCATAAAGTCTATCCTTATGGAGTGGTGGAATTGTAGAATAAAAACGGAGATACATTTAAAGTTAATGGTCAACATCTTAAACACTATTCAGATGATGAAGTTGAGCGAATTAACACCTCGTTCAATTTAATAGACACTTGATTTTTAATTAATTTGAATAAAAGACATACTTAGAAATATTTTCTTGAATTAGTACAATAAATTAATTTTATTTAAGGAGATTAGAACTTAAGCGGGACCATTTGTGACCCCTCCAACCTTTCCTAGGAATTTAATTTAATGTAATTTTTTGAGAAAATATTCTAAGTAGCCTAAAAGGAACTTTTACTTTAATTTATTTTCTTTCAATTTTATGCTGAATAAAATGGTCAGGTTGGCCTAAGTTTTAATCAGTTTATTTCTGTTTAGTTTTATTTCAGTGCAGGTAATAAAAAGTTGCAATTTGGGCTCGAATACCAAAACAATGATGAAAAGAAAAATACCCAATGTTGTGCCCCTAAGTCTTCCCTAAAACCTTAAATTTGTCGACACCTTATTCCCTTATTTCTTTGTCGTCCAAGTCTTTCCATAGCAAAATATTTTCTATCAAATTACCGTAATCCACTACTATAAAAACCCCTTACTACCATCATATTTCCTACACGACCTAAGCAGTTAACCTTAATCCTTAACATTATATTTTTCATCTCTTATCCATTGGCCTCAAAGGCCTAAACTTTCTTCAAAAATTTTCTTTTTGCCTCCGCACGTCTCAATTACCACATTATCTCTTTCAACAATGTCACAATTTCTTTTCCGCCATAGCAACCACCCTTCATAGTTACGCTTTGATATAGAAATCGCACCCAACGTTTCCCTTTGCCACTGTAAATCTCTTGCCACAACTCCATCGTCGCCACACCATCATCAACCCCTAACTCCTTGTTGAATTGCCATGACTCTTAAGAGAACTCGATCTTCAAAAACTTCTACTAAAAATTCAACTGTGATTAAATTTGATTCTATCTTCAAGAATCAACCTATGTTCTTAGAAAATATGATTCAATTTGGAAAGCATTGATAAGATGATTGTGTCAGTATTAATTCGGAAAATAGTAGATGCTTTAAAGTGGAATCAATTTTGTGATGCACAATCATTACTTGAAGAAGAATTACCACGAGAATTATATGCCAATGTAACCACGTCAGATGCCACTGAAGTTCTTGTTCGTAAAAAGAAGGTCATATCTTCGAGTCATGGGAGCATGATTCAAGGCAAGAAGAGTTCAGTAATTTAAGCAAGAATGAGACGGTGAAGGAACAAGACAAAAGGGATGATGCAAATTAATAAAAGGGGGGAAATTTTTTTTCTTAGTATTTCATTTATGATATTTTTAAATTTACTTTAGTAGTATTTTGCTTTTGCACAATAAAATTGAAGAAATTGCAAATTATGAATAAATTAAGCCGATGCCTTTCCATTATTTTTGTTCTCTAGTAAAAAGCAAAGTAGTGTGGTACTATGAATGTACATGCCTAGGATTGGATTTGTCAAGGAAAGACTTAGTACTTAAGCAGTCTTCATGACTCCCCTCTTTTTCCTGAAATCCTACCTAGTGCACGGTTCACATTCTCTACTTTGTTATTTTGCAATGAGGACATTGCTTCTTTTTAAATGGGGGTAAAGGCCATCTTGCATGATTTTTTTATAATTTTCAATTTTCACACATAAGTATGTTGAAATAAATTAATGCTCAGAGAAAATTTTTGTTAATAAATTAGCTCGTATGAAAATATAATTTCTAATTCTATTCAAGTTTTTTTTTTGAAATTCTGTTAGCTTAATCATGATATGATTGTGTTTTCTAAGTCTTATGTATGTTAGCCATGAAATTTACG
Organism: Gossypium longicalyx; assembly: GCA_025698465.1. Classification (NCBI taxonomy): domain Eukaryota; kingdom Viridiplantae; phylum Streptophyta; class Magnoliopsida; order Malvales; family Malvaceae; genus Gossypium; species Gossypium longicalyx. The sequence continues at coordinate 49,083,580 of CM046995.1, forward strand.
TTTCCTTAGAAATTAGGCATGAATGAAGGTTTAAGTCTTTAGAATTGTCTTAGTATCTTTCTTGAGGTGGAATCCTAGTAGGCATAAGAATTTGAAAATGATATAGACACATTTTTGTTTGGATCGTTTGAGTCTTTCAAGCCTACCATATTTAAAATTAACCCTTGGAACCTTATTTTGAGTTGTATGGCCTACTTTATTTGATTCACCTACATCATAAGTCATCTTACCTTCTTTTCATAATTTTAACCTTATATTTGCACCAATTTTAACTTTACTTGCTTTGGTGAAAAGAAATCTTGAGGGAGAAGTAAAAAAAAAAAGGTATCTATTTCAAAAAAGAAAAGAAAAAGAAAAGAGGTATGATCAAATACTAAAAAATATCATCGAGCATAAGTTCAAAATTAAGTTTGGGGGTGTTAAGCTAATGAGTAAGGTAGATTGTGCCACCGAAGATCCAAGGCAAGTTTAAAGTTATTTAGCCCCAAAATCACTTCTCTTTATCCCTACCTTGAGCCTAGCCCCATTACAACTCTGTGAAAGACCTATTTATTTTGATAATTATGCCGACTACATCAGTGGAGAGAAATTACTAAGTACAACATATGAAGTCCATTATTAAACCTTAGGCTTGTTTTGCTTAATTAAAATAAGGAAGAATAATTGAATGGTAAGATTTACATATGACTCATAAAAACATGTGAATTATGATTTATGTTAACAATTTTCTTTTACATGATATAAAATTTTAAAATTATATTTAAATGCGAGCAACTTATTAGCAAGAAGGGTTTGCGGGCATAAATTTGATATTGCATGATTATTTGAAGAATTGGTTTTGCTTATATATTGTGCAAGATTGCCCCTTTGAGATTTTTTATTTGCATGTAACATTACTCGGGCCGAGAAATGGATTAAGTTTAGGGCTGTGATAACTCTAAATTATATAGATTTTTAGAGCACATTTTTACTTAGAATTTATGCAAATCCAAAGTATTTTGATAACTAATTATGTGCTTTCAGTACATACTGAGAATTTTGGCACAATTAAAGAAATGTTATACTTTTGGTAATTCGGTGCTAAATTCACATAATTCTAGTCTAGGTTGCTACATTTTGAAATTTTCATAATTTGTGCTATAGTTGTTGTAGCTTGGTACATTGATTTGTCGATGTTCGAAGCCAGGATGGGTGGCACATGCACATGAGCTGCATATCAATCCGTATGGGATGACAAGCTAAGGCATTGGATTCAATAAAATTATTTTAACCCAGCTTGGAAGTGGGTTGCTAAAAAGAACAAATCACCTTCTACATTGGAGCCGAAACTATCCATGAAGAGGGAAAGAAGCTCAAATTCGATAATGACTTGGTAAAGTAGCCCAATCAACTTTGGAATAATTATTTAAGGGTCCTTAAATGTATAAAAAACTCACAAATCAGACCCAGTCAAACCCTATAGTTTCCGTCGAACCCATGCCACAAATCAAGCAAGAATCAAGCTTGAATCATGAAAAAATCAACCCCACTCTCCATGAAATATAGCCGACCATGGATGAGAGATTTCTAAGGGATGTTAATGTTATTTTTAGAAAACTCCCAAGCCCTCATTAATGTATAAATACCACCCTCATTCACCTCTCAACTCATCCCATAATCTATCATCTCATCAATCATTTGTTCTCTTCTCTCCCACGCTTAGCCTTTCATCCCATCCTTTCCTTGAGAGTTCTCTTAGCAAGCAGTTTGATTGCCTCTGGATGTATTAACATCCAAAGTGTGAATATTGCACCTAAAGATATAGATTTAAGTTAGTATTCGCAAGTATCCAGGTCAAGTTGTAATATAGTTTTACAACGAAGTAGGTCAGTACTTTGATGATCGTACCCAAGGGAGGCGAGTATTAAATGAAAGTTAACCTAAACACAAATAGAATTAATTAGTAGTTTAAAAAAATTATATTACAATAAAACATAAATGAATGATATTTAGGGTTTTTATTAGTAAAGAATTAAAAATTTCATAAATAAAAGGGACTTCGAAAAACTAATTTCTAAACTCAATCAAATGAATACATGACTGGTTAGCTTGATTTGATAATTATAACTAATTCCTATTTCGGGTTTCTATTCAATCAACTAGTCGATACCTTAACAGGGCCTCTCGATCTTCCACTGAACTAATGAGTCGGTAAGAACTACTTATCTCTCGACCTCACAGTCCAGATCGGTTTGGGGCTAAGGTGTTCACAGATAGGCTATACCATTTTTGGGTTAATTCTCATCTAAATGACTTCCTAGGGTCATCAAGCCTAGGGTTTAAGTTTTTCCTCTCCAAAATAGTTGATCTGCTAAGAAAACCATACATAGAAATTAATCAGTCACACCTTCACTCACTAATCCCCCATAAGAGGAGAATCCATAAACATAATAAACTTGAGGTAAAAGATATGCATGAAAAATAAATTAGGAATAGAGTTTGGAGATCCTAATTGTATTCGATTGATGAAGCACATAAATCCTCAAATGTTTGATTGCATCTACAAATAAAGTTTTTCAAAGAACACGTATGAAAACAATTGAAAAGAAATCTAAACCCTAAGAGAAAGAAAAAAAATGAAAACTAAATTACAAGGAAAAACTTAAGAATATGAAAGTTGTCATTTAACATGTGTTTAGGAGCCTATTTATAAAGTTAGGGTTGCCTTTGTCCTCAACCTAGGTTAGCTGATGCTCTCGGGTTTAAAATTTGATGTGTGGACCAAAACGCCCCTGGCTCGTAATTATCTCTCGTAAAGGTTGGTGTCGCGACACCCTAGTGCCCGTATCACGACATCGAGGGTAGTATATGTAATTTAGGGATGGCTTCAGGGGTGTGTCACGACATTCTATGGCTATGTTGCGACTCCAAAGGCAGTATGACAATTCTTGCATTCTAATCCCTATGTTGTGACCTCAAACTCCTCTTGTTGCAACACAACGACCAGTATTGAGTTCCTATGTCCTTGCATGGTCTTCTACACACTCACTAAGTACGTTAGCTCTCCTTTAGGCCTCATTCAATCCCTAAGGTCAATAAAAAACTCAAAATACACTTTTTATTGATTGTAAACTAAACTATAAAAACTTGACTAAAACATAATAAAAGCTCTCTTGATCGTATTATGGCTACACCATATTACGGCTATCAAAATACACTAGTTTAATCTTCTACACCATATTATGGTAGATCACAGTTCTTGAGAGAAAAGCTCTCTTAGCCGGAAACCTTGAGAAGTAATTTGCATTGGAGCAACGATAGAAATCGGAGGAAGCTACCATGGATAGTTCTCGGGAAATCACCGAACTCATCTAAGAGTTTCTTCTTCCTTTCTCTTTTAGTTGTTCTTAGTTTACAAACATGATTGCAAATTATTTGATTGTTTTTTCATTAATGATAATGACTTAAATTGTTTCAGCTATAATGGTTGCAATGCCTTTGTAACAATCCATTTCTAGTGAAATCGGAACAGTGGTTTTGGGACCACAAATTTGAGCCAGAAAGAAAATTTATTTTAATATTATTGCATGGTCTGCATTATGATAGGATTGCTATATGAAAATTCTGATAAGAAAATTTTACCGATTATGTGTTTAATTATGGAGAGGACCAAATTGCATAAAATGAAAAAGTTGAGTTCTAGTAGCTATAAGTATCAAATACCTATGGAATTCAAAACTTGAGGTCCTTATATGGTAATTAGACCTTTAAAGAAAAGTTAGTAGATATTTTTGATGAATCATCCATAGAAAATTAGAAAAAGGCAATGACTAAATTGGAAAGTGGAAAAATTAATGGATGATAAATAATTAAATAGAAATATTATCATTTTAGATCATCTTCATCCTCAAAATATACATGGAAATCCTAGGAAAGAGAAAACAAGCGTTCTTGGCTTAATTGGGTAAGTATTCTTGTCCCGTTTTTAGTAATTTTTATATTTTTGAGATCGGGATAGTCTAATCTATCCATTTTGGGGATTAATTTGAAAATTTATCGAAGTAAAAAAGTTTTTCCATGGATGACTATGCTAAAATTTTGAAATTTTGTAGAAAATGAAAGGTTGTTGATAGATAAAAAACTTTTACAAAGTGAATTTTGATGAAATTATGATTTAGGGACTAAATTGTAGAGATGTAAAAATTATGGAAAAAATTTTGAATTTTGTGAAATACATGTGCTATAAATGTTATATGAAAATTTTAGTTAGGCTTGGAATACGGATTAAATTACATGTATTTCATTTTCCAAGCTTAGGGACAAAATTGTCATTTATGGAAAGTATAGAGGCAAAATGGTAATTTTGCCTAGGATGTAAATTGAATCCAATTGAATATGAAATGTGATAAATTGATGATTAAATTCATTTTTATAGATCCAGACAACTCAAAGTCGAATCTAGATAAAGGAAAAGAAAAAGTTTTGGATTATTAGATTTTCATACACAAACAAGTGTCTAGGTAAGTTTGTGTAACTTAATTATGGGCATTAATATGTCTGAATCAAATGTTGTATTTGTGTGAATTGCATAAATGTTTAATGTACGAAATTAGTCACATGCCCGATATTGCTCGATAAATGATAAGTTTCGTTTGAATAATGAAATGCGATGGATACAATATTTTCCTATATTGATTATTGTCCTGCATATGTTGCGAACATTATAGCTCAAATGGGCATTCTATTATAAGCCCTCTCGAGTGTCCTATTATATAGTTCCTGCAAGCATCCTGATCGGTAGTGATCCTGCATGTGTTGCGCATTACCACAGCTCTTTGTGAGTGTCCTGTTACATGATTCAATTGGTTGTGATCTAGCATTTATTGCAGACACAAACATAGCTCTTTGTAAGCGTCTTGATATAAGCTCTTATGAGCTTCTTGATATGGCTCGCTTGAACTCCCTATTATGCTATCCGGAGCTTCCTGTTAATAACTCTACAGAGTTACCTGTTAAGCTCAATGAGCTTCATGATTAAAACTCCTACGAGTTTCCTGATTTAGCCTGGATAAGCTTCCTATTACACGGTTCACATGAGCATCCTGATATATGGCTCAAGAGTGTGCTCTCTAATTATGTGCCCTTATGGGCACTCCTGAACATGAGTTGACAAGGATTATTGATTTGTATACCTTGAGTATACTACCTGGGTATCCATCGACATTTTAATAATTCAAAGGTTCTGATATGAGAAAAATATAAGAACTAAATGGATTATATTTTGGAAATTCCTGAAATACTTGTAAATCTATGTTTGATGAGCTCATTTCTATTTTTTTGAAATTCATGTGAATTACATGACTGATTGTTTTGATGAATATATGTGATTAGGTAGTTGGCCAAAATAATTGGATGCATGTTTTGTATGATAATTTTAAATGTAAATACATGACAAGTTAAATTCCTGTTATACGAACTTACTAAGCATTAAATGCTTACTCTATTTTATTTTCTCTGTTTTATAGTGCTCGAAAGCTTGCAAAGTTTGGAGATTGGTCGGAGCATCATCACACCATCCACTAGCTCTTTTTGGTAAAAAAATAGTAAACTTATTTTCATATGATGGCATGTATAGGTTAACTTGGCTTATGTTGGCATGTAAATAGTTGTTTGTAACTTAGCCATTGGAATGGCTCAAAATGGATTGTTTTGGTATGTTATTATAAGGGTATATATCATGTTTAGCTTATATGTATGTGGTTTGGTTAAATTGAATTAGGGTAAAATATAAATCATTACAAGAAGGTAAGTTTGATCATTTGAGTATGTGATACTATTTTATACATGTTAATGGTATTTGCTTGATTTATATAACTTGAATTGGTTAGTAAATGTATGCAAATGTTATTATAGGTTGAAAGTTAAATTTGGGTGAGAATAAGGCTAAGAAATGACTGTATTTTGTCCACACTAGTAGACACACGGGCATGTATCTTAACCCTGTGTGACACACGGCCTGACACATGGGCATGTGTTTAGCCGTGTTGTAACACCCTTTACTCGAATCCGAAGCTGGAACAGGGTACGAGGTATTACAAGACTTAAACACAAGCAAACATACATTTTCGAGCCATGAATTTTTGTCCAAATTAAAAATTTTTGTATTTAATTATAAAGTCCCTAATACGAGCCTACGAGGCCCAAAACATGCATTGGAAGTGGTTCGGGACTAAACCGAGAACTTTAGAAAATTTTGCAACACTTCAAAATTTTTTCACTAAACAGGGGTCACACGCCCGTGTGGTTATGAGACACACCTGTGTGGGTTGGCTGTGTGGTCACACAGGCTCGTGTCCCTAACTCGTGTAACTCTTTGTTTGTCATCCAAGAACAAAATGAAGACACACAGCCAAATTGAAGACACACGGCTAAGAACAAATTTGGAATATATGAAATGTATATGAACATTGAGGTTTGTGATAGTATTTGGCTATGAATTATATGCAAATTGATGATGATTATATGATTTAAATGATAAGTTTTTTTTGTATATGGCTTACTAAGCTTTTGAAAGCTTACTTTGTGTGTGTTTGTATTGTTTTATAGATATCGTAGCTACCGGGAGCTCAAGGATCATCGAGGATTGTCACTGCACTATCAAACCTTAATTTGGTGCCATTTGAAAATGTATTTATTAAAGTATGGCATGTATATGCTAGAAGTACTTTGAGGTATGTTTTGTAATGTGTATATCATGCCATGAGATATGGCTAGATTATGGTTGAAGTTATGGTTTGATTTTGGTATATGATATGTGATGCAAATTATACTTATGCGATGTGTTTATAAATGACCAAATGAAATGGTTAGTATTGGTAAATTTTGGTATGTGCAAATTTGAGATACGGGTAAGTTTATAACATGTGTTTGAATGATGTAAAATGAGGTTATGAAACAAAAGTTTAGATATTATTTGGTCTTATGTTTTGGTATAATTTGGTATGACTATTAAGTATGAAGTTGGTTGATGATGTTATGGTATGAATGATGTAAGTTTTGGTATTGAAATTGGCTGAAATTATAGTGCAAATGTGCTTAGTTTAATGCTTGTAGGAAGGAACCTTTATGGGTGGCAATTTGGCCTTGCAAATGGCCTATTTTTGCCCACACGAGCAAAGACACGGGGGTGTGTCTCAGCCGTGTTGCTCGAGGGCCATTTTGAAATGAACCTGAGTAGACCACACGGTTGTACACACGGGCGTGTGCAAGGCCGTGTGGCCAAGTCAGTTTCGACCACGGGCTAGACACACGGGCGTGTGACTGGCCGTGTGACCCAAGTTAGTAGCCTCCCTAATTTTCACACGGCCTGGCACACGGGCGTGTCTTGTGGCCGTGTGAACAAGTCAATATGTATGTTCTGTTTTGTCACGGCCTAGACACACGAGCGTGTCTAAAGCCGTATGAGGCACACGGCTTGTTCACACAGGTGTATGACCAGTACAACTTTGAAAAATATTTAAGTTTTGAAAAATTTTTGTATGTGCTTGGTTTAGTCCCGACCTGTTTCTAATGTATGCTTAAGGTCTCGATGACCTATATAAGGGACTCTATGTTGATGTATGACTATGATGCTATAATGATCGTGAAATGAATGTTAAATGTTTCGATTTGTCCGGTATCGCCTTTAACCCTAGTCCAATGACGAATACGGTTTAGGGGTGTTACATTTGGTTGGTATCAGAGCTACGGTTTAGTCGATTCCAGGGCTAACGTAGCGTATGTGAGTCTAGCTATACATGCCATATTTATGAATTGTGATAGTGTGATGAATCCTGACAATAAAAATGTGTTTTTATATAGCATATGGATCCCGAACAAGGCGTAGCTGACGATGTCAAGAGCAATGCGCCTACTCCCGTGCAAGGGACAGCTCCTTCCGACTCTAGACCAGTTACGAGTAGCCATGATGGAGAGGCTAGACAAGCCTTCTATCAGATGATGAATGATTGGTTCACCCAATACATTAGAACTAATCTGGCTATTCAACAACCCCCAACCCTGGTCAATCCACCGCAAGTTCCTGCTATGTCACAAGCTAATCCGAATCAGTTGATTAAGCTTCTGGTTGATAAGATTAGAAAATATGGACCTAAATAATTCCGTGCTAAAAAAAATGATAATGTTGAAAGAGCTGAGTTCTGGTTAGAAAATACGATAAGAGTATTTGATGAATTGTCTCTGACTCCAGATGAATGCATAAAGTGTGTCGTTTCACTTCTGAGAGATACGACGTATCATTGGTGGAAGACATTGATATCCGTGGTTCTGAGAGAGTGAGTCACCTGGGATTTCTTTCAAGCTGAATTTCGAAAGAAATACATCAGTCAGAGATTCATAGATTAGAAATGTAAATAGTTTCTTGAATTGAAGTAAGGTCGTATGTCTGTTATAGAATACGAGCAAGAATTTGTAAGACTGATTCAATATGCTAGAGATTCGAGGATGGTGTGAAAGAGGATATCTGTTTGTTAGTTGGGATTCTTGAGATCAAAGAATTTGTAGTGCTTATTAAATGAGCATGTAAAGCTGAAGAACTCAGGAATGAGAAAAGAAAAGATAATTCAGAAGCTAGAGAAGTATGAAAGAGATCATCGAGCAAGCCATTTCAGTCTATGTCAAAGAAATTCTGAGATGATTATAGTTGTTCAAAGACTAATGTGGGACATTCGAGTAGAGGTCGTGCTAGATCACATTTGAGCTTCTGAGCTCCAGCTACATCTATTGCCAGTGTTGGAAATGTTCGATTTGATCAACTCGAGTGTAAACACTATGGTAAAAGACATTCTGGAAATTGTAGATTATATGATCGAGCTTGCTTCAAATGTGGATCGTTAGACCATTTCATCCGTGATTGCCCCGAGTCTGTCGAGCAAGAAATTGTACAAAATTTGAGGCCAAGTGGCAATGTATCTTGTGGTAGTCTTCCCAAAAATACGAGTAATGTGAGTGGTAGTCAGAGGGGAACAAAAGACACCACTATTTGATATGAGGCTAGAGCACCTACCAGAGCCTATACCATTCGAGCTCGTGAGGAAGCTTCGTCCCCTGATGTGATAACTGGTACTTTTACTCTTTACGATACTTTTGTGATTGCTTTGATAGATCCTGGATCAATGCATTCATATATATGCATGAGTTTAGTATCCAGTAAGACTTTGCCTGTAGAGTCTACTAAATTCGTGATTAAAGTATCAAACCCCCTAGGTAAAACTGTCTTAGTTGACAAGGTGTGTAAGAATTGCCTGTTGATGTTTTGAGACATTTTTTTTTCGGCTGATCTGATGTTATTAACTTTTGATGAGTTTGATATAATTTAGGGTATGTATTGGTTAACTTTGCATGATGCTATTGTGAATTGCAAACGGAAAACTATTTACTAGAGATGCAAGAATGATGAAATAGTCCGAATTGAATCTAGTGATTTAAATGGGTTACCGGCTGTAATATCTTCAATGAAAGCTATGAGTATTGTGAGAAAAGGTTGTGAAGCTTACTTTGCCTATGTGATTGATCTGAAAGTATCAGGAAACAAAGTTGAATCAGTGCTTGTTGTTTGTGAATTCTTCAATGTGTTTCCCGAAGAACTTCCTGGATTACCTCTGATCCGAGAAGTTGAATTTGGCATTGAGTTAGTACTAAGAACTACTTTGATTTTGATAGCTCCGTATAAAATGGCTCTAACCTAACTAAAAGAATTAAAGTCTCAGCTGCAAGAGTTGACCGATAGAGGGTTTGCTAGACCGAGTTTCTCACCTTGAGGTGCTCCCATTTTGTTTGTGAAAAAGAAAGACGATATAATGAGAATGTCCATAGATTATCGTCAGTTGAATAAAGTGACTATCAAGAATAAGTATCCTCTGCCTCGAATTGATGATTTATTTGATCAATTAAAAGGAGCTACTATGTTTTCGAAGATAGATTTGAGATCAGGCTATTATCAGTTACAAGTAAAAGACATAGACATTGTGAAAACTGCATTCAGAACGAGGTACGACCACTATGAATTCTTAGTTATGCCTTTCAGATTAACAAATACACCTACTATCTTTATGGATTTATGAATAGAATTTTCAGACTGTATTTAGATCGATTTGTTGTCGTATTCATTGATGAAATATTGATTTATTCTCGTGATAAATCTGAGCATGCCGAACATTTGAGAATAGTGCTACAGACTTTGCGAGATAAGCAATTATATGTGAAGTTCAGTAAATATGAATTCTAGTTACGAGAAGTTGGTTTTCTGGGACATTTTGTATCAACATCAGGTGTCAGAGTTGGTCCGAGCAAAATTTCAGCTATTTTGGATTGGAAGCCTCCGAGAAATATTTTTGAAGTCCGTAATTTTCTAGGACTTGCTGGTTATTATCGAAGATTTGTAAAAGGCTTTTCTATGATTGCAACGCCGTTAACGAAACTGCTTCAGAAAGATGTGAAATTTGATTGGTTTAAAAAGTATTAGAAAAGTTTTGATCAGTTGAAAGCCCTACCGTTAGTACAACCCGAATCAGGTAAAGAATTTGTGATCTATAGTGATACTTCATTGAAAGGTCTAGGATATGTTTTGATGCAGGAAGGTAAAGTCATTGCTTATGCTTCAAGACAGTTAAAGCCGCACGAAAAAGAACTATCCAACGTATGGCCTTGAGTTAGCTGCGATCGTATTTGCTTTGAAGACTTGGTGCCATTATCTGTTCGGTGAGAAATGTCTGATCATAAGGGTTTGAAATATCTGATGACTCAAAAATATTTGAATCTTCGACAGAGAAGATGGTTAGAATTGCTAAAAGAATATGAGCTTGTTATTGATTATCATCCGGGAAACGCAAATGTTGTTGCTGATGCTTTGTGTCAAAAATCATTGCTTGCATTGCCTGCGATGAATGCTCATTTGGTTCTATTCAATGATGGTTCAATTTTAGCCGAATTAAAAGCAAGACCATTATTTATTCAACAGATTATTGAAGCTCAGAAGTTTGATAATGAGATTTTAACGAAACGAGCTCAGTGTGTTTTAGATTCTGATTCAGAATTTAGAGTTGATAAATATGATCATCTGAGATTACAAGATCGAATTTGTGTTTCAAGAAATCTAAAGTTAATTCAGATTATTTTGAATGAAGCTCGCAACAGTCGTTTATCTGTTCATCAGAGTAGTACAAAAATGTATAAATGACTTGAGATAGCTCTATTGGTGGCATGGCATGAAAGGGGATATCTTTGAATTTGTTGCAAAATGCTTAATCTGTCAGCAAGTTAAAGCTGAACATCAAGTGCCATCTGGTTTGTTACAATCAATTATGATTTCAAAATGGAAATGGGATAGAGTGACAATGGACTTTGTTTCGGGTTTGCCCTATCTCCGAGAAAAAAAGATGCAATCTGGGTTATAGTTGATCGATTGACGAAATCAACCCATTTTATTCCAGTACAATCCGATTACTCACTTGATAAGTTAGCTGAGTTATACATTTATGATATTGTGAGATTGCATGGTGTGCCATTATCTATTGTGTCAGACAGAGATCCGAGATTCGCATCATGATTCTGGAAGAAATTGCAAGATGCTCTGGGTACGAAATTGCATTTTAGTACTACTTTCCACCCAAAAATGGATGGTCAATCTAAGCAGATTATTCAGATTCTTGAAGATATGTTGAGATGTTTCATTCTTGAGTTTGAAGGTACGTGGGAACAATATTTGCCTTTGATTGAATTCGCTTATAATAACAGTTTTCAATCGAGCATTAAAATGGCACCGTACGAAGCCTTATATTGTCGCAAATGCCGTACACCTCTGTATTGGACTGAGCTCAGCGAGAATATGATTCATGGGGTTGATTTGATAAAAGAGACTGAACAAAAAGTAAAAGTGATCCAAGATAGTTCGAAAGTAGCTTCTGATCATCAAAAATCTTACGCAGATTTGAAATGAAAAGATATTGAATTTAAGATCGGTGACAAAGTGATTTTGAAGGTATCCCCGTGGTAGAAAGTACTCCGTTTTGGCAGAAAAGGTAAATTGAGTCTGAGGTTTATCCACCGTATGAAATTATCAAGCGTATCAGACCAGTTGCATATAGATTGTTGTTGCCACCTGAGCTATGAAAGATTCACAATTTATTTCATGTATCGATGCTTCGATGATACAAATCTGATCCTTCGCATGTACTTCCTCCGTCTGAAATTGAGATTCAATTTGATATGACCTATGAAGAAGAACCAATCCGTATTTTAGCTCGCGAGGTTAAAGAATTGCGAAATAAAAGAATTTCGTTAGTAAAAGTATTATGGCATCGACATGGTGTCAAAGAGGCTATGTGGGAGCCTGAAGATGCTATGAGACAACAATATCCGAATCTGTTTGACGGTAAGATTTTCAGGGACGAAAATCCCTAAGGGGGGAGAATTGTAACAGTTCAATTTAGACCCTAGTTGAAATAGTGGTTTTGGGACCACAAATTTGAGTAAAAAAAATATTTTAATATTATTTTTTGTGCTTATGATATGTGAATTAGCATGTGTGAAAGTTTCGTATGAAAATTTAATTGTTTGTGTGCTCAATTTGATAAAAGGACCTACTTGCGTAAATTGTAAAAGTGACCTTCTAATTGTTAAAGTGCCTATTTGATATGTCTTTGTAAATGAAAGGTACTTATGTTGATATTTGACCATTAGAAGTATGAGTGGACATTAATAACCTTATATGTTAATGAATTAAATATTTATTAATTAAGGGCATAATGGTAATCTATGTATAAATGATGAATTAAATAAAAGAAATGCTAAAATTAGTTCATTTTAAGTCTTCCTCAACCGAAAATCAAAGAAAAAGAAAAGAAAAAGAACCATCTAGGGTTCGGCTATGTCAAAGCTCAATTGAGGTGTGAATTTTGTTTCGCTTTTGATAATTTCTACATTTTTGTAATCGTTGCACTGTATTCTATCAAGCCCATGACCTAATTTCTGACTTTTGTTAATGATTTTGAGTTGAGCCATTGATGAAACTATGAGTCTTATGAAGTTTGATGTTAGTAAATGAAAGATATGTTTTCGGTTAGTATATTTTTGATGAATTTGAGTAAAATGGGCTAAATTGTTAAATTTGTAAATTTTGGGACTAGAATGTGAAATAAATGAAATATATGGACTTGTATGAACTCCATAAAAATTTGGCTAAGCATGTGTAAAAGGAAATTTTGTGTATTTTGTGATTTTGTGAATTAGGGACTAAAGTGTCAAAATTTGAAAATGTGAGGGCTAATTTGTAAAATGCCCTAAATGTGTGTTTGTGAATTGATTTGAATGATTTGGTGAATAAAAGAGTTAAATTGGAATTGATATAGATCAAGAACCAAAGAAAATAGAATTAGATCGGGGGAAAACGAAAGTCGTTGAATAGTCACTCGTTTCCGTTCATTTCCGTACGAGGTAAGTCGATATACAAATAAATGTGTTTGAATTGATTTATTCATGTATATATGTCATTGTATTGTGATGAATGATAATATGAGAGCTGAATTTGAGATATCCAATAAAGTATCGACAAAGTTTCGACGTCTGAAAAGCCTTGTACGAACCTTAGGAATAGTTAGGATACATATGTCATGACATAGGATCCGATATGTGTTATCGTGTAAGACCACGTTTAGGATGTTGGCACCAACTTATGATTTGCGTGTAAGACCACGTCTGGGACATTGGCATTGTACAAGCTTTTCGAGCTATCTGCATATCCTTATGATTCTAAATGGTTTAACAGGCATTTCCAGAAAATGAATTATGATGTGAACATGTATCCAATTCAGGAACGTTTGGAGTGAGTATCATATTTGCTGTCAAAAGGTAAGTATATGTACTTTAGTGATCAATTGATGATATGTGATAAAAGCATGAGAAAATATGCTATATGTGTTAAAGAATTTGGAATATATGAAATGTATATGAACATTGAGGTTTGTGATAGTATTTGGCTATGAATTATATGAAAATTGATGATGATTATATGAAATAAATGATAAGTTTATTTGTATATGGCTTACTAAGCTTTTGAAAGCTTACTTTGTGTGTGTTTGCATTGTTTTATAGATATCGTAGCTATCCGGAGCTCAGGAATTGTCGAGGATTGTCACCACACTATCAAACCTTAATTTGGTACCCTTTGAAAATGTATTTATTAAAGTATGGCATGTATAGGCTAGAAGTAATTTGAGGTATGTTTTGTAATGTGTATATCATGCCATGAGATATGGCTAGATTATGGTTGAACTTATGGTTTGATTTTGGTATATGATATGTGATGCAAATTATGCTTATGTGATGTGTTTACAAATGACCAAATGAAATGGTCAATATTGGCAAATTTTGGTATGTGCAAATTTGAGATACTGGAAAGTTTATAACATGTGTTTGAATGATGTAAAATGAGGTCATGAAACAAAAGTTTAGATATGATTTGGTCTTATGTTTTCGTATATGGTATGACTATTAAGTATGAAGTTGGTTGATAATGTTATGGTATGAATGATGTACGTTTTGGTATTGAAATTGGCTGAATTATAGTGCAAATGTGCTTGGTTTAATGCTTGTAGGGAAGACCCTTTATGGGTGGCAATTTGGCCTTGCAAATGGCCTATTTTTGCCCACCCGGGTAGGGATATGGGCGTGTGTCTTAGCCGTGTTGCTCATGGGCCATTTTGAAATGGGCCTGAGCAGACCACACGGTTGCACACACGGGCGTGTGCAAGGCTGTATGGCTAAGTCATTTTCGACCACGGGCTAGACACACGGGCGTGTGATTGGCATGTGACTGGCCGTGTGACCCATGTTTGTAGCCTCTCTAATTTTCACATGGCCTAGCACACGGGCGTGCCTTTCTGGCCGTGTGGACAAGTCAGTATGTATGCCCTGTTTTGACACGGCCTAGACAGACGAGCATGTCTAAAGTCGTGTGAGGCACATGACCTGTTCACACGAGCGTGTAACCTATACAACTTTGAAAAATGTTTAAGTTTCGAAAAAAAATTGTATGTGCTCGATTTAGTCCCGACCTCTTTCTAATGTATGCTTAAGGTCTCAATGACCTATATAAGGGACCCTATATTGATGTATGACGATGATGCTATAATGATTGTGAAATGAATGTTAAATGTTCTGATTTGTCCAGTATCACCTTTAACCCTAGTCCGGCGATGGATACGGGTTAGGGGTGTTACAAGTAGCCAATTTCAAATGGCCTTATACAAAATGAGCTTTCAACCAATATAAGTCAACACATTTGGCCAAATCAATTGTGACACATAACAAAATAACCAAGTCCCCTATACATGCCATAACTCAAATGTTGAAATCATTGATACCAAAATAATATTTTATAGCGTGAGTGGATCTCCAACGATCTCTGAACCCCGAGCTAGCTTGGTAACACTATAAGATAAGGGAAAAGAAGGGGAGTAACCTATAAAGCTTAGTAAGTTCCTATGCAAATAATAAGCATCATAACTGCACATTTAACATACAATTAACATGATGAAAATTACTATGAATGTTATTAAAATATTATAGTCATAACTTAATCACAATCTTACTAAGGTTTCATCACATATTGAGCTCATTACGTATGAGTTTTACGTACATACCTATACCAACTCGCAACGTAACCATAGTCTTTCACAACTTTGGCATTCCCGTTGAACACTCGAAATATTAACGGATACTCGGATATCTTGCACATAAGTTTCATATATATAGCCATAGCTACCTCACATCTCATAATACCTATGGGCTCGTTTTCAAGCTATTCACGGACCTGCTAACACAAGCTATCAGTCAAGACGTAGCTACACAGTGCTGCTCACACAAACTGCCAAGTATCCACAACTCATGCTGGACTACCCAGCCAATGGTAGGGCGTACGAGACCAGCACCTGGATCACAAAAACACATGGGTTCCTAGTGACATGTCACTCGTATCCTATTCTATTTCTAAGGTTCAACTGGGAATTCTCGCTTGCTGAAACTTTTGTCGAATGTGTCCATGAGTCAATCAAAATTCATACAATATTAAAGCATTTAAAACATAATTATAAAAATGCATTATTTACATACGAACTTACCTCGGTACAAAAATAGTAGGAATGGGACCTAATCGTCAAACACTTTGTTTTTCCCCCGATCTAGGTCCGAATATCATTTTGTTGATCTACAATAACAAATTTAGCTTATTTAATACTCACATTATTCAATTCAGTCCAAAAATCATATTATGGAAAAATTACATTTTTACCCCTAATGTTTCATATTTTTACAATTTAGTCCCTAGGCTCGTAAAATGAAATGTGTTCAATTTCTTCAAAACCCAAGCCTATCCAAACCATGTTCACACTCATAACAGCCCACATTTTTCATTTAATCACACTTTCACTACTCATTTTTGTAGCTTTTACAAATAGGTCATTTTTAACATTTTCATCAAAAATCACCTAGTAAATGTTGTTTATCTAACACCAAACATGCATTTTCTACTATTATACATCAAAATACACAAATATGTAACATGGGTAAAATTTTAAACTTCATCTTTCTTTCAAATTAGCTCTTGAATAAGATAGATTAGGTTGCAAGGATCTCAAAAACATGAAAATCATTAAAAACAGGGCTAGAACGGACTTTGAATTGAGCTAGGAAGATAGGAAAACCCTAGCTATGTCCTCTCTTGAGAATTTCAGCCATGGGGTAGAAGATGAGAAAAAATTGGCTTTTATTTTACTTATTAATTCATTTAATTACCAAATGACCAAAATGCCATTTTCTTAAAACACTAAAATTTCTCTTACTCCATGTCTATTTCTGTCCACCAACTTAAGTAATGGTCTAATTACCATCTAAGAACCTCTAATTTAAAATTTCATAGGAATTAGACACCTTTAGCTTATAGAACTCAAGTTTTGCACTTTTTGCAATTTAGTCCTTTTTGCTAAATTGAGTACTCAAACGTCAAAATTTTTGAACAAAATTTTCACAGAATCATTCCATAAAATTGTAGACCATAAAAATATGAGAAAAATAAATTTTTCTGTATCATATTTGTGGTCCGAAACTACTATTCCAACTCGACCCAAAACTGAGCTGCTACACGTGTGTCCCCTGCATCTTAAAGTTAAGAAATAGAATGCTCAAAATTGGGCACACTGGTGTGTGTCTTAGTCATGTGTGCTAAACAGCCTAGAACACAGGTGTGTGTCTTAGCCGTGTGAAAACTGTACCTAATTTTCGAAAATTAAAAGGACTACATGCCCTAGGACACGGGCGTGTGATTGGCCATGTGGCACAAGTCAGAGAGTTACATAGGTAAGGACACGGGCTGGGAAACGATCGTGCACCTTACATCGAATGCCCACACGACCTGAGACATGGGTA
This sequence comes from Gossypium longicalyx, assembly GCA_025698465.1. Classification (NCBI taxonomy): domain Eukaryota; kingdom Viridiplantae; phylum Streptophyta; class Magnoliopsida; order Malvales; family Malvaceae; genus Gossypium; species Gossypium longicalyx. The sequence goes on from CM046995.1 coordinate 49,101,037, forward strand.
TGTCACTTGGCCGTGTGAGTCACACGACCTAATCACACGGGCATATGATCCTTGTTTTAAAGAAAATTTTTTACAATTTCGTGGAAAATTCTCTGAGTTCTCCATTTAATCCCCACTTGATTCAAATGTTTAACTTGGGCGTCGAGGGTCTAGTTAAGGGACAATATTATTAGTTTCAGATATAAATAGTAAATGACATGATTTACATGTAATTATTCTATAAAATCTTGCAATACTCCGTAACCCTATTCCAACGACAAATACGGGTTAGGGGTGTTACATTTATTGGTATTAAAGCTACTGTTTAGCCAATTTTTGGACTAACGTGGCAAGTATGAGTTTAGCTATACATGGCATTATATAATTCATGATAGTGTGATATCTCCTGACCATTTTTAAATGTGTTTATCATATAGTAATGTCATCCAGCCAAGCTAAAGCTAAATTCGAGGAAGCTGAGAGCAGTGCTCAAGCTTCTGTTCATCGAGTTGCATCTAGTAGTAATAGAAGGTCCATATTTAAGGGTCGAATTGAGGAGGCAAAATAAGCCTTCTTTCAAATTATGAATGAGTGGTTTACTAAGTATTTGAGAACAAATCCTGCTGTACAATAACCTTCCCCACCTGTTCATCAACCGGTTCCTGAGATGCCACATGCTGCTGAACCTGTTAGAATTGGTAAGCCTCCGGTGGCTAAAATCCATAATTATGGGGCAGAAGAATTTAGGGTTACTGCCGATGATGATTCGAAGAGAGTTGAATTATAGTTGGAAAGTACCATCAGGGTTCTAGATGAATTATTATGTACACCCGCTGAATGTTTAAAATGTGTAGTTTCTTTATTAAAAGACACAACCAACCATTAGTGGAATACCTTGATTTCAGTTGTACCAAGAGAAAATGTTACATGGGAATTCTTCCAAATTGAATTTAGAAAGAAGTACATCAGTAAGAGATTTCTAGATTAGAAAAAAAATTTTTTAGAGCTCAAACAGGGAAACATGACTGTATCTGAATATGAGCGAGAATTTGTTCGATTAAGTATGCCAAAGAATGGGTTTCGACTGAGGCTGATATGTGTAAATGATTTGAAGAGGGATTAAATAAGGATATCAAATTGTTGATTGGAATTCTTGAATTAAGGGTATTTTTGGTACTGACTGGTCGAGCACACAAAGCTGAAGAATTATGTAAAGAAAAGAAACAAGTAGAGAAAGAAGTCTGAATTATGTAAAGAGCGGGGCTCTCAACGCTCTAACCCAAAATCTTCGTCTCTGTAACAGCCCATTTTTAGTGAAATCGGGATACTGGTTTCGAGACCACAAATTTGAGCTAGAAAGAAAATTTATTTTAATATTATTGCATGATCTACATTGAGATAGGAATGTCATATGAAAATTCTCATAAGGAAATTTTATCGATTATGTGCTTAATTGTGGAAAGAACCAAATTGCATAAAATGAAAAAATTGAATTCTAGTAGCTAGAAGGATTAAATAGCTATGGAATTCAAAATTTTGGGTCCTTATATGGTAATTAGACCATTAAAGAAAAGTTAGTAGATATTTTTGGTGATTCATCCATGAAAAAATTTGAAAATGTTAAGGACTAAATTGGAAATCAAAATAATTAAAGATGATAAATAATTAAATAGGAATATCATCTTATTTTATTATCATCTTCATCCCCAAATTCCATGGAAACCTTAGGAGAGAGAAAAAAAACTAATCAAGCTTAATTGGATCCGGACAACTCAAATTCGAAGCTAGGTCGAGGAAAAGAAAAAGTTTCAGATTAGTAGAATTTCTTGTACGAATGATTATTAAGGTAAGTTCGTGTAACTTAATTATGCATGTTAATGTGTTAAATTGAATGTTGTATTTGTATTTAATGTGATATGTGTTTATGGGAATTATAAGAATGTTATATAATGCATGAGACGATCACATTTTCGAAAATGTTTAAAAGATGTTAAGTTCTATTTGAATAATAAAATTTGATGGATATATGTAATTCCCCATATTGAATATAACCCTACATATGTTGCAGACAAGATTTAGCTTGAACAAGTACTCCTGATAAAGCCCTCTCGAGCATCTTGTTAAATAGTTCTTGTGAGCATCTTGATCAGTAGTGATTTTGGCTGTGTTTCACACTACCGCAGCTCTGTGTGAGCGTCTGTTACATGACTTGATCTATTGTGATCTAGCATATAATGCAGACACAAACACAGCTGTACGTGAGCATCCTAAAATAAGCTCTTATGAGCTTCCTGATATGGCTCGCTTGAACTCCCTGTTACCTTATCCGGTGCTCCCTGATAATAACTCTTCGGAGTTATCTGTTAAGCTCTATGAGCTTCCTGAGTAAAACTCTTATAAGTTTCCTAATTAGCCCGAATAAGTGTCATGTTACATAACTCATCTCAGCATCCTAATAAGTGGCTCTAGAGGTTGCTCTCTGATTAAGTGCCCTAATGGGTACCCTTGATTATGAGTGAAAAAATGTTGTTCCTAACTACTAAGGTTGTGCGCCAATCTAAGTCTGATCATGAAGCTATTCTTATGAATACGATTGGTAGCAAACCGAAGGAGAGATGCTGTAACAGCCCAATTTAGACCCTATTTGGAATGGTGGTTTTGAGACCATGAATCTGAGTCAGAAATATATTTAAAAAATATTTTCTGTGTTTATTATGTGTGAATTTATATGTGTTAATTTTTCGTGTTTTAATTTTACTGTTTGGATGCCGATTTAGTAAAAAAAGGGGGGCTTAATCTCGTTAAGTGAAAAGTTAATAGTTAAATATGAAAGTGCTTAATTGAACTTGTCTTATTAATATGAAGCACTTATAATGAAATTAGGCCATAACTAAACAAGTTGGACGGTTAAAGGCATGGTTTCTAATGGTTTATTATTTTATGACCAAGGTTAAATAGGAAAAATTATAATAATGTTATATAATATAAATCATAAAATAATAAAAGCCATGCATGTTCATCTTTTGGTAGGAAAAATTAGCTAAAGGAAAAGAAAAAGAAAATAAAGCCATATTCGGCCATTGTTTAGCTTAATCAAGGTATGTAACTAGCTCGGTTTTTGATAATTTTTATGTTTTTGAGATTGTTACAGTGTAATGTACAAAGCCCATGCTTGAATTTCTAACTTTGATGAATATTTTGAGTTATGCCATTGATGAATAATTGAGTTTTGTGATGTTAGTTAATGAATTGTGAAAGATATGTTTTGGATTAATATGTTTTGTATCATAATTTTTGACGAATTTGAGTAATTAGGGCTAAATTACAAAAATAAAAAATTGAGGGACTAAAATGTGAAATAAATGAAATGTATGGACTTTTATGAGTATAAGGAAGATTCAGCCTAAGCACGATGTATTCAAATTTTGCATATTTTGTGTTTTGTGCAATAGAGACTAATTTGTAAAAAGTGTTAATTTGAATATTTTTAGATCAAAAACTAAAGAAATCAGATTTGGATCGGGGGAAAACCAAAATTGTCGAATAATCATCCCGTTTTGATTATCGTTGTCTGAGGTAAGTTTGTAAGCAAATAGATGTTGTTAATTTTAAATAAATACGAGTTTTATATGTTGAAATGAACTATGTGAAAGTATATATGTGGTAGCCGAATATGAATATGTTTGGGAGCTATGTTTACAAATTCGATTCGACCGAGTTACGACGTCCAAAATCCCCGTACGAACCCTAGGAATAGCTAGGATACATATGTCATGACATAGGATTTTCGATATGTGATTACGTGTAAGACCATGTCTGGGACATCGACATCGTATTTGATTCGTGTAAGACCCTGTCTGAGACAGTGGCATCGATATGAGATTACATGTAAGACCACGTCTGGGACGTTGGCATTGTACGATGTGTGTGATTATCCGAGTGTCCTGTTTAATTCTGAATGGTGCAACAGGCAATGATAAGTTATGATCGAATGTGTAATCGAGCTAAAAGGTTCAGGTATGTGCTTGTTAAATGCTTATATGAAAATAAGGTAAGATAGTTATTTGAAATATGATATAAATTATGTATGATGCAAATTGAATTCTATGTATATATGATTGATCATATTTGGCCTTATGACTATAAAATGTGAATATTTATGAGATGATTCATGAGTTACAAGCATGAGTATGTACCCTTGATTGAGAATAGGTTGATTCGACCTTGTTAATATAATGTTAATATGCATTCTTAGATATATATTTGCTTATGACTTATTAAGATGTGAAAGCTTACTGTGTGTATGTTTACTCTCTATTTTATAGATTCTGGATCTGGTTACTGCCTCAGAGATCGTCAGAGAAATCTATCACATTATCGACTATTTTCAGTACTTTATAAGTTTGAACTTGAACCTATGGCATGTATAGGCTAGATTATATTTGGTTAAGTTTGAAGTTGTGTATATATTAAGCCATGCAAAAATGGCTAATATGTTATGCAAGTATATGGAATTTTAGTCAAGTTTATATGTGTCGTATGCATGGAAAATGGTTGGAGATTTTGGATGTGGTTTGGTTGATTCGTCTAAAGTATATTTATGTTGTAACACTCCAAACCCAGCCTAGATGTTAATGGCCGAATCTGCGATGTCATATTGAAGTGTTTTTCGAAAAACATAATTTTGTTGCAAAGTCCGTTCTATATTAAAACCTCTTTGTAATTTTAACAAAAATTTAGAATATCTTGTTCATTGTTAAAACTCAAGTCGTTTTAGCAAAATGTTAATCAAATTTGATTGTTATTACACTTTAAAACAATGTTTGTTGCGGAAGCTTTAAAAATATGTTGCGTAAACTTGGTGTTTTGAAAAATATTTATCTTTATGAAAATCCGTAGCCTACTACTAACAGATATGAATCAAAGTAAATAAATCCCAAATTAAAATAAAAACTTAAAAAGGCCTTATTACAAAACAAATACCCTAATTAAATTACTCATAAATTAAAATTTAAAAATGGAAGCAAATGCGGTTGTGTGGCCACCATCGAGTCCCTCGCAACACTGATCCGCCTAAGAATTACCTGCGCAGAAAAGCAAAAGGGTGAGTTTATGAAAACTCAGTGTGTAATCCCTTAACATCAGTCAGTCATATAGTAGGCAATTACAGTTTGGGCCTAAGCTCGTTTCAGTAACGATTCAATTTTTGTTAAGGCCTTAGCCCATTACAGTATCAGTATCAGTGTGGGCCTTAGCCTATTACAGTGCCAGTAATTGTAATATCCTGATTTTGGGCCTAGTCGGAATAGTGGTTTTGTGACCACAAAATCCGAGATAGAAATAATTATTTTATAATTATTTTGATGTTTATGATACGATTGCATGATTGTGTGAAAATTTAGTGATGAAATCCTATGCCTAAAGTGCTTAAATTGAAATTAGGGACTAAATTGAATAATTTGCAAAACTTACATTATAGAAGTTTCTAGTATGAAATTGTTTTGAAATATTAATTAGGAGGTCTTAAATAGCAATTTTACCAATTTCTAAGTTTATGGACAAAAATTGGACATGGATGGAATTTTTGGAAAGTTTAGTAGTAAGGGCATTTTGGTCATTTAGGGGTAAAATGAATTAAAATACAAAATTAAAAGCCAATTTTGCTCATCTTCAACCCCATGGCCGAATATAGCAAGGAGAAACCATGGCTAGGGTTTTCAAAGCTTCCAAGCTCGATTGTAAGTCCATTCTATCCCCGTTTTCAAGTTCTTTACGTTTTTGGAGTCCCTAGCTTCGATTTAGCTTATGCTAGCAATAATTTAACCTAGGGTTTATATTTGGAAAAATACCCATAGGTGAAATTTGTGTATTTTGGTGTTTTATGATAGAATATGAGGTTTTAAATTATGTTAGACAGCTTGTGCTACTCGGTTTTAAGTGAAAACGAGCAAAAGGGCTTAATCGGTAAAAATACCTAATAGTCATAAGTACATGTTAGAGTGAGAATTTGATGTTTCCATAGAAGGAAAAAATGATCAGCATGTCATAAAACATAAGAAAATAGGCTGAAGTCTAATTTACGAGCTTTGGGGCAAAAGTGTAAATATGCAAAAGTTTAGGGGCAAAATTATAAATTTTCCAAAATATGATTTTGGGTCAATTTGAATAATGTGAGTCCTAATTAGACTATATTTTAAATGATAGAGCAAGGAAAACTGAAATTCGGGCTAAAATGGGGAAAATACCAAGTTGTGGACGAAATGGTAAAAGTAGACATTTTCGCATACTAGGTAAGTTCATATGTAAATGTTGGTAACATAGTTATTATTTTAAATGTTTTTATGTTATTTAAATGATATGATAATTATTATGAAATATTATACTCGTGATAATTGTTTGATAATATGTCAAATTATGTGATATACTTGGAAAATGTGAAATACTATCGAGTATTGGTATCGGCATTCCGTAGAAGATGGTTGAGACATATGATTGGGAAAAAGGTCCCGTTGAACCTTAGGAATGGATTAGGATAAAAGTGACATGTCACTGAGATATTTGAGCATCCGAACTCGTTGAGTTGAGTCCGAGTTCACTTATGGATGCGAATGTCCGAACTCGTTGAGTTGAGTCCGAGTTCGTGAGATGTAACTAGGCATTCGAGCTCGTTGAGTTGAGTCCGAGTTCGCTTATGGGAGGGTTACATAGTAGCTTGGCTACATATGTGGCACTTATGTGCAAACTTTCCATGTATCCGAATTATATTCCGATGTGTTCAACGGGTAAAGTTTTACTCAAATGGAGGAATACTCAAGATGAAAGGGACGTATTGGTTGGTAAGTGTTGTGAAATGGATACTTTGAACAGGTATGTACTTAACCCTCGGGTTGAAAAATCGATATAACAACAATATGGTAAGATGATAAATGAAAATATGATATGAATGTCTTGGTGATGATTATGCAAATGATGTTTTATGTTTGCTTATATGGTTATGTTACTTGCTATTTGCATGTGAACTTACTAAGCATTTATGCTTACTCCCTCCTTTTCATTCCTTGTAGTGTTGACAAGCCAGCTCGGAAATTGGGAACGGTCGGAGGCACGCTCACACTATCCGTATACCATCTTGGCATAATGGCTTGTATATTTTGAGTATGGCATGTATAGCATTATAATCATTTTGTATATATGGTCTTATGATATGGTTATTGAGTAGTATAAAAATGCTTGGTAATGATTAGTCATTGGAATGGCTAATTATGATCGTATTTGGTGTTATGTATGTCAAATTGCTAGTTAATCCATGGAAACCATGAAATAGGTAAAATTTACCATAAAATAGATTCAGACAGCAGTAGTGACGTGAATTTGAAAAATTATTAAAAATATTAGAGATATAATTAGATGATGAATAAAATATTAAATTTAATAATTATGAGTCTATTTTCATATGGAAGAAACGAAACAGGTATATGAGTTATATTTTATGAGATGTTTAAATTTTTGTGAAACAGGGCCAGAGCGATTTCTAGATCCCCTGTTCTGATTTTGGAAATTCACCATAAATTGTATAAAAATAATTAGAAGTCATAATTTATATGTAAAGATTTCTTATTGAGTCTAGTTTTAAGAAAAACAAACTTCATAGTTATTGAAATTCTTTACAGAGAGATATATGATTCGTAATACACAGAGGTCAGAGCAGTCGAACCCTGAAATAGGGGAGACTTTAACTAATAAACTGTACTAATTGGCCTAGCAAAAAATTCTAGAAAAAAATTAGTAAATAGATATATGAGCCTAGTTTCAGGGAAAATTTACGGAATTGGATTTTTAGTTTCAGAACTCGAGATATGAATTTTTAAGCGACTGTGACGCAGTTAGCCAGCTTGTCTGGAATTTCTAAAATTAAATTGTTTGAGCTGTTTAAGCAATGAATTAAGTCTGTTAACACCTCGTGTTCGACTCCGGCAACGGTCTTGGGTACGGGGCATTACAGTAATAGTGCAGAATGCAAATAGAAATCCTACCCAACCAGCCTCTACACTCCATTCCGTCTAGCCCTACACTCCTTGTGGGGATAAAATCAACCCAACCAGCCTCTACACTCCACTCCGTCTAGCCCTACACTCCATGTGGGGAAAAAATCAACCCACCCATCCCTACACTCCAAAATAGCACCGGTTGCGGCACTAAACAGTGGTTGCAGTAGAGCAGCCAGTACTGTACACTTCCTCCAATCAATAATAAACTGTCCCCATGCAACATATCATAATATTATGCATGTATGCAATATATATATAAAATGGCATGCTCGAATGCAGTCATACATACATAAGGGCATAACAGTTATTTTACTTCATAGGGACATAATAGTCATTTATCAATTTAGGTTCTAGGTATATTTACCGACCCAATAGTAGGTCCATAGTCGTCTCGGGCAACCCATGCAACCTTAATAGTCAAGCAGTGAAAATGGGTCCAAGGCCCATAATGCGGGCCCACACGCTCGTGTGGCCCACTAAGCCCAAAAATGGCCTTGGCCATGTGTACTACACAACTTGACCCAATAATCTCCACACGTCCGTGTGGTTTTCCCGTGTGAGGCCCACGAGCACATGGGCCTACACAGCCCATTTTGGCCCAACGCAGCCCAAAATAGCCTAAGCCCATGGAATCGCTCATGGTGGCCTCTACGATCAAACGCCCACGTTTATGATTTCGGATTACCACACGAGTGAGCGCACACCCATGTGGCATCAATAGTCACATTTTTTGGCTTTTGTCGATTTACGATTTGGGCAGTTTTTACACACCTGATTGCGAAAATGTGCTAGTAGCCCACGAGTATTCCAAACCTATCACTCGCCTTGCTTGATCACCCTAGAACCGTTGTAAGAGATCGTTTTCAATCCCTAAAGACTACCAAAAGCGTAGACTAAGAGTGAGAGACAATAGTATTCATCCACCACCAAAGCACCTGAGGCATAAGATGGATCAATCGCACTCCCTTGTAGTCGAATCCGACTGATCAAAGATCAATTTCTCAAAACCGCATAGAGAGGGGAAGAGATGAGGTACTCGGTCACAATAGAAAGATGGAAAGAAAAGAAATATGTTAATAAGAAGGTATATTCGGCCAAGAGAGGGAATCGATTGGGGAAAGAGAAGAAGAGGAGTCAATGAGCACTTGCCCAAAACCAAACACAAAAGCAATAGAGAGAAAGTAAAGAGCGGGAGAGTATTCGGCAAAAGAAAAGAACAAACACACCAAAATACCCGAATGGTCAATAGCTAATTTCGATTGCCTCAAAACAAAGGAAACGAACCCGAAAGCTAAGTCAAAAGCTGAAAGTGAGGAAAGAGCAAAAAATGCACTGTAACCGAAACAACGCTCACCCCTAAAGCCGAATTCCTCCCCAAAACCGATTCCAAAGGGTGTCTATAATCCCAATTCGGCCCCAACACTCCCTCAACTTCACAACCCCTTGATTTTCACCTAAAATCTATCCACAACATCCTCAAAACAATCACTATACAAATCCCCCCTTTATCCTCCTAAATTTCGGCTACACAATCCCCTACACCCCTCAAACACTCCAATCGCCGACTAGCTTCAGAGTTCCACTAGTACTCAATCTCTTACACGGCAGAGCAACAAATTAAAACACCCAATGCGCCTACCAGGATTCGAACCTCAGATCTCAGGCAAACACTACACGCCACCTAACCCTCAGACCAACAGGTCCATTGTATCATGTTTTACCAACATTTATTTAAGAAGTCTACTGACTAGAGATAGGGTTTAATCAAGTAAAATTTTTTTTTTGTACAAGCCAAGGCTTGAACTCAGGAGTTCTTCAACACTTCTCAGGACACTTAACCAATGAGGCAAGGATGCAATAATGCAACACAACATACAAAATTAATCACTTAATATTTGGGGCATTACAACTATACCCCCCAAAAGAAAATGTCAGCCTCAAAATTTACTTGGTCAAAACAGATGAGGGTATTGTTGTCGCATCGCCTCCTCAGGTTCCCACGTGGCCTCCTCTGAGCTGTGATTATGCCAAAGTACCTTTACCAATGGGATAGACTTCTTCCTCCGAACTTTTACATCACGGTCTAGAATCTAAACCGGCTCTTCCTCAAAGGTCAAATCTGGCCTAACCTCAATCTCCTCTGTCAAGATAATATGCGCAGGATCAGTGCGATAACGCCATAGCATAGAGACGTGGAACACATCATGAATCCGGTCTAACTTTGGAGGTAACTCAAGTTGGTAGGCAACCGGTCCCACACAGTTCAGTATGCGGTAAGGCCCAATGAACCTAAGGCTTAGCTTACCCTTCCGTCCATACCTTAGTTCCTTCTTCCATGGCGAGACCTTAAGAAATACTAAGTCCCCCACAGAATACTCGATCTCCTTACGCTTCAGATCTGCATATGACTTTTGTCTGTCAGATACCGCCTTCAATCGATCCCGAATTAGTCTAACTTGATCCTTGGTATCAAAAACCAATTCAGGGCCCTAAACACGCCGCTCACCCAATTCAGTCCAACACGAAGGAGTACGACACCTACGATCATATAATGCCTCGCATGGTACCATCTGTATGCTAGACTGATAGCTACTGTTATACGTAAACTCTGCTAACGGTAAGTAATCCTCCCAACTGCCTCGGAACTCTATCACACAACTCCTTAACATGTCCTCCAGTATTTAAATCACCCTCTCTGACTGACCATCTGTCTGAGGATGGAATGCCGCACTGAAGTCCAACCTTGTACCCAAAGCCTCGTGTAACTTCTTCCAGATCCGAGACTTGAAGTGAGGATCTCTATCAAATATTATGGAAATCGGTACCCCATGCAGTCGCACTATCTCAGACACATACAGTTTAGCCAGCTTCTGTAACGAGTAATTGGTATGAACAGGTATGAAATGGCCAGATTTGGTCAATCGATCCACGATGACCTATACTGAATCCTTCTTAGTAGGCATTAAGGGTAGCCAACTTACGAAGTCCATAGTCACTCTCTCCCACTTCCAAAGTGGAATCTTAACTGGCTGAAGCAACCCTGAAGGTAACTGATGTTCCGACTTGACCTGCTGGCAAGTAAGGCATTTACTTACAAAGTCGGTAACTTCACGTTTAAGACCTGGCCACCAATATAACTCACGAAGGTTTTAGTACATCTTATTCTCGTAGGGATGCAGAGCATAAGGACTACTATGTGCATCTCATAGTATAAACTACCTCAAATTAGTATCCCTCGGTACACAGACTCTCCCACGGAAACATAGTACCCCTTCACTATTCAGTCCAAAATCTGAAGTTTCCCCACTCTCAATCTGTCGAAATCGAGGACCCAGTGACTCATCCTCCAACTGTTTACCCTTTATCTGCTCAATCCATATCGGTTTAACCTAAAGTTCAGCCAATAGACCACCATCATCAAATAAGCTAAGACGAGCAAACATTGCCCTCAGATCTGTCATAGCCCTACCGCTCAGTGCGTCAGCCACCACATTGGCCTTACTGGAATAGTATTCAATCGAACAATCATAATCCTTAAGCAGCTCAATCTATTTATGCTGCATAAGATTTAGCTCCTTCTGAGTGAGAAGGTACTTGAGGCTCTTGTGATCCGTGTAAATGGTACACTTTTCACCGTACAGGTAATGTCTCCAAACTTTTAGTGCGAATACCACTGCAGCCAAATCCAAGTAATGCGTCAAATAATTCGCCTCATGAGTCTTAAGCTGGCGAGACACGTATGCCATAACCTTACCCTCTTACATCAACAGACAACCCAAACCAACTTGTGATGCATCGCTATAGATAGTAAACTCTTTCCCAGGCTTTGTCTGTACCAAGATAGGGGACTCAGTCAGAATTTTCTTAAGTTTCTCAAAACTTTCTTGCTGAGCATTAGTCTAGTTAAACGGGACACCCTTATGCAAAAACTTAGTCAGAGGTGTAGCAATCAATGAAAACCCCTCAACAAACCGTCTATAATACCCTACCAGACCTAGAAAACTTTGAATCTCAGATGCAGTCTTAGGCGGCTTCCAATCCAGAACAGCCTCAACTTTCCAAGGATCAACCCTTCCCTTCAGCAGATACCATGTGTCCCAAAAATGTTACCTCTCGTAACCAGAACTCGTATTTATTGATCTTGGCATACTATTGTTTCTCCCTCAAAATTTATAGAAAAACTCAAAGATGTGCATCGTGATCATCTTCAGTTCTCAAAAACACCAAGATGTCATCTATAAAAACCACTACGAACCGATCCAGATAGGGCTGGAACACTCGGTTCATCAAATCCATAAAAGCCGCTGGTGCATTTGCCAGTCCAAACGGCATCACTAGGAACTCGTAATAACCATAACGAGTCCTAAATGCTATCTTGTAAACATCAGTCTCTTTCACCCTTAGTTGATGGTACCCCGATCGGAGATCAATGTAACACCCCAAACTTAGCCTGGACGTTATGACCGGATCTGACGTACCACATCGGAACGTAAACAAAACATTTTCTATTTTTAGTCCAGGAAATCATACTTAGTGTTCAAAGGATGATTTTACTATAGGTTAAAGAGAATGGAAGCTGTGCACCAGGTAGGAAACCGGAAAAGAGGAGGTGAGTCCATCGGACTGCTTAAGTACCAAGCTCCCTTCGGATCCAATCCTAGACATACACACCACCATTGCCACACCTTAACTTAGTGTATGTTCTTAGGAAACCAATTCATTTAAGTCCAGTTTAAGAAAAAGTGATTAACTTTGGAAAATGTTTTTGCTTTGTTGTCGTGATATTTTAAAATCAATTCTTCGCTTTTGAAAATGCGCCTAAAAACTAATCGATTTTGATTATTAAGATAATATTATACCTATTCTAGTAAAACATATTAAAAACAATCAAAAATCATTAAAGCGGCCTTATTACAACTTAAACCCAAAATAATTGATCTAAATAAAAACTAATTAAATTATAAAAAGAATCAAGTTTGCGGTACATGCGGCCACTCCGAATCCTCACGGCTCCAAGTCCACTATGGTTGAGGGTTACCTGCAAGGATAAAGTTAAGGGGGTGAGTTTGGAAAACTCAGTGTGTAAAATAGCCCAACCATAGTCCAGATCAGTTCAAACCACATAAACAAATTAAATCGGGCCTTAGCCCTATACAGAGTTCAGAATGAAGCCCATAGGCTCATAATAGATACATAACAGATATATATAATGTATGCAGAAAACCCAACCCATACCCATCCGTATACACCCCTGTGCCAACCTTACACCATGCGGGGAGACTACTCGACCCACCCATCCGTCTACATGTCAAAAGTATTTGCAGCATGGCTGCCAGAACAGATAGTGTGACAGAGTCACCAGATACAAATATTTGTGGACAGAGCCACTAGAACAGATATTTATGCCAGAGCCACCAAATTAGATATTTGTGGCAGAGCCACCAGAACGCTTCCTCCATCAATATAACCCATATCCCATGCAACAGATATACATGTCATAGCATATAACAAACAGAACCAGAATTTCATGCATTTTAGTCAAAATCAACCCTAGGGGTATAATGGTAATTTTGCACCTAGGGGCATAATGGTAACTTTCATGCTTAAGGGTATTTCGGTAAAAATTTCTATTTTAGGGTTTACATACACATTACAACCATTAACACATTAACAAAAACACTTACTGAGCGTTTTTACAGAATTGGGCCCGTTGGCCCATTAACCCATTTTCGGCCCATTAAGCCCAAATATACCGAAGTGCACAAAATTGCGCACTCTGCAATCATATCATTTGAGATTACCAGGATTAACAATCCAAACCATCTTACGAGCGCTTGCACGCTCGCAAGTTCACAAAATGCCGGCTTTTCGGCATTTCGGCATTTCGGCTTTTACCGATCTAGTCTATGAGTGGGTGTCGTTTACACACCTGATTTGTAGTGGTTCGATGGCGAGTTCCACACATGAGTTGCCTAAAATTGGATTACTAACACGTCAATCTAAATATCGAAAACAAACTACAAACTATCCCCCTACCATATTCGGCCAACCAAGTCTCAGACCCTAGAGTTCTTACCTTTTTTCAAAACTAGCGGCTAGGTTTAGATCTAGTCGTTCCACTTGTCCAAGCCTTCAATCAGCAGCCTCTAGATCACACTAACATCATAATAAAACAATTATCACAACCCTTAGAGCCATAGGGCCCAATCGATAGCCTCCCTAAGCTTTTAGAGATTTCGGCTTTTCTAAAACCCGAAATAAAGAATAGATTCGAAAACTTACCACCGGTTCCTTCAATCAACGATTCCACTTTAGTTCCTGTTCGGTTTTGATGCAGATCTATCCCCTCAAATGTTAGCAGAAATCAAATCTTTAAAGGTCTAAAGATTTGGCTATGCCCCAATGACTATGGTGTTTTCGGCTTTTGAAACTCGTGAAATAAAAGATGATTTGATAAGGAGGTTTTTGCAAAGTTGAAGTCGATAGAGGTTGGGGTTTAGAGAGTGTGAAATTCAGCCAGGAAAGATGAAGGAAAAATCAAAGAAGTTGGTTAGGAGAAATCGGCATAGAAGAAAAACAGGCTTTCAGGATTTCGGCTTTTATGGCAATCGGCTATAAAAGCTTAGAAACGAATGGAATGGAAGAGTAGAATGGTAGGAAGGGTTCGACTATGTAAGAAAAGGAAAAAAAGAAGAAAAGAGAGTAGGAGAAGAGAGAAAAAGAGAGAAGAATTGTCAGAAATGACACCCCCTCCAAAAGCTGAAATTCCCTTCACTAAATGACCTAGCCGAATTTCCCATGCTAAAGTCCCTTGACCGGCCAACTCTTGCTCCTTGATCAGCTCCTAAATTTCCTCCCTTATCTTATCTTTACTCAATCCCCTTACTAGCTTAAACTCCTCCTAACAGAGTTCCCCCTTGAGTTCCATCACCCCCCTTTTTTTGTTCACAAAAATAAATACCCTATTTGCATACCTTGTGGCTCGAACCTTGGCTCCCCCTAGACATCTACACGCCACTCCCCCTATACCTTATGTGGCGTCACATGCCAATTTACCATAGGTCTTCATGTGTCCTATTTTTACCATCTTTAATTTAAAAGCCCTCAACGCCAATACGCTCTCTTTCTAAAATCTGAAATTCATAAATTGCCTCAAATTGGATATACTCTTGGGCCTTTTTGAGGGCCCAGTAACATACTCAGACCCACAACAGACACTTAAAACACAGAATTTCTAGAATTCATTGGAAATCACAAAAATCTCAAAAATCCCAAAAATTGGGACGTTACAATCAATCTTAGAGAAAATCAAAGCTCCTCAAAACTGGTCGAATAGATCATCTATCCTCAGTAGGGGGTACTTATTTTTAATAGGCAATTTATTCAGTTGCCGGTAGTCGATGCACATACGCATGGATCTATCCTTCTTTTTCACAAAGGGAACCGGTGCTCCCCATGAAGACACACTAGGTCAGATGAATGCTTGATCCAGTAATTCTTGAATCTGAGCCTTAAGCTCCACTAGCTCATTCGGTGCCATTCTTTAAGGGGCGATGGATATCAGAGCTGTACCAAGCAGGAGCTCAATCCCAAACTCAACTTCACGGTTTGGAGGTAAGCCAGGTAGTTCATCAGGAAAAACATCCGGAAAGTCCTTATCTATTTTGATATCTTTAACAGACGAACCTTCAAAATCAGAAATACTGATGTAGGCTAGATACGCCTCACAACCCTTACGAACCAATTTCTCAGCCCTCAGTGTAGAATCACATTTAACAAATAATTTTGACTCTCTCCAATCACAACTACCTCATCACCCTCCGCAGTTTTTAGTACCACCCGTTTAGCACCGCAGTCTAAATTCACTTGATGTTTAACTAGCTAGTCTATTCCCAATATTAAGTCGAATTCTCCAAAAGGGAGTTCCATTAAATCCGCTAAAAAGATCATTCCTTGAACCTCCAAAGGTAAATCCTTAAACAGTTTATTCACTCTCACTGTCTGCCCTAATAGATTCAACACAGTAACCTCACTCACAGTGCTTTCAACTATTATACCCAAAGTTTCAGACACAGTGCAGGCTATATAAAAATGTGTAGAACCAACATCAATCAGTGCAATATAAGGTACATTATGGATAAAGAACTTACCCATAATAACATCTGGGGCGTCTTCGTCCTCTCGGCGACGTGCAACATAAACCGATCTTGGGCCCTCTCCTCATTGACCCGACCCGCACCTGCGGCGGTCTTTGCACGCCACGGCCTATACCATTTCCACCTCTGGCCTGACCACGGCCTCTCGGTGGCTGCTAAACACCTCTAGATTGCTGAACAATACCCATACCAGTAGCTTGCATCTGATCGGGCCTTCGTGGACAATCTCTAATACGGTGCTGTAATGATCTGCACCTCAAACACGCCCTAATCCTTTTCCAGCATTCGCCCTGATGGCATCTCCCACAATCCGCACAAGGCTGCAGTCCAGTAGCAGCAATAGAGGCCCTAACTCTAACCGGCCCAGCAACTCTGACCTTTTTCTCAAGCCTCACAAATGAACTTGAGGGCTCTGAATCTCTCTTGTTCTTATCTATTTTCTTTTCACGGTTCTGGCGCTTAGCACGCTTCACATCCTTGGCGATCTTTGCCTTATCCACTAAAGCTACAAAATCTTGCTCCCTCTATGGAGCTATCAGAACCCTTAAATCGTTCCTAAGACCATCCTCAAAACGAACACAGCTTTCATATTCAGTTGCCACCATCCCACGTGCATAGCGGCTAAGTCGCAAAAATTCAGCCTCGTATTCAGCCACAGATTTAACCCCCTAAGTCAAATTCAAAAACTCTCTCCTTTGGGAATCCACATAACTAGCGCCCACATATTTTCTTTGGAATCCAGTCTTGAAAAATTCCCAGGTCAACCGGTTGGGCTGAGTACCCTCTTTAACTGTAAGCCACCACTGATAGGCTTCATCTCATAGCAATGACACTGCACCTTTTAGTTTCTGCTCGGGGGTCCAGTCAAGGGCGTCCATGATCCTCTCCGTGGCCTCAACCTAATATTCAGACACATTAGGGGCAACTTCGGTAATACTCCTAAAAATCTCAGCCCCATTAGACCTGAGTCGTTCCGTAATTGACCCACGGCCCACAGTACCAGTATTGGGCCCAGTGACCCTCTTTAGAAGTTGCAACATAGCTTGGGACAATGTGTCGTCCCCAGCCACAAGATCATGAGACCCAGTCTCAGTCACAAGTGAAGCCGGAGTCTCTCTAGCTTCAACGTTAAGCATATGACCAGATGACAAAGACCCAACCCGAGCACCTCTACGGTCTCCACCGCGGCCTCTTGTACCCCTTCCACGAGTACCTCTGGTGCTTATTATCGATTTATACTTTTATCTATATTAATAATTTTTTGTATCAGTTTTACAGTTCTAGTGTTTATTAACGAATATTTTATGGAAAATATTATCAGTAATTCAGAGTTTTATTTTTACATGTCGCAGTCTTACTACAGTTTTAGGTTACCCTAGATAGAGTATTTCAATATAGTCTATTACCTACAGAATTCTCAGTATTCCAATTTAAAGAAGTAGTAGTTTCAGAGAACTTATAGATTCGGCACCGGAGACTCGGTGTACCACACATTCAGTAAAACATTTCCAAGTATTTCAAATCATTTGAAACAATTCTTTTTCAAAATTTCAAGTTTAAAAGGAATCCAAATCCACAGCCAAATTTTGTAACCTAGCTCTGATACCACTAAATATAACACCCCAAACCCAGCCTAGATGTTATGGCTGAATCTGCGATGTCACATTAAAGTGTTTTTCGAAAAATATAATTTCGTTGCGAAGTCTGTTCTATATTAAAACCTTATTGTGATCTTAACAAAAATTTAGAATATCTTGTTTATTGTTAAAGCTCAAGTCGTTATAGCAAAATGTTATTGAGATTTGATTGTTATTACACTTTAAAACAATGTTTGTTGCGGAAGCTTTAAAAATATGCTACGTAAACGTGGTGTTTTGAAAAACATTTATCTTTATGAAAATTCGTGGCCTACTACTAACATATATGAATCAAATTAAATAAATCCCAAATTAAAATAAAAATTAAAGAGGCCTTATTACAAAAAAAATACCCAAAATAAATTACTCATAAATTAAAAGTTAAAAATGAAAGCAAATGCAGTTGTGTGGCACCACGAGTCCTTCGGAACACCGATCTGCCTAAGAATTACCTACGCAGAAAAGCAGAAGGGTGAGTTTATGAAAACTCAGTGTGGAATCCCTTAACATCAGTCAGTCATACTGTAGGTAATTACAGTCTGGACCTAAGCTCGTTTCAGCAACGATTCAATTTCCATTAAGACCTTAGCCCATTACAGTATCAGTATCAGTGTGGGGCTTATCCTATTACAGTACCAGTAACAATACATAATGCAAACAGAAATCCTACCCAACCAGCTTCTACACTCCACTCCCTCCAGCCCTACACTCTATGTGGGGATAAAATCAACCCACCCATCCCTACACTCCAAAATAGCACCGGTTGTGACATTAAACAGTGGTTGCAGCAGAGCTGCCAGTACAGTACACTTCCTTCAATCAATAATAAACCCATCCCCATGCAACATATCATAATATTATGTAATATCCCGAATTAGGGCCTAATCGGAATAGTGGTTTCGTGACCACAAATTCGAGATAGAAATAATTATTTTATAATTATTTTGAGGTTTATGATATGATTGCATGATTGTGTGAAAATTTTGTGAAGAAATTCTATGCATAACGAGTTTAATTTAAAGTTAGGGACTAAATCGAATAAGTTGCAAAACTTGCATTCTAGAAGTTTTTAGTATGAAATTGCTTTGAAATATTAATTAGGAGGTCTTAAATAGAAATTTTACCAATTTGAAGTTCATGGGCAAAATTAGGACATGGAAGGAATTTTTGAAAGTTTAGTAAGGAGGGGCATTTTGGTCATTTGGATATTAAATGAAATAAAATGGGAAAAATAACACAAAATGGTCATCTTCCTCATTTAGTTGCTGCCGAATTTCACTCTCACCATATCTAGGGTTTCTTCAACTTTCAAGCTTCATAGTAAGTGATTCTAAGCCCCGTTTTTAATGATTTTTACGTTTTTGAGATTCCGGTAACTCGATAAAGCTTATGCTAGCAATAATTTAACCTAGGGTTTATATTTGGAAAAATACCCATAGGTAAAATTTGTGTATTTTGATGTTTTATGATAGAATATGAGGTTTTAAATTATGTTAGACAACTTGTACTACTCGATTTTAAGCAAAAACGAGTAAAAGGGCTTAATCGGTAAAAATACCTAATAGTCACAAGTACATGTTAGAGTGAGAATTTGATGTTGCCATAGAAGAGAAAAGTGATCAGCATGTTATAAAACATAAGAATAAGGAATAAAGTTTAATCCCGAGCCTAGGGGCAAAAGTGTAAATATGCAAAAGTTTAGGGGTAAAATTGTAATTTTGCCAAAATTTGAATTAAGGATTAATTTGATAATGTGAGTATTAAATAAGCTAAATGTGTTATTTTAGATCAAGAAAGACGTGGAATCGACCTCAATCGGGGAAAAGAAAAGATTGTGGACTAAATTGCAAAATCTTTGTATTTTGGTACCAAGGTAAGTTCATGTGTAAATAATGTAGCATAATTGTTATTTTTAAGTCATTGATGTCAATTATGTGATATGCTGATTTTATCATGAAATATATGCTTTGTGGTTATTTTCGAACAAAATGCAAATCATGTGTGCTACTTGTTAAATATAATTGTTACCGAGTATTGGTTTCGGCATTCTACGGAAGACGGCAAGGATATGTGTTCGAGGAAAACCCCGTTTGAACCTTAAGAATAGATTAGGATACAAGTGACATGTCACTAGGATGGTTGAGCATCCGAACTCGTTGAGTTGAGTCCGAGTTCACTTATGGATGCAAATGTCCGAACTCGTTGAGTTGAGTCCGAGTTCGTGAGATGTAACTATGCATCCGAGCTCGTTGAGTTGAGTCCGAGTTCACTTATGGATGCGAACGCCCGAGCTCGTTGAGTTGAGTCCGAGTTCGCTTATGGGCGGGTTACATGATTGCTTGATTGCATATGTGGCACTTATGTGCAAGTTATCCATTTATTCGAATTATATTCCGATGTGTTCAACGGGTAAAGTTTTACTCAAATGGAGAAATACTCGAGATGAAAAGAGACGTATTGATAAGTGATGTGAAATGGATACTTTGGACAGGTATGTATTTAACCCTCGGGTTGAGTATTAATACAACAACGATAAGGTAATAAGATGATGAAAAATGATTAGAAATGTGATATATGTTTTGGTGATACCATGCTAATGTTGATTGGTATGATTGTTTGTTATGTTACTTATTATTTGCATATGAACTTACTAAGCATTTATGCTTACACCCTTCTTCTTACTCATTGTAGTTTTGGACAAGCCAGCTCAGGAGTCGGGATAGGTCGAAGGCTCGGTCACACTATCTGGAAGACTTTTTGGTAAATGGCTTGTAAAATCTAAGTATGGCATGTATAGCAATGTACCTATTTTGTGTAAATGATCTTATGATATGGTGATGGAATGGTTGAGGAAATGCTTGATAATGATAAATTATGGGAATGGTTAGTTTAGATTATGTTTGATGTTATGTAAAGTTATTAGGATACCTAGTTCATAAAAACTCATAAAAAGGATGAAATTTGCCATAAACAGAACATTGCAGCAACACTGACGTGAGTTTGAAAATTTACTAAAAATCATAGAAATCAAATTAAGTGATGGATTAAATATGAAATTTAATCTTAATATGTCTACTTTCAAATAAAACAAATGAAACAGGTAAAGGAATTATATGTTAGAAGATATTTGAATTTTAGTGAAACAGGGTCAGAGCAATTTCTGGATCCCCTGTTCCAACTTTAGAAATTCACCATAAATTGTACAGATATAATTAGGTGGTTTATTTCATATCCTCAGAATTCTTATTGAGTCTAGTTTCAGGAGAAACAAATCTCATAATCATATGAATTTTGTACAGAAATAAATATGGTTAGAAGTAAACAGAGATCAGTTCAGTCAAGTCCAGAAACAGGGGTAACTTTAACTAATAAACTGTACTAATTGGACCAACCAAAAAATCTAGAAACAAATTAGTATATAGGTATATGAGTCTAGATTTAGGGAAAATTTACGGATCTTGATTTTGAGTTTCGTAACTCGAGATATGATTTTTCTTGTGACTGTGATGCAAGTAGCTAGAAAGCTGTGAATGTAGAATCAAATAATCCAAAGTTCTAAAAATGTTAAATTAAGTTTAGTAACACCTCATACTCGACTCCGGCGACGGTCTCGGGTGTGGGGGCGTTACATATTATGCATGTATGCAATATATATATAAAATGACATGCTCGGATACAGTCATACATACATAAGGGCATAACAGTCATTTTACCTAATAGGGACATAACAGTCATTTATCAATTTAGGGTCTAGGTATACTTACCCACTCAACAGTAGTTCCACAGTTGTCTCGGGTGACCCATGTAACCTTAATAGTCAAGCAGTGAAAGTGGGCCTAAGGCCCATAATGCGGGCCCATGTGGGCCCACACGCTCGTGTGGCCCACTAAGCCCAAAAATGGCCTTGGCTGTGTGAACTACATAGCCTGGCCCAATAATCTCCACACGTCCATGTGGTTTTCCCATGTGGGGCCCATGAGCCCATGGGGCCAACAAGGCCCATTTCGGCCCAACGCGGCCAAAAATGGCCTAAGCCCATGAAATCGCTCATGGTGGCCTCTACGATCAAACGCCCACATTTATGCATTCAGATTACCACACGAGCAAGCGCACGTCCATATGGCATCAATAGTCACATTTTTCGGCTTTTGCTGATTTACGATTTGGGCAATGTTTACACACCTGATTGCGAAAATGCGCTACTGGCCCACGGGTATTCCAAACCTATCACTCGCCTTGCTTGATCACCCTAGAACCATTGCAAGAGATCATTTTCAATCCCTAAAGACTACCGAAAATGTAGACTAAGAGTGAGAGACAACAATACTCAGCCAATAACCAAAGCACACCCTTAACTTGAGGCACGAGGTGGATCAATCGCACTCCCTTGTAGTCGAATCCGACTGATCAAAGATCAATTGCCCAAAACCACATAGAGAGGGGAAGAGATAAGGTATTCAGTCACAATAGAAAGATGAAAAGAAAGGAAATATGTTAATCATAAAGGGAGTGCAAAGAGGGGAAGAAGGTATATTCGGCCAAGAGAGGGAATCGATTGGGGAAAGAGAAGAAGAGGAGTCAATGAGCACTTGCCCAAAATCGAACACAAAAGTAATAGAGAGAAAGTAAAAAGGGGGAGAGTATTCGGCAAAAACAAAGAACAAACACACCAAAATACCTGAATAGTCAATAGCCAATTTCGACTATCGCAAAACAAAGAAGGAAATGAACCCGAAAGCAAAGTCAGAAGCCGAAAGTGAGGAAAGAGCAAAAAATACACTGTAACCGAAACAACACTCACCCCCAAAGCTGAATTCCTCCTCAAAACTAATTCCAAAGGTTGTCTACAATCCCAATTTGGCCCCAACACTCCCTCAACTTCACAATCCCTTGATTTTCTCCTAAAATCTCTCCACAACATCCTCAAAGATCATTATCCAAATCCTCCTTTCTTCTCCTAAATTTCTGCTACACAATCTCCTACACCCCTTTAACACTCCAACTGCCCACTAGCTTCAGAGTTCCACTGGTACTCAATCTCTTACACGGTACAGCTGCAAAATAAAACACCCAATGCGCCTACCAAGATTCGAACCTCAAACCTTAGGCAAACACTACGAGCCACCTAACCATAAGACCAGCAGGCCTATTCTGTAATGTTTCACCAACATTTATTTAAGAAGTCTACTGAATAGAGACAGGGTTTAATCAAGTAAAAACAAAATTTTGTACAAGCCAAGGATTGAACTCAAGACTTATTCAACACTTCTCAAGACACTTAACCACTAGGGCAAGCATGCAATAATGCAACACAATATTTAAAATTAATCATTTAAGATTTGGGGCGCTACATATATATATGTATTATGTTTGGCTTGTTTTATTAAGGCTAGGTATGTGTTTCGATCATAAGGTAAATTTGTATGCTAGTTGAGTTAGGTTATTTCATATGTTAGTTGAATGATATGCATATTATATGTATGTGAGGTGTTGGATATGTACATGGTCACGTGGTTAAATTATTTCGGCAAAGTGATATTATAAGTGAAGAATTTATAAACCATTTTTATCATGGATATTAGTTGTGATTAGTAATGTGCTATAAGGCTTTTATTGTATGTTTAGAAATGAAGGCTGAATGTATACAAGTGGTTAAATTTATTTGTTTGGTTAGTTTTGGATATATGATTTAAGTTAAAGTTATCAACGGTTATTAATGTCCATAAATAAGTACTTTGGTTGATGTGTAATGAATTGTATATGATGAAAGATATAATTATATTATTCGGCTAATGATAGTGAAAATGAAAAGGAGTATATACTTGGAAAATGGTTGTATTTGATTTGGTTAATGGTTCTATTGATGTATTTATTTATGTGCATATTTAGGATAGTGAACGAATAAATATATTACGTCCTTGTATATTGATATATGTTTATATTGAAAATAGATGTATAGTTGAAAGTGATGCCATGATAATTCCGGCAAAATATAGATAAATTGAGAAGTATTTGTCTATGTGCTTATGTCATGGTTGTAAATGTTTGAATTGGATTTTGATTTCATGGTTTATTTGATAGGCAAATTGATGATAGGGAAATGGTAATGTTCAGACATGATTTAAACTTGGTTAGTTAACCATTTAGGTCATAAATCAACTTATTCATAGAATGAAAATTCATATTGTGCCGATTATGATATGGTCAAAATGATATGTGTTTTGATTTGTTTGATTTATATGATTTATGTATGAAATAATGGAATGAAATAGTTATATTAGTTTGGATATGCACACATGCTTATATGGTAAAATGATATAATTGATATTTTTGCTTATGAATTATGTGACTACATATATGTTCGTTATATGATATGAAATGATTTGTAAAGAGATTATGTTAGCTATAAGGTTTTAAAATTTGAATGGCTTGAGTGATTTGATGGAAATAATATATTAAGTATGAATTGAAATGCATGTAAATTTCAAGTTGAATTTTGTCAGATAATACCTCATAACCCCATTCTGGTGACGGGTACGAGTTACGAGTGTTACAAATGCAGTAATCCTAGATCTTGGTTTAGATATGATTTTTGTTGGGCTAAGGAGCATGAGGCTAAGGAAATCATCACTTGCATTTGGTCCAACAAGGAGAGTAATATTTTGGAAAAAATGGAGGAAGTCCGTGAGAAATTTGGTCCTTGGCAATGCCATCGGTATAAAAGAATGATGAATAAGATTAACGGGTTGGAGAAGAAGATTGATAACCTCATGGATGGGTCTATTTGTTAGAGGTCAATGAAGCTCCTTAAGTTAGCGCGCGGTAAGTTGGGTCATTTGTATGGGGTGGAAGAGAAATACTGGGCGTAAAGGGCCCGTACTCAATGGCTTAGAGAAGGAGACAGAAATACCCGTTACTTCCATGTGCGGGATACTGGCTGTAAGAAAAAAGTAGTATTGATAGGTTAAAAGACTTGCAAACGACATGGCACGAAGACAAGGACGAGATTTGTAACATTGCATGGAGCTACTTCAATAATCTGTTCAAGTCCATTACCTCGTCTAATGAGGAGGTTGACTTGCACTTTGTTTCGGAGTGTATCACTGATAGTATGAACAAGAATTTAAATAGAGAGTTTACCGATGACGAGATTGTGGCTACCTTCAATCAGATGGACCCGTGTAAAGCCCCGGGAATTGATGGGCTTTCGGGGAGCTTTTATAAAGAGCATTGGTAGTCCATAGGCGATGATGTCTTAAAGATGTGCCATGATATGCTTAGAGGAAACAATGAGGTTGATTGTATAAATGATACTTTACTGGTTATGATTCCTAAGACTAAAAATCCCTGTGAGATGACTAACTTTCACCCAATAAGTCTGTGCAGGGTCATTTATAAGATCATCTTAAAGGCCCTGGCGAATCGGCTCAAAGAAGTCCTCCCCTATTGTAGAAGACAGAACCAAAGCGCATTCATTCCTAGTCGGATGATTCACGATAATGTTCTGATTGCACATTAGCTCATGCACTACCTTCATAGCTCTAAAAATGGTTCGAAAAAAGGTTGTATGGTCAAGCTCAACATGAGTAAAGTATATGACCGAGTGGAGTGGTATTTACTTGAGAAAATATTATTGAAGATTGGTTTCTCTAGAGGTTGGGTTAAGAAAATTATGAATTGTGTGCGCACGGTTTGGTACAAAGTTAAATGCAACATGAATCTGATTAATGTCATTATCCCTGAGAGGGGACTCCGTCAAAGAGACCCCTTATCTCTTTCTTTTCTGTATGGATTTTTTTGCATATGTTGATTAATGCCCAATAGAACAATAAGATTTAGAACATCTGTGCGAGTAAGAATGACCCTAGAATTAACCATCTATTTTTTGCTGAGGATGCTTTCTTGTTTGTTAGGAACCAACACAGTGAAGTGGAAGCCTTTATGCAGATTTTGGATATGTTTGAAAAGATGTCTGGCCAAAGCATTAACCTGGAAAAGTCAATGGTGTGCTTCAGCCCTAACACTTTAATACCTCAGAGGGTGGCTTTAAGTGGATTTCTCAAAATGAAGTGGTTGATAAGCTGGACATCTATCTTGGGATTTCCATTCCTATTGGCAAAAAGAAATCTAGTGCTTTTCAGAGTATTTTGGACCGCATAGCTAGTAGAATCAACAGCTAGCCAAAGTGTTTATTGTCTAATAGAGGCAAGGAGATTTTTGTCAAGTTGATCTTCCAATCGTTCCGTACTTATGCCTTTTCGATTTTTTTAGCTCCTAAGGGGGTGCTTGAGGTGATTAAATCCATTATGAGTCGGGTTTGGTGGGGGTGGACAGAAAAACAGGGGTTGGAACATGTTAGCTTAGGATCGAATGTGTTACCCTTAAGGCATGGGAGGCCTTGGATTCCGGGACCTTCGGCTCTTCAACGTGGCTCTTTTGGGTAGGCAAGTTTGGCGTCTCATCAACTACAGAGAGACTTTATGCTATAGGGTGTTAAGTGTGAAATACTTTCCAGATGGTCATGTTTTTCACCCTAAAAGCATGGATAAATCATCCTATACGTGGCAGAGCATAACCAAGGCTGCTAGTGTCATGTACGAGGGTTTTGGCTGGAATGTGGGAAATGGTAGAAGTATTAATATATGGACTAATAATTGGGGTTTCGAAGGGTTTTCGGGCACGTCTATTCATATTCGAAGGGTTTTCGGGCACGTCTATTCATCTTGAGAGGAGGATGGTTCACGAAAACAAGGTGTGTGAGCTGTTTAATGAGAGAAAGGATGGATGGAATGAGGAAAAGGGTCTTAGAGCTCTACGGTGAAAGTATGATGGACCATATTTGTAAATTTCCCATTCTTCATAATGGACCTGATGACCAACGTATTTGGTTCCATAACCCTAATGGTTTTTTCTCCTCTAAGTCTGCCTACTCTTGGCTGATTCTCAAGTAGGTTGGGTATGGCCCTCATAGGATTTTTTTGGATATTAATATGGAAGTTGAATACCCTGCCAAAAATTTGAACTTTTTTTTGGAGACTAGGTCATGAGATCTTTCCCACGTATGACAAAATTGCTAGCATTCACAGTGGCTTCAACAATACTTGTCCGAGGTGTGTTAACGATAAGAAAACCCTTATTCATGCAATGAAGGATTGCCCAAAGGCTAGGGCGGTGTTAGAGTACAATGGTTTTAACAACAAATTTCTTGATGGTAATTATTCTCGCTGTATCGACTGGATTGAAGAGGTGGCTCGTGAGCTGGACAAAATGGATGTCTCTAACTTTATCACGGTCCTTTGAAACATAGGAACAGCAGAAACAACTGCATATTTTTGGGGTGTTAAAGAAGAAGCCAAAGTAACCTGGGAGAGAGCGACATCTTTAAGTTAAGATTTTTAGATTTTTAATTTGTTGGAGGTGCCTATGCTGCCGAGAATGAGTGTGGGAAAAGTTTGAAAGAACCTACACCGGGTGTGGTTAAGATTAACTTCGACACCAATGTAAATGGAAAACAAATGTGCTTCGATCTGGTGGCCAGGGATGCTGATAGATTTGTTCTCGGTGGTCGAATGGGGTTTTTGACAAAAAGATGCACGTTGAACGGGCAAAGATGCAGGATATGGATGAAAGCATTAAATTTTCTCGATCAAATGGATGGGACAAGTTGGACCTGAAGTCTAATTGTGTCAACCTGGTTAACTGCTTCAATAAAAGGAATATTGACTTGACTACTATGGGCCATAGTATGCGGGTTTTGTATAAGCAACTTGATTCTTTTGGTTATTTCAATTTTAATTGGGCTCCCAGATGCTGTAATAGAATAACGAACCAGATTTGTAAGATGGCTAAGGATAAAAATTGTACTATGGATTTTAATGTGGATTTTTCGATGGATATCCATGAGTTAATTTTGAAAGATGCAATAAATTGATCTTGACCCTTAGGTCGTTTTTATCAAAAAAAAAAAGATTATGAGTTGACGGTTTACAGTTTTGTACACCTTGTGTGTACTACTTGAGTATCTATCGAAATTTCAATGATTCAATGGACAAATGCCAGAAATGAGAAATTATGAGATTAAATGAATTATATCTCGAATGCACCTGAAATACTTGAAAGTTTGTAACATGATGAACTCATCTATGCTTATTTATTGTATATGTGAATTATGTGACTAACATACTTGTTTGAGTGTATGTGATTAGGCAAACTTGTCAATTTGTTGGGAATCATGTTATTGTATGCTTATTTTAATGAATGTGATTGGTAAGTTTAATTTTTGTTATACGAACTTACTAAGTATTAAATGCTTACTAGGTTTTATTTTCTCTGTTTTATAGTGCTCGAAAGCTCATAAAGGTTGGAGATCGGTCGGAGCAACATCACACTACCATCTAACTCGTTTTGGTATAAATAGTAAACTTATTTTGGTATAATGGCATGTATAAGCTAACTTGGCCATTGATGACATGTAAATGGTTGTATGTAATCTAGCCATTGGAATGGCTAGAGTGATATATTTTGGCATGTTTATTTAAGGTTATAATATAATCAATATGTTTGGGAATGGTTAAATAATAGATGATATATATAGCTAATGATGGGTAAATTTTAAATTAGTGAAATTGACTAATCATGTTTGTTAACAATAGGTAAAAAATTTAAACATGAAATTGACCAATCATGTATGTTTACAATAGGTAAAATTTTAAACATGAATGCATGAAAAGATATATCATTTAGATGTTAGAATTGGCTTGATTATAATGCTTGTATTGGTTGGTATATATTTGCAATTGTTGGTGTAGGTTGTTGGCAAATTTGGATGAGAAATAAATCTAGGAAATGAATTTATTTTGTCCACACGGGTAGACACACGGGCGTGTGTCTTGACTGTGTGTGACACACGGCCTGGCACATAGGCATGTGGTTTGGCTGTGTGTCCCCTGCATTTTAAAATTTTAGAAACAGAATGCTCAGAATTGGGTACACGGGTAGAGACATGAGCGTGTATCTCAACTATGTGTGCTACACGGCCTAGAACACGGGCGTGTGTCTTGGCCGTGTAAAACCTACACCTAAATTGTGAAAAATTGAATTTATTACACGGCCTAGCACACGGGCGTGTGGCAGGCCGTATGGCACAAGTTAGAGAGTTACACAGGGTTGGACATTGTAACATCTCGAAATAGGGCCTAAACGGAACAGTGGTTACGAAACCACAAATTCGAGGTAGAAAAATTTATTTTATTATTATTTTGAGGTTCATGATATGATTACATGATTGTGCGAAAATTTCGTGATAAAATTCTATGCATAAAGTGCTTAAGTTGAGGTTAGGGATTAAATCGAATAATTAGCAAACTTGCATTCTAGAAGTTTTTAGTATGAAATTGTTTTGGAATATTAATGAGGAGGTCTTAAATAGAAATTTAACCAATTTTAAGTTCATGGACAAAAATTAGGACATGGAAAGAATTTTTGAAAGTTTAGTAAGGAGGGGCATTTTGGTCATTTGTAAATTAAATGAAATAAAATGGGAAAAATAACACAAAATGGTCATCTTTCTCATATGGTTGCTGCCGAATTTTGCTCTCTCCATAGCTAGGGTTTCTTCAATTTTCAAGCTCTATAGTAAGTGAGTCCAAGCCCCGTTTTTAATGTTCTTTACGTTTTCGGAGTCCTAGTAGCTCGATAAAACTTATGCTAGCAATAATTTAAGTTAGGGTTTATATTTGGAAAAATACCCATAGGTGAAAAGTGTTTATTTTGATGTTTTATGATAGAATATGAGGTCTTAGATTATGTTAGACAACTTGTGCTACTCGGTTTTAGGTAAAAACGAGTAAAAGGGCTTAATCGGTAAAATACCTAATAGTCATAAGTGCATGTTAGAGTATGAATTTGATGCTGCCATAGAAGGGAAAAATGATCAGCATGTCATAAAACATAATAAAATAGGTTGAAGTTTAATTTACGAGATTTGAGGTAAAAGTGTAAATATGCAAAAGTTTAGGGGTTAAAATGTAATTTTTTCAAAGTTTGAGTAAACGACTGTTTTGATAAATGTGAATATTAAATAAGTTAAATTTGCTATTATAGATCAAGAAGAACGAAATTCAGGAGTAGATCAGGGAAAAGAAAAAGTAAAGGACTAAATTGTAAAGTTTAGTCACATTTTGTATCGAGGTAAGTTTACAGTAAATAAATGCAATATTCTTATATTTTACATTATTATTGTTAATTTCCAGAATTTATATACTTTTTTTTTTGAGAATATTTAAAGTCGAATTAAAGGCGAAGTAGCAGAGAAAAAGCATTAGGAAGCCCCGTTTGAACCTTAGGAATATTAGGATATTGGGGTTGACAGGACAGGATAGAAATGAGCCATGTAAGTCCATATAAGATATATGACTTTGGAGACAGGAATGAGCCATGTAAGCCCATATTATATATATAAATATGGCATTGGAGATAGGAATAATTCATGTAAATCCATGTCGAAGACATGGCATTGGCAGGATATTGATAGACAGGAACGACCCTAGTATCCTTAGTATTTCGAGTGGTTCAACGGGTCATTGTATATGTTAAATCATAGTGAATTATCAGCAAAAAGGGACGGTAGATTATATTTATGAATAGTGAAAGGTCAGGTAAGAAAGAAGGTAAGTGAGTAAAGAAGAAGGTAGAAAATGAAAAGTAAAGAAAGTTTATGAGGCTAGGTGACTTGATGTATATTTATTCATTACGTTGAATGTTGTAATTTATTTGCTTGTAAACTTACTAAGCCTAGTGCTTACTCTCTTATTTTCTTTTTCTTATAGTTTTTATCAAGCCACTCGGGGATCGAAGGAAACGTCAGAGACCCGATCACACTATCGAAGAAATTACATTGGTATAGTTAGACGTTTCGTTTTGTGTATGGCATGTATAGGAACTTGGTTTCTTTTGATATGATATGATCAATGAATGATGTGTAAATATTTGCTACTGATTAGCTAATAGAATGGCTGATGATATACATGTTTAATAGTATGTATGATTAAGTAGTAACTATCACATGAAAATTATAAAAAAAATGTGAAAGTAACTTAAAAACGGATTCAAGTATCAGAAATAACGTGATTTTGAAAAATCACAAAAATTTGTAGAGACATGGTTTGATAGTTAATAATATATGAAATTAAAGCTCATTGTGTCTATTTTCATATGGAATAAGCAAAGCAGGTTAAGGTTTTGTATTTTATAAGATATCTGAGTTTTACTGAAATAGGGCCAGAGCGATTCCTAGATCCCCTGTTTCAACTTTATAAATTCACCATAAATTTTATAGAAATAATTAGGTGGTGTACTTTATATGTTTAGAATACTTATTAAATCTAGTTTTAATAAAAACAAATGGTATTGTCATATAATTTTTTTTACAGGGAGAAAAGTGGTTCGTAGTAAGTAGAGGTCAGTGCAGTCGAATTCTGAAACAGGAGTAACTTTAACTAATAAACTGTACTAATTGGCTTAACAAAAAATTCTAGAAAAAAATTATTAAATATATATATGAGTCTGTTTTCAGGGAAAATTTACGGAATTGGATTTCGAGTTTTGTAACTCGAGATATGAAATTTTAAGTAACCATGATGCAGAAAAACAGTTTATTTCAAAAATTAATATAAGTAGTTAGAATTGTTTAAAAAGGTAAAATAAGATTAGTAACACCTCAAGCTTAACTCTGATGACGGTTTCAGGCGTGGGGGCATTACATTTATTGGTATCAGAGTAGGTTTAGTCGGTTCTTGGAACAGTTAGTGTGAGTAAAAGTCTAGCTATACGTGCCATACCTGTATTTTGATAGTGTGACGACTCCTGATGATTTTTAAATATTTTGTTTTATAGTAATGGATCCCAAGCGAGCTGGTGATGATGATGTAGAAAGTAATGTGCCTGCTCCCACGGAAGGGGCAGCGCCATCTGAGAATAGGCGATGTGAGCTAATCGTGAGGAGTGACTCGAGAAGCTTTCTTCCAAGCTTTGAATGATTTGTTTGCCGAGTTCGTTAAATGCGAATCCGGCAGTTAGACCTCCACCCCCTCATGATTCTCAGGCTACCCATGCAGCTCAAGCTTCCCCAGTCACAGGTACAGTGATAAGAGAAAAGCCACTAGTTGATAGAATCAAGAAACAAGGTGCAGAAGAGTTCCGAGCAACAAAGGATGATGATGCAGAAAGAGCAGAATTTTGGTTAGAAAATACTATCAGAGTTTTTGACGAATTATCTTGTGTACCCGAGGAATGTATGAAATGTGTAGTATCACTTCTTAGAGACTCAGCCTACCACTGGTGGAAAACACTTGTATCAATTTTACCAAAGGAAAGGGTCACTTGGGATTTCTTTCAGGAGGAATTTCGTAAAAAGTACATCAGTCAGAAGTTTATTGATCTAAAGAGAAAGGAATTCCTGGAATTGAAACAAGGTAATATGACGGTGACTGATTATGAGTGCGAATTTGTCAGGCTTAGTAAATATGCTAGAGAATATGTGTCCACAGAGGCTACCGTGTGTAAAAGGTTTGAGGATGGGTTAAATGATGATATCCGACTGTCAGTGGGTGTCCTAGAAATAAAAGAGTTCGTTATTTTAGTTGAGAGAGCCATGTAAGGCGCAGGAGTCATTAAAAAGAAAAGGTAAAGTTGAGACAGAGACACAAGATACAAAGAAGAGACAGATGAGCGAGTCATTCCAAGCTACATCCAAAAGGCCAAAGGAGTTTTCTACGGATCTAGTTTCTCACCAGTATTCTAGTCGAATAGAGGCAGCAGATTTAAGGATTCAAGGCTCGCACCACCTCGATCGCGAGTGTAGGTAATGTTGGACAGGGTAGATCGGGTGTCCACGGTGTGGTAGACTTTATTATGGTCCTTGTCGGGCAAAGGCGAAAATGTTTGTTATAAATACGGTGCTCCGGATCATTTTGTACGAGAATGTCCAGAGGTAGCTAATCGAGAGATAACACAGAGTGCTAGATCCGTAAATGCTCCTACTAGAGGCGATTACCAAGGCAACCGGGAGTAGGAGCAAGTGCAGGTACCTCAAGAGATTCAGTTTGTGAGACCGGATGCTAGAGCCCCTGCAAGGACTTATGCTATTCATTACACGCCAAGAGGCATCCTTCCCGATATGATTACGGGTACATTTTCTCTACATAATATTAATGTCATTGCTTTGATTGATCCGGGTT
The DNA here is from genome assembly GCA_025698465.1 of Gossypium longicalyx. Lineage (NCBI taxonomy): Eukaryota > Viridiplantae > Streptophyta > Magnoliopsida > Malvales > Malvaceae > Gossypium > Gossypium longicalyx. Next base: position 49,134,093 of record CM046995.1, read on the forward strand.
TAACTCATTCATATGTTTGCAAGAAATTGATGCCTAGTATAAGTATGACTATAGAATCTACAGAATTTGTGATTAAAGTATCGAATCCATTAGCCAAGCATGTATTAGTAGATAAAGTATGTAGAAATTGTCCTTTGATGATTAGAGGCTACTATTTTCCAGCCGATCTCATGGTATTGCCATTTGATGAGTTTGATGTGATTCTTGGTATGGATTGGTTGACTACACATGATGTGATAGTGAATTGTAGGAAGAAATTCATTGAGTTAAAGTGTGAAAATGATGAAATTATTCGGGTTAATTTAGAAGAGTCAGATAGTTCATTTTCCATAATTTCTGTTATGTCTGCTCAGCAATGTTTGAGAAAAGGGTATGAAGCTTATCTTGCTTTTGTGTTGAACACTAAAGATCCGAGTGAAAATTGAATCGATGCACATGGTATGTGAGTTTCCCGATGTGTTTCCGAAAGAACTACCAGGTTTGCCTCCTGTTAGAGAAGTTGAGTTTGGTATTAAGTTGATTCCAGGTACCACGCCCATTTCTATTGCTCCTTATAGAATGGCTCTGTTGGAATTGAAAGAATTGAAAGCTCACTTGCAGGAATTAACAGATAAAGGCTTTGTAAGACCCAGTAGTTCACCATGGGGTGCACTAGTGCTATTTGTGAAAAAGAAAGACGGATCGATGAGATTGTGCATAGATTATCGGTAACTTAACAAGGTAATAGTAAAGAACAAGTATACATTGCCTAGAATTGATGATCTGTTTGATCAATTGAAGGGAGCTACTGTGTTTTCCAAGATAGATTTGAGATCCGGATACTATCAGTTGCGAGTTAAAGAGTCAGATGTCCTGAAGACTGCTTTCCGGACTAGGTATGGTCATTATGAGTTCCTTGTGATGCCATTTGGCTTGACTAATGCTCCTGCCATTTTCGTGGACTTAATGAACTGAATTTTCAGACCGTACCTAGATAAGTTTGTAGTTGTGTTCATTGATGATATTTTGATTTATTCTCATGATGAGACTGAGCATGCAGAGCATTTGAGAACAGTTTTACAGATTCTGAGAGATAATCAGTTGTATGCCAAGTTCAGCAAAAGTGAGTTCTAGTTACGAGAAGTTGGTTTTCTTGGACATATTGTCTCAGGTGAAGGTATTAAGGTTGATTCGAGCAAGATTTCAGCCATTGTTGATTGGAAGCCTCCTAGAAATGTATCAGAAGTTAGAAGTTTTCTTGGTCTTACCGGATATTATAGACGATTTGTAGAGGGATTTTCTATGATAGCTACCCCGCTGACAAGATTGTTGCGAAAGGATGTCAAGTTTGAATGGACTGAGAAGTGTCAACAGAGTTTTGACAAGTTAAAAGCATTGTTGACTAAAGCTCCTATTTTAGTACAACCGTAACTGTAAGGAGTTTGTGATTTACAGTGATGCGTCCATGGATGGACTTGGTTGTGTACTTATGTAGGAAGGGAAGGTAATCGCTTATGCCTCTAGACAGCTAAAGCCACATGTGAAGAACTATCCGACACATGATTTAGAGCTAGCTGCCATTATTTTTGCGCTGAAAATTTGGAGATATCATTTGAGAAGTGCCACATATTTATTGATCACAAAAGTTTGAAATATTTGATGACTCAAAAAGATTTGAATTTGAGGCAAAGAAGATGGTTAGAGTTGATTAAAGATTATGAGCTAGTGATCGATTATCACCCAGGTAAGGCAAATGTTGTTGCTGATGCTTTGAGTAGGAAATTTTTGTTTGCATTAAGAGCTTTGAACACTGGTCTAGCCTTATCAGATGATGGTTTTATCTTAGCTGAGTTGAGAGCCAAACCGATGTTTCTTGAAGAAATTTGTGAAGCTCAGAAAAATGACAGTGAGTTGTTAGCCAAAAGATATCAGTGTGAGTCGTATATAGAGTCAGATGTTCAGATCAATTCTGACGGTTGTTTGATGTTCAGAGACAGTGTATGCGTACCGAAGAATGATGAGCTTATTCAAAAGATCTTACAGGAAGCACATAGTAGTTCTTTGTCTATTCATCCAGGTAGTACAAAGATGTATAATGATTTGAAGAAAATGTATTGGTGGGTAGAAATGAAAAGGGACATTTCAGAGTTTGTTTCTAGATGCTTGATCTGTCAGCGGTTAAAGGCCGAACATCAGGTACCTTCAGGTTTATTGCAACCCGTGCTAGTCCCTGAGTGGAAATGGGATCGAATTACTATGGATTTTGTGACAGGATTGCCATTTACACCGAGAAAGAAAGATGCGATGGGTTGTGATTGATAAATTAATGAAGTCGGCTCATTTTATCCCATTCAGATGGATTATTCACTTGACAAGTTGGCGAGTTGTATATTTCGTAGATAGTCGACTACACGGTACCATTATCGATCATTTCGCATGAGAGATCCAAGATTTACTTCACGGTTTTGGGAGAAATTACGTAAGGCTTTGGGCACAAAGTTGAGTTTTAGTACAGACTTTCCATCCTCAAACCGACGGTCGATCGAGAGAGTTATTCAGTACTTGAAGATATGCTTAGATGTCGTGTCTGGAATTTCAAGGCAGTTGGGAAAAATATTTACCAATAGTAGAGTTTGCCTATAATAATAGTTATCAGTCGAGTTTGAAGATGGCACCTTATGAAGCTTTGTATAGACATAAATGTCGCACACCTTTGTATTGGACAGAGCTTAAGGAAGATTAGATTTACGGGGTTGATCTAGTTAAGGAAACAGAAGAGAAAGTAAAAATCATCGAGATTGCTTGAAAGCAAACTTTGAGCAGACAAAAGTCGTATGCAGATTTGAAGAGAAAAGAGATTGAATATCAAGTTGGTGACAAAGTTTTTTTGAAAGTATCCCCGTGGAAGAAAGTTCTTAGATTTGGCAAGAAAGACAAACTAAGTCCACGTTTTATTGGACCTTTTGAAGTGATTGAGAGAGTCGGACCATTAGCATATCGGTTAGCTTTGCCGATTGAGTTAGAGAAGATTCATAATGTATTTCATGTGTCTATGCTACGTCGTTATCGTTCGATCCGTCACATGTGATTTCTCGAATGAGAGGTTGAGATTCACCAGACATGACTTACGGTGAAGAACCAAAAAAGATTCTAACTCGAGAGGTAAAGCAATTAAGGAACAAAAGTATTGCACTTGTGAAAGTACTATGGAATAGACATGGGGTAGACGAGGCTACATGGGAACCCGAAGAGGCTATACGAAAACAGTACCCAAATCTCTTCACAGGTAAGATTTTCTGGGACGAAAATCCCTAAAGGGGGAGAAATGTAACATCCCGAAATAGGGCCTAAACGGAACAAAGGTTACTGAAACCACAAATTCGAGGTAGAAAAATTTATTTTATTATTATTTTGAGGTTCATGATATGATTACATGATTGTGCGAAAATTTCGTGATGAAATTCTATGCATAAAGTGCTTAAGTTGAGGTTAAGGATTAAATCGAATAATTAGCAAACTTGCATTCTAGAAGTTTTTAGTATGAAATTGTTTTGAAATATTAATGAGGAGGTCTTAAATAGCAATTTAACCAATTTTAAGTTCATGGACAAAAATTAGGACATGGAAGGAATTTTTGAAAGTTTAGTAAGGAGGGGCATTTTGGTCATTTGTATATTAAATGAAATAAAATGGGAAAAATAACACAAAATGGTCATCTTTCTCATATGGTTGCTGCCGAATTTTGCTCTCTCCATAGCTAGGGTTTCTTCAATTTTCAAGCTCCATAGTAATTGAGTCCAAGCACCGTTTTTAATGTTCTTTACGTTTTCGGAGTCCCGGTAGCTCGATAAAGCTTATGCTAGCAATAATTTAAGTTAGGGTTCATATTTGGAAAAATACCCATAGGTGAAAAGTGTTTATTTTGATGTTTTATGATAGAATATGAGGTCTTAGATTATGTTAGACAACTTGTGCTACTCGGTTTTAGGTAAAAACGAGTAAAAGGGCTTAATCGGTAAAATACCTAATAGTCATAAGTGCATGTTAGAGTATGAATTTGATGCTGCCATAGAAGGGAAAAATGATCAGCATGTCATAAAACATAAGAGAATAGGTTGAAGTTTAATTTACGAGATTTGGGGTAAAAGTGTAAATATGCAAAAGTTTAAGGGTAAAATGTAATTTTTCAAAGTTTGAGTAAAGGACTGTTTTGATAAATGTGAATATTAAATAAGTTAAATTTGCTACTATAGATCAAGAAGAACGAAATTCGTGGAGTAGATCGGGAAAAGAAAAGTAAAGGACTAAATTGTAAAGTTTAGTCACATTTTATAATGAGTGAGTTTACAAGAAAATAAATGCAATATTCTTATATTTTACATTATTATTGTTAATTTCCAGCATTTATATACTCTCTTTTTTTAGAATATTTAAAGTCGAATTAAAGTAAGTAGCAGAGAAAAAGCATTAGGAAGCCCCGTTTGAACCTTAGGAATATTAGGATATTGGGGTTGACAGGACAGGATAGAAATGAGCCATGTAAGTCCATATCAGATATATGGCTTTGGAGACAGGAATGAGCCATGCAAGCCCATATTATATATATAAATATGGCATTGGAGATAGGAATAATTCATGTAAGTCCATGTCAAAGACATGGCATTGGCAGGATATTGATAAACAGGAACGACCCTAGTATCCTTAGTATTCCGAGTGGTTCAACGGGTCGTTGTATATGTTAAATCATAGTGAATTATCAGCAAAAAGGGAAGGTAGATTATATTTATGAATAGTGAAAGGTCAGGTAAGAAAGAAGGTAAGTGAGTAAAGAAGAAGGTAGAAAATGAAAAGTAAAGAAAGTTTATGAGGCTAGGTGACTTGATGTATATTTATTCATTACGTTGAATGTTGTAATTTATTTGCTTGTAAACTTACTAAGCCTAGTGCTTACTCTCTTATTTTCTTTTTCTTATAGTTTTTATCAAGCCACTCGGGGATCGAAGGAAACGTCAGAGACCCGATCACACTATCGAAGAAATTACATTGGTATAGTTAGACGTTTCGTTTTGTGTATGGCATGTATAGGAACTTGGTTTCTTTTGATATGATATGATCAATGAATGATGTGTAAATATTTGCTACTGATTAGCTAATAGAATGGCTGATGATATACATGTTTAATAGTATGTATGATTAAGTAGTAACTATCACATGAAAATTATAAAAAAAATGTGAAAGTAACTTAAAAACGGATTCAAGTATCAGAAATAACGTGATTTTGAAAAATCACAAAAATTTGTAGAGACATGGTTTGATAGTTAATAATATATGAAATTAAAGCTCATTGTGTCTATTTTCATATGGAATAAGCAAAGCAGGTTAAGGTTTTGTATTTTATAAGATATCTGAGTTTTACTGAAATAGGGCCAGAGCGATTCCTAGATCCCCTGTTTCAACTTTATAAATTCACCATAAATTTTATAGAAATAATTAGGTGGTGTACTTTATATGTTTAGAATACTTATTAAATCTAGTTTTAATAAAAACAAATGGTATTGTCATATAATTTTTTTTACAGGGAGAAAAGTGGTTCGTAGTAAGTAGAGGTCAGTGCAGTCGAATTCTGAAACAGGAGTAACTTTAACTAATAAACTGTACTAATTGGCTTAACAAAAAATTCTAGAAAAAAATTATTAAATATATATATGAGTCTGTTTTCAGGGAAAATTTACGGAATTGGATTTCGAGTTTTGTAACTCGAGATATGAAATTTTAAGTAACCATGATGCAGAAAAACAGTTTATTTCAAAAATTAATATAAGTAGTTAGAATTGTTTAAAAAGGTAAAATAAGATTAGTAACACCTCAAGCTTAACTCCGATGACGGTTTCAGGCGTGGGGTCGTTACAGAGATGGCGTGCATCACGGGCGTGTCCTATGGTCACATGAGCGTGTCCCTTGACCACACGGGCGTGTCCCTTGACTACATGGGTGTGTGTACCTTATATCTAAGCAAATTTTTGAAATTTCGTGAAAAATTCTCTGAGTTCTCAATTTAGTTCCGACTCAATTCCAATGTTTATATTGGGCCCTGAGGATCCATTCAAGGGACAATATGACTAGTTTCAGAAATGAATAGTAATTAACATGAAATATCTATAATTGTTTTGTAAACTTCGGTAATACTCAGTAACCCTATTTTGGTGACAAATACGGGTTAGGGGTGTTATAGTCTCCATCTGTAACGAGTGTTGGAAGTGTTGGTAATTCCAAATAGAAATGCAAACACTGTAATAAATTTCATTTTGGGGAGCGTCGTTTGAGAAGTGGAGCCTATTACCGATGTGGTTCTCTTGATCATTTCCTCAAAGATTGTCCGGAAAGGATTGAAAAAGATACTGATCAGATTTCAAAGTCGAGTAACCCCACCTCGAGAGGTAGACCACCCAGACACCCCGAAAATGTCAGTGGTAGCCGAAGTGCTACAAGAGATACAACAGTTAAATTTGAGGCACGAGCATTGGCAAGGATGTACGCTATTCGTGCTAGAGAGGATGCTTCTGCACCAGACATCATTACTTGTACATTTTCTCTTCTTGATACAGATATTACTGCTTTGATTGATCTTGGTTCCACACATTCATACATATGCAAAAATTTAGTGTCTGTTAAAAATTTACAAGTTGAATTCACTAAAGTTGTGGTTAAAGTTTCAAATCCCCTGGGCCAGTATGTTATGGTGGATAAAATTTGTAAAAATTGTCCGTTGATGGTAAAGGGTTATTATTTTTTGGCTGATTTGATGTTGATGCCATTTGATAAATTTGTTGTAATTCTGGGTATAGATTTTCTAACTCAACATGATGCAGTGGTAAAATGAAAATAGAAATACATTGTGTTGAAATGTTAGAATGGTGAGTTACTTCATGTCGAATCTGATAAACTGCATGGGTTATCTAATATAATCTTAGCAATAGCAGCACAAAAATATATCAGAAAGGGGTATGATGCTTATCTTGCATATGTGGTAGATACTAAAGTATCTAAGTTGAAAATTCAGTCAGTGCCAGATGTTTGTGAATTTCCTGATACATTTCTGGAGGAATTACCTAGTTTACCACTAGTTAGAGAGGTGTAGTTCTCTATAGATCTTGTCTCGGGGACAACACTGATATCCATAGCACTCTACAGAATGGCTCCTACCGAATTGAAAGAGTTGAAAGTACAGTTGCAAGAATTGATTGACAGAGGCTTTGCTCGACCCAAGCGCTCACCTTGGGGTGCACCGATTCTGTTTGTAAAGAAGAAAGATAGATCATTGAGATTGTGTATAGACTACAAACAATTAAACAAATTCATAATAAATAACAAGTATCCACTGCCTTGAATTGATGATCTATTTTATTTGTTGAAAGGTGCCACTATATTTTAAAAAATTGATCTCCGTTCTGGCTACTATCAACTATGAGTGAAAGAATCAGATGTTCCAAAGATAGCTTTCAGAACCAACTACGGGCACTATTAGTTTCTTGTAATGCCTTTTGGTTTGACAAATGCACCTGTAGTATTCATGGGTTTATTGAACATAATTTTCAGACTGTATCTAGACAGGTTTGTGGTGGTGTTTATTGATGATATTTTGGTATATTCCCGAGATGAAAATGTGCATGCCGAACATTTAAGGACAGTGTTTCAAACTCTGTATGAGAAGCAATTGTATGCCAAATTTAGTAAATGTGAATTTTGGCTACGGGAAGTTGGTTTGCTCGGACATATAGTATCTGCAGAAGATATCCAATTGGATCTAAATAAAATTTCAGCCATTGTTAATTGGAAGCCAGCAAAGAACGTGTCTGAAGTCAGAAGTTTTCTAAAATTGGCTGGATAGTATCAGAGGTTTGTAAAAATATTTTCAATGATAGCTTATCTGGTGACTCGTTTGTTGCAAAAAGAGGTGAAATTCGAGTGGACTGATAAATGTCAGTAGAGTTTTGATAGGTTGAAAGCTTTATTGACAGAAGCACCTGTGTTAGTTCAACTTGAATCGGGTAAGGAATTTATAATTTATAGTGATGCATCGTTAAATGGTTTAGGTTGTGTATTGATGCAAGAAGGTAAAGTAATAGCTTATGCTTCAAGACAACTAAAACCACATGAGAAGAATTACTCGATACATTATCTTGAATTGGTAGCCATTGTCTTTGCACTGAAAATCTTGTAGCATTACCTGTTTGGTGCAAAATGTCACATCTTTATTGATTATAAAAGTTTGAAATATCTGATGTCGCAGAAATACTTGAATTGGAGATAGCGTAGTTGGCTTGAGTTATTGAAAGATTGTGATCTGGTTATTGACTATCATCCTGGAAAAGCCAATATGGTTGCAGATGCTTTGAGCAGAAAGTCTTTTTTTGCCTTGAGAGCAATGAATACTTGGTTGTCTTTATCTGATGATGGTTTGATTATATCTAAATTAAAAGCTAGACCAATATTCTTGGAACAAATCTGTGAAGCACAGAAGAGTGATGATGAATTACAGGCTAAACGGGTATAGGGTGAGTTGGATTTTGATTCAGAATTTTAGATTGGGTCTGATGGTTGTTTGTTATTTAGAGGCAAGATATGTGTACCGAAGAACTCAGAATTTGTACAGAAGATTTTATATGAAGCTCACAATGGTAACATGTCTATTCATCCTGGTAGTAATAAAATGTACAATGATATGAAAAAGATGTATTGGTGGTCGGGAATGAAAAAGGATATTTTAGAATTTGTATCTAAATGTTTGATATGTTAGCAAGTAAAAGCTGAATATCATGTGCCTTCGGATTATTATAGCCAGTTACGATCCCTGAATGGAAATGGGAAAGAATTACTATGGATTTTGTATCAAAATTACCCTGTCTCCGAAGAAGAAAGATGCCATTTGGGTAATTGTCGATCGGTTGACAAAAGTTTGCACATTTTATTCTGGTACGTATGGATTTTTCCTTGGATAGATTGGCTGAATTATATATTTCTAAGATTGTTAGATTGCATGGAGTGCCTGTCTCTATTATTTCTGACAGAGATATTCGATTTACATCTCGATTTTGGAGTAAGTTGCAAGAAGCCTTGAGTACATAGTTACATTTCAGTACCGCATTCCATCCTCAGACTGATGAACAATCCGAACATGTAATACAGATTTTGAAAGATATGCTTCGGTGCTGTATTTTGGAATTTGAAGGTAATTGGGAAAAGTATTTGCCTTTGGTTGAATTTGCATACAATAATTGTTATCAGTCTAGTATTAAAATGGATTCGTATGAAGCTCTGTATGGTCGTAAATGTAGAACTCTATTATATCGGACAGAGCTTAGCAAGAAAAAGATACACAGAGTTGGCTTGATCCGTGAAACAAAAAAAAAAGGTAAAGGTGATTCGAGATAGTTTGAAAGCACCCTCTGATAGTCAAAAGTCTTATGCCGATCTTAAACGAAAAGAAATAGAATTTCAGGTCGGTGACTAAGTATTTTTAAAAGTATCACCTTGGAAGAAAGTTCTTCGGTTTGGCCGTAAAGGAAAACTGAGTCCAAAGTTCATTGGGCCATATGAAATCACAGAAAGAATCAGACCTGTTGCGTACCAATTAGCATTACCACCAGAGCTTGATAAAATTCACAATATTTTCCATGTGTCCATGTTACGACGGTATTGATCAGATCCTTCACATGTTATTTCTCCGACAGAAGTTGAGATTTAGCCTGATATGACTTGCAATGAGGAACCGATTAAAATCCTAGCATGTGAAGCAAAAGAGTTAAGAAATAAAAAGGTAGCATTAGTGAGAGTTCCTTGGCAATGACATGGGATTGAAGAAGCTACTTGGGAACAGGAGGATACTATAAGAAAGCAATACCCGAATCTTTTTACTGGTAAGATTTTTGAGGACGAAAATTCTTAATGGGGGAGAGTTGTAACAGCCCATTTTCAATGAAATTGAAATAGTGGTTTTGGGACCACAAATCCGAGCCAGAAAGAAAATTTATTTTAATATTATTGCATGGTCTGCATTATGATAGGATTGTTATATGAAAATTCTGATAAGAAAATTTTACCGATTATGTGTTTAATTATGGAAAGGACCAAATTGCATAAAATGCAAAAGTTGAGTTCTAGTAGCTATAATATCAAATAGCTATGGAATTCAAAACTTGAGGTCCTTATATGGTAATTAGACCATTAAAGAAAAGTTAGTAGATATTTTTGATGAATCATCCATGGAAAATTAGAAAAATGCAAGGACTAAATTGGAAAGTGGAAAAATTAATGGATGAATAATAATTAAATAGAAATATTATCATTTTATATCATCTTCATCCCCAAAATATACATGGAAACCCTAGGAAAAAGAAAACAAGCTTTTTTGGCTTAATTGGGTAAGTATTCTTGTCCCGCTTTTAGTAATTTTTATATTTTTGAGATCGAGATAGTCTAATCTATCTATTTTGGGGATTAATTTGAAAAGCTATCAAAGTAACAAAGTTTTTCCATGGATGAATATGCTAAAATTTTGAATTTTATGGTAAAAATGAAAGGTTGATAGATAAACAACTTTTACAAAGTAAATTTTGATGAAATTATGATTTAGGGTCTAAATTGTAGAGATGTAAAAATTATGGAAAAATTCTGAATTTTTTGAAATACATGTGCTGTAAATGTTATATGAAAATTTCAGTTAGGCTTGGGATAAGGATTAAATTGCATGAATTTAATTTTTCGAGCTTAGGGTTAAAATTGTCATTTATGAAAAGTATAGGGGTAAAATGAGAATTTTGCCTAGGATGTAACTTGAATCCAATTGAATATGAAATGTATTAAATTGATGATTAAATTCATTTACATAGATTCGAACAACTCAAATTTGAAGCTAGATCGAGGAAAAGAAAAAGTTTCGGATTAGTAGATTTTCATACACAAACAAGTGTCAAAGTAAGTTTATGTAACTTAATTATGTGTATTAATATGTCTGAATCGAATGTTGTATTTGTGTGAATTGCATAAATGTTTAATGTACGAAATTAATCACGAGCAACCTGATCCTGCATGTGTTACGCATTACCGCAGCTCTTTGTGAGTGTCCTGTTACACGATTCAATCAATTGTGATCCAGCATTTATTGCAGACACAAACGCAACTCTTCGTGAGCGTCTTGATATAAGATCTTATGAGCTTCCTGACATGGCTCACTTGAACTCCCTGTTATGCTATCCGGAGCTCCCTGTTAATAACTCTACAGAGTTACTTGTTAAGCTCAATGAGCTTTCTGATTAAAACTCTTATGAGTTTCTTGATTTAGCCCGGACAAGCTTCCTGTTACATGACTCACTTGAGCATCCTAATATATGGCTCGAGAGTGTTCTTCCTGATTATATGCCCTTATGGGTACCCCTAAACATGAGTTGACGGATCATGGATTTGTATACCTCGAGTACACTACCTAGGTATCCATGGACATTTCAATAATTCAATGGAAAAAATTTCTTATGTGAGAAAAATATAAGAACTAAATGGATTATATTTTGGAAATTCCTTAAATACTTGTAAATTTATGTTTGATGAGCTTATTTTTGTTTTCTTGAAATTCATGTGAATTACATGACTAACTATTTTGATGAGTATATGTGATTAGGCAGTTGGCCAAAATGATTGGATGCATGTTTTGTATGATAATCTTAAATGTAAATACATGGGAAGTTAAATTCCTGTTATACGAACTTACTAAGTATTAAATGCTTACTCTGTTTTATTTTCTCTATTTTATAGTGATCAAAAGCTCGTAAAGGTTGGAGATCGGTCGGAGCATCATCATACTATCCACTAGCTCGTTTTGGTAAAAAATAATAAACTTATTTTGAAATAATGGCATGTATAGGTTAACTTGGCCTATGTTGGCATGTAAATAGTTGTTCGTAACTTAGCCATTGGAATGGCTAAAAATGGATTGTTTTGGTATGTTATTATAAGGTTATATATCATGTTTAGCTTATATGTATGTGGTTTGGTTAAATTGAATTAGGGTAAAATATAAATCATTAGAAGAAGGTAAGTTTGATCATATGAGTATGTGATACTATTTCATACATGTTAATGATATTTGCTTGATTTATATGACTTGAATTGGTTGGAAAATGAATGCAAATGTTATTGTAGATTGAAAGTTGAATTTAGGTGAGAAATAAGGCTAAGAAATGACTTTATTTTGTCCACACGGATAGACACACGGGCGTGTGTCTTGACCATGTGTGACACACGGCCTGGCACATGGGCATATGGTTTGGCCGTGTGTCCCTTTCATATTAAAATTAAGAAACATAATGCTCAGAATTGGACACACGGGCAGAGACACAGGCGTGTGTCTCAACCGTGTGTGCTACACAGCCTAGAACACGAGCGTATGTCTTGATCGTGTGAAAACTGCACCTAATTTTTGAAAATTAAATTGACCACACAGCTTAGCACACGAGCATGTGGCTAACCATGTAGCACAAGTCAGAGAGTTACACAGGTAAGGACACGGGTTGGGACACAGCCTTGTGCTTCACATAGAATGCCCACACGGCCTGAGACATGGGCATGTCACTTGGCTGTGTGAGTATCACGGCCTAATCACACGGGCGTGTGATCCTTGTATTAAAGAAAAAAATTAAAATTTTATAAAAAATTCTCTGAGCTCTCGATTTAATCCGACTTGATTCAAATGTTTAAATTAGGCCTTGAGGGTCCATTTAAGGGACAATACGATTAGTTTCGAATATGAATAGTAAATGGCATGATTTACATGTGATTATTCTATAAACTCTGGTAATACTCAGTAACCCTGTTCCAGAGAAAAATACGGGTTATGGGTGTTACAGCCTTGATTCGATTTGTTCAATTCATGTTTATATTTTTTAGTGCCTCAATTTTTTATGCTTCTAATTAAAATCATTCATGTTGTTCATGCATTAAGATATATTTGACTGCATTAGAATTAATTGCATAATTTGACCCAGATGGTGATTAATGGACATAATAATTGAAAGATGCATGCTTCGTTTATATCCGGTCAAGAATAAATTAAAGCTTCATAATAATTTCGAAAGAACACTATTAGATTGCATAACTTTCAATTTATGTAATTAAATTGTTTCAAACCTGACTCGTCCCATTTACTTTGCATAAATTCTAAGGGATCATTAATTAAACGGTGACATAAAAATATGCACACTTTTTTAGGTGACAAATCTAAGATCTCGAAAGAGCTATGATTTAGATTTCAAGTTCATAAATGATCGAGTTTGTAACGCCCCAAAAATCCCGAATTCAAAAATCTCGAAACCCAAAAATCTCAAAATCTCGAATTTTTTTTTATTTTTGATTTTGATAAAAATTGTGTTTAATATTCTTATCCAAGCGATAATTTTAGTAGGCCTTAGCTAAGGATGAGTTTGAATTAAGAGGTAGAAGAAATTATAATTTAATTATTAAAAGAATCAGGGTAGACAAGTAGGTGGACTTTTGAATAAATGAAGAAAAAATTGGACACAAAAAGAGCCTGTGGTAGAGTGGCTAAGTGACGCCACATAAGGTGTAGTGAGGTGGCATTAGTAGCTAGCAAGGGGGTCCAAGGTTCGAATCCTAGCTTAGTCTTTTTAGAGTTTAATTTTGGCGTTCTAGAAGGATGAAAGTGGCGTGAAGATGGACTCCAAGGGGAGTGTTCAAAAGAGAAAATTAAGGAAAGGATCAAGGGGTTATCAGAGAGAAAAACGAGGAGATGAGAAGTGAGGAGTAAGTGGAGTCGAATTGGGAACTTGGGCTTGAAGAATTTGGCTATAGGGCTATAACTAGGTGCCGAATGGGAGGGTTGAAAAGCTAATGACGAATTTCCCTTCACTTTGTGCCAGAAACCATTTTCTCTAAAAAGCCGAAAACCCTTTTTTTCTTTTCTTTCTTTGTGCCGAATTCTTATCCCTCCTCTACTCAATATTTTCTTTGCTTTAGCCGGTTCTTCTTCCTCTCTTCTTTGGTGCTGAGTAATCAATTGTTTCCATTCAAATCTCCAAGAGTCGAATACCCTTGGTGCTGCCACTACTCTTTCCACCGAGTCAGTTTTAGTGTAAGTGTTCGCTCTCCCAATCAATTTTTGATAGGTATCGAGTATTCAGTTCCTCACTTTTTTCTAATTGAATTTGGTAGAGAATTAGTGTCAGATCTCAGTTTTGGATTCCTGCCGATTTGCTCTTCAGATCTGAGAAATACGCGTGTTTACTGATCGAAGTAAAAGCTAGTAAAAGCTTGGCGTTCAGGTAAGGTTAAGGTGAGATTCCGGCTTTTGGTAAAGTAATCGATAAGTACGTATGATTAATCTTTGAGTGATATCGATTGTAGGTTTGGGCTAAGCAAATCATATCACACTTGCTTACCAGGTGTGTACATACACTGCACACACACAATGAATCAACAAAAACCGAAAAGCCGAAAAGCCGAAAAGCCGAAAAGCTAAAAAGCTGAAAAGCCGAAAGTTTGGCTACAGTAGTCTTGCGAGTGCGCGAACACTCGTAAGGGAGAAATCGATAGGTTGCCTGAGGCCCACGGGCGATTCCGTGGACTTGGGTTGTAATTTGGCCATATAGGCCGGAATAGGCTAAATGGGCCCAATGGGCTGTTGGGCCCATAATAGGCAAAAAACTGAGTATTGATGCTTTGTGATAGGAATTTATATGTGAGCATGAATATGAATGTGACTGGGCCTAACGGGCCATATAAATGTGATTTGGGCCTAATGGGCCATATACAGGTGATTTGGGCCTAATGGGCCATACGAATATGATTGGGCTTAATGGGCCAGATGCAGGTATGTGAAATTGTTAGGCTTTATAAGGGGTTTTTGGGCCTAGTATATGATATCCACATAAGACTTAATTAATATATTGCGACCGTGAACAAGTCAAAGGGTTAAGGTGTGGCAACGGGTATATACATGTCTAGGATTGGATCTAGGGAGAGCTTGGTACTTAAGCGGTCTTAATGACCCACTTCCTCTTTTCTGGAATCCTACCTGGTGCATAGTATTTGTTCATCTTAGCTCACGGGACTTGTTAACGGGCCAAGATAGTTGAAAATCGTAATTAAGGGAAAATTACCGAAATGCCCCTAAAGGCGAAAATGACCAAAATACCCCTAAGTGTTGAATGTAAGTTTTGTGGATGCGACATGCATACATATGATATTCTGCTTAGGTTGCATATGGGTTGGGAATTATGGAACAGAGGAAGTATATGAGGATCGCATGGTTGCTTGACAATCGTGGATCCACCGATGGCTTTTAAAGCCCAATATGTAAATGAAGGTAGTTCCGCAACCGGGCTACCATGGTGTCTGGGTTGTGTGGGTCAATATTTATATCCCCACATGGTGTGACGGGGGACGGAGTCGGTGTGTAGCGGATGGATAATTGGATAGGATTGCATTGCATGAATGATGAACGATGAATGATGTTTTTTTTGAATGCTTGTTTTCTTCGAGGGTTGTACACACTGAGTTTGCGAAAACTCACCCCCTCTTTTATTTTATTTTCAGGTGATGCTCAGTAGAAGGTTCGATGTTTGGAGGGACTCTGGGTGGCTAGCTAGCAAGATGATTTGGACTTGGGTTTTTTTAAGCATTTAAGTTTTTACTTCTTTTTAAGTATGTTCCAGATTAGATTATAATAAGGTTTTCATTGTGTTATTATTACTTGAATTATTATTTTTTTCAATGTAATTGCAAGAAGTTGAATATGGATTTATTAAATTATAGTATGTTTCTTCCATTTCCGCAACTAAGTTTTTTTAATCAGATGTTTTAAACAAGGCTTTCGTAACTGAAGGTGTTTTTTTTAAGTTAATTAGGGTTTCTTTTATTTTAAGAAGGGTTTTTAATGAAAACACAGTTTTCGCTAAAACACTTCAATGTGACACACCAGATAGCGTCTAGGCCGGGTTTGGGGTGTTACAGAGTTGCCATGAAATTTTTCTGGAATGTTTGTTAAGCATGATGATGAATGAATTGAATTAAGAGTTGCAATTGTTCTAGCTTATTCATGTTATTATTGTTAAAACTTGTGAATTGCTGCTAAATCATTTCATTGCATTTAGTTTACTTCATTACATATTAATTGTTGATTTAATTTAAACATACATCACTCTAAATTATTTTATTTTTATAACCAACTTGTTAAATATTAATTTTACAATTAGACGATACTTTTTTTACTCACTTGATAATGATTGTGTATACTTGCACATTTCGTCACGAACTATCATGTGACCCTTGTTTACAATTTTGCCCATTTTTTTTTGGAATGTTTCAATTCAATCCTTGATTTTTTTCAGGTTGATTTTGGTGCTTTTGTAAGCTTAATTTAAGCTCGAAATTGTATGCAAAACATGTTTGTTTGAATAATTGTGATATAATAAATGTTTTGATGAATCTTTGAATTAAATTCACATGTTTAAGTTCTGTTTATTACTGTAGCATTCTATAATTCGATTCCAGCGATGAAGACAGGTAAGGAGTGTTACATTTAGTGGTATTTAATTCGAATTATAGAAAATACATGCCACATATAACCTGAGATAGTGTGATTCTTTTGATCTGATGTAACCTTTTTCTTGTATATTTAAAGATGTTTTCTAAATCAAATCATGTTGCCACCAAAGAAGTTGATAGTTGTAACGCATGGTTTGTACAAGTGTACACAGTTGTTATCAAGTAAAAAATAAAAGAGTTATCATCTCCACGGGGATTGTTTATGTTAATCAATTAATTTTAAAATTAATACTAATAATTTAGTAAGAGAACACAATATTTTTGAGGTGATTGATGATGAAATTAAATTAAATAATCTAGATGCAAAGTGATCCCTAATGCAAATTAACCTAAATGCAATGTATGTAATGGAATCAATGAGTTGGGTTTAGCAGCAAATTCACAAACTTCAATAATCAATAACATGAACAGGCTAAAATAATCATCTAACTCAACTTAATTCATTTTCATCATGCTTAATAATGTTTTGGAAAATATTCCATAGCACTCGATCTTTCATAAGCTCGAAACCAATTTAAAGTCTTTTCAGAATCTTTTACATAGAAAAACATGCATACTACCATGATCATATTTAACTAAGGGTTTCCTAGAATTCATGTGAAGTAACATGGACGAGTTAGGTTTGAAACAATTTAATCATATAAATCTAAAAGCTATGCAAGGTAATAGAGCTCTCTCGAGTTATTATGAACCTTTAATTTAATCGGGCTAGGATCTAAATTAAGCATGCACTTTTCAATTATTGTGTCAATTAATTGTCATCTGGTTAGGATTGATCAACTAATTCTAATGCATTCAATCACATTTTCATGAATGAAATACATGCTTGAGTTTAATTGAAAGCATTAATGACTGATGCACAGAACATTATAAACATGATTTAAATGAACTTTATTTAATTGATGCAATTATTCTAGCTAAACAAATTTAAGCTAACATTTTTTATGAAAAAATAACAAAACAATTTGTGAACAGGATTAATATCAAAAGTAAAACAATGATAAGGAAGAATAAACTTTGATTGATTTGATAGTTCTCCAAAATCTGATCGTAGCAGCTTCTTCCACTCCTCGTGTTGCTCCTTTACAAAGTACTCCTCAAAGTGGCTAGCCAAGGGAGTATTTTCTCAAGAATTTGCTAGCTAATGGAGAGGGGAAATGGGGATGGCTATGCGTGAAAGGAAGGAAATGTGATGTGAATGAGAAATAAATAATGAATGTTAAGTGAGGGATGATTGAAAAGGGATGTAGAGGGTAGTATTTATAGTGGATGGATGGCTAGTAGGTTTTCTAAAAATAGCTTAAAATTCCTTAGGTTTCTTTTTCCCATGGCCATTCATAAATTGTGGAGATAGGGGGTTATTTAGTTGCTTGATTCATGCATGAAATCATGATTGAAACAAGCAAGGTGATGGACTGTTTCAAGGGTAAAGCTTGTGTGTTAATTTTTGATTTATTTGCAACTGTAGGGACCTCAATTAAATCTCCCAAAAGTGAATTTTGAGCTACCCAAATGCTCTTTCCGAATTGGGCTTCATTCTCCCTTATTTAGATGGGTTGATAACCCAAATGCTTGCCAAACTTGTTCATCAATTGCACCAACTTCAATTGGATCAAATTAATTTCTTCATGACCCATTTTTCCTTGCCTTTACCGCCCATATAGAGTGAATTTGGCTCATGTCCTTGTAGCTTTAATAAATAAGCTATGCATAAGTCCTTGGTTCAACTGTATCAATTAAATCAAAATTAATATGTAGCATAAAATAATTAAATTATGCACGAATTTAATGCAAAATAGCACAAAATTGCATTCCTATTTAAATCATGCCCATAATCTTAATACGAACAAAATTTACCCAATTAATTATTAAATACTCAGAATTAATATTACTTTTTAAGTAAAAAGGTGCCATAAACTATTAAAAAACCTATATAATTTAAAGTTTATACACCCCCAAACTTAATCCATTGCTTGTCCTTAGTAATTCCAAGCAAAAATTTAGATAAGGCAGTCTTGCAATAAGTTTAAATAAAATTATTAAGTAAAATCAAATTTTGCATATAAACATGCATCAATAAGGTCATGGTTATAAACTCTTTTTGCTAGCAAGTTGCTCACATGCAAACATTATTTCAAAATTTTATACTAAGTGCGGAAAAATGCTAACATAAGTCATAGAGTGCATGTTTTTCAAGGTCATACATATCATTCACCATTCAATCAAAGTTTCCTCATCAATTAAATAAAACAATCAAAAGGTTTAATTAATGGTCCTCATATGATGAGCTTAGTGATTCCTCTTTACTAATGTAGTCGACATAATTATCAAAATCAATAGGTATTTTATAGGGTTGTAATGGGGCTAGGCTCAATGTAGGGATAAAGAGAAGTGAATTTTTAGGTTCAATAATCTTAACCTTAACTTTTCCTTGGATCTTTTGGAGGTACATCCTTCCTACTAACAGATTTTACCTCCCCCAACTTAATTTGAAGCTTTATGCCCAACAACACTTCTCAATATTTTGAGTATTTATTTTGCTCTTTTTGCTTTGACATTGAAAAAATATTTTTCACTTTTTTTTTTTGGATTCATACATATAACATATACATCTTTTTGAATTTTTCCTCGATTTTTGCTCACCAAGACTAGTATAGTTAAGATTGGAGCAAAAAAAAAATGATAACTTAAAAAGATGGGTAATATGGCTTATGATGTAGATGAATAAAAATAAAATAGGCTTAAAGGCTCAAAATAAAGTTTCAATGGTCAAATTCATATGGTAAGCTTGAAAGACTAAAACAATCAAAAGAAAATGTGTCTATATCATGTTTAGATTCTTATGCCTCCTAGGAATTCGCCTCAAGAAAGTTATTGAATCAATTCTAAAGACTTAAACCTTCATGCATGTCTATTTCTAAGGAAATTAAATTTTCATGGAAAAAACTACATAAGACATAAGAACATACAAGCATTCCATACCTTAAGATAACATAAAAAACTCAGATAAAATCAGAAATCATAATTGCATTTGAGCTAACTTATGAACAATTTTTTTTTCTAAACATTATTTTATTTTAGCATACTTATGTGTAAACATTGAATCATACTTAAGAACAAAATTTAAAATTCATGCAAATATTACCTTAACCCCCTTTAAAAAGAAGCAATGTCCTCATTGTGGAAACAAAGTAATAAATGAAAACTGACACCAGGTAAGATAGCAAGAAAAGAGAGGTGAGTCATGAAGACTGCTTAAGTACCAAGTCTTTCTTAACAATCCAATCCTAGATATGTTCATTCACATTACCACATAACTTCGCTTTTTATAATGAAAATGTATTGAGTTTAATTTATTCATGTTTTCAATTTCCTATTTTTTATGCGAAAGAAAAATACTAACTAAGAAATAAAATATAAATGCCTAAAAATAAATACTTAAGAAAAATAAGTTCCCCTTTTATTTCGTGTCCTCATTTTGTCTTTCTCTTTGCCCTTCTTGGTTGCACTTGATTCCATAAGCTCTTCTTGTCATGTCTCGAAGATATGATCTGGGAACTTAGGAAAAAAAGTGTTAGAGATATTCTTCAAAGTATTCCATATGGTATCATCTTTAATTTTCGCATATCTCTAGTAAGCTTGTTGTTGGTTATGCATGAATTTTCACATATCCATCATAATTGAAAATTTAGATATCTTCATAGTGTTTGAAGAAGTAAGAATGGTCAAATCAAGATTAACACTTGGCTCTAATGGTTCAGCAACATTTGGTTCCACCATTGGTTCAGGGTTGTTTGGTTCCTCTTTAGTTTCTGCTTCTTCTGTTTCATTTACTGATTCAACTTTTGATTCAGATTTAGTTGACAACTCTTCAAATTCTGGTTCATTTGGTTCATCTAGCTTAACCTGGTTCAACAGTTCAACATTCTCCACTAACCTTTCAAGATCATGCCTTGTTATGCAACCTTGAACATAACAACCCTTCAGATTTTCTTTTGATCTTACTTGGGCCCTCAAGCATAGTGAAGTAATCAATTATGGAAAGGCACTTCCTACCTTTTTTCTAGTGCAATCTTGAACAGAACAACCCTTCAGGTTTGCTTTTGATCTTACTTGGGCCCTCAAGCATAGTGAAGTAATCAATAATGGAAAGTAGGTACTTCTTGTCTTTTTTCTAGCGCAATCTTGAATTCCTTGAGTATAATTCTCCCAACATTAATAGACCTTTCTACCATAATTGCATACAAAAAAAAGCATTCGTTCCATTGAGATGGTGGACCTATGTGAGATAGGCATGAAGTTATATTGAAAAAGTAGAACCATACCTTAGCCTCTAAATTTAAATATTCCCTTCGGCAAGAATGACTGTCATACTTTCTTATAATCCATTGGGATCCCAAATTTGTAACAACATTAAGTACTTGATAAAGAAAATCTCAATTGATATTTCTCATTATGGCAAAGTACTCATCTCTTTCATCATCAGGTAAGTTAATCAAATCTTTAATAGACTTAGAAGTAAGTGATACCTTCTTTTTATGAATAAGAACTTTATTACCATCTCGCATGGTCAAATTGGCATAGAACTCTCACACTAATTCCTCTTCAGGCATTGATCGTGCATCACAAAATTGATTCCAATTGAAAGCGTCAATTTATTTTTTGAATTAACAAAGGCATAATCATCTTGTCATTGCTCTCTAAATTGAAACCATTTTTTGGCGTCATGGGTTGATTTTTGAAGATAGAATCAAATCTTTCCCTCGCTTCCTCATCTTGAATCACAATTGGATTTTTGGTAGTAGTTTTGGAAGATCTAGTTCTTTTACGAGACATGGTAACTTTTCCAAAAAAAATAAAAATTTTTGGCTTTTTGAGGTGGAGATTGAGGTGGCGACAAGGTTGCTCCGGCGATAGGCTTGTGGCAACAAAAGGGTTGTTGTGACAATAGATAGGTTTTGAGACAATTAAGGGAAATTAGGGGAAAGTTTCGAAAAATTAGGTGGCTAGGGTTAAAGCTATTTGCTTGAATGTGTGAAAAATATGATGGCAAAGAGGGGTTTATATAGTAGTAAATTAGGGTAAATTTGTAGCAAAAATTTAGCTACAAAGGATTCTTGGGCGGCAAGGCATGGAAGGAAGGAAAATGATGGCAAAGATTAGGGTTTTGGGGGTTTATGGATGGCAATTGTATGGGTAATTTCCTCCTCTTCACTGTTCTGGGCCTCGAGCCCAAACTACAACTATTTGAAAATTTAAACTGAACTAAAGAAGTAGACTGATTAGTACTTGGGCCAATGACCATTTTATTAAACATAAACAATTAAATTAAAATTTTCAAATAAAGATTAAAATTAAAAATTTCTTTCCGATTACTTAGAAAATTTCTTCTTGGAGAATTACATTAAATTAATATCCAGGAAAGGTTGGAAGGGTCATAAATGGTTCCACTTAAGTTTCAATCTCCTTAGAAATTTTTAATTTAATGTACTAATTTAAGAAAAATAATTTATAAATATGTCATTTATTAAAAATAAAAATATGAAAAATCAAGGGTCTATTAAATTGAACAAGGTTTCAATTCACTCAATTTTACCATCCCAATAGTGTTTGAGACGTTGACCATTAACTTTAAATATACCTCTATTGTTGTCGTGCAATTCTACGGCTCCATATGGATAAACTTTCTGAATGGTATAAGGCCCTTTCCATCAGGATTTGAGTTTTCTCAAAAATAATTTTAGCCTCGAATTGAACAACAACACTTGTTGACTTTCTCTAAATTCATAAGGTTGTATATAACTGTCATGCCATCTCTTAATCTTTTCTTTACACATATTAACATTCTCGTATGAAAATAATCTCAACTCCTCAACCTGTAACATTCTTCTCTCACTGGCTTACTTAAGATCCAAATTCAAGCGACAAATGACATGTCTTTCTAAAGACTAACTGATAAGGAGTCACTTTTAACGGTGTCTTAAAAGTAGTTCGATAGGCCCATAGGGTATCATCAAGCTTTCGAGACCAATCTTTTCTATTAGGTCGAACCACCTTTGATCTCACAATTTACCCGTTCAACTTGCCAATTTGACTGTGGATGATAGGTAATGGCAGTTTTGTGTTTCACATCATACTTTTCAAATAACCACTTAAGCCATTTATTTACAAAGCGAGATCCCTCATCGCTAATTATAGCTCTAGGAGTCCCAAACCATGTAAATAGATGCTTATGTAGGAACTGCATAACAACCTTAGCATCATTCGTTAGGTATGCCTCGACTTTAACCCATTTGGATATGTAATCCACAACTACTAAGATATAACTATTAACATAATAAGAAGGAAATAGGCCTAGAAAATCAATGCCCCATATGTCAAATAATTCTACCTCTAAAATGTTTGTCAAGGGCATCTCGTTGTTCAATGATATGTTTCCAATCTTTTGGCATCTATCATAATTTTTCACATATGCATACGCATCATTGAACACTGTAGGCCAAAAGAATCATGCTTGTTAAATCTTTGCTGCTGTGCAAGAACCACAAAAATATCCTCCACTTGAAGATGAATGATAGTGGTATAGGATCTCATTATTCTCACTTCCAGCTACACACTTCCTGATTATGTTATTTGCACATTATTTAAACAAAAATGGATCCTTCTAAAAATACCGACTATCATTAAGGAATGTCTTCCTTTGTTGGTATGTTATTTCTCGAGGTATTATTCCACATGCTAAATAATTCGCATAATATGCAAACCAAGGTATTTCATGAATTTGACTTACCTCGAAGATATGCTCATATGGAAAATTCTCATTAATTGGAACAAGTGAATGAGTTACCTCATTTTGTTTCAAGCTCGACAGATGATCAGCTACTTGATTTTCAACACATTTTCTGTCTTGGATCTCAAGGTCAAATTCTTTGAGTAAAAGCATCCATTGAATTAGCCTTAGTTTAGCTCTTTCTTCATGAGTAAGTATTTAATGGCTGCATGGTCGGTAAATACTATGACTTTTATACCTATGAGATAAGAACAAAACTTGTCAAAAGCAAAAACTATAGCAAATAGTTCTATTTTTAGTTACTGTGTAATTAAGTTAGGCTCTTGTCAAAGTTCTGCTTGCATAGTATATCAAATGAAATACATTGTTTCTTCTTTGACCCACCACAGACCCAACAGCAAAATCGTTTGCGTCACACATCAACTCAAACGGTGAGGTCCAATTAGGTGAAAAGATTATTGGGGATGAGATTAACCGACTTTTTAATTCTCCAAAAGCTTCCAAACATTCTTTGTTAAAATAAATAATGGTGTCTTTCTCTAAAAGCATACACAAAAGCTTTGAAATTTTTAAAAAATCTTTAATAAACCTTCAGTAAAAACTGGCATGGCTTAAAAAACTTCAAACTCGTTTCACACTAATTGGAGGTGGTAATTTTTCAATTACATCCACCTTCACTTTATTGAATTCAATCCTATTTCTGGATATTTTGTGTCCTAAGACAATTCCCTCCTTAACCATAAAATGGCATTTCCTAGTTAAGGACAAGATTTATCTTCTCGCATCTCTTTAGTACCTTAGCCAAATTACTCAAACAAACATCGTAAGTATTACCAAAAACAGAAAAATCATCCATGAATACCTCAACAAAATTTTCTATCATAACAGTAAATATTGTCATCATGCATAGTTGAAATGTGGTAAGTGCAAGACATAAATAGAAAGGCATTCGCCTAAAAGAAAATGCAACATATGCGCATGTAACGCCCCAAAAATTTAGAGTCTTTAATTCTGTATTATCTGACTCAAATTAAATGTTTGCTTTGTTGGCTTAGTGATTTGAGTGGGTTTGGGAGTGTTTGAGAGGCCTGGGTTCAAGTCTTGGCTTTTGCAAAATTTTTGTGTTGCTTTTAAATAAATCTGGACACTGTCATATAGGCCTTATAAATAATAGTGCTTGTTTTATGACACAAAGAGAGCGTGTGGTCTAGTGGCAAGGTGGCGTGTTACTCCTGTTGGGGGACTTGAGTTCGAGTCTTGGGCTGCACAATGGAGTAATTATTTTGTTGTTTGAGCTGTTTAGGTGGTGGAGTTGGACTGAGACTTTATGGTTGAATTGGTCATGACAGTTTGAATAGAGTTTGAATGGGATGTTGGAGTGATTTATGGACAGAATCATGGATAGATATTAGGAGAAAATCAAGGAGTTTGGGTAAGGGAGAGAGTTGTGTCGTATGGGGGCTTTGGACACTCATACATTCAGCTATTAGGGGTTCTTTACTCTAATTGGCTAAATCTCTGCATTTTCCTTCTCTTCCAATACTGGCCGAATACATCCCTCAAACACTATCGAGATTGCTCCCCTTCTATTCTCCATTTTCTTCCTTTTTCCCCTCTTGTTATTTCCTCTACATCTTGTCATTTTTCGTTGGTCTTTCGGGGATAAAACTATTTGGTTATATCTCAAATATCCATCAAAGAAACAATAAAATTCGTTATTTTCCGGTCGGTCCAACATCTAATCCATAAAAGGTAGCGAAAAATGGTCTTTTCGCGTGGCTTTGTTCAATTTTCTATAGTCAATATAAATTCTCCAACCTATGATCATTCTCATTGGGATTAACTCGTCAGTCTCAACAATCATGATTCCACCTTTCTTTTGTACACACTGTATTGAACTTACCCATGAACTATCTGAAATGAGGTAGATGTAACAACCCGATTTTAGCTAAATCAGAACTGTGGTTTCGAGACCACAAATCTGAGGTCGTAAAATTATTTTAATATTATTTTTGGTGTTTATAGCATGGGAATATATATGTGTGAAAATTTTGTGAGCAAATTTTATCATTTAAGTGGTTAATTTGAGAAAATAACTAAATCGCGTAAAATGCAAAAGTTACATTCTTTTTTTATAAAGGTTTCTAATTGCCATGACTTATTAAATGAAAGGTCTTTATGTTGTAATTAGACTATTGATAGTGAAATTTGACATAAATAGGCTTATGTTATGTGATTTATAATATTTATAACAAATGTTATTTTTGTAATTTATGAATTAAAGATTAAATAATTAAAACAAAACAAAATGTTCATCACTTTCATGCATTCATCCACCAAATTTAGAGAATAAGAAAGCCATTTTAGGGCTCAAACATTCGGCACTCTCCTTACTTGATTGAGGTACAATTTTAGTTCAGTTTCTAATGATTTCTACGTTTTTGTGATCGTTGCTTCGAGTACTAGCTAGCCCGTGCCTTAATTTTTAAGTTTGTTAGTAATTTTGTGAAATGCCATTGATTAATGCTTGAGCTCTGTGATGGTTGATGATGAATTATGGAAGTTAGATGATAGATTTTCATGTTAAGTGATTTTTGATGAAAATGTTATTTAAAGATTAAATTAAGAAAATGTGAAATGTTGTGGTTAAACATGTGAAATAAATGAAAATATGGGCTGCTATGAAGCTATACAAAATTTGGCTAGCATGGATTGTCCTTAAATTTCATGAATTTGTAATTTTATGAAATAGGGACTAAATTGTAAGAAATGTAAAAGTTTAGGGCCAAAGTGCAAATTTGCTTAAATATGTGTTTGTGGATGAAATTGATTGAGTTGGTGATTAAGTGGATTAATTTTGAATATATATAGATCAAGAGCGAAAGAAATCGATTTAGATCGAGGGAAATCGAAAGTTATCGAATAGTCAATCCGGTTCCTCTATTCTGACTACGAGGTAAGTTCATATGCAAATAAATATCTTTAAATTGAATTATATATGTTTATTAGTCACTGAAATGTTATGAATTTTGAATGAGCAATTACAAGTAAGAATCGGTAGAGTTACGACATCTGAAGGACTCGTACGAACCTTAAGAATAGTATAGGATATGAATGTCATGACATTAGGTTATCGAGATGTGATTAAATGTAAGACCATGTCTGGGACATTAGCATTGTATTAAGATAACATGTAAGATCATGTTTAGGATATTGGCATCATATTATGATTTCGTGTAAGACCCTGTCTGAGACAGTGGCATCGATATGTGATAGCAAGTAAGACCATATCTGGGATATTGTATTGTGCGAGCTTATGTGATTTTCAAGTATCCTTAACAATTCTGAACGGTTCAGTGGGCAAAGTCAAGTTAAGAAAGAATATGTGAATGAGCTAAATGACTCAGGCATGTACGAGATTCATACGAGTATTGAAAAGAGGAAGTATTTGATGAACTCGATTAAGATATTGAATATATGTTTAATGTGAAAGGTTTGTGAATTTGTATGTGATTAGCTATGTTTAGCATATTTGAATTGATATGCAAATGTTCATATGATGACTTTATTTGTATATGGCTTACTAAGCTTTTAAAGCATACTGTGTTTATTTTTCACTATTTTATAGATTATCGAAGCTAGCTCAGACTCGGGGATCGTCGAGAAAACGGTATCACACTATGATCATCTCGTTGGTACTTTTGAAGCTTTGTATATATGGTATATGGCATGTATAGGCTAGTGACATCTTGTTATGTTTTGAGTTATGATATTAGCCATGAGATTTGGCTTGTAAATGTTGGTATGTATGGCCATTTAAGTTGGCTTGAATTGTGTTTGATAAATGATATATGTGATGTATTTAATGCCTATGTATTGGCTTGTTTGGTATGGTTATATGGTTACTCTTTTGGATAGTTGTAAGTTGGAGTATTATTGCTTGGAAGTTGGTATATTGTGGTTTGGTTTTGAGATAATGATATGGTGTGTTTTGTGACATGAAATAGATGATAAGTTTATGAGGAAATGTATTTGGAAATTATATAAGTTTTGATGATTTTGGCATATTGATTTGGGATGTTTTTGAATATGGAATTGAGTAGTTGAAATAGTTGTGGATAGATGGCATGTTATGTGTACGGAATAGCATGTTTTGATTGCTAAAATATGTATTGAAATGGTACCATATGGGTTGCTAGGTGTGTATGAGAAAAGGGTGGCAAATTGGCTTGTCAAATGGCCTATTTTTGTCCACACGGGCAGAGACACGGGCGTGTGTCTCAGCCGTGTGCGACACACGGTCATGTTGCATGGCCGCGTGACCCCTGGGGTAGCCCTTTTGAATTAAGTCAGTATACCCTATAGGTTTGACACGGTCTAGACACACGAGCGTGTCTATTGGCCATATACCACATGGTCGTGTGGTCGACCATGTAACCCAAGTCAGTAACCCCTTCAATTTTCCCACAGGCGTGTCCTCGGCCATGTGGTTCAAGTCAGTATGTATGCCCTGTTTTCACACAGCCTGTGACACGGGCGTGTCTGGTAGCCGTTTGAGGCACACGGCCTGTTCACAGGGGCGTGTGACCCTTAAATGTATGAAAATTTTCTAAGTTTCTCAAAGTTTGCAAATGTTATCGGTTTAGTCCCAAATCACTTTTAAGCATGTTTTAAGGTCTCGTAGGACCTTATAAGGGATAATATGGATGAATTGAATGGATATTGAATATGATTGCATAAATGTATGCGAGTGATGTGTATTATTTTGGTAATGCCTCGTAACCCTATTTTGGTGGCGAATACGGGTTAGGGGTGTTACTGTAGATAATTCTCGCATCTAACCATTTGATAACTTCCTTTCAAACTACCTCTTTAATGATAGGGTTGAGTCTCATTTGCCAATCGATTCTACCTCTTTCGCCCTCCCCTAAGATAATATTGTGCATATAGAAGGACGGGCTTATTCCTTGAATATCAGCTATGGTCCAACCAATCTCCTTTTTAAATTTCTTGAAAACTTCAATCAGCTACTCGTCTCGGTGTTCTATTGGTTCTACTAAAACAATCATAGGGAAAGTAAAACAATTACCCAAATAAACATATTTCAAATGGGAAGGAAGTACCTTATGTTCAAGTTTAAGCGGTTCTTTGATTGACAACTTCGGTTGCGTGTATTTCTAAACATTCAACTCTAATGGTTCAAACTGTGCTAGTTGAACATAATTTCTTGGATTGGCTTCCATCAAAGCCATAATTTCATCATCTTTTTCATGTTCCAATGATTTAGACCCTAACGTGTTCTCTAATGGGTCCTTTACAAAATTTTTATATCATTCCATAGAAACTAAGGTTTCTAACTCCTCCATCATTGAATATTCCTCCGTTGGATCAGGAGATTTTATTACTTTAAGAACATTAAATGTTACTTGATCATCTTGAACTCTCATGGTGAGTTCACCTTTTTGCACCTCTATTAACGTTCTTCCTGTGGATAGGAAAGGTCTCCCTAGGATTATCGACACTTCCTTATCTACTTCAAAATCTAAAACAATAAAATCAGCAGGAAAAATAAACTTATCTACTCTTACCAAAACATCCTCTATCTTTTCTTTTGTGTATGCTAAAGATTGATCTGCCAATTGAAGTGTCACAGTCGTGGGACTTACTTCACCTATTCCCAACAACTTGAAAATAGATTTGGGCATCAAGTTGATGTTTGCTCCTAAGTCGCATAAAGCTTTACCACAGTAAGATTCTCCAATATTACAGAGTATAGTAAAGCTTCCAAGGTCCTTCAGTTTAGGAGGTAGCTTGTTCTGTAAGAATGCATTACAGTCATTCGCCAAAGCTATAGTCTCATACTTACTAAGCCTCATCTTCTTGGATAGAATGTCCTTCATGAACTTGATATAGTTGGTCATTTGTTTTGAAGCCTCCACCAGCAGGATGTTAATGTGAAGTTGCTTTAAAATATCCAAAAACTTCTTGAATTGCTCCTCTTGTTTTTGCTTATTTGGTTGGAATTTTTGAAGATATGAAGATGCTAAAACTTTGGCTTGGACTTGATAGCTTTTCTGAGGAGGTAAGTCTGCATCTAAAGAAGGTGTTAGCTTATTAGAATTCACTAGTTTAGATTTTACCTTATTAGACTTTGTAAGTCCTGGCTTTTCTAGTGTAGGAATTTCAACTGTTGGTTGACTTTCCTCCTTCTCAATAGGTTAATCTCCAACCACAACTTCCTTGGGTTTTAAAGTCTTACCACTTTGTAAAGCAACTACCTTGCAATGTTTCTTCCTAAATTCCTTGTATGTTCTATATCGTTTGACAAGTCTCCTTGCGATCTATTACGAAGCTCCATAGCCAAGTGACCTATTTGGTTCTCCAAATTTTTTAGTGTTGTTGCCCTTCAACAAATTGTAACACCCCTTACCCGTATTCAACGCTGGAATAGGGTGCGAGGGGTTACCGGACTGAAACATAAGTAAACATACAAAATCGGGCCATAAAATTTCATTCAATTTAAAATCATTCATTCACATGCATATCGCCCCTTATATGGGCCCACGAGACCCAAAACATACATTTGGAGTGGTTCGAGACTAAACCGAGAACTTTAGAAACTTTTGGGAAACTTAGAAGATATTCATCATGAAATAGGACCACATGCCCGTGTGGGTTAAGGGACACGCCTGCATGGCATATCACACGCCCGTGCTTCAGGCCGTGTCCATCTTAAAGTGCATTCTATTTATGACATCATCATTAAATTAAGGTCACACGGCCAAGTCACACACCCGTGTGCTTAGACTGTGTCCTCCACACGGCTGTGACACACACCCATGTCTCAGCCCATGTGGTGGCTACTAGATATTCTGTTTTGCCAAAAATTAAGATGCAGGGGACACACGGCCTGATCACACACTCATGGGGGCAAACAGTGTGTCACACACAGCCTAGACACACGTTCGTGTGTCTACCCGTGTGGACAAATTAAAAGCTATTTACCAAGCCATTTGCCACCCTTATTCACACATACACTCACATCAATTCAAAGGCATAAAACATAACATACTTAGGTAACCAAATATCCACAATTATGACGAACACATGCCAATACAATATCAACAAGCTTTCATCACTAATAAAATAACCCATCACATACTCACAATCACAAACCACATCTCAAAGACATAGGTACATGCATAATCATATGATCAATATAAGCCATCATTCATGGCTATACACAAATTGGACCATAAATATTATAAGCTAACACATTTGGCCACATTAACAATAACATAATTAATTAATAGACCAAGTCCCTATACATGCCATAAACTTAAAATACTTGCATTCACTTATACCCAAATGATAACTTGATAGTGTGATAGCATCTCCTGCGAACTCCAGCCCGAGCTAGCTAAATTAACCTATAAGAGATAGGAAAGGAAGGGGAGTAAGCAATAAAGCTTAGTAAGTTCATATGCAAATAATAAACAACTATTAACATTCATTTACTTTATCCATCCATAAGAATACTACTATTACAATTTGCATTAAATCTCAAGATTAACACTTATTCATTCATAGTGCTTACTCTTTTAACTTATAAACACCATTTACATGCCTTGGCATTAGCCTAGCCACCATAGTCTCCCCATTATAACATATCACATTATTTAACAATTTATTTTCATCCTCTTAATCACACGCACATTATTTATGAGTAATCATAATTTCAACATATAGTTCAACCATCTTTCACTTGTCTAAGCTCGTATCTTACTATATTCTCATAATGACTTTATTTGGCAATTATTCTTGTCTTTCCTTTTCCTCATTTCCAATGAAACACAATTTAAATAAATAAACCATACTATATCACAATTAAATTAGGCTCATAAACCTATCACGTGATCATTATCAAATCTTATCATGTATCCATTCATCTTAAGTGTAAATCAATATTCATAAGGTTATCGATATTTCTCAAGCATAACTTACTCGAATACAATCTTACCGAATGTTCATCATACACCGAGCTCATTACTCATGAGTTGTTGTACATACCTGTACCATCTCGTAACATATTTATACCTTTTTCATCTCATCATTGATATACTCATTGAACCACTTAGAATACTAAAGGATACTCAGAAATTCTTGCATATATGTGCCTCATACGTAGCCAAAGCTTCCTCATATCTCATAACACATGAAGGCTCATTCTCGAGCTACTCACGGGTCTGCTCACACAAGCTGTCGGTCAGGATGTAGCTACACGGGCTACTCACACAAGCTGTCAGGTATCCACAACACATGTCGGACTACCCAGCCACCGGTAGGACGTACAAGACCAGCACCTGGAGCCACATATCTCATAAGCTCAGAAATCATAGGGTTTTTAGTGACATGTCACTCGTATCCTATTCTATTCCTAAGGTTCAAACGGGATTTTTCACACTTATTGGAACTTGTCAATTGTATCCATAGAATTAACCATTCATTCCACACATTAACGAAGCATTTAAAATATTTAAAATACAAACATAATAATACATTATTCACATACGAACTTACCTCGATACCAAAATGGCAAAAAGGGACCTAACCGTTAATTTCTTATTTTTCCCCTGTTCTAGGTTCCAACCTCATTTTCTTTGATCTATAATATCACATTTAGTCTATTTATTAGTCACATTATTCAATGTGATCCAAAAATCACATTACGGCAAATTTATGTTTTTGCCCCTAAATTTTCACATATTTACATTTTAGTTCCTAGGCTCGTAAAATGAAATGTGTTCAATTTCTTTACTACCCATACATAGCCGAATCATTTTCATGCTTATAGCAGCCCATATTTTCCATTAAATCATATTTTTAACACAAATTTCATAACTTTTACAAATAGGTCTTTTTATGCATTTTCACCGAAAATCACTCAGTAAAAGTCATTTCTCTAACCATAAACACGCATTTTCTACCATTAAAAATAAAAATACACACATATTCATCATAGTTCAAAACCCTATACTTTAACCATATCTCAAATTAGTGGTAGAAATAGATAGATCTTGTTACGAGGATTTTAAAAACGTAAAAATCATTAAAAACGGGGCTAGAACAGACTTACAATCGAGCTTGGAAGCTTGAAAACCCTATCCATGCAATTTTTGGCCAAGGGGTTGAATATAAATAAAAATTGGCTTTTAATTTTGTTTTTAATTCATTTTAATAACTAAATAACCAAAATGCCCTTAATGAAAAACTTTGAAAACATGCCTAACCATGTTCATTTTGTCCACCAACTTAACCATTGGTCTAATTACCATATAAGGACCTCCAATTTAAAATTTCATAACAATTGGACACCTCTAACATGTATAACTAAACTTTTGCACTTTTTTACAATTTAGTCCTTTTGACTAAATTGAGTGCCCAAACGTCAAAATTTTCAAATGAAATATTCATGAAATCATTCTATGAAATTGTAGACCATAAAAATATAATAAAAATAAATTTTTCTTCGTCAGATTTGTGGTCCCGAAACCATTGTTCCGACTAGGCCAAAAATTGGGCTGTTACACAAATTCTCCAAACTATTAGATGATTCAGCTTGAGGTGGTTTTGGAACTTGTTGATTGAACCCTTGGGGTTGACAGTTTTGTCCGGTTCATTTCCTTGGTTATTCCCAAAAAAGTTTAAATGGTTTCGCTATGAAGGATTGTAGAAATTAGATTTAAATGGTTTCGCTATGAAGGATTGTAGAAATTAGACTGTGGCCCCTGTCCATTTCTATTTTGGTGTTGATTCCCTACATAATAAATTGACTCGAGATTTGATGGAAAATTCTTGAAAGAATGTCCATCCCTACAATATATGTAAGAAACAACATCAAATTTACTTGATGGTTGGGCTGTAATAGAATTAAAACCGTTAGTAGTAAACTGTTTCAACATTGAAGAGATAGAAGATATCTGAGCTAAGAGTGAAGTAAGGGTGTCTACTTTATGCATTTTGGTTACTCATCTTCCTGAAGCTGCTCGATTTATCTACCACTGGTAATTATTACTGGCTATCCTCTCAATGATCTCATAAGCCTCATTATAAGACTTTGATAAGAGAGCATCATTCGTAGAAGCATCTGCCACCAATCTTGTGTGTGCGTTAAGACCATTTTAAAACATCACCAACTGGATGCAATGTGGAATCCCATGGTGAGGGCATCTACGTAGTAACTCATTAAATCTTTCTAACACTTGATATAATGACTCATCATCCATTTGCTGAAAAGTTGGTTATCTCATTCTGCAGGTTAGCATTTTTGTTAGGTGGGAAACACTTTACCAGAAAGCATTCAACTAATTCTTGTCATGTTGAAATTGAATGTGGTGGCAACGAATTAAGCCATACTCGTGCTTTGTCTTGCAACAAGTACGGAAACAACTTTAACCTTAATGCATCTTTAGTTACACCAGCTATTTTGAAGGAATCGCTCACCTCCATGAATAATCAAAGGTGAACCTGTTGATCTTTTGTGGGCATACCACTAAACTGGCCCATGGTTTGGAGGATTTGAAACATCACTGGCTTCAATTCAAATTGAGGTGCTTTGATCTTTGGTCTTCTAATTCCCTAATTTAACTCATTAAAAAGGGGCACAACATACTATCTTATGGCTCGATCCATATCATCAGCAATAAGGATTGGTTTTTAAACATTAGTGACTCTATTCCCTTGAGCATCATTTTGATTTCCATGGTACATTTCGGCTTGTCTCTGGGCTATTCTTTCTCATTTTCTTTATCTAAATGTCCGTTCGATTTTAGGGTCTACAAGTAATAAATCCATAATTCAATCTATGTTCATAAACACTTGAAAATAAATCACAACAAATTAAAGAATAAAAATAAAGAATTAATTAGTAAAGTTAGAAATAAATAGAATAAAATAAAAGCCAAGTTGCAAAGAATAATTTGACAAAAAAATTATTAAGGTAATAGTCCCTGGAAATGGTGCCAAAAAACTTGTAACGTGTGGTTTGTGCAACTGTACACAAGCATTATCAAGTAATAAGTAAGCAAAAGAATTATCGTCTCCAAAGGGACTGTGTATGTTAATCAATTAATTGTAAAATTAATACTAATAGTTTTGTAAGAGAACACAATATTTTTGAGGTGACTGATAATGAAATTAAATTAAATAATCTAGATACAAAGTGATCCCTAATGCAAATTAACCTAAATGCAATGTATGTAATGGAATGAATGAGTTGGGTTTAGTAGCAAATTCACAAACTTCAACAATTAATAACATGAATAGGCTAGAATAATCATATCATTCAACTTAATTCATTTTTATCATGCTTAATAATGTTCTGGAAAATACTCCATGGCAACTTGATCTTTTATGAGCTTGAAACCAATTTAAAGTCCTTTTGGAATCTTTTACTTAGAAAAGCTAAACAAATTTAAGCTACCATTGTTGATGAAAAAATAACAAAACAAATTGTGAACATGATTAATATTAAAAGTAAAACAACGATAAGGAAGAATAAACTTTGATTGATTCAGCAGTTGTCTAGAATCTAATCGTGGCGGCTTCCTCCAATTCTCATGTTACTCATTCCCAAAGTTCTCCTCAATGTGGCCAGCCAAGAGAATATTTTCTCAAGGATTTGCTAGCTAATGGAGAAGGGAAATGGGGATGTCTATGCATGAAAGGAAGGAAATGTGATGAGAATGAGAAATGAATAATGAATGTTAAGTGAGGGATGATTGATGAGGGATGTAGAGGGTAGTATTTATAGTGGATGGATGGCTAGTAGGTTTGCTAAAAATAACTTAAAATCTCTTGGGTTTCTCTTTCCCATGGTCGACCATAAATTGTGGAGATAGAGGTTATTTAATTGCTTGATTCATGCATGATATCATGCTTCAATTAAGCAAGGTGGTGGACTGTTTCAAGGGTAAAGCTTGTATGTTGATTTCTAATTTATTTGTAACTTTAGGGACCTCTAATAAATCTCCAAAAAGTGAATTTTGAGCTACCAAATGCTCTTGCCAAATTGGGCTTCATTCTCCCTTATTTGGAGGGGTTGATGACCCAAATGCTTGCCAGACTTGTTCATCAATTAGATCAAATTAATTTCTTCAATTAGAGTGAATTTGGCTCATGTCTATATATCCTTAATAAATAAGCTATGCATAAGTCCTTGGTCCAACTGCATCAATTAAATCAAAATTAATATGTAGCATAAAATAATTAAATTATGCACGAATTTAATGCAAAATAGCACAAAATTGTAGTCTTAACTAAATCATGCCCATAATCTTAATATGAACAAAATTTACCCAATTAATTTTTAAATACTCGAAATTAATATTACTTTTTAAGTAAAAAGGTGCCATAAACTACTAAAAAAACCTTTATAATTTTGAGTTTACAGTGGTAACTTCCAATAAGGGAGCAAACACCAGTATGCTAGTTCCGAAAATGTCTGAAAATGAGGCAAAAAACTCATTCCTTAGTCTGATAGGTCAATGGTTTATAGAGTTTATGCGAGCCAACCCTGTAGCTTCCCAACCTCCACCCCCTGTTCTTCTTTCCTCGACACCTCTTGTTCCTCAAAGTTCTACTCTTATACATGTACTTAGACCTTTGATTGATAAAATTTAGAAGTACGAGGTAAAAGAGTTTAGAAGCAAGACAAATGACAGTCCAACTAGAGTCGAATGTTGGTTAGACAATACTCAAAGGGTGTTTGACGAATTGGCCTGTACTCTTGATGATAGCTTGATATGTGTAATATCTTTGTTGAAAGATGAGGCATATCAAGGGTTGTATACTATGTTAGCTGTTGTGCCTAAAGATAAAGTTAATTGGGACTTTTTTCAAATAGAGTTCTAAAATAAGTATATCAACAAGCGGTATTTAAATAAGAAAAATAATAATTTCTTAAGTTGAAGCAAGGAAATAGGTCAGTAGCCAAATATGAACGAGATTTTGAGCAACTCAGTAAATATGCTCGTGAAATTGTACTGAAAGAAGAAGAGATGTGACTTTGAAGATGGGTTGAATGATGAAATAAAAATGTTAGTAAAAGCAATGAAACTACGAGAATTTGTGGTCTTGTAAAATCGAGCAAAAAAGATGGAAGAATTTTATAATAACAAGAAACAGGTTGAACTGAAACATTAGGATTTTAGTAAAAGAAGTTCATTTAAATTATTCTAGACTCCTCCGCCAAAGAAGTTCAGAGATAACTACAGTAGATTTACTTCACCATCAGGGCTTTCGAGAAAAGATAAATCGAAACTGAGCAATCTGCGACATGTGAATACACTAATTGCCAATGTGGGCAGTGTTCAAAATGTGTACCTAAACCAATCTATGATCACTATGGCAAAAATCATTTTTGTGAATGCCGACTAGGATGGGAACTTGTCATCGATGCAGTTCTACGAAACATTTCTTGAAAGATTGCCTGAAGAGGCCCAATGTTACTAGAGATCAAACTGTAAGATCTGATATGACTCCGCAAAGAGGTAGACAACTTGAAAACAATAAAAATGTTGGATCGAATTGGGTAAAAACTAATGATACTACAAACCAATCAGAAGCCAAAGCATCTACTAGGGCTTATGCCATTAGAGCTCACAAGGAAGCTTCTGCTCCAAATGTTATCGTTGGTACTTTCTCTCTTTTTGACGTTAATGTATATGCATTAATTGACTCTTGGTCAACATATTCCTATATATGCACTACATTAGTAAACAAAAAGAACATACCGGTAAAGTCAACTCATTATACTGTCAGAGTAACAAATCCATTAGGACAGCGTGTCTTAATTAATTAGATTTGCAAAAAGTGTCCACTGAGAGTTCGAGGTTGTAACTTTCTTTCTAATTTGATGCTATTGTAGTTTTATGATTTCAATATCATTCTAGGTATGGACTAGTTAACTGAACATGATGTAATAGTGAATTGTAGACAGAAACAAATTACACAAAAATGTCATAATAGCGAATCTATCCATATTGAAGCTAGTAGAACAGATAGTGCAATGATTATATGTAACAACCTGTTTTTTAGTGGTGTCAAAAATAATGGTTTCAAGGCCACAATTTTGACATGTGAGTCTGAAAATATTATTTATTTAATATTTACAAAATTATTTAAGTTTCGTATCAAGTTTTGGTATGGTAATTTTGACATTTGTCTAATTATTTAAAGAAAAATGACTAAATCATAAAAGACATAAAACTTAACAACTATTGACTTATATAAGCTAAAAGGCATTATTAAAGATTCTTAAGGGTTTTAAATGGTAATTCTACCATTATTTATTTATGTTGGATGATAAGTGGGATGTGTTTAGTTAAAAATGTGATATAATTTATAATATAAAATATTATAATATGTTATAATAGTTAAAATTAAGAAAACAAAAAGGAAAACATTTCATTCTTTCTTTGGTTCATCATCTTTTTTTCTCACGAAACAACAGGGGAGCTAGGGGTTTTGTAACACCCCAAACCCAGCCTAGAAGTTAGGCCCGAATTTGGCATGTCACATTGAAGTGTTTTTCGAAAATCATGTTCTCATTGAGAACCCTTCTTACTATTTAAAACCTCTGGCCATTTTATAACCTGTGAAAACCTCAGTTTATGTTGGTTTATTAAAAGTCATTCTCTTGTAAAACATTATTACCTTTAAAACTTTATTTGCTGCAGAAGCTTAATTTAAAGGGTTGCGAAAATGTGATGTTTTAAAAAACAGTTACTGTTTTAGAAAAATCGTGTTCTACTCCAGCAGTTATAAAACAATATATAAAATTCCAAATTTAGAACCAGAAATTAAAAGAGGCCTTATTACAATCCAGATCAAATATAAGTACTTGTAAATAGATAACTTAAAAGAAAATCGGAAACAATAGCAGTTGTGTGGCCACCTCCGAGTCCCTCGCAGCACCGATCCTCCTAATGCTAGGGATTACCTGCACAGTTAATAAACGAGGTGAGTTTATGAAAACTCAGTGTGTAATCCCCTATCGATCAACGATAATGATGCATACACAGATATGATGCAGGCACGAGCCCTATTTAATAACAGTATAGTTTGGGCCTAAGCCCTATGCAGTGACAGTGTGGGCCTATGCCCAAAACAGTATAATCACAATACAGGTATGCAACCCAGCCCAATCCAACCAGCTCACCATCCGTACCAACCAACTCACCATGTGGGGATTAAATCAACCCACCCACCTGGCTCACCAATATCGCAGCGTAGCTGCTAATAGTAACGCAGCAAAGCTGCTAATAGCGGTAAACGTGGCGTAGCCACTAATATCAGAATATGTGGCAAAGCCACCAGAACAGTAAAACGTGGCAGAGCCACTAGTATAGAACTTCCTCCAAATTAGAATCCCAACCCCAATGCCATATGTCGTGTATGTCATGCTCAATCGTCACACGTGTATGCAAAATGGTCATGCTCAGTAACAATCATTTAAACATATATTAAAAGCATATTAGTCGTACAACCACCGTCAAGTCAGTTAAAACACAGTCACACAATCACAGTCAAATCAGTCAAATTCATAGTCCAAGTCAGTCATTTACCCATAAGGGCAAAACAGTCATTTTACCCTACAGGGGTATTTCAATAATTTTACACTACAAGGGTATTAAGGTCATTCTGTCCTATAAGGGTATTACGATCATTCTATCCTATAAGGGTATTTCGATAACTTAAGTCACCTCGAGCGACTTAAGTAACCTAAACAAACCTAACAGTGTAAATAGGCCTAAGACCCATACTCGGCCCAAGTAGGCCCACACGCTTGTGTGGCTCGTTTAGCTCAAATTTAGTTATGGCTATGTGACCTACATAGCCTAGTCCAATATTTATCACTTACCGCGAATTTAATCTGTGTGGGTCCCACGAGCCCATTGGGCCCACACAGCCCATTTCGGCCCAACGAAGCCCTTAACGGCCTATCTCATGCACACGACATGACAAGCCCAACTACTTCTCACCTAACAGTTAGATTTACACAAGCGGGCCCACGAGGCCTAGAACAGCCCCAGTACACGAGAATGCTCGTGGCGGCCTCTATAATCTATCGTCCATGGTTTGTGGGCTCAGTTTACCCCACGAGCGATTGCACGCTCGTGAGGCCTCAAATGCCGAAGTTTTGGCTTTTCAGCTTTTGCCGATTTCCAACAAAGAAGGGCGTGAATACACACCTATTTATGAGAACGCGCCGAAGTCCACGATCACCAACCTTGGCACATCCTGCATTGAGTCTTAATCACTTTTCTCCTCCCCAACTCATCTAGTTCGCTCTATTTAAAGCTAGTTTCTCGCCTATTCTCATGTTAGCTTCCCGATGTGGGATTCCTTTCAACCATTAGGATAATTCTCATTCTTATGACCACTTCAACCATAGAGTTCCAGTCCAACTCCAATTCCTACACAGCTCAAACAGCAAAATAAATACTCCAGTACGCATCCCAAGACTTGAACCTCAGACCTCACAGTTACACAACACGCCACCTTCCCACTCTACCACAAGGCTTTTTGTGTCATATTTTATCCTCAATTAATTATAAGATCTATAGGCCAAAGTCCAGGTTCCTTTAAAAGAAAAACCAAAATAAATTGCAAGAGCCAAGACTTAAACCCAGGCTCCCTTGCAACCTTAATGACGCCACAACCACTAGACCACAAGCTTCCTTGTGTCATTTATTTAACACAATAATTTAAAAGGCCTTCATCCAAGCATCTAGGGTTTTATTCACTTAATACCAAAATTTTTGCTAAATCCCAGGTTTGAACCCAGGACTTTTCCAACTCCTCTCAAGACCCTTAACCACTTGAGCTGACTTTTAATTGTGTCATTTCCTTGCACAATTAAATACTTCTAGGCCCAAATTTGGGGCGTCACAGGTTTACTTTAAAAATTTTTTATCCTTGGTTTGGTGAGTCAAATTTAGTTTGCTTCTTGTCATTTTTATATTTTTGGGATCCCTAGAGCTTGATTTAGCTAGCCTAGGAACTATTTCATGAAACTATTAAAGTTGCCATTAATGTTTTCTTGAAGCTTTTGTGGTTATTGGGTTAGTTTTGAAGCTTAGATATGTTAGTAGACTATTTTGTAAGGTAAAAGTTGTTAGTTTTGAACTTAGGGACTAAAATGCAATAATTTCAAAATGTGTGTGAATATTCTAAATTTTTGTGTTTTATTGGACTGTTGGAGGATTTAATTGAGAATGATTTTGACATTGAAACTCAAATGTGAGAATTTTAATAGTTTCAGTTTTAGAGACTAAATTGTGATTAAACGCAAAAGTTGAGGAATTTTATTATAGATGAAATTGAATTAGAGTATGGTTTTTATATGTTTTTATATGTTATTTGGATTGGTTAATCAAATCAATTTATACTTTAGATCAAGAATCTTAACAACTGGAGGACGTATGAGGAAAAAGAAAAATTACCGACCAGTCCCTAATAGTTAAACCGTTACCATTTCGAAAGGTAAGTTCATGCAGTATAATTTAAATCATTTAAATTAATGTATTGTATTTGAGTGGTTAATATTGATTTTTGGTGAATTGGAAATTTTTTTTATAATGTGAGATAAGTTCCGATGAAATTAGTGAAATCCTCGTATACAAGGTAGTGAGTTTTGTCCAGGTTTCGAGTTCTTGCATATGTTGCGAACTCATGAATATAAGAATAGGTTTTGAGTTCCTACATATTTTATAGACTTGAGAATACAGGAATACGTTATGAGCTCCTGCATATGTTGTGGATTCGAGAATACAAGATTATTAAGCCCTGGCCAAGCTAATTATCGTGCAGATTAACCTTAACGAGTAACCAGGCACTAATATTTTCATCTGGATATTGAGATCTTCTACGAGGCTTCTTTGGGTAAAAATTGTGATTGAAGTGTAAGAGATATACCATTTAAGATTGGCTATATGACTAGTTGTGTTTTGGCCTTAAGATCTAAATTAGCTTGATTGAAAATAGAAATGATTATGGTTATTCATGTGATTGAACTGAAAGCTTTGTATATTAATCTTATGGTTTGAATCTTGATAGGTATATTTGTATCATAATGATTTATATGTGAATAGAAATTGAGGTAAGTGAATGTTTATATTGTATGAGCTTACTAAGTATTTTATATACTTATGTTACTACTTTTCTATAGATTATGGACGTTCAGAATGTGTCAATCGGATCAGCGAGAAGCTCACACCTGCTGTCACTTGATTCGGTAGACTTTTAAAGTTTGAAATTTGGTTACTTGTGGCATGTATATAGGATGTTTACTATGCAAGTTAATGATCATGTTTTGGTACTTCAGTTGTGAATAAGATTATAAATAACCTTGATGTATTAAATGCTTGGTACCTATTTTATACTTAATAAGTAGATGATGTTACCCAAAATTTGAATTGCATTATGTGTATGTTTAGGTATTAGTTGACTTGATAATGAATGTTGGTATCTGTTTATGTTTGGAATGATTGGTTTGAATGGTATGAAATGTTTAAAGGAATGGTTGAATGAAGCATGCTTAAATTGTGAAAATAAGTACTCATGTTTTAGGTCACTTATTGAGCTTTGCTTGTTGATATCTTATTTAAGGAAATCATAATTGTATGAGTACATTTAGACATGAAAAATCTTGGCATAAATGGTAATGAATGGTTGTTGTTTCATAATTGAATTATGGTGCCAATTGTACCATATTGTTAGGCACTTTGGTTGAGTGAATTGAGGTGAATTTGATATGTTTTGGTGTCTCGTATCGTGTTGTTCAAGGGATCTTTAGTTAAATTTGGCTTGTGGTTGAAGGTATTTTAGGTACACATGGCATGTGACACAGTTTGCCACACGGTCATGTCCCATACACGGGTGCAAGACACTACCATGTGGTCTGTTCAATTTAGGTGTAGGATGGTTCACATGATCACAGTTTGTTAGACGGCCTAATGAAACAACCATGTGACGTTTTATCACATGGCCTGGTCACACGGACGTGTGACCCATGTTTTGTATTTTTGCCATTTTTTTTTAAATGTTTCAAATTATTTGCTACTTTGTTCCGAATTGTTTCAGGACTTTCGTAAGCTCAATTTTAACCCCGATGATGTATGAATATTATGTTTTTATTGCATGTTTAGTGAAAAAAATTTATTTTTATTTAAAGGAAATTTGAACTATTATAGCTCGTTTCTGTTCTGTTTTGAATGGTAGCATTCCATAACCCTAATCCAGTGATTAAGATGGGTAAGGAATGTTACAATATTAGCATTTTTGGCTCATAAATTGATCAGAAAGTTTTGTGAAGCTTATCTCACTTATATCTTTGATTCATGGGTGTCGAAATCAAAAATTCATTAGGTACTGATAGTTAAAGAATTTGCTGACGTATTCCCAGAAGAATTACTAGGGTTGGCACCCGACAGAGAAGTTGAATTTGTGACTAAAGTTGCACCAGGAACAATTTCAAATTCGATTGCCCCATACAGAATGGCTCCTAGTGAGTTGAGAGAGTTGAAAGCACAGTTACAGTAGTTGCTAGACCATAGTTTTATTCAACCGAGCGTTTCGCCTTGAGGTGCACCAGTGTTATTTGTGAAAAAGAAAGACAGGTGGGAACAAAAAAATTTACAAACTTTTTCATACCCTTTTAAACTTAAATTCATGCGAATTCGGTTAAATTCTTGTCGAAAAATAATTAAATTGTACTTAAATTATTAACATGTTGAATTTTAATTAATTTTATAATTAATTTTGATTAATTTTGGTTATTTTCGATAGAATTGCATAAAGGACGAAAAATAGCTCGACAGACAATGCTAGAAGCACAAAACCGAGAAGCAATTTGAAGTACCAAGGCAAATTAATTTCTAGCCTAAGACGGTCCAAAATTATGTGTATCAATTCATAATATAATTAATTTTAATTTATGTCCAAGTTAATTTGGGTTAATAAATTATTATTAATTAATTATGAAAAAGTGGTCCGATTGAACCGAACCGAGTGAACTGAACAGGCTAAGAAAAGGACAGCCTAAAACCGTCCAAATGCCGACCCAATTCAACTCATTAGCTAATTATTTAAGCTTGCAAAGAGGCCCTTGAAGACTTGTTCAAATTGCAATTAAACCCTTCCACAATTGGTGGCTTTGTAGATTTGCCCCAAGCCATATTTAACAAAATTGAAGCCATCAACTTTGCCACATAGGAGGCCGGCCAAGGGGTGGCTCTTTGGCTACTATTTTTAGCAAATTTCAGCTTCCGCATTTAGCTATAAAAACCCCTCTTAGCTGATCATTCACGACATCCCTCATTCACATCTCTTCTCTCACAATTCTTCTCCCCTCTTTCACTTTTTCTCTCATTTTCCCATTCAAAGTTCCTTGCCCATTTTCCGATTTCTCCTCTTGAGAAAGGGATCTTCTCCAGCCATTTTGGAGTAGCAATTGAGTATTCATAGCAGCCATGATCAGTGAGGACAACAAAGAAGGAAGAACGAAGCAACCTAGTCAAGCCACGAAAAAACACCGGATTTGATTCTTGTTCTCTATCTCTTTAAATTTTGTTGTTTTTGTGATGAACATATCTATGAATATTTATGTTGTTGGAATGGTTAATTTAATCAGCTTAGCTTGAATTTAATTCGTGTTGGGTTGATTGCATTTCGTCCTCTTAAATTATTAAAGTTGTATTTATGTTGTTATAGGCCTCGGTAAAATGCTTGATTAGGTAAAATCATGCCTAAGTTATTCTTGCATCATAATTGTGAGGGAACTAATGAATTAATTATTTAAACGGATTAAAATTTTAATTAATTGACACAATACTTAATCAGTGCATGTTTATTCTTCTAAGGTAGCTGAAGGTTAAATTAGCATTATACCTGGCGATACATTTGCCTTGCATAACTTGAAAGATTATTGTGATTAAATTGTTTCAAGGTAAGGATACCTTTTAACCTCACATAGTCTTTTATGTACTTATTAGATTTAACTAATCGTTTGAATTGACATAGGAATATGCAAGAGATTAGTTCAATTTAATGAATATGTATGTGCAATAACATGTTTGCTTATTAGAACCTGTTTAATCGATTGAATTAACATAGGGATATGTTAAGAGATGAATGGATTTGTGTAGGTGAGTATGTTCATAAGTTAGCAAATTACCGAGTTACCGTAAATTTATTCGTAACAACATAAACATGAGTTTAATAATTCTAAGTTAAAAAAATGTAATTAATCCAACACAATTATGTCATCTTGATTAAATCATATTTTGAAATCGTGCATTAGAACTTTTATTTTTATTTAGTTTAAAATCTTATTTTTTTAATCACCCTTTT
This sequence comes from Gossypium longicalyx, assembly GCA_025698465.1. NCBI lineage: Eukaryota > Viridiplantae > Streptophyta > Magnoliopsida > Malvales > Malvaceae > Gossypium > Gossypium longicalyx. Next base: position 49,178,890 of record CM046995.1, read on the forward strand.
CAAAACAAAATATTTTTTTCACCAAAGTGTTTTAAATTGCATTCATAAGTAATTCTTTTCACAGTCCCTGTGGGTATGATATCTCGACACTTACTTGTCACTTTATTACTTGTTGCGATTGTGTACACTTGCACATTTTTGTCATTCCAACAGGTCAATGAGATTGTGTATAATTATCAATAGTTGAATAAAGTTACGATAAAGAATAAATATTCATTGCCTCGAATTGTCAATTTGTTTGATCAGTTGAAAGGAGCTACGGTATTTTCTAAAATTGATCTTCAGTTTGGTTACTATCAGTTGCGAGTTAAAGAGTCGAATATGCCAAAAATTGGATTCAGAACTCGTTACAGTCATTATAAGTTTATAGTAATGTTATTTGGTTTGATCAATGCCCTTTGTGGACTTGATGAATCAGTTTTTTCAGCCGTATTTAGATAGATTTGTTAATGTTTTTATCAACGATATTCTGATATATTCGATGAATGAGTCCGATCACACCCAACATTTGGGAACAGTGTTATAGACTTTGTATGAGAAGCAATTATATGCAGAGTTTAAGAAATGTGAGTTTTTGCTCCGGGAGGTTCGATTTTTGGGACATTTGATTTCCACAAATGGTATCTGGGTAAATCCCAACAAAATATCAGCGATCATAAATTGGAAAGCTTCGAGAAATGTTACTGAGGTATGTAGCTTTTTGGGCTTAGACAGGTTTTACCAATGATTTGTTAAACCTTCTCAATAATAGCATCCTTGATGACGAAGCTACTGTAGAAAGATGTTAATTTCATTTGGTATGAAAAATGTGAGAAAGGTTTCGAGCAATTGAAAACCATGTTAACCGAAGCTCCAATTTTGACTCAACTTGAAATTAGGAAAGAGTTTACTATTTATAGTGATGCCTCATGTAACGGTTTGAGTTGTGTTTCGGTGCATAATGGAATGGTAATTGCTTATGCCTCGTGATAGTTAAAACCTCATGAGAAAAACTATCCGACATATTATTTGGAATTGGCAGTATTTGTATTTGCTCTAAAAGTCTAGCGACATTATATGTACAGTGAAAATGTCATGTTACCGATCATAAAAGCCTAAAGTACCTGATGACATAGAAAGATTTGAATTTACAGCTATGTAGTTGGCTCGAGCTATTAAAATATTACTATTTGGTGATCGATTACCCTCCTAGAAAAGCTAACGTGGTAGCTGACGCTTTAAGCCAAAAGTCTCTATTTGCTTTAAGGGTTATGAATGCAAGTGTGACTTTAGAACGTGATGGTTCTATTTTAGCCGAGTTGAAAGTTAAACAAATTTTCTTAGCAAGAATTTGGGATTTATAGAATAATGACTCCAATTTGTTGGCAAAATTCAGAATCGGTTTCTATTATTGCTTGTAGTTTTGAGATCATATGTGAATTACAAATAACTTAGAGTTGAAGCAGGACATGTTAAGCGAAGCCCACAACAGTGTTTATTCAATTCATCCTAGAAGAAATAAAATGTATAATGATCGAAGAAACTTTACTGGTGGCCGAGAGTGAAATGTAAAATATTTGAAACTGTGTCTAAATGCTTGATATGTCAGTAAGTAAAAGCGAGCACTAGGTTCCGTCAGATTTTTTATAGCCTGTGATGATCTTGAGTGGAAATGGGAGTAAGTTACAATGGATTTTGTTTTGGGATTGCCATTTACTCCAAAAAAGAAGATTCGATCTGGGTAATTGTAGACAGATTAACGAAGTTCGCACACTTTATACCAGTCAGAACTGAGTATTCGTTTGAGAGATTAGCTGAATTATATGTATATGAGATTGTTCAATTACAGGGTGTGTCATTATCCATTATAACCGATCATGATCTAAGATTTACCTCTATATTTTTGGGTAAGTTACACAAGGCTTTGGGTACAATGTTGAATTTTAGTACTGCTTTCCATCCGTAAACAGACGGCCAGTCTAAATGAATAATTTAAATCTTGGAAGATATGTTATGGTGTTGTGTAATTGAGTTTGAAGGTAGCTGGGAAAAATACTTGTTGTTGGTTGAGTTTGCTTATAATAATAGCTATCAATCGAGTATAAAAATGGCACCATATAAAGCTTTATACGAACATAAATGCAGAAGCTCGTTATACTGGTTTGAATTGAATGAAAGAAAGTTAATTGGGATTGATCTAGTCTAGGAAACTGAGGAAAAATTTAGAATTATTCGAGATGATCTGAATGTTGCCTCTAATCGTCAAAGATCATACATCAATCTAAAAAGAAAATATATGGAGCTTAACATCGGTGAGAAAGTATTGGAGGAAAAGGAAAAGGAAAAGGAAACTCAGTCTGAGGTTCATTGGGTCGTATGAGGTGTTATGAAAGTGATAGAGATAGTTGCAGAAGCCAACAAGGCATGGGCAAGGACCCAACAAGAATTAAAAGGAGATAGGTTGTGCAAGAGCTTACCTAACTATGGAAAAGTATTTGAGGATCACAAGCAAGGATCCGTCATGATCAGCCACTAGGGGTAGCTCAAGATACAGTGCGCGATAGGAAAATCTCATAGAAGGGATGGAAGTGAAAAATTTTCACTTCTAAGATACGCATTCTATCATAAGGATAGAATGTCTGTCAAGACTATACCTCTTTAAGGATAATCCTTTATGGAAACATGCCAAGAAGCTAGCTTTAAAGGGAGAACTTATGTAAGAGGGGAGGCAGACTAGTATCGTCTAATAAGAGATTGCTTGGAAGTATGATAAGTCAACTGTTCATCATATGGGACAAGTAGAGGTCCTAGGTTAGTCTCATAAGTAAGGCAGATTACTAGAAGTAATCTCATTGCTGTTACCAATAAGAAGGAATGAAAATGGGTTCACCAGAGTAACGAGGTCCGCTAAAGGTCAGAACAATACGAAAATGTCAATGAGTCTTTCGGGACTATAAAATAAAAAGGGATTCCATTAAGGACTATTCGAACAAGGGAAGTCTGCCAAGGAAAGGGATGACGTAAGGATCTTTGGGCAATAAGTCAAGATAGTTACCATAGATGCCATCGAACACCCAGTATGGGTGGAGTATGAAAGGAAGAAAAGACAAGAACTAAAGATAGGTCTCGTTAATATGGCAAGTTATCTGGCATGCGGTTGAGTGGAAAGCCTGACTAAAGGGAGGTCTTATAGTGAGCCAAGTAGCTCGAAGGAAAGGGTGGAGTCCGCCACCCTGATAAAGAATATTCGCCTTAAGTGAGCAAGGAGTATTTATGTTTAGTTCATTTTACAATTAATACCCTCGTATGATAGGGTTTATTTATGTATAACCTAGTAAATGAACTTACATAGTTCATTTAACCTTACAATTGATTGTCTTATGCTTACAGGATTTGCGAAGGTTGAACAAGAACTTCGTTGAGGGACCAAGCTAGATGGAGAGGATATTGGGTATCAATGTTTGACCAAAGTCATGCACATAGGAATGGGGTACCATTAGAGGCTTCGCCTCAAGATAAATCATGGTGTAACCAAACAACGTCCTTAGAGTTTGGGTTCTGAATTAGTCAACCTTAAGTTAAGGAAACTTTAAAGGACTCTTTGTATACGAATAGTTTAATTAGAAACAAAAATTTGAGGGAATAAACATTCAGTGGTTTAAGGCCATAATTGTAAGAATTGTTATTTTTAATTTCATTATTAGATAGTTTTATTTTAAGACTGTTTATTGAAAGTTAAGTTAGCAAAAATTAGGTATAGATCCATTTGTGACGCTCCATACCCGAATTCAATTGATGAGTCGGGTGTGGGGTGTTACAATTTGTGTGGTATCAAAGCATAGGTTTAGTTGGTCTTCTAACCTAGAAAATTGGAAAGAAATACCTTTATGTGCATGGCGATCAATCCAGCTAAGTCCCTCAAGTCCTCAATGTAGGCAAGATATTATATGCGGTACGTCGATATATGTGCCTAGATTGGCAAACAGAGAAGTTAACTCAGGTAAATGAATATGGAAAATGTACATAGAATGTATAATTGAGCAAATATGGTGGTAGAAATTACAATAAATGCATACTGAAAGGATACAAGGAAAGTAAACTAGGTAGAAACATTGATTAAAAGTACAAGTATTGGAAAAGTAAGGGTATTATTAAGACAGAGATATAACAATGGTAGAATATAGTAGTCTGTCGAATGAGTGCCTATGCCTTCTGTTAGCTGAGTCCACTTAGAGGATATAGGAATGATCGCAGCTTTGGAACCTGTTAAGGAGTACCCTGGAGTCAGGGTGAATGGGGATTAGTCGGGTAGGATGAGGAGGAAGGTAAACTTGGAAGGCAGTCTTAGAGTCCTATGTACACTCCTTAAGAACTTAGAGACTCCCCATTTTGCAAACGCAACTCCTGAAGGTGCTACCATTATAGTTAGCACCTTCCAAACCCTTTTTCCAGTCCTCAAAAGGTTTGAGTTTAAACCTCCAAGTGTGAAAAGAATGGGGATGCAAATCCTATTCCAAGGGAAAGATAAAGAAAAATGAGTAACACTGGTTGGGTCTCTCCCCCAAGATAGACTAGACTCCTTATTAGAAGAAGCTTTGTTGAGTAGGGTCTAGGTAAGGACTCCGCATATAGTTGTTAACTTTTGAAATGAGTCCACCGACTCTATTGGATAAAAAGTGTACGTGAAAGAGAAGTAGTAAGGATGACCAATAGAACTCTCCCAGTCCTTGAAACAGACACTTGCCTTGTTCTAGGATGACCGGGAAACAAGGAAAATATGTAGTCCTATATGATAAAATGTTTCCTCTCGGATAGGGGAAAATATCCACTAGTAGCATTTAGCCGACTCTCCACTCGAATTTTCCTTGAGAACAAAACTAAGATGGGGGAAACAAATTTCTTGGGGTAAGGAATAGCCCACCATGATGTAATAAATAAGTGTGTCCTAGTAGACTGGGAATCAATATCTTGTTTATATTCCCAGATGGGAGTTTAGCCATTGGGCAAGTAAGTAAGGCGGAGAATGAATAATTTCTTTCGATAAGGTATGTCGGGGGTAATTGGAGGAAACGACACCCCAGTAATGTAATCAAATGAGAAAAAAAAAAGATAGGAAGAAGAGAAGTGAAAAATAAAGGAAGAAATGATCAAGACAAAGGGTTGTATCTTATGAACTTTCCATTTAGCATCCTAGTCTATTTATAGCCATGAGAGAGCATAAGAAGTTATAGAAATTTAATGAGTGATAAGAAGTCATTCAAACCCACCAATGATGATAGTATCCTTGCTAACATCGAGACAAGGAAACGTCTTTTGGCAATCTCAAGATGGGAATAGTTGTTAACTATTATCCAATAGAGTGTAACCTCCTAATAAAGAAGAACCAGTTATAGGACTAACAAACTCTTTGAGTAAGATAGAAAGCCTTTGTTACCATTGGAGTAGGATTTCGGAGTCAAGGTAGTCACTCTTGTTGGAAAAAAAGGGTTTGAAAAATGCAACAGAAAATAAATTTAAGGAAAACAAAGTTTTAAATTTTTTTTTCAACATAAGATCTTGGTTGTGATATCTAAAGTAATAAACGCTTAATCAAAATTTTACCTTTTTTATTCGTCTAAGATGAGCGCTTCGACCGAGTACTCTTTTCCGCTATCCTCAAGCTCACATCTACCGAGTGTGGGTTCACTTCAAATCAAAAAAAAATTCACAAAAATTACTAGTGGGTAATTTCACAATTTTTCTAAATTTTTGGGTTAAGTTGTGAATTAAAAAAAAAATCTCTAGAAATTTTCTTAAAAAATCTCTTCAGAGAATTTTCTCTTTACAACTTTCTCTTGAATTTAAGTGTGTGTAAAATAATGACTCAAGACTTTCTTTATATAGGGAGAGTTTAAAGAGTTCAACTATTATTAAACTTAATCACTTAATATTAAATCATATTAAAATAATAGAATGTTTATCTACAAGATAAACATTAAATTACATTAAATATTAAGATAATCACTTTAATATTAAATTATTAAAATAATATTATTTTTGGAATAGTTAGTCTGAAATCAAAGTCTTTGGTAGAGTCCCAGTAGGAGTGTACCTCTTCTACTACTCAACCACTGAAGACCAACACTATCGGCCGCTGGAACGTCACTATCGCAAACGCCAACACCACTGTGTCCAGTGATGTAGGTGCGACACCTTTACGATACCCCGAGTTGATTTGGTTACTACCAGGTCAGTGACAACCGGACCAGTCCAGTCTAGCCACCGATTGGACTGTCGGCCTAGTTTCACATACTGAGCCTGGTTCAACCAGTTTTTGAGTCTTAGTCTCAATTTTTTGGGTCTCTCGAGCTCAATTTACGATCTCAGGTCTAATTTTCATGTTCAATTACCCATTGTGCCAATTGTTTTACTTGAAAATTAATTTTCAAAAATATCATATTTGTAACCCCTCAAACTAAACCTAAATGTTACGGCCCGATCTAAGCGATTACATGGGCCATGGAGACGGCCAAAACGCACCAACTGATTAAATTTTTAAAAACACGAACTAATATTTCCTTTAAATACAACATTTTAAAACATAACTTGAGAAGAAATCTTATTTATTATTATTTGTAAATCTTTATGATTAATTTTAAAGAAAATTCAATTTCGATCAAATGAGTTTGCAGAAAGCAAATTTTATTAAGAAAACATTAAAATAATTTATCCATACAAAAACCCATACAAAATTTTCAATTATCTATAGTTTTTAAATCAAATCATCTATGCCACAATTCAATAATAAAAGTCCCAAAATAAAAGTTTTAAAGTCCACGAAAGTCCTAAAAATACAAAATAGTCCATAACCATGAAAATCATTTATTTCTGAGTGCCTCTCCAATGTCTAAATCCGAGTCCTAACCATGAGGATTATCTAAAACACATAAGTAATGCGGGGGAGCTTTAAAGGGCTCAGTGTAAGATCAACACAGAAAGTATATACTTGCATACGTATCAACATACATATAATAACCACGATATAATCATACATCATCAAGATCATGGAATTTAACACTGATATCTATGAATGAACATATTGATGCATATTTAAAATCGATGCACATTTTATACAATTCATGCCTATCTCCTATACACACCAATATCGAGTTCCCCAAAACTCGTCCATCTAAAACATCATTTGTGGACATGCCACCACTGGTTTATAGATAAACTACCGCTGATTTGCAGATAAACTACCACGGATAACACCAATGTGGACAATCCACCACTAATATGTGGACAATCCACCACTAATATTGGACAATCCACCATTAATATGCAGATTTATTGCCACTGATTTAATTATGTGGACAAGTCACCACTGATTTGCAGATATACTACCACTGCTTCCACCTTTTACAAAATCCCACCCCATGCATGTGATATGGCAATTTTCACTTGTAACACATGTAGATCACTTATACACTTATGCATGTAAACATGCTCTCATAATCACTTAACATATAATAATCACATTTAACATGTTTAACATGATTTTCACATTAGATTATAGATCTTGATTTATCATACACATATATATAAATTGCACATGTTTAAAGCATCACATATAACACATAAGCCATATATCACATATCATGAGTGTAACACCCCTAACCCGTCTCTATCACCAGATTAGGGTTACGGAGCATTACCAATCAATCATAAAACATTTAACATCATAATTTTAAATAGATTAACCTTAATAAAAACCAACCAATCACATGTATTTTGTCCCTAAATCGAGCCTTCGAGGCCTCAAAAATAGCTTAGAAATAATTCAGAAAATTTTAGGAAAATATGAAAATTTTCAAAAACAGGAGACACACGGCCAGGTGGCCAAAACATGTGGAAAGGCCCAGGCAATGTAACTTTCGAAATAGGGACACACAGTCATGTCCCTGCCCGTGTGACTCACTAAGTTGGGCCACACGATCGTGTCGCAGGTTATGTATCAAACCATTAACTCTCTGACTTATGACACACGGTCGTGTCGCAGACCGTGTGCTAAGCTGTGTAACACACTTACTTAATACACACGGCTGTGTCGCAGGTCGTGTGTGGCACATGACCAAGTGACACGGGCATGTCCCAAGCCGTGTGCACCGAAATGAACCTTAAATGTCAAGTTTACCATTTCAAGAATTCTTGGACACTAGGTAACACATTTTTTAGGTTTTAAACCTATTCAAAATGACATTAAACAAGCTCAAATCATGCTATCTCAACCATCCTAAGTGCCTAACCAATGTACCCTCATTGGTACCACAAGTATACACAATTATACAACAATATGAATCATCAACCAAAACATGTCAATTCACACAACTTAACATCCAACCAATATGCCTATAATAGACACCTCAAATCACAACATTTCAAGAGAGACCATTTAGTCATACATTAACTACAAGTTAATGTCAAAAACACCTCCCATCATTCATAACTCATAACAAGTCATTAACTAAACATTGGTCAAGTAAATATTATGATAATTGTAGAGATACTCATATTATCAACTTACATTTAGGCTTACTCTTTATATATATACATACCAAAACAAAAGTAATGATAAAACAAGCCTATTACTTGCCATATAATTCAAAACAAACATTCGAATTCTACCAAAAATGGATGGATAGTGTGACTTGAGTGTTGATCTAACTGTCCAACCTTCAAAAATATTTAAAAGAATAGAAACTAACACAAGTAATCTCATTGAAGATTAGTAAGTTCGTTGTACAAAAATAATAAATCTTATCGAAGTAAATAGAACAATTCAATCAATAATAACTCAACTACAAGAGTTTCCTGCCATCTACAAAGTCAACTAGTGAATTGTACAGTTCAAATCCAAGCTCAACAATAATATCCGAGAAAATATATATCCATAATAGAATCAATTCTAGATATCATTTACATGTCAAACCATTCCAAGTCATTATATGAGTTATAATACAATAATTTACGATCTGATGAACAACTTACAGATACGAGTACACAAGTAATCCAACAGAAACACGGCCAACGCTCATAAAAGCTAATCCAACTGATAACACGCCAAATGCTCATAAGAGTTAATCCAACCGATAACATGCTAAATGCTCATAAGAGCTAATCCAATAGATAACATGCCAAATCAAGATAGTATAACACAAAAGTTCGTAACAAATACTGAACCTCGGTATACTCGGGAAAAATATATGAATCACACCACATCAATCTCCACTCCAATCCCCACATAACACGCCGTCATTCAATTATACTCTATCTCGCATTCATCTGATCCAAATATCGAAATTCAATAACATTTCTCAAACAACTTTACACCATCAATAAGATAATTAATATCCATTATATCATATTATATCATCAAAAAATTCATGTAGCTATTAAATTATAAATCATACGAACTTACCTGGACTAAGTTATAATAGTTGTAGAAGTTTAGGGACTATTTCATAATTTTCCCTCTTCCATGTAAATCAATAGGGTCTTGATCTAAAATATAAAATTCCAAATTATTAGCTTACATTTCATATTCCAATTTGCTTTACATTTTATACCCTTTTATTTTGTTCAAAATTATATAATTGCCCCTAACTTTTACCACTTTTACAATTTAGTCCCTTAAATCGAAAATCATCGAATTAACCATTTTCACAAGTTAAAATTTACAATTGAATATTCAAGGCTTCTAAATAGTCCACAAAACACCTCTTATTCACCATTTAAACCTTGAAATTTTGACATTTTAACAATTTAATCCTTAAATCAAAATTTAACAAAAATCACTTCACAAAACAACCAAATACCATAATCAAAGCTTCAAACACATAGTTATCATCCAAAACATTCAAGATTCATCAATGGTAACTTCTAAAATTTTTAACATATCCAAAAATGAAGGTACGGGCTAGCTAGACCTAATTGCAATGATCTCAAAAACACAAAATTCATTAAAAACAGGGCTAAAAAACTTACTCATGCAAAGGGATGAACTAACCGAACCTCCAAACTATGCTTTCATGGTGTTTTTGGCAAAGATGAAGAGAAATGAAGAAGAAAATATCTTTTACTTCATTTAATTTTGTTTTAATTTTATAATATTTACCATTTTTCCATTAAAACATGCATTATTTTATGATTTTCGTCCATAATGCCGTCCAATATTAATACTAGGGACTAATTGCTACATAGGTCCTTCCTAATTTATTAATTAATCCATTTAATCACTTAAATGTAATAATCACTAAGTTTTGCACCTTTTTCAATTTAGTCCTTTTTTTAAAATTAATTACCTAAACATTAAAATTTCCTAACCAAATTTTAATACGACTCTAATGACTCTGTAAATATTCTATAAATAATATTTACAAGTCAACAAAATGGAAATTTGTGGTCCTGAAACCACTGTTCCGTTACCACTGAAAAACGGGTTGTTACAATGAGCATGAGATCTATATATACATCATAATCACAAACATAAACATATCGATTGCCATGCGTTTCATAAAACCATTTGGTTAGAATCACTTACTTGGTATCCATCTCGATAAGTTATACAACTCTTTATGAATGTTTAGAGTATTCATATTTTTAATATAGCTAAATTATTAATAATAAAATATTGATGTCACACAAATAAATGGTATCGATCCCACACCTTAGATTGTAGATTCGATTTGCCTCAACCCTTATTAATGGTTTCACTCGATCTATCTCGCAAGACGATCTATCACATAAGTAACATATATTAGTATGGATCTTTAAAATGTTGACACTTAAGAGGTCTATCACATATAGTCTCAACATCACTTACCCCATGATCTAAGACTCTCGAAAGGAGAATAATTTTCGATGCAAAGTTAGAGGTCTCCCCTATGATTATTGTTCGGCCCTTCAAATTGATACGAAGTAGTATTAGTACCAAAGTACATAAATAAATAATAAAATAAAATATCACTGTGACTCATGGAACTATACCATTCGACTATGTTAAGGAAACACTAGGAAAAGGGTTTTTATGACCCAAAATGATCTTACTTACACTTGATTAATTCAAATTGATCAATGAATTGAGAATGAGCATTATCAGAAAATTGAGCAATCTAGAAAGGATCATTACAATGAAAGAAACAGTTTGATTAAATTAAAAAGAGAAATGGCACAAAGAGAGGGAAAGAAAAAGAAAAGAAATATTTTTGGTTACTGGTGGCGGCAACAGTGGTCCAACGGTGACTCGACGACGGTCTGGTGGTAGAAGAGCTATGTTCAATGGTGGCTAAGCAATTGGTCAACGGTGGTGGAGTTATGTGGTTCGGCTAAAGAAAAGGGGAGGAAGGAGTAGGTGAAGAAAAATAGAATAAAAGTGGAGGAGGAGAAGGACTTGTGATGGCACACGTCGGCGACAATGACGACGATGGAAGAAGAGAGATGAGAAGAGTGGAGATGTGGCAGCCACTTGAGGTGGTGATCGATGGAAGGAGGTTTGAGTCATGGTGGAGGAAGAAAAAGATGATTAAAGGAGTAGTGGTGGTGGTTGGCCAAAATGGAGAAAAAAAGTGAGAAAAGAAATGAAAAATGGAAGAAAGTGAGAGGGAGAAGGAGTATGGACAGCAATGGAATGGTGGAATGCTTGGTCAACCTTGGTCAGGTTCAATGTATCTTGCAAACAGGTAAGATGTGAGGTTATGGCAAGGGAGGGAGACATAGAGTAAAAAGGGGATAATGAACACCTTCAATGAAGGAAACAAATCCTCTTAATTATGGTGATAAAAGTGGACGGAAATGCTCATTAAACATGAGGAAAAATTGTCAAAAAAATTAATTGAAGAATGTGAACAATAAGGCTTGAACCTTAGACCACTAGGATAGATAAGTAGCTACTAAACCACTATGCAATTATTTCTCTTGTTCTCATTATTACGCACAAAAATAATAAAAATTATATGGGATGTGACAATATTAATTTTAATTAATTTAATTTTACTTGTTCAAAATTAATTTTCCCAAAAATCACTTAGATTTTCCAAATTAATTTTTCAAGAAAATTCTTTAATCAAATTCTCTAGTTGAACAACTCTGACAACTATCTAATTTAATTTCATATCGAATAAATTGACACACTTAAATTATTTCCAAATTTTAGAATTTTCTTCTGATTCAAATGTAGTCTGATCGAGCTTTTGTTGAGCTAGAGGAGGGACCAATCGGACATATATAATTAGGCTCTAGTAATTTCAATTTTGTCCAAAAGCATCATTCTGATAATTCGCAATTACTTAATCATGGAGTCGGTCATAAGAAGTACCATGATTGAAAACCCCTTATTGTATACTCTTTACGAAAACAATTCATCCAACTGTTTTGTCTAATGACCTCGTCATGTGTGTGTTACCCTCATATAATATCCTTGATTCCTTTTATTTAAATCCATTCACTCAATACAATCCTATTTTATCTCATTGTCACCATTATGTCTTCTTAATGATTAATATGACCACTGTCAATAAATGATTATGATAAATTGTTCGTTCAAGAATAAGCAACCCGTGGCCACGTTTCATATTTATCAATCCACACAATGCCAATGAGAGGATATCATTAACTCTTTAATTGAGCTATTAATTCCACTGTTGTTAGTAAAGTCATACCATAGACAAGTCATGTACCCAACGTACCGGTTATAGGCTTGATTATCTTTAAAGCATAAGCCTCCATTTATATCAAAGCACATGAGTTGCATACACATGGTTAGTGTCTAACTCAGGATTTAGGTAAATCACACTATGAACGTCAAAAGTAAATTAATTCACAAACGGATTTAGAATTAATTCATCTTGGGTCCAGTCTAATGTATCATTCTACCAATGAATACATCTATGTCTCTACCCGTGGAGTCCACTACTCCAATAGCCAAGACTAACCGTCTCCTCAATTGGAATCGTAGATGGCATAATAATCCTTATCAGTATTTGAATCAAATGCTCACTTCGATTCTTTTACGAGATTATGGACACATTTAGATTATCTACTAAAGTAAGTTGTCTTTCTTGCAATGTAAACGTTCTTACAATGCCACTTATCTTCAATTTGAACTTAGACAATCAATGAGCTAATATTTGTTTTCCACAATTTTGCTATGCATACAAAATATAAAAAATAGAATACAAAAGACATAATAGTGAAATGTGAAATTATCTTTATTTATTTATTCATCGTTTAAATAAATAGAAAACAGTTACATGTGTACTACAATATAGGCACATTTCTCAACAACTCTAACACTTCACCAAAATAGTAGCAAAAGATGAGTTATAGGCAAGCTTAATTACCCTGTGATGTGAAATAATTGACCCACCAGATGGGTGGGGTAAGTGTAAGAGAGAGCCTAAAGGTTTCAAAATACTCCACCAGAAATAAAGCAAGCGTTAAGTCAAAGTAGTGCTCATCTTCAAAGCATCTGTCAAAGCTAGAGGCTTGAATAAAAAACTATAGACCAGAGTAGTGCAGTGAAAGGATCAAAAGCCACCAATGAGTTGGCAACTAAGATTCGCCAATGTTAAGGACCCGAAAGATCGGCGAAGTTAGAGCATAAACGAATCTAGGATTTGTGAGGTTGAAGAGTTGGTAGACAGGTGGTGTTCACCAAAAAATGTCCACCAAATTAGAATAATAAAGGAATGTTATGGGGCGGAAGTTGCCTGGTAGCGGAATGATTATGTAACTTTCAAGGAGTCGGTACCTATGTTTCAATGGGTATGAACAATCTGCCAATGGGGCGAAGTTGAAAGGAAGTGAGAATGTACAAAAGAAAACCAAGTTAGGAGAACTTGTAAGAGAGAGATGGGTGAATATTTACGCGAATCCTATGATGGAAAGGATAAAGAAGGGTTTTCTATGTTCACTTTCGAGGTTGGCATGATAGAAAATTTCAGGGATGAAATTTTTTTTTTAGGGGAGGAGTTGTAATACTCGATTCCTAATTAACCCAAAAATTTAAAATAATTAAAGGACTAAATTGAAAGATATCACAAGTTGGAGACTTCTATTAGAAGAAACTAGAAAGCTAGAAATCAGATTGGACATAGTTAAAAACCAAACCTAGTTTGGTTAGAATGGAACCAACGGGTTCCTTAGCAAGAGACATAATAATTAGCTATGGGTGGTTCTCCTAAGGCTGATAATGGCACATGAAGGGCTACAAATAGCTAGGAGATGGCTCCTAGGGATGATTTTATTCCCGACTTAGTTTCATTTTCTTTTCTTCACCTTCTTTGGTAGCTTGAAGAATGAATAGCCATGGAAAGTTCTATATAGAGTAGAATTCATGAGGATGGAGATGGAAAAGTAAGGAAACCAGCAAGCTGGTAAGGCTCTTAACCCTTATGTGTACATAGAATAAAGTTATTGATTTCAGAACCATTTTAAAGGTTCTGCATGTTTTTAGAGAAATGGGCTAAAGCTGAAAATATTGAGTATAACCTATGATTTTGTTGGAATGTTTAGTTGTCAAGAGAATGGAAGCTTTGTCGTTCAAAAATGGTAAGCTATAGAGACGATGAAGCTTCGGGTGAGTTCCTAAAACTCTATGGATGTTATGATTTATGTTGTATGAGTATGCCATGGTTGCATAAACATGAAATATGATGATATGTGCATGTATTGCATGACTATAGGAAAAACCTGCATGGGATGGATGAAGTTGAGATGGGAAATGGGAAGTGACCCTATTAGTTACTGCATTGAGCGAAGTTTTAAGCCTTACGAAAGGAACACTGTGGTGTTTAAGCATCAAGGTTAGGTAATGTGAAGGAGGTACTGGGAGGAGGATTCAAGAAATTAGTATTATGGAAAGGTATTTACTGCGACAATGCTATCGATTGGTCCTTCGGGGTGACACTATGTTGACGGTATATGATGTATGTCCATAGATGAAAGATGCTATAACAGTCTAGTATAAGGTACATAACATAAGACCATGGATGAAATATGCCATGGTAGCATGGTACAAGGTATAAGGTATAAGACGTAAGACCATAGATAAAAGATGCTATAGTAGCCAGGTATGATGAGTAAGACCATGGATGAAATACTCTATGACATCATAAGATAGTATGTCATGATGACGAATCGGTATAAGACCATATATGAAAGAATCTATGGAATCCACAGAGATAGTCTGTTGGGATAGTAAACACAAAACATAGATAGTCCGCTAGGACAGTAAACACAGAATAGAGATAGTCTACTGACACAGTAAACACATATAAAGTCTGTTAGGATAGTAAACATGGGGTAAGTCTATTAGAACGTAAAAAATAATGTGAGACAAATATAAGACCATATCTTAGCTATGAAAACCTATAGAGTCCATCTAGACCTCAAGCACGAGATATACTACTAGTGTGCCAAGCAAGAGAAACCACATAGATAGAAGAAGAGTTAAAAGAAAGAGTAAGTATTATAAGCGGATCATCAGGAATCCACCAAAAATGATAGAAGTGATAGAGATAGTTGTGGAAGCCGGCAAGGCATGGGCAAGGACCCAACAAGAATTAGAAGGAGATAAGTCGTGCGAGAGTTGGCCTACCCATGGAAAAGTATTCGAGGATAGCAAGTAAGTATTTGTCATGATGAGCTATTAGGGGTAGCTCAATGGAGTAGTATATAAGAGGCAAATCTCATGGAAGGGATGAAAGTTTCACTTTGAGGATAAGCATTTTGTCATGTGGATAGAATGTCTATCAAGACTATACCCCTTTGAGGATAGTCCTTTATGGAAACATGCAAGAAGCTAACTCCGAAGGGAGAACTTACGCAAGAGGGGACATAGACTAGTATAGTCTGATAAACGATGGCCTACCAGGATGATAAGCCAATTTTTTATCGTATGGGATAAGTGGGGGTTCCAAGATAATCTTCTGTATAAGGTCGATTATTGGAAGTAATCCCACCATTGTTACCAATAGGAAGGAACGAGAATGGGTTCACCAGAGTGACGAGGTTTGCTAAAGGTCAAAACAAAATGAAAATGTCAATAATTCTTTTAATACTATGGTAAGTAAAGAGGGAGTCCGTCAAAAACTGGTTCGAACAAGAGAAGTCCACCAAGGAAAGGCATGCCCTAAGGATATGTGGGCAAAAGTCAAGATAGTTACCATAGAGGCCATTGAACACCCTGTATGCGGGGTGTATGTTGCGTGTAAATAACTAAAGCAATTGTACAAGTGAACACGTCATTCAAGTAATAAAGTAATAAGTAAGTATCGTCTCCACAGGGATCAGAAGTTGGTTAGAAATTACGTAAGTTATTATAATCCTATTGACTATACTGCATAGCAGGAAATACTCTCAAGTTGAATAAGATGTTTGTATAATGAATTAATGAAATGAAATACTAAAAATAAAGAATTTATATGGCAAATAAAATGTTGTGGCAAATTACAAAGAAAAGCAAGAGTATTTCTATTGTTGAATGAATCGGGCTGGTATTATTCAGGTGAAATGTTCATATCAAAATAATACCGTGAAAAAATACTATCTAATCAACTGCTTAGAGAGCTACTACTGTAATCTGCCTCTTTTAATAGCTAGATCTTAAGCTAGAAATATAAGTTACTATACGTCTACAGAACTCTGGATTAATAACTACAATGAACATTCTTCTCTGTTCAACTGGCAACATCTATATCTAGAGTGCTACGAATATTCTGTTGAGTATCCCCTTCCATTGAACGATTCAAGATCCAGTATATTTAACCTTTTTAGAATTAAAAATACATCTAAGAACACAGCACACAATCAACTATGTCTAGAGCTAGCATGCATGTATTTAAAATAAGCATAAATCGAATAAAATAGTGACATAGATAATCTCAAATCACGAGCATTAAAGATGATAAACATTCACCCAAATAACTCTAACCCAAAAAAGATTTAGTTCATGGGTGGAAAAGTTAACATCAAAATAAAATCATTCATCGACATTCTCAAATAAGTTCGAATCACAGAAATAAGGAAAATAAAGGTAAAAATGCAGGAATTCTCACCACACTCCAACTTCTCTTTGATCTTCAGATTGTACGTGAATTGAGAATAGCTATCTCTCCCCCTTCTTCACGTTTGTATGCTACTCTCTTAAGTTGCTACTCTTTCTTTCGCTGGAATTCTCCAATAGAGAGAAAAAATCAATGTCACCAATTTTCTTCTCATACAAATTCTCTTCCTTTTTTTTTCTTCTCCCTCCTTTTTTTTATTAGGTAGATTCGTCCTTCTCAGCACACATTTGTTTCTCCTCTTTTTCGGGGTGGTTTTTCTGGTACACGTCTAGCTAGCTGAGATTTACGTGGATAGAGTGATGAGTCATCTTCTTGGAATTTCCATAGCAATTGTGTTGATAATCAATCTCACCATTTGCCATGGCAATGTTTCACTTCCCTTATTTTCCTTTTGCATCCTCTTCATCATCTTCTTTTACTTGCATCTATGTCCAACCACAACCAAAACTTTTCCTTCCCCAAGTAATAAAAGTAATAAATTACGGTCATTATAGTGCAATCCAAGCTTTGTTGTGCAATGTTCTAAAATTATCCTAAAAATATAGATGTATTTACTTAATTACAAACAATTAATTCCATTTAGAGGCCTAAAATATAACTCTTATGAAGATTTATCACACCCCAAAACCTGAATTATTGTTTGTCCTCAAGCAAATAATGTATGAATATGCATGAATATAAGGAAATACCAAAACAATCAGCCACCAATGATATAGCCAAATCATAATGAGCATATTGTGTAACTCTATTCTTTGCAATCTTCTACTGAAACAAAGAAAAATTACTTATAGTTCTTGTAAACCTATTTATCAAATGAAGTGCAAAAATGTTTCCTAAAGATAAAAGTTCCTAAATATTTCAGCAATTAAAACTATAGCAGATTTGTTCTGAATATACCTAGGTTATCTCTCTCCTAAACTCAGTTTTTTTATTCACATTTATTCACTTTTCAACATATTTTTTTCTAGGGAATTCATATTGTCACATGATTTTATACTTGACAACCTCAATGGAGCATACCCTAGACTGCCATGTACTATATCATGTAAAAAATTTGAATATAAATCACTCATGAAATAAAAGATTTTAACTAAAAATATGGATGGAGCAAACAACTAGCTTTTTAGCAATTTAGCCTAAAAATTTAGTGAAGTGCCCCTAAAATATATACTTTTTTTAGACAAACACTAATATCTGAAATCATTTTTCTAGTCAACAATATAATGGAGCAAACAAATTTTACTGACCTACTCAACAAAATCAAACATTGGAGTATTCATATTATTTTACCATGACAAAAATTATACACTATTACTATACTAAATTTAAGTCAAGAAGTCCTAAATTTATTCAAAGAATGCTACTATAGCCTAATTGCATTTATATTTCAATTATTCTACTTTTAAAGATTCATTTTCAACAACTGTCCTATACTAAACATCCCTAAACAGCTATCACAATATTTTCTAAGTTTATAAAGAAGAGTTATTATCCTCATTGAACATCATTGATAACCATATACTCACATAATCAAGAAGTTCAATGGCAATTGAATGTTATGGCAAAAGAACTATATGAACAATTAACAATGCAGTCTATATGCACAACAATCCCCAAACCTAAGGGATGCATTGTCCTTAATGCATGAACATGAAAGAATTAAATGAATAAAAGCTACATTAATGAAGTTAATAGATATAAACTAACATGAATGAAAATTATCAAAATCAAAGCTTGGATGGGAAGAATGTTAATTTTCTTGGGTTGTGTAGATTTCTTTGCAGCTCGTTTGTAACGTTGCAGCCTGTCCTGGTCACCACTATCAGCTTGAACGGTTTACCAACAGCCTTCTTGAATCTTTTTCTTTTAAGCTAGTTGATGGGCACCTCTTATTCTTCATCACTGATATTTGACTTTGTGAGTTCATCAATTAGCTGATGAACTACATGTTCCTGGGCAGTCATAGGGGCCTTGGATTGTGGTGCAGATGCAGCAGTTTGAGTGGTATCTATTCCATCATTATCAGATTCAATGTGGATAGATTCTATCCTTGTTTTATCTCTCTCTTGGTTGTGTATGGGAAAAGTAGTAGGTTCTTCATCTTCTGCCTTAAGATTCAATAGCAGTTCCTTAGGAAAAACAGGAAATGGTGGCATTGGGCGTGAGAAGTTCTTTTATAGGGATTTACGAATGGCAATATCACGTTGGTGGACATATTCCCAAAAGATGGCCATCTCCTCTTAAGCTTTGCCAAAGTCAGCGACAAGTATTTTCTTATATTTTGCCATCACCCAAAATTGTTGTTTCAAACCCTCTACAGCTTCAATCATTTACCGCTCAAAATCAGTGTGAGAAGTCGAGGGGACAACAGAAGTAGTCCTAGTAAGAGAAGATAGAGGTGTTCCAGTTTGCCTTGGCATTTTCCTCACCAGTCAGTTTCTGTGTAATGTGTTTAGTAATAGCTCCTTTGTTCAGAAGGTGGTCTTTATTTTGTGACAGGGGAACGTTGACTCTTTGGCAAAGTGTAGTGATCAGTGAAGGGGAATTTAAGGTTCTAACATTCTTTTGGGCACAACAATGAATCTCACGAAAGATAATGTTTCCAATATTAATCTTTTGGCCCACCATTATAGAGTGGAGAAGCAATAATCTATCCTTTGAGATGTAACATTATATGTAGAAGGAATGAGACGAGTTTTCAAGAAATGGTACCAAATCTTGCATTGAGGCTTCAATAAGACTCTGTCGACAGTGTAACAGTCATTTCTTGAAATTGACCATTGTGTACCTTCCACATAAACATCAGTGAGAACCTGGGTTAAGTGCTCTGGGGACATTGTCTTCACAAAGTCAGCATGCTCGTCAGGACTTTCAGACAATCTATATTAGGCATTGATGGAGTCCTCATCAAATAGAACTGATGCTCCACGCACATATATAAATATATCGTCAAGAGAAGTAATGTGGGAATAAAACTCTTTCACTACCTTTGGGAAGACATCGTTAGGACGGAGATAGAAGATTCTCCATCCATGCTTTTTAACAACTTATCAGATAGCCTGTATATACCCCATGAAGGGAGCATCTTGAAAAAGGAATCCTTTTTCCATGCAAAATGGTCTTTTGGAAATAATTGTATGGTATTTATCTTCAACAAGTTTACTGAAGAAGGTGCACGGAGAGGCAGAGGTCAAAGTAGAAGCAGAAGTTGTTTAGGAAGCCATGAAGAAAATATAGAAAGCTTGAAATTGAAAAAGGCTAGATTTTGTTGCGGTTATGAATGAAACAGAGATTAAAAACATAAAATAAAACTAGATGAAAATATAGGAAGAAACTGAATAAGCTAAGTTAAAACTTGAGAGAGAAAAAATTGTGATGTGTGCAATAAGATTGGCCTTAATCATTGTCTGGCAAGGCAAAACAATTGGAATTTAGCGGGAAAAGAATTAGGCTAATGGATTCAATTTGTATGTACTCTAACCCAAAAAGAAACCTATAATAAGAGAAAATAAACAGTTAAATAAATTTATTGGGTAACAAATAAGAAAAAGTAAAAATAAAATAAACGAAGAAAATTTCTGCAAGAGAACAATATTAAGTATTTCGAAGAGAAATAAAACTTTTTCACGCATTATAGGAGCTCCAAATTAATGTTTCAGGCGTTGACCACTGAATTTGAAAGTGGATCATGTTTTTCCATCTTTAACATTGATAGCCCTATTAGGGTATATACGTTCAACTTCAAATGGTCTAGACCATCTCGACTTTAATTTTCTAGGAAATAGTTTAAGTCTGGAATTCAAGAGCAAGACTTGTTGTCCGGTATAAATTACCATGGCAAAATTTTCTTATCATGCCATCGCTTTGTCTTTTCATTGTACAGTCTGGCATTCTCATAAGCTTGAGCTTAAAATTCATCCATCTCATTAAGCTCCTGTAAGCGATGAGTTAAAGTAGCACCCCAGGCCATGTTTAGTTTCTTGATTGCCCAAAATGCTTTATGTTCTAGCTCAACTACCAAACGACATAGTTTACCATAGACAAGCTGTAAGAACTCGTTTTCAGTGGTGCCAGAAAATAGTGGTTTTGGAACCACGATTTTGAGTCGATAATAAATATTTTGTTATTTATTTAAAGTCTATGGGATTATATTAGGGTTGTATTAAAGTTGTGTTAAGAAATTTTGAAGTTTAAATGGTTAATTAGGTAAAAAGGACTAAATCATAAAGGTTGCAAAAGTGGGTTTCTATAGTTATAAGGGATAAATGGCTTTCGAAAGGTAAACTAATGGATCTAGATAGTAATTATACCATTTTTAAAGTTAGTGGACAATTATGGGTAGGATTTTGTTATTTTATAAGTTATTAACCTAAGGGTAAAATGGTAATTTAATAAATAAATGCTTAAACATGAGAGAATTAGCTATCATCTTTCTCATTTAACTTTTTTAATGTTGAAATCACCATTAGAAGGGGAGCTTGGAGCGTTCGGCTGCTTGTGTCTTGTGCATGGTAGGTTTTCAAGTCCCATTTTTTGTGATTTTTATGTTTTTGAGCTCATATTAGCTTAATCTAGCTAGCCTAGGGGTTAATTTGCAAAACTGTTAAAGGTTGAGGGACTTGCCATGGTTGATTTTGAATGTGTTTTGATGTTAGTTGATAGATTATCAATCTTTGTTGTTAAACAAACTTGTTTTGTTAAGTAGTTTTGATAAATTTAGAGTTTATGGACTTATTTATGAAAATAGTAAAATTTTATGGTAACATGAAGAAATGATGATTTAATTGGGCTGGTCTAGGTCCCTAAGAAATTTGCCTAGCGTGTATGGAGGGTAAAAATTGTATTTTTACAAGTTTCAAGCTTAAGGACCAATTTGTGAAAAAGTTAAAATAGAATGGGTAAATTCTTAATTTTATGATAATTGGATTGAATTGAATGTTTGATGTTAATTGAAGTACTTAATTAAATGTATTTATCTATTTAGATCAAGATAAACAACAACCAGACTTAAATCGGGGAAAAGCTAAAGCCTTGGACTAGACTTCAATTCAACTATTGCAACCATATTTATTAAGGTAAGTTCGTATGAATTATAATCGTATTAATGATAGTTAAATTGATTATCTGTTATATCGTGTTAGTTATAAATGAACTTGAATATACATATATCGATTCTTTGAGCAATTGACGGATAAATAGTCCCTTTTTGAACCTTAAGAATTCTTAGGATACGAATGACATGTCATTAGGGATTTCATGTTTCGGGTGCTGGTCTTGAATGTCGTACTGATGGCTGAGGTCCTACTTTTGTTGCGAATTCTCCACAACTCCTGTGAGCAGCATCGTGTAGCTAACATTCTGAGCCACAACTCATGTGAGCACTATTGAAAAGGAAATGTTATGGTTATATAGAAAAGCACACTATGTGTGAACGTTCTCAAGTATCCAATGTAATTCTAGATGGTTCAACGGGTAAGCAAAGTTTAATGGTAAGGTATGTTTACAAATGGATATTGATTCATGATCTTATGAAAAGGTTAATGTGATAAGTGATGTATACATGAAAATCTACTTATGGTACTGCTGATTATATGTGTATCATAAATGAACTTACTAACTTGTGAGTTTGATGGTAATTATATAGGACTTTACTAAGCATATGGTCTTGGTAATGATGTTATGCTTATTTGATAACTTGTGCTTAAGAATGGTAAGTTATATTTGAGTTTATATGAGCTTACTAAGCACTAGTTGCTTATGTAGTTACTTTTCTTTGTTTCGTATATTATCAGAAGCTCGATTAGTTCGAAGCTTGTCAGAGATGTAACATCCTGATTTTCGGGTTTTCGTAATTTTCGAGAATTTGGTAAGTTTTTAAAATTTGGTAGTTGGTAGTGAAAATTCATAGTTGGAATATGTAAATGGGCCTATGGAAGGCCCACGTGCTGGCCAAAACCTGGAAGAATTTTTGAATTTTGGACTTAAGGAGTTAGGGGCATTGGATAGGTTGCCTTATTAATAGACGAGGGTAAAATGTAACACAAGAGAGCCCCTGGCAAAGTGGCTAAGTGGCGCCACTAAGGAGCTAAAAAAGTGGCGTGTAAGTGGTTGAGGAAAGCCAAGGTTCGATTCTCTAAGCTGGCAATTGTGGTGTTCTTTTTATGTCTTGAGCAGGCAGGAGTTGGAAGTTGAATGAAACTCTGTTGGAGAGAGTTTGAATCAGTCAAACGCATGGATTAAGGAGTGATAAGGGGAGAGATTTTGGGGATTTGGAGAGAAGCTAAGAGTTGGCCGAATAGTGGGATTTGGAGAGGGGATTTCGGCAGAGGAGTATTTGGCTAGTATTTCGGCATTTAGGGACTGAGTTGTGCCGTTTTCTTCTGTGTAAACACCATAGGATTATTCTTTTCTTCTCTAGCCGAAATTACCACCCTTTCCATCCATTCTTTTTCTTTCCTTTTCTTTTCCGAAACTAGCCTACTATTCCCTTCTTTTTAACTACTACTTCCTTTCTATCTTCACCTTTGCCGAATAGCCAAGAGCTGAAACTTTTTGAAGGTTGGTGGTGTCGATTTTTTTGAGACCAGCATCCTACTGTTCTCTTCAATTGTTGTGGTCGATTTCTTCTTCTGCTAAACTCTAAACAGTACATAAGGAAGACTGTGGTAAGTATTCATACTTCAACCGATTCTGTAGTAAATATTAAGAAAAGCCGAAACCTTCTATAGTTTAGGGGGGCTATCTTTTTGAGGTATAGGCCTTACTGGACCTTTTTCATTTGATTTTTATGGTTTGTGTAGTGTTATAGACAACGTTGGAGGAGCAGCAAGGCTTGGAGTATCAGTTTTGGATAAACTTGGATCGAATCATCGGACCCTGTGAAGGTAAGTGACCTATGGCTATTAGGGGTTCTCTAGCCGATTTTGGTAAGGTGGACTTTGGGTTTGATTAGCATGAACTATAAACTAAGAATGGTGGTGATTAATTGTAGGTTGTCGTGGGAGACTTTGTTAGCGAACGTCACAAAACAGGTGTGTAACAACCCTCGTAGTAGCTTAGGCTAATATTCGCAGAAAAGCCGAAATGCCAAAATTCTGGCATTTCGAGAACTTGAGATTTTGCATGTGGTTTTAGATGCGATAAAAACGATATGAACGATGTTTGAATCGATGGAATAGGTAAGAGCGCAATTCTGTGCACGACGGTAGGTTGGGCCTCAATGGGCTGAAATTGGGCCCAATGGGCTTTCGGGCCCATTTGGGTAAAATTGATAGAAAATGGAATTTGGAAAGATTGCTTGTTAACGCGGTTAGTATTGTTGAAAAATTGGGATTATGTAGGCTTAATGGGCTAAATCGGCATTCGTGGGACCCATTAGGGGTTTTAGGCCCAAACGCCTGAATTTGATAAAGTGGGTTAAAGATCATTGTTTAAACACTCGAAAATATTGATAATTGATTAATGAACATGAAAAACCCTGATATTTGGTAAAATTACAAAATTACCCTTATAATATGAAAAATGTCTATTTTACCCTTGGGTAAAAATGACCATTATACCCCTAGGGTTTAATTATGAATATGATGCATGAGATTTTGATATACATGATATGACATGATATGCACATGATATGTTATGAGATGCACATGATATACTCATTATATGCATGGGTTGGGTTTGATATAAATGGAAGAAGTGCAAAAAGGGCTTTGCCCCAGTTTACCGAAAAGGGCTTTGCCCCAGTTTATCAAAAAAGGGCTTTGCCCCAGTTATTAAAAGAGGCTAGGCCTCCAGTTATATGATAAAGCAGCTATGCTGCCAGTAGAGAGTTTGGTGGGGTGGGTTGAGTTATTCCCCACATGGAGAGCTTGGTTGGTACGGGTAGAGAGTAGCGGATGGTGGGTTGAGTAGTCTCCCCAAATGGGCTTGCATACATTCATTGGTATTACATGTGATATTGAAATGGGCCTATGAGTCATACCATTTACAGTAAAGGCTTCGGCCCAGTGATATGATTTATGAAAAGGCATCGGCCCAGTAACTGTTAAACGACAAGCAGTATATGTCGAGACTGAATTAGGGCTTAGGCCCAGTATCCTGATATTAGTTTGGGCTTCGAAAGGGGCTTGTTGCACACTGAGTTTCCAAACTCACCCCCCTTTTCCTTAACCTTGCAGGTGAGCCTTGATGTGGAGACTTGGAGCCGGAGGGGATTCAGAGTGGCCGTGATGATCGCTTTCGAACTTTGCAATAAGTAACCGGTTTTTTTATTATTATTTGGTTTTTGGGTTGTAATAAGGCCATTTTAATTATCTTTCTGGGATTAATTTATTTCTGGGATTAATTTATTTTATACTCTATATTTTACTGATAATAATTCCAAATGGGTTAGACTTAGGGCGCGTTTTCAAAATGATACTTGTTTACAAAATAGCGCAACGATGCAACTAATCGGTTTATCAAAAATATCTACTCAAATGAATTCCAACTCGTTTTTTTTTTTCAAAACCTAACCTCGCACCAAAGTGTGGAAATGGTTATGGGCATGTCTAGGATTGGATCCAGGCAAGAGCTTGGTACTTAAGCAGCCTTCATGGCTCACCTCCTCTGTTTCGGATACCTACCTGGTGCATAGCTTCCATTCACTTTGTAACTTAGCAAAAGACGTTCTTTTTAAACACTAAAATGAATCATGGGTTTTTAAAACTTCAATGAGACACGTTGGATTCGGCCATAACGTCTGGTCCGGGTTTGGGGTGTTACAAGAGATCTGTCACACTATCCAAAACCATTTTAGTACATTTTGAGTTATTTTGGCCAAAGTTATAAATGGCATGTATAAGACCTTTTATAATGGTAGTTCTTGAATGTGTTAACGATCATTTTGGTACGAATATGCTTTTGGAGTAGATATCTTGTTTGATGGAACTTTTAGTGCTTTGGCAAATTTATGTTTTTAGTTTCTTAAGGTACTTGTAATATAGGGTACTTTTGGTAAGTTTGTGATGAAAAGTGAATGGTTATAATTGATGTCATTAAGGAGATAAAGTGACTAAATTTTGTGCTTGAATTGTGGCTATATTGCTTTATTTTGGTTAATGATGTTTTGCTACAATTGTGGTGCCTTTGAATGGCATATTGGTTAGATGAAATAGGATGTTTGTAATGGTATGTTTATAAGTGTTCGAAAGGTGTTTAGGTCTTTTAAATGTATGCACAAGTTAGATGCTTGGTTAGGTATGTTTTGGTCTCAAAATTGTTTGTTTTTAGGGTCAACTTATGGAGCACACGGCTTAGGACACAGGCTGTCACATGGCCTGGGACACGGGCTGTCACATGGCCGTGTGACACACACAACCTAGTTACACGTCCGTGTGTCATTTATTAACTTTGGTGTATCAAGTCAGTGTGTTACACAACTTACAACATGGCAGTGTGTAACAACTCAGTGAGTTAAACGGTTTGAGACATGGGCTGGGACAGGGATGTGTGTCCCTTTGTTCGATTGTTACACAACCTGGGCTATGTCACATGGCCGTGTGATCCCTGTTTTCAAATTTTGCAACTTTTTCCAAAACTTTTTGATTTGTTTCAGTTAGTCCTGAATTGTTTCTAATATGATTTTAGGGCCCTGAAAGCCTAATTTAAGGCCCAAATGTACATGTATGCTAGGGTATTAGTGAGTTTTAAATGATTGTTGTTAAATGAAATTATTGAAATGTTTTGATATTCATTGATCGAATTTGCATGGTAATACTCCATAACCCTAATTCGGCGATGGAGACGGGTTAGAGGTGTTACAAAAGCTTGAGAGGTAACATTCCCAATGGTGTCTTCAAAGTTGTGCAATAAGCCCACAAGGCTTCATCGAACCTTGCTGACCAATCCTTGCTATTGGGATTAACAACTTTCTCTAAAATTTGTTTGATTTCTCTGTTAGAAATTTCAGCTTGTCCATTTGTTTGTGGGTGTTATTGTAATATCCCGAATTAGGGCCTAATCGAAATAGTGGTTTCGTGACCACGAATCCGAGATATAAATAATTATTTTATAATTATTTTGAGGTTTATGATATGATTTCATGATTGTGTGAAAATTTTGTGACGAAATTCTATGCATAGAGTGCTTAAGTTGAAATTAGGGACTAAATCGAGTAAGTTGCAAAACTTGCATTCTAGAAGTTTTCAGTATGAAATTACTTTGGAATATTAATGAGGAGGTCTTAAATAGCAATTTGACCAATTTCTAAATTTTTGGACAAAAATGGGCTTGTACATGAAAATTTTCAAAGAAAGGTATTAAGGGTATTTTGGTCATTTGGTAATTAAAAGATTAAAAAAAGGAAAAAGATGGCAAAATATGTCCATCTTCTTCATTAGGACGAAAATTAAAGGGTTCTCCATAGCTAGGGTTTGTTTCAAGCTTCCAAGCTCCATAGTAAGTGATTCCAAGCCCCGTTTTTAATGTTCTTTACGTTTTTGGAGTCTCGGTAACTTGATTTAGCTTATGCTAGCAATAATTTAACCTAGGGTTCATATTTGGAAAAATACCCATAGGTGAAATTTGTGTATTTTGGTGTTTTATGATAGAATATGAGGTTTTAAATTATGCTAGGCAACTTGTGCTACTCGGTTTTAAGTTGAAAACGAGTAAATGGCTTAATCGGTAAAAATACCTAATAGTTATAAGTACATGTTAGAATGAGAATTTGATGTTGCCATAGAAGGGAAAAATGATCAGGATGTCATAAAACATAAGAAAATGGGATGAAGTTTAATTCCCGGGCCTAGGGGCAAAAGTATAATTTTGAAAAAGTTTAGGGGCAAAATGGTAATTTTGCCAAAGTTCATATTTGGGGCTGTTTTGATGAATTTATGTATTAAATAAGATTAATTTGGCGTTATAGATCAAGAGAAACAAGATTCAAGTCGTGATCGACGGAAAAACAAAGTTTACGAGGAATAGGCTTGATTGCTAATATTTTGTATCGAGGTTAGTTCATGTGTAAATGTAGTAACATAATTGTCATTTTAAGTAATTTAATGTTATTTATGTGATATGATGATTAATATCATGAAATATTATGCTTTATAGTTATTATTGAATAATATGTAAATTATGAATTGCTACCGAGTATCGGTTTCGATGTTCCGTGGAAGACGGCAAAGATGTGTAATCGAGGAAAAAGCCCGTTTGAACCTTGGGAATAGATTAGAATACAAGTGACATGTTACTAGGATGGTTGGGCATCCGAACTCGTTGAGTTGAGTCCGAGTTCACTTATGGATGCAAATGTCCAAACTCGTTGAGTTGAGTCCGAGTTCGTGAGATGTAACTAGGCATCTGAGCTCGTTGAGTTGAGTCCGAGTTCACTTATGGATGCAAACACCCGAGCTCGTTGAGTTGAGTCCGAGTTCGCTTATGGGCGGGTTACATGGTAGCTTGGCTACATATGTGGCACTTATGTACAAACTTTCTGTGTATTCGAATTATATTCCGATGTGTTCAACGAGTGAATCTTAAGAGAATAAGGAGAATGCCTAAAACGAAGGTGACATGTTGGTAAGTGTGGTAAATGAGAAAATTTGACAGGTATGTGCTTAAATCTTCAGGTTGAGAACTTGGTATGATGAAATCGTAGCATGATATTAAATGCAAATGTAACATGAATGTCTTGGTGTTGTTTATGCAAATGATGTTTTTATGTGGAATTGCATGATTATGTTACTTACTATTTGCATGTGAATTTACTAAGCATTTATGCTTACTCCTTCCTTTTTCTTCATTCTAGTTTTGACAAATCGGCTTGAGAATCGGGATAGGTTGAAGACTCGTTCACACTATCCGAAGGCCTAAATTGGTAAAATGGCTTGTGTATCTTGAATGTGGCATGTATGGCAAAATACTCACTTTGTGTAAATGATCTTATGATATGATTATGCTTTGGCAAGAAAAGAGTTTTTGAATGATTAGCCATTGGAATGGCCAATCTAAATCATATTTGATACCATGTATGTTTAAAATGCTATCTAGTCCATGAAAATTTATAGTAAAGTAAAATTTGCTATAAAACAGAATATTGCTGCAGCAATGATGTTAATTTGAAAAATCATTAAAAATAGTAGAAATTGACTTAAATGATTAATAAGTTATAGAATTGAAGCTTAATGGGTCTATTTTCATATGGATGGAACAAAACAGGTATATGAATGATATTCTATGAGATGTTTAAATTTTTGTGAAACAGGGCCAAAGAGATTTCTGGATCCCCTGTTCTGACTTTTGAAATTCACCATAAATTGTATAAAAATAATTATAAGTCATTCTTTATATGTACAGATTCCTTATTGAGTCTATTTTTAAGAGAAAGAAACGTCATAGTCTTTTGAGTTTTGTAAAAAGAGAAAAGTGGTCCGTAGTGAACAGAGGTCAGAGCAGTCATACCCTGAAACAGGGGAGACTTTAACTAATAAACTGTACTAATTGGCTTGGCCAAAAATTCTAGAAAAAAATTAGTAAATAGATATATGAGTCTAGTTTTAGGGAAAATTTACAAAATTGGATTTCGAGTTTCGAAACTCAAGATATGAATTTTTAAGCGACTGTGATGCAGTCAGCCAGCTTGTTTGGAAATTTTAAAAATAAACTGTTTAAGCTGATTAATTGATGAAATTAAGTTTAGTAACACCTCGTGCTCGAATCCGGCGACGGTCTCGGGTACGGGGCGTTACAGTTATCCTATGGAAATTTTATGTTTAACCCCATATCTATTTAGAGTGTTGGTAACTAATCTGCAGTCAAAATGTGAACCTTCATCACTAACTAAGGCACGAGAGGTACCAAACCTAGTAAAAATATTTGTATGCAGGAATCTCAGAACTGATTTGGCATCATTTGCAAGTAAAGCCACAGCTTCAACCCATTTGGAGACATAATCCACAGCGACAAGAATGTAGATATTGCCCTAGGATAGTGGAAATAGACCCATGAAATCAATTCCCCATACATCAAATAATTCCACCTCTAAAATATTTTGCAGCGGCATTTCGTGTCTCCTTGATAAGTTACCAGTTCTTTTATAGTGATCACAGCTTTGACAGAACTCATGAGCATCTTTAAACATGATGGGCCAATAAAAACCAGGTTGGAGAACCTTTACAGTAGTTCGCATGCTTCCAAAATGTCCGTCATAAGGTGCAGAATGACAGTGATACAGGATACTTTGAATTTCATCATCCGGAATACATCTCCGAATTACTTGATCTGCACACTGCTTGAATAGAAATGGCTCATCCCAGTAATACTGCTTGATATCGTGAAGGAATTTCCTTTGTCCTTGATGATTGAGCACAAGTGGTAGCAACCCACTGACTAGAAAGTTAACAATATCAGCAAACCATGGCAATGCCATAACCAACAATAACGGCTTATTAGGGAATTCGTCTTAATCATTTGACTATCACCATAATTATTCCCTGCTTCTAGTCAAGACAAGTGATCAGCCATTTGATTTTCAGTGTCTTTCCTATCTTTGATCTCCAAATCAAATTCCTATAGCAATATATCCATCTAATGAGCCTAGGCTTGGCCTCTTTTTTTCTCACCAAGTATTTAATGGCAGAATGGTTTGTATAAACTGTGACTTTGGTGCCCACTAAATAAGCTCTGAATTTTTCAAGGGCAAATACCACCGCTAACAATTCTTTCTTCGTGGTGGTATAATTGACCTGTGAATCTGTCAATGTACGACTGCCATAATATATAACATGAAACATCTTGGCTTTTCTTTACCCTAAAACTGCTCAGTCACTTGTATCACACATCAATTCGAATGGTAAAGTCTAGTCTGGTGCAGTGACTATAGGTGCTGTAATTAATCGCTCATTTAACTCTTTGAACACTTTTGAGCATAACTCGTCAAAATGAAATGGTTTGTTTTGTTCTAACAATTGACATAGAGGTTTGGATATCTTAGAAAAATCCTTGATAAAGCGACGATAAAATCCAGTATGAACAAGGAAGCTTTTGATTCCTTTCACTAAAGTTAGTGGTGGCAACTTTTCAAAGACTTTTATTTTTCTTTGTTGACGCTACTTCCTTGCTGTGAAATCTTATGGCTCAAAACAATGCCTTCACAAACCATGAAGTGACATTTTTCCTAATTTAACACAAGATTTGTTTCTTGACATCAGCAAAGTACTAACTCCAAAATTTTCAAACAGTCTTCAAAAGTGTCGCCAAACACTAAGAAATCATCCATGAACACTTCAAGGAATTTCTCCACCATGTTGGAAAATATTGCTATCATGCAATGCTGGAATGTTGCAGGGGCGTTACATAACCCAAATAGCATTCTTCTAAAAGCAAATGTTCCATAAGGATAGGTGAATATAGTCTTTTCTTGATCAGTAGGAGATATGGCAATTTGGTTATACCTTGAGTAGCCATATAAAAAACAGTAGAAGGCGTTCCCTCCTAGTCTGTCCAACATTTGATCTATAAAAGGTAGAGGGAAATGGTCCTTCTTCATTACTTTTTTGAGCTTTCGATAATCCATACGAACTCTCCAACCTATGATAATATGGGTGAGAATGAGTTCATTGTTATCATTGCTGACTATGGTGACCCCTCATTTCTTGGGTACACACTGAACAAGGCTCACCTAAAAGCTATCAGAAATTGGGTATATAATTCCAGCATCCAACCATTTGATAATCTCCTTTTTAAATACTTCCTTCATGTCAAGATTCAGTCTCATTTGCTGTTCAATAGATTTGCCATGGCAATCTTCAAGTAGTATTTTATGCATGTAGATTGCTAGGCTAATTGACGCGATCATGACCAAGGCTACTGTCGAACCAATTGAGTTACCAATAGGATCGATCACTCGTGCTCGAGCCAAGAGATTCAAGGAAGCTATCTCTGGCCTCATTAATCGAATTTGGGGAGAAGTTGTTGCGGGGCTCATCGATCAATCTTGGACAAGCTCTTCATGTGTTCCATACAGCTTGCTCTAAGCCGAGCTTTAATTTTCAACTTGCTATTTTGCTATTTTTCAGTTGCTGAAATAAGGACATTAATTTGTTTTAGTTATGTTAGTTTTTATAGTTTGAGTCTTTAATTGTGTTATAAATTAAGCATCATTAATTTGAGTTTAAATATGCAATAATCTAAGCATCTTTAATATGTCTTAAGTCTATTAATTATGTCCTATTTAGTACAGCATTAATATATGTTTTTAAATTGCTCTTAGTTCAGACATCATAATTTTGACCAATGTTCATACAAATTAAATGGTGTTTTAATCATGTCTTATTATTGAATTTAAGCCGACTTTAAATGTGTTTTGTAGGTTGTTCACATTGGTTGGTTGGCAAGCATGTTCAATAGAAGACATTTATGGAGAGACATGCATTTGGGAAGTACATTCAAGAGGGGGCTACTGATTACTTTCCTCTAAGCACCTTTTTCGTAGAGAGCATTGGTTTTAAGTGTTTTCACACTTGACTATTAAGCTAGTAGCTAAGTTTACACCAAGGTGACCATCCAAATCTACATGTTCACTCCAAGAGGCTGTTCATGCGCTACAATCAATATTAAAATGTTAAATGCACATTCGGCTTCCCAAGATGGAATCAAACCATGCTCACACCTCCTTGACCGATCATATACTTGCATATTCAGCTTAACTCTAAAGTCCACATGGTTTGACTGATTTGGAATTGTAAATGGCATGGTTGTTGGCGTCAACCATACCTAGGAGTTTCCAAAAGATTTGTTGGATAATTCAACAACCATTTTTTTAGCTTAATTAAGCTAATTGCAACATGTCCATTCTGCTAGACCTTGTACAGCCTATAAGTACTAGGCTTAAATCATAAAGAAAGGACTTTTTTGAACTTTTTATGAATTTTATCATATCTGTGAGTGTTCAACTCTCTTTGTTCTCTCTTGACTCAAATGACTTATGAAATCTATCTTATGGCATCAATTCTATTTTCTTTTTGAACTTATCACTTCATTGAAGTGTGGCGTTCAACCAATACTGTTTTGGTTCCTATCTTAATATAGATAGTGGGTCATAATTTTAAACTATCCCCACATTTTCAGCTTAAGTGCTACTAGAAGATTCGGGTCAATATTACCATATAATATTGGTTCTTTCTTTAACTTTAAACTGAACCTATCTTTGCCATTTTCTAAACACTTAATCCCTTTATTTTCAAGCCAACTTGTTCGTTTACAAACCTATCCAAGAATTAACCCATACTACTTGATTTTATGATAGGAAACATACGCGGATCGATTCATCAAACAAATACGAGATCGCATCACTAATTCCTTTGATATCTACAATTGACCAACCTTAAGCTTTCTTGGATTTTTTTACGACTTCCAGTAATTGCATCTCCTAGTCTGTTATAAGCTCGGCAGAGATACCTACAGGTAGTGTATTGTTATCTCTCTAATAAGTGTACTTTAAATGCACTAGTAATGGCTTCAAATCCAACACAGGTGGATCTTCTATTGACAATTGAGGAGGGTTGAAAGGTCGACTTGATAAGTCTAATGATTCAAAGCTCCTCTTGAATCCATTTCCAGATTGCTGAATTTCTATCAGTTCTCTAGATTCTTCAACCAATTTTGTTTCATTTAATTTAACAGAGTCTGCATTAGAATTGTTGTACATATGTCCTGCAAATTCTTCCTGAATTACAATTTCAACAAATTCAACAACATGGCATTTTCATCTAGGTTTGCACATTTTAAAGCATCAAACACATTAAATGCCAACTACTAATAATTAATTCTCATGGTTAATTCACCTTTTTGTACATCAATCAATTTCTACCAATTACTAAGAAAGGTCGTCCAAATATAATGGGTACCCTTTATCTGCTTCACACTCCAGAATAATAAAATCTGCTAGAAAAATAAACTTGTCAACTCTTACCAGTACATCTTCAATTTTACCTTCTGGATGGACTTATGATCTATCAGCTAGTTGTAGTGTGACTGTAGTAGGTCTTGCCTCTTCTATCCTAAGTTTCTTGGAAACAATCATAGGCATTAGATTGATACTTACACCTAAATCGCATAATGCTTTGCCTACATAATAGTTTCTAATTGAGCAGGGTATAGTGAAACTCCTTGGATCTTTTAACTTTGGTGGTAGTTTGTTCTTCAGCACTGTTGTGAACCCTTCAGTAAGTGCAACAGTTTTGAACTCCCCTAACCTTCTCTTATTGGATAGGATATCTTTCATGAATTTCAAATAGTTAGGCATTTGTTCTAATACTTCCACCAAAGGTATATTGATTTGTAACTACTTCAAGACCTCGAGAAATTTCTTGAATTGAGCATCTTGCTTCGACTTTTAGAAACACTAGGGAAAAAGGTGGCGATGGCTTTCATTCCACTTGTTGAGGTTGTTTTTCCATGGCATTTGTATTGGCTTTACAAGATGAATTTGCTTATGTATGCTTTTGTTTACTCCCATCTTTTGTAGTTTGTTCAACTACTAATTCGAAAGTTGTGCTTTCGGGAACTTTTGAACTTTCCTCCTCAATAAAGGCATCATTCACAAATCCTGGTAGTTGAGTGCCACTCCGGAGTGTTATGGCCTTACATTGTTCCTTTCCTTGAGATCGAGAACTTTCTATGTCACTAGGTAATGCTCATTATTGTCTAGAACTTAATGTAGTGGTAATTTGTCCCACTTGATTCTTCAGAGCTATTAAGGAAGTTGTTTGTCTCTGAATAATCACATTATTCTTAGCCATATACTCCTTTAATAGAGCTTCCATAGTTGATGTTGAAGATGATGAACTTTGTTGCACATTTTGCCGCGGTATTAGATGACTGTGTCCAGGTGGTACACCAACCATATTTCGTCGATTAATATTGCTGGCATTTCCCATTCTTTGATTACTCCAGCTAAAATTTGGATGTTGTTTCCACCTTGGATTGTATTTGTTGGAGTAGATATTGTTGTTGCTATGATGAAAATTTCCCATGTAATACGCAGAGGCTGGATTGGATAGGCATTCATAAAAAAACATGATCTTCTCCACAGTATGCACATGCTAATTCTGCAACCTTCATCTCCTGCACTATAGAGGGTCTTTTCAAAGTTTTAATTATATTTGTTAAAGATGATACCTGAGCTGTTAAAGATGTAATCGCATCAAGTTCTATTGCTCCAACAACTCTTCTACCAATACCAACTTTGGTAGTGGGGGTACTGATAATCATTGTTTGCTATTCTTTCCAGAATTTCGTATGCTTCATTGTAGGATTTTTCAAGCAACATCCCATTAGCAGATGCATCCACCATCATTTGTGTATGAGCATTTAATCCATTGTAGAACATTTCTATTTGTGTCCAATGCTGAAAACCATGTATCAAGCATATTCTAATTAGTTCCTTGAAACACTCCCATGCTTCATAGAATGTTTCATCTTTCGATTGCCTAAATGATGTAATGTCATTCCTAAACTTGGCATTCATGTTGGGAGGATTGTACCTAAGCAGAAATCTTTAACACAGTTCATTCCAAGATGCCACCGTACCTAATGGTAACACATTAAACCATGATCTGGCACGATCTTGCAATGAGTAAGGGAACAATTTTAATCTAAGGGCATCTTTAGGGACACCCTGCTACCTAAATGAGTCACAGACTTCAAGAAAAAGTCTCAAGTGCAATATTGGATCTTTAGTAGGTAAACCACTAAACTGCCATATCGTTTGTAGCATTTAAAACATCAATGGTTTTAATTTAAAGTGTTGAGCTTGAATATGTAGCCTACAATTCCTGGATTTAGATCATCCAAAATAGGCACTACATGTTCTCTGATGGGTCTGTCTTTGTTATCTATGATTCGAGGAATATCAGCATTCCTTTCATTCCAAAGTACTTAATCTTCTCTGATTGGATCATTTCTAATTCTCTCCATTTCTCTTAACACTTTTCTTCTTTACCTTAATTTCATTTCAATTTCAGGATTAAAACAATGTTTTGTATCTTCTTGAATACTTCTTCTCATGTACTAATACAAACCTGGAAAATAAAATAAAATACTAGTTAACTGCTCTAACAAAAATAACAAGAATAATAACATTTTCACCAATATTGTCGATCCTTGGAAATGGTGCCAAAAACTTATTGCGTGTAAATAACTAATGCAATTGTGCAAGTGTACACATCATTCAAGTAATAGAGTGATAAGTAAGTATCGTCTCCATAGGGATCAGAAATTGGTAAGATATTGAGTAAGTTAATATAATCCTATTGACTATACTGAATAGCAGAAAATACTCTCAAGTTAAATAAAATGTTTGTATAATGAATTAATGAAATCAAATGCTAAAAATAAAGAATTGATATGGCAAATAAAATGTTGTGGCAAATTACATAGAAATCAAGAGTATTTCTGTTGTTGAATGAATCGGGCTGGAATTATTCAGGTGAAATGTTCATATTAAAATAATACCATGAAAAAATATTGTCTAATCAACTGCTCAGAGAGTCACTACTATAACCTGCCTCTTTTGATAGCTAAATCTTAAGCTAGAAATCTAAGTTACTGTATATCTACAGAACTCTAGATTAATAACTACAATGAACATTCTTTTCTATATAACTCGCAACATATATGTCTAGAGTGCTACGAATATTCTATTGAGTACTCGCTTGCATCAAAGGATTTAGGATCTAGTATATTTAACCTTTTCAGAATTAAAAATACATCTAAGAACACAACACACAATCAACTATGTCTAGAGCTAACATGCATGTATTTAAAATAAGTATAAATCGAATGAAACAGTGACATATACAATCTCAAATCATGAGCATTAAAAATGATAAAACATTCACCCAAATAACTCCAACCCAAAAAAGATTTAGTTCATGGGTGGAAAAGTTAACACCAAAATAAAATCATTCATCAACATTCTCAAATAAGTTCGAATCACAAAAATTAGGAAAATAAAGGCAGAAATGCAGGAATTCTCGCCACACTCTAGCTTCTCTTTGATCTTTAGAATATATATGAATCTAGAATAGCTATCTCTCCCCCTTCTTCATGTTTGTATTCTACTCTCTTAAGCTACTACCCTTTCTTTCTCTGGAATTCTCCAATAGAGAGAAAAAAACGTTGTCACCAATTTTATTCTCACACAAATTCTCTTTCTTCTTCTTCTTTTTCTTCTTCTTCTTCTTCTTCTTTCATTGGGTAGATCCGTCCCTCTCAGCACACATTTGTTTCTCCTCTTTTTCGGGGTGGTTTTTCTGGTACATGTCCAGTTGGCTAAGAGTGACATGGATAAAGTGCTAAGTCATCTTTTTGGAATTGCCATGGCAATTGTGTTAATAATCAATCTCACCATTTGCCACGACAATGTTTAACTTCCTTTATTTTCCTTTTGCATCCTTTTCATCCTCTTCTTCTACCTGCACATGTGTCTAACCAAAACTACAACTTTTCTTTCCCCAAGTAATAAAAGTAATAAATGATGATTATTATAGCGCAATCCAAGCTTTATTATACAATGTTCTAAAATTATCCTAAAAATGAATATGTATTTACTTAATTACAAATAACTAATTCCATCTAGAGTCCTAAAATATAACTCCTTTTAAGAGTTATCAGTGTATGAAAGGAAGGAAAGATGAGAAGTAAGGATAGATCTCGCTGATATGGCGAGGTGATAGCAAGTTAATTTTGTGATTTTAATGTATCTATTTTTGGCTAATTTTTAAATAGAATACTACTGAACTTATGATTTCTTTCTTAGATCTTATCTGGGATGAAATTGGAGTGCAAAAATTCAAAACCAAGCAAAATGGAATAAATCAGAACAAAAAGCAAGAAAAAGGGGTTGTATTAGAAAAATCACAGAATTAGTGGTTGATCAAATCAAATTTTTGAAATTGTCAAATTCTATAAATAGGAAAATTCTGGTTTTAGTTGGCATAATCTTAGAGGAATCATGTTGATTTTAGTTGGTTGATTCATGCTAAATATGGTACTTGAAAAGTGTATAAATACTTGTATAAGTGGTTTGGAAAGACACACTAGAATTTACACAGGAAGTTGAATTGAATATATTTTTCCTTATTCCTTTCCACTCGTCTGTAGCTTGGCAAAGCTTACTGCCAATTTCTTTCTTTTTTCTTTCTTTTGGTATAATTGCTTTGCAAGCCATTTCTCATTTTCACCCATCACTATTACACTCAAATCCACATTTAAACACCAATTGAGTATGATTAATTTCATGCTCAACTAAACCCAATTTAGCCTTAGCCCGATTATCATTCCTATAAAAAATCGTGAGATATGAACCTGTACTAAAACCTTTCAAACACGGTATTTGTTATCACTCTTGTATATAGGATAGTCACAATCGTCCCTTAAAGTTAATGTAATTTCAATTCAAAAAGAGCGCGCTGGGTTGGAATTATTTGGCGTATAGTTGGGAAAACGAAACGGTCCTCTGCTGAGTTCGAATTCTCGCGAACAAATTGGTGTGTCTAATTGGAAAAAAGCTAGTTGGGTTTTATCAATGAAGATAGCGATAAGATTTAAATGACCCACACAGTCGAGGTTGTTGATTCGAGTTAGGCTTTTCTAGATCGCAAGGCTACTGGGATCTTAAATCGCGAACGTGTGTTACGCGGTTACATAATCAGTAAGGGTTAGTTTGTAGGTCATATCGAAACCTACTACACAAGGAAAAGTTGGCGGTTGAGGCTTCCTTGATCGCTATAACCAACGTATCGTTTGGAAAGGAAAATCTACTTTTAAGAATTGATACGAATTCGGAGTGTATCAAGGCTGAGGCTAAGCATTAATATATTTGATTCATCGATTTAATTTAATTTCCTTAATTTTATTTTGCAATCATTATTATATTATATTATATTATATTATATTATATATTTTCTTTATTTTATTTATCAACTAAAATTCCCATTTTTATTCTTTTTTTTAGCTCTACAATGCATAGGTTGTGGGCACGACAACTACCTAGACTTAGGAATCTGGTTACTTAAAATAGGAAAATTAGGAGTCCTAGTCTGTGTGGGATCAACCCTACTACTCTATACTACTATTTCATTGAGTTAGAGCGTAGGAAATTATATTTGGTGGCTTCAACGTCCATCACGAGGTATCTGGCATATGGTCGAGTACAGAGCTCGACCAGAAGGAAGTGTTGTAGTAAGCCGAGTAGCTCAGAGGAACAGGTGGAGCCCACCACCCTGATAAAGAATATTCGCCTTGAACGAGCAGGGAGTATTTATGTTTAGTTCAATTTTACGATTATTACCCTCGTATGATAGGGTTTATTTATGTATGGCATACTAAAGGAACTCACTAAGTTCATTTGAACTTACAAGTGGCTGGTTTATGTTTGCAGGATTTGCAAAGGTTGATCAAGGACTTCAAGGAGGGACCAAGCCAGATGGAGAGGAGATTGTGGATCACTGTTGGACAAAAGTCATGCACATAGGAGGGGTATCATTGAAGGCTTCACCTCAAGATAAATCATGGTGTAACCAGATAACGTCCTTAGGGTCTGGGTTCTGAATTAGTCAATGCAGAAAAATTTTGAGTACTAAGTAAAGAAAGTCTAATGACTTTTCTTTTTCTCAAAGACTCTATATAAATAGTATCAAAGTTCCTTGCCTTAAAGAGAGAACGATCTCCTCATCTCAAATTAGTGAAGAGACTATTGAAATGACTTAGAAGGTCAAATAGTAGAATTCTATCAAGTATAACGAAGGACAACAAATTAGAAGATAAGAAATAAAATGCTAGCAAAATCATGAAATAAAACACACTTGGGAATCACCCATCTACATGCATGCAACATATGCGAAATACATAAGGGACTAAAGAAAAGATATGGAGTAAAATGATTTTCTTAGAAAGTAAAAAAAATCCAAGTAAAATACGAACACTAAATTCTTGGAAATAAAATGATTAGAAGATCTTCAAAGAAATAGAGAATCAAGAAAGAAATAATTATCATAAAATAGATTGTGAATTGAAGAAAAAAAAACTATAGATGATTTAGATGATGATTACCAGGTAATTACCTAACTCTATTAAAAGGTTAACGATGAAAAAGTGAAAACACTTTGAAAAGAGAAAAAAATTTCGGTTCTTATACTATGCTCAAACTTTTGCTATCATGGTTACAATGCCTTTTACCATTTTTCTAATTGATTATCAATTGAATTTTAATTTTTAAATCAAATAATAGAGGATTAAGTTCATGAAATTAAAATTAGGAGATTAAATTTTAAAACTCTGAAAGGTACAGGGACTGGAGGCAAAATAGACATTCAATCTAATTTAAAGATAAGTAATTATTGGTAGAATTAGGTGAAAAAGTAGCACTTTTTCTATCATTACGAAATTCCAATTTCACCTTTTTGCTCACCCTTATCTCGTTCTGAGTCACTCGGCTTGTAGCTGTAAATACCATATATGGGAAGGTTAATTTGGACATTTCACTTAACTACGTCACTTTCGACACCCTTTCTCCATTTATCTAAACTAAAAACGACACAATCCAAATTCCCAAAAAATGATTTGAAAATTAGTTTGTTAGAAAACATTCAAATAATAAAAACTAAAGAAAGGAAATTGAAAATCCGATCGCATTTATTTGAAAAAAAAAACTATTCGTTTCTGCAAAATTTCTCCAGATCTGTTTTTCCCCTCGATTTTCATTTACTGGTCCAGAAAACAAACCGCAAACCCTAAATAGACCAAAAGGGAGGGAAAAGAAAATAGAGAAGAAAAAAACTATGTTCAGATTCGAATTTGAGAAGATCAGGAAACGAATTTGATTTTATCAAAAAAAGGGTTTTTTTTTTTTTAATTTCTGCTATGGCCGACGCGCTTTCTGTGATTCCCGCATCAGTTCTCCGTAATCTTTCCGACAAGCTGTACGAAAAACGCAAGAATGCTGCCCTTGAGGTTTTTGTTCCTTTCTTTTTTGAATTTCCGTGGAATTTAGTTTGCAGCTCTTTTTTTTTCAGTGATCAAATTGCTTAACTTTTTTTGTTATATTAACTACTTCTAGGTTGAAGGAATTGTGAAACAGCTGGCGTTGTCGGGAGATCACGAGAAGATATCGGCGGTGATCAAATTGTTGGCCAAGGAATTTACCTACTCTCCACAAGCCAATCACCGTAAGGTTGGTGGATGATGAATAAATTTGTGATTTTTCTCACTTTCACTATTAATTTAATTTGAATTTTGGCTCGGTCTTGTTAAATTCCGGTCTTCTGTTTATGTAGGGAGGATTGATTGGTTTGGCTGCTGCCACTGTTGGGTTGACTTCGGAAGCCGCGCAACATCTTGAGGTAAGCACTAGTTTGGCTTTATTTTCAGTCTGTTAACACGTATAAACCTTTTAGAAGCATGTAGAACAGTGTTTACCATGGCATTGATATTCAAGAACCGAGAATTACATCTCAAGGTTTATGGACTATTGCTCTATAATTGTAATGTTTTAGGGTTGTTAGTGCAGGTTTGATGTTTGTTAATAAGGAGACAACTACACTAGGCATACATTTGGTGTGCCTTATTAGTTATTACCTGACATAAGCTATGGGATTTTCGTCACTTAATAAACTTTAGTTTTTTACCTTCAGACTTCTGTGTCTCTGGTAGGGAGTTGGGGATACATGGGAAATTAGGGCTCGCTTTTAATGAAATCTGAAAGGAATATAATTTAGTGTCATCTCACTGACTTGGTTTGACTTTTGAAAGTTTCTAGTATTCAACAGTTGCTTTATTGAACAAATGTTATCATGATTGCTTGCATGGTGTTACTATTTTAGGCTTAGCCTGTTTCTCTTTGTCGTATAAGTTGTAGAAAACTGCTTGGATGATGCTTTGGTTGCCGTAATTTTTTTAGCCCCTTGTTGGTAATTGGTAATGCATTGATGTATTTTCTTATTTGTCTAATGTGAAGATGTGAGCTCTTTCATCAGTTCTTCATTACTCTTGCATGAGCTTCTAAAAGAATTGGAAAACTTAAAAGGTTGAATTAGACATTGATGCACATTTAATAACATTATTGGCCAAGTTCTTAAATATTGTTATTTCGATTTAACCTCTTACTTTGGTTTGTTGTTCCTGTTTTAAGAACTCTTTTCATTATTAGCTGATATAATTATAAATTGTTGATTAAAAAGGTTTCAAGCATTGTAGTAGACTGCATCTATTAGTGTATTTCTCTGCCACTTATGTAGCTTGGCTTAGGTATAGTGATATTTATATTTCCCCTTTCCGTTTTAGTCTTGCAGGGGAGAGAATGTGGGTGTTGGGCTGGGACAGGCTATAGGGGTATGAGTTAAGACTTTAGGTCCTTTCAGGCACATAGAAGGGATTACGTTGTCTGAAGTTTTATTCTTTCTCAAGCAGAAATAGGAAGTAAAATGAGAAAATGTTGTGATTATTTTCTCTTTATTAAGAAGTGTCAGTTATTTTTCGCAGTTAGATGTTTATTTAGTTAACTTCTTTTCTTTCCTCTTCTTTTGTATATAATTTAGTGATTGATTTTCTTGTGATTGAATCTGCTAGCAAATTGTGCCGCCAGTGCTTAATTCTCTTTCTGACCAAGACAGCAGAGTACGATATTATGCTTGTGAAGCACTATATAACATTGCAAAGGTGAAAGGAGATTTATTTACTTTTTTTTTTAATCATTTCATGTCTTCTTTACTAATAGTGGATGGGATATGCTGTCTTCTGCTGTACAGGTTGTCCGAGGAGATCTCATCATATTCTTTAAT
Source organism: Gossypium longicalyx (assembly GCA_025698465.1). NCBI lineage: Eukaryota > Viridiplantae > Streptophyta > Magnoliopsida > Malvales > Malvaceae > Gossypium > Gossypium longicalyx. The sequence continues at coordinate 49,221,794 of CM046995.1, forward strand.
CAAATATTTGATGCATTATGCAAGCTATCAGCTGATTCTGATGCCAATGTACAGAGTGCTGCTCACCTTTTAGATAGGCTCGTGAAGGTTAATAATTGCTACCTCATCTAAATGTTGGCATTTAATTATGTGAAATATGAGAATTTATTGCCCTTCTATTTTTACAATGTGAAACAGGACATTGTTACTGAAAGCGACCAGTTCAGGTCTGCTTTGTTCCCTTCCAATTTCACTTCTTGAATCTTGTTTCATTTAGAAGTCTCATTTGAATTTTCTGGGAACTATCTTTGTAATGTTATTTATATGGTTGCTTTGCCTTCAGTATTGAAGAATTTATACCCTTACTGAGAGAGCGTATGAATGTTCTGAATCCCTATGTTCGCCAATTTTTGGTTGGGTGGATAACTGTACTGGACAGTGTTCCAGATATTGACATGTTGGGTTTCCTCCCTGATTTTCTTGATGGTAATAAAATCTTGGTCTCTTAAACCAATTTACCACTTCCTGATGAGAATTTATTTTAATTAATTAGCTCTTGATAACTTTCAGGTTTGTTTAATATGTTAAGTGATTCTAGTCCTGAAATACGGCAACAAGCTGATTCAGCACTTTCAGAGTTCCTCCAAGAGATTAAAAACTCCCCAGTAAGACTTCTACTAACATGTTCTTTGACTGTTCGATTAGATTCTTGGCCATTTGTCTTAAAGATCCTTATGCTAAGATTCTCTGTTTTAGAAATCTTATGGTAATAACATGATTGATTACCTCATTATTTTTACTGAACAAGGTTATGGATTTATTATATATAATCAAAAGTATTTCTCATGAAAAAATATTTTGTTCATTTGTAATTTTCTGACTCGAGCAGTGCTACTCTTGAAGTCTGTAGATTATGGTCGCATGGCTGAAATACTGGTGCAAAGGGCAGCTTCTCCTGATGAATTTACTCGGTTAACAGCAATCACTTGGGTGAGTGGAATTTGACTTTATGTTGCCATAGATACGGGAATAATTTTAAAGCAGAAAAGAGGAAAATAATCTTGATAATGGATTCTTCCTCTTGCTAACTTATATATTCATACTATGATATTTTTTTTCTTGCTACTCTTAGACTGATTATTTCATCTGGTACCTTTACATCATAGAAATTGAATCTAATTTTTGCCCTGGACAGATAAACGAATTTGTAAAACTTGGTGGAGACCAGCTTGTTCCTTACTATGCTGACATACTGGGAGCCATCCTCCCCTGCATATCTGATAAAGAAGAGAAAATTAGAGTGGTAAGTTTGTTTCTTTTATAGTCTCCTTAAAGAATCATAAATAACCATCTGCAATGTCTTATAGAAATATGTGAGTTCTTTCCTTTATGTTTTTTATTTTTATATTAGGTTGCTCGTGAAACCAATGAGGAACTTCATTCAATCAAGTCTGATCCAGCAGAGGCTTTTGATGTTGGGGCCATTCTCTACATTGCAAGGAGGTTAGTTTTTGTTACCTAGGAAAATTACTAGTCTTGAGATGTTACTAGTAGTCTGCACTTCCATCTGTCAGCATATGCAGCGCTTCTGTATTTTGAGGAGCTATTGAAAAGTGCTTAAAATGGTGTCTTTGTTTTATTTTACTCCTGAAATAACTTTGTAATGATTTTGTAGTAATTACCATTTAATTTGACTGATCAGGCAACTGGATAGTGAGTGGGAGGCAACTAGAATTGAAGCATTGCACTGGATTTCAACCCTTTTAGACAGACATCGTGCTGAGGTGAGGAAGCATTTTTTTGTGATTTTCATTTACAGTGGATGTGTGTGTGTTTTTGCATACTTTTTTTACTATCATCATATTGGTCTTACATGCACAAATACTTAATTTAAATCCATGTTTAACCATTTCAAGTCTCCTTGTAATACCTTTCTATCATTATCTTCCCTTTGAAGTTTCGAGGAGTGTCTATCACTTTATGCATTGTTTCTTAAGATGTTTTAGTCCTAGTAAAAATCACTGAAATGTTGGCTGTTAAATTATAGGTAGAGGCAAAGTACGAAAGGTCCCAAACTAATGTCACTAGCCCTTTTTATAAAAAATAAGAAAAAAAAACACAAGTAGACTTGATATAAAGGTCTATAATGAGATACTGATGGCCGCCAATGTCAAAGCTTGTTGGCTACGTTTGGTACTTGGATATATATAGCATCTGCATCTCAATAGAAGTCCTAATTGACCTTTCTTTAGACTATTGTTAGCACTTTTTGTTGAAGCACATCTGATACTGCGTCCTTGATTTCTTTTCATGTATCAAACAGACCTCCTTGCGTTGTAAAGGCATGATAATTTCAACATAAATCGAAATAGGAAGTGTATAGTCTCTTGTCAAATTTGTAATTCGCGTGTTATATTTATTTGCAGTTTATGATGCTTGTTTTGCTCCTCTATGTATGATGTTTAACTTTTTTACCTGAAACAGGTCTTGTGTTTTCTAAATGACATATTTGACACCCTTTTGAAAGCTCTATCTGACTCTTCTGACGAGGTATATTTCTGCTTCTGCTTATGTGTTTTGCATTTAACTATTCCATACTTTATTTTATTTTATCTTTATTATTGTTTTGCTTATTTGTATTATTATACAATAGGTCCATAGTTTTTATTTTATTTTATTTTATTTTTTCACATATTTGTATTACTATAATTAAAATAGGATGTGCCCTATATGTATAATTTTGTTTATTGGATGCAACTGCTATTGAAACTTTCTAGCTAACACTGTTGGCAATATCCTTATATTCTCTTCTTTGAGAACCTAGAAAGAGTGTTACCTTTGCAAGAGGTTCTCCTACACCCCATTATGTCTTCTGTCTGATGCTTTTCCAAGAGATGGGATTAAGGATGGATGTGGATATGTCTACTCTGTTGGCTAAATGTTAAACCTGAAAAGTAACAAAAAGGGGGGATTGTAAAATATGGTACTGATGAAGAAGCTAGAGTTCCTGAATTTCACTGGGAAAGTGTTAAAGTTCTTGCCTTGGACTCAATTAATTTGCTTTGTTTTCTTAATTTTGTTAGAGAAATTTCTTTCTAAATCTCTCTGACATTATTCCAAAATTTGCTACAAGTTATAGTAGTTAATTCATTTGATATTTGTTATTGTGTTTCTTTTGTTTCGTTTCTATAATCTTCCACCATTTCTAGATTGATCCTGGCTACTGCTCTCTTTATCTTGAAGCTTTTTATCCTCCCTTTGTCCTATTATTAGGCTGACTGGATGATGATGAGATGGTGGTTGGAAGGTTTTCTTCCCCATAATGTATTGGGATCATCTTAGTCATTACTAAATGGATGGATGCTATTATGTTGGGATGCATCTAATGTAGCCTATGGTCTTCCTCTCTAATATCCATTTTTATGTCATAAAAAGTGAAATTAAAACTGCTCATGATTGATTTTATCGGTTTTGGTTCCAATTATTGATGTTAATTTTCTTAATTAACATATACTAATTTATCATGCGATTTTGGTTTTGCCATCAGGTTGTGCTTCTGGTTCTTGATATTCATGCATGCATAGCACGAGATCCCCTACACTTCCGCCAGCTTATTGTTTTTCTGGTGCATAATTTCCGGGTTGATCATTCTCTTCTGGGGAGGTGATTATAGGTCCCTCAAGCCTCATATATTATTTAATTTTTTATTGTGAATTGTTTTGTTCAGTTGAGCACTCATGTAGGCTATGTGGCCTACTTGTCTTGTAATTTATGTACAGTATCTCATCACTTTCTTTTGTAAATTCTTCTCCTGTATTCTTAGGCGTGGTGCTTTGATAATCCGTAGACTTTGTGTTCTTTTGGATGCTGAACGGGTCTATCGTGAACTATCCACCATACTAGAGGGAGAAGCAGACCTGGATTTTGCCTGCATTATGGTTCAGGTTCTGTCATATATTTAAGGATTCAATTAATGCAATAATGCTCTTCAGTGGACATAATAAGATGAAGCTGCTTCATAACTTTAAAATGTGATAGTCATGAAATTATTAAAGTTTATATGTTTTTTTCCTGAATCTTTATCTTTTAGCTGAATGGTGTCCAATTTTAAATTTTATCCCGTGTGCAGGCTTTGAATTTGATTCTACTCACTTCTTCTGAGCTATCTGTGCTTCGGGAACTTTTGAAACAGTCACTTGTTAATGCTGCTGGAAAGGATTTGTTTGTTTCTTTGTATGCTTCATGGTGCCATGCACCCATGGCCATTTTAAGTCTTTGTTTATTGGCACAGGTAATAAATTATAATTCCTTCAATTGCTAGCCAATCCCTCTATTTTTGTGTGCGGTGGGCTGAGAGAAGAGGTGTGTTTGGACAATCTACTTTGATGGTTGTTAATCTAGTTTATTTGCTTGATAGGCATATCAGCATGCAAGTGCCGTGATTCAGTCCTTGGTTGAGGAAGATATTAATGTCAAGTTCTTGGTTCAGCTTGATAAATTGATTCGCTTGCTCGAAACTCCCATCTTTGCTTATCTTAGATTGCAGGTTCCTAAATAATACTTACTACTTGCCTCAGTTGTCCTTTTAATATCTTTACTCTGCTTGATTTGTAGGAATTGTAATATTGCATGCATTCTTTATTTAGGTTTTGGTTCACTTCCGATATTTGCTTATATTTCAGCAAGTCTCGGCATATTTTTTATTCATAATTATTTCTCTCACCCCCAAAAAAAAAAAAAAATAGCACATACTTGTGTATTTCACTTGAATTAAATTATGGTACAGCATGCAATTTCGTTTTCCGTAGATGCATATTCTTATTCTTAACCATTTTATGATGGGATGTTTGGCCAATGACTGACTTATGTAGCCTTTGTTATTGAAAAGGTTATGCTCCAACATTTTAGTGGCTGGTCATTGAACTTTTATGTGAACAATCTTCCTTTTCCAATAGTTGCATATCTTCATGCACTGGGAGATTTGTTTGCAGGTTGCTGCTCATTTTACCAGGCCAAACTATGGCTTTAGTGAATTCATTGGTTGTAATGTAGTTAAACTTTTTTTAGAAGTAATTGGTTTACTAATATTTTCCTTGTTTATGTTTTAAATTTAGAATGTTGTGCAGCTGACCCTTTTTTCTGATTTCAGCTTCTTGAACCAGGAAGGTATATATGGTTGCTGAAAGCATTATATGGTCTTTTAATGTTACTTCCACAGGTATGTCCGTGCTACTTTCTTTTCTTGGCACCCCTGCCCCAAACCTAAAAAATGGTTGTCAGTGCATTAACTACTTGACATCATCAAAACAGATCAAACACCATAGGGGGATCTTTGATTGGTTTTAAGGGGGTATGTAGTGTGTTCACGCATGTCACAAACTGGTGCATGCGCATAGACACTGTGCATAATTTTCATTGTTAAATTATATTGACCCTTTGATTTATCTACAGCAAAGTGCTGCATTCAAGATCTTGCGAACTCGTTTGAAAACTGTGCCATCGCACTCCTTCAATGGTGATCAACTCAAACGAGCATCATCAGGCAACCCATACTCCCAAATTTTACATTATAGTGGATCCCAAATCACTGAAGATGGCGATGTAAGGCAAGATAATGGGAATTTACAGAATGGAATCAACTTTGCTTCAAGGCTACAACAGTTTGTTCAAATGCAGAGACAACATCGAATGCTTGAAAAATCACAAGAACAATCACAAGCTAGAAGTAGTTCCACTTTATCAAAGGTGTGCGAGTTACTCATTGATCTTGTTTCATAATCTTGCATCATTATCTTAATGATTATGTTGGACATTGTATTAAGTTGTAAATTTGATTAAAGTAACCACATAATACATTTGATCTTTATATGGGCTATTGGCAGAAAATGAAAGGTCCTGTTGACCGGTCTTTCTTCATGATACTTTACCTTCATACATTTTTATGCAGGAAGGGCCAGAAGCGGAAGAATCCCGGGGACCTCAAACATCCGACTCAAACTTGCCTCCTTCAAGATCATCCAGAAGAGGCCTGGGGTAATTGCCAAATTAATTGATGGTGCTTCTGCGACCTACTTATAGTTCAAGGTCATTGTACTATGATCTCATGATGGTTGAGCCACAGGTGAGATCTGGTATATAGTAATGTAAAATTGTATATCATATTAGTTTGTTTCCATTAAACTCATGGAGGTTGGGATGGTGGAAATTGGGTTTTGAATATAAAGCTTGGAGGGGCTTCCAAGCTATTCTTTTTCCTTTGTAAACAGAATACGCCCATGTGGTTCTGTGATCTTTTTTTATTTATTTATTGAAATCCACATGGATTAGAGGGAGATGATGAATTTGGAGAATGCAGTTTTTATTTTTCTATTTTCTTCATGTCTCGTAGCAATCTTACAATAAAAATAAGGGAATTTCTAATTCATGTACAAATTGATCTTTGGTGTAGCTATGTATGTACACTTTTATATATCCCTTTTAATCGATACATAATTTGATTATGGTGGGCTGTTTTGCTGTCTTTGTTGTTGCTTTCTGCAGGCCACAGGAAAATATAATGGATGTAATGTGACAGCAAAAATAGAAAATTGGCCTCAACTAGTCACTGGATTAGTGGCAAATGACTTGTGTTGTTTTAAGTATTTGTTGACAGCATGTCATTCTGGGTTCATATCTGGATAATCCCTTCTCTTACATTTCATTAAAAAATAAATCCTTTGGCTATACAAGGTTCCATTTCATTTAATTGATACCTTTTATTTATTTATTTTGATTAATCATAACTTATTTTCAAAAGGAAGCAAAACCCTGATGTGCTCATCTTTTAATAGCTTTGATCTAAATAATGGAGAAAGGGGTGCTTTTGATTTTCCAAGTCAAGTCTTTTTCACGCCAATTTACAGGGTTGAGAGAAGCTTTAAAGCCTCTTCAACCAACTTGTTCTTTTTCTCTTCGTGTAATGAGTTCTCTAATGCTGCATTTTCATGAACCATTCATCATACCTTACCGTTGTTTTCCTCAATTTCTCAAACAAGACTTTAACCAGATAAGTTTCCACTTTCAACTACCAGCAAATCTTCTAGTTATTTAGTGGTTGTTTCTTTAAAACAATTTTGTCTTCATTCGACATTTTTGTTTAACACGTTATAACTATATGCTTAAAATATTTAAAAAATCATAATGTCGTATGCATACTAATTTACAATACTCACATGAAAAACATAGTCTATTGTACACAAACCTATAATCAGCCTTGGGATTGTGAACCAGGAAGCATGAACTACAGTCTTGCTTTTACAGCATTTGGATTAAAATCTGTCAGCTTTGATATTACAACTCTGAGTCATTAGGCGTCAGCCATTTAGTTACACAGCAAAAGTCTCTCTGCGGCTGTACCGTGCTCCTTTTGCAAGCTTTAATGTAATGGCTTCTTTTTTTCTTTTTTTCTTTTTTTTTTTAAAAAAAAATAGTGTTTTACAAAGCATATATCTTCTCAAGGTCAGAATTATAATCATCATCATCTGATATATTTGCAGAATATGTCCATGAGAAAGACTTGCTTCCACTTGCCCTCTTCATTCGTCTCTGTGAGTCGCTGCGAAAACCCCGGAAATGTCGTCGAAAATCAAAGTAACACATGCTCGCAAGTGTCCCAACCAGAATTGGTGCTCCAACAATGGTTATAGTGACTGGCATCCATGAATTCCCTTTTCCTACAACCACAAAGGCTATTGACAAAAATGCTCCACAGGTGCAAGCACAAGCAGCCCACATTAGCTTGTTAACCACTGATACAACCTGTTTTTGAGCATTTGTGTCCCATGCTACCAATGTGATCTGAACAACAACAACAGCCAATGATATGAAGAGGGATGTGGCATTCAAGAGGCAGAAAATGCGGAAACCTACGTGATCAGCTATGTTGGCCTTCCCTTCATCCGGTTCACTTGTTACGTATTCGCCAGGCAAGTTGAAAATGGCTAAGAAGGCTATTGATGCAAAGAGCACTGCAACAATGGTGACGGAATTGGTGGTGTTTTGAACAGCTTCTCGATGGAGTTTCTGAAGTTCCTTGGCAATTCCGGACACCCTTATGTTGGTTTTTTGGTTTTGTAAGAATTGTGACTGCACTTCATGCTTAATATCACTCAGTCCTCTTAAGTTCCATTGCTTCATCCCCTTGGCCAACATACCTAGCATGCTGTGCACCTGCCTCCATCAGAACTCCTTTAATTTCCAGTGTGGATTCTCCATACTGGAGTTTATCGGCCAAATCCAACGCGGTTTCGTGCTGATTATTAATGGCATTGATATCAATCGATCTTTTGGTTAGCAACAAGTTCACAATCTGAAAAGCAGAGGAAAACAGAATATCAGTTAAATCTTACAACTGCATAAGTTATGCCATTGCTGGTATGTGACAAACAGTGAGAGAGATACCTGTGGACGAGCCTTCCTCGTAGCTATATGCAATGCGGTATTCCCCTTTTTGTCTCGTTCATTCAGTAGTGAGTGATTGGCAAGCAATATTTCATCAACGACAGCCGGGCACTGACCCTTCACCGCCATATGGAGCGCGGTTTGGCCTTTCTTATCTTTGATTCTCACAATGCCTTGATCACAATCTTTAAGAGCTTTTACTACATTAATAAGGCCATACCTTGCAGCCGTATGCAATGCCGTCTTTCCATTTTTACGCACTATCCTAACGCAGCTTGGATCGGCACTCAATATCGCATTTACGACATCTAAATTACTTTTAACAGCTGCAAAATAAAGGGGGCTGGTATTCGTCGAGTCACATAGCTCACAAAGCTCGGGCCAAATTCCCAAAAGTTCCTTCACCATACCTACAATACACAAAACACTATATTTGGTCAATCACAATTCAGACACACACCGCGACAAAAAGCAATTAAAATCAAGATTTCCCTTTTTCTCTTAAACCTTCCACCAGATGCATGTTTTCATGAAAATGGACCCTCTCCCAATTAAAATCAAGCTAAAATATAAAACCCAGATTGGCAAAACCAAATCATGATTGAGAAATCAGAACCATACCCAAGTTTCCTAACTTAGCAGCAACATGAAAAGTGTTGATATCAGAGTTGGACCTCATCTTTACAACCTCAACATCACAAAACTTGAGCAAGTAACTGAAAATCTCCTGCAAATTGTTTTCTGCAGCAATATATAAAGCAGTCTTCCCTGACTCATTTTGTGATGCCACCAGATCAGATACCGTCGATGATCCATCAGACGGTTCATCTTTTGTCAGCTTATCCAACATCTGCTTCACAGACTGAAGCTCGCCAGATTGAACAGCTGCAAAGAAAGACTGCTGAGTGAGGAACCGTAAAGACTTGGACTCCATTAAAGCTGCTTCCTTTTTTGGTTTAGTTGTTAATGATAATAGATCGATCTCTTGAATTTGTTTTTTAAATGTGGTTATGGGTTTATCTGATGGATTGAGAAATATAATGGGGGGTATCAGCCATTAACAATCGTGTGTCAGAGTTGACTGTTAAAGAAAAACAACCACCCGGTGTGATATTATCCAACAAATATGTGGGTATTTTCACTTTTTGGAAATATAGGATAAGTTGAAGTTGTAATGTATTTTTGTATTTGGAGTAATCAGAGTTTAAATGCCGTCAAGATTCTAAGAATCCCAACTGTTGCTTTGTTCTGGTGGCTGTGACATCACTTAGTTGACTTGTGTTCCCTTTTCTTTTCACTTTTTGTTTATTGTCCGATTTTCTTCCTACTTTCCTTCTTTGGGTGAGGAATAATGAAGAGATTAACTGTAAATTTATTCTCTAAAATTACTTTGTTTTTAATCGTTTTGTTCTTAATATTTAAAATTAAATTAAATTGAGGACACGAATATCGCAGCTCGTGTAGCAGTAAACTTCTTTTGTAAAAAAATAATTTTAACGACAATTTGATAAATTACAATGCCAAAAATCAATTGTCGAATTTGAGTGGCAAAGCTAGAATGGCAAACTTGTTATTTGTTGTAATTATAATGACAAAAAAAGAAAGGCCTTTAGCAGAGAATTTATATCACAAAATATATAGACTGAACCCCACACGGAATTGGGAGCAAACCTGTAATCATTGGATTAAGGAGATTGATACCTTATGTAATGTATGCTTTATTATAACCTAAAAAAATATTATATTAATCTGATTTGTTAAAACTATAACGTGGATGAAATAATTTATCATTAAATGTATTCAAGAGAACCCATATATAAAAAGCATTGGACACTTGCTATTTTCGTCAAAGGTCAACTGGAAACAGAAAACAATCTAAATTGTCGTTCTTCCAATTAAGCCCAACTTCCTAATATTTCAAAAATGCAAAAAGTATGTATTTTTAAATTATTAAACATTTATAAATATATTATAAATATAAAATGTATTAAAAATAAAAAATAAAAAATAAAAATTTAAAGCTCTAAAAATATTAAAATTAATTAAAAAAAACTATATACTTTTTCAAAAAAATATTAAAATATTATAGATTTCTTTTTGAAAAAAAAAATGCTAATTTGGTTAACCGTAGCCTCTAATGACACCAAAGCTAAGCAAACATTCATGTCAAGGATCTCAAGCCTCTCGATGCTGGAAGCGGCGAGGAGGCTGGGCACCCCATGGACTTCCGGAGGTTGCCTATATTGCTGTCATGAAGGAAGTGTTTATAACCATGAGGGTTATTAAAGCAGTAAACTGTTAAAAAAAGGTAGGTTACTACAACACAGGTAGCCTGGGCGAAGTCCACGTGGTGCTAGGCTTCCTGATGGCTTCTACCACTGAGAGGCTTTAGATCCTTAATGACGACCATCACATGCTTAGCTTAGTGTTGTCTAAGGCGATGGTTAACCACTTTAGAATAATTTTCAAAATTTTATTATAATATCTGTAAAAGTTTAGAATTTTTAATATTTTATAACAATTTAATAATTTTTAAATTTTATAGTATTTTTTTGTTAATTTATTTTTAATTTGGTTGTCATTGGCATTGTTATTAGAGTAGAAGAGTATGAGTTTGAGGGCGTTAAAAAATGCATTTATTCTCCTATTTATGAGTGGAATATTGTATCAAAATTTTAAAGTTTTTTAATAACTTTTCTAAAATTTTATAATTGTTTAAATCATTTCAAATTTAGGTTATTTAGAGATTCATATTGAGTTCAATTATTTTTTTATTAGATTATTTTCACTTTAATAATTTATTTTACATAGATGTTGACATATTCATATATTTGTCGTGTTCATTTTATTTAATGATATAACATATTTTAATAATTATCAATATTTTTTTACATCATGTTTGAGTTGATAATTTGTATAGTTTTATCATAGTAATTCCATTTTTTTTTACATAAAACCCATAATAACTCAAACTATGCTAAAAAGTAACCAACATGAATCAAATAATGTTTAAAAATGAAGCATTATTTATCGAATTTATTTTAAATTTTTAATAGATTTTTAATTTTAACAGGTAAAATTTTAGTTCTCAATATGCATAAATATATATTGTAATCATGACTGAAATTTTTTAAAAATATATTTGCAAGCAAAACAGTCATAGTGCTAGAAGTAGTGTAGAAGACCAGTGTTAACTGCTTCAGGCATTGAGTATGAACAAGGTAGAAAAACAAAGAACATGCAATATGTTTACACAGTTCGGTTTCTTTATATCTACGGGGCATTGCCTAGAGAGATAATTATATCTACGGGGCATTGCCTAGAGAGATAATCTTCTGTCTTAGCGACACGTACAACAAGTGATTTCAACCTCTAACACTCGCCAGATTTGACTCTTCACTTTTGCACGTAAGATCTAAACAACTCTCATCTAAGTTCCCCCCTAAAAACTTTGGACATTAACCAAGTAACTCACTTGATTTTTCACTCAATGCACTCAAAAGAAATGTTCCTCAATAAACAAAAAAAGTACTCTAAGTTCAGTACATCACCTATACTAGTTTCCTCAATTTATATGGAATTGATACTTGATAACATACTATATCAATTAGAATCAATCTTCTCATAAAACTAGTAGGATAAAAAGCATAAATAATATCTTCAATGAGGTTAAATAAGTCTTGAATCTTCAATATATACTTTCAAGTTTCATATGATTCAATTGGATCCCACCAAACTTGAGAAGTCAATTATCATGATCCAGATCCAAATGATCTCCAAGATATGTTGTTATATCCACTTTGGATATCAAAGATGGACTTGCAGTCGTCTAAAGTATTGTCTAGAATCAAAGCTCAAATGTTTTTGTTACCAAAATTTTTCAACTCTTACATGGCGAGTTTCTGAGATGAACAGTTTTAGATACCAATGGCCATTGCTACTTGGCATTGCTCAAAAATTGTCTCAACAATCTCTGCCTTTGAAAGTTTTTTGAACAAAACCACAATAGGAGAACATACTTAACAAAAGATACAAATTCTCCCCCAAGTTAACTCTCCTTAATAAATTATACTTTACTATTAATATAACCAAGCACATTAATCATTAATGCAAAAAGATGAGGATTGCATTAACAATCAAAATACTAAGAATTATATTATAATAAGTAAATTGGAAAAGGGTTCATAAAAATAACCACCAAAGTAAAGGTAATAAAAGTTCACAATTTCAATGTTACAACTTCAAAATAAAAATTGAAAAGAACTAAGCACAAGCTGTGACAAGAAGTAGTGGCAACACCAAATAGGCACTACTCCCCTTTTTTGTTCAACAAGTTTTCCAAGGCATTACCGGGGTTACTTCGCCAGTAGATCATTCCTTAAGGCTTTAGCATGACGGAAATAGGCCTGAATTTGTTGAATGGCCCTTTTTTGGAAGGGAGTCTCAGCATCAAGATGTTGTAGATCCACTATTCAAAGGATGAAAGTTGTGCAAAAGTGTTAGACTTAGTGCCAACTGGTAATAGCTAACATCAAGGAAGCTAGAAACAATAAAAGGATAATGCACATAAATAGAAAGTATCACATCATAAGGGAGACAAGTAAGATACAAAATAGTAGATGTAGTCAAAGTCGTATTAGAAGACAACCTTGCAAATCTGTTTACCAAAACTCTAATAGCTAGGAGTTTTAAGAAACATGTAAAGAGTATGAGCATGTAAAATATGACTCATCTACTTCACTAAGGCAAGGGGGTTGTTGGATCTGATGCTCTAAGTGTAGTATTTTCATTTTGTTTACTTTTTTTTGAACAAATCGGTTTAATAATAACATTTATTAATTGACTTAATAACCTTTATTTATTGTCCTTAATTTTTTTCATGCAAAACAAAAATGGAAGAAAATATTGGTTCATTGGTTATCAAATGTTTAACTAATGCTAAGCGGTATTATGTGGTCGGATCATAATACAAAAAGACAACTTGTATTAGTAGGTGAATCTAAAATTATCCTTAGTTTAACCAGAAATGAGCAAATCGATTGAAAAACTAATATGTCATCTATCAAGTCCAATTGGGGAGATGCTTTGCCTTGAGCATCAAAGAGGATGACCCTCAAAAGTAAATGTAACTCTCCTAACCCGTCTCCATCACCGGAGTAGAGTTATGGAGCATTACCGTACAATAAAAATATTTAAACATCATATCATTCGACATGTTAATAATATCATAAACCACTCATTCACATTCATATCGTCCCTAAATTAAGTCTTTGAGGTCCTAAAAATAGCTTAGAAGCATTTCGAGACTAATTTAAAACAAAACAGGAAGTTTAGGAAAAAGTTGCAAAAATTGGAAATAGAGGTCATGTGATCGTGTGGAATCACCCCAGCCCGTGTAACTTTCGAACAGAGGACACACGACCGTGTCCCAGCCCGTGTCCTCACCCATGTAACTCACTGAGTAGGGTCACATGGCCGTGTCACAGTCTGTGTGCCAGGCCGTGTAACTCTCTGAGTTGTCCCACACGTTCATGTGCCAGATCGTGTAACTCACGGACTTGAACCCTAAGAAAACCTTAGATGACACACGATCGTGTCGCCAGGCCGTGTGCCTCACAGTGTCACACGCCCGTGTTCCAAGTCGTGTGAACCCAAAATTTACCAAAAATCATGCCATCTCAAAACCATTCCATGCATAACTTTTCAACCCATTTATGCACACTTTAAAGGGACCTAAACCTCACCTAAAAACACATCAAAATGCCAATTCAGGACCCTATTTCAACTAATGAATATGCCATTCAAAGGCACCACAATATACCAAAACAAAAATTATCAAAACATGTCAATATTGGACCATTTCATACATAATAACCTATTCCAACTAGTTATCAAAACATGTTAACATCACCTAATTCAATGCATTGAGATCTATTTCTATTATGTGCCCTAAACACATCATAAATGACCATTTCCATGCCAAAATCTTGTAATAAATGGCCATACACATCAATTTCCAAAAAGTGACCAAAAAGGCTTACCTAAACAAGCATTACAAGTCCATCAACCATACATAAAAATCAACTCACAAACATACCAAACTACCATTTACATATTCATCATAACACCATTATAAACCACCCTATACAGGCCATTATAAACCTTGGCCAAAATGCTCAAAAACTACCAAATTAACTGTTGGATAGTGTGATAGGTCTCCGACGAGCTTCCAACCAAATTGAGCTTTCATTAATCTATAAAACAAATAAAAACAACTACGTAAGCAACGAGTGCTTAGTAAGCTCGTGTAAACAAAAACATAACTTACCATTTCATTTGCATAATATAAAGCATAACTATAATATCAACCAAAACCATAAGCTTGGCATAAACCTATAAAACATCATCAAATTCATAAGTTAGTACACTTGTACATGATCCAAATGAATTTAACCATAAGATAAGTAGATTTCCATATGAAATACATCATTGAATTCATAAATCATTTCCATAAGATTATATTTAATTCCATTTGAATACTTACCTTTTCATTTCCTTTTTTTGCCCGTTGAACCATCTAGAATTACATTGGATACACAGGAAAGCTCACACAAAGTGTGCCTTTACATATAAACGTAATCTTTTCTTTACACTATTGTTCACACGAGCTGTGAAACAGGCCTGCTTACACAAGCTGTGGGTTGGAATGTAAGCTAACGATGCTGCTCACACGAGTTATGGAAAATCTGCAACAAATGTAGGACCTCAGACATTGGTAGGACATGTAACACCCCTAACCCATATTCGTCATCAGAACAGGGTTTTGGAGTATTACTGAAACTTTTAAAACATTTTACAATTAATTTATATAAATTACTATTCATTATCCTAGATCATTTAAAACGTCCCTTAATTGGACCCTCGATGCCCAATACGAGCACTAGAATCGAGTCGGGACTTATTTAGGAGCTCTAAGAATTTTTCGCGAAATTACAAATTTTTTTCAAGGTGTAGGGCTCACAGGCCCGTGTGGTCCAAGGGACACGCCTGGGCTGCAGGCCATGTTCTACCCCGTGTAACTCTATGACTTATGTACATGGCTATGCCACACGCCCGTGTGCTAAGCCGTGTGGTCAATTAATTCATTTAGAAATTAGATGCAGGTTTTACTTGGCCAAGACACACGCCCGTGTTCTAGGCTGTGTAGCACACACGACTGAGACACACGCCCGTGTCTCTGCATGGATGCTCAATTCTGAGCATTCTATTTCTCAAAATTAAGGTGCAGGGGACACACAGCCTAACTGCAAGTCCATGCTACAAGGCCGTGTGTCACACATGGCCTTAAACACGCTCGTGTGTCTGCCCGTGTGGACAAAATAAAGCCACTTCTAGCTTCATTTCTCACCCAAAATCACACAAATGACCTGCACTTAAACTCACATCCAAATACCAACCAATTCAAGCATTCAAATTAAGCAAATTCCATCATTCAACATGGCATATCATTACATGCATACGTGATTACAGTCTTACCTTAGTTTAGTCCACATGTTAGACATAATTTGGTCAACTACTTAACATATATATAACTACCATAATATGAGATTACAAGTATACCAAAACAACCATTACTAGCTATTCCAATTGCTAGATTACAGGCATCATTAACATGCCACTAATGGCCAAGTTGTCCTATACATGCCATTATACCAAAATGATTTTACTATAAATACCCAAAATAGCTAGTAGATAGTGTGATGATGCTCCAATGATCTCCAACCTTCGCGAGCTTCCGAGCACTATAAAACAGGGGAAAATAAAATGGAATAAGCATTACATGCTTTGTAAGTTCGTATAACAGAAACTAAACTTACCAATCTCATTTATTAAATCTAAGCATACAATATCATGTTTTCCATCCACTAGCAAAATTGCCTAAACACATGCATTCAATAAACATGTTAGCCACCAAAATCTTCATATCAATCAAGTAAACATAGATCAGCTCATCATGTAATATTCTTTAAGACATTATCATTTTGTCTCATAATACTCATACCATGTCAAGAGTTGTGTCCGTTGAATCATTGAGATTCCTATGGATGCTTAAGTAGTACACTCGAGGTGTACGATTCAATAATCTGTCAATTCTTATTCAAGAGTACCCATTAGGGTACTTAACTAAGGAACACACTCTCGAGCCATATATCGTATAACAGGATTACCTGTCCAGGCTAAATCCTTTATATAATGTATGCTCAGAGGAGCTCAATTAGGATTACCAGTCCAGGTTAAACCCTAATCATAACGTATACTCGAGAGGTATTATATTAGGATTACCCGTCCAGGCTAAATTATTTTGTATAATGAGGTCAATAGGATTACTATCCCGAGCTAAATCTGTCAGCAACAAATGCAGGACCTCATCCATTTTGGGAAAACACATATATTCATCAGAATTCAATATTCAATCAGGACTTAACCCATTTTTCACCATTTCAAGAATGTATTAAATTTTTCATTATAGCATTCAAATAATGTACATCGATATAAGTCACATTCCATACAACACAACATTCAATTAGACATATTTACATGCTCGATTAAGTTACACGAACTTACCTCAACACTTGTTCGCGTAAGCAATCTACTAATCCGAAACCTTTTCTTTTCCTCGATCTAACCTCAAATTTGTGTTGTCTGGATCTATATAAATAGCTTTTTAATCATCAATTTCTCAGATTTCATACTTATTTGGACTCAATTTACGTCCTAGGAAAAATTACTATTTTGCCTCCAACTTTTCCATAAATTCCAATTTCATCCCTAGGCTTGGAAAATGAAACTTGTACAATTTACTCCCTATTCCAAGCCTAACCAAAATCCTATTACAAAATTTACGGCACATATATTCATAAAAATTCAACATTTTTCTTTAATTTCACAATTTTACATTTTAGTCCCTAAATCATGTTTTCATCAAAAATCACTTTGTAAAAGTTGTTTATCTATCAACAACCTTTCATTTTCTACCATAGATTCCTAATTTTCAGTATATTCATCCATGACCCAAATTTCATACCTTGATAACTTTTCAAATTAATCCCCAAACTAAATGGATTAGACTATCCTGATTCTAAAAATATAAAAATTACTAAAAGCGGGACTTGATTTCATACCTTTTTAAGCTTGGGAAGTTTTCTTCCTCTCTCCTAGGGTTTCCATAGAAATTTTAGGGAAGAAGACATGAAAATAAGATGATAATTTCTTTTTAATTAATTATCATCTTTTAATTTTTGTGATTTCCAATTTAGTCCTTACTCTTTTCTAATTTTTCCATGGATAAGTCACCAAAAATCTACATACTTTTCTTTAATGACCTAATTACCATATAAGGACCTCTATTTTTGAATTCCATAGCTATTTAAGGACCTCTAGTTTTGAATTCCATAGCTATTTAATCCTTATAGCTACCAGAATTTAACTTTCACATTTTATTCGATTTAGTCATTCTCGTAATTAAACACTTAATCGATAAAATTTTTGTATCAAAATTTTCACATGACATGTCTATCATAATACAGACCATATAATAAAATAAAAATAAACTTTATTTTCGAATCGAATTTGTGGTCCCGAAACCACTGTTCCGATTTCACTGAAAAATGAGTTGTTACAACTCTTCTCCTATTAAAGATTTTCATCCTTGAAAATCTTACCAGTAAAAAGATTTGGGTATTGCTTCCTTATAGTGTCCTTCAGTTCCCAAGTAGCTTCTTCAATACCATGTCGTTGCCAAAGGACTTTTACTAAAGCTGCCCTTTTATTTCTTAACTCTTATGTTTCCTAAGCTAAAATTTTGATCGGTTTTTCACTATATGTCATATCAGGCTGAATCTCTACCTCTGTCGGAGAAATAACATGTGAAGGATCGGATTGGTACCATCGTAGCATAGACACATGAAAAACATTATGAATTTAATCAAGTTCTAGTGGTAAAGCTAACCGATATACAACCGGTCCAATTCTTTCTATAATCTCATATGGTCCAATGAACCGTGGACTCAATTTTCCTTTGCGACCAAACCAGAGAACTTTCTTCCAGGGTGATACTTTCAAGAATACGTTGTCACCGACTTGAAATTCTATTTCTTTTCGTTTAAGATCAACATAGGACTTTTAATGATCAGAGGCTGCTTTCAAACTGTCCCGAATTACTTTTAATTTTTCCTCAGTTTCACGGACTAAGTAAACTCCGAGTAACTTTTCCTCACTGATTTTTGTCCGATACAATGGAGTTCTAAATTTGCGACCATACAAAGCTTCATACAGTGCCATTTTGATGCTGGATTGATATCTATTATTATAACAAATTCAACTAAAGGTAAATACTTTTCCCACTTACCTTCAAACTCAAGTATACAATATCGAAGCATATCTTCCAAGATCTGTATTACCCGTTTAGATTAAGCATCTGTCTGAGGATGAAATGCAGTGCTAAAATGTAACTGAGTACCCAGAGCTTCTTGCAATTTGCTCTAGAATCGAGAGGTAAACCAGGGGTCTCTATCTGAAATAATGGAGGCAGGCACTCCATGCAATCTAATAATCTCAAAGACATATAATTCAACCAATCTGTCCAAAGAATAATCCATACGTACCAGAATAAAGTGTGCAGACTTTGTCAACCAATCAACAATCACCCAAATAACATCTTTCTTTTTTGGAGACAGGGGTAATCCTGATACGAAGTCCATGGTAATTCTTTCCCACTTCCATTCTGGTATTGTAATTGGCTATAATAGTCCAGAAGGCAACTGATGTTCAGCTTTTACTTGCTGACATATCAAACATTTAGATACAAACTCAGAAATATCTCATTTCATTCTTGACCACTAGTACATCTTTTTCAAATCATTATACATTTTATTACTACAAGGATGAATAGACATGTTACCATTGTGAGCTTCATTCAAAATCTTCTGTACTAGTTCCAAACCTTTCGGTATGCATACTCTACCTCTGAATAATAAACAATCATCGGCCCCTATCTGAAATTCTGAGTCAGGAGTCGATTCACTTTGTATCTGTTTTGCTTGCAACTTACTATTATTTTTCTGAGCTTTAGAGATCTGTTGCAAAAACGTGGGTCTAGCTTTTAACTCAGTTATAATTGAACCATCATCAGATAATGACAATTGAGTATTCATAACTCGTAAGAAAAATAGGGATTTTCTGCTCAGAGCATCTGCCACTACATTGGCTTTTCTTAGATGATAATCAATAATCAGATCATAATCTTTCTATAACTCAAGCCACCTGCGCTGTCTCAAATTCAAATCTTTCTGTGTCATCAAGTACTTCAGACTTTTATGATCTGTAAATATACGACATTTTTCACCACACAGTTAATGCCGCCAAAATTTCAATGCAAACACTATGGTTACCAATTCAAGATCATGTGTCGGATAGTTTCTTTCATGTGGTTTTAGCTATCTTGAAGCATAGGCTACTACTTTACCTTCTTGTATCAAAACACAACCTAAACCATTCAATGACGCATCACTATAAACTATGAATTCCTTACCCGATTTAGGTTGAACTAACATTGGTGCTTCTGTCAATAAAGCTTTTAATTTGTCAAAACTCTATTGGCATTTATCAGTCCACTCAAACTGTAACACCCCTTATCCGTGTCCGACACCGGGACAAGATACGAGGCATTACCAGACTTAAACATGCACATACATGTAAAATCGGGCCATAAAATTTCAATCATATCAGAATCATTTGATCATATGCAAAATGTCCCATACACGAGCCTTCGAGGCTCTAAACATGCATTAAAAGCAGTTTGGGACTAAACCGAGAACTCACAAACATTTTTACAACACTTAGAAAATTTTCATATTTGGAGAGCCATATGCCCGTGTCATCAGGCCATGTCCCTCACACAGTTGAGACACGGCCATGTCTTATCCCGTGTAGTTAACTCTTAGGCTATTTTCCAAGCATTTTTGTCACCCGTGCATGCACACTCATATACATGGATCTAATGGAATTCAACATCCTCAATTATGACACAAACATATCATTTACCTATCAACATGCATGTGTTACACATTCTCACATTAAACCAAAACTAGTCATGCCATAGTTATCTTTGTGCCATTTTAATTCTAACTTATCATTAAGCATACATATTCTAGCCAAGTTATGTTTTTATAGCGTATCCACATTTCACATGCATAAAACAATATGCTTGACTAAGACATTCTACACCAATTCCATATTCAATTTAACATTATTACTATTTCTCACATTATACTATTGTACCATGGTTACCAAACTATCCATCAAACGTCCATGTTCAAGGCATTATCATTTTATTTTCATATTACACATTTAATTCATGGTCATGACCACCTCGATTGGTCATAAAACATGCATTCAACACACATGACATATTACCGACCATGCATGGCAAACAACCACATTCACATCACAATTATCAGATATAACATGAATAGCTAGATTTACAAACCATAATCAATAGCTTAATATAGGCCAATACATTTGGCCAAATTATAATAACACATGTTATAAAACTAGGTCCCTATACATGCCACTCACTTGATAATTCTAACATTTGTAACAATATTCCAAAGGTATTGGCTTTATGCTAAAAGAAATGGAAATGAGGGAGTAAGCTTTACGCTTAGTAAGTCTGCATGAAAAATAATAAGCAATATATTAACATGCTATGTTTCAATTTCTCTTTATTTATTCAAAGTCCAGTTAAGCTATTTTCTCGAGTCACAGTTACTAAATTATTTATATCTGGAGCTACAGGACTCTAAATTGAGAACTGCTAATTTTCCCTGAAACTAGAGTCACATATCTTCTTACCATAAAATTTTTAGAATTTTTGGTCTAGCCAATAAGTACAGTTTCTTCTTTAAAGTCACCCCTATTTCGCTGTCTGACAGTTTCAATCCTTCTACACTAAAAATTAATTATCTCTTTGTACAATATTTGAATAATGTTCCAATTTGTTTCTTTCGAAAATATACTCATTAAGGATTTTAAACATATAATTTATAACCCATAATTATTGTTTTACAATTTTTAATTATTTTCTAAAATCAAAATAGGGGATTCTAAAATCATTCTGACTCTGTCTCACAAAAATTCAAATATCATAGAATACAAAATTCTTTTGCTTTCACCGTTTCTTTTATGTGAAAATAGACTCAATTCATATCTTATTCAACTTCTAATTCGATTTACACCATTTTAGGTGATTTTTCAAAGTCACACAACTGCTGCTATTCAAAACTCTTTTGTTACAAATTTCACTCTTACATAATCTCACTTACTCCATTCTATCTTTCCGAAAGTTCGCTCAACTATCGAGCTCATTACTTATAAATTTTCACACACATAAAAATGCACTTATTCATGACATAGTCATATTCAATTACACTATTCATTACATGATCACATGTATTTTTACTTAGTCAATTTCCCGTTGAATTCATCGGAATAATAACAGATACTCGGTGGCCTGCACATATTAACACCCTTGTAACTGAAGCTATTTGCTGCACATAGTAGCCTGCACTTAGTACTACATCTGTGACCAAAACCATCTCTTACACATAGTGGCCTGCACTTAGTACCATACATGTGATCAAAGTTATCGGGTATGCATAGTAGCATGCACTTAGTACTACACACGTGACCTAAAACCATTTTAGACACATAGTAGCTTGCACATAGTACTACACATGTGTTCTCACAACGGATCATTCATATCTTTTCTATTCTGAAGGTCTAACCGGAAAATTCCTCACTTTTCAACATTTTACCAATTCATCCATAATCAACTTCAATTCATAATTTACATCAAGTGATCATTCAATATACAGCCACATCTCATATAATAACATAACTAAAAACGATATGTTATTTACATACAAACTTACTCGTTTCAATGAAACATCATATTCCATCAAACTTCCAATATATTAAATCATACACTTTATGCCATAATAATAGAGAATTACAATTCAAGCATGATATTGCATTATTATTATCATACGAACTTACCTCGACATCCAAAATAGCAAAAAGGAACCTAACCGTCGATTTTCCATTTTTCACTCGATTAGGTCCAATCCTCGTTTTCCTTGATCTATAATATCACATTTAGTCTAATTATTAGTCACATTCTTTAATGTGATCCAAAAATCATATTTTGGAAAATTTAAAATGTTACCCCTAAACTTTCACATATTTGCAATTTAGTCCCTAGGCTTGTAAAATGAAATGTGTTCAATTTCTTGATTACCCAAGCCTAGCCGGACCATATTCAAGCTTATGGCAGCCCACATTTCTCATTAAAACATATTTTTAGTTACCTATTTTATAACTTTTTCAATTTAGTCCTTTTTAGGCTTTTTCATGAAAAATCACTTAGTAAAAGGTGTTAAACACACTCCAATCTTTCATATTCTACCATTAAATATCAAAATACTAGAATGTAATGCATGGGTAAATTTTTACACATAAACTTTAGCTCAAAATAATGGTAGAAATGAATAGATCATGTTACCGAGACTTCAAAAATGCATAGAACATTAAAAATAGGGCTCGGGATCAGTTACTATTGAGCTTGGAAGCTTGGAAACCCTAGCCATGGATCCCCTCTTGATTCACACGGCCATGGAGGAAGATGGACACTAATTTGGCTTTTATTTTGTCTTTTAGTTCATTTTACCCCTAAATGACCAAAATGCCCTTTTTACTATTCTTTCAAAATTTTCCCATCCAAGGCCATTTTTGTCCAAATATTTAGAACTTGGTAAAATTACTCTTTAAGGACCCTTAATTAACAATCTAATTCAATTTCATGCAAATTTCTTCTAGAACACAAGTTTTACAAATTATTTGATTTAGTCCTTAAAGTCTAATTAAGCACTTTTCACATAAAATTTCCTCATGAAATTTTCACACAAGTATAGAGACATATCATAGACCTTATAATAATCATAAAATAATTATTACCATCTCAAATTTGTGGTCTCGAAACCACTGTTCCGACTAGGCCCTAATTCAGGATGTTACACAAACTTTACATCTTTCTGTAGTAAATAAGTTGTAACACCCCAAACCCGACCTAGAAGTTAGGCCCGAATTTGGCGTGTCACATTGAAGCGTTACTGTAAAAGTCATGTTTTAACTAACATCTTTTTTAGTGTTTAAAAAGTATTTTTGTTACAGATTAAAGTGAATGGAAGCTGTGCACCAGGTAGGATGCCGGAAAAGAGGAGGTGAGTCAATTAGACTACTTAAGTACCAAGCTCTCCATGGATCCACTCCTATACATGCACACAACCATTGCCACACTTTAACTAAATGATTGTTCAGGAAAAACCATTTCGTTTTAAGCCATTAAAAGCACTTGTTAATTTTTTTAAAACGTTTTCGTTGCGGAAGCTTTGTCTTGTTTCACGATATTTTGAAATCATATAATTTCTTTTAAAAATGCGCCCTAGAGCTATTCAATCCGCTTTAAATCCATATCATGCCTAAGCTAATAATCATACTAAATCAATTAAAAATAATTAAAGCAGCCTTATTATAACTTAAAACCCGAAAACATAAAGGAAGTAATCTAGAATAAAAGTGAAGGCATAAACACTTATTTTAAACAAATTCACATGGCCACTCAATCCCCCCTCCAGCTCCAAGTCCACCGATCTAAGGCTCGCCTGCAAAGATAAGGAAAGGGGGTGATTTTGGAAACTCAGTGTGCAACAAGCCCCTTTCAAAGCCCAAACTAATACCAGCATACTGGGCCGATGCCTTTCGTTTAACGGTTACTAGGCCGAAGCATTTTCATAAATCATATCACTGGGTCGAAGCCTTTACTGTAATCGGTATGGCCCATAGGCCCATTTCAATATCACATATAATACCAATGAATGTATGTAAGCCCATTTGGGGAGACCACTCAATCCACCATCTGCTACTCTCCACTCGTACCAACCAAGCTCTCCATATGGGGAATAACTCAACCCACCCAACCAAACTCTCCACTGGCAGCATAGCTGCTTTATCATATAACTGGAGGCCTAGCCTCTTTAATAACTGGGGCAAAGCCCTTTTTTGATAAACTGGGGCAAAGCCCTTTTCGGTAAACTAGGGCAAAGCCCTTTTTGCACTTCCTCCATTTATATCAAACTCAAACCATGCATATAATGAGTATATCATGTGCATCTCATAACATATCACGTGCATATCATGTCAAATCATGTATATCAAAATCTCATGCATCATATTCATAATTAAACCCTAGGGGTATAATGGTCATTTTTACCTAGGGCACAACAGTCATTTTCCATATTTTAGGGGTAATTTCATATATTTACCAAATATTATGGGTTTTCCACGATCATTAACAATTATCAACATTCTCAAGTGTTTAAACAGTGATTTTAACGCACTTTATCAAATTAGGGCTTTTGGGCCCAAAACCCCTAATGGGTCCTACGAATGCCGATTTAGCCCATTAAGCCCACATAATCTAAATTTTACAATAGTACTAACCACATTAACATGCAATCTTTCCAAATTCCATTTTCTATCAATTTTACCCAAATGGGCCTAGAAGCCCATTGGACCCAATTTCAGCCCATTGAGGCCCAACTTATCGTCGTGCACAGAATTGCGCTCTTACCTGTTCCATTGATCCAAACACCGATCATATCATTTTTATCGCATCTAAAACCACATGTAAAATCTCAAGTTCCCAAAATGCCAGAATTTTGGTATTTCGGCTTTTCTGCGAATATTAGCCTAACCTATTACGAGGGTTTGTTACACACCTGTTTTGTGACGACTGCCACTGAGATCCCTTACGATGTCCTACAATTGATTACCACAATTCTTAGATTGCAAACCACAATAACCAATCCAAATATTCACCTACCATTCGAACCATGCCCTTAAAGCCTTTAGAATTTTACCTTTTTGTCGAAAACCGATGACTAGATCTAAGTCTAGTTGTTCCAAAGATCCAAGCCTTCGATCCAACCTCTGGAAAACACTAAACACCAAAAGAAATCATCGGTTAAAGACCCTTAAAGCCCTATGCCTAAATCGACAGCCTCCCTAGATTTTAGGGACTTCGATTTTTTTTTCTAAATTGTAAAATAAGACTAGATCTGAGGTGATGAGAACTTACCACCTATTCCTTTTTGATTTCTACATAGATCTGATGTAGATCTATCCTCTAAATGATAGTAGAACTCGAATCCAGGAGATCTGAAGTTTCGGCTATAAGTACCTAAATCTATGGTACTTCAGCTTTTTAAGTGATGAAAAAGATAACGATTTGAGGCTATAAATTTGAAGTAATATTGCCGACAGATACTAAGGGTTTAGAGAAGATGAAAGTTAATCAAAAGGAACAAAAATAACTGAAGGATTTTGGCTTGGAGAAATCGGCACAAGAAGTGAGTTTTCGGGATTTCGGCTTTTATGGCGATCGGCTATGAAGGTTTTGTGGAGGATGGGATCGATAGAGGAGGTGAGTAAGGTGATCAGAACGTTTTGGCTAGAAGAAAAAGCAAAAAGGAAGAAAGAAAATGGAGGAAAAAGAGAGGAAGAAGAACTCGGCACCAAGGAGAAGGAATTTACATTTTTGGCTTTTATGAGAACTCAGAAGGGATAAATGACAGTGAAAGCTTTCAGGTGGCTAACCCTAATTCTCCAAGACAGAAAAAGAAAAGAACCTAACCCTAATATCAACTAAAACAATCGGCCCAACCTCCTTAAGGCCCTTGCCGAAATTCACTTAAGTGATCATATGCCCGACACATGCCTAAAATTAAAAAGTAACAGTATGCCTACCTTGCAACTTGAACCCTGGACTGTTAATTCCTTCCCAGGTGCCATTTTTTTAGGAACTTAGTGGCGCCACCTTGCCACCTTACCAAGGCCTTATTTGTATCATAATTTACCACCTCAATTTTAAAAGCCCATATCGCCAGAACCCTCTTTCTCCAAAATTAAAAATTCAGGAATTACCTCGAATTAAATTTACTCTTGGGCCTTTTTCCCACACCATAACCCTTCGTAATTTATTTAATTACATACTAAATAATAATAATAATAATAATTAAAACATCCAAATTGTTCGGGCCGTCTTCTACCTAAACCTAGACTTAAGGCCCATTACTCCTAGGCCCAAAAATCGAGGCGTTACATAAGTCATCAGAGAAGCTATCATAGAAAAACTTTTTACAAACCTTCGATAATAACTAGCTAGTCCCAGAAAACTTCAGACTTCAGACATATTCTTCGATGACTTCCAATTAACAATGGCTGAAATTTTATTCGGGTCTACTTTGACACCTTCAGTAGATACTAAATGCCCAAGAAATCTAAATCCCCGTAGCCAAAATTCACATTTACTAAATTGACATACAATTGTTTCTCTAGCAGAGTTTGCAATACTATTCTCAAATGCTCAGCATGTTTATTTTTTATCTTAAGAGCAAACCAAAATATCATCTATAAATACCACAACAAACCTGTCCAAATACAGGCTAAAAATTCTGTTCATCAGATCCATAAACACTGCAGGTGCATTTTTCAAGCCAAATGGCATCACAAACAACTCATAGTGTCCATACTTGTTCTAAAAGCTGTCTTTGGCACATCTGAATCTTTTACCTGTAGTTGATAGTAACCAGAACGGAGATCAATCTTTGAAAATAAAGTGGCACATTTTAACTGGTCAAACAGGTCATCAATACGGGGCAAAGGATGCTTGTTTTTTATTGTTGTAACAGACAAATTTTGGGCCTAGTTAGAATAGTGGTTTCGGGACCACAAATATGAAGTCATAGAAATTATTTTAATATTATTTTGGTGTTATAGCATGATTATATAAGTTCATGAAAAATTTGGTGAATTAATTTTAACGTTTGTGAGCTTAATTGCGAAAAAGGACTAAATCGCATAAAGAGAAAAAGTTTTGTTTTACTACCCAAATATGTTAAATAGCTAGAGAACCAAAATGGGAGGTATTTAAAGTTCAAATAGGCCATTTGGGGAGTGATGGACAGCCATAGGGACAAGGAGAGTTGAAAAGTCAAAATTTGGTGGACATTAGGTGACTTTTTTGGTAATAAAATAAAATAAGGAAAAAGGTTGTCATCTTTTTCATTTCTTCTTATTCTTCCACCGAAAATGGAAGCAAAAATTGGGGTTTTGAGAGCTTAAATTTTCAGCCACTTATTCCTTTCTCAAGTAAATGATTTAGATGGTTATTTTTGATGATTTTGGTATTTTTAGAACCCTTGTAGCTTAATCTAGCTAATGGGGGGATTATTTTGCAAAATGGTTGAAAGTCTAGGGTTTTTCCATGTGAATATTTATTTTTTTTTCTGAATTTTTATGGAATAAAATAAGTCATGGTTGTGTAATAAACAACTTTTGTCAAAGAAGTTTGCATGAAAACACCTAAAAAGGGCTATTTTGTAAAGTTGTAAAATAAGTTGTAAATGTGTGAAATAATTGAAATTGTGAGTTGCTATAGTTATAAAAAGAATTCGGATAGGCTTGGTAAAGGAGGAAATTCGATAAAATTCGATTTACGAGCCTAAGGGCAAAATCGTGATTTTCGTAAAGTCTAAGGGCAAAACGGTCATTTTGCCAAATTGTGAATTATAGAATGTTTTAATTAAAGTAATGATTAAATAAGTGAATTTCATCATGTTAGATTGAGAAAATCGAGATTTGGGCTTAAATCAGAAAGTACGAGGTTATGGACTAAAATGGAGTAATTAGTCAAAATTGCATTTAAGGTAAGTCCGTGTGACTAAATAAACATGTTATTCATGTTATTGTTAATATACTTGAAATCTGTCTTGCTATGATGGTATTGAATTTTATGTTGATGATATTGTACATGAGAAAGTGATGCCAAATGCTAATAACATATATGTGATGATTGAATGCTTATAAATTTGATGGAATATGATATTCCATTGAAATGAGTAAGTTGGGTGTAAATAATGCAACTACATGGTTATTATGTGTGATTAAATTGATATAACATAAATTGTTTGATTGTGAATATGAGTATGCATGATGAGACTTAACGTGATAAACTCCCGGTTGAACATTTAGAATAGATTTGGTTATTCATTCCATGGCATTGGGTGATATATGTGCCAGTGTAAGACTTGTCTAAGACATGCATCAGCCGCATCATGAAAGGCAGTGCAAGACATGTTTGGGGCATGCATCGGTATTGAGACGAGAGCTAGTGTAAGACATGCCTGGGACATGCATCAGCCTCGAGATGTACAAGCTAGTGTAAGACTTGCCTGGGATATGGTGTCAGCTTGTTGTGTGCCAGTGTAAGACCTGTCTAGGACATGGCATCGACACCAATAGATGAGAGCCAGTGTAAGACCTGTCTGGGACACAACATCGACCTCGATACATGAAAGTCAGTGTAAGACCTGTTTGGGACATCGCATCGACTTTGATGTGCTAGCCAGTGTAAGACCATGTCTGGGACATGGCGTCGACATCTTATCCTATGTTTGGGGCTATTGAATATCCTGTAGTATTCCAAATGGTTCAACGGGAGATTTATGATTTATATTGAAATGAGAGAACTTATGACCATGTGGTGAGTGGCACAGGTACTTACATGAAATTTATGAGATGTGAATTCAATTCATGTTGTATGATTAGTAAGGAATGAATATGAGCATGTTGAGTAACACATATATATATGCGAAGCTCATGAGAAATGATTTCGGTTTATGATGCACAATTGGTGAAGATGTAAATAGGTAATTCATGCCTATAATAATGATTTTGTGATGACCTTGTGATTATAGGTCTATAATTATGATGTATAAATATGTATATTTACCAATGTGGTGAAAATGGATTAACAAGTTGTGATAAACTTAGTATCATTAATTTACACTAAAACAGTTTTAGACAACAGCCGTAGTCCGACTTTGAAAATTCACCAAAAATTGTAGAAATTGATTTATAGGCTGAATAAAATATGGAATTAAAGATTCATGAGTCTAGTTTCACATGGAATAAACGGTGTAAGCAAAGGAGTTTCATATTATGAAATATTTAAATTGTTGTGAGACCGATTCAGAATAATGTCGAAATCCCCTGTTCTGATTTGGGAAAATCATTATAAATTGTAAAAAAATAATTATGGGGTATAATTTATATGCTTAGAATTATTAATGAGTCTATTTTCAAGAGAAATAAATGGGAAAATTATCTGAGTCTCGTATTATGAGATAATTAATTTTTAGTGAAGAGGGGGCGGAACTGTCAAACAGCGAAAAAGGAGTAACTTTAAGGAATAAACTGTATTAATTGGAAAAAAAAATTTCTGAAAATTTTATGGTAAGAAAATATGTTAGTCTAGTTTCTGGAAAAATTAGCAGATCTTAATTTGGAGTTCCATAACTCAGGATATAAATAATTTAGTGACTGCGACTCGAGAAAATAGCTTGATCTAAGCATAGGTAAAAAGGCAATCATGATAGCATTACCTTGAGATCATGTTGTAAGAATTGGTGGAAGCATATTGATAAATTGTATATTATTTTCATATGAACTTACTAAGCGTGAAGCTTACTCCTTCTTTTCCATTTCTTTTAGCTTGTCAGGTTAGCTCGGGGTTGGAGATCGTCGGAGGCAGCATCACACTATCAAGTCAGTACCTTTGGAATAATGAAGCATATATTAGAAATTTCAAGTGAGTGGCATGTATAGGAATCTAGTTTATGACATGTGTTATTATGCTTAGGCCAAATGTATTGACTTATATTAAGTTATATATATGGCCTTGAGATGTGGCTCATATTGATTTACAATTTGTAAATCTAGCTATTCATGTTATGTCTAATGTTTATGATGTGATTATGTTTGTTTGCCATGCATGGTTGGTAACATGACATGTGTGTTGGATGTATGCTCTATGACCATTTGGGGTGACCATAGCTATGTAGTAATTGTATGTTATAAAAACAACATGACGATGGTTGACTATGAGTGCTCGAGGGATAAGTTGGTAACTTAGCATAACAGTAAAAGTGGTCATCAAAATAACAGGTCTTATGAACGTGAATTAAGGAATCTAGACTTGGTATTTTATTAGTAGGTGCATTACATGTAAGAGGACATGTCAATGTTATGAATATGTCTTAATAAAGAGTGTTTAATCACTGAAACGATGCCATGATTTGTGGTTTTAACATGTATAAGGTTGTAAGGGTTTATGGGTAACATGAAGGCCTGGAAAATAGCCTAAGTGTTGACTACACGGGTCGAGACACGGTCGTGTGTCTCAACCGTGTGAGGGACACAGCCTGGAGATACGAGCATGTGGCCTGGCCGTGTGGTTCGATTTGCATGCTGACATCATAAACAGAGAGTTACAAGGCCTGAGGACACGAGCGTGTCAAAGACACACGAGCGGGTCCCTATGTCCTAACGGGTGTGTGACCCTATTTTATGGGAAAATTTTTTAAGTTTTCCTGAAACCTCTCAAAGTTCTCGGTTTAGTCCCAAATTAATCCCGATGTATGTTTTGGGCATTGTAGACCCAAATAAGGGACGACATGCTTATGTTTGAAAAGTTTTAAATTAAAAGAAATTTTATGTCCCGATTTTTGCATTTATGTGTATGTTTAAGTCTGAAAATGCCTCGTACCTTGTCCGGTATTAGACACGGGTAAGGGGTGTTACATTTAGCGGTATCAGAATAATGGTTTAGTCAGTTCTCGAAATAACCTAGCACGTGTAAGAGTCTAGCATACATGCCACAGATTCGTGATAGTGTGATGTCTCCTGACACGAATGAAAACTATCTCGTGTAGACAATGTACTTTCCAACCGAGCTACACCCGATCACGTAGATAAAGATACGAGGGTATTCTAATAAAGTGCAGTTATGATGAATTGAAACTCAGAAAGGTACGAATAAGAATTCATGAAATGTATATATACATGTTTGTGATATGAGAAACATGAAATAAAATGTGTACATGGCATAATGAGCTTATCTATGGTTGATCGACAATCCCATGTTGTATATGATTGATTGGTTCGAGTGAATGCATGTGTTTAGATAACTTACTAAAAATACAGGTAGAACGAATGTTCATGTATACTTATTTGAATGAATATGGTTGGCAAGTTCACATAGTCTGAGTATAATTGTTGAATTGCTTGGATTGACTTACATGTTTGTAATGATATGCATACGATGATGTGCGAGATGAAAATATAGATTGGAATATACTTATCCATGTTTGTTTGCCCTCATATGATGTTATGCACATGACTTGTTTGATTAAATGAATGGGATGAGTAAAGTTATTCAGAATTCATAGAGTGCATGCATAAGTGTACTTGTCTACATGAGATAACTGGAAAGTTGGCATAAAACAAAAATGAATGTTAGTTTGTCTGAAATGAATGATATAATTTTGATGATGTTGCTATGATGATGAAAGTTGTGTCACATGTATATGTATATGAGAGTTGAGTCTGAGGCCCTACGACCTCACCCCTTACTAGAGTGTTGTTCTATAATGAAATTTCATGAGATTTGCGCTAAAGAAACTCATGAGTGTAAAAACCAAAGAGTTCAGTGGAGGAATATCTATAAATATGATTAGAGATTGAGAGTGAGTTGATAAGTAAAGCTAGAGCTAGGAAGGTATCAGGTTGACATAAAGATTATGTGAGTTATACACTGTCACAGTTAGAGAAGAAATTTACTTTGGTAAATCAAATTACTCAGGTACGAGGTTGAGAAAATGTAATGATGTGGGATTTGTGATGACAGAGATAGTTAGATGAATAATATTTGAAGCATGAGATGTCTAAGTATGGAAATCATAGTGAACAGATGATGACTGTCTCTCTTGATATATTTTAAGTAATCATTGTTCTTGGAAGTATTATAGTGGCTATCTATCTTTTGATGAAATTCTTGTTATATGGAAGTGTTATCTAACCTTAATGTTAGACAAAGACATTGTCAGTCCGATTGACTTGTGATCTGCATGGTCCTATTTCTTTCTGGTATGCTGTTACATTCCGTCTATTGGGTACTGAAGAGAAAATGCATATGATGCTATGATTTTGTCCCTTCCAATTATTACTCTACCTGATATATATATATACATACGGGAAGTATATCGTTCCTGGTGTAATTATTTCCAATGGGTTGGAATGATATCTTTCTGGATTTCTCTATTGTGGGTTCCTCTATCTTGGTTTTCTTGTCATTTTTATTCCGTAAATTGTAAATTACGGCTCATGTCCAAAAATGTGTCCTTCAACTTGTGATAATTATGTCAAGTATGATTATGCTCTTGATTTGATCATGGTGATGTGGTGATTTTAGTAATTGGATTTCTTGAATTTTTGTGTAAGGATTTGACATTAGTGAAAGCATAAATGATGAAAATACAAATTTCAATTTGTATGGTGGAATTCTTTTCTCAAGTAAGTTAATTGAAATTAATGCCTTCAATTAAGATATCTATGTTATTTGGGATAATGCAATTGTATGATCTTTGAGAAAGCAAATTGTGGCTACGAGTACTTGGATAAAAAAAATCCAGAACTTATACAGAAATTTCGCGAGGAAACCCTTGGGAATAGTGCATTAGTGATCGAATTTGGAACTTGACATTGTTGATTTTTTTACATGAATTCTAGAAATGTTGAAAAGTTTAAGGATGTATATCAAGTGTCATCAGAATTATTTTCCCCTGTGTTGGCACTAGAATGGAAATAAGAAAAAGTTAATATGGATTTTATGTCTGGACTATTCCTGTCTCTGAAAGAGAAAAATGTTTTGGGACTTATTGTTAAATATTTGATGAGATATGTAAATCATGTCGGTATATAATGAATTTTCGCTCATCAGATTCATAGAATTCTGTGTCTTTAGGATTGTTGGATTTCTTGGAATTCTAGTCTCCACTAATCGGATTGAGATCCGGGTTTTATATAATGATTTCTTGGGGAAGCTAAAGGAGGCTTTGAAATTTAGAAGCAAGAGTTGAATTGGTAAACAATTGGATTGTGTGAAATTATAGAGAGATAAGACCAAGAAGAACTGACTAGTTTCACTATTCGAATTCGAAAAGATTCAAGTAAGAGTGTATATGTAGCATGATGGTGTGGATCAAACTTTTGAGTGCATGAACTCTCTGATAGAGGTTAAGGTTCAGCGAAAGCATTGTTTAACGAAGAATCACTGATGATTCAAATATTAGAAAATAATGACATAAGTATTAAAGGCACAGACGAGTGAAAGTTCCTTAGCAATGATTGTGAGAAAGAGAAGTTTATGTGAGAAACCAAACCACTTTCCTGGTAAGATTTTCGGGGACGAAAATCCCTAAAGGGGGTAAATTGTAATAGCCCGATTTTTTGCCTAGACGGAATAGTGGTTTCGGGACCAAAAATCCTAAGTCAGAGAAATTATTTTAATATTATTTTGGTGTCATAGCAAGATTATATAAGTGCATGAAAAATTTGGTGAATTAATTTTAACGTTTGTGAGCTTAATTATGAAAAATGACTAAATCACATAAAGAACAACAGTTTTGTTTTACTACCCAAATATGTTAAATAGCTAGAGAACCAAAATGGGAGGTCTTTAAAGTGCAAATAGGCCATTTGGGGAGTGATGCTTGGCCATAGGGACAAGGAGAGTTGAAAAGCCAAAATTTGGTGGACATTAGGTGACTTTTTTGGTAATAAAATAAGGAAAATGGTTGTCATCTTTTTCATTTCTTCTTCTTCTTCTTTCACCGAAAATGGCAGCAAACATGGGGGTTTTGAGAGCTTAAATTTTTAGCCACTTATTCCTCTCTCAAGTAAGTGATTTAGATGGTTATTTTTGATGATTTTGGTATTTTTGGAACCGTTGTAGCTTAATCTAGCTAATGGGGGGATTATTTTGCAAAATGGTTGAAAGTCTAGGGTTTTTCCATGTGAATATTTATGTTGTTTGCTGAATTTTTATGGAAGAAAATAAGTCATGGTTGTGTAATAAACAACTTTTGTGAAAGAAGTTTGCATGAAAACACCTAAAAAAGGGCTATTTTGTAAAGTTGTAAAATAAGTTGTAAATGTGTGAAATAATTGAAATTTTTTGTTGCTATAGTTATAAAAAGAATTCGGCTAGGCTTGGTAAAGGAAGAAATTTGATAAAAATCAATTTACAAGTCTAAGGGCAAAATCGTAATTTTTTTAAAGTCCAAGTGCAAAACGGTCATTTTGCCAAATTGTGAATTATAGAATGTTTTAATTAATGTTATGATTAAATGAGTGAATTTCATCATGTTAGATCAAGAAAATCGAAATTTGAGCTTAAATCGGAAAGTACGAGGTTATGGACTAAAATGGAGTAATTAGTCGAAATTACATTCGAGGTAAGTTCGTGTGACTAAATAAATATGTTATTCATGTTATTGTTAATATACTTGAAATCTATCTTGCTATGATGGTATTGAATTTTATGTTGATGATATTGTAAATGAGAAAGTGATGCCAAATGTTAATAACATTTATGTGATGATTGAATGTTTAGAAATTTGATGGAATATAATATTCCATTGAAACAAGTAAGTTGGGTGTAAATAATGCAACTACGTGGTTATTATGTGTGATTAAATTGATATAACATAAATTGTTTGATTGTGAATATGAGTATGCATGATGAGACTTAACGTGATAAACTTCTGGTTGAACATTTGGAATAGATTTTGATATTCATGCCATGACATTGGATGATATGTGTGCTAGTGTAAGACATGTCTGGGACATGCTTTGGCTTTGAGACGAGAGCTAGTGTAAGACATGTCTGGGACATGCATCAGTCTCAAGATATACAAGCTAGTGTAAGACCATGCAGGGACATGGCATCGACTTGTTGTGTGTCGTGTAAGACACATGCAGGACATGGCATCGACACCGATAGATGAGAGCCAGTGTAAGACCTGTTTGGGACATGGCATCAGCCTCGATATATTAAAGTCAATGTAAGACCTGTCTGGGACATCGCATCGACTTTGATGTGCTAGCCAGTTTAAGACCATGTCTGGGACATGGCGTCGGCATCTTATCCCATGTTTGGGGCTATTGAATATCCTGTAGTATTCCAAATGGTTCAACGGGAGATTTATGGTTTATATCGAAATGAGAGAACTTATGACCATGTGGTAAGTGGTATAGGTACTTACATGAAATTGATGAGATGTGAATTCAATTCATGTTGTATGATTAGTAAGGAATGAATATGAGCATGTTAAGTAACATAGGTATGTATGCCAAGCTCATGAGAAATGATTTCGGTTTATGATACACATTTGGTGAAGATGTAAATAGGTAATTCATGCCTATAAGAATAATTTTGTGATGACCTTGTGATTATAGGTCTATACTTATGATGTATAAATATGTATCTTTACCAATGTGGTGAAAATGAATTAACAAGGTGTGATGAACTTAGTATCATTAATTTACACTAAAATAATTCTGGCTAGCAGCCATAGTCTGCTTTTAAAAATCCACCAAAAATTGTGAAAATTGAGAGAGGCTGAATAAAATATGTAATTAAAGCTTAATGAGTCTAGTTTCAAATAGAAGAAACAGTGTAAGAAAAAGAGTTTCATATTATGAAATATTTAAATTGTTGTGAGACCGAGTCAGAATGATTTCGGAATCCCCTGTCCCGATTTGGGAAAATCATTATAAATTGTAAAAAAATAATTATGGGGTATAATTTATATGCTTAGAATTATTAATAAGTATAGTTTCAATAGAAATAGAGAGGAACATCATCTGAGTCTTGTATTATGAGATAATTAATTTTAATTGAAGAGGGATTGGAACTGTCAAACAGCAAAAAAGGGGTAACTTTAAGGAATAAAATGTACTAATTGGACAAACAAAAAATCCTGAAAATTTTATGATAAGAAGATATGTTAGTCTAATTTCTGGGAAAATTAGAGGATCTTAATTTGGAGTTCCATAACTCAAGATATAAATAATTTAGTGACTGCAACTCGAGAAAACAACTTGACCTGAGCATAGGTAAAAAGGCAATCATGATAGTATTACCTAGAGATCATGTTGTAAGAATTGATGGAAGCATATTGATAAATTGCATATTATTTTCATATGGAATTAGTAAGCGTGAAGCTCACTCTCTCTTTTCCATTTCTTTTAGCTTGTCAGGTTAGCTCGGTGTTGGAGATCGTCAATGGCAACATCACACTATCAAGTCACTACCTTTAGAATAATGAAGCATATATTAGAAATTTCAAGTGAGTGGCATATATAGGAATCTATTTTATGACTTGTGTTATTATGCTTAGGCCAAATGTATTGGATTATATTAAGTTATATGTAACAGCCTAATTTTTAGTGGTGTCGGAACAGTGATTCGAGATCACTAAATCTGACAAATGAGTAGGAAATATTATTAATTTAGTAATTATAAGTTAAATGTGAAGTTAGGAAAATTTTTGAAATAGTGAATAGTATACTAAAAATAAATACTAAAATAATTAGATTCGAAAACGAGGTATCGAGACCTCAGGAATTTTAAATCGAGCCATAAATATTTTTATAAATATTTATGGAGTGTTAATAAGTTAGTATTAAAGTTTCGTCAAGAAATTTTAAAGTTCGATAGTTAATTGAACAAAAGGACTAAATTGTATCAAATGCAAAATTTTGAGAAATGATTAAATAGCTTAAATGATAAAAGAAAGAGGGTTTAAAAGGCAAATAGACCCAAGGTCTATTTGGGCTGGACGGCAAGGGCATGAAATCAGCAAGAAAATAAGGAGAATTAAGGGCAAAACTAGAAAATTGCAAAATTTACTTGATAAAGTTAGGACTAAAGTGGAATTATCTAGATTTCTCTTTATTTTTCTGCATTCTCATCAGCAAAAACACCATGAAAGAGTTCCCCTCAGCTGGTTTTTCATATTTTTACTTCAAGTAAGTTCAATTCTTGATTATTTCTTAGAATTTTTGTGTTTTTGTGACTTTTACAACTAGGTCCACTTGTTGAATTCATTAGTTTTTGATTCTATGAAAGAAATTGAAAGTTGCTATGAATATGTGCTGGATGTATATGATGATTTGACATGGAATTAGAGCTTTAAATTATTTATATGTTGATTTTATTGAAAGAATTGAATAGAAAGTGAATGTTTGGGACCTAAGTGTAAAAGAGTTTGAAGTTAGAGTTTTATGTGGAAATTCTAAATTTCAATAGTTATGAAATAACTTATAATGTCTAGTAAAAATATTAATTGAGAAAATTATCTTAATTTAGGGGTTAATTAAGCAAGGACTGAATTGTATGAATTGTGAAATTTGGGGCAAAATGGAAATCAACATTTTGCACTACAACTGTTTTGGACAGCAACAGTAGTTTAACTTTGAAAAATCACCAAAAATTGTAGAAATGGAATTAGAAGATGAATAAATATGAAATTAAATCTTATTGAGTATAGTTTCTTATAAAAGAAATGATGTAAGCAATGGAATTATAAATCATGAGATATGATAAATTTTGTGAGACAAGGTCAGAATGATTTCGGGTTCCCCTGTTCTAACTTTGTAAAATCATTAAAAATTGGATAAAAATAATTATGGAATTAAATTTATATGTTTAGAATCCTGAATGAGTCTATTTTCAAGAGAAATAAACGAAAACATCATTCGAATCCTGTACAAGAAGATAGTTAATTTTTAGTAAATAAGGGTCGGAACTATTAGACAACAGAATAGGGGAGACTTCAATGAATAAACTGTATTAATTGGCCCAACCAAAAATTATGAAATTTTTATGGTAAGAAGATATGTGAGTCTAGTTTCAGGGAAAATTAGAGGACCTTAATTTTAAGTTTCGTAACTTTAGATATAAATAATTTAGTGACTATGACACGGGTGGATAGCTTGAATATTCACATAAGTAATTAGTGAAAATTATGGATAAGGTTACTTACAAGTGTGTTATTTATACCAAGGATGTGGATGGAAAGGAGGAGGAGGAAAAATATATGAATGAATCGTATATAAATTGATCACATGCCCGATTATAATCGATAAGTGTTGGATTAGAAATGATATAATGTTTTATTTGGAATATTTATTATGAAATTATGATTATCGTTATAATAGAAAAATTGAACTTGTGAGTTTATATGGCTAAATTTTAGTGATTATTTGTTAATTTTATGAATTTCATGATGTGTTATTTCATATGTATTGATGATAAAACCGTGAATAATGTAAAAGCATGAAAATTGAATAAATGATCAAATTGAGCATTTCAGTTCAATGACAAGATGAATTGAAGGAAAAGACCATGGTTGGACCATGGCAACAAGTGATAAGTGATAGCTTCGGCTACACTTATTTGATCAAGGACAAGTGAAAGTGATAAGTGATAGCTTCGGCTACACTTATCTTATCAATGACAAATGAAAAGTGAAAAGTGGTAGTTTCAGCTACCTGATCAGTGAAAAGTGGTAGCTTCTGCTACCTGATCAGTGAAAAATGGTAGCTCTGGCTACCTGATCAGTGAATAGTGGTAGCTTCGGCTACAAGTGACAAGTGACAAGTGATTTTCGTATAAGACCATATCTGGGATATGGCATCGATGTGATATATGCTCTCAGTATAAGACCATATCCGGGATATGGCATCGATGAGATATGTGATTCGTGTAAGACCATAGTTTGGGCTATGGCATCGATATGTGATATGTGATTACGTGTAAGACCATAGTTGGGCTATGGCATCGATATATGAATATGTGTAAGACCATAGCTGGGCTATGACATCATTATGTGAAGATGTGCAAGACCATAGTTGAACTATGGCATCAAGAAAACGAAGTACTTAATTCCGTAAGATGTTCACTAATTTGAAAAAGTTTGGTAAGTATTACATGGAATTATGTGATACAAAGAAATACGAGTTGATGAGACATGAGCATAAAAATTTGGTTGATGAATTAGTACATTTGTGATTATATATTTCTACGCCTTGAGTGTATTATCCGTATGAATTGGTATTCGAAATGAGTTAATGGGAAAACTTCTAGTATGAGATAATCTGAGTTCGAAACAAAATATCATAAAAACGTACTTGAAATACATTGGTATGTCTTGTATATGCTATTTAAATTCATAAATGTGGAAAGTAAATGTATGTGGAAATATGAGATGATGATATCTGTACATGGAATTTATTGATGAATACGTACATCCAAATTTATATGATAGATTTTAGTGAACATTGAAATTGCGCTCAATAAGTGATTTGGCAATTTAAAATCGTGATTGGTAGGAAGAGTTAATGAATTGCATATTTATGAATTGTTACACGTATTTGTCTGAAATACGAGGAAGTGATGGTAATTGATACATGGAAATATGAAACTATGATATATATAAAAACATGGAATATGTTTGATTAATGTATTCATTCATAATTATGGAATTTATGTACCTCATGTGTGCTATTTGCATAAAGATGATATCTTAAATAATTTGGTGCAAAAGCTTAAATATGAAGTAGTATGAAATCGAAACAAATTGTTATGAAAATGTATTTAAATTATCTATAAGTGTTTCGTGCTTTTCGATAATGCCTTATACTCTATTCCAGTGACGGATAGGGTAGGGGGTGTTACATTACATATATGGCAATGAGATGTGGCTCATATTGATTTACGGTTTGTAAATCTAGCTATTCATGTTATGTCTAATGTTTATGATGTGATTATGTTTGTTTGCCATGCATGGTTGGTAATATGACATGTGTGTTGGATGTATGCTCTATGACCATTTGAGGTGACCATAGCTATGTAGTAATTGTATGTTATAAAAACAACATGACGATGGTTGAATATGAGTGCTCGAGGGGTAAGTTGGTAACTTAGCATAACGGTAAAAGTGGTCATCAAAATAACGGGTCTTATGAACGTGAATTAAGGAATCTAGACTTGGTATTTTATGAGTAGGTGCATTACATGTAAGAGGACATGTCAATGTTATGAATATGTCTTAATAAAGAGTGTTTAATCACTAAAACGATGCCATGATTTGTGGTTTTAACATGTATAAGGTTGTAAGGGTTTATGGGTAACATGAAGGCTTGAAAAATAGCCTAAGTGTTGACACACGGGTCGAGACAAGGTCATGTGTCTCAACCATGTGAGGGACACGGCCTGGAGATACCGGCATGTGGCCTGGCCATGTGGTTCAATTTGCATGCGGAGGTCATAAATAGAGAGTTACACGGCCTGAGGACCCGAGCGTGTCAAAGACACACGGGTGTGTGACCCTATTTCATGGGAAAGTTTTCTAAGTTTTCTTGAAACCTCTCAAAGTTCTTGGTTTAGTCCCAAATCAATCCTGATGTATGTTTTGGGCTTCGTAGACCCAAATAAGGGACGACATGCTTGTATTTGAAAAGTTTTGAATTAAAAGAAATTTTATGGCTTAGTTTTTGCATGTATGTGTATGTTTAAGTCCAGTAATGCCTCGTACCTTGTCCCGGCGTCAGACACGGGTAAGGGGTGTTATAATTGTAACTTTGTTAAGCTGTCTATTACAATTGTAACTTTGTTAAGCTATATGTAATCAATACACAGCCTCAACTATAACACCCCTTACCCGTGTCCGACGTTGGGACAAGGTACGAGGCGTTATCGGCCTTATCAATAAATGAATAGGACATGTATGCATATATGAATAAGATTACATCCCCATAATTTATATGAGCCATATCTCATGGCCATATATAAAATGAATCATCAAATCATTATAAGCCAACACACTTGGCTAAACCAATATGACATATAACAAAAAGACCAAGTCCTTATACATGCCATACTCAAAATACTTAAATTCACTATACTTAAAAGATTAATTTGATAGTGTGAATCGAGCTCCGATGTCTTTTGATCCCTAAGCTAGCTTTGCGACACTACAAAGAGATGGAAAAGGAAAGGGAGTAAGCATAAAGCTTAGTAAGTTTGCATGTAAATAATTAACAACATTAACCATGCAATATTATATGCATAACACAATAATATATTTATCACAATGTCATCAAGTATCATAGATATATTTTACGTCATGCCATTTACATAATGTACAATAAAACTCATGATCAAATTTCATTCATTCACTTCTTCCGAGGTTTCATCGACTCATAATCTCAATGTTTATGAGCTTTGTGTACGCACCTGTAGCCTTTCATATCCTGGATATGGTCTTACATGGGATCACATGTCGATGCCAATGCCATGTCCCAGACATGGTTTTACATGGGATCGTAGGTCGATGCCAATGCCATGTCCCAGACGTGGTCTTACATGGGATCACATATCAATGCCGATAGCCCAGCTATGGTCTTATAGGAAATTACATATCAATGCCAAAGCCATTTCCCAGACATGGTCTTACATGGGATCGTACATAACCCTAATGTCATGACATTTGTATCATAACTATTTCTAAGGTTCAACTGGGATTTTGAGGTATCGAGCTCATCGAATCGTCATCGAGTCATCATTAATTAAATCCATAAAGACAATTATACAATTCATGCAATATTAAATCATTAAATACATAATAATGTAACATTGCGTTATTTACACACAAACTTACCTCGGTACCCAAAATATGGCTATTATTCGATTTAGTCCACAACCTTGTTCTTTCCTCGGTTTAGGTTCGAACTCCATTTTTCTTGATCTATGATAGCAAATTTCGCTTATTTAATTATCACATTGTTCAAAATAGTCCATAAATCATACTTTGGAAAAATTACAATTTTGCCCCTAAACTTCACATAATTACAACTTAGCCTTTAGGCTCGTAAAATGAAATGTGTTCATTTTCTTTGATACCCAAGCCTAGTCGAACTTATATCATACTCATATCAGCCCACATTTTCTTTCAAATCAGATTTTTAACCACTCATTTTACAACTTATAAAAAAAGGTCCTTTTTAGGTGTTTTCATGAAAAACCACTTAGTAAAAGATGTTTATCATGCATCAAACTTTCATATTCCTCCATTAAACACCAAAATACATGCATGCCACACATGGTTAAGTTTTTGAACATGAACCCTAGCTCAAATAATGGTAGAAATAGCTAGATCATGTTTCAAAGATCTCAAAAATATAAATAACATTAAAAACAGGGCTAGGGTGTACTTACAATCAAGCTTGAAAGGATGAAAAAAACCCTAGCTATGGCTCCTTGAGAATTTTGGCTAAGGAGGGAGGAAGATGGACACAATTTTGACTTATTTTTCCCTTTTTATTCTTTTATTAACCAAATGACAAAAATGCCCTTAAGGCTTTTCTTTCAAAATTTTCCTATCCATACCAATTTTTGTCCATAAAAATAGAAATTGGGAAAATTTCTAATTAAGGACCTCTAATTAACAATCCATGTAAATTTCATGCTTAAAGCTTCTTGAACTCACATTGTGCAACTTTTGTAATTTAGTCCTTGATATCAAATTGGACACTTTATCAATAGAATTTCTTCATGAAACTTTCACACAAGCATGCAATCATATCATAGACCTCACAAGAATCATAAAATAATTATTTTTACTTTGAATTTGTGGTCTCAAAACCATTGTTCCGACTAGACCCTAATACGGGATGTTACATCAATGATTCATCCTTCATCTTTACAAATAGAACCGACGCACCCCAAGGTGAGAAACCAGGTCGAGCAAAAAGCTGTCAATCAATTCTTGCAGTTGTTCTTTCATCTCTTTCAATTCAGTATGAGCCATTTTGTAAGGTGCTATAGATATAGGTGTTGTACCTAGAACAAGATCTATAGAAAATTCCACATATCTATCCGGTGGTAAACTAGGTAATTCTTCTGGGAATACATTAGGAAATTCACATACAACCGGCACTGATTGAATCTTTGAGTTAGATACTTTAGTATCCAGCACATATGCAAGGTAAGCGTCATAACCCTTTCTGACATATTTCTATGTTGATATTGCTGAAATCACATTAGGTAATCCATCCAGTTTATCAGATTCAACATGAAGTAATTCACCACTCTGACATTTCAATACAATATATTTCTGTTTAAAATTCACCACTGCATCATATTGGGTTAACCAATCCATTCCCAAAATCACATTAAATTCATCAAATGGCAATAACATCAAGTTAGTCGAAAAGCAATAACCTTTTACCATCAATGGATAGTTTTTGCAAACTTTATCCACCGAAACACTCTGGCCCAGGGGGTTTGAAACTTTAACCACAAATTCAGTGAACTCAACAGGTAAATTTTTAACAGTTACTAAGTTTGTGCATATGTATGAATGTGTGGAACCAGGATCAATCAAAGCAGTAATATCAGTATCAAGAGAGAAAATGTACTAGTAATGACGTTTGGTGTAGAGGCATCTTCTTTAGCACAAAGAGCATATGTCTTTGCAGTTGCTCGTGCCTCAGCTCTAACCGTTATATCCTTGGTAGTACCTCGACTACTACCAAAATTGTCGGGATGATGGGATGATCTACCTCTCGAGACAGGATTACTAGGCTTTGGAGTTGGTTCTATTTCTTTTTCAACTCTTTCAGGACAATCCCTAAGAAAATGGTCAAGTGAACCACATCCAAAACAAGCTCCACTTCTATACCGACATTCCCCATGATGAAATTTGTTACATGTTTACATTTCGGTTTGGGATTACCAACACTACCCATACTGGTCACAGATGGAGATGAAGACCTCGGGTTAGAATGGTGAGAGCCTCACTCTCTTCCAGAATATCCCATAGAGGTGGTAACACGATCATAATACTTATTAAATTTCTTAGAAGTAAATGACTGAGACTTACTCATAGTTCTTTTTCCAAAAACCCGAGCCTCTCTTTCAGCTTGTTTCTTTTCTTTACTCAATTCCTCAGCTTTGTGTGCTCGAACGGCTAACACTGCAAATTCTCTTATTTCGAGAATTCCAATCAATAACTTGATATATTCATTTAAACCATCTTCAAAGCGTTTACACATCTCAACCTCAGTTAGAACCCATTCTCTGGCATATTTGCTCAACCGAACAAATTCTCGTTCATACTCGAACACGATCAGATTTCCCTGCTTGAGTTCTAAAAATTCTTTCTTTTTCTGATATATGAATCTCTGACTAACATATTTCTTTTTGAATTCAGCCTGGAGGAATTCCCATGTAACATTTTCTCTCGGTACACTAAAGTTATGGTATTCCACCATTGATAAGCTGTATCTTTTAATAGAGATACTGCACATTGAAGACACTCGA
The DNA here is from genome assembly GCA_025698465.1 of Gossypium longicalyx. Classification (NCBI taxonomy): domain Eukaryota; kingdom Viridiplantae; phylum Streptophyta; class Magnoliopsida; order Malvales; family Malvaceae; genus Gossypium; species Gossypium longicalyx. The sequence goes on from CM046995.1 coordinate 49,266,678, forward strand.
CAGGTATACAAGATAATTCATCAAAAACTCGAATAGTATTTTCTAGCCAAAACTTAGCCCTTTTCGGATCATCATCTGCGGTAGCTCTAAACTCTTCCGCCCCATACTTACGGATTTTATCTACCAGAGGCTTACCTGTTCTAGCGGGTTCAGCACCCTGTGATGCCTCAGGAACCGGTTGAGGAGCAGGTGGGGGAGATCGTTGTACAGTGGGGTTTGTTCTCAGATACTGTGTAAACCATTCATTCATCATTTGAAAGAAGGCTTGTTTTGCCTCCTCAATTCGGCCCTCAGACACGGGCCCTTCACTACCAGACGCAGATGTAACTCTCTGAACAGAAGATGAAGCATTGCTCTTAGCTTCCTCGGATTCAGATCTAGCTTTGTTGGATGACATTACTATATGAAAAATACATTTAATATGATCAGGAGTCATCACACTATCTCAAATTATATAATTGCATGTATAGCTAAACTCGTGTTTGCTACGTCAAATCTGAGAATCGACTAAACCGTAGCTCTGATACCACTAAATGTAACACCTCTAACCTATATACGTCGTTGGAATAGGGTTTCAGAGCATTACCAAAACTTTCAGAGCATTATACAATTAATTTATGTAAATTACTATTTATTAATCGAGATCATTCAAAACGTCGCTTAATAGGACCCTCTAGGCCTAGTACGAGCACTAGAATCGAGTCGGGACTTACTTGGGAGCTCTAAGAATTTTTTACGAAATTATAAAATTTTTTTCAAGGTGTAGGGCTTACACGCCCGTGTGGTCCAAGGGACACACCCATACTGCAGGCCGTGTTCGACCCCGTGTAACTCTCTGACTTCTGCACACGGCCATGCCACACGCCCGTGTGCTAGGCCGTGTGGTCAATTAATTCATTTTAAAATTAGGTGCAGGTTTCACTCGGCCAAGACACACGTCCGTGTTTTAGGCCGTGTAGCACACATAGCTAAAACACACGCTCGTGTCTCTGGCCGTGTGCTCAATTCTGAGTGTAACATCTCGAAATAGGGCCTAAATGGAATAGTGGTTGCGAAACCACAAATTTGAGATAGAAAAGTTTATTTTGATTAATTTATATGATTTATCGAGTGATTAGATGCATGTGTTAGAGTATTGATAAGAAATTTTATAGATTGCATGTTTAATTTGCCTATTAGGGCTTATTTGCAGAAGTTGCTGTAACAACCCGATTTAGGGCCTAAACGGAACAATGGTTTTAGAACCACGAATTCAAAGTCAAAAAATTTATTTCGATTAAGTTTTAAGGTTTATTTATTGATTAAAATATTGTGTAAAAATATCGTTAAGTAATTTTACTGATAAAGTGCTTAATTGGACTTTTAGGACTAAATTGCAAAAGTTACAAAATATGTGTTCTAATTCATAAGTACTTGATTGAAATGGGGGTTTAAAGAGGAGGTCCTTAAATGGTAATTAGACCATTATATTTTTTTTGGACAAAAATGGGCATGAATAGGACAAAATTTTAAAGAAAGGCCTTAAGGGCATTTTAGTCATTTGGTAATTAAAAGAAATAAAAAGGGAAAATAAAGCCAAAATTGACTCATCTTTTTCATGGAGGCCGAAATTAGCATGGGGGAAGCCATGGCTAGGGTTTTCAAGCTTTATAAGCTCAATAGTAAGTCCGTTCTAGCCCCGTTTTTCAAGTTCTTTACTTTTTTGGAATCTCGGTAACTTGATTAAGCTTATTCTAGCAATAATTTAAGCTAGGGTTCATATTTGGAAAAATACCCATAGGTTAAATGTGTTTATTTTGATATTTTATGGTAGAATATGAAGGCTGAAATTATGTTAAACAACTTTTGCTAAGCGGTTTTAAGCAAAAATGAGTAAAACAGCTTAATCGGTAAAAGTTGTTATTGTTCATAACTATGTGTTAGAGTGAGAATTTGATGTTGCCATAGAAGGGAAAAATTATCAGCATGTCATAAAACATAAGAATAATGGATGAAGTTTAATTCCCGAGCCTAGGGGCAAAAGTGTAAATATGCAAAAGTTTCAGGGCAAAATTGTAATTTTGCCAAAGTTTGAGTTAAAGAATTTTTTGAATAGTACATTAATTAAATTAGTAAAATATGATGTTTTAGATCCCGAAAAATGAGATTTGAACCTAGAATGGGAGAAAAATCGAAAATCGGGAAAGTTGGTAAAATGGCCGTTTTAGTATTGAGGTAAGTTCATATGTATAATAAGCACTAATTTATGCATGTTTCAATGTAAAATTGATATATTTATTATGATTTCTAAGGTGTTGAAAGTAAGTATAATTATGATGATTTAAATGTTCAATATTAATTCGACATGGAAATGAGAAAGTATGTAAGTTTGTATGTAAATAATATATTATCTTTATTATGTTTTTATATTTCAGCATATTTTATGTATTGTAGCTGATTTTTGAATCATAATTGACTATTGGAAGTATGGAATCAAGTACTAGAAAGAGAGAGAAATCCCGGTTGAACCTTCGGAAAGATTGGATGATACAGATGGTATGTAGCTAGGTCACATGTATGGTGCTGAGTGCACATCATGTGTACAAGAGAGTTACTAGACATTATGATGTAGCTAGGTCGCATGGGTGATACTATGTGTACACCATGTAGACAAGAGAGCTACGGGATATATGTAGCTAGGTCGCATGCGTGGTTCCAGGTGAAGGACACCATGTAGACAAGAGAGCTACGAGATAAACTGGCTAGGTCACATGGGTGGTACTAAGTGTTCACCATGTGTACAAGAGAGCCAAAATTATGTGTACAATCGAGCTAGGTCACATGAGTGGTGCTAAGTGAAGGCCACTATGTGTACAAGAGAGCTTCGGTTTTAAAGGTGGGTTGTGTGCGATACATCGCGTATCTGTTATTATTCCGAAGCGTTCAATTGGGAAATTGATTAAATGAAATTGTGTATGACTTTGTGATGATAAGTGTAAGTATATACGTGTGTAACTTATGAGCAATATGTTTGATATGTGATTGGAAATTGGAAAGATTGTTATGGGTAAGTGATGAATACAATTGAAGTGTGAAAGATCAAAATTGACAATAAAACTGTTATAGATAGTTGCAGTGATGTGAATCTAAAAATTTACCAAAAATAGTACAAATTGAATCAGAGACTGAATGAGATATAAAATTAAAACTTAATGAGTCTATTTTTATATAACAGAAACAGAGCAAGCAAAGGAATTCTATATGATGAGATATTTAAGTTTTTGAAAGACTAGTTTAGAATGACTATGTGATCCCCTATTCTGACTTGGAAAAATCATTAAAAATTGTAAAAAAATAATTATGGGATATAATTTATATGCTTGAAATACTTAATGAGTCTAGTTTCAAATAAAATAAACGAGAACATTCTTTGAATTCTTTACGAGGAGAAAATTGATTCGAAGTGAAGAGTGGTCAGAACAGTTGAGTAGTGAAACAGGGGTAACTTCAATGAATAAACTGTACTAATTGGCTAGACCAAAAATTCTGAAAATTTTATGGTAAGAATATATGTGAATATAGTTTCAGGAAAAATTAACGTTTTGTAATTTTGAGTTCTGTAGCTCCAGAAATAAATAATTTAGCTACTGGTACTCTGCTAGACAGCTTATTTTGAACCTGTTTTTTATTGTAATAGTGAAAGTATGTGTGTGTTTGTGATGGTAATATTCCGGGAACATATTGTGACTTCATTTAAAGTATGATAATGTATTGTTTATGAATATTTACATACTTACTTACTAAGCTATAATGCTTACTTCCTTCCTTTCCTTTTTCCTATAGTGTCTCAGATGGTAGCTCGAGTTGAAGGTCGCCGGAGGTTAAATCACACTATCAAACTATTGATCGATATATAAATGTTTTAAAGTATTTTTAAGTCTTTGGCATGTATGGAGACTCGTTTAATTGTTACTAAGTTGCTAGGAATTGGCCTAAAATACTGACCTATGTTATTTGAAGGTCTCTATTGTATAAAGTCATTTAATGTTGATAGTCTTGATTATGTTATTAATTAAATGATGCAATTTATGAATGTGCATGCTTGCCTATGTGTGTGGTTGAATTAAAGCATGATATGGGCCTTGTAAGCTCTTTTTAAGGGAAAGCTTGAATGTGTTTGAAAAAGTTTTAAATTAGAGTGAAATTATGAATTGGTTTTTATACGATGATTAGCGATTAAGTCCCGTAATGCCTCGTACCCTGTTCCGGCGTTGAACACGAGTAAGGGGTGTTACACTGAGCATTTTGTTTCTCAAAATTAAGGTACAGGGGACACACGGCCTAATCACATGCCCATGCTACAAGGCCGTGTGTCACACATGGCCTAGACACACGCCCGTGTGTCTACCCGTGTGGACAAAATAAAGTCACTTCTAGCTTCATTTCTCACCTAAAATCACACCAATGACCTACACTTAAACTCACATCCAAATACCAACCAATTCAAGCATTTAAATTAAACAAATTCCATCATTCAACATGGCATATCATTAGATGCATACGTGATTACAATCTTACCTTAGTTTAGTCCACTTGTTAGAAATAATTTGATCAACTACTTAACATATATATAGCTGCCATAATATAACATTACAAGTATACCAAAACAACCATTACTAGCCATTCCAATGGCTAGATTACAAGCATCATTAACATGCCACTAATGGCCAAGTTGTCCTATAAATGCCATTATACCAAAATGATTTGACTATAAATACCAAAAATAGCTAGTAGATAGTGTGACGATGTTCCAATGATCTCCAACCTTCACGAGCTTCCGAGCATTATAAAGCAGGGGAAAATAAAATGGAATAAGCATTACATGCTTAGTAAGTTCGTATAATGGAATCTAAACTTACCAATCCCGTTTATTAAATCTAGGCATACAATATCATGTTTTCCATCCATTAGCAAAATTTCCTAAACGCATGCTTTCAATCAAACATGTTAGTAACCAAAATCTTCATATCAATCAAGTAAACATAGATGAGCTCATCATGCAATATTCTTTCAAGACATTATCATTTCGTCTCATAATACTCATACCATGTCAAGAGTTGTGTCCATTGAATCATTGAAATTCCGATGGATGCTCAAGTAGTACATTCGAGGTGTATGATTCAATAATCTGTCAATTCTTATTTAAGAGTACCCATTAGGGCACTTAACCAAGTAACACACTCCTGAGCCACATATTGTATAATAGGATTACCAGTCCAGGCTAAATCCTTTATATAATGTATGCTAGAGCTTAGTTAGGATTACCAGTCCAGGCTAAACCCTAATCATAATGTATACTCGAGAGGTATTATATCAGGATTACCCGTCCGGGCTAAATCTTTTCTATAATGAGGTTAATAGGATTACTCGTCTAAGCTAAATCCATTAGCAACAAATACAGGACCTCATCCATTTCGGGAAAACACATATATTCATCGGAATTTAATATTCAATCGGGACTTAACCCCTTTTTCACCATTTCAAGCATGTCTTAAAATTTTCATTATAGCATTCAAATAATGTACATCGATATAAGTCACATTCCATACAACACAACATTCAATTAGACATACTTACATGCTCGATTAAGTTACACGAACTTACCTCGACACTTGTTCGCGTAAGTAATCTACTAATCTGAAACCTTTTCTTTTCCTCGAGCTAACCTTATATTTGTGTTGTCTGGATCTATATAAATAGCTTTAATCATCAATTTCTCATATTTCATACTCATTTGGGCTCAATTTACATCCTAGACAAAATTACCATTTTGCCCCAAACTTTTTCATAAATTCCAATTTCATCCCTAGGCTCGAAAAATGAAACTTGTGCAATTTACTCCCTATTTCAAGCCTAACCGAAATCCCATTACAAAATTTACAGCACATGTGTTCATAAAAATTCAACCTTTTTCTTCAATTTCACAATTTTACATTTTAGTCCCTAAATCATGTTTTCATGAAAAATCACTTTGTAAAAAGTTTTTTATCTATCAACAACCTTTCATTTTCTACCATAAATTTCTAATTTTCAGCATATTCATCCATGATCCAAATTTCATACCTTGATTACTTTTCATATTAATCCCCCGAATAGATGGATTAGACTATCCCGATTCCAAAAATATAAAAATTACTAAAAACGAGACTTAATTTTATACCATTTTAAGCTTGGAAAGTTTTCTTCCTCTCTCCTAGGGGTTTCATAGAAATTTTGGGAAGAAGACATGAAAATAAGATGATAATTTATTTTTAATTAATTATCATCTTTTAATTTTTATGATTTCCAATTTAGCCCCTACTCTTTTCTAATTTTTCCATGGATGAGTCACAAAAAATCTACATACTTTTCTTTAATGGTCTAATTATCATATAAGGACCTCTAGTTTTAAATTCCATAGCTATTTAATCCTTATAGCTACTAGAAATCAACTTTTGTATTTTATGCGATTTAGTCCTTCTCGTAATTAAACACTTAATCGATAAAATTTTCGTATCAAAATTTTCACACGACATGTCTATCATAATACGGACCATATAATAAAATAAAAATAAACTTTATTTTCAGATCAAATATATGGTCCCGAAACCACTGTTCTGATTTCACTGAAAAACGGACTGTTACAGGACATTCAAGACCAGCACCCGAAACATGAAATCCCTAATGACATGTCATTTGTATCCTAAGAATTCCTAAGGTTCAACCGGGACTCAATATCCGTCAAGTCTTCATAGCATTGATACGTTTACATATCGATCCATTTACATTAAACATAACATAGTAAACATCCAATTTAAATGACATTAACACAATTACCGTTCATACGAACTTACCTCGATGACTAGGGCGTAGAAGTTAGCTCAACTAATCCGAAGCTTTAGCTTTTCCTCGATATAAGTTCAAACGTGGTTTATCTTGATATAAATGGATAATTTCAATCAATTAAATACTTCTAGTATTCAATTTAATCCACATTTCATATTTATACAAAATAACTAATTTACCCTTAACATTTTAACTTTTCACAAATTAGTCCTTAAGCTCATAATTTGAAATCTAACCATTTTAGTCCTCCATTCAAGCTATCCAAATTTCTTAAGGACTTTTATAAACCCAATTAAACCATAATTTGATAAATTTAACATGAAATTTTACTATTTTCACAAATAAATCCCTAAGTTCCATTTCATCAAAAATCACTTAACATAACTTATTTATTTTTCAACAAAGATCCATAATCTACAAATTAACATAAAAAATCATTCAAGAACATTAATGGCATAGCCCTCAACCTTCAAAAATTTTATAAATTAACCCCTGGGCTAGCTAGATTAAGCTAAAACAGACTCCAAAACATAAAAATAATTAAAAACGAGACTTGAAAACTCACCATGCAATCAACACAAGCTTGACCAAATTCTCCCTATTCTCTAATGGTGTTTTTAGGTTTCAAAATGACAAAAAGATGAAGATGATCACTTTAGTTCATCTTTTCTTATTTAATTTTCTTTTTAATTACCAAATTACTAAAGTAACCTTTTTAAAATCATTAAAATTTCATTAAAACCTTGCCATGCATATCCACTATCTCATTAAATGGTTTATTTACCCTTAAAGTCTTTTAATTTAAGGTTTCATAGTCATTTGACCCTTTTAACTAATAAAACTCAACTTTTTCACCTTTTACGATTTAGTCCTTTTTACTTAATTAATCATGCAAACATCAAAATTTCTTAACAAAAATTTTAATACGACCTTAATATAATCTCAAAGACATTAAAATAATAATAAAATAATAAATCGCTCATCAAAATTGTGGTCTCGAAACCACTATTTTTGATATAATTGAAAACGGGCTACTACAATAAAGACATAGATGTGACTGACTAGGTTAATGATACATCAAACATGATCCAAGTAGAATAAATCCTAGATTCGTTTATGGATTTATTCACTTATGACACTCATAGTGTGGCATACCTTAATCTTGAGTGGATGATGGACTATATATGCGTGACTCGTATACTTTGATGTAAGTAAAAGCTTGAATTCAAATAGATAAGGAACTGAAAACTAGTGCATTTGGTATGCAACTTCTGTAGTATGTAGCATCTTTCACAATAGTGGATTTAATAACCCAAATAAGGGGTAAACAATATCCTCTCATCAACATTACATGATAAATGAAAAGCACACGTGGCCACAAGTTGTTTGTCTTTGTGATAAATGACTTAATTACTATTTGATAGTAATTGACTTTTCATAAAGGAAGATTCAATGGTTACCATTAGATAAAATATGATCATATTGAGAGAGAAAATTTATCCCAAAGACATTAAGGATATCTTATGAGGGTAACACACTAATGACAAGGTAATTGGATAAGCACTGATTAAGTAGCTTTCGTAATGATATGTAATTACAAAGAACTCAGTCACAATGCTATAGTGAAATGACTTGGTGACTAAATAAGTTTATAATTAATAGGTGAAAATTTGAAACTTAATTATAACTTATTTGAGACCTAATTACATATATCGAATCTATCCCTTTGCTAGCTCATTGAAACAAAATTAATTGCATGTAGGATCAAATTAACAAAAATGAATAGAAATGATGAAGCTAGAGAAATGATTTGCATTCACAAATGAATGAATGTTCTCACTGTAACACCCTTTTTACCCGTGTCCAACGTCGAGACAGATACAGGGCATTACCGGATCAAAGTGTAAACGTACACATAGAATTGAGCCATAAAATTTCTTTGAATACAAAGCTATACATACACATGCAACTCGTCCCTATTACGGGCCTACAGGGCCCAAAATGTACATCAGGGGTTGTTCAGGACTAAACCGTGAACTTTAGAAATTTTTCCATAAAACAGGGTCACACGCCCGTGTGGGAAAAAAGACACGCTCGTGTTTCGTTGACACGTGTCTCCAGGCCGTGTAACTCTCTATTTATGACGTCAGCATCAATTTAAGATCACACAGCCAAGTCACATGCCCGTGTGCTAGGCTGTGTGGTGAATTTAATTTTCGCATTTAAGGTGCAGACTTCACACGGCCTGGGCACATGCCCATGTCCTAAGGTCGTGTCCTCTACAAGGCTGAGACACATGGCCGTGTCTCTACCTATTTGTTTACTGCCATGCATACTGACTTGTAAAACTAGGGTGTAGGGGACACACGGTCGGACCACACACCCATGGGGCTGATCGTCTGTCACACATGGCCTAGGCACGCGCTCGTGCATCCACCCGTGTGGACAACTTTGAGGCTATTTTCCAAGCCCTCTTGTCACCCTCAACAACCCATACACATACTCATATGTCAATGGTGATTATCATGACATAAATAGGTTACTTAGACATCCATAACTTTAACTCATGCATGATAAATTTATGTCAAGTATACATAATTGGGACTCCATGACTTGTTAGGTTCATTCAATCCATTTCTTTACCTTTATTCATATTATGACCAAGCCAATTGACATCCTTTATCCATCAAGCATAAATTCCACATTTTATCATCCATTGTTAACAACCAATTTGGCACACACCACAAGGATAATAACACATTTCATGCATGTATCAAAATTTAAGGATTTCAACCCAATAATCAATATGAGTCATATTTCATGGCCATATATAAAATGAAATAATATACCAACATGGGCCATCACTTTGGTTAACAAATATGACACATAAAACAAAATACTAAGTCCTCTATACATGCCATACTTAAATGTATCAAGTCAAAAATACCCCAAAAGATTCATTGATAGTGTGACTTGAGCCCCGACGTCCACGATCCCCGAGCTAGCTTGGCGATGCTAAAAGAAAAAGAAAAAGAGAGAAGGGTAAGCATAAAGCTTAGTAAGTTGTATGTAAATAATAAACAACATAAGTCATGAAATTCATGGATTCAACATGCTATCAATTACCGCCACATTATCATGCTACACATAATGAACATAATGAGGATTGACAATCAATGTCCTTGAACATCTTACTTTTCTTACTCTTTCATACTCATACTAAATTTCCCATCATGAATCGGTTTCAATACTCATGCTATTTACGTACATACTTGTACCATACATTCTTACTCATCATACTCCACTTTTTAACCATAATCTTGCATGGGCAAATGAACCACCGAGAATACTAAGGACGTTTGGAATCATCATGCACCAAATAGAGTGCCAAAGCCATGTCCCAGACATGGTCTTACATGGATCCACATATCAATGCCATATCCCGGATATGGACTTATACGAAGTCTCATGTCAGTGCTGATGCCATGTCTCAGACATGGTCTTACACTGGCTCACATATCAACGCCGATGCCATGTCCTAGACATGGTCTTATACTGGCTCACATATCAACACCGATGCCCTGTCCCATACATGGTCTTACCCTGGCTGACATATCAATGCTGATGCCATATCCCAGACATGGTCTTACATTGGATCATATATCAACGCTGATGCCATGTCACAGACATGATCTTACACGGGATCTCATTAACCATGGTGTCATGATATCCAAATCCGAAGCATTCCTCAAGGTCCCCCAAGACTTTCGAGATACAAAGCTATCATCAAGTTTCCATTGAATCATCATAAGCCAATTTCATTAGGGCATACATACATGTATTTTATAATATCAAATATTAAACACATAGTAATGGAATTGTTGAATTACTTACACACAACTTACCTCGATGCAAAATGTGACAATTTGTGATTTAATCTGCAACCTTGCCTTTTCCTCGGTCAAGGTCGATTCCTTATCCCTCTTGATCTATAATAGCACATTTAGCTCATTTAATTCACACACTATTCAATTTTGCCCCTAAAGTTCCATAAAATTACAAAATTGCCCCTAGGCTCGTAAAATGAAAAGTACCCCATTTTTCTCATTATTCAAGCCTAGCCGAATAATTTTCTCTCTCATACCAAACCATTTTTTTCATTTATTCACACATTTACACATAGTTTTTACAAATTTTACAATTAAGTCCTTTTTATCAATTTCACCAAAAACTACCTAGTAAAAGTTGTTTATCACACATCAAACTTTCACATGGGTATATTTTTGAACATGAACCCTAGCTCAAATTAAGGGTAGAAATAGCTAAATCGAGCTACAAGGATTTCAAAAAATATAAAGAACATTCAAAACGGGGCTAGGATACACTTACTTTTAAGCTTGAAGATGAAAGAAACCCTAGCTATGGCTTTTTGTGATATTCGGCCAAGGAGGATGAAGATGTACACAATTTTTGACTATTTTTCCCTTTTTAATTCTTTTATTAACCAATAGAACAAAATGCCCTTCCATTAAAACCTTGATATTTTATCCCTCTTATGTACATTTTTGTCCATAATGACATATAATGGTCTAATTGCCAAATAAGGACTTTAAAATTTCAAATCTCATCACATTTAAGCCCCTTAATAAATGAAACACATGTTTTTCACTTATTGCAATTTAGTCTTAATAGCTCAATTGGACACCTTATTGGTAAAATTTCTCATCGATATTTTCACAATCACACAGTAGACTTTAAAACTTTATCGATATGAGTATTTCTACCTCAAATTTATGGTTTCAAAACAACTGTTCTGTTTAGACCCTAATCTGGAGTGTTACACTCACTGAGTATAGAAATGACTTGAGAATTAATTTAAAGTTTTCAAATTATTATTTAATTAATTATAATTAAATAATTAAAGTTTAAAAATGGAATTTGTAACATCCCTAACCCGTATCCATCGTCGGAATAGGGTTACGAGGCATTACCGATCAATCACAACATAAATCATATATTTCTCATACATGAATTCATTATCACTTAAGCATTAATCAAACACAATCATATTGTTCCTTATAAGGCTCTACGAGACCTTAAAACGTGCTTGGAAGAGGTTCGGGACTAAACTGATAACATTTGAAAACTTTGGGAAAATTAGAAAATTTTCATGCATAAAGGGATCACAAGGCCACCAAACACACCCGTGTGAAAACAGGGCATACATACTGACTTGCACCACATGGCCGGAGACACGCCTATGTGCCATGGCTGTGGGAAAATTGGAGGGTATACTCACTTGGGTTACATAGCTGACCACACGCCCATATGCCAACCCGTGTGCCACACACGGCCAATAGACACACCCGTGTGTCTAAGCCATGTAACTACTAACTTGTTTAATTAAGTTTCAGGGGTCACATGATCAATTCACACGCCTGTGTGCTCAACCGTGTGGCACAAAAATAGGCTTGATTTAAGCCATTATTCCCACCTATCATTCATGTACCTAAAAGCATTCATTTGGCATCATTTTCACATACAATAGGCAACCAAAAATGGCCATTTCTTGCACATTTCATGCCAAAACAATATATCATAACCTTAACTTCTATATGCATTTTCTCACCATTTTATTGACTATTTCGTACCACAAAATATACCAATTCATCATCTTAAAACTAAGCCACAACATGCCATTTCTCAACCCATGATACATCATTGATAATTTGCTAATGGAGCAACCATATAACCATCACAACAGCCATACCAAACATGCCAAAACACAAGGCAATATATATATACATCATATATCACTTACCAAATTCATATATCTAGCCAACTCAAATGGCCAAATACACACCAACATTTACAAGCCAAATCTCATGGCTGATATCATAACTCAAAACATGTCATCAAATCACTAGCCTATACATGCCATATACCATATTTACAAAGTATCCAAAAGTACCAACAAGTAGTCAACATGTGTGATGACGGTTCCTGATGATCCTTGATGTCCGAGCTAGATTCGATAATCTATAAAATAGGGAAAGAACACACAAAGTAAGCTTTAAAAGCTTAGTAAGCCATATACAATTAAAACCATCTCATGAATCAACATCATTTCCATTAAATAAGTAAATTATGAATAAGCACATATAAGCTTACAAACCTTCCCAAATGTATACATATTCAATTTCATAAGTGAATTCATCAAATACTTCCCTTTTCAATACTTGTATGAATCTCATATGTACCTTAGTCGCTTAACTTATTTACACATTCTTTCTTGACTTGACTTTGCCCGTTGAACCTATCAGAATCATTAAGGATACTCAAAAATCACATATAGCTCGTACAATGTCATATCCCAGATATGGTCTTTCATGTTATCACATATCGATGCCAATGTCCCAGACATGGTCTTACACGTAGTCATATAACAATTCCAATGTCCTAGACATGGTCTTACACGTAATCACAACACAATGCCAATGTCCCAGACATGGTCTTACATGTAATCTCATCTTGGTAATCCTAATGTCATGACATTCGTATCCTATACTTTTCCTAAGGTTCGTACGGGACTTTTGGATATCGTAACTTCATTGATTCTTGCTCGTATTTGCTCGTTCAACATCCATAGCAATTCAACAACAATTAAGCATATATAAATCAATTTAAATATGTTTATTTGCATATGAACTTACCTCGTAGTCGAAATAGAGGGACTGGATCGATTAGTCAATAATCTTTAATTTTCCCCGATCTAAATCCGTTTTCTTTCGTTCTTGATCTATATACATTCAAAATCAATTCATTTATTCATCAAATCATTAAATTTAGTCCAAAAACACATATTTGGGCATTTTTACACTTTAGCCCCTAAAGTTCCACATTTTTACAATTTAGTCCCTAATTCACAAATACACAAAATTCACACAATTTAATCCAATTTCACCATAGCCGAATTTCACATATGCCCTAGTAGACCAAAAATTTCATTTATTTTGTAACGCCCCCACGCCCGAGACCGTCACCGGAGTCGAGTATGAGGTGTTACTAAACTTAATTTAACATTTTAAGAACTTTAGATTTTTTGTTTCTACATTCACAGCTTTTTAGCTACTTGCGTTACAGTCAGAAGAAAAATCATATCTTGAGTTACGAGACTCGAAATAAAGATCTGTAAATTTTCCCTGAATCTAGACTCATATGCCTATCTACTAATTTTTTTCTAGAATTTTTGGTTGGGTCAATTAGTACAGTTTATTAGTTAAAGTTACCCCTGTTTCAGGGCTTGACTGGTCTGACCTCTGCTTACTACGAACCACTTTTCTCTCTGTATAAAATTCATATGAATATGAGGTTTATTTCTCCTGAAACTAGACTCAATAAGGATTATGAGGATATAAAATAACCCACCTAATTATATCTGTACAATTTATGGTAAATTTATAAAGTTGGAACAGGGGATTCAGAAACTGCTCTGACCCTGTTTTACTAAAATTCAAATATCTTCTAACATATAATTCTTTTACCAGTTTAGTTTGTTTCATGTGAAACTAGACATAATAAGCTTAAATTTGATATTTAATCCATCACCAAATTCAATTTCTATGATTTTTAGTAAATTTTCAAACTCACGTCAGTGTTGCTGTAATATTCTGTTTATGGCAAATTTCATCCTTTTTATAAATTTTCATGAACTAGGTAACTTATTAACTTTCCATAACATCAAACATATTCTAAACTAACCATTTCCATAATTTATCATTATCAAGCACTTCCTCAACCATTTCATCACCATACCATAAGATCATTTACACAAAATAAGTATTTTGCTATACATGCCATACTTAAATTTACAAGCCATTTTACTGAAAAGTTCTTCCGGATAGTGTGACTGATCCTCCGACCAATCCCGACTCCTGAGCTGGCTTGTCCAAAACTACAATGAGTAAGAAAGAGGGAGTAAGCATAAATGCTTAGTAAGTTCATATGCAAATAATAAGTAACATAACAAAGCAATCATACCAAACAACATTAGCATGGTATCACCAAAACATAAATCTCATTTCTAATCATCTTTCATCATTTTACTACCTTATCGTTATTGTATCAATACTCAACCCGAGGGTCAAGTACATACCTGTCCGAAGTATCCATTTCACATCACTTACCAATACGTCTCTTTTCATCTCAAGTATTCCTTCATTTGAGTAGAACTTTACCCGTTGAACTCATCGGAATATAATTCGGATACATGGAAAGTTTGCACATAAGTGCCACATATGTAGCCAAGCTACTATGTAACCCGCCCATAAGCGAACTCGGACTCAACTCAACGAGCTCGGGCGTTCGCATCCATAAGTGAACTTGGACTCAACTCAACGAGCTCGGATGCCTAGTTACATCTCACGAACTCGGACTCAACTCAACGAGTTCAGACATTCGCATCCATAAGTGAACTCGGACTCAACTCAACGAGCTCGGATGCTCAACCATCCTAGTGACATGTCACTTGTATCCTAATCTATTCCTAAGGTTCAAACGGGATTTTCCTCGAACATATATCCTTGCCGTCTTCCGTAGAATGCCGGAACCAATACTCGGTAATAATTATATTTAGCAAGTAGTTCACATAATTTGCATTTTATTCGAAATTAACCACAAAGCATATATTTCATGATAAAAATCAGCATATCACATAATTGACATCAATGACTTAAAAATAACAATTATGCTACATTATTTACACATGAACTTACCTTGGTACCAAAATACAAAGGTTTTGCAATTTAATCCACAATCTTTTCTTTTCCTCATTTGGGGTCGTTTCCACGTCTTTCTTGATCTAAAATAACACATTTAGCTTATTTAATACTCACATTATCAAATTAATCCTTAATTCAAATTTTGGCAAAATTACAATTTTACCCCTAAACTTTTGCATATTTACATTTTTGCCCCTAGGCTCGGGATTAAACTTTATTCCTTATTCTTATGTTTTACAACATGCTGATCACTTTTCCCTTCTATGGCAACATCAAATTCTCACTCTAACATGTACTTGTGACTATTAGGTATTTTTACCGATTAAGCCCTTTACTCGTTTTTGCTTAAAATCGAGTAGTACAAGTTGTCTAACATAATTTAAAACATCATATTCTATCATAAAACATCAAAATACACAAATTTCACCTATGGGTATTTTTCCAAATATAAACCCTAGGTTAAATTATTGCTAACATAAGCTTTATCGAGTTATCGGGATCTCAAAAACATAAAAATCATTAAAAACGGGACTTGGAATCACTTACTATGAAGCTTGAAAGTTGAAGAAACCCTAGCTATGGAGACATGGAGCATTCGCAGCAACTAATGGGGAAGATGACTATTTTGTGTCATTTTTCCCATTTTATTTCATTAATTATCCAAATGACTAAAATGCCCTTAATGCCTTTCTTTGAAAATTTTCATGTACAAGCCCATTTTTGTCCAAAATTTTAGAAATTGGTCAAATTGCTATTTAAGACCTCCTAATTAATATTTCAAAGCAATTTCATACTAAAAACTTCTAGAATGCAAGTTTTGCAACTTATTCGATTTAGCCCCAACTTCAAATTAAGCATTTTATTCATGGAATTTCTTCACAAACTTTTCACACAATCATGCAATCATATCATAAACCTCAAAATAATTATAAAATAATTATTTCTATCTCGGATTTGTGGTCACGAAACCACTATTCTGATTAGGCCCTAATTCGGGATATTACAACTCTCCCCTTTAAGGATTTTCGTCCTCGAAAATCTTACCAAGAAATGTGATGTGGGTATTGATTTCTCATAATTTCTTGATTTCCATGTAGCTTCTTCTACTCCATGCTTTTGCCACAACACCTTCACAAGTACAATATTTTTATTCCTTAGTTGTTTGACCTCTCGAGCTAAAATCTTAATCGGTTCTTCTTCATAGGTCATATCTGGTTGTAGTTCAATTTCTGTCGGTTAAACCACATGTGAAGGATCCGAACGATACCGACGTAACATAGATATGTGGAACACATCATGAATCTTCTCTAATTCAGGTGGTAAAGCTAGCCGATATGCTACTGGTCCAACTTTTTCAATTACCTCATACGGCCCAATAAAACGTGGACTTAATTTGCCCTTCCGTCCAAATCTGAGAACCTTTTTCCACGGAGACACCTTTAAAAATACTTTATCACCAACTTGAAATTCAATGTCCTTTCGTTTTAAATCTGCATAAGATTTCTGTCTATCCGAAGCAGCTTTCAAACAATTTCGAATTACCTTTACTTTTTCTTCGGTTTCTTTTATTAGATCAACTCCATAAATCTTATTTTCCTTGAGTTCAGTCCAATACAGAGGCGTTCGACACTTACGACCATACAATGCTTCATAAGGTGCCATTTTCAAGCTCGTCTGATAACTATTATTGTAAGCAAATTCTACCAACGGTAAGTATTTTTCCCAACTTCCTTGAAATTCCAATACACAACATCTGAGCATATCTTCAAGAATCTGAATTACTCTCTCTGATTGTCCATCAGTCTGTGGATGAAAAGCAGTACTGAAATTTAACTTTGTACCTAACGCGCCTTGCAATTTTTGCCAAAACCGCGAGGTAAACCTTGGATCCCTATCTGAAATGATCGACAATGGTATTCCATGTAGTCTAACAATTTCTCTAACATACAATTTAGCCAACTTGTTAAGAGAATAATCCGTGACGTCATCGATAAAATGAGCCGACTTAGTTAGTCATCAACTATTACCCGGATGGCATCTTTCTTTCCGGAGTTAATGGCAATCTCAAAAACAAAATCCATAGTAATCCGATCCCATTTCCATTCGGGAACCATAATAGGTGAAGTAATCCCGAAGGCACTTGGTGTTCACTTTCACCGTTGACAAATCAAGCATTTGGACACAAACTCGATATATCCTTTTTCATTCCATTCCACCAATACATTTTCTTCAAGTCGTTATACATTTTCGTACTACCCGAATGAATCGAGAAACAACCACTATGTGCTTCCTGTAGGATCTTTTGAATCAATTCCTCATTCTTTGGTACACAAATCCGATCTTTAAACATTAAGCACCCATCGAACCGATTACAAATCGACTCTGTATCAACTTCACACTGCTTTCTTTTGGCTTGCAAATCTTGATCATCTTTCTGAGCTTCAGAGATCTCTTGTAAAAACGTCGGTTTTGCTCTTAACTCTGCTAGAATCGAACCATCATCTGACATTTTCAACTGAGTGTTCATAACTCTCAATGCAAACAACAACTTTCTGCTCAAAGCATCAGCTACTACATTCGCTTTTCCCGGATGATAATCAATAACAAGCTCGTAATCTTTCAGTAACTCCAACCATCTTCGCTGTCTTAAATTCAAGTCTTTTTGTGACATCAAATACTTAAGACTTTTATGGTCGGTATATACCCGGCACTTTTCACCATACAAATAATGTCGCCAAATTTTCAAATCAAACACCACCGCAGCCAATTCTAAATCGTGAGTAGGATAATTCTTCTCATGAGGTTTTAACTGCCTCGAAGCATAAGCCACCACTTTTCCTTCTTGCATAAGCACACACCCCAAACCATTTAGAGAAGCATCACTATACACCACAAATTCTTTACTGATTCGGGCTTTACTACTAACACTTTGGTGCCTCTGTTAATAACTTTTTAATTCTTCAAAACTCTGCTGACACTCTTCCGTCCATTCAAATTTAACATCCTTTCTGGGTAGTCTAGTTATAGGAGCAGCAATTATAGAAAATCCATTTACAAACCGTCGATAATACCCTGGCTAGCCCCAAAAACTTCTAACTTCAGTTACATTTTTCTGGTTTCCAATCAACAATGGCTGAAATTTTACTAGGATCAACCCGTATACCATCACCAAAACAATATGACCCAAAAATCCAACTTCCGAGAGCCAAAATTCACTTTTACTAAACTTAGCATACAAATTGTTTATCTCTCAAAGTTTGCAAAACTATCCTCAAATGCTCAAAGATGCTCTGTCTCATCTTTTGAATAAATTAAAATATCATCTATAAACACCACAACAAATTTGTCCAAGTATGGTCTGAATATGTGATTCATTAAATCCATAAACACAGCAGAGCATTTGTCAACCCAAATGGCATAACTAAAAATTCATAATGACCGTGACGTTGTTCTAAAAGCGCTTTTAGGCACATCCGACTCTTTTACCCGCAATTGATAATATCCAGATCTCAAATCAATCTTTGAAAACCATGTCGCTCCTTTTAGCTGATCAAACAAATCATCAATTCTTGGCAATGGATACTTATTTTTGATTGTCACCTTGTTTAACTGCCGATAATCAACACACAATCTCATAGAACCATCCTTCTTTTTCACAAATAACACGGGAGCACCCCAAGGTGAAAAACTCGGTCTCACAAAGCCTTTATCAGTCAACTCTTGCAACTGCAACTTTAATTCCTTCAACTCTGCTGGTGCCATTCTGTATGGAGCAATCGAAATCGGAGTTGTTCCCGGTATCAAATCAATACCAAATTCTACTTCCCTAACTGGAGGTAAACCCGGCAATTCTTCTGGAAATACGTCCGCAAATTCACACATAACCGGCATTGATTCAACTTTCTTTTCAACTTCTTTTGTATTAATTACATACGCCAAATAAGCTTCATAACCCTTTCTTAAATATCTTTGAGCCGACATTGAAGAAATCACACTAGGCAATGCCTCCGATTTATCTCGATTCAACCCGCAGATGTTTCACCATTTTCACACTTTAATTCTATAACTTTTTCTTTGCAATTTATTTTAGCATCATGCGATGTCAACCAATCCATGCCCAAAATAACATCAAACTCATCAAACGGCAACAACATCAAGTCGTAGGAAAAGTAATGATCCCGAATCTTTAAAGGACATTTCTTACATACTTTATCAACAATCACACATTTGCCTAACGGATTCGACACTCTAATCATAAATTACGTGTTTCTCAACAGGTATATTCATACTAGACACCAATTTCATGCACACATATGAATGAGTAGAACCGGGATCAATCAAAGCAATAACTTTAACATTATAGAGAGAAAATGTACCAAGAATCACATTAGGCGAGGAAGCATCTTCGCGTGCTTTAATAGCATAAGTTCTAGCCGGAGCCCTTCCCTTCAGTCTAACTGGTGCATCTCTGGCTACATTCTTCTTTGCTTGCTTCGCTCCCACTTTTCTTAGATATCTTCCTCTCGAATCCGCCCCACTTGTTTTTGTATTCTGAAATTTTTCTTTTTAGCTCTCTCAGGCGATCTCTAATAAAATGATCCGAGAACCACATCGAAAACATTCATTTGCTCTGCACGGACCAAAATGATTTCTACCACACCGCACTCCGGTTTAACAAATCTCGGATTCCCTACACCTTGCTGCTTTGAAGTAGTCTGGGACTTAGGACCCACATTTTGCTTCTTATAGTTTCCATATGATTGCCCCGCTGAAGTTTGAGAATGAGGATTCATATTTCTTAACTTTCCAGGTTGCTGTGAGAATGAATTGCTCATCGGTCTTTTCTTCCACTTCTAGTCTCGATCTACGCCTTTTCTTCTCTTTAAGTAATTCTTCACCTTACAAGCTCGATCAACCAATACTACCATTTCTTTTAATTCAAGAATTCCAACAAATACTTTGATGTCTTCATTGAGCCCGTCTTCAAATCGTCGGCACATCTTGGCCTCTGTAGGAACATACTCTCTCTCGGCATATTTACTTAATCGAACAAACTCTCTTTCATATTACAGTAATCATCATATTACCTTGCTTGATTCAAGAAATTCTTTACGCTTCGATCCATAAATCTTTCACTAATATATTTCTTCCAAACTCTTCTTGAAAGAATTCCCATGTTACTCTCTCTTTCGGTACCACCAAAAATCAAAGTCTTCCACCAATTGTAGGCTGAATCCTCAACAAAGATATAGCGCATTTCAAACATTCTTGATGTGTGCAGGATAATTCATCAAATACCCGAATAGAATTTTCAAGCTAAAACTCGCTTTCTCGGCATCATCATCAATATTTGCTTTAAATTCTTGACCCCTTGCTTGCGGATTACATCAACTGGATTTCTATGAAATTTCCTCGAGATCCATACCTTGAGGCATCCGGGTGCAGGTTGAGGAATTGGGGAGGTGGGGAGGTTGTACATTTGGGTTCGCATCTGAACGAACTCGGTGTACCATGCACTCATCATTTGGAGAAAGGCTTCCCGACCCCTTTCTCCTCCTCCCCACCAACACTAGGAGGTGGATTTTCAGTCGTGCGCTGCTCCTTCAGCCGGAGCTGGCGCATTACTCTCTACTTCATCTCGCCACACACTGGATCGGGATCCATTTACTATAAAAAATCATTTAAAAAGGTCGGTTGTCACACTATCACAATTTATACATATGGCATGTATAGCAAAATCCGTACATACAACACGTAGTCCGAGAACCGACTAAACCTGCTCCGATACCACTAAATGTAACGCCCCACGCGCCGAGACCGTCACCGAGTCGAGTATGAGGTGTTACTAAACTTAATTTAACATTTTAAGAACTTTAGATTTTTTGTTTCTACATTCACAGCTTTTTAGCTACTTGCGTTACAGTCACAAGAAAAATCATATCTCGAGTTACGAGACTCAAAATCAAGATCTGTAAATTTTTCCTGAATCTAGACTCATATGCCTATCTACTAATTTTTTTCTAGAATTTTTGGTTGGGTCAGTTAGTACAGTTTATTAGTTAAAGTTACCCCTGTTTCAGGGCTTGACTGGTCTGACCTCTGCTTACTACGAACCACTTTTCTCTCTGTATAAAATTCATATGAATATGAGGTTTATTTATCCTGAAACTAGACTCAATAAGGATTCTGAGTATATAAAATAAGCCACCTAATTATATCTTTACAATTTATGGTAAATTTATAAAGTTGGAACAGAGGATTCAGAAACTGCTCTGACCCTGTTTCACTAAAATTAAAATATCTTCTAACATATAATTCTTTTACCAGTTTAGTTTGTTTCATGTGAAACTAGACATAATAAGCTTCAATTTTATATTTAATCTATCACCAAATTCAATTTCTATGATTTTTAGTAAATTTTCAAACTCACATCAGTGTTGCTGTAATATTCTGTTTATGGCAAATTTCATCCTTTTTATAAATTTTCATGAACTAGGTAACTTATTAACTTTCCATAACATCAAACATATTCTAAACTAACCATTTCCATAATTTATCATTATCAAGCACTTCCTCAACCATTTCATCATCATACCATAATATCATTTACACAAAATAAGTATTTTGCTATACATGCCATACTTAAATTTACAAGCCATTTTACCGAAAAGTTCTTCCGGATAGTGTGACTGATCCTCCGACCAATCCCGACTCCTGAGCTGGCTTGTCCAAAACTACAATGAGTAAGAAAGAGGGAGTAAGCATAAATGCTTAGTAAGTTCATATGCAAATAATAAGTAACATAACAAAGCAATCATACCAAACAACATTAGCATGGTATCACCAAAACATAAATCTCATTTCTAATCATCTTTCATCATTTTACTACCTTATCGTTATTGTATCAATACTCAACCCGAGGGTCAAGTACATACCTGTCCAAGTATCCATTTCACATCTTACTTACCAATACGTCTCTTTTCATCTCAAGTATTCCTTCATTTGAGTAGAACTTTACCCGTTGAACTCATCGGAATATAATTCGGATACATGGAAAGTTTGCACATAAGTGCCACATATGTAGCCAAGCTACTATGTAACCCGCCCATAAGCGAACTCGAACTCAACTCAACGAGCTCGGGCATTCGCATCCATAAGTGAACTTGGACTCAACTCAACGAGCTCGGATGCCTAGTTACATCTCACGAACTCGGACTCAACTCAACGAGTTCGGACATTCGCATCCATAAGTGAACTCGGACTCAACTCAACGAGCTCGGATGCTCAACCATCCTAGTGACATGTCACTTGTATCCTAATCTATTCCTAAGGTTCAAACGGGATTTTCCTCGAACATATATCCTTGCCGTCTTCCGTAGAATGCCGGAACTAATACTCGGTAATAATTATATTTAGCAAGTAGTTCACATAATTTGCATTTTATTCGAAATTAACCACAAAGCATATATTTCATGATAAAAATCAGCATATCACATAATTGACATCAATGACTTAAAAATAACAATTATGCTACATTATTTACACATGAACTTACCTTGGTACCAAAATACAAAGGTTTTGCAATTTAATCCACAATCTTTTCTTTTCCTCGATTGGGGTCGTTTCCACGTCTTTCTTGATCTAAAATAACACATTTAGCTTATTTAATACTCACATTATCAAATTAATCCTTAATTCAAATTTTGGCAAAATTACAATTTTACCCCTAAACTTTTGCATATTTACATTTTTGCCCCTAGGCTCGGGATTAAACTTTATTCCTTATTATTATGTTTTACAACATGCTGATCACTTTTCCCTTCTATGGCAACATCAAATTCTCACTCTAACATGTACTTGTGACTATTAGGTATTTTTACCGATTAAGCCCTTTTACTCGTTTTTGCTTAAAATCGAGTAGTACAAGTTGTCTAACATAATTTAAAACATCATATTCTATCATAAAACATCAAAATACACAAATTTCACCTATGGGTATTTTTCCAAATATAAACCCTAGGTTAAATTATTGCTAACATAAGCTTTATCGAGTTATCGGGATCTCAAAAACATAAAAATCATTAAAAACGGGACTTGGAATCACTTACTATGAAGCTTGAAAGTTGAAGAAACCCTAGCTATGGAGACATGGAGCATTCGGCAGCAACTAATGGGGAAGATGACTATTTTGTGTCATTTTTCCCATTTTATTTCATTAATTATCCAAATGACTAAAATGCCCTTAATGCCTTTCTTTGAAAATTTTTATGTACAAGCCCATTTTTGTCCAAAATTTTAGAAATTGGTCAAATTGCTATTTAAGACCTCCTAATTAATATTTCAAAGCAATTTCATACTAAAAACTTCTAGAATGCAAGTTTTGCAACTTATTCGATTTAGCCCCTAACTTCAAATTAAGCATTTTATGCATGGAATTTCTTCACAAACTTTTCACACAATCATGCAATCATATCATAAACCTCAAAATAATTATAAAATAATTATTTCTATCTCGGATTTGTGGTCACGAAACCACTATTCCGATTAGGCCCTAATTCGGGATATTACATATTTCACATTTCAACCCCTCAATTTATAATTTTCACAATTTAATCCTTAACATGCATTTTTAGCTAAAATCACTTAACAAAACTTTAATATCTATCATCAAGCTTTCATATTTCATCATCAATCATTCAAAAGCTCAAGCATTCATCAATGGCAATTCAAAAAATCATTGACAACTTCAAAAATTAAGGCACGGGCTAGCTAGTACTCAAAGCAACGATCACAAAAACATAAAAATTATCAAAAATCGAGCTAAAATCGTACCTTAATCAAGCTTGTAATTACCGAATGCATGAGAGCTCAAAAACCTATTTTCTTTTGCTGATTTTCGGTTGTAATTTGGAGATGATGACATAGTTTTTAACTTTGGTTTTATTAATTTATAACTTATTTAGCTAATTACCAAAATACCTTTATTTAATAAATATTATAAGCATATAATGGATGGTTGTTCATGTCAATTTCCACTATACAAGGTCTAATATCATCATAAGGACCTTTGATTTAATGAATCATAGCAATTAAACACTTTTAACTAAAAGAATGCAACTTTTGCATTTTACGCGATTTAGTCATTTTTCTCAAATTGAGCTATTAAACGATAAAATTAGCTCACGAAAATTTCACACATCTAATCACATACTATAAACACGTAAAATAATATTAAAATAATATTTTGACCTTGGATCTGTGGTTCTGAAACCACTATTCTGATTTAGCTAAAATCGGGCTATTACAGAATTAAATTAATTAGTCATTTTGAATAATTGAATATGAAAATTTAATATATTTTCTCATAGGGTTTTTTTACAGTAAAGTCGTCATGACTTTAAAGAAATTAGAAGTTGGGTTGAGAAAAAAATTAATTAGGAAATTAATTTAGTTAATTTAAAATTAAATAAATAATATTTATTTTAGAAATAGAAAACAAATATTGGATTGAATTATAAAGTGTTGGATAAAAAATTTAGGAAGCACATATAATAGAACCTCATGTATAAAGGACTAATTCCTCTCATTTTACATGTGAGGAGCAGCAACCCTATTGTTTTTTTATTTAGTGTGTGTCGCCCCTTTCTTCAAGTTACGCTAAGAGAGTGTTTTTTTATTAAATAAATATTTTTGTATTATACTTATTCAACCATGATTCTCCTATCTCTCTCTATAAATAGATAACACTATTAGAGCTATTTATACAAGTTTTTAAACATAAGTTTCATATATTGTTATTCTACCAAAAAACAGAGGGAATTTATTTTCTAAGAATATTTTGGGGGGAATTACAATTTCTACTGATTTCTATTTGAGAGAATTACTTTCCTATTGAAAGTAATTAAATCGTTTCTTATTCTGTATTCGGTTCGTGTTGCACGAGCTCACATTGGACGCAATTCAGGGTACAAGGATAGCAAAGAAAGTTGTTAGGTTGAAAGTTGAAAACGACTGTAACACCCTAGCCCATCTCCATAACTAGATTAGGTTTTCATAGTATTATGACACATAAGGATCTCAATACATTATAAAATCAATCAAATAATAATTTAAATATTATTTGATCATAACCAATCTTCATTCATGGCATTCATATAAAAACGAGCTTTAAAATGAGTATACGGAACCTAAAAATCAATTTGGAAACAATAAGGGACTAATTTGACACAAAATAGAAAAATGTAGAAAAAAACTAAAAAATAGGGTCACAGGGCCGTGTGGCTAAGCCGTGTGACAGAGCCCAAGCCATGTGGCTAAGGGATATGGTCGTGTGACCAAATCGTGTATAAATCGAAGATAGGATCACACAGTTGTGTCGCCATACCGTGTAAAATTCAAAATAGTGTCACACGCCCAGGTTGCCAGGCCTTGTGGGAAAAACCAACACCAAAATTAAATAGGCCACATGGCCGTTATGGTCATGTGACATCTCATTTCCCAGGTCGTGTGCACTTAAAATGACTTCTAAAATAAGGCAACTCACCATTCATTTCTTAGGTACTAAGCCAAACCAATTTCAACCAATTTCACACCTTCAAAACATATTCAAAGCATGCTTATAACATACCAAAATATTCAACCTAAGTGTCTAACCAATATTCCCTCGTTGGCACCATGTTTCATACATCAAACTAAATTCACATTCATAGATCAGAAGCTCTTACCTTTTACACATGCCAAACATATCAATTCATTCATTTCATTCACATGTAGTTTTACCATATCTCAACCACTTCTATGAAGCATAAACCAAATAACCAAAGGCATATATATATGAACATTTACAAGCCAAAACAAAAGATATACACATCCACAAGTTTGCTTTAACCAAAGTTTAAACAACATTATCATAACAAAAGAACTTAAAAGCTCCTAGTACATGCCATTTATAACCCAACATCAAAATGGCCAAAACTTCTACTGAGTTGAAGAACGGATAGTGTGTGTGCTCTGACTTGAACTTCCATCCAATTGTGATTTCTGATGATCTAAAGGGAAAGAAAATAACTAACCTAAGCAACTAGTGCTTAGTAAGCTCGTATAACATAAAATTAAACTTGTCGAACATGTATATATTCAAACCATTCATGCATAAATGCATTCATTAGATTATGACATATATTTCTTTCATATACAACACAAACCTCATAAGGTTAGTAAGTATAACAATGAAACATATAATTCTAACATATATGATGGAACATGTAATAATAAACATGTCAAGTACACATTTCATCCATCATATATATCCAATAAGCATAACTTTTACATTTCAAGTGTTCATACCAACATTTTCCAATTCAAATGTCAAGATCATATAACATTTAATAGATATATACATTTGTTTAAGCCTTTATCACCCGTTGAACCAAATGAAACAAAATCGGATACTCGGGAAAATGCTCACACAACTGTAACAGTAATCGTATATGCTCACATGAGCTATGAAATGGGCTTGCTCACACGATCTGTGGGTTGGGATGTTAGGCTACACGATGCTGCTCACATGAGCTGTGGAGAATTCGCAACAAATGCAGGGCCTCAGCCATCGGTAGGACATCCAAGACTAGCACCCGAAACTGTAAATAACCCCTAATGACATGTCAATTGTATACTAAGTATTCATGAGGTTCAAAGGGGCACATTACATATCCGAATCATTTAACTCTATTTTCGCTATACCATTTCAAGCTCACATCCATATATTTCACATTTTCCAAACATAATCATCAATTTAATCAACATCGTAATTTAGTCCAACATCACTAATCGACATTATATCATTGAATTTAACTATACCTAACATGAATAATATTTAACTTGTTACGAAAAGCATAATTAATAAGTTTAAACAATATACAAACTTACCTAAATAAAAACGGTTAAGAGTACGATGCTGACGGTTAATTCGTTAATTTAGCTTTTCCACGATTTGAGTCCGATTGATTCCTTTCTTGATCTAAATAATAATTTTTACTCAATTAATCCATTCAATCATCTCAAATAACTAAACTTAAGCTTATAAGTCATTTTATTATAAATTTACAAAATTACCCAATATTTTACCCTTTATGCAATTTAGTCCATAAACCCGAAACTTGAATTAACCATATTTAAGCAAAACTCATGCTAGTCAAATTTTTTACGATCTCTAAATAGATAATATTTATAAAAATTTCATAATAATTCTATGGATTTTTACTATTTTAACAATTTAATCCCTAAACATTAAAATCATTAAAAACTACTTTACAAAATAATCCTATTTAGCTATCAAGCTTAATAATCTACTATCAAACTTCAAAAAGTCTTCAAACTCATCAATGGAACCTTTCAAAATATTTAACAGTTTTACAAATTAACCCCCGAGTTAACTAGATTAAGCTAAAATGATCCCAAAAACATAAAAATCATTAAAAATGGGCATAAAATAATATACCATGCATGAAGAATTAGGCTTGGCCAAATGCTCCTTATGCTACAATGGTGGTTTAAATTTTTGGTTAGTGAAAAAAATGAAGAAGATGATGGCTTTCCATTATTTGTTATGTTTAATTTATAGTTAATTATTAGTTTACTATTTTATCCTTTTTATAATTAATCACATTTCCTCATAAAACAATACCAAAACTATCCACTATGTTTTACTTAGGTATAATTACCACTTAAGTCCATTAATTCACATTTTCATAGCCATTTAACACTTTTAGCTAATGCAAACTAACTTTTGCAGCTTTTACGATTTTGTCCTTTTTACTTTATTATCTATCTAAACATTAAAATTTTCTAACCAAATTTAATACGACCTTATAATAGGCTCGTAAATATTAAATAAATAATATTTACTGTCTAACTAGTCAGAATTGTGGTCCCAAAACCTCTGTTTTTGACACCATTAAAAACGAGCTGTTACAACTCTCTCCCCTAAAGGAATTTTCATCCCCAAAAATCTTACCAAAGAATAAGTTCGAGTATTGAAATTTCATAGCTTCTTCTGGTTTGTAGGTAGCTTCCTCAACCCCGTGATGTTGCCAAAGAACCTTAACTAAAGTTATACGTTTATTTCTCAATTCTCTAATTTCCCGAGCCAGAATTCAGATTGGTTCTTCACTATATGACATGTCAGGCTATAATTCCACATCAGTTGGAAAAATCACATGTGACGGATTAGATCTATACCATCTCAACATCGACACGTGGAAAACATTATGAATTTTCTCCAGCTCCAAAGGTAAAGCTAAATGATAAGCTACCAGATCAATTCTCTTAATAATTTCATACGGACTAATGAAACCCAGACTAAGCTTTCCTTTTTGGCCAAAATAGAGATCTTTCTTCCAAGGCGACACATTCAAAAACACTTTATTGCCAACCTGGAACTCAGTGTCTTTTCTTTTCAAATTGGATTACGATTTTTGACGATCAGAAGAAGCTTTTAAACAATCTCGTATCACCTTAACATTTGCTTCGATCTCACGAATCAAATCGATACCCAAAAGATTTTTCTCACTCAATTCGGTCTAGTATAATGGAGTTCTACATTTTTGACCATACAAAGCTTTGTATGGGGCCATTTTAATACTTGACTGATAATTATTGTTGTAAGCAAATTCAACCAACGGAAGGAATCTCTCCCAATTAACTTCTAATTTAAGAATACAACAGTGAAACATATCGTCGAGTATCTGAATCACTCTCTCAGATTGGCAATTTGTCTGTAGATGAAACCCTATGCTAAAAGTCAATTTAGTGCCCAAAGCTTCATGTAAATTACCTAGAATCTAGAGGTGAATTGTGGATCATGATAAGAAATAATCGACAATGGCAGCCCATGTAATCTGACAATCTCAGAAACATATAACTTCGCTAATCCCTATAGTGAAAAATCTATGCGAATAGGAATAAAATGTGAGGATTTAGTCAAACAACCGACAACAACCCAAATTGCATCTTTCTTCCTCGACGACAACGGTAGCCCTGACATGAAGTCCATGGTAACTCATTCTCATTTCCATTCTTAAATCATAACAGGCTATAGCAACCCTGAAGGTATTTGATGCTCAGCGTTAATCTACTGACAATTCAAACATTTCGATACAAAATCTAAGATTTCACGTTTCATACTTGGCCATTAGTACATTTGTTTTAAATCACTATACATTTTATTACTACTAGGGTGCATCGAGTAACTGTTGCTGTGAGTTTCTCGCAAAGTCTCTTATTTAACTTCAAAATTCTTCAGAACACACAATCTGTTTCCAAAATAGAAACTATCATTAGCACCAATATGAAAATTTTGTACCTTGAGCTTTCCTGATTTGCTCTCGTTTCGCAACTAATTCAATATCATTTTTCTAAGCCTCGCGAATCTGATGTAAAAACATCGATTTAGCTTTTAATTCAACTAAAATTGATTCGTCATCAACTAGTATCAAACAAGTATTCATAGCTTTTAAAGCAAACAATAACTTTTGACTTAGAGAATCCGCAACAACATTAGCTTTTCCTAGGTGATAGTCAACAATTAAATCGTAGTCTTTTAACAATTTCAACCATCTACATTGTCACAAATTCAGTTCTTTCTAGGACATCAAATATTTCAAGTTTTTATGATCAGTGAATATATGAAACTTTTCTCCGTATAAGTAATGTCACCATATCTTCAAGGCAAACGCGATAGCTGCAAGTTCCAAATCATGTGTCAGATAATTTTTCTCGTGTGGTTTCAATTGTCAGGAAGCATATGCTATAACTTTGCCTTTCTACATTAAAACACAACCTAAACTGTTAAGTGAAGCATCGCTGTATACCACAAAGTCTTTACCGGACTTTGGTTGAGTTAACATGGGAGCTTTTGTTAACATCACTTTAAATTGATCAAAACTCTACTAACATTTATTAGACCAGACAAATTTAACATCTTTTTGGAGCAGTTTCATGAGTGGTAAAACAATCGTCGAGAAACCTTTAACAAAATGTTTGTAATACCCAACCAAACCCAGAAAACTTCTTACTTTAGTGACATTTTTTGGAGGTTTCCAATTCAATATAGTTGAAATATTGCTCGGATCTACTCTTATGTTGTTTGTCGATACCATGTGACCCAAAAACCCGACTTCTCAAAGCCAGAACTCACATTTACTGAATTCCACAAATAATTTTTTATAGTGCAATGTTGGCAACACAATGCTTAAATGTCGGGCATGATTAGTCTTATCTCTCAAATAAATCAATATATCATCGATGAAAATAACAAACTTGTTTAAATAGGGTTGAAATATTTTGTTCATTAAGTTCATAAATACAGTAGGAGCATTTGTTAAACCAAACAACATAACTAAAAATTCATAGTGACCGTACTTGGTTCGGAAAGTTATTTTTGGCACATTTGAATCTTTAACTCAAAACTAATAATATCCAAACGAAGATCAATTTTTGAAAACATCGTAACACCTTTCAGCTGATCAAACAAATAATTAATGCGAGGCAATGAATATTTTTTTAATCGTAACTTTATTCAGCTGACGATAATCAATACACAAACATATTGACCTGTCTTTTTTCTTAACAAACCACACAAGCGCACCCCAGGGAGAAACGTTGGCCCACACAAATCCTCTATCTGTCAATTTTTGCAATTGTTCTTTTAATTCTTTTAATTCAGATAGTTCTATTCTATAAGGAGAGATTAATATCGGAGAAGTTCTTGATACTAATTAAATAGCAAACTCAACATCTCTAGTTGGCGGTAACCCTGGCAACTCTTCTGAAAATACATTCAAAAAATCACAAATAGTCGAAACTAATTCAACTTTTGATTCTGAAGCTTTGGTACCTAAAATATATGTCAAATACACCTCACACCCTTTTCCTACAAGTTTCTGAGTTAAAAAAGTAGAAATAATATTGGCAACATCGTTTATTCTGTCTGATTCAACTCTAACTGTTTCACCATTCTGATATCTTAAAGTAATATGTTTTCGTTTATAGTTCACAACTGCATCATGCAAAGTCAACCAATCCATGCTGAGAATAACATCAAATTCGTTAAGAGGCAAAAATATCAAATCAACTGGAAAGTCACAATCCTGAACTTTTAGTGGAAAATTTTTAAAATCTTTGTCAACTAACACATACTGACCTAGCGGATTAGTTACTTTGGCCACAAATTCAATTAACTTTATTGGTATTTTCTTGTTTGTTACTAATGTAGTGCATATATACAAATGAGTTGACCTCGAGTCAATCAAAGCATAAACAGTAACATCAAAGAGAGAAAATGTACCAGCAACCACATCAGGTGCTGAAGCATCTTCGTGAGCTCGTATCACATAAGCCCTAGATGGTGCTTGTGCCTCAGATCGAACTGTAGTGTCTTTCATTCCACTTCTACTGACTCTAGCATTTCCTGTAATAGCCCATTTTCAGTGAAATCAGAATAGTGGTTCCGGGACCACAAATTTGAGCTAAAAAGAAAATTTATTTTGATATTATTGCATTGTCCGTATTATGGTAGGAATGTTATGTGAAAATTCTGATAAGAAAATTTTACCGATTAAGTGCTTAATTATGGAAAGTACCAAATTGCATAAAATGCAAAAGTTGAGTTCTAGTAGCTAAAAGGATGAAATAGCTATGGAATTCAAAATGAGAGGTCCTTATATGGTAATTAGACCATTAAACAAAAGTTAGTAGATACTTTTGATGATTTATCCATGGAAAATTTAGAAAAGGATAAGGATTAAATTGGAAAGTGGAAAATTAAAAGATGATAAATTAAATAAATGTTTAATATTATCATTTTATATCATCTCCATCCCCAAATACATTGAAAACCTAGGAAAGAGAAAGAAAACTTTCTTGGCTTGATTAGGTATGTTTTCTTGTCACATTTTTAGTAATTTTTATATGTTTGAAATTAGAATAGCTTAATCTATCTATTTTTGAGATTAATTTGAAAAGATATCAAAGTATGGAAAATTTTCCATGGATGAATATGCTGAAATATTGAAATTTATGGTAGAAAATGAAAGGTTGTTAATAGATAAACAACTTTTACAAAGAGAATTTTGATGAAATTATGACTTAGGGACTAAATTGTAAAAATGTAAAGGTTATGGAAAAATTCTGAATTTTGTGAAATATATGTACTGTAAATGTTATATGAAAATTTCAGTTAGGCTTGAAATAAGGATTAAATTGCATGAATTTCATTTTCTGAGCTTAGGGACGAAATTGGAATTTATGAAAAGTGTAGGGGCAAAATGGTAACTTTGCCTAGGGTTTAAATTAAATCCAATTGAATATGAAATGTAATAAATTGATGATTAAATTCATTTATATAGATTCAGATAACTCAAATTTGAAGCTAGATCGGGGAAAAAAAAAGGTACCGGATTAGTAGACTTTTAAATACGAATAAGTGTCGAGGTAAGTTTATGTAACTTAATTATGTGTATTAATATGTCTGAATCAAATGTTATATTTGTGTGAATTGCATAAATGTTTAATGTATGAAATTAATCACATACCCGGTATTGCTTGATAAATGATAAGTTTCGTTTGAATAATGAAATGCGATGGATACAATATTTTCCTGTATTGATTATAGCCCTGCATATGTTGCAGACAGAATATAGCTCAGATGAGCAATCCTGTTATAAGCCCTCTCGAACATCCTGTTAAATAGTTCCTACGAGCATTCTGATTGGTAGTGATTCTGCATGTGTTGCACACTACCGCAGCTCTTTGTGAGTATCCTGTTACATGATTCAGTCGGTTGTGGTCCAGCATTTATTATGGACACAAACACAGCTCTACGTGAGCGTCTTGATATGGGCTCCTATGAGCTTCCTGACATGCCTCGCTTGACGTAACATTCCAAATTAGGGTCTAAATGGAACAGTAGTTTCAAAACCACAAATTCGAGGTAGAAATACTCATATTAATAATGTTTTAAGCTCTACTGTATAAGTAAATAACTGTGTGAAAATATCAAAGAGAAATTTTACCGATAAGGTGTTCAATTGAGTTATTTGGACTAAATTGCAATAAGTGGAAAACATGTGTTTTAATTATTAAGGGGCTTAAATGTGATGAGGCTTGAAATTTTAAAGTCCTTATTTGGCAACTAGACTATTATATGTCATTATGGACAAAAATGGACATAGGAGGGATAAAATATCAAGGTTTTAATGGAAGGGCATTTTGGTCCATTAATTAATAAAAGAATTAAAAAGGGAAAAATAGTCAAAAATTGTGTTCATCTTCATTCTCCTTGGCCGAATATCACAAGAAGCCCCGTTTTTAATGCTCTTTATATTTTTGAAATCCTCGTAGCTCGATTTAGCTATTTCTACCCTTAATTTGACCTAGGGTTTATGTTAAAAAATATACCCATAAAAGACATGCTTGTGCTTTGATGTCTAATAGAAGAATATGAAAGTTTGATGTGTGATAAGCAACTTTTACTATGTGGTTTTTGGTGAAATTGATAAAAAGGACTTAACTGTAAAAGTTGTAAAAACTATATGTAAATGTGTGAATAGATAAAAAATGTGGGTTGGTATAAGAGAGAAAATGATTCGGCTAGGCTTGAATAATGAGAAAAAAAGGGAGTACCTTTCATTTTACGAGCCTAGGGGCAATTTTGTAATTTTGTGGAACTTTAGGGGTAAATTTTTAATTTTTCCATATTGTGATTTTTGGACTGAATTGAATAGTGCGTGTATTAAATGAGCTAAATGTGCTATTATAGATCAAGAGGGACGAGGAATCGACCTTGACCGAGGAAAAGGCAAGGTTGCGGATTAAATCGCAAATTGTCACATTTTGCACTGAGGTAAGTTTGTGTGTAAGTAATTCAACAATTTCATTATTATGTGTTTAATACTTCATATAATATGAAATGTGTACATATGCCTTGATGGAATTGACTTGTGATGATTTAATGAAAATGTGATGATAACTTTATATCTCGGAAGTCCCGGGTGACCCTGAGGAATGCTTAGAATTCAGATATCATGACACCATGGTTAATAAGATCCCATGTAAGACCATGTCTGGGACATGGCATCGGCATCAAGATGTGATCCCGTATAAGACCATATCAGGGATATGCCGAAGCCATCGTTAAGTGATTTCGTATAAGACCATGTCTAGGACATGGCATCGATAAGAGATCCCGTATAAGACCATGTCTGGGACATGGCATCGGCATTAGTATGAGATCCCATGTAAGACCATATCTGGGATATGGCATTGGCATCGATGTGAGGTCCCGTATAAGACCATGTTTGGGACATGGCATCGGCACCGATATGAGACTTCGTATAAGACCATATCTGGGATATGGCATCGATATGTAGTCCCATGTAAGACCATGTCCGGGGCATGGATTTGGTACTCTATTTGGTGTATGATAATCTCGAACGTCCTTCAGTATTTCGGGAGGTTCAACGGGCATGGTTAAGAAGTGGAGTAATATGGGTAAGATATGTGTGGTACAGGTATGTAAGTAAACCTCATGAGTATTGAACTCGATTCATGATAGGAAATTTAGAATGAGTAGGAAAGAGCAATATAAGTATGATGTTTAAAGACACTTATTGCCAATCTTCACTATGTTCATTATGTGTAAAATGCTAATGTGGTGGAAATTGATAGTATGTTTAATTCATGAATTTCATGATCAATGTTGCTTATTATTTACACATGACTTACTAAGCTTTATGCTTACTCTCTCTCTTTTCCTTTTTCTTTTAGCATTGCTAAGCTAGCTCGGGGATCGTGGACGTCAGAGCTTAAGTAACACTATCAACGAATCTTTCAGGGTATATTTGACTTGATACATTTGAGTATGGCATGTATAAGGGACTTAGTATTTTGTTATATGTGTCATATTTGTTAACCAAAGTGATGGCCTATGTTGGTATATTATTTCATTTTGTATATGGCAATGAAATATGACTCATATTGATTATTGGGTTGAAATCCCTAAATATTGATACATGCATGAAATGTGTTATTATTTTTGTGGTGTGTGTACCAAATTGGTTGTTAATAATGGATGAAAAAATGTGGAATTTATGCTTGATAGATAAAGGATGTCAATTGGCATGGTCATAATATGAATAAAGGTAAAGAAATGGATTGAATGAACCTAACAAGTAATGGAGTCCCAATTATGGATACTTGACATAAATTTATCATGCATGAGTTAAAGTTATGGAAGTCTAAGTAGCCCATTTATGCCTTGATAATCACCATTGACATATGAGTGTGTGTATGGGTTGTTGAGGGTGACAAGAGGGCTTGGAAAATAGCCTCAAAGTTGTCCATATGGGTAGACGCATGGGCATGTGTCTAGGCTATGTGTGACACATAGTTAGCCCCATGGGCATATGGTCCGACCATGTGTCCCTTGCACCTTAGTTTTACAAGTCAGTATGCATGGTAGTAAACACACGGGTAAAGACAAGGCCTCAGGACATGGGCATGAGCCCAGGCCGTGTGAAGTCTGCACCTTAAATGCGAAAATTAAATTCGCCACACAGCCTAGCACACAGGCGTGTGACTTGGCCTTGTGATCTTTAATTGATGCTAACATCATAAACAGAGAGTTACATGGCCTGGAGGCATGGATGTGTCTGGGGCACACGGGCGTGTCCCTATGCCCACACGGGCGTGTGACCCTATTTTAAGAAAATTTCTCCAAGTTTTCCTAAGTTTTCGATTTAGTCCCTAACTGCCCCCGATGTATGTTTTTAGTTTTTTAGGCTCGTAATGGGATAACTTGCATGTGTATGAACATTTATGTATTCAAAGAAATTTTATGGCCCAATTTTGTGAGTAGGTTTATATTTAAGTCCGGCAATGCCTCATATCCTATCCTGGTACCGGACACGGGTAAAGGGTGTTACACTTGAACTTTCTGTTACTTTATTTGGTGCTCCTTGATAATAACTCTTTGGAGTTACCTATAAAGCTCTATGAGCTCTTTGATTAAAACTCTTATGATTTTCCTGTTTAGCCCAGATAAGTGTCCTATTACATGGCTCATCTGAGCATCTTGATAAGTGGCTCGAGAGTGTGCTCCCTAATTATATGCCTTAATGGGTACCCTTGATAATGAGTTGATGGTTTACAGTTTTGTACACCTTGTATGTACTACTTGAGTATCCATCGTTATTTCAATAATTCAACGGAGAAAACTCTTAATATGAAAAATTATGAGATTAAAAGAATTATGTATTTAATGTTTCTAAAATACCTAAAAGTGTGAAACATGATGAGCTCATTCATGTTTATTTGATATATATGTGAATTATGTGACTAACTTGTTTAATTGAGTGTATATGATTAGGCAAATTGCCAATTTTTTGGAAAGCATGTTATTGTTATACTTATTTAATTGAATATGATTTGTAAGTTTAATTCTTGTTATACGAACTTACTAAGCATTAAATGCTTACTAGGTTTTCTTTTCTCTGTTTTATAGTATTTGGAAGCTTGCAAAGGTTAGAGATCGGTCGGAGTATCATTACACTATCCACCAGCTCGTTTTGGTATAAATAGTAAACTTGTTTTGGTATAATGGCATGTATAGGCTAAATTTGCCAATGTTGGCATGTAAATGGTTGTTTGTAATCTAGCCATTGGAATTTCTAGAATGGTATGTTTTGGTATATAATTATAAGGCCATAACATGTTTGATGCGTTTTGAAATGGTTAAGTAGTAGATGATATATGAATCAAATGGTAAATAAATTTGAGTTATTATAAATAATACAAATTTACCTAAGAACATCAATGAAATTTTGGTAAGCTTAATTATTTGAATATACATATTAATATATCTTATAAAATACTAGTATTAGGCTTGACTATAATGTCTTGAATTTGGTTGGTGAATGTGTATAAGTGTTGTTGTAGGTTGTTGACAAATTTGGGTGAGAAATAAGGCTAGGAAATGACCTTATTTTATCCATATGGGCATGTGTCTAGACTGTGTGTGACACACGGTCATATGCACGGGTATGTGGCTTGGCCATGTGTCCCCTGCATCTTAAAATTGAGAAACAGAATGCTTCGAATTAGGCACATGGGCAAAGACACGGGCATGTGTCTCAATCGTGTGAGACACATGGCTTAGAACACGAGTTTGCATCTTGGCCGTGTGAATCCTGCACCTAATTTTTGAAAATTAAATTGACCACATGCCTTAGCACACGGGCGTGTGGCAGGCCGTGTGACAAAGGTTAGAGAGTTACATGGGTAAGGACTCGGGCAGAGATACGGTCATGTACCTCACATTGAATGCCCACACGGCCTGAGACATGGGCATGTCACTTGGCCGTGTGAGTCACACGGCCTACTCACACGGGCGTGTGACCCTTGTATATATGAAAATTTTTGAAAATTTGTGAAAAAAATTCTGCGAATCTAATTTTGGCCCGACTTGTTTCTAATATTTAAATTGGGCCTCGAGAGTCCATTTGAGGGACGATATGATTAATTTCAAAGAAAAATAGTAAATGACATGAATTATCTATTTTTATTTCATAAACTCTGGTAACTACTCCGTAACCCTATCCCGGCGACAGATACGAGTTAGGGGTATTACATTTATTGGTATCAGAGCTACAGTTTATTCGATTCTCAACTTAACGTAGCAAGTATGTGTTTAGATATACATGCCATTATATAATTTTTGGTAGTGTGATATTTCGAGACCATTTTTAAATGTGTTTTTCATATAATAATGTCATCCAACCAAGCTAGAGCTGAATCCGAGAAAGCTGAGGGCACTGCTCAAGCTTTCGTTCAACGAGCTATATCTAGTAGTAGTAGAAGGCTTGCATCTGAGGGTCGAAGTGAGGAGGAAAAAGAAGCCTTCTTTCAAATGATGAACGAGTGGTTCACTGAATATTTGAGAACAAATCTTATTGTACAACAACCTCCCCCACTTGCTCCTCAACCGGTTCTAGAGATGTCACAGGTTTTGAACATGTTAGAATCAGTAAGCCTCCGGTGGATAAAATCTATAAGTATGGGGTAGAGGAATTTAGGGTTACTACTGATGATGATCCAAATAGGGCTGAGTTTTGGTTGGAAAATACCAATAGGGTTTTAGATGAATTATCATGGACACCGGCTAAATGTTAGAAATGTGTAGTATCTTTACTAAAAGACACAGCCTACCATTGGTGGTACACCATAACTTCTGTTGTACTGAGAGAATATGTTACTTGGGAATTCTTTCAGACAGAATTTAGAAAGAAGTACATTAGTCAAAGATTTCTAGATTAGAAAAAGAAAGAATTTTTAGAGTTGAAATAGGGAAACATGACTGTATCCGAATACAAGCGGGAATTTGTTCGGTTGAGTAAGTATGCCAGAGAGTGGGTTTTGATCGAGGCGGATATGTGTAAACGTTTTGAGGAAGGATTAAATGAAGATATCAAGTTATTGATCAGGATTCTTGAATTAAGGGAATTTGTGATACTAGCTAATTGAGCACACAAAGCCGAGGAATTAAGTAAAGAAAAGAAACAAACAGAGAGAGAAGCTCGGCTATCTGGTAAAAGATTTATGGGCAAGTCACAATCATCTACTTCAAAAAAATCAAAGAAGTACCACGATCGTTCTACCACCTTTACGAGATATTTTGAGAAAAAGCGAGATTCTCAACATTCTAACTCAAGATCTTTGTCTCCATCTGTAACAAGTGTGAGAAGTGTCGATAATCCCAAACTGAGGTGTAAACACTATAATAAATTTCATTTTGGGGAATGTCGTTTGGGAAGTGGAGCATGTTATAGATGTGGTTCTTTTGACCATTTTCTCAAAGATTGTCCGGAAAGGATTGAAAAAGATACTGATTAGACTTCGAAGCTAAATAATCCTTCTTTGAGAGGTAGACCACCCTGAAATCCCAAAAATGTAAGTGGTAGACGAGGGGCTATAAAAGACTCAACAGTTAAATCTGAGCACGAGCACCTGCAAGGACATATGCTATTCATGCTAGAGAGGATGCTTCTACACTAGACGTCATTTCTGGTACATTTTCTCTTCTTGATACTAATATTACTGCTTTGATTGATCCTGGTTCCACACATTCATACATATGCACGAAATTAATGTCTGTTAAAAATTTACCTGTTGAATTCACTGAATTTGTGGTTAAAGTTTCAAACCCCCTAGGCTAGTATGTTATGGTGGATAAAATTTGTAAAAATTGCCCATTGATGGTAAAGGGTTATTGCTTTTTGGTTGATTTAATGTTGTTTCCCTTTGATGAATTTGTTGTGATTTTGGGAATGGATTGGCTAACCCAGCATGATGCAATGGTGAATTGTGAACAAAAATACATTGTCTTAAAGTGTCAAAATCGTGAGTTACTTCACGTTGATCTGATAAACTGGATGGGTTATCTACTGTGATTTCAGCTATATCTGCACAGAAATATGTCAGAAAAGGGTATGATGCTTATCTTGCATATGTGTTAGATACTAAAGTATCTGAATCAAAGATTCAGTTAGTGTTGGTGGTTTGTGAATTTCCTGATGTATTTCCGGAGGAATTACCTGGTTTACCACTGGTTAGAGAAGTGGAGTTCTCTATAGATCTTGTTCCGGGAACAACACCGATATCCATAACACCCTACAAAATGGCTCCTACCGAATTGAAAGAGTTGAAAGCACAGTTGTAAGAATTGATTGATAGAGGCTTTGCTCGACCCAGTTTCTCACCTTGGAGTGCACCGGTTTTGTTTGTAAAGAAGAAAGATGGATCATTGAGACTGTGTATTGATTACAGACAGCTCAACAAAGTTACAATAAAGAATAAGTATCTACTACCTCGTATTAATGACTTGTTTGACCAATTGAAAGGTGTCATTGTATTTTCAAAGATTGATCTTCATTCTTGTTACTATCAGCTACGGGTAAAAGATTTAGATGTGCCAAAGACAGCTTTCAGAACTAGATACGGGCACTATGAGTTTCTTGTGATGCCATTTGGTTTGACAAATGCACTTGCAGTATTCATGGATTTGATGAACAGAATTTTTAGACCGTATCTAGACAGATTTGTGGTGGTATTTATTGATGATATCTTGGTATATTCTCAAGATGAAAATGAACATGCTGATCATCTGAGAATTGTGTTGCAAACTCTGCATGAGAAACAATTGTATGCCAAATTTAGTAATGTGAATTTTGGTTACAGGAAGTTGGTTTTCTCGGGCATATAGTATCTACTGAAGGTATCAGGGTGGATCCAAATAAAATTTTAGCTATTATTAATCGGAAACCACCAAAGAATGTGTTTGAAATTAGAAGTTTTCTGGGACTAGCTAGATATTATCGAAGGTTTGTTAAAGGGTTCTCAATGATAACTTCTCCGATGACTCATTTGTTGCAGAAAGATGTAAAATTTGAGTGGTCTGATAAATCCCAAGAGAGTTTTGACAGATTAAAAGCTTTATTGAATGATGCACCTGTGTTGGTTCAACCTGAATCGGGTAAGGAATTTATAATTTATAGTGATGCATCATTAAATGGTTTAGGCTGTGTATTGATGCAAGAAGGTAAAGCAATAAACTATGCTTCAAGACAGCTAAAACCACATGAAAAGAATTACCTGATACATTATTTAGAGCTGGCAGTCATTGTGTTTGCATTAAAAATCTGGCGACACTATCTATTTGGTGAATAATGTCACATGTTTACTGATCACAAGAGTTTAAAATATTTGATGTCACAAAAAAATTTAAATTTGAGACAACACAGATGACTTGAATTGTTGAAAGATTATGATCTTGTTATTAATTATCATCCGAGAAAAGCTAATGTGGTTGCTGATGCCCTAAGCAGAAAGTATTTATTTGCTTTGCGAGCAATGAATACTCGGTTGCCATTGTCAGATGATGGTTCAATTATAGCTGAGTTAAAAGCTAAGCCGAAATTTCTACAACAAATTTGTGAAACTTAGAGAAATGATGATGAATTACAAGCTAAATGGGTACAATGTGAGTTGAATCCTGATTTAGAATTTCAGATTGGATCTGATGGTTTTTTTATTATTCAAAGGCAGAATATGTGTACGAAAGAACTTGGAACTGGTACATAAGATTCTACATGAAGCTCATAATGGTACCATGTCTATTCATACTGATAGTAACAAAATGTATAATGATTTGAAAAGATGTACTGGTGGCCGGGAATGAAATGGGATTTTTTTGAATTTGTATCTAAATGTTTAATATGTCAGCAAGTAAAAGCTGAACATCAGGTGCCTTCAAGATTATTACAGCCAGTTACAATATCGGAATGGAAATGGGAAAGAGTTACAATGGATTTTGTATCAAGGTTACCCCTGTCTCCAAATAAGAAAGATACTGTCTGGGTAATTGTCGACCGGTTAACAAAGTTTGCCCACTTTATCCCGGTACGTATGGATTTCTCTTTGGATAAGTTAGTTGAATTATATGTTTCTGAGATTGTTAGACTACATGGAGTACCAGTCTCCATTATTTCAGACAGAGATTCTCGATTTACATCCTGACTCTGGAACAAATTGCAAGAAGCTCTGGGTACACAATTATATTTCAGCAATGCATTCCATCCTCAGCCTGGCAGACAATCTGAATGTGTTATACAAGTTTTGGAATCTGGAATTCGAAGGTAACTGGGAAAAGTATTTGCCTTTAGTTAAATTTTCTTGCAATAACAGTGACCAGTCCAGTATTAAAATGGCACCATATGAGGCTCTGTATGGTCGTAAATTTAGAACTCTATTGTATTGGACAGAGCTCAGTGAGAAAAAGATACACAGAATTGACTTAGTCCGTGAAACTGAAGAAAAGGTGAAACTAATTCAAGATAGTTTAAAAGTAGCCTCTGATCATCAAAAGTCTTATGCCGATCTTAAACGAAAAAAGATTGTAACACCACTAACCCGTATCCATCGCCGGTACAGGGATACGGAGCATTACCAGAGTTTACAAAATAATTTTATATAATTCATGTCATTTACTGTTCATAGCTGAAACTAATCATATTGTCCCTTGAATGAACCCTCAAGGCCCAATTTAAACATTTAAATCAAGTCGGGACTAAATTGGGAACTCAGAAAATTTTTTGCAAAATTTCAAAAAAAAAATATATATACAGGGGTCACACGCCCGTGTGGGTAGGCCGTGTAACTCACATGGCCAAGTGACATGCCCATGTCTCAAGCTATGTGGGCATTCGATGTAAGGCACACGGTCGTGTCCTAGCCCGTGTCCTTACCATGTAACTCTCAGACTTGTGCCACACGGCCTACGACACACCCGTGTGCTAGGTCGTGTGGTCAATTTAATTTTCAAAAAATAGGTACAGGTCTCACATTGCCAAGACACATGCTCATGTTTTAGACCGTGTAGTACACACGGCTGAGACACATGCCCGTATGCCCAATTTTGAGCATTCTGTTTCAAAATTTTAGGATGCATGGGACACACAGCCAAACCACATGCCTGTGCGTCACACATGGTCAAGACACATGCCCGTTTGTCTATCCATGTGGACAAAATAATACCATTTCCTGGCCTTATTTTTTACCCAAACTTTACCATCAACCTACCAAAACACTTACACACATATATCAACCAATTCCAAGCATTAAACCAAGCAAGCATCATTAACAGGTATGATATAACATTACCTATTTTCATTTTAACAAAACATACCTTTTTGTTAAGTGTAACAACCCGATTTAGACCTTATTCGAAACGGTGGTTTCGAGACCATAAATTCGAGTTAGAAAAATATTTAAAAATTATTTTCAGTGTTTATTATGTGTGAATTTATATGTGTGAAATTTTTGTGTTTAAATTTTGTTGTTTGAGTGCCCGATTTAATAAAAGGTCTTAATCGTGTAAAATGAAAATTTGATGGTTTAATTTGTAAGGGCTGAATTGTTGTTGTCTTTATTGCATGAGGTATTTATGTTGCAATTAGACCATATTTATAAATCATGGACGGTTAAGGACATGAATATAATGTTTGTATAATTATTTTATAAAGGTTAATTTAGTAAAATATGTAATAATATGTATAAATAAAACATAAAAATTTAAAAGCCATATTTTCATCTTTTTGCTTGGACTGAAACATCAAAGAAAGGAAAAGAAATAAGGTTTTCAAAGGTTCGGCCATTGTTAAGCTTAATCAAGGTATGTAACTAGCTCGATTTTTGATAATTTTTACGTTTTTGAGATCGTTACAGTGTAATGTACAAAGCCCATGCTTGAATTTTTGATTTTGAGGAATATTTTGAGTTATGCCATTGATGAGTATTTGAGTTTTGTGATGTTAGTTGATGAATTATGAAAGATATGTTTTGTATTGGAATTTTTGATGATTTTGAGTAATTAGGGCTAAATTGCAAAAATAATAAATTGAGGGACTAAAATGTGAAATAAATGAAATGTATGGACTTGTATGAACATGGGTAGTATTCGGCCTAAGCATGGTGTGTGCAAATTTTGCATGTTTTGTGTTTTGTGCAATTTGGACTAAATTGTAAAAAGTGTAAAATGTCAGGGGTAAAATGGTAATTTGTTCATTTATGTATTTTTGGACTAAATTGAGTGAAAATATGTTTGAATGAGTTTAATTTGAATATGATTAGATCAAGAACCAAAGAAATTAGATTTGGATCGGGGAAAAGCCAAAGTTGTCGATTAGTCATCCCGTTTCGATTATCGTTGTT
Organism: Gossypium longicalyx; assembly: GCA_025698465.1. Lineage (NCBI taxonomy): Eukaryota > Viridiplantae > Streptophyta > Magnoliopsida > Malvales > Malvaceae > Gossypium > Gossypium longicalyx. Next base: position 49,311,143 of record CM046995.1, read on the forward strand.
AGAGGTAAGTTTATAAGCAAATATATGTTATTTATTTGATTAAATACGAACTATATATGTTGAAATGAATAATGTTATATTATATATGTGGAAGCTGAATATGTATAATCTTAAAAGCTATGTGTACGAGTTCGATTCGATCGAGTTATGACGTCCGAAAGCCCCGTACGAACCTTAGGAATAGCTAGGATACGTATGTCATGACATAGGATTTTTGATATGTGATTACGTGTAAGACCATGTCTAGGACGTTGGCATCGATATGTGATTACGTGTAAGACCATGTTTGGGACATCGACATCGTATTTGATTCATGTAAGACCCTGTCTGGGACAGTGGCATCGATATGTGATAGCATGTAAGACCACGTCTGGGATGCTGCCATTGTATGATATATGTGTGATTATCTGAGTATCCTATTCAATTTTGAATGGTTCAACGGGCAATGATAAGTTGTGATTGACTGTGTAAAATGAGCTAAAGTGATCAGGTATGTAATAGCTCATTACTTATTTGAAATAAGGTAAGTTGGTTACTTGTTATGTGTTGTAAATCATATACATTGTAAATGAAAATTTATATGTGTATATGAAAAGTACTTTCGGTCAAAGGTTATGTATAGTGAAATCATAATGGTGAACTATGTGCAAACATATATGAATGATTATATTCGGCCTTATGAATGTAAAATGTGAATATTTATGAAGTGATTCATATATATGTATATGAGTTTATGTATATTCAGTTATATAATAGTACTATGGTTTGAAATTTAATGTTACTTTGATAATATGTACATGTATATTCGGCCAAGGTAAAATTTGTATATGGAAGTATATGTTATATATGAAATTGTGAGCTTGAAAATAAATGTGATCATGATAGCACAAATTAGTTTGGTTAAGTTGAGTTGATATTAACATTGAGATATTTATTTGCTTATGACTTACTAAGCTATGATAGCTTACTATGTGTGCTTATGTTTGCTTCTGTTTTATAGATTTTGGAGACTAGTTACGAGCTCGGGGATCGTCAGTAAAGTCTATCACACTATCAACTGTTTTTGGTACTTTATAAGTTTAAACTTGAACCTATGGCATGTATAAGCTAGGTTATATTTGGTGAAGTTTGAAGTTGTGTTATATTAAGCCCTGTAAAAGTGGCTAATATGTTATGTGAGTATATAAAACTTTAGTCAAGTTTTTATGTGTGATATGCATTGAAAATGGTTGGTGATTTTTTATGTGTGTTTGGTTGATTTGGATATGGTTTATGCATAGATAAAAGTATATGTGAACTTAGTTGATATGTTTTGTTAAAGTGTTATTATGTGATTTGGTATTAAAGAATATTTGGATATATCCAAACATGGTTGGAGTTTATTTTGATATGCATATTATATGGTATGTTTTGCCTTTATGAATGGTTTATTGATTTGGTTTAGTAATGGAGTAAAATGATTATGATTTATATATATATATTCGAATGTGTATTAGTTACTTTCATTCAGTTTGTAATGGCAATGTATGTGTATAAATTATGTTTTAATGGTTGGCTAATTAAGCACGATTGATGAAGACAAATAAGGAGTATGTTATATGACTGTTTTGATTAATATGCTTGGTTTGAGGTACAGTAATAAAAAATCAAACTGTTAGGTTTTATATTGAGTTAAAAAGGTGCCATATTTGTGGATTCAGTAAATGTGCTTAAATCATGTCATTATGTGTTATTTATATGTTAACGTTATAATTGTTGTATTGAATAATTGTGGACTAATTTAGGCTATGAAAATTTGATTAATGAATGTGGTTTTTGTGTCGATAGCAAATGGCATATTACTTAAATGTTTTGGTCAGTTTATTTGAGTAGTTTAATTAGTTAAGTTGATGATATATTGGGCATATGCTAAGTAGAATAGTATATATATGTATCCACGTTATGCGATTGTTGTAGTTAGGTAAACAAATGTTATAATGGTACATGTTATTTATATGAAATGAAATGATGTATGTTTGGATGTTTTAAAGTATGTGCATATAATATGAAAGATAATTAGTTATTTTATATTTAAATTATTCAAATGCCATAAATGTTAAGTATACATATATGATTGGTATATAAATGAAATATACTTGGTTATGAGTTAAACATTCAATTTCCATGATTTGTTGGTTGTATTGATTGAATATAAATTTGGAAATTGTATGAATGATAGAATCGAAGCATGTTAGATTGGTTTTAAATTTTATTAGATAATTAATGTTGAAATGAAAGTCTATTCTGAGTTGTATTTTGATCGGTAATGTCTCGTAACCCCATTCCAGCGACGAATATAGGTTAGGTGTATTATATTCGATTGGTATCAGAGCTATAGTTTAGTCGATTCTAGGACTAACGTAGTGCGTGTGAGTCTAACTATACATGCAATGTTATATACTGTGATAGTATGATGACTTCTGACATTTGAAAATGTGTTTTCGTATAATAAATGGATCCGGATAGAGCTGTAGCTGATGATGTCGAGAGTATAGCACCTGCTTCCATACAAGGGACAGCACCGGTTGATTCTCAACTGACCTCTAGTAACCAAGAGGGAGAGGTTAAACAAGCCTTTTACCAAATGATGAACGTCTGGTTTACTCAGTATAGCCGGAAGAATTCGGCTGCACAACAACCTCCACCCCCGACTAATCCTTCTCCTATACCAGTTATACCTCAAATGATCGATCCATTGAGATTACATAAGCCCTCTGCTGATAAAATCAAAAAACATGGGGCTGAAGAATTCAAAGCTACTGATGATGATGCTGCTGAACGAGCTGAATTCTTGCTTGGTAATACTATCCGCGTGTCTGATGAGCTATCTTGTACCCCAGATGAGTGTTTGAAATGTGTCATATCTTTGCTACGAGACACCGCATATCACTGGTGGAATACATTAGTATCAGTGGTTCCAAAAGAACGGGTGACCTGAGAGTTCTTTCAGACTGAGTTTCGTAAGAAATACATCATCCAGAGATTTATTGACCAGAAGCATAAAGAATTTCTGGAATTGAAACAGGGTCACATGACTGTGATAGAATATGAACAAAAATTCGTGAGGCTCAGTCGATATGCTCGAGAGTGTGTTTCGACCGAAGCTATAATGTGTAAAAGATCTGAAGACGGGTTGAACGAAGACATTAAACTGCTAGTTAGCATACTTGAAATAAAAGAGTTCGTAGTACTGGTTGAGTGAGCATGCAAAGTCGAAGAGCTCGGAAAATAGAAAAGAAAAGCTGAATTTGAAGCTAGAGTGTAACACCCCTTACCCATGTTCTAAACCGGAACAAGGTACGGAATATTACAGATCACGAAAGCATGAAATCACACATTTACCTTATCTTACATAATTAATTCCTCTAGCTTGAACAAAATAGATAACATTAACAGATTTACATAAATACAAGTAACTTATCAAATTTTTAAAAGTAATATTTTAAAATAAATTAATTATGACATATAACAAATGATTCAGCCCTCTTTACATGTCATAATTCCAAAATAGTTTTTACAAAGTACCAAAAAGTATTGATAGTGTGGATGGGTCTCCGACGATCTCCAAATCTCAAGCTGGCTTAGTAATTCTATAAGACAAGAAAAAAGAAAAGAAGGTAAGCATATAGCTTAGTAAGTAAGTACGAAATTGATATTCAATTTATCAAAGTAAAACAATCATACTAGTATATAATCACATATTCAGGACAGGCTGTTTTCTGGAGTCCCGGTTTAAAAAAAATCACATCTCAAGATAAAAAACTCGAAATCCAATTCTGTAAATTTTCCCTAAAACTAGACTCATATGTCTACTTACTAATTTTTTTATAGAATTTTTGGTTGGCACAATTAGTACATTTTATCAGTTAAAGTCTCCCCTGTTTCAGGGTTGACTACTCTGACCCCTGTGCACTACGAACCAAATTTCTTCCTGTACAGAATTCCAACGACCATGCCATTTGTTTCCCCTAAAAATATACTCAATAAGGAATCCATGAATGTAAGGTATGACTCTTAATAATTTTTGTAAAATTTATGGTGAATTTCTAAAGTCAGAACAAGGGATCTCAAATTCATTCAGACCCTGTTTTACAAGAATTTAAATATCACACAATATAGAATTATTTTGCTTCCCCTGTTTCTTTTATGTAAAAATAGACTCATTAATATTTATTTTCATATATCATTTGCATTTTTATTCAACTTCCACGATTTTTGGTAAATTTTTAAAATCATGTAACTGCTGCTGTCCAACACTATTTTATTTCTGACATTCACTCTTGCATAATTTCACCTAGTCCTTTTTGTTATACCAGAATTCACTCAATTATCGAGAAAATAGCTCCTAACCTTTCATAAACATAAATTTTCACATATCCACCTTATAATAACTTTCACATATTACCACTTTATCAATTTTTCCCCGTTGAACTCAACGGAAAAATAACAAATATACCATTGTTTACACATATTTCTCCCTTTCCACACTTATAGCCGAAGCTATCTGATACGCATAGTAGCCTGCACTTAGTACTACACATGCGACCAAAAATCCGGTACACGTAGTAGCCTGCACTTAGTACTACACACGTGACCTCACCATCTGATACACGTAGTAGCCTGCACTTAGTACTACACACGTGATCGAGGTCATTGAGTACGCATAGTAGCCTGCACTTAGTACTACACATGCGACTTAACAGTATGGTACATGTAGTAGCCTTCACTTAGTACTACACACATGTATTCACAATGGGTCATTCGTATTGTTCCTGTTCCGAAGGTTCAACCGGAAATTTTTTTCCTTTTTCACTGTTAACACTTATTCATAATCTTATTAAATTTGCAAATTTCCATCATTTAATCATTCTATGGATAGTCACCAATTCATATGATAACAACACAAAATAACATAAAAAAATCGATAAATTATTCATGTACGAACTTACCTCAGTGCAAACTTTAGAAATATTATAATTTAGTCCGAAAGCTTTTCTTTTCCCCGATCACAATCGATTCCACATCTTTCTTGATCTATAACAACACATTTAGCTTATTTAACACTCATACTATTTATTTCAATCCAAAAATCACATTATGGAAAAATTACGTTTTTGCCCCCTAACTTTTACAAAATTACGATTTTTCCCCTAGGCTCAGAAATTTAATTTCAGCCCTTATTCTTATGTTTTATGACATGCTAAACATTTTTCTCTTCTATGGAAACATCAAATTCTCACTCTAACATGTACTTATGAATATTAGGTATTTTTACCAATTAAGCCCTTTTACTTGTTTTCACTCAAAACCGAGTAGCACAAGTTGTCTAATATAATTTAAAACCTCATATTCTATCATAAAACACCAAAATACACAAATTTCACCTATTGGTATTTTTCCAAATATGAATCCTAGGTTGAATTATTGCTAACATAAGCTAAATCGAGCTTCTGGGATTTCAAAAACATAAAAATCATTAAAAACGGGGCTTGAAATCACTTACTATGAAGCTTGAAAGTTGAAGAAACCCTAGCTATGGAGGAGAGAAAAATTCGGGAGCAACTAATTGAGAAGATGGCCATTTTATTTTTCCCATTTTATTTCATATAATATACAAATGACCAAAATGTCCTTACTACTAAACTTTCCAAAAATTCCATCCATGTCCAATTTTTGTCCATAAACTTAGAAATTGGTCAAATTTCTATTTAAGACCTCCTAATTAATATTCCAAAGCAATTTCATACTAAAAACTTCTAGAACACAAGTTTTGCAAATTATTCGATTTAGTCCCTAATCTCAACTTAAGCGCTTAATGCATAGAATTTCATCACGAAATTTTCACTCAATCATGAAATCATATCATAAACCTCAAAATAATTATAAAACAATTATTTATATCTCAGATTTGTGGTCACGAAACCACTATTCCGATTAGGCCCTAATTTGGGTTGTCACAATTCTCCCCCCTTTAGGGATTTTCGTCCCCGAAAATCTTACCGGTAAAGAGGTTCAGGTATTGTTTCCTCATAGCTTCCTCAGGTTCCCACGTAGCCTCTTCTATTCCATGTCTTTGCTACAATACTTTCACTAAGGCTATACTTTTATTTCTCAACTGTTTAATTTCCCGAGCCAAAATTTTTATTGGTTCCTCCTCATAGGTCATATCCGGTCGAATTTCAATTTTTGTTAGAGGAATCACATGTGAAGGATCAGAACGGTAACTTCACAGCATCGACACATGAAACACATTATGAATCTTTTCCAGCTCAGTTGGCAAGGCTAGCCGATAAGCCACTAGTCCAACTTTTTCAATAACATTATAAGGCCCAATGAACGCGGACTCAACTTGCCTTTTCAGCCAAACCTTAAAATTTTCTTCCATGGAGATACCTTTAGAAAAACTTTATCACCCACTTGGAACTCCATCTCTTTTCTCTTCAAATCCGCATATGAATTTTGTCGATCTGAAGCAGCTTTCAGACAATCACGAATCACTTTCACTTTCTCTTCAGTTTCTCTAATCAAATCAACTCCGTGAATCTGTTTCTCATTGAGCTCGGTCCAATACAAATGAGTCTGACACTTGCGACCATACAATGCTTCGTACGGTGCCATTTGTATGCTCGATTGAAAACTGTTGTTGTAGGCAAATTCGACCAAGGGTAAATATTTCTCCCAACTGTCCTGAAATTCTAAAACACAACATCGGAGCATATCCTCGAGTACCTGAATTACTCTTTCGGATTGACCATCAGTTTATGGATGAAATGTGGTACTGAAATTCAATTTCGTACCCAAAGCTTCTTGCAACTTTTTCCAAAACCTCGAAGTAAATCTCGGATCTCTATCCGAAATAATAGACATAGGTACTCCGTGTAATTTCACAATTTCAGAAATATATAATTCAGCCAACTTATCAAGAAAATAATCCGTATGTACCGGAATAAAATGAGCTGATTTAGTCAGTCTGTCAACTATTACCCAGATGGCATTTTTCTTTTTAGGAGTCAGAGGCAACCCTGTCACAAAATCCATTGTAATTCTGTCCCATTTCCACTCGGGAGTCATCACTGGTTGAAGTAAACCTGAAGGTACTTTGTGTTCAGCTTTCACTTGTTGGCAAATCAAACATTTTGCTACAAACTCAGAGATATCTCTCTTCATACCATTCCACCAATATATTTTCTTCAGATCGTTGTACATTTTTGTACTACCAGGATGAACTTGTAAACAAGCACTGTGTGCCTCATATAAAATCTTCTGAATCAACTCAGCATCATTCGGTACACATACTCGATCACGGAACATTAAGCAATCCTCCAGTTTGATTCGAAAATCTGAGTTACAATCCAATTCACACTGAGCTCGCTTAGCTCGCAATTCACTGTCATTCTTCTGAGCTTCACAAATTTGCTGAAGAAATAGCGACCTAACTCTTAACTCGGCCAAAATCAAACCATCGTCAGACATAGCCAAATCTGTACCCATAGCTCTCAAAGCAAACAAAGATTTTCTACTTAAGGCATCTGCGACTACATTCGCTTTCCCGCGATGATAATCAATTATTAATTCATAATCCTTTAATAATTCAAGCCATCTCCGTTGTCGTAAATTCAAATCTTTTTGATTCATCAAATATTTCAAACTTTTGTGATCAGTAAAGATTCGGCATTTCTCACCGTATAAATAATGACGCCAAATCTTCAACGTAAAGATAATGGCGGCCAACTCTAAATCATGCGTCGGGTAATTCTTCTCGTGCGGTTTCAACTGTCTTGAGGCATAAGCTACTACTTTACCTTCTTGCATTAAAACACAACCAAGACCAATTGATGACGCGTCACTATAAATCACAAATTCTTTCCCCGACTCGGGTTGCACTAACATTGGTGCTTTGGTCAACCGCTCTTTCAACTTCTCAAAACTTTGTTGACATTCTTCAGTTCAATTAAACTTAACATTCTTTTGTAACAGCTTAGTCATAGGAGAGGCGATCATCGAAAATCCCTCGACAAAGCGTCGATAATATCCAGCTAAGCCCAAAAAGCTTCTAACCTCAGATACATCCTTCGGCGATTTCCAATTAACAGTTGCCGAAACTTTGCTCGGATCAACCCGAATACCATCACCCGAAACTACATGTCCCAAAAATCTGACTTCATGAAGCCAAAATTCACTTTTACTGAATTTAGCAAGCAATTTCTTTTTTCTTAAAATCTGTAATACCATTCTTAAATGTTCAAAGATGCTCGGACTCGTTTCGAGAATAAATCAGGATATCATCTATGAACACAACCACAAACCTATTCAAGTATGGCCGAAAGATTCGATTCATCAAATCCATAAAGATAGCCGGAGCACTGGTTAAACCGAAAGGCATCACAAGGAATTTGTAATGTCCATACCTCGTTCTAAAAGTGGTTTTTGGCACATCCGACTCTTTAACTCTTAACTAATAGTAACCGGATCTCAAATCAATCTTTGAAAACATTGTCGCCCCTTTTAACTGGTCAAACAAATCATCGATTCTCGGCAACGGATACTTGTTCTTTATGGTCACCTTGTTGAGCTGTCGATAGTCAATACACGGAGGCACCCTAAGGAGAGAAACTTGATCTCACAAACCCCTTATCTGTTAACTCTTGCAACTGAGCTTTTAATTCTTTCAATTCAGTCGGAGCCATTCTATATGGAGAGATCGAAATTGGTGCAGTTCCAGGTAATAAATTAATAGCAAACTCTACCTCTCTGATCGAAGGCAACCCCGGTAATTCTTCTGGAAATACATCCGGGAACTCGCAGACTACCGGTACTGATTCAAGCTTCGACTTAGACATTTTAGTATTTAATACATAAGCAAGATAAGCTTCACACCCTTTTCACATATATCGCTGAGTAGACATATACAAAATCACCATAGGCAATTTATTTGATTCATTTGTTTCCACCCAAAGAATTTCACCATTTTTACATTTCAACTCAAGAGTTTTCTGTCTGCAATTTACTCTGGCATCATGTAGTATCAACCAATCCATACCCAAAATGACATCAAAATCGTCAAATGGTAGCAACATTAGATTAGCCGGAAAACAGTGACCTTGAATCATCAAAGGGCAATTTTTGCAAACCTTATCTACTAATACATATTTGCCTAAAGGGTTTGACACTTTAATCACAAATTCAGTAGATTCTACAAGAAAACTCTTACTAGATACCAAATTCACACAAACATAAGAATGAGGAGATCCGGGATCAATCAATGCAATGACAATAGTATCATAAAGAGAAAATATACCAGTGATCACATCAGGAGATGACGCCTCTTCCCGAGCACGTATGGCATAAGCTCTAGCAGGTATTCTAGCTTCCGGTCTCCCAGTTGATTCCTTTGTCACACTTCAACTGCTAGCTCCACTTCTAGTATTTTTCAGAGGTCTACCTCTATTAGTAGCACTAGTCTGTCTGGCACTCTAAAATTTTTCTTCTTCAACCCTTTTTGGACAATCCTTAATATAATGTTCTCGGGAACCACATTTGAAACAAGCCCGGCTAATCGTCCAATACTCCCCGAAATGTTGTTTACCACAGTGCTGACACTCGGGTCTATTAGATCTCACATTACCTACACTCGCCATTAAAGTAGCTTGAGTTTTAGAACCCGAATATGATCTCCCACGATCCCGATACGAATGTCCAATTGAAACAGTCAACTGAGGATTCATTTCTTTAGACTTCTTTGACTGAGATTGGAATGACTTACTCATTGGCCTCTTTCTTGGGTCTCTGGCTTCATTCACAGCTTTTCTCTTCTCGTTGCTTAGTTCTTCAACTTTACAAGCTCGATCGACCAATACCACAAACTCTTTCAACTCTAAAATCCCAACTAGTAGCTAGATGTCTTCATTTGGCCCATCCTCAAACCTCTTACATATAATAGCTTCGGTGGACACACACTCCTGGGCATACTTGCTGAGTCTGAAAAATTCACGTTCATATTCTGCCACAGACATTCTACCTTGTTTCAGCTCAAGGAACTCTTTCCGTTTTTTATTAATGAACTGCTGGCTTATATACTTATTTCTAAACTCCTCTTGGAAGAAATCCCATGTAACCCTTTCTTTCGGAACCACAGATACCAGTGTCTTCCACCAATGATATGCCAAATCCCTTAGTAAAGATATAGCATATTTCAAACATTCTTCGGGAGTGCAAGAAAGCTCATCGAATACCCTGATAGAATTTTCAAGCCAAAAATCTGTTTTCTCGGGATCATCATCTATATTAGCCCTAAATTCTTCAGCCCCTTGCTTTCAAATTTTATCAACTGGGGGTTTGCTCAATCTTACCATTTCGGCACCTTGAGGAACTACGGGAACTGGTTGAGGAATAAGAGGGGGTGGAGGAGGCTGAGCGTTCGGATTTACCCGAACAAATTCTGTGTACCAATTACTCATCATATGGAGAAAGGCTTCTCGGGCCCCATCTCCCTGATCATGTGTCTCATGCCTGCTCTCAACTGGCGTAGTCCCTTGTGCGAGAGCCGGCGCATTACTTTCTACATCATCAGCTACAGCTCGGTCGGGATCCATTTACTATATAAAAACACGATTTAAATTGTTAGGAGTCATCACACTATCATAATCTAATTATGGCATGTATAGATAGACTTCCACACACAGTACGTAAATTTGAGAATCGCCTAAACCTCGGCTCTGATACCAATAAATGTAACACCCCTTACTCATGTTCTAAACTAGAACAAGATACAAAATATTACAGATCACGAAAACATGAAATCACACATTTACCTTATCTTACATAATTAATTCCTCTAGCTTGAACAAAATAGATAACATTAACAGATCTACATAAGTACAAGTAAATTATCAAATTTTGAAAAGTAATATTTTAAAACAAATTAATTATGACATATAACAAAATGATTCAACCCTCTTTACATGCCATAATTCCAAATTAGTTTTTACAAAGTACCAAAAAGTATTGATAGTGTGGATGGGTCTCCGACAATCTCCAAATCTCGAGCTGGCTTAGTAATTCTATAAGACAAGAAAAAAGAAAAGAAGGTAAGCATATAGCTTAGTAAGTAAGTACGAAATTGATATTCAATTTATCAAAGTAAAACAATCATACTAGTATATAATCACATATTCAGGACAGGCTGTTTTCTAGAGTCCCGGTTTAAAAAAAATCATATCTCGAGCTAAAAAACACGAAATCAAATTCCAAAAATTTTCCCTGAAACTAGACTCATATGTATACTTACTAATTTTTTTCTAGAATTTTTGGTTGGGACAATTAGTACAGTTTATTAGTTAAAATCTCCCCTATTTCAGGGTACGACTACTCTGACCCATGTGCACTACGAACCAAATTTCTTCCTGTAAAGAATTCCAACGACCATGCCATTTGTTTCCCCTAAAAATAGACTCAATAAGTACTCCATGCATGTAAGGCATGACTCTTAATAATTTTTTTACAATTTATGGTGAATTTCTAAAGTCAGAACAAAGGATCTCAAATTCATTCAGACCCTATTTCACAAGATTTCAAATATCACACAACATAGAATTATTTTGCTTCCTCTATTTCTTTTATGTGAAAATAGACTCATTAAGATTTATTTTCATATATCATTTTCATTTTTATTCAACTTCCACAATTTTTGGTAAATTTTTAAAATCATGTAACTGCTGCTGTCCAACACTGTTTTATTTCTGACATTCACTCTTGCATAATTTCACCTAGTCCTTTTTGTTATACCAGAATTCACCTTATAATAACTTTTCATAAACATAAATTTTCACATATCCACCTTATAATAACTTTCACATATTACCACTTTATCGATTTTTCCCCGTTGAACTTAACGAAAAAAAAACAAATATACCATTGTTTACACATATTTCCCCCTTTCCACACTTATAGCCGAAGCTATCTGATACGCATAGTAGCCTGCACTTAGTACTACACATGCGACCAACAATTCGGTACATGTAGTAGCCTGCACTTAATACTACACCCGTGATCGAGGTCATTGAGTACGCATAGTAGCTTGCACTTAGTACTACACATGCGACTTAACAGTATGGTACATGTAGTAGCCTTCACTTAGTACTACACACATGTATTCACAATGGGTCATTCGTATTGTTCTTGTTCCGAAGGTTCAACCAGAAATTTTTTTCCTTTTTCACTGTTAACACTTATTCATAATCTAATTAAATTTGCAAATTTCCATCATTTAATCATTCTATGGACAGTCACCAATTCATATGATAACAACACAAAATAACATAAAAAATCGATAAATTATTCATGTACGAACTTACCTCGGTGCAAACTTTAGAAATATTATAATTTAGTCAGAAAGCTTTTCTTTTACCCGATCACGATCGATTCCACGTCTTTCTTGATCTATAACAACACATTTAGCTTATTTAACACTCATACTATCTATTTCAATCCAAAAATCACATTATGGAAAAATTATGTTTTTGCCCCCTAACTTTTACAAAATTACGATTTTGCCCCTAGGCTCAGAAATTTAATTTCATCCCTTATTCTTATGTTTTATGACATTCTAAAAATTTTTCTCTTCTATGGAAACATCAAATTCTCACTCTAACATGTACTTATGAACATTAGGTATTTTTACCAATTAAGCCCTTTTACTCGTTTTCACTCAAAACCGAGTAGCACAAGTTGTCTAACATAATTTAAAACCTCATATTATATCATAAAACACCAAAATACACAAATTTCACCTATTGGTATTTTTCCAAATATGAACCCTAGGTTTAATTATTGCTAACATAAGCTAAATCGAGCTTCCGAGATTTCAAAAACATAAAAATCATTAAAAACGGGGCTTGAAATCACTTACTATGAAGCTTGAAAGTTGAAGAAACCCTAGCTATGGAGGAGATAAAAATTCAGCAGCAACTAATTGAGAAGATGACCATTTTTGTGTTATTTTTCCCATTTTATTTCATTTAATATACAAATGACCAAAATGTCCTTACTACTAAACTTTTCAAAAATTCCATCCATGTCCAATTTTTATCCATAAACTTAGAAATTGGTCAAATTGCTATTTAAGACCTCCTAATTAACATTCCAAAGTAATTTCATACTAAAAACTTCTAGAACACAAGTTTTGCAAATTATTCGATTTATTCCCTAATCTCAACTTAAGCGCTTAATGCATAGAATTTCATCACGAAATTTTCACTCAATCATGAAATCATATCATAAACCTCAAAATAATTATAAAACAATTATTTCTATCTCGAATTTATGGTCACGAAAGCACTATTCTGATTTGGCCCTAATTCTGGTTGTCACATAGAGATTCACATAAAAGATCGTCGGGTAAAACATTTTAGTAGGCATCGAAAAAATTACGAGATGATTTTAGCCATTCAAAGGCTACTGCAAGTTATTCTAGACGGGATTGGGATAGACCACCTGTGAGCTCGAGAGCTACCTCAGTAGCTAGTGTTGGTAATGTTAGATCGAATCAACCGAGTGTAAACATTGTGGTAAATGACATCCTGGCAGTTGTAGATTGCATGATCAAGCCTGTTTTAAATGTGGATCGATGAATCATTTTGTTCATGAATGCCCTGAATTAGCTGAACAAAACACAGTACAGAATACGAGATTGGGTAATACTGCAGCTCGAGGTAGATCACTTAGAAATACGGATAATGTGAATAGTAGTCAGAGAGGGGCCAAAGATACAGTAGTTAGATCCGAGGCTCGTGCACCTATCAGAGCCTATGCTATACGCGCACGAGAGGAGGCTTCATCCCCAACTATTATTACTGGTACATTCACTCTTTATGATACTAGTGTAATTGCATTGATTGATCTTGGTTCAACTCATTCTTATGTGTGTGAGACTTTAGTATTCAGTAAGAGTTTGCCTGTTGAGTCTACTAAGTTTGTGATTAGAGTATCGAACCCCTTGGGATGGTGTGTTATGGGTGACAAAGTGTGTAAGAATTGTCCTTTGAAGATTCGAGATTCGTGTTTTCTGGCTGATTTGATGTTGTTGCCATTTGACGAGTTCGATATAATTCAGGGTATGGACTGGTTGACTTTGCAAGATGCTGTCGTAAATTGCAAAAGAAAGACTATTGATTTATGGTGCTAGAATGATGAGATTATTCAAATTGAATCCAATGATCTGAATGGTTTACCGGCAGTGAAGCTCAGAAGTATGTGAGAAAGGGTTGTGAAGCTTACTTTGCGTATGTGCTTGATAGTAAAATGACCAAAAGAAAGATTGAATCAGTACCAGTTGTGTGCGAGTATCTGGATGTGTTTCCTGAAGAATTATCAGGTTTGCCACCTATCCGAGAAGTAGAGTTTGGTATTGAGTTAGTGCCGGGGACCACACTGTGATATCGATAGCTCTGTACAGAATGGCATCTACTGAATTAAAAGAATTGAAAGCTCAGTTGCAAGAGTTGAAAGATAGAGGCTTCACGCGACCGAGTTCCTCTCCCTGGGGTGCACCAGTTTTATTTGTGAAAAAGAAAGACGGAACTATGAGAATTTGTATTAACTATAGACAGCTCAATAAGGTGACTACAAAGAATAAATATCTCTTGCCACAAAATGACCTATTCGATCAGCTGAAAGGGGCTACAGTGTTTTCAAAGATAGATTTGAGATCTGGCTACTATCAGTTGCGAGTTAAAGATTCTGATGTGCCAAAGACTACTTCCCGAACGAGGTACAGACACTATGGGTTTTTGGTTATACCTTTTGGACTTAATAATGCACTTGCTGTTTTCATGGATTTGATGAATCGGATCTTTAGACAATATCAAGATTGATTTGGGGTTGTGTTCATAGATGACATATTGATCTATTCCCGTGATGAAACTGAGCATGCTGAACATCTAAGACTTGTTTTACAGATTTTGTGAGATAAACGGTTGTATGCGAAGTTCAGCAAATGTGAGTTCTGGTTACGTGAAGTCAGTTTTCTGGGACATGTTGTATCAGCATCGGGTATTCGGGTTGATCCGAGTAAAATTTCAGCTATACTAGATTGGAAACCTCCGAGGAATGTTTCTGAAGTTTGAAGTTTTCTAGGACTTGCTGGTTACTATAGATGGTTCGTGAAAGGGTTCTCTATGATTGTAACCCCAATGATGAAGCTACTACAGAAAGATGTTAAGTTCGAGTTGTCAGAAAAGTGCCAGAAAAGTTTTGATCAGTTGAAAGCCCTTTTGATCGAAGCTCTAGTGCTTGTCCAGCCATAATCGGGTAAATAATTTGTTATCTATAGTGATGCATCTTTGAATGGTTTGGGCTGTGTGTTAATGTAGGAAGGCAAAGTCATAGCTTATGCCTCGAGATAGTTGAAGCCGCATGAAAAGAACTATCTGACACACGACCTAGAATTGGTAGCTATTGTGTTTGCATTGAAGATATGGCGTCACTATCTATTCATTGAGAAATTTCATGTTTATTCTGATCACAAGAGCCTAAAATATTTGATGACTCAGAAAGATCTGAATTTGAGACAACATTGATGGTAAAAGTTGTTAAAAGACTACGAGCTTGTGATTGACTACCATCCGGGAAAGGCTAATGTTGTTGCTGATGCTCTAAGCCAAAAATCACTGTTTGCTTTGCGTGCAATGAATGCGCATATGGCTATGTCTAAGGATGTTTCGATAATAGTTGAATTAAAAGCAAGACCATTATTTATTCAACAGATTTGTGATGCTCAGAAAGTTGATAATGATTTGTCAGTAAAGCAGAATCAATGTGACTAGAATATTGATTCAGAGTTCTGAATTGATGATGAGGGTTGTTTGAGGTTCAGAAATAGAATATGTGTTCCGAGAAATTCAAACTTGATTCAAATGATTCTAAACGAAGCTCACAGCAGTCGGTTATCTGTTCACCCGGGTAGTACGAAGATGTATAATGATCTAAAATAGCTTTACTGGTGGCATGGTATGAAACGAGACATTTCTAACTTTGTTTTGAAATGTTTAGTTTGTCAACAAGTAAAAGCCAAGCATCAGGTACTTTCTTGATTGCTTCAGCCGATTATGATGCCTGAGTGGAAATAGGACAGAGTCACGATGGATTTTGTATCCAGTTTACCGTTGACACCAAGCAAGAAATATGCAATCTGGGTTATTGTGGATAGACTGACTAAATCGGCTCATTTTGTTCTGGTTCGCACAGATTACTTGCTTGATAAGTTAGCTGAATTGTATGTTTCTCAGATTGTGAGATTACACGGAGTACTTATTTCTATTGTTTCAGATAGAGATATGAGGTTTACATCACAGTTTTGGAAGAAAATCCAAGATACTTTAGGTACGAAATTACATTTTAGCACTGCTTTCCATCCGCAAATAGATGGTCAGTCAGAACGAAACATTCAGATACTTGAGGATATGTTGAGATATTTCATTCTCGAGTTTGAAGGTACGTGGGAACAATACTTACCTCTGATTGAATTTGCGTACAATAATAGCTTTCAATCGAGTATTAAAATGGTACCTTATGAGACTTTGTACGGTCATAAATGTTGTACACCATTGTTTTGGACCGAGCTTAGTGAAAACAAGATACATGGGGTCGATTTGATTAGAGAGACTTAACAGAAAATAAAAGTGATCTGCGAAAGTTTGAAAACAGCGTCAGATCGTCAGAAATCGTATGCGGACTTGAAACGAAAAGATATAGAGTTTCAGATAGGGGACAAAGTCTTTTTGAAAGGCTCACTGTGGAAGAAAATACTCAGATTCGATCGTAAAGGCAGATTGAGTCCGAGATTTATTGGGCCATATGAGCTTATTGAGTGTATCGGGTCGGTTGCTTACAAACTATTGTTGCCACCTGAGTTAGAAAAGATCCATAATGTATTCCATATTTTGATGCTTCGTAGATATCGATCGGATTTGTAACGCCCCAAAAATCCCAAAATCCAAAAAAAAAAACACGAAATCCAAAAATCCCGAAATCCAAAAATCTCGAAATCCAAAAAAATCTCGAAATCTCAAATTTTCTTTATTTTCGATTTTGATGAAAATTGTGTTTAATATTCTTATCCAAGCGGTAATTTTAGTAGGTCTTAGCTAAGGTTGAATTCGAATTAAGGGGTAGAAGAAATTATAATTTAATTATTAAAAGAATCAGGGTTGGTTAGTAGTTGTGCTTTTGAATAAATGAAGAAACAATTGGACACAAAAAGAGCCTATGGTAGAGTGGCTAAGTGACGCCACATAAGGTGTAGTGAGGTGGCATTAGTAGCTAGCAAGGGGGTCCAAGGTTCGAATCCTAGCTTAGTATTTTTAGAATTTAATTTTGGCCTTCTAGAAGGTTGGAAGTGGCGTGAAAATGGACTCCAAGGGAAGTTTTCAGGAGAGAAAATTAAGGAAAAGATCAAGGGGTTATCAGGGAGAAAAATGAGAAGATGAGAAGGGAGAAGTGATGGAGTTGAATTGGGAATTGGGCATGGAAAATTCGGCTATAAGGGCTATAAATAGGGGCGAAATACAAGGTTTCCAGGCTACTACCGAAATTCTTCTTCACCTTGTTGCTAGAAACCCTTTTCCCTTCAAGATCCAAAAAGCCGAAAACCCTTTATTTTACTTTCTTTTCTTTTTTCCAATTTTTATTCTCCTCTACACAATCTTCTTTGCCGATTTCTTCTACTACTCTTCTTCTTTAATCTGTACCAAATAAACCTTATTCACCATACTTAGTTTGAAAAGCCGAAAAATTGAATCTTCTAAGGGCCGAATACTTTTTGACCGAATCTAGTGTAAGTGTTGCTCTTCCAATCGATTTTCATTGTTTAGTATCGATTATTGTCCCTCCCTCTTTCTAATCAACTTTGGTAAGGAATTAGTATTGGATCTTGGTTTTTAGCTCTCTGCCGAATTGCTCCTTAAGGTGTTGCGGTTTTGGTAAGTAATCTTCTCCCATTGGCTAAGGTGGCCGAATGGTCATAGTTATGGAAAGGAGACTTGTGTTGGATACAAGTCACCTATTATTCGGGTTTTAATAGTTAAGATTTGTGCAGATCTGGGAAATACGTGATCAAGGAAAAAGCGATTAAGGATTGGGCTCTAGGTAAGGTTAAGGTGAGGTTTCGATTTTTGAGTAAATAAGTATTAAGCATGTGATTAATTGAAGGGTGATATCGATTGTAGGTTTGGGCTAAGGAGATCTCATCACGCTTGCTTATCAGGTGTGTACATACACTACACACACACAATGAATTGGCAAAAGCCAAAAAGCCGAAAAGTCGAAAAGCTGAAATGCTGAAAAGCCTAAAGTTTGGCTACGGTAGTCTTGCGAATGCGCGAACACTCGTAAGGGGGAAACCGATTGGTTGCCTGAGGCCCACGGGCGATTCCATGGACTTGGGTTGTGACTTGCCCATGTGGACCGGAATAGGCTAAATGGGCCCAATCGACTATTGGGCCCATAATAGGCAAAAACTGAGTATTGATGCTTTGTGATAGGAATTTGTATGTGAGCATGAATATGAATGTGACTGGGCCTAACGGGCCATATAAATATGATTTGGGCCTAATGGGCCATATACAGGTGATTTGGGCCTAATGGGCCATATGAATATGATTGGGCTTAATGGGCCAGATACAGGTATGTGAAATTTTTTGGGCTTTGTAAGGGGTTTTGGGCCTAGTATATGATATCCACATAAGACTTAATTAATATATTCCGACCGTGGACAAGTCAAAGGGTTAAGGTGTGGCAACAGGTATATGCATGTCTAGGATTGGATCTAGGGCGAGCTTGGTACTTAAGCGGTCTTAATGACCCACCTCCTCTTCTCTGGAATCCTACCTGGTGCATAGTATTCGTTCATCTTAGCTAACAGGACTTGTTAACGGGCCAAGATAAGTGAAAACCGTAATTAAGGGAAAATTATCGAAATGCCCCTAAGGGCGAAAATGACCAAAATACCCCTATGTGTTGAATGTAAGTTTTTTGGATGCGACATGCATACATATGATATTCTGCTTAGGTTGCATATGGGTTGGGAATTATGGAACAGAGGAAGTATATGAGGATCGCATGGTTGCTTGACAATCGTGGATCCACCGACTGCTTTTAAAGCCTAATATGTAAATAAAGGTAGTTCCGCAACCGGGCTACCATGGTGTGTAGGTTGGGTGGGTCGATATTTATATCCCCACATGGTGTGACGGGGGACGGAGCCGGTGTGTAGCGGATGGATGATTTGGATGGGATTGCATTGCATGATTTATGAATGATGTCTTTTTTGAATGCTTGTTTTTGTCGAGGGTTGTACACACTGAGTTTGTGAAAACTCACCCCCCTCTTTTATTTTATTTTTAGGAGATGCTCAGTAGAAGGTTTGATGTTTGGAAGGACTCTGGTTGGCCAGCTAGCAAGATGATTTGGACTTGGGTTTTTTTTTTCTTCCAAGCATTTAAGTTTTTACTTCTTTTTAAGTATGTTCCAGACCAGATTGTAATAAGGTTTTCATTGTGTCATTATTACTTGAGTTATTATTATTTTCAATAAGTTGAACATGGGTTTTCTAAATTATAGCATGTTTTTTACGTTTTCGCAATTAAATTTTTAAATAATAAGTTTTCTTAAATCAAATGTTTCAACAAGGTTTTCGTAATTGAAAGGGTGTGTGTTTTTTTAAGTTAATTAAGGTTTCTTTTATTTTAAGAAGGGTTTTCAATGAAAACACAGTTTTCGCTAAAACACTTCAATGTGACACATCAGGTTCGGCCATAACGTCTGGGCTGGGTTTGGGGTGTTACAAGATCCCTCACATGTGATTAATCCATCAGAGATTGAGATTAAGTCTAATATGACATATGAGGAAGAACCGATTCGTATTTGATTCGTTGGCATCGATATGTGGTTAGGTGTAAGATCATGTCTGGGACATCGGCATCATATTTGATTCGTGTAAGACCCTGTCTGGGATAGTGGCATTGATATGTGATAGCATGTAAGACCACATCTGGGACGTTGGCATTGTACGATATATATGTGATTATCCAAGTATCCTATTCAATTCTGAATGGTTCGACGGGCAATGATAAGTTGTGATTGAATGTGTAAAACGAGCCAAAGTGATCAGGTATGTAATAGCTTATTACTTATTCGAAATAAGGTAAGTTGGTTACTTGTTATGTGTTGTGAATCATATACGTTGTAAATGAAATATCATATGTGTATATGAAAAGTACATTCGGTCAAAGGTTATGTATAGTGAAATCATAATGGTGAACTATGTGCAAACATATATGAATGATTATATTCGGCCTTATGAATGTAAAATGTGAATATTTATGAAATGATTCATGAATATATGTATTTGAGTTTATGTATATTCGGTTATATAATAGTACTATGGTTTGAAATTTAATATTACTTTAATAATAGGTACAAGTATATTCGGCCAAGGTAAAATTTGTATATGGATGTATATGTTATATATGAAATTGTGAGCTTGAAAATAAATGTGATCATGATAGCACAAATTAGTTTGGTTAAGTTGAGTTGATATTAACATTGAGATATTTATTTGCTTATGACTTACTAGGTTATGATAGCTTACTGTGTGTGTTTATGTTTGCCTCTGTATTATAGATTTTGGAGACTAGTTATGAGCTTGGGGATCATCAGCAAAGTCTATCACACTATCAACCATTTTTGGTACTTTATAAGTTTAAACTTGCACCTATGACATGTATAAGCTAGGTTATATTTGGTTAAGTTTGAAGTTGTGTATATGTTAAGCCATGCGAAAATGGCTAATATGTTATGTGAGTATATAAAACTTTAGTCAAGTTTTTATGTTTGATATGTATTGAAAATGGTTGGTGATTTTGGATGTGTGTTTGGTTGATTTGGCTATGGTTTATGCATAGATAAAAGTATATGTGAACTTAGTTGATATGTTTTGTTAAAGTGTTATTATGTGATTTGGTATTAAAGAATATTCGGTTATATCCAAACATGGTTGGAGTTTATTTTGATATGCATATTATATGGTATGTTTTGCCTTTATGAATGGTTTATTGATTTGGTTTAGTAATGGAGTAAAATGATTATGATTTATATATATATATTCAAATGTGTATTAGTTACTTTCATTCGGTTTGTAATGGCAATGTATGTGTATACATTGTGTTTTAATGGTTTTCTAATTAAGCATGATTGATGAAGACAAATAAGGAGTATGTTATATGACTATTTTGATTAATATGCTTGGTTTGAGGTACAGTAATAAAAGATCAAAATGTTAGGTTTTATATTGAGTTAAAAAGGTGCCATATTTGTGGATTTGGTAAATATGCTTAAATCATGTCATTATGTGTTATTTATAAGTTAACGTTATAATTGTGGTATTGAATATTTGTGGACTAAGTTAGGCTATGAAAATTTGATTAATGAATGTGGTTTTTGTGTTGGTATCAAATGACATATTACTTAAATGTTTTCGTCAATTTATTTGAGTAGTTTAATTAGTTAAGTTGATGATATATTAGGCATATGCTAAGTAGAATAGTATATATATGTATCCACATTATGCAATTGTTGTAGTTAGGTAAACAAATGTTATAATGGTACATGTTATTTATATGAAATGAAATGATGTATGTTTGCATGTTTTAAAGTATGTGCATATAATATGTAAGGTAATTAGTTATTTTATATTTAAATTATTCGAATGCCATAAATGTTAAGTATACATATATGATTGGTATATAAATGAAATATACTTGGTTATGAGTTAAACATTCGATTTCCATGATTTCTTGATTATATTGATTGAATATAAATTTGGAAATTGTATGAATGATAGAATCGAAGCATGTTATATTGGTTTTAAATTTTACTAGATAATTAATATTGAAATGAAAGTCTGTTCTGAGTTGTATTTTGATCGGTAATGTCTCGTAACCCCATTTTGGCGACGGATACGAGTTAGGGGTGTTACATTAAGGCATATAGTTTACCTTAATTTAATCTAACCATACTATACACACACATATATATATATATATATATATATATATATATTAACATGATATAACTTTATAAATATACCAAATCAATTCATTACTAGTCATTCCAATGGCTAGATTACAAACAACCATTTGCATACCAACATTTCTAAAGTTAGCCTATACATGCCATTATACCAAAATAAGTTTAAAATTATACCAAAATGAGCTAGTGGATAGTGTGATGATGCTCTGACTGATCTCCAACCTTTACAAGCTTTTGAGCACTATAAAACAAAGAAAATAAAACCTAGTAAGCATTTGATGCTTAGTAAGTTCGTATAACAGGAATTAAACTTACCAATCATACTCATTTAAAATAAGCGTAACAATATCATGCTTCCAAACAAATTAGCAAATTTGCTTAATCACATATACTCAAATAAAAAATTTAGTCACATAATTCACATATACATCAAATAAACATAGATGAGCTCATCATGTTACAAACTTTCAAGTATTTTAGAAGCATTTGAGATATAGTTCTCTTAGTCTTACAATTTCTCATGTCAGGAATTTATTCCGTTGAATTATTGAAATATTGATGGATACTCAGGTAGTACACTCAAGGTGTACAAAGCTGTAAACTATCAACTCATAATCAAGGGTACCCATTAGGGCACTTAATCAGAGAGCACACCCTCGAGCCACATATCAGGATGCTCAGTTGAGCCATGTAACAGGACATTTATCCAAGCTAAATAGGAAACTCATAAGAGTTTTGATCAGAGAGCTCATAGAGCTTAACAGGTAACTCTGAAGTGTAATTATCAGGGAGCACAGGATAAGGTAACAGAGAGTTCAAGCGAGCCATGTCAGGAATCTCATAAGAGTCTATATCAGAATGCTCACGTAGAGTTGCGTTTGTGTCCGCATTATATGCTGGATCACAACCGATCGAATCCAGTAACAGGATGCTCACAAAGAGCTGCGGTAGTGCGCAACACATGCAAGATCACTACCGATCAAGACGCTCGCAGGAAATATATAACAGGATGCTCGAGAGGGTTATAACAGGATTGCTCGTCCGAGCAATATATTTTGTCCGCAACATATGCAAGACCACATGTAATATGGGAAATCGCAAATATCCATCGAATTTCATTATTCAAACGGAACTTAATATTTTCTGGATATAATTGAACATATGATTATTTCATTTATTTTTAACATATACATAATTCACCCAAATGCATCATTCATTTTCAAACATATTAAGATGCATAATTAAGTTACATGAACTTACCTCGATACTCGTTTGTGTATGAAAATCTACTAATTCAAAACTTTTTCTTTTTCTCGATCTAGCTTCGAATTCGAATTTTCCGGATCTATATAATTTACATCATTGGCAAACTTATTGTTTTACCCCTAAACTTTTCATAAATGACAATTTTGTCCCTAGGCTCGAAAAATGAAATTCATGCTATTTAATTCTTATTCCAAGCCTAACCAAAATTTTCATATAACATTTACAGAACATGTATTTCACAAAATTCAAAATTTTTCCATAATTTTTACTTCTTTACAAATTAGTTCGTAAATCACAATTTCATCAAAATTCACTTTGTAAAAGTTGTTTACCTATCAATAACCTTTCATTTTCTACCATAAATTTCAAAATTTCAGCATATTCATCTATGAAAAAACTTCTATACTTTGATAAATTTTCAAATTAACCCCCAAAATAGATAGATTAAACTATTTCGATCTCAAAAATATAAAAATTACTAAAAACGAGACAAGAATACTTACCCAATTAAGCCAATAAAGCTTGTTTCCTCTTTCCTAGGGTTTCTATGTATATTTTGGGGATGAAGATGATATAAATGATAATATTTCTATTTAATTATTTATCATCCATTTGTTTTTCCACTTTCAAATTTAGTCCTTGCCTTTTTCTGATTTTTCGTGGATGATTCATCAAAAATATCTACTAACTTTTCTTTAATGGTCTAATTACCATATAAGGACCTTAAGTTTTGAATTCCATAGCTATTTGGTACTTATAGCTACTAGAATCCAACTTCTTCATTTTATGCAATTTGGTCCTTTTCATAATAAAACACAAAATCGGTAAAATTTTCTTATCAAAATTTTCATATGACATTTCTATCATAACGCAGACCATGCAATAATATTAAAATAAATTTTCTTTTCGGCTTAGATTTGTGGTCCCGAAACCACTATTTCTATTTCACTGAAAATGGGCTGTTACAAAGATAGAATTTTAGGTCAGTGATAAGGTATTTTTGAAAGTATCACCTTGGAAGAAAGTTCTTCGATTTGGTTGAAAAGAAAAATTGAGTCCACAATTCATCGGGCCATATGAAATTTCTGAAGGAATCAGATCTGTTGCATATCGGTTGGCATTACCACCAGAACTTGATAGAATCATAATGTCTTCCACGTGTCTATGTTACAACGATATCGATCAGATCCTTCACATGTTATTTCTCCGACAGAAGTTGAGATTTAACCTAACATGACTTACAATGAGGAACTGATCAAAATCCTAGCACATGAGACAAAAGGGTTAAGAAATAAAAATGTAGCTTTGGTAAAGGTTCTTTGGCAGCGACATGGAATAGAAGAAGCTACCTGGGAACCAGAGGATACCATGATAAAGCAATACCTGAAACTCTTTATTGGTAAGATTTTCGAGGACGAAAATTTTTAAGGGGGAGAGTTGTAACAACCCATTTTTAGTGAAATCAGAACAGTGATTTTGGGACCACAAATTCGAGCTAAAAATAAAATTTATTTTGATATTATTGCATGGTCCGTATTATGATAGGAATGTTATATGAAAATTCTGATAAGAAAATTTTACCGATTAAGTGCTTAATTATGGAAAGGACCAAATTTAATAAAATGCAAAAGCTGAGTTCTAGTAGCTAAAAGGATCAAATAGCTATGGAATTCAAAATGAGTGGTCCTTATATGGTAATTAGACCGTTAAATAACAGTTAGTAGATATTTTTGATGATTCATCTATGGAAAAATTAGAAAAGGATAATGACTAAATTAGAAAGTGGAAAATTAACAGATGATAAATTAAATAAATGTTTAATATTATCATTTTATATCATCTTCATTCCCAAATACATGGAAGCCTTAGGAAAGAGAAAGCAAACTTTCTTGTCTTGATTAGGTATGTTTTCTTGTCCCGTTTTTAGTAATTTTTATATTTTTGAAATTAGAATAGCTTAATCTATCTATTTTTGGGATTAATTCGAAAAGATACCAAAGTATAGAAATTTTTCATTGGATGAATATGCTAAAATATTGAAATTTATGGTAGAAAAATGAAAGGTTGTTAATAGATAAACAACTTTTACAAAGAGAATTTTGATGAAATTATGATTTAGGGACTAAATTGTAAAGATGTAAATATTATGGAAAAATTCTAAATTTTGTGAAATATATGTACTGTAAATGTTATATGAAAATTTTGGTTAGGCTTGGAATAAGGATTAAATTGCATGAATTTCATTTTCCGAGCCTAGGGACGAAATTGGAATTTATGAAAAGTATAGGGGCAAAATGGTAAATTTGCCTAGGGTATAAATTGAATCCAATTGAATATGAAATGTAATAAATTGATGATTAAATTCATTTATATAGATTCGGACTCAAATTCGAAGCTAGTTCAGGGAAAAGAAAAGGTGCTAGATTAGTAGACTTTTAAATACGAATAAGTGTTGAGGTAAGTTCGTGTAATTTAATTATATGTTTTAATATGTCTGAATGAAATGTTTAATTTGTGTGAATTGCATAAATTTTTAATGTATGAAACTAATCACATGCCCGGTATTGCTTGATAAATGATAAGTTCTGTTTGAATAATGAAATGCGATGGATACAATATTTTCCAATATTGATTATAGTCCTGCATATGATGTGGACAAAATATAGCTCGAACGAGCAATCCTGTTATAAGCCCTATTGAGCATCCTGTTATGTAGTTCCTATGAGCATCCTGATCGGTAGATATTTTGCATGTGTTGCACACTACCGCAACTCTTTGTGAGCATTCTGTTACACGATTCGATCGGTTGTGATCCAACATTTATTGCGAACACAAACGCAGCTCTACATGAGCGACCTAATATAGGCTCTTATGAGCTTCCTAACATGGCTCATTTGAAGTCTCAGTTACCTTATCCGGTGCTCCCTGATAATAACTCTTCGGAGTTACCTGTAAAGCTCTATGAGCTCTCTGATTAAAACTCTTATGAGTTTCCTGTTTATCCCGGATAAGTGTCCTGTTACATGGCTCATCTGAGCATCCTGATAAGTAGCTCAAGAGTGTGCTCCCTGATTATGTGTCCTAATGGGCACCTCTGATTATGAGTTGACAGTTTACAGTTTTGTACACATTGTGCGTACTACTTGAGTTTCCATCGTTATTTCAATAATTTAACGGAGAAAACTCTTGATATGAGAAATTATGAGATTACAAGAATTATGTCTTTAATGTTTTTAAAATACCTGAAAGTGTGAAACATGATGAGCTCATTCATGTTTATATGATATACATGTGAATTATGTAACTAACTTGTTTAATTGAGTATATGTGATTAGGAAAATTGCCAATTTGGTGGAAAGCATGTTATTGTTATGCTTATTTAGTTGAATATGATTGGTAAGTTTAATTCTTGTTATACGAACTTACTAAGCATTAAATGCTTACTAGGTTTTCTTTTCTCTGTTTTATAGTATTCGAAAGCTTGCAAAGGTTGGAGATCGATCGGAGTATCATCACCCTATCCACCAGCTCGTTTTGGTATAAATAGTAAACTTATTTTGGTATAATGGCATGTATAGGCTAACTTTGCCAATGTTGGCATGTAAATGGTTGTTTGTAATCTAGACATTGGAATGGCTAGAATGGTATGTTTTGGTATATAATTATATGGCCATAACATGTTTGATGTGTTTTGAAATGGTTATGTAGTAGATGATATATGAATCAAATGGTAAATAAATTTGAGTTAGTATAAATAATACAAATTTACCTAAGAACATAAATAAAAATTTGGTAAGCTTAATCATTTGAATATACTTGTTAATATATCTTATACAATACTTGTAACACCCCCTACCCGTATCCAAAGCCAGGGTAGGGTTCGAGGTGTTACTGAACTATAACACAAGCACACATACAAAACCGGGTCATAAAATTTTCGTTCAAATCAAATTTGATTCATACATATGCAAATTGTCCCTTATATGGGCCTACGAGGCCCAAACATACACCGATAGCAACTTAGGACTAAATCGAGAACTTTAGAAAACTTTAGGATAACTTAGAAAAATTTTCTACTTTGGAGAGACCACACGCCCGTGTGGGTAGGCCGTGTGGTCACACACGCCCGTGTGGCTTGGGACACGCTCGTGTCCCAGCCTGTGTAACTCTCTGACTATGACATCATCAACCAAATAAGGTCACACGGCTAAGTCACATGCCCGTGTGCTCAGACCATGTGGCGAATTAAATTCTAAAATCAGGTGTAGACTTTACACGGTTTGGACACACGCCCATGTCCTAAGGTCGTGCCCTTCACATGGCAGCGACACACGCTTGTGTCTCTACCCGTGTGTTTACTACTGGGCATGTTTTGCATTAATTAGGGTGTAGGGGACACATGGTCGAATCACCCGCCCATGGGGCAGACCGTGTGTCACACACGGCCTAGACACACGCCCGTGTGTCTACCCGTGTGGACAACTTTGAGGCTATTTTCCAAGCTATTTGCCACCCTTAAATGTTCATTCACTCATTCATCTTTGATGGCATGCAACATGGTATATTTAGTCACTCAAATACTCATAAACATGATTAATCCATGCTTTTGTAATGTCAACATACCTCCTATCCAAACAATCATACTTTCATATGGCATTCCACACCAATTTCATATTCATTCATCATGCTAAACCTACTTTCAATTTACTTAATTATACTATAGTTTTGGTCATACTTATTAGCCAAGATTCGTTCATTTAGCACATGGCCATATACAAAATGAATCAAATATCACCATAAGGCAACAAATTTGGTTAGACCAATATGACATATAACAAAAAGACCAAGTCTCTATACATGCCATACTTAAAATGTTGATACTAACTATACCCAAAAGTTTAGTTGATAGTGTGATCGAACCTCTGACATCCTTCGATCCCTAAGCTAGCTTGGCAATACTATAAGGAAATGGAAAAGAGAGGGGAGTAAGCATAAAGCTTAGTTAGTTCACATGCAAATAAATAGCAACATAATCATATATGTAAATACCAATGACATAACATAGTCTACTTATGCGTTATCATAAATTCATAGGCATAACTTAAAATTTGTAGACATAACTTACACAATTTCAATCTTACCAAAAGTTCATCACATACTGAGCTCATTCATATGAGCTTTTTGTACATACTTGTACCAACTCGTAACACATTGACATAATTCCTCATCATTGAGTTACTTGTCGAATAACTCATAGGTTTACCTGTTGAGCACTTGGAATACTATTGGATACATGGAAGACTTGCACATAGTGCTTCAAACGTAGCCATGTGCTACCTCATATCACAATCACACATTGCTCACTCTCGAGCTAATCACGGGCCTACCCACAAAAGCTGACAGTCAGGACGTAACTACTTGGGCTACTCACACAAGTTGACAGGTACCCGCAACACATGCCGGGCTACCTAACCACTGGTAGAACGTACAAGACTAGCACCCGGCTTCACATAATCACATATACACATAATTTCATGAGCTCATACTCACATAGTTCCTAGTGACATGTCACATTGTATCCTAAATTATTCCAAAGGTTCAAACGAGATTTTTCTCGATATCACATATTCGTCGAACTCGTTCACCATGTCAGTCTCATTGACCATGATATCGTTCATACACTCATTATAAAAATCAAACATAGAAATTCATACATATACAATATTGCATTATTTACACATGAACTTACCTCAGTACAAAATATGGACACTTAATTCGATTTAGTCCAAAATCTTGTTCTTTCCGCAGTCTAGGTCCGGACTTTATTTTTCTTGATATATAATAGCAAATTCAGTTCATTTAATCATCACATTATTCAAATCAACCCAAAACTATATTTAGGTAAAATTACAATTTTACCATTAAACTTTAACATATTTACAAATTAGTCCATTGGCTCGTAAAATGAAATGTGTCTATTTTCTTTGTGACCCAAGCCTAGTCGAACTTAACCCACACTCATATCAGCCCACATTTCCCATTAAAACACACATCTTTCTACTCATTTTAGACCTTTTACAAAAAGGTCATTTTTATGCATTTCTATCAAAAATCACTTAGTAAATGATGTTAAACACACATCAAGCTTTCATATTCTTCCATTAAACATCAAAATACAAACAAGTCACACATGGGTCGAATTTCATAAATGAACCCTAGATCAAAATATGGCTAGAAATGGGTAGATCATGCTTCAAGGACTTCAAAAATGCAAAGAACATAAAAAAGGGGCTAGGGAACACTTACAATCAAGCTTGAAAAGTTGAAAACCTTAGCTATGGAACCCTTGCAATTTTTGGCACACAAGGAGAAAGATGGACACAATTTTGACTTGATTTTTCCTTTTTTATTCTTTTATTTACCAAAAGACATAAATGCCATTAGGGCCTTTCTTTCCAAATTTTCCTATTCATGCCCATTTTTGTCCAAAATTTTAGAACTTGGTCAAATTTCTATTTAAGGGCCTCTAATTAATGATCCAATACAATTTCATGCTTGAAGCTTCTAGAACATAAGTTTTACAACTTATTTACTTTAGTCCCTAAAGTCAAATTAGACACTTTAAGCATAGAATTTCTTCATGAAAATTTCACACAAACATGCAATCATATCATGGACCATCAAATAATCATGAAATAGTTATTTTTATTTTGGATTTGTGGTCTCGAAGCCTCGATTCTGACTAGACCCTAATTCGAGATGTTACAATTCTCCCTCCTTAGGGATTTTCGTCCCCGAAAATCTTACCAGTGAAAAGGCTTGGGTATTGGTTTCTCATGTTTTCCTCGGTCTCCCATGTTGCCTCTTCAGTCCCATGTCTTTTCCATAAAACTTTCACAAGGGCAATACTTTTTTTTCTCAATTTCTTGACTTCTCGGGCCAAAATCTTAATCGGCTCTTTGCCATAAGTCATATCCGGTCAGATCTCGACCTCTGTCGATGAAATCACATGTGAAGGATTAGATCGGTATCGGCACAACATAGACACATAGAACACATTATGAACCTTTTCCAATTCGGATGGTAAGACTAACCGATAGGCAATCGGCCCTATTCTCTCGGTGAGATCGGCCCTATAAAATGAGGACTCAACTTGCCTTTCTTGCCAAATCTCAAAAACTTTTTCCATGGAGATATTTTCAAGAACACCTTATCACCGACTTCATACTCAATCTCTTTCTGTTTCAAATTTGCGTATGATTTATTTCTATCCGATGCGGCTTTCAAACAATCACGAATTACCTTCACTTTCTCTTTGATTTCTTTAACTAGATCAACTCCGTGAATCTGATTCTCTCTGAATTCGATCCAATACAAAGGCGTTTGGCACTTACGCCCACACAATGCCTCATAAGGCGCCATTTTCAAACTCGATTGAAAACTGTTGTTGTAGGCAAATTCTACCAATGGTAAATATTTTTCCCATTTACCTTGAAACTCAAGGACACAACACCGCAACATATCTTCAAGAATTTCAATTACTCGCTCAGACTGATCGTCGATCTGTAGATGGAAAGCAGTACTAAAATTCAATTTTGGACCTAATGCCTCCTGCAGCTTCTTCCAAAATAGTAAAGTGAACCTTAGATCTCTATCTGATATAATCGATAAAGGCACTCTGTGCAACCTCACTATTTCAAAATATACAACTCGGCTAGCTTGTTAAGTGAATAGCCCATATGTACCGGTATAAAATTATCCGACTTTGTTAATCGATCAACAGCAACCCATACAGCATCTTTCTTTCTTGGTGTCAAAGGCAAACCCGTCACGAAATCCATAGTAATATGGTCTCATTTCCACTCGGGAACCATCATAGGCTGAAGTAAGCCTGAAGGTACTTGGTGTTCAACTTTCACTTGTTGACAAATCAGACATCTAGAAACGAACTCAGAAATATCTCTTTTCATACTCGGCCACCAATACGATTTCTTCAAGTCATTGTACATTTTCATACTACCCGAATGCATAGACAAACGACCACTATGGGCCTCAAGAAAAATCTTGTGAATCAACTCGGTATTATTAGGAATACAGATCTTATCTCGGAACATTAAGCAACCATTGGAACTAATACGAAAATTTGATTCCATACCCAATTCACATTGGACTATTTTGGCTTGCAAATCACCGCCACTTTGCTGAGCTTCATAAATCTCTTGAAGAAACATTGGTCTAGCTCTTAACTCAGCTAGAATCGAACCATCATCTAACAAGACCAACTGAGTGTTCATAGCCCCCAATACAATTAAACATTTCTTACTCAAGGCATTGGCGACCACGTTCGACTTTCTAGGATGATAATCAATCACTAGCTCATAGTCTTTTATCAACTACAATCATCTCCGTTGTCATAGGTTCAAGTCCTTTTGAGTTATCAAGTACTTCAAACTTTTATGATCAGTGTACACACAACATTTCTCACCATACAAATGATGTCTCCAAATCTTCAACGCAAACACAATGGCAGGCAATTCTAAATCGTGTGTCGAATAATTCTTCTCATGCTGTTTCAACTGCCTCGAGGCACAAGTTATCACCTTGCCTTCTTGCATAAGTATACAACCCAATCCAATCAAGGATGCATCACTATAAACCACAAATTCTTTTCCCAGTTTAGGTTGTACTAAAATTGGAGCCTCAATCAATAATACCTTTAGTTTCTCAAAACTCTGTTGACATTTTTCCGTCCATTCGAACTTGACATCCTTTTGTAACAATCTCGTCATCGGAGTAGCAATCATGGAAAGTCCTTTAACAAACAGTCTGTAATAACCGGCTAAGCCTAGGATGCTTCTAACCTCTGACACATTCCTCGGTAGTTTCCATTCAACAATAACCAAAATCTTACCCGGATCTACTCGAACGCCATCACACGAAATAATATGCCCTAAGAATCCGACTTCTCGAAGCCAAAACTCACTTTTACTAAACTTAGCATACAACTTCTTGTCTCTCAAGGCTTGCAAAACTGTTCTCAAATGTTCAGCATGCTTGGCCTCATCACGAGAATAAATCAGTATATCGTCAATAAAAACAACCACAAATTTATCTAAGTATGGTCAGAAAATACAGTTTATTAGATCCATAAATACCGTGGGAGCATTCGTTAAGCCAAAAAACATAACCAAAAATTCATAGTGACCATACCTCGTCTGAAATGCAGTCTTTGGTACGTCTAAATCTTTAACTCTCAATTGGTAGTAACCGGACCTTAAGCCTATCTTTGAAAATATTATGGCTCCCTTCAATTGGTCAAACAAGTCATCGATTCTTGGTAAGGGGTACTTGTTCTTTATGGTTATCTTATTGAGCTGTCGGTAGTCAATGCACAATCTCATTGAACCATCTTTCTTTTTCACAAATAGCACCGGTGCACCCCATGGAGAATAACTGGGTCTCACAAAACCTTTATCCGTTAACTCTTGTAACTAGACTTTTAACTTCTTTAACTCTGTCGGAGCCATCCTATACGGAGTAATTGAAATAGGTGCAGTACCAGGAACTAATTCAATGCCAAACTCAAGTTCCCTAATTGGGGGCAATCTGGGCAACTCTTCTGGAAACACATCTGGATATTCCCATACTACCAGCACTGACTCAATTTTTAACTCAGACTCCTTCATATTTAACACAAAGGCAAGATAATCTTCATAACCCTTTTTCAGATATCTTTGAGCAGTCATAGAAGAAATCACTACAGGCAAGCTATCTGATTCATCTGATTCAACCAGAAGAATATCACTACTTTCACTTTCACATTCATGGTCAACCCGAAGAATCATCTGATTCAATAATTTTCCTTCTATAGTTTACTACTACATCATGCATGGTCAACCAATCTATACCAAGTATTATATCAAATTCATCAAATGGCAAAAGCATGAGATTAGCCAGAAAACAATGACCTCTAATCATTAAAGGGCAATTCTTACATACTTTGTCAACTATCACATGCTTGCTTAGAGGGTTTGACACTTTTATCACAAATTCTGTAGACTCTATGGGCATATTCATGCTAGACACCAATTTCACACATACATACGAATGGGTAGATCTCGGATCAATCAAAGCAACAACGAAGTATCATAGAGAGAAAAAGTACTCGTAATCACATCAGGGGATGAAGCCTCTTCGCAAGCACGAATGGTGTAAGTCCTTGCAGGTGCTCTACCCTCGAGTCTCACAACTGGTTCCCTAGGTGCACTCTTACTACTCGTTCAATTTCCCAAATTCTTCTATGGTCTTCCTCTAGAAGTAGTATTGCACGGTCTTGCACTCTGAAATTTTTCCTTTTCAACCGTCTTAGGACAATCCTTGATAAAATAATAGTGTAAACCACACTTGAAACATGCCTGGATATTCATCCAGCATTCACCGGGGTGGCGTCTGCCATAATGTTGACATTCAGGTCTATTAGGTCAAGCATTACCCATACTCGCTATCGAAGTAGTCTGAGCCTTTTGACCCGAATACTGTTTCCCATAGTTCCTAATCGAAAACCCAGCTGAAATACTCAATCGAGTATTAAACTCTCTCGGTTTCTTAGTTGAGGACTAAAATGATTTACCCATATGACTCTTCTTCGAATCTCGAGACTCTAACTCAGCTTTTCTCTTTACTTTAATTAACCCCTCCGTTTTACAAGCTCTCTCAACAAGCACAACAAATTCTCTCAGTTTAAGGACACCCATCAGCAATCGGATGTCTTTGTTTAATCCATCTTCAAATCTTTTGCACATGATGGCCTCAGTCGATACATATTCTCGAGCGTATTTGCTCAATCTCACGAATTTACGCTCATATTTCGTTACCGTCATTCAGCCTTGTTTTAACTGGAATTCCTTTCTTTTCTGATCAATAAATATGTGGCTAATGTACTTCTTGCTGAATTCTTCTTGGAAGAATTCCCAGTAAACTCTCTCCCTTGGTACCATCGACACAAGGGTGTTCTACCACTGATAAGTCGAGTCTCTCAAGAGGGACACAACACACTTCATGCATTCCTCAGGTGTGCATGATAACTCATCAAACACCTTAATGGTATTCTCGAGCCAGAACTCTTCCCCCTTAGGGTCATCATCTTTACTAGCTCAGAATTCTTTGGCTCATTGTTTCTGAATCTTATCAATAGGAGGTCTACTCAGTCTCACGAAGTCCATACCTTGTGGTGCTACGGGGATAGGCTGAGGAACAGGTGAGGGTGGAGGGGTTGAGCGTTTGGGTTCATTCGAATGAACTCCGTGTACCAGGCATCCATCATATGGAGAAAGGCTTCCCTGCCTCCTTCTCCTCGACTAATTGTAAGGGTTCTACTATCTGATGGAGCTGCCCCTTCAGCGGGTGCAGGCGCGTTACTTTGAACATCATCCGCCACTACTCTGTCGTGATCTATTTACTATATAAAGACAAATTTCAAAATTGTTAAGAGTCGTCACACTATCATAATATATATATATGGTATGTATAGCTAAACTCGTACACATGCTATGTTAGTCCGAGAATCGACTAAACCATTGCTCTGATGCCACTAAATGTAACACCTCTTACCCATATCCAAAGTCGGGGTAGGGTTCGAGGCGTTACTGAAATATAACACAAGCACACATACAAAATAGGGTAATAAAATTTTCGTTCAAATCAAATTTCATTCATACATATGCCAATTATCCCTTATATAGGGCTACGAGGCCCAAAAATACACCGAGAGCAACTAAGGCCTAAATCGAGAACTTTAAAAAACTTTAGGATAACTTAGAAAAAATT
The DNA here is from genome assembly GCA_025698465.1 of Gossypium longicalyx. Classification (NCBI taxonomy): domain Eukaryota; kingdom Viridiplantae; phylum Streptophyta; class Magnoliopsida; order Malvales; family Malvaceae; genus Gossypium; species Gossypium longicalyx. The sequence continues at coordinate 49,346,357 of CM046995.1, forward strand.
TCTACTTTGGATAGTCACACGCCCGTGTAGGTAGGCCGTGTGGTCACACACGCTCGTGTGGCTTGGGACATGCCCGTGTCCTCAGCCCGTGTAACTCTCTGACTATGACGTCATCAACTAAATAAGGTCACACATCCAAGTGACATGCCCGTGTGCTCAGACCATGTGACGAATTAAATTCCAAAATCAGGCACAGACTTCACACGATTTGGACACACGCTAGTGCCTAAGGCTGTGCCCTTCACACGATAGAGACACATGCCCGTGTCTCTGCCCGTATGTTTACTACTAGGCATTTTGTTTTGCATTAATTAGGGTGCACGAGACACATGGTCGAGTCACACACCCATAGGGCAGACCATGTGTCACACACAGCCTAGACACAGGATCATGTGTCTACCCGTATGGACAACTTTGAGGCTATTTTCCAAGTCATTTGTCACCCTTAAATGCTCATTCACTAAGTCATCTTTGATGGCATGCAACATGGTATATTTAATCACTCAAATACTCATAAATATGATTAATCCATGCCTTTTTAATGTCAACATACCTCCTATCCAAACCATCATACATTCTTATGGCATTCAACACCAATTTCATATTCATTCATCATGCTAAACCTACTTTCAATTTACTCAATTATATCATAGTTTTGGTCATACTTATTAGCCATGATTCATTCATTTAGCACATGTGTCATTCATCACACATCTCATCCACAAGTAATCACATCAAGCATAATACATTGCATGCATGCATAATTAATTAGGGTTACAACCCAAATAATCAATATGAACCATATCACATGGCCATACACAAAATGAATCAAATATCACCATAAGCCAACACATTTGGCTAGACCAATATGACATATAACAAAAAGACCAAGTCCCTATACATGCCATACTCAAAATGTTGAGACTAACTATACACAAAAGTTCAGTTGATAGTGTGATCGAACCTCCGATGTCCTTCGATCCACGAGTTAGCTTGGCGATGCTATAAGAAAATGGAAAAGAGAGGGGAGTAAGCGTAAAGTTTAGTAAGTTCACATGCAAATAAATAGCAACATAATCATATATGTAAATACCAATGACATAACATTGACTACTTATGTGTTATCATAAATTCATAGGCATAACTTAAAATTTGTAGACATAACTTACACAATTTCAATCTTACCTAAAGTTCATCACATACTGAGCTCATTCATATGAGTTTTTCGTACATACCTGTACCAACTCAAAACACATTGACATAATTCCTCCTCATTGACTTACTTGTCGAATAACTCATAGGTTTACCCGTTGAACACTCAGAATACTATCGGATACACGAAAGACTTGCACATAGTGCTTCAAACGTAGACACATGCTACCTCATATCAGAATCACACATTGCTCGCTCTCGAGATAATCGCAGGCCTGCTCACACAAGCTGACAGTCAGGACGTAACTACTCGGGTTGCTCACACAAGCTGCCAGGTACCTGTAACACACGTCGGCCTACCCAGCCACCAGTAGAACGTACAAGACTAGCACTCGGATTCACATAATCACATATTCACATAATTTCATGAGCTCACATTCACATAGTTCCCAGTGACATGTCACATTGTATCCTAAATTATTTCTAAGGTTCAAACGGGATTTTTCTCAATATCACATATTCGTCGAACACGTTCACCATGTCAATCTCATTGACCAAAATATCATTCACACACATTATAAAAATCAAACATTGAAATGCATATATTAATAAGCATTAAAACATGATACAATATTGTATTATTTACACGTGAACTTGCCTCGGTACAAAATATGGACACTTAATTCGATTTAGTCCAAAATCTTGTTCTTTCCCCGGTCTAGGTCCGGACTCTATTTTCCTTGATCTATAATAGCAAAATCAGTTCATTTAATCGTCACATTATTCAAATTAGCCCAAAACCATATTTAGCCAAAATTATAGTTTTGCCCCTAAACTTTTACATATTTATAAATTAGTCCTTAGGCTCGTAAAATGAAATGTGTCTATTTTCTTTATTACCCAAGCCTAGTTGAACTTAACCCATACTCATATCAGCCTACATTTCCCATTAAAACACATATCTTTCTACTCATTTTAGACCTTTTACAAAATGGTTCTTTTCATGCATTTCTATCAAAAATCACTTAGTAAAAAATGTTAAACATACATCACACTTTCATATTCTTCCATTAAACATCAAAATACAAACATGTCACACATGGGTCAAATTTCATACATGAACCCTAGCTCAAAATATGGCTAGAAATAGATAGATCATGCTTTAAGGACTTTAAAAATGCAAAGAACATAAAAAAAAGGAGGCTAGGGAACACTTACAATCAAGCTTGAAAAGTTGAAAACCCTAGCTATGGAACCCTTGCAATTTTCGGCACACAAGGAGGAAGATGGACACAATTTTGACTTGATTTTTCCCTTTTTATTCTTTTATTTACCAAAAGACAAAAATGCCCTTAGGGCCTTTCTTTCCAATTTTTCCTATTCATGCTCATTTTTGTCCAAAATTTTAAAACTTGGTCAAATTGCTATTTAAGGGCCTCTAATTAATGATCCAATGCAATTTTATGCTTGACGCTTCTAGAACACAAGTTTTACAACTTATTCACTTTAGTGTCTAAAGTCAAATTGGACACTTTAGGCATAGAATTTCTTCATGAAAATTTCACACAAACATGCAATCATATCATGGACATCAAATAGTCATAAAATAATTATTTCTATTTTAGATTTGTGGTCTTGAAACCACTATTCCGACTAGACCCTAATTCGGGATGTTGCAATACTAGTATTAGGCTTGACTATAATGTCTTGAATTTGGTTGGTGAATGTGTATAAGTGTTTTTGTAGGTTTTTGGCAAATTTGGGTGAGAAATAAGGCTAGGAAATGACCTTATTTAATCCACGTGGGTAGACACACGGGCGTGTGTCTAGACCGTGTGTGACACACGGTCATGTGCATGGGTATTTGGCTTGGTCGTGTATCCCCTGAATCTTAAAATTGAGAAACAGAATGATTCAAATTAGGCACACGGGCGTGTATCTCAATTGTGTGTAACATATGGCCTAGAACACGGGCGTGTGTCTTGGCCGTGTGAATCCTGCACCTAATTTTTTAAAATTAAATTGACCACATGGCCTAGCACACGGGCGTGTGGCAGGCCATGTGGCACAAGTTAGAGAGTTACACAGGTAAGGACTCGGGCTGGGATACGGCCGTGTGCCTCACATCGAATGCCCACATGGCCTGAGACATGGGCATGTCACTTGGCCGTGTGAGTCACATGACCTACTCACATGGGCGTGTGACCCTTGTATATATGAAAAATTTTAAAATTTTGTCAAAAATTGTATGAGATTCCAATTTAGACCCGACTTGTTTCTAATATTTAAATTGGGCCTCGAGGGTCCATTTAAGGGACGATATGATTAATTTCGGATATGAACAGTAAATGACATGAATTATCTGTTATTGTTTCATAAACTCTGGTAATACTCCGTAACCTTGTCCCGGTGACGGATATGGGTTAGGGGTGTTATATTTCCACTATTCTTTGGTGGCCTACCTTTAGAAGCCATAACCCTTGATCGTACATTTTGAACTTTATCCTTGTCAGATCTATTTGGGCAGTCTCAGAGGAAATGATCTAATGAACCATATTTAAAACATGATCCTTCTTTCAACTAACACTCACCAAAATATCTTCTATTGTAATGTTAACATTCAGACTTATTGACATTACGAACGCTACCAACACTAGCTACTGAGGTAGCCTGAGGTTTCGAGCTAGCTTACTTTCCTCGATCTCTACCAAAAAACCCAAACTAAGATGACATACAACTATGAGATTTTTTTTACTTTCTTTAAAGGAGAGGAGAAACATTTTCCCAATTGCCTTTTACTCGAACTTCCGAATCTATCATTTTCTTTGCTTTACTTTTGTCTTCCATTTTTCTAAACCCTATCAACTAACACAACGAACTCTTTCAACTTGAGTACGCTAATGAGAAATTGGATTTCTTCATTCAAGTCTTCCTTAAAACGAGTACACATAACAACTTTTGTTGGAATTAATTCTCTAGCATACTTACTGAGTCAAACAAATTTTCTCTCATATTCAGCTATTGTTCTGTGTCCTTACTTCAACTCAAGAAACTCTTTTCATTTTTTTTCAAGTACCGTTGACTGACATATTTCTTTTTGAATTCAGTTTGGAAAAATTCTCAATTCAACCGATCTTTCGATACAAACTATGACAGAGTATTCCACAATTGGTGTGCTTCATGTTTTAACAACAAAACTGCACACTTCAAACAATCATTGGGAGAACATGACCACTTTTTGAATACTCTTATAGTATTTTCTAACTAGAATTTAGCCTTTTTTAGATCAACCTTGACTTTACTGTGGAATTCTTCAGCCCTACATTTACAAATTTTATTAATAGGAGGCTTATTAACTCGTACATGTTCCAAACCTAAAGGAATAGGGAGAATCGGTTGGGGTATGGGAAGGGGTGGAGGCTATTGAGCCATCGGATTAGTTCTCACAAAATCAGTGAACCACTCAGACATATATGGAAGAAGGCTTCCCATGCCTCACTTCCCCAGCCTTCAGGAATTGGCTCACTATGAACAGCCCTATGTACCAAGGCTTGAGCATTGCTCTCAGCTTCATCGGAATTAGCTCTGTTGGATTCAAACGACGTCTTTTATCTATATGAAAAATAGAATAAATTCGAGTCAAGAGACATCACACTCTAATAGGTTATAAATTGGCATGTATTTCTATACTCTATACTTGTTACGTTCAGTCCTAGAATTGACTAAACTGTAGCTCTATTACTACTAAATGTAACACCTCTAGCCCATCTCTGTCATCTAATTAGGGTTTCAAACTATTATGACATATAACGAATATCAAAAAATCATAAATCAATCAAATATTAATTTAAATATTATTTGTTCATAGTCAATCGTCATTCATGGCATTCATACAAAAACGAGCTTTAAATCGGTATACAGAACCTAAAAATCAATTTGGAAATAGTAATGGACTAATTTGGAACAAAACAAAAAAAAATGTAAAAAAAAACTGAAAATAGGGGTCACAGGGTCATGTAGCTCAGGGACATTTGCCATGTACCCAAACCATGTACAATTCGAATATAGGGTCACATGACCATGTCGCCCAGTCGCGTGCAATTCAAAATAGGGTCACGCGGTCATGTCGCCAAGCCATGTAACAACTTATGACCATGTGAGAAAAACCTACAACAAAGTTAAATAAGCCACATGGCCGTGTGGATTGACCGTATGTGGCACACAATCGTGTGACAGCCCATGTCCTAGGCCGCCTGCACTTAGAATGACTTCTAAAATGAGGCAACTCACCATTCATTTCTTAGGTACTTAGCCAAACCAATTTCAACCAATATCACTGTAACACCCCTAACCTGTATCTATCGTCGAACTAGGGTTAAGAGGTATTACCGGACATATAGGAACATTACAAAATCATAATCATACATTATCATATCCTAGCAATTTAGACACAAATAGTCCATTTAGAAGGTTTAGGAAACCTTAAACATGCTCTGGAGAAGGTTCGGGACCAAACTGAACACATACAAAATTTTTTGAAACTTAAATAAATTTTCTAAGTTACAGAGGTCACACGCCCATGTGAACAGGCCATATTCCCTCACATGACATTACATGTAATCAAATATCGATGCCACTATCCCAGACAAGGTCTTACACGTAAATCATAAATCGATGCCAACGTCCCAGACGTGGTCTTACACGATAACACATATCAGAATCCTATGTCATGACATATGTATCCTAAATATTCCTATGGTTCGTACGGGGCTTTTCAGACGTTGTCACATTATCAGAACTTTCTCAATTTCACCTATTTGAATGATCCACGATCAAAACAAATTCTCCAAGGCTCGATCCAACTCGGCATATACACATATATTTATTATAATTCAATTAAGCACATATAAAACACACATATATATTTAAATTTAACAGCATTTATTTACTTATGAACTTACCTCGTACTAACACGAACGGACCGAAATGACTATTCGATAATTTTCAACTATCCCCGATCCAAATTTGATTTTTCTCATTTCTTGATCTAATTCAATAAAAAATTCAACTTATTTAATCACATATTTACCCAAATTCATCCAAAAAAAAAAAATAAAAGAGCAATTTGCACTTTATCCCCTAACATTTTACATTTTTCACAATTTCATCCTTATTTCACAAAACACAAAATATTCAAAATTTAACCACACCCATGCTTGACCGAATTTTACTAAGGTCCTTAATAGCCCATTTCTTTCATTTATTTTACATTTTAGTCCCTCAATTTACAAATTTCATAATTTAGCCCAAATTATTAAAATTCATAAAAAATTCAAAGACAAAACTTAATAATCTATCACATTAATTGACTATCATCAAAATTCATAAACCTCACATTATCAACAATGACATAACTCAAAATCATCAACAAAACCAAAAATTAAGGCATGGGCTTGATAGATTACTAAGCAACGATTACAAAAACATAGAAATTATCAAAAACTAAACAAAATACATACTTAAATCACCAAATCTCTTAGCCGAACCCTAAGCTTGAGTTTTCTTTCTTCTTCCTTTGATATATTCGGCCAAATCATGAATAAATAAAACCAATATTATGTTTTGTTTAATTAATAAACATTAATACACAATTTACTATTATAACCTTTGTAATTAAATTAGAAAACCATATAACATAAGCCCATAATCGTCCAAGCTATGAATTAATGGCCTGATTTCATTTTAAGGCCTCCACATTAAAATAACATAGCATTATTACACTTTAACAAATAGCTAGTCACTTTTACAATTTATACGATTAAGTTATTTTTCACAAATCGACACTCAAACGATGAAATTTTTATACGAAAATTTCACACATATCAATTCACATACTTTAAGCACAAAAAATAATATTAAAATATTTTTTTGACTCAGATTTGTGGTCTCAAAACCACTATTCCGACTAGGGTCTAAACCGAGCTATTACAACTCTCCCCCCTTAGGGATTTCGTCCTCGAAAATCTTACCAGAAAGTAGATTAAGGATTTGCTTCTACACAGTACATTTCAAATTCATACATAGCTTCGAATTTCAATCTTTAATCTCACAATTGAAATTCTGATCTGTCTTTCACTAAACGTCATATCAAGATGAAACTGTTTCTAACTGTATTGAGTTACCTTCATTTTCTGCTTTATTTCACTGATTATATTAATCTCATGAATCTTTTACTAACAGAGCTCGATTCTGAACATCGGAGCTAGGTAACTGCTACATACAATTCTCATACAATGTCACTTTTATACTCACCTAATATTTTATCAAACAACAATAATCTATCTTAGTTGCTTTGAAATTCTAAAACATAGTGATGAATAAATAATATTTTGAGAATTTTCAAAACAACCTCGTACTCACAGCTTATTGTAGTTTCTCCCAAAATTATCAGATAAATTTCAGATTCTAATCTGAAACAATGATATTTGGCACCATGTGCAAACTGACAGTCACTGTACGAATAACTCAGCTGATTTATCAAAAGAGAAATCCATGCATACTGGAAGACTTATTTAGACAGTAAACAATAATTCATATAACATCTATCTTTCTCAATGATAAGAGATAATCTCAATACAAAATTCATCAACATTTTGTTTAACCATTACTTAGATATCAAAACATGTTGAATTAGTCCTGAAGACGCTTAATAATTAACTTTAACTTATTGATAGCTCAGACATCTAATGCGAGGTTAGAAATATTATGTTTTGTACCTATTTATCAATACCACATTTTTAGATTATCATGCATCTAATTACTCCTGTATGAATAGTCTATCTGACACCATAAACCTTTTGCAATAATGGTTATACAATCTCAGAGCTTCTTGGTAAACATACTCTATCTCAAAGTAACAAGCAATCATAGATTCCACATATGAAATTCTGAGTCATAATTCAATTTATGCTGAACCCCTTTTAATTTATAATTCGTTGACACATTTCTGAATTTCATTACTTTGCCAAATAAACATTTATTTAGCTTCTAATTCAACTAACAATTGTTCATCATCTGATAAAATCAATCACATATTCATCGCTCGTAAAGCACACACAAAGTTTTTTATTCAGATCATTCGAAACTATAATCATTTTCCTCGGATAATAATATTTACTTAAAGAATCAAAAGTTGTTCGACATTTCAAGTTATCTTTGCTGTATCGAGTTTAGATCTTGCTCTACAACATCAAACATTTAACTCTTGTAGTCATCAAGTATATCACATAACTCTTTTCCTGCAGCTTAAATTGTATGGAGTCACAAGATATCTCTGTACACTCTTTTATTGGAATACACTTCAAACCGTTCATTGACACAAGTATTGATGTTTCAGTTGACAATACCTCCATGCAAAAAGGAAAACTTCTACAATTGAACTAACTTTAATTTACCACAACATTTTCCAGATAGAATTGTTCCAATAGATATAATTTTGTATCAAGTCTTCAAGAGTACGAATTCTACCTCCAGACTATCCCTCAATTCACATATGTGCGCTCAAAGTTTATTTCCAATCTGGTGGATAGATTCAAACACATATAACCCAATTAACTTTTCAATCAAATAATTCAGATTAGTCTAAACTACTGAATCAGTCTTTTCAAAGAAATCTTTTTTGCTCGTTAAAAGGATAACCCAAACATATCATTATACAAATTTGATCTTGATCTTCTATCATTTTCAGTTTTCCGATGTCGAACCTTTCACGAGAACTAGAAAAGAGTTTATAATAAAGTTGTCTCATATATTAATCATCAAAGTTTTGAATTATACTGAAGTCGCCTTTTTCAGATAGAAATCATAATATCATAATAAGACCGATATCTCACCCATAACAATAGATAATATCCCAACTGTTAATAAAGCATTTGAAACCAGAAGAAAATCAAATATGATTTGAACAACAACCAATACAGAAACACAACTTTTATAACTCTGAAAATGGTACTACAGTACTTCCCAAATTTCAGAATAGAAATTATGATTATAACAGATATAGCCATTTCCATCAAATATATATCTTTTATAGATAATCACATAGAATTATAAGAAAACCAGAATAGAAAAATTTTCAACATCTGTAGCTAAACAGAATATCAAAAAATTTACAACCCAATATAGAATGATATCAACCCCGATGATATTCCAAAAATGTCCAGAAAGAACAATATTACTCATAAATACTGAGATCCTTAGTAACAAAAGCAATATAACCTTCACGTGTATTTAATAGAACAATATCCATTAGAAATGGAATATTAGCATTATACAGATTCCACCGTCGACTTTCATATCCACAAAATGAAATAAATACTAGAGAAAGATAGCAATGTCAAACATAACCCAAACAAACCTACAATACTTTCGTTTATTAAAATGTTTAGCTAATGTTCTCATACGATAAGAATTCTTTCTAAAATTAAACAGTCACATATGTTTCTGAAGATAAATATACACATAGAATGTCCAGAAGAAATCATAGTACCTGTCCGACTATAACCACTGCACTCAGCCATCAATATAATTCAAATATTATTCAACTGTCTAATTCTGTCATCGTTAAGTCCATATTATCCCATCAATAACATAAATCAATTCAAAAGAACTTTCAGTTAATAGCTTTCTTTAGATATTATACCTGAATACTTTTATTTCATCGAATTCAACTTCTTCGTTAATAGTGACTTTGCATAATTTGAATAGTCTTCAAAACTTTTCAATATCTTCTTTAGTACTATTTTCATTTGTTGATTCATTCACTTCTCTGATCACATTATTAATCTTCCAAACACGGACTTCTGTAACTCCACACTCGTAGGCTTATTCAACCCAAATCTTACAGATTTTATAGTAACATTTTACTGATAAAGGGGTGAGGGTAGTAAAGCCTCAAATTTAACTTACACACAAATGTACACAACACATACTATCACAAATAACAAGTTCATTACTAATTTTACATTCTCAAATCATTTAATAATCATTTGCTTTTAATCACTTTTATTCTTAACACATAGTTCATATGCCAACTAGTTCATATGCCAACTCAAACCTCTAATTCACAATCAAACCATTCATATAGCAATCATAAGTCACATATCACAATTCGTATACTCATATCAATTCATTCATATGAATCATGCCACAATACAAAAGAAATTTCATGTTTCTCATATGGCTCAAATATTCATAGTCGCCTGCTTATAAACTCATCACATTTTCAAATAGCTCACATAACAATCAATCACATATATACATACCTTTCATTTCCAAATTTCATATAATTTCATATCTTTATGATTCTCAACTCATCATCAACACATTTTCACTCAAACATTTGAGTATTATTTTTGTAATATCAGAATTAGCTTGGCTGGAAAACATATTTGTCTCATCAAAATAATTTTCGTCAAAGTCGGGAGATATCACACTATCGCAGGTTAAATGTGACATGTATAGCTAAACTTACATACGCTATGATAGTCCTAGAACCAGCTAAACCATAGCTCTGATACCAACCAAATGTAACACCCTTAACCTGTATTCAGCACCGGACTAGGGTTAAGAGGTATTAGTGAACATATCAGAACATTATAAAATCATAATCATACATCATCATATCATAGAAAGTCATATACAAATAGTCCCTTTAGAAGGCTTAGGAAACCTTAAACATGCTTTGGAGAAGGTTTGGGACCAAACTGAACACATACAAAAATTTTTGAAACTTAAATAAATTTTCTAAGTTATAGTGGTTACACGCCCGTGTGAATAGGTCGTGTGCCTCACACGGCATTAGACACACTTGTGTGTCTAGACCGTGTCAAATTAGGGCATACATACTGACTTAATCACATGGCCACAAGACATGCCCGTGTGCCTTGGCCGTGGTCGAAACTAACTTGGGTCACATGGCTAACCACACGCCTGTGTGTCTTGGCCGTGCTTAAGAATGACTTAAAATTGTAGGGTACCCCAAGGGACACACGGTCGTACAACATGACCGTCTGTCGTACACTGCTAAGACACACGCCCGTGTCTTTGACCGTATGGACAGAAATAGGCTATTTGAAATGCCAATTTGCCACCCAATTTGGGTCAAACATACAAACATCAAACCAAGCACATTTGCACTATAATTTCAGCCAATTTCAATACCAAAACTTACATCGTTCATGCCATATTATTATCAACCAAATTCAAGCTTATAATTTATACTCAATCATATCAAATCATAAGCCAAAGTCATACCAAAACATATGTTTCATAACTTCAATTTACTTTATTCAAACACATACCATAATCTTACCAATTCTTCAATTAAGCACAAACCAAAATCTTACCAATATGACCATTTCATTTAGTCATTCATATGCATCGAATCATACCATTTTCTTATCACATAAACCATAACAAAACCAAACCATATTCATATACTTCTAGCCTATACATGCGACGTAACCAAATCTCAAAACATTATTTTCCGAAATGATAACCGAATAGTGTGATGATGTTTTTATTGACTTCCAACCGACGCCGATCTCCAAAAATCTATAAACATAGGAAAAACACACAGAATAAGCTTCGAGAGCTTAGTAAGCCATAAGCAAATAAATCTTCACAAGATCATGTATATAATTCAACTTGAATAAGCCAAATTTAGTTAACTTCATACACATATTCAATCATTTATCAGTGAACATATAAACCATACTTTCAATTTCAAATAACGATCATTAGATCATTCATATAAATTAAGCTTGCACAATTTCATATAACGAGCATATATAATACATCGTTCATTGTCATATATTTCACATATCGTCATTTGAATCATACTCACATTTCATATCAGAATTTCGTATACAAATCACATGTACCTGAATCATATATGGCAAAACACAATTATAATTCCACATTTCTCATATAATTCATTTGATCATAGTTTACTTGCTAGTATCCACATCTCATTTTCACATAGTTCATATATCAACTGATCATAATCATACTCACTTTCATTGCTTAATTTCATATATCTCGCAACATATCTGATTCAAATGCACATTCATATACCTATTTAGCTCAAATACTTAGAACCATTTTCTCACATGGACATCACATTTCCATATAATACAAACATACTTCATATGTTTACACATATAATCATATACTTACTTTTCATTCTCAAGCTTAATATACATTTCATATGTACCTGAATTGGATACACATCTCATATTTTCATTCTTTTTTCGGAATGCCCGTTGAACCATTTGGAATCAATAAGGATACTCAGATAGCACATAAACTTGTACAATGACAACGTCCCAGTCGTGGTCTTACATTTAATCAAATATTGATGCCATTATCCCAAACAGGGTCTTACACGAAATCATATATCACGCCAATGTCCCAGACATGGTCTTACACGTAAATCATAAATTGATGCCAACGTCCCATACGTGGTCTTACACGATAACACATATCAGAATCCTATGCCATGACATATGTATCCTAACTATTCCTATGGTTTATACGGGGCTTTTCAGACGTTATCACATTATCAGAACTTTCTCAATTTCACCTATTCGAACGATCCAAGATCAAAACAAATTCTCCAAGGCTCGATTCAACTCGACATATACACATATATTTATTATAATTCAATTCAGCACATATAACACACACATATATATATAAATTTAACAACATTTATTTACTTATGAACTTACCACGTACTAACACGAACAGACCGAAACGACTATTCGATAATTTTCGACTATCCCCGATCCAAATCTGATTTTTCTCATTTCTTGATCTAATTCAATACAAATTCAACTTATTTAATCACATATTTACTCAAATTCATCCAAAAAACATAAAAGAGCAAATTGCACTTTATCCCCTAACATTTTACATTTTTCACAATTTAGTCCTTATTTCACAAAACACAAAATATTCAAAATTTAACCATACCTATGCTTGGCCTAATTTTACTAAGGTCCTTTGAAGCCCATTTCTTTCATTTATTTCACATTTTAGTCCCTCAATTTACAAATTTCACAATTTAGCCCAAATTATTCAAATTCATCAAAAATTCAAAGACAAAACTTAATAATCTATCACATATATTTAATTTACTATCATCAAAATTCATAAAGCTCACATTATCAACAATGATGCAACTCAAAATCATCAAAAAATAAAAAATTAGGGCATGGGCTTGATAGATTACTAAGCAACGATTACAAAAACGTAGAAATCATCAAAAACTGAACAAAATACATACTTAAATCACCAAATCTCTTAGCCGAACCCTAAGCTTGAGTTTTCTTTCTTCTTCCTTTGATATATTCGGCCAAATGATGAATAAATAAAGCCAATATTATGTTTTGTTTAAGTAATAAACATTAATACACAATTTACTATTATAACCTTTGTAATTAAATTAGAAAACCATATAACATAAGCCCATAACCATCCAAGCTATGAATTAATGGCCTAATTTCATTTTAAGGCCTCCACATTAAAATAACATAGCATTATTACACTTTAACAAATAGCTAGTCACTTTTACAATTTACGCGATTAAGTTATTTTTCACAAATCGGCACTCAAACGATGAAATTTTTATATGAAAATTTCACAAATATCAATTCACATACTTTAAGCACAGAAAATAATATTAAAATATTTTTTGACTCAGATTTTTCATCCCGAAACTACTATTCCAACTAAGGTCTAAACCGGGTTGTTACAATCACACCTTCAAAATATATTCAAGCATGCTTCAAACATACCAAAACATTCAACCTAAGTGTCTAACCAATATGCCCCCATTGGCAACACATTTCATACATCAAACTAAATTCACATTCATAGATCACAAACTCTTACCTTATACATATGCCAAACATATCATTTCATTCATTTCATTCACATACAATTTTATCGCATCTCAACCATGTAACATGTCGAATTAGGGCCTAGTCAGAACAGTGATTTTGAGACCACAAATCTGAGATAAAAATAATTATTTTATGATTATTATGAGGTCCATGATATGTATGCATGCTAGTGTGAAAATTTCTTGATGAAATTCTATGCATAAAATGTCCAATTGAACTTTGGGGACCAAAGTGAATAAGATGCAAAACTTATGTTCGAGAAGCTTTTAGCAAGAAATTGCTTTAGATTATAAATTAGAAGGTCCTAATTAGCAATTTGACCAATTTGTAAATGTTTGGACAAAAATGGACATGCATAGGAAAAATTTGAAAGAAAGGCCTTAAGGGCATTTTGGTCATTTAGTAATTAAATGAATTAAAAAAGGAAAGTCAAGTGAAAATTTTGTCCATTCCTCCTTAGCTACCTAAATTTGTGGAGAACCATAGCTAGGGTTTTCAACTTTTCAAGCTTGGAAGTAAGTGTTCCCTAGCCACCGTTTTTAATGTTCTTTACATTTTTTAAATCCTTGTAACATGATGTACCCGTTCCTAACCATATTTTAAGCTAGGGTTCATGTTGGAATTTTGACCCATGCATGAGAAGTTTGTATTTTAATGTTTAATGGAAGAATATGATAGTTTGATGCGTGTTTAACATCTTTTACTAGGTGATTTTGCATGAAACCACATAAAAAGGACCATTTTGTAAAATATGTAAAATAAGTGATAAAAATCTAATTTTTATAAAAATATGGGTTGTTATAAGTACAAGGAAAATTTGGATAGGCTTGGGTAACAAATAAAATGCATGCGTTTCATTTTACGAGCCTAGGGACTAAATTGTAAATAAGTGAAAAGTTAGGGTTAAAAAGGTAATTTCATCAAATTGTGAATTATGGATTGATTTTGACAATGTGATTATTAAACAAGTTAAATTTGGCATTATAGATCAAGAAAAACATGATACGGGTCCTGATCGAGGGAAGAATAAAGTTTTCGACAAATAAGCTCGTTTATCATCATTTTGTACCGAAGTAAGTTCATGGGTAAATAATGTGATGTGTTACATATTTTAATGCTTTAATGTTATATGAATTTAAATGCTTATTTGCTATCATGAATTATATGCCTTGATATTCCATGCGTATATGGTTGGTATTATGGATATCGTAAATGACATTACGAGTAAGTTCGACAATGATACGACAAGCAAGGAAACCCCATTTGAACCTTAGGAATAGTCTAGGATACAAGTGACATGTCACTAGGAATTAAGGAATCCAAACTCATTGAGCGGTCTGGGTTCGTGATATATATGTGACATCTGAGCTCATTGAGTGGTCTGAGTTCATGATGTACGAGTTACTTGTAATTTGGTTCCGAGTATTGGTCTTGTGTGTCCTACTAGTGGCTAGGTAGTCCTAAGTGGTTCGGATACCTGACAGCTTGTGTGAGCAGCCCGCATAGTTACACCCTGACCGATAGCTTATGCTAGCAGGCTCGTGAGTAGCTCCATTGCGAGCGCTACATGTTATGAGGTAGCTTTGGCTACGTATGTATGTATGGCACATAGGTGCAAGGTGTTCCGCGTATCCAATGCTATTCCGAATGTTCAACAGGTAATAAAATGGATGATGTAATGAAAGTCCCAAGGAGGGCATGTTAAAGAAGGTATGATTGTAAGACACACTACGAGTTGGTACAGGTATGTACGCTAAACTCATGAGCAATGCCTTGGTAAATGATGATTCGTGATAAAGATGCATACATATATTCATGGTAAATAAGTCAAAAGGTTTGAATGATGAATGATTCTTATGTTAAAGTCTATCTGGTCCTTATATGATATTGATTTGTTTTCATTACATATTATTTGCATATGGACTTACTAAGCTTTAATGCTTACCCGTTTCCTTTCAATCATTTGTAGTTCTGCCAAACTAACTCAGGGATCGGAAGCCGTCGGAGTATTCGATCACACTATCAAAGAACAATTGGGTATAATGAATTTGATAATTTTGAGTATGGCATGTATAGGGGACTTGGTTATTTTGTGATATGTGTCATGCAATTTTGGCCAAATTGTAAAGGCCTCTAATGTTGATGATTCATTTTGTAATAGCCATGTGATATGGCTTATATTTGATTATTGGGTTGTAATCTAATTACTCATGCATGCATGTGCTAATGCCTTGATGATGTGATATGTTACTACTTGGTGAATGTATGATGAGGTGTGGAATAGATGCTAGGAGATAAGAAATGACTTAATGACTTAAGATGGTCATGGTCATGAATATGTATTATGGTGGAATTTGGATAACAAATTTGGTTATGCATGAAATTGGTGTGGTATGCTTTTGAAAAGTATGGCTAATCAAATGTGTAATAAGATGATATTATGAAGACATGAAAGTGCCATGGTATTGAATATTGGGTGTTTAAATATGTCATGTTGCATGCTATGAAACAAGGTTGAGCAAGTGAGTGGTTGAGGGTGGCAATTGGCTTGGAAAATAGCCTCTAAATTGTCCACACAGATAGACACACAGCGATGTGTCTAGA
The DNA here is from genome assembly GCA_025698465.1 of Gossypium longicalyx. Lineage (NCBI taxonomy): Eukaryota > Viridiplantae > Streptophyta > Magnoliopsida > Malvales > Malvaceae > Gossypium > Gossypium longicalyx. The sequence goes on from CM046995.1 coordinate 49,363,081, forward strand.
CCGTATGTGACACACGGTCTACCCCATAGGGGTGTTGACCGGCCGGGTATCCCCTGCACCCCAATTTTTCAAGTTAGTATGCCCAGTAGTAAACACATGGGCCAAGACACAGGCGTGTGTCTTAGCCGTGTAAGAGACACGACCTACCTACATGGGCGTGTGCTCCGACCATGCGAAGTCTGCACCATTTTAAGAAAAATTCATTTATTTTTAATGTACCACACAGTCTGGACAACGGGCGTGTGATACGGCCGTGTGACCTTATTTTGGTGATGATGTCATAGTCAGAGAATTACACAGGTTGTGGGCACGGGCGTGTCGCATACCACATGGGTATGTGTGATTACACAGCTAACCCACAAGGGAGTGTGACTCTTTAAAGCAATAAAATTGTTAAGTTGCCCAATGTTTTTCGAAAGTTCTTGGTTTAGTCTCGAACCACCCCCGATGTATGTTTTGGGCCTCGTAGGTCCGTATAAGGGACGATATGTATGTGTTTGAATTTTTTGAATTGGTTGAAATTTTAAGGCTTGGTTTTACATGTATGTGTATGTTTAAGTCCGGTAATGCCTCATATCCTATCCCGGTGTTGGACACGGGTAAGAGGTGTTACAAACCACTTTTAAGAAACATAAACTAAATAACCAAAGGCACTAGCCACCGGTAGGACATCCAGGCCTTATTTCTCACCCCTTTTTACCTTGCACCTACATCAATATTTCAATATATTCAACAACCAATTCAAGGCATATAAATCAAACTAATATTCAAGTTTTATACATGACATGTTTGCTCACACTTTCAAGTATTCATCTTACCCTTTTCTAAACATATACTTACCCAAGTGTGATTATATCTAAGTTACTAATCCAAGCTTACTCACATACCAAACATGATATAACTTCATGCATAAATATATTAAATATTTTATCACTAGTCATTCTAATGGCTAATTACAACCAAAACAATTACATACCCTTGTCCCCATTAGCCTGTACAAGCCATTATCCCAAAGTAAGTTTCCTATTTGTACCAAAACAAGCTAGAGGATAGTGTGGTGATGCCCCAACGACTCTTCAACCTTTACGAGCTTTTGAGTACTATAAAATAGAGAAAAGAAAACCTAGTAAGCATTTAATGCTTAGTAAGTTCGTATAACATGAATTTCACTTGCCAATAATGTTCATATTAAATAAGCATATCAATAACATGCATCCCATCAATTTGGCCAATTTCCTAACCACGTTCACTCAATCAGGCAAGTTATTCAAAACTTTTCTAAATACTTTTCAAATAATAATGGTGATGAGCTTGTAATAGCCTAAATTTGACCGGGCCTTAAAACAAAAAAAAAACTTAAAATAAATAAATAAATGTTTATTTATTTAAACAGTCCATATACAGAGCCCAAAAATTAAAACCCAAACTAAACCCACACTTAAACTCATTATACAATTAGCCCAGGACTAAAGCGGCCCAACTGGCCCAACCTGTTACACCAAGGTAGGAAACCCTAGGGTTTCTGCCTTTCTTCTTTCTCTCCTCGAGCCGCCACTGCTTCTGGAAGATTCGGGGAGCGTCTGTGTAACACCTCCAACCCGTATCCGTCGCTGGAATAGAGTACGAGGCATTATCGAGAAGCACAAAACACTTACAGATAATTTAAATACATTTTTATAGCAATTTGTTTCGAACTCAGATTATTTCATACTAGAAGTTTTCTCATTAACTCATTTGGAATACCAATTCATACGGATAATACATTCAAGGCGTAGAAATATATAATCACAAATGAACTCATTCATCAACCAAGTTTTATGCTCATGTCTCATCAACTCGTACTTCCTTATATCACATAATTCCATGTAATACTTACCAAACTTCTTCAAATTCGTGAACATCTTACGGAATTAAGTACTTCGTTTTCTCGATGCCATAGTTCAACTATGGTCTTACACATCTTCACATAATGATGCCATAGCCCAGCTATGGTCTTACTTTACACGTAATCACATATCACATATCGATGCCATAGCCCAGCTATGGTCTTACACGAATCACATATCTCACTGACGCCAGTAGCATATATCACACCGATGCCATATCCCAGATATGGTCTTATACGAAAATCACTTGTCACTTGTCACTTGTCACTTGTAGCCGAAGCTACCACTATTCAATGATCAGGTAGCCAGAGCTACCATTTTTCACTGATCAGGTAGCCGGAGCTACCACTTTTCACTGATCAGGTAGCAGAAGTTACCACTTTTCACTGATCAGGTAGCCGAAACTACCACTTTTCACTTTTTATTTATCATTGATCAGATAAGTGTAGCCGAAGCTATCACTTATCACTTTCACTTGTCCTTGATCAGATAAGTGTAGTTGAAGCTATCACTTATCACTTGTTGCCATGGTCCAACCATGGTCTTTTCCTTCAATTCATCTTGTCACTGAACTGAAATGCTCAATTTGATCATTTATTCAATTTTCATGCTTTTACATTATTCACGGTTTTATCATCAATACATATGAAATAACACATCATGAAATTCATAAAATTAACGATAATCATAATTTCATAATAAATATTCCAAATAAAACATTATATCATTTCTAATCCAACACTTATCGATTATAATCAGGCCTATGATCAATTTATACGCGAGTCATTCATATATTTTTCCTCCTCCTCTTCTCCATCCACATCCTTGGTATAAATAACACACTTGTAAGTAACCTTATCCATAATTTTCACTAATTACTTATGTGAATATTCAAGCTATCCACCCGTGTCATAGTCACTAAATTATTTATATCTAAAGCTACGGAACTCTAAATTAAGGTCTGCTAATTTTCCCTAAAACTAGACTCACATATCTTCTTACCATAAAAATTTCATAATTTTTGGTGGGCCAATTAATACAGTTTATTCATCGAAGTCTCCCCTATTCTGCTGTCTGACAGTTCCAACCCTTCTTCACTAAAAATTAATTATCTCCTCGTACAGGATTCGAATGATGTTTCCGTTTATTTCTCTTAAAAACAGACTCATTCAGGATTCTAAAAATATAAATTTAATCCCATAATTATTTTTATCCAATTTTTTATGATTTTACAAAGTTAGAACAGGGGAACCCGAAATCATTTTTCCCTTGTCTCACAAAATTTATCATATCTCATGATTTACAATTCCATTGCTTACATCATTTCTTCTATAAGAAAATAGACTCAACAAGATTTAATATCATATTTTATTCATCCTCTAATTCCATTTCTAAAATTTTTGATGATTTTTCAAATTTAGACTACTGCTGCTGTCCAAAACAGTTGTAGTGCAAAATGTTGATTTCCATTTTGCCCAAATTTCACAATTCATACAATTCAGTCCTTGCTCAATTAACCCCTAATTTTCTCAATTAATACTTTTACTAGACATTATAAGTTATTTCATAACTATTGAAATTCAGAATTTCCACATAAAACTCTAACTTCAAACTCTTTTACACTTAGGTCCCAAACATTCACTTTCTATTCAATTCTTTCAATAAAATCAACATATAAACAATTTAAAGCTCTAATTCCATGCCAAATCATCATATACTTCCAGCACATATTCATAGCAACTTTCAATTTCTTTCATAGAATCAAAAACTAATGAATTCAACAAGTGGACCTAGTTGTAAAAGTCACAAAAACACAAAAATTTTAAGAAATAATCAAGAATTGAACTTACTTGAAGTAAAAATATGAAAAACCAGGTTAGGGGAACTCTTCCATGGCATTTTTTCTGATGAGAATGCAGAAAAATAAAGAGAAATCTCGATAATTCCACTTTAGTCCTAACTTTATCAAGTAAATTTTGCAATTTTGCAATTTTGCCCTTAATTCTCCTTATTTTCTTGCTGATTTCATGCCCTTGCCGTCCAGCCCAAATATATCTTGGGTCTATTTTCCTTTTAAACCCTCTTTATTTTATCATTTAAGCTATTTAATCATTTCCCAAAATTTTGCATTTGATACAATTTAGTCCTTTTTGTTAAATTAACTATCAGAACTGTAAAATTTCTTGAGGAAAATTTAATACTAACTTATTAACACTACATAAATATTTATAAAAATATTTATGGCTCGATTTAAAATTCCCGAGGTCTCGATACCTCGTTTTCGATTCTAATTATTTTAGTATTTATTTTTAGTACACTATTCACTATTTCAAAAATTTTCCTAACTTCACATTTAACTTATAATTACTAAATTAATAATATTTCCTACTCATTTTTCAGATTTAGTGATCTCGAATCACTGTTCCGACACCACTAAAAATTAGGCTGTTACAGTCTGCCATCCATGTTCTGTTTCAGGTCATCAATGCATTGTCACAGGCCATTCAACGCACCACAACCCTTTAGCTTAGCCGCCGATCACGCCTCCACCAGGGGGCCAAAATTTCAACATCGTGTTAGGGCCATTTCCACCGATCGTGCCGAATCATCGTCAGCATGAGTCCACGCCAGCAACCACCGTAATTTTCAAGGTCACCTGCAGGAAAAGGAAAGAAAATCATAGCAGACATGCGAAGCGAATACGAAAAGAAATCAGAGATTTCTTTCCAAAACTTATAGTGGTTTATCGAGGCTATAAAGCCTTCTTCTCAATCTATAAAGGACACTTACGATACACACATACAGAGGGAAAAATACCATAAAGATATTGTACACCAAATATTTTTGCAATAGTATATCATAAAGATTTCACGAGAAACGAAGGTGATCTATTGTTCTCTTTCTACTTTTTATTTTTTACTTTATTGTAAACAACCTGCATAAAAAGAGGAAGAAGAAGTACCTTCTAGACTTGCCGAGAAAAGCGAAGCTTTTTGGACCCCGACCACCGTGTGAGGCGGAGTTGGTGACGGCGCGTGAGGCTAAGCACGTAGGTTCGATGAACGGAGCAGACCGGCCTATGGCCAGAGCTCAGAGGGCTGGGAAGAATTTCAGAGGATCTCTCTCGTTTTTTTTTTTTTTAAACTGGGTGCAAAATGATTTTAAAGCTTAACATTTGGCTTATATAGCCCTAACGAAACGGTGTTGTTTTGGTTTAACTCAATAAGCATAAAACGGCATCGTATCAAGGCTTAGGATCCGCGTGTTGACCCGATTACCCGGGGAGGATCCGCGTGTTTTTGGAAAATGGGTTAATTTCATAATTGGTCCCCCCGTGTTTTTTAATTTTTATAATTTTATTTTATTATTTTTAATTTAACCCCAATACTTTAATTTTGATTCAATTTGGTCCTCACGGTAACATTTAAATTGATTTGGAGAAACGGTGTCGTTTTGGGATTAGGGCAAATTTCCCAGTAAGTCCCTCGGCTTTAGTCCGTGTTCCAATTTGGCCCAGTTTTCTTTATTTATTTGTAATTAACCCTAAATTCCTTAATTAAATTTAATCTTAATCCCTATATACCTTTAATTTAATTTATTTTTTAAAAAACTTTATATATCTATAAACATTAGTTATGTACATAATAATATATTATTTTATTTTTATTACTTACACTATATATATAAATTTTATTATGTGTCATATATTTTTATTATATTATTTATTTCACTATAATTTTTATATATTTGTTACATCATTATTATTATACATTATATTCTATTTGTTACATACTATATTTTACTATACATCATAATATTTTTTTATATATTATATTATATATATTATGTTATATTTTTATATTATACAATTTATATTTTTATATTTTTATTTGTAAATTATGTTATACATTATATATTATACTATATTTCCTTACATTACCTTTATTTTATCATAAAGTATACATCATTTTATAATTTATTAATTATATACATTTTTAAAGTTCTATAAATAAATTTAATATTAATACTTAGTACATTTTTATATATAGATATTATACCCTATAATATAACTTATATGTATATATCTTTTTTAAAAAGGGATGGGGTTCTCTTTTATCGCTCTTATATTATTCAATATGTTTCAAAATATCTTGTTTTCATTGGATTTATATTTTATACATTTTAATTTATTTATTTATCTTTAGTTTTCTCTTATTCTGATATAGTAGGTTAAACTTCTACATATCATTTGTTTTCGTATATTTGCATGAAATTAATTATTTATTGTGATTTGTATTATCATATATGTATACTGCGATTTCATATTTGTTGTATTCATTATGCACTTCATTATGTTTTGTATGTAGCAATAATATATGAACCTTTAGATTATTTATGATGATATATGCCCAAAGTGGTAATGTTTAATTTATGTAAAATTGTATATCATGCATCACTTTTGAGATAATTATTTTGCATGTTTATATGTTTTGCTTATTCATTTTCAATATACGCTATGTGTATCTTTGTGGGTATGATGTTATGTAATTTTAAACATGTATATATCTAGTGTATGATCTTTGCATTATTGTCGTTATATTGTTTAAATGCATGTTTTATTTGCTTATTATTGCAATATTCTATTTTATATGATTCTTCATACATCAATAAAAATGAGATTCCAAAATTTTCAAATAAAAAGGCAATGCTTGGTATTTGGAAACTTAGAGAAAGGTAGTGCCCTAACTTACTGGGTTGCAACTTTTCTCGTTGAGTTCGAATAGTCAAGCACCCTTCTAGGTTTTCAGGTTTTCAAAATACGAGTAACTATTTTGAAATTTCAAAGCGTTGTGTCCTAACTTACTGGATATGGCGTTTTGTTGTTGTAAGATAGGGATTTTCAAAAGGGGCTAGCTTAGCTTCGAATGTCTTAAAAATATTGCTTCATAACTTATTGGATGTAATATTTTGATTCATTCGATACAAGTGAACCCTAATTTTCAAAATTAAAATATTCTAAAGAGGATTGCATCTTAAAACTTTTAAATTTCTGACATTAAAGACACTTGATAATCAATTAGGTACCAATTTTTGGGCGTTACGAGGGTGCTAACCCTTCCTTGTACGTAACCGACTCCCGAATCCATTTTCTCGAATTTCGTAGACCAAAATTAATGTTTTAAAACAAAACATTTTATAAGGTGATCCAATCACACCTAAAAGGATTGGTGGCAACTCTCGTTTTCATTTTTCTTAAAGTCGATTCCCGTTTTCCAAAACTCGATTTTAAAAAATGGTTTCGACAGGTTGGCGACTCCGCTGGGGACTAATAAGAGAGTCAAGCCGTATAATTGATTACCTTTTGTCTTAATGTCCAAAATTTGAAAAATTTTGAAATTCAATCCTCTTTGCATTACATGTGTTTGTATTATTGCATATGTTATATATTCTGATACGCATTGCATTTGCATGACCGTTGTGGTCACACCCTTAAGTGGGAGTGAGAAATTACGCCTTCGTGAGGTTTTCGCCTCCGTGCAGGATAGTGGATCACTTTCGAGATACATCCGTACCTATGGTTTTGTGAGATTTTCATCTCCGTGTAGCCATAGGGAAATGTATTCCCCTGAACTGAACTCGATTCAAATGAGCCTATAATGGGTGAGAATCGAGGAATCTGCTGGTTCAGGTACCTCAACTTTAGAACTAAAACCTCATATAGAAAAATCGTGAGAGCTCAATTTAGTTAGAATCATACTTTAGATATTACCCTCACATATTATTCTTAAGTTTATTAATATTATGTGATACTGACTATATCCTTTTTTTTCATTGCATGTCATTTCGCATTTAAAAGGTATCGATTCACGGTCAGTTTCTAAGTTAGAAAGTTTTATTATGGAGAACAGACTTCTTGATAGAGCGGAGGGAAACGCTAACGTCCATAGATGGTCGGAGCAAACTCAGCTAGCAAAGGGAGATAGCATAGCTATGGGATATGTGTCGGAGCTATCGGACTATACTCGTATCAGTGTTACACAGAATAATTTACAGGAGCTTAAGGAGATTTGGGATTAGTGGGGCAATAAGACCAAGCAGTCGTTCTACGGTAATTACGGAGATTTGCCCTATTTGTTTGACATTCAGGTTGATGAGCACCTATTTCGAGCTCTCGCTCAGTTTTGGAACCCAGCATACAGTTGTTTTACCTTTGGGGAGGTAGATTTAGTGCCTACTGTGGAAGAATACACAGCCTTACTTCGGTGTCCTAGATTTCAGTACGATAGGATTTATTCTCGAGTTGCTTGTGTCCAAACCTTTAGTAAGAAGTTGATAACCATTACGGGGATGAGTGAGCAGTGGATCATGGCTAGAATTAAGGAAAAGGGTGAGTGCATTTCGTGGGGAGCTTTGAAAGATCTGATCCAGACACATCCAGACGAGGTGAAGAGGGTAGACATTTTTGCCTTAAGCTTATACGGATTGATGGTTTTCCCCAAGGCCTTGGGATATGTGGACGAGGTAACCACGGATCTTTTCCATCGACTTAGCGAACGGGTCACTTCTGTTCCTGCGATTTTGGCGGAGACGTTCAGGTCCTTAAATGCGTGTAGAAGGGCCAGTGCGGGCAGGTTTGTTGGTTGTGCTCAGTTACTTTTAGCATGGTTCTACAGTCACTTCCAATTGATAGATAGGGTGCTTTGTCGGGTCTTCTTTGAGGATTACTCCCCATTGAAGGACATAACAGCTTCAACTAGGAAAGTTGATGTTCCTGAAAAAAATTGGATAGCGCTACTTCAGAATTTGCAATCAAAGGACGTAGAGTGGAGGGCTCCATGAGTGATTCCTGGTGAGATTCTTTACCGATGCGGCAGTTTTGATTGGGTCCCTCTGTTGGGAATTTGGGGTGCCATTGGTTATGCCCCTTTGCTTGTGCTTAGGCAACATGGATTGAGGCAGTTCATACCGGCAACCTACGGTTTGGTTCAGAGTGAGTTCATGTATAGAGGAGCTGACTACAAGAGGAAGGTCAGTGAGATCTCTAGTGCTTGGAACAAGACTTGTTGATTAAAGGGAGTAGTTATTAGCCCTGCTATGACTCCGGAGTATGTCGAGTGGAGAGGTAGAAGGATTAATGATAACATCCCTAAGCCAAGCGTGGAAGGAGCTCAATCGATAGAGGAATATTTGCAAGTGACGCCCTCGGAGTTAGAAATTATGAAGCAAGAGTTCAAGAGAAAGAACTTGGAGCTCGAGAAGAGGATAGCAAAGCTTGAAGAAGAAAAGATGTACTTGAGCCTAAACGTCAACGTTCAAAAGATGGAGGTCGAGAAAGAGAGGAAAGAAAAAAGGCAGATTGAGGAAGATCGAGATGATTTAAAGGAGCATTACAAAAGGGCACAAGTATCCTTGAAGAGAGCTAGAATAGGAGGGTCTTCAGATCAGTTGCAGAAAGAGGTCCAAGAGGAAAAAGCTAAAGCTGAATATTGGGAGAAGAAGTTCCAAGAGATGCAATCGCGGAATTTGACCTTAGAAAAAGAAAATCAAGGTTTAAAGAGTAAATTAACTGAGCTTAGGCGATCTCTTCATCTGCATCGAAGTCGTGATTCTACGGTTGAGGTAAAGAAATTAAAAGGCAAAGTTGAGGAGTTGGAATCAGCATTGCAGGATAGTAAGCTCCTAATCGAGCAGCTTGGGGTACGAGAAGATCATTTGAAGGGAGAGCTTCATCAGTTTATAGGATAGGTCAGAGAAAGGGATCACATCATTGGAGAAGCCATAGCCCAGATTCGAGAAGTCACTGAACACGTGCAGGACTTGGCAATACGAGCTGATGTATTGAGTTTGATGTATGAGTCATCGTCGGATATAGGATGAGAGTTAGCCCTTTTATTAGATAGAGTTAAAACTTTAGGCATTAGGGAGAAAGCGTATTTGTAATCCTCTTATATGTAAAGATATTCTTTTTCTAAATAAAATTTGCTAAATGAGATTGAATCAGAATCGATGTCCTTTTGGCATTCATGCATTTACATCTCATAGCATTTCATCGCATCATTTGCATTCAAAGTTATAGAAAAACCCTAATTAGTTAAAATTACTCAGGAGTAGAAGAGAAAATCTGGAAACCACGCATCAGTACGGAACTCGCGCAAAATCTAAGAATTGGACCAAAGGTTTGAACAACTACAAAAGGACATGCAGGACCAATTGCAAGAGCAATTGGCCAAGATACAAAACGACATGAGGGAGAAAATGCTGAAGGCTCAGAGGAATATGATGACTGAGATAGCAGTTGCTGAGGGCCACTAATAAGGGAAAAACACCTATGGCAATCACTGGTGAGGAGGAAAAGGATCATCCTCCAGGCCTTACTTCACCCCACGAGCCTACACAAACCGAGGCACCTCCTAAAAGATCATCTGTCAATATAAGGCCTCATCATGGGCCGGGTGATGTGGGGATCCATATAAATTACCCAACTGGCTCGGGATTCAATTTGGGTGATAACCCTGCCAATCCTCTCATTCCTGACTTGGATATAGCTAAAAAAGAAGATTTGAGAGCCGAAGCTGCAAAACAGTTGGAGAAACGTTGCCGATGGTTGGAAGAGAAATTTAAAGCTTTAGAGAGTGATGATGGGCATCATGGAGTTGATGCCAAATACTTGAGTTTGGTCCCAAACTTGGTACTTCCCCATAAATTCAAAATGCCGGAGTTTGAAAAGTACAACGGGACTACTTGTCCAGAGGCCCACATTACAATGTTCTGTAGGAGGATGACCGGATATGTGAACAATGATCAACTGTTGATTCATTGTTTCCAAGATAGTTTAGTGAGAGTAGCAGTCATGTGAGGGATCATGTAGAAGCCTTCATGCAACAGTACAATCATGTGACTGACATGATGCCGGATAGGATCACGCTGCAAAACATGGAGAAAAAGCCTAATGAGAATTTTAGGTAATATGCTCAAAGATGGAGAGAGGTTGCCATACAAGTTCAACCACCATTTGGAGAAGGAGATCACCATGTTGTTTATCAACACTCTGAAGGCCCCATTCATTACTCACATGATTGGAAGTACTACCAAAAGTTTTGCGGACATAGTCATGGCGGGAGAGATGATTGAGAATGCCATAAGAGGTGGCAAAAGTGAAGGTGAAACGACCAAAAGATCGGCCCCAAGAAGAAAGGATAATGAAGTGAATAACACAAACACTTTCAATACAAGGGCAATCACAGTTGGTCAACCAAAAATAGCTGCGGTCGAGCAACAGAGTTCTCAAAGGAAGGAGTCGAATGCAAAGTAGAATTCTGAAAGGATGCAATTCACACCTATCCCTGTGACGTATCGTGAGCTTTATCAAAGCTTATACGATGCGCATGCTATTGCTCCTTTCCACTTGAAACCACTACAGCCTCCATATCCTAAATGGTATGATGTAAACGCTAGATGCGAGTACCACGCAGGAATATCAGGGCACTTAATTGAAAATTGTACCGGATTCAAGAAGGCCGTGGAAAGGTTGATCAAGATGGGGGTTGTGAAATTTGATAGTACCCCAAATACTGAAAACCCTTTGCCAAATCATGACGATCAAGGAGTGAACGCACTTATTGGCAAAGCTAGTGAGAGAAGGATGAAGGAAAATGTTGCTGAGGTGAGGATGCCTATGAAGGTGATTTGGGAGGAGATGATGAAGAGAGGGATGATAACCTCTAGGAGAGAAAGAGAAAAAACGGGGAACTATTTTGAGTTCCATGGAGAAGAGGGTCATGAGACACAAAATTGTGAAGAATTTAGAGCCTTGGTGTAAGGCTTTATAGATAATAAAGAGCTACAAAATTTTGAAGGTAGCTCTTATTAAAGAGAAATAAGTATGCTGGAAGAGGAATAAAAAGTAATCAGCCAGCCAAGGATTATTATTTCCCTGCCAGGGATTAACGAAGTGGGAGCACCAGCAGTGCCCAAGGTCATTATCCATAAGCCTACTCTTTTCCGTTACAAAGATAGTAAGAGAGTACCATGGAGTTATAACTGTAGTGTGACAGTACTGAAGGAAGAAAATATAGCCAGCGCATCTAAAGACGTGTAAGTTGAAGGTTCCCACACGCAAAGTGGGAAGCGTTATGATACGGGGGGCGTCAGGGAGGAGCCCATAAAAACAAAGAATGCTAGTATGGAAAAGGAAAAAGAAGCTGAAGTGCTTGTCAAGGAGCCGGTAAAGGAGGAGGAGGCTAAGGAATTTCTAATGTTCCTTAAGCACAGCGAGTATAGCGTGGTCGAGCAGTTGCACAAGCAGCCGGCTCACATATCAGTATTAGCTCTACTTTTGAGTTCTGAGGTGCATAGGGAGGCATTGATGAAGGTGCTTAACGAAACATATGTCACCCATGACATATCAGTTAACAAGCTGGACCGATTGGTGAATAACATAAGTGCGGATAATTTCATCTACTTTAATGATGAGGAAATCCCACCAAGGGGCAAGGGGTCAACAAAAGCCTTGCATATCACCACTCGATGCAAGGGGTACACACTCCCAAGCATGCTTGTTGATAATGGATCGGCCTTGAATGTTTTGCCGTTATCTACATTGAATAGATTACCCATTGATGATTCTCACATGAAAACATGTCAAAATGTGGTAAGAGCCTTTGACGGTACAGAAAGGAAGGTGATGGGAAGGATTGGCATCTCTTTGGAAATTGGGTCGAATATATATGTAGTAGACTTTTTGGTGATGGATATCAAGCCTTCCTACAATTGCTTATTAGGTAGGCCATGGATACACTCAGCGGGAGCGGTGCCCTCGTCGTTGCACCAGAAACTAAAGTTAGTGGTGGATGGACAGTTAGTAACCATCAATGTAGAAGAGGACATTATAGCCGCAGTCACTAGCAAGGCCCCTTATGTTGAGACAAATGAAGAATCTATTGAGTGTTTCTTTCGCTCTTTAGAATTCCTAACTGCAACCTTCATTTCAGAAGGGAGTGAGCTACCGGTGCCAAAGATAGCAAGAGCTACGAGGATGGTTTTACAAATGATGGCAGGAAAGGGAGCCTTACCAAGAAAAGGGTTAGGAAAGTACCTGCAAGGAGGAAATCAAATCCCATAACTTAAAGAGAAGAGAGATCACTTTGGTCTGGGCTTTGAACCAGACTATAAGCAAAGGAGGAAGGAAATTGAGAAGTGCCAAGAGGGAAGAAGGGCACGCCTTAATAGAAGAGAAGTGAAGTGGGGGCCGATGACATTCCCTCCAATATCCCAAACCTTCATATCGAGAGGGTTACTCATAGAAGGAAGTCATCAAATTAATGCTATACAAAAGGAAGGATCAAAGCAAGGAAACCTTGAGGGCATTCGCCCTTACGAATCGGGAAGCTCTCTGAACAATTGGACTGCGGAGGAACTTCCTGTAGTCTTTAGGAATTTTTCAGAGTAATTCTCGAAACATTCTTGCTACTCTAGAGCCTAGGAGTAATAGAATTACATTTTTGAAATACGCTTATGATCATCTATTATCTTTTTAATAAAACATAACTTTTATCATTTCAACGAGTATTGCTTCATTTTTATCAACCAATATTCCGTTAAAATTTTGACAATTCTTATTCTTTCATTCATAGAACATAAATAATCATTCTTAAATTCATTCATTCTTTGTATTTTCTTTATACTTCACAGATCTCTAGATATCAATGACATGAGCACCGATATTACAAATCCTGATTTCTCTCGTGAGCAAGACATGTGTTTGGAGGAATCTTAAGATTTTGAAGATGTCCAGGACTGTGATGTGTCTTTAGATCTTTTGAGGATGGTAAAACAGGAGAAGAAAAAAATCATGCCCCATGAGAAAGAGGCGATAGAAAATGTAGCCCTAGAGGAGGGGAAAGAAGTGAAAATTGGCACGCATATTGCCGAAAACACAAGGCAAAGACTGATTGAGTTGCTACGTGAGTTCAAGGATATATTTGCATGGTCCTATCAAGATATGCCAGGTTTGAATACCGATATTGTGGTGCATCATCTTCCGATACGACAGGAATGTAAGCCAGTACAACAGAAGTTGCGAAGAATGAGGCTAGATATCATACTGAAAATAAAGGACGAAGTCAAGAAACGGTTCGATGCAGGATTCTTACAAGAGGTGAAGTACTCTGAATGGGTAGCTAACATTGTACCAGTTCCTAAGAAGGATGGGAAGGTACGAATGTGCGTTGATTACAGAGATCTGAACAAAGCTAGCCCAAAAGATAATTTTCCTCTGCCACACATAGACACTTTGGTAGACAATACAGCGGGATATTCGTTGTTCTCCTTTATGGCTGGTTTCTCGAGGTATAATCAGATAAAGATACATTCTGAAGACATGGACAAAACTACCTTCATAACATTGTGGGGTACCTTCTGTTACAAGGTAATGCCTTTTGGGTTGAAGAACGCAGGGGCAATATACCAGAGGGCTATGGTAACCTTGTTTCATGATATGATGCACAAAGAAATTGAGGTGTTAGTTGATGACATGATTGCCAAGTCTCGAACAAAGGAGGAACATGTTGAATTTTTAAGGAAACTGTTCTTAAGATTAAGGAAGTTTCAGTTAAAACTTAATCCAGCAAAATGCACCTTTGGAGCTATGTAACGCACCAATTTTTGGGAATTCTGTGAATGTTGGAAAATTTTAAATTCTTGGTGTTCTGTCTGCTTGGCATGGATTTACTTAGGTTAGTAGGCCTCTAGAAGGCCCAAGCTTAGGTTAAAAACCCGGTAGTTTTAATTAATTTTAATTCCATAAGAAAAAGGGGTTCTGGTTGGTTGGGCTTTTAAGTATTAATTGGGTAAAATAAAACACAGGGAAGCCTGTGGTAAGCTGGCTTATGATGTCACTTGGGGGGCTTTAGAGGTGGCGTGTGGATGACCAAGGATAACTAAGGTTCGAGTCACAAGGTAAGCAAATTAGTGATATCAATTTTTATGCACAGAAAAGGTAAGTAATGGAACTGAAGTGAAAGTCTGTCAAGAGGAGTTTAAATTGCTTAAGGGATTGAGTAAGGAGGGGATAAGGGAGAGGATTTAGGAGCTGGTTAGGGAGAGTAGTGTTGGCCGAATGGTGGACTCTTAAGGAGCAAGAGCTAGCTGGCTAAGGGGTGCTTTAGGGGGGCAAAATTCAGCTAGGTTGAGTGCCAGTACAAATTCGGGATTAGGGGAAAATTGTGCCGTTTCCTGACCATTCTCCTCTTCTTTCTTTTCTCCTCTCTTCATCAACTTTTTCTTTTTTTCTTCTCTTCCTGTATAGCCGAATCTTTCTATCCACCTGTGCATCTCCATCTTTTTCTTCAGACGTTTCTTAAACCTTCATAGCCATTTGCCTTAAAAAGCCGAAATCCCGAAAACTATGCTTTCTTCTGTGCCGATTTCTTCTAGCCAATTCTCTTATCCTTTTCATCATTCTTGACCGACTCTCTAGTTCTCTAAACATTAAGTTTCTATCGACTAGACCACAGCAAAACCCTCCTATTTCATCTTTCTTTACACAGTTCCAGCAAAAGCCGAAAACCCCACACTTTTAGGGACTTAGCCGAATATTGAGATCACTGAAGGCTCAACTTTTGTTATCATTTGAGGGCTTAGATCGGCATCAGAATTGAGTAGAGATTAATTGGAATCATTGACCGGAGGAACCGGTGGTAAGCCTTTTCAAACTAGTCTTTATTTCGTATTTTAGAAAAGCCGAAACCCCTAAAGGTTAGAGAGGCTGTCGACTTGGACTTGTAGCCCTAAGGGGTTGTGATAACTATTTTGTCTTGTTAGTAAGGTGATCTAGAGGCTGCTAATCAAGGGCTTGGACAGGTGGAGCAACGGGATCTAAGTCTAGTAACAAACTTCGGCGAAGGTAGGATTGCTAGTGCCTAAGGTGTTATGGCCGAATAAGGTAAGAAGTTATTATGTAGTTCGTTTCAGTAGTTAGATTAACGTGGTGGTAATATAATTGTAGGTAGTTCTTGCGTAGATCTTGTCAGCGAATCGTCATAAAACAGGTGTGTAACTGACACCCCTTCTTAGTCTAGATCGACAAAAGTCGAAAAGCCGAAATGCCAAAAAATCGGTATTTTGTGGACTTGCGAGTGTGCGAATGCTCGTGAGGTAAATTGATTAACGTTTCTGGTAAACTACAGTGTTTAGACTGCAGAGTGCAAGATTTCTGTGCCTTCAATATTTTTGGGCTTAATGGGCCAAAATTGGGATAATGGGCCAGTGGGCCCAATTCGGTAAGAACCCTCGGTAAATGTTTTTGTTAATACATGAAAAGTGAGTATATGCAGGAAAACCCTAAAATAGATAAATTACTGAAATACCTTTATAGGTGAAAAATTTACTGATTTACCCCAGGAGTGGAATTACCGAGATACCCCTAGGGTTAAGGTTGACCAAAATGCATGTTTGATCATTGTTATTTATTGCATGCCATGTTATTATTATCCGATGCATGGGGCCGGGATATTGATGGAGGAAGTACTAAAAGTGGCACATCCCACGTCTTTGGAGGCTTTGCCTCAATTCATCGATAATCTGGCGAAGAATGCTTTGCAAATCGTAGAGTGCAGTGGTGGGTGGGTTGAGCTATTCCTACATGGAGTGTAGGGGCTGGTTCGTGGAGTTAGCGGTTGGTTATAGGTCAAGTTGGGCTTGCATACATGAATATGACCGCTTTATTCGAATGGGCCTATGGGCCATACTGTTATCTTAAAAGGGGCTAAGGCCCGGTTCTCGTATTTTGAAAAGGGCTTGACCCGGTACACTCCATCACCGTTAATCGAATGGGCTTAGGCTCAACGGGCTTGAGCTGACTTGGGCTTTGGATGGGTTTTTCTTACACACTGAGTTTCCAAACTCACCCCCTTCCTTAACCTTGCAGGTGGGCCTTAATGTGGGTGACTTGGAGCCGGAGGGGATTTAGAGTGGCCATGGTGATCGCTTTTGGGCTTTGAAATAAGTGACTGATTTTCCTTAATTTATTTTATTTACTATTTAATCTTGGGTTGTAATAAGGCCATTCTAACTAAATTTTCTTCTTTGCTTTTCGGGGATTATTTTTATTTTCAATAACTTTAAACTGGTTGATAATAATGCAAATGGGATAGACATAGGGCGCGTTTTTAAAACGATATTTGTTTTTAAAATAACACGACGTCACGATTATTCAAGTTAACAAAGATAATAACTACTCAAAGAAATTTCAACTCGTTACAACCAAAGTGTGGCAATGGTTGTGGGCATGTCTAGGATTGGATCCAATTGAAGAGCTTGGTACGTAAGCAGCCTTCATGGCTCACCTCCTCTGTTGTGGATACCTACTTGGTGCCCAGCTTCCATTCACTTTAGCTTAACAAAAGATGGTTTTTAACACTAAAATGAAACATGAGTTTTTAACTTCAATATGGCACGTCGGATTCGGCCATAACGTTTGGGCCGGGTTTGGAGTGTTACATTCTGTGGTATCAGAGCCAAGTTGCAACAACTCGACTATGGATCAGGTCCGAAAATCTTTTCAAAAACTTAGGCCCAAGAAGGGTATTTTTGGAAATGGTATTGGGAAGTTCTTTTCAAAGATGTTTTACAAGGTGTACATGTTAAAATGGTTCAAGTTTTGCTGCTTTTTAAAACGGGGATAAAATCAAGAGTTTCAAAATAAAGGTGTTACAAGGGTGTTTCAAAATCAAAATTTTAAACTTCTATTTTCTGTGATCAAAAACATGGTTTTTGAGTTTTAAATGGATTGGAGAAAGAGGTGGCGATCAATCCACGGCACCAAGTCCAGTAAGTGTACTTTTTTTACGTTATGTGATAATGATATAATGCTATGAATAGAACTGAGACCCTACTATGATACTTTAAATAAGGTAGAGCTGTAAAACGGTAGAAGTGAGACTGTAGCTAGGATACGACATTACGAAAACAATCCTTGAACTATTATATTTCCATAAGACATCTTGTAATAAACAATTGAACATTATCATAAAATTCGTAATCAGATAAACCGAAATGAGTACGAGAGCTACTCGGGGAAGAGGCCGTGGTCGAGGTCGAGGTAGTACCCAAGCTGGATCTTCATCTTCTGAACACATACCCGCTGGAGTAACACGACCACCGGTGGGTGAAAATGGGCCGTATGGTTGGGCCGCAGGGGACGACGCTCTGTCCCAGGCCATGTTAAGAGTTTTGGAAAAGGTGGCTGGAGCTAATGTCGGGCCCATGAATAGGGGGTCCATTTCGGAGCGACTCTGGGCCAACGGAGCGGAGGTTTTTAGGGGTATATCTGGAGTAGCCCCAAATGTGGCGGAGTACTGGCTGGAAGCCACGGCGCGGATTATGGATGACCTAGATTGCTCAAGAGAGCGAGAGTTAAAAGGGCGATGTCATTCTTTCGGGACGAGGCGTATCGCTGGTGGATCACTGTGAGAGAGGGTACCCCAGCTGAGAGGGTAACATGGGAGCTGTTCAAGCAGTCCTTTAAGGCGAAATATGTCGGAGCTAGCTATGTGGATGCACGAAGAAAGGAATTCCTAAACCTGACCCAGGGTGACGCACCTGATGTCATAACTGGTACGTTTTTTTATCTCTGGTATCCCTTATACTGCTCTGATAGATCTGGGGTCAACTCATTCGTATGTTGCATAAGTCATTTCTGGGGCATTGGGTGTTCACTTTGAGGATACTGTGTGTGGGGTAACTGTGATAAGTCCTTTAGGTCACTCGGTTAAAGTTGAGAAACTCTTCAGGGAGGTGCCTTTAGAGACCCAAGGTAGGATTTTCTGTGGAGACTTGATGGAGTTGCCGTTCGGAGAATTCGATTTGATCTTAGGGATGGATTGGTGGGCTAAGCATAGGGCAATCTTTGGATTGTGCAAACGAGAGGATGGTGTTAAGAACTGCTGAGGATGAAGAGGTAATGATTATTGGGGAACGAAGAGATTACTTGTCCAATGTGGTATCGGCTTTAAGAGCTGAGAAACTGATGCGTAAGGGATGCGAGGCGTACTTGGCTTTTGTAAATCAAGTTGAAACTAGGGATCTGACTGTGGATACGGTCAGGACTGTTAGGGAATTTTGAGATGTTTTCCCAGAGGAGCTTCCTGGATTACCTCCGAATCGGGAAGTTGAGTTTGGAATTGATTTGCTGCCTGGAACAGCTCCAGTATCCATTGCACCCTATAGGATGGCACCGAAGGAGTTAGTGAAACTAAAAGCTCAAATCCAAGAGTTGTTGGATAGAGGCTTCATTAGATCTAGTGTGTCTCCATGGGGAGCACCGGTCCTGTTTGTGAATAAAAAGGACGGGACAATGCGCATGTGCATCGATTACTGCCAGTTGAACAAACTGACGATAAAGAACAAGTACCCACTGCCAAGAATTGCTGATTTATTTGACCAACTGAGAGGAGCTTCGGTATTTTCCAAGATTGACATTCGATCTGGATACCATCAGCTAAGGGTAAAGGAAGCGGATATTCATAAGACAGCATTCAGAACTCGATATAGTCATTATGAGTTCCTGGTTATGCCATTTGGGCTAACGAACACACCTGCCGCTTTCATGGATCTTATGAATCGGGTATTCTAACCTTACTTGGACCGATTCGTGATAGTTTTCATCGATGATATTCTGGTATATTCGCAAACCGAGGAGAAACATGCGGAGCATCTAAGTATTGTGCTACAAGTACTGAGAGAGAAACAACTGTATGCGAAGTTTAGTAAGTGTGAATTCTGGTTACGAGAAGTGACTTTTCTAGGTCATGTGGTTTCTGCTGAAGGAATTAGGGTGGATCCTCGGAAAATTGAGGCAGTTTTGGAATGGAAACCACCGAAGTCAGTATCAAAAATTCGAAGTTTTCTGGGTTTGGCAGGCTATTACCAAAGGTTCGTAGAAGGATTTTCTCTGATTGCTGCACCATTGACGAAACTGTTAAGGAAAGGGGTAGCATTTGTCCGAGGCGAGAAGCGAAGAAAAAGCTTTCGACCATCTGAAAAAGGTTCTGACTGAAGCGCCAGTGTTGATTCAACCGGAGTCTGGGAAGGACTTCACTATGTACAGCGATGCGTCGCATGTGGGGTTAGGATGTGTACTGATGCAAGAGGGTAAGGTGGTCGCTTATGCTTCGTGACAGCTTAAGCCTCATGAAGGAAACTATCCTACTCATGATTTGGAGTTGGCAGCAGTGATCTTTGCACTTAAGATTTGGAGACATTACTTATATGGAGAAAGGTGTATTATTTACACGGACCATAAGAGTCTTAAGTATCATTGACTCAGAATGAGCTAAACCTAAGGCAAAGGAGATGGATTGAGTCGCTTAAGGATTACAACTGTTCGATTGAGTACCACCCAGGTAAGGCTAACGTGGTGGCTGATGCATTGAGTCGAAGGGTTGTTACTGATTTGAAAAACTTGTTTGCACGTTTGAGTCTATTCGACGATGGAAGTCTGTTGGCAGAGTTGCAAGTGAGGCCTACTTGGACTGAGTATATTAAAGAAAAATAGTTGAAGGATGATTCGTTAGTTCTTCAGTTTCGGCAAGTTCAGAATGGTGAGAATGAGGAATTTGGACTGAACACTGATGGAGTTCTGTGCTTTCGTGGAAGAGTCTGTATTCCAAAAGACCCTGAATTGATTTTAAAGGAGGCTCATGGTGGACCTTGTGCCATGCATCCTGAAGGGAATAAGTTATATTGAGATCTGCGAGAGGTGTACTGGTGGCCTGGACTGAAACGAGAGGTGACTGAATTTGTTGGGAAATGTCTGACGTGCCAACAAGTTAAAGCTGAGCACCAATTGCCTTCTGGATTATTGCAACTGGTGAAAATTCCACTATGGAAGTGGGAGAGAGTAACTATGGACTTTGTGAGTGGGCTACCTTTGACACCCACCAAGAAAGATTCTGAGTGGGTAGTTGTGGATAGGTTAATGAAATCTGCCCATTTCATACCTATTCGTACTGATTACTCACTTCAAAAGTTAGCCAAGTTGTATGTGCCGAAGATAGTGCGACTGCATGGAGTGCCAGTGTCGATTATTTTTTATCGAGACCCTTGGTTTACATCTCGGTTCTGGCAGAAGCTGCAAGAGGCATTGGGAACACGATTGGATTTCAGTACTATTTTTCACCCACAGACAAATGGACAATCGGAAAGGGTTATTCAAATTTTGGAGGATATGTTAAGAGGTTGTATTATCGATTTTCGTGGTAGTTGGGAGGACTACTTGCCATTGGCGGAGTTTGCATACAACAACAGCTACCAAACAAGTATTCGGATGGCTCCATATGAGGCACTTTATGGGCAGAGATGTCGTACACCTACGTGTTGGACAGAGTTGGGTGAATGACAAGTGCTTGGACCGGAGTTGGTGGCAGATACTGAAAGTAAGGTTAGGTTGATAAGAGATCGCTTAAAGGAGGCATCTGATAGACAGAAGTCGTATGTGGATCTAAAGCACCAAGAGATTGAGTTCGCTGTTGGGGACATGGTTTTCTTGAAGGTTTCACCTTGGAAGAAGATCTTGAGGTTCGGCATGGAAGGCAAATTGAGTCTGTGGTTTATAGGGCCTTATCGGGTTCTTAAACGGGTAGGGCCAGTAGCGTATCAGTTAGAATTACCACCGGAGTTGGTTAGAATCCATGACGTCTTTCATGTGTCTATGTTAAGACGATATCGATCGGATCCTTCACATGTTGTGCCAATGGAGGAGATTGAAGTAAAGACTGATTTGACCTTTGAAGAAGAACCCATACAAATTTTAGATCGGGAGGTTAAAGTTTTAAGAAGGAAGTCGGTTCCATTGGTAAAAGTGCTGTGTCGTAATCATGGAAGGGAAGAGGCTACTTGGGATTCAGAAGAGACTATACGTCAACAATACCCTCAACTATTTGGATCAGGTAAATTTCGAGGCCGAAATTTCTTCAAGAGGGTAGAGTTGTGACGCACCAATTTTCAGGAATTCTGTGAATGTCGGCAAATTTTAAATTTTTGGTGTTCTGTCTGCTTGGCATGGATTTACTTAGGTTAGTGGACCTCTAGAAGGCCCAAGCTTAGGTTAAAGACCCGGTAGTTTTAATTAATTTTAATTCCATAAGAAAAAGGGGTTCTGGTTGGTTGGGCTTTTAAGTATTAATTGGGTAAAATAAAACACAGGGAAGCTTTGTGGTAAGTCGGGCTTGTGACGTCACTTGGGGGGCTTTAGAGGTGGCGTGTGGATGACCAAGGAGAACTAAGGTTCGAGTCGCAAGGTAAGCAATTTAGTGATATCAATTTTTATGCATAGAAAAGGTAAGTAATGGAACAGAAGTGAAAGTCTATCAAGAGGAGTTTAAATTGCTTATGGGATTGAGTAAGGTGGGGATAAGGGAGAGGATTTAGGAGCTGATTAGGGAGAGTAGTGTTGGCCGAATGGTGGACTCTTGAGGAGCAAGAGTTGGCCGACCAAGGGGTGCTTTAAGGGGGCAAAATTCGGCTAGGTTGAGTGCCAGTACAAATTTGGCATTAGGGGAAAATTGTGCCGTTTCCTGACCATTCTCCTCTTCTTTCTTTGTGCCGTTTCCTGACCATTCTCCTCTTCTTTCTTTTCTCCTCTCTTCATCAACTTTTTCTTTTTTTCTTCTCTTCCTCTATAGCTGAATCTCTCTATCCACCTGTGCATCTCCATCTTTTTCTTCAGACGTTTCTAAAACCTTCATAGCCATTTACCTTAAAAAGCCGAAATCTCGAAAACTATACTTTCTTCTGTGCCGATTTCTTCTAGCCAATTCTCTTATCCTTTTCACCATTCTTGACCGACTCTCTAGTTCTCTAAACCTTAAGTTTCTGTCAACTAGACCACAGCAAAACCCTTCTATTTCATCTTTCTTTACACAGTTCCAGCAAAAGCCGAAAACCCCACACTTTTAGGGACTTAGCCGAATATTGAGATCACTGAAGGCTCGAATTTTGTTATCGTTTGAGGGATTAGATCGGCCTCAAAATTGAGTAGAGATTAATTGGAATCATTGACCGAAGGAATCGGTGGTAAGCCTTTTCAATCTAGTCTTTATTTCGTATTTTAGAAAAGCCGAAACCCCTAAAGGTTAGGGAGGCTGTCGACTTGGACTTGTAGCCCTAAGGGGTTGTGATAACTATTTTGTCTTGTTAGTAAGGTGATCTAGAGGCTGTTGATCAAGGGCTTGGACAGGTGGAGCAACGGGATCTAAGTCTAGTCGCAAACTTCGGCAAAGGTAGGATTGCTAGTGCCTAAGGTGTTATGGCCGAATAAGGTAAGAAGTTATTATGTAGTTCGTTTCGGTAGTTAGATTAACGTGGTGGTAATATAATTGTACGTAGTTCGTGCGTGGATCTCGTCAGCGAATCGTCATAAAATTGGTGTGTAACTGACACTCCTTCTTAGTCTAGATCGGCAAAAGCCGAAAAGCTGAAATGCCAAAAAATCGGTATTTTGTAGACTTGCAAGTGTGCGAATGCTCGTGAGGTAAATCGATTAACGTTTCTGTGAAACTATAGTGTTTAGACCGCAGAGTGCAAGATTTCTATGCCTTCAATATTTTTGGGCTTAATGGGCCAAAATTGGGATAATAAGCCAGCGGGCCCAATTCGGTAAGAACCCTCGGTAAATGTTTTTGTTAATATGTGAAAAGTTAGTATATGCAGGAAACCCCTAAAATAGATAAATTACTGAAATACCTTTATAGGTGGAAAATTTACAGATTTAACCCTAGGAGTGGAATTACTAAGATACCCCTAGGGTTAAGGTTGACCGAAATACATGTTTGACTGTTGTTATTTACGGCATGACATGTTATTATTATCTGATGCATGGGACTGGGATATTGATGGAGGAAGTACTGAAAGTGGCCTGTCCATGTACTGGAGGCTTTGCCTCAATTTATCGATAATCGGCAGCAATCTTGCCAGCAAATCAGAGTGTGCAGGGCTGGGTGGGTTGAGCTATTCCCCACATGGATTGTAGGGCTGGTTCGGGTGGAGTTAGCGGTTGGTTATAGGCTGGGTTGGGCTTGCATACATGAATATGACTGCTCTATTCTGGAATGGGCCTATGGGCCATACTATTTTCTTAAAAGGGGGCTAAGGCCCAGTTTACTGTATTTTGAAAAGGGCTTGACCCGCACTCCACTGATTAATCGAATGGGCTTAGGCTCAACCAAACTTGAGTGACTTGGGCTTTGGATGGGTTTTTCTTACACACTGAGTTTCCAAACTCACCCCCTTCCTTAACCTTGCAGGTGGGCCTTGATGTGGGTGACTTGGAGTCGGAGGGGATTCAGAGTGGCCATGGTGATCGCTTTTGGGCTTTGAAATAAGTGACTGAGTTTCCTTAATTTATTTTATTTACTATTTAATCTTGGGTTGTAATAAGGCCATTTTAACTAAATTTTCTTCTTTGTTTTTCGGGGATTATTTTTATTTTCAATAACTTTAAACTGGTTGATAATAATGCAAATGGGATAAACATAGGGCGTGTTTTCAAAACGATATTTGTTTTTAAAAAAACACGACGTCACGATTATTCGAGTTAACAAAGATAACAACTACTCAAAGAAATTTCAACTCCCTACAACGAAAGTGTGGCAATGGTTGTGGGCATGTCTAGGATTGGATCCAATCGAAGAGCTTGGTACTTAAGCAGCCTTCATAGCTCACCTCCTCTATTGTGGATACCTACCTGGTGCCCAGCTTCCATTCACTTTAGCTTAACAAAAGACGGTTTTTAACACTAAAATGAAACATGGGTTTTTAACTTCAATGTGGCACGTCAGATTCGGCCATAACGTCTGGGCTGGGTTTGGGGTGTTACAAGCTAGGTCGGGGAAATTACTAGGCTTTGTGGTCAGTGAAAAAGGAATAGAAGTTGACTCAGACAAAGTTAAAGCCATACGAGATTTGCCTCCACCACATACTCAGAAAGAAGTTTGAGGTTTTCTTGGAAGGTGGAATTATATTGCTTGGTTTATTTCACAATTAACTGAGAAATGTGACCCTATATTTCGCCTCCTTAGAAAACACAACCAAGGTACTTGGAATGAATAATGCCAGAATGCCTTTGATAAAGTCAAGCAATACTTGTTAAACGCTCCAGTACTATCTCCACCTTGTCCAGATAAACCATTAATTCTGTAATTGTCGGTGTTTAGTAATTCCATGGGGTGTGTGCTTGGTCAACATGATGAGTAGGGAAGAAAGGAGAAGGCGATATACTACCTCAGTAAGAAATTTACAGAGTGTGAGATGAGATATTCGCCAATTGAGAAACTGTGTTGTGCTTTAATCTGGACAACTCGAAGGTTAAGACAGTACATGTTATACCATACTACTTGGCTTATTTCAAAACTTGATCCTTTCAAATATATGATGGAGTCAACAGCACTGAATGGAAGAATGGCGAGATGGAAAATACTGCTTTCAGAATTTTATATAGCCTATGTGAGTGAAAAGGCTATAAAAGGAAGTGCGATAGCGGAATTTCTGGCTAGTTGAGCTCTAGAAGACTACGAGCCGTTGAATTTTGATTTCCCAAATGAAGAGTTGATGTGTGCAGCAGCTACAGAGGATCATCCTTGGAAGTTGAGTTTTGATGGGGCATCCAATGCAGTGGGAAATGGAATTGGGGCAGTCCTGGAATCCCCGAATAGCGATTATTATCCATTCACGTTCAAGTTAGATTTTGATTGCACAAATAATATGGCTGAGTATGAAGCATGCATCATGGGACTCCGAGCGGCAATAGCGCGAGGAATAAGAACCTTGGAAGTATATGGAGACTCTGCGTTGGTAATTTATCAACTTAGAGGTGAATGGAAGACAATGGATCCTAAATTGATCAATTATCGAAAGAGAGTTTTGGGGTTACTTGAGGAGTTCGAGGACATCACTTTCAATTATATCCAGCGAGACGAAAACCAGATGGCAGCAACCTTGGCTTCAATGATTAGAGCTAATAAGGAGGAGGATATGAGACCCATTCAGATGAGTATTTTTGAGGCTCCAGCTTGTTGTTGTAACATTGATGAAGAAGAAAAGGATGATAACCCTTGGTCTCAGGATATATTGCGATATGTGAGAGATCGTAAATACCCAGAATAGGCAACTGAAAATGATAAGTGAACTTTAAGGAGATTATCCTGCGATTACGTTTTTGATGGGGACATCTTGTACAAAAGGAGAAAGGACCAAGTACTTTTGAGATATGTTGACGCCGTGGAGGCTAAGTTAATTTTAGAAGAGGTTCACGAAGGTGTTTGTGGGACACACGCTAATGGTTTCACGATGGCTAGACAAATCATGAGGTTTGGTTATTATTGGTCTAACATGGAAGGGGATTGTATCAACTACGCCAAGAAATGCCATAAATGTCAGATTTATGGAGACAAGATACATGTACCACATTCACCTCTACATGTTATGACTTTTCCATGGCCTTTCTCCATGTGGGGCATGGATGTCATTGGGCCAATATCACCAAAAGCATCAAATGGGCATCGCTTTATTTTTGTGGTCATTGATTACTTCACGAAGTGGGTAGAGGTTGCTTCTTATGCGAATGTTACTAAGTCGGCTATAAGACGATTCTTGAAGAAAGAGATTATTTGTCGGTATGGGATACCTGAAAGGATCATATCAGACAATGTATTGAACTTGAACAACAGAACGATAGTAGAAGTTTGCAGTTAGTTTAAGATTAAGCATCATAACTCTTCTCCATATCACCCAAAGATGAATGGGGCAGTGGAAGCTGCTAACAAAAACATCAAGAAGATAGTGGGAAAAATGACTGAATCCTACAGGGATTGGCATGAGAAGTTACCATTTGCATTCTTAGCTTATCGAACGGCCATCAGAACCTCCACTGGGGAAACTCCTTTCTCGTTGGTTTATGGGATAGAGGCAGTGCTACCCATTGAAGTGGAAATACCGTCTCTCCGAGTCTTGTTAGAGACAAAGTTGGATGAAGCTGAATGGATACAATCGCGATATGATCAGTTGAACTTGATTGAAGAAAAGAGGCTAAGGGCCATTCGTCATGGTCAGATGTATCAGAAGCGAATGATGCGAGCTTACGACAAGAAAGTGGGACCAAGAGAATTTCACGAGGGGGATCTTGTGCTGAAAAAGATCATTCCCATTCAGAAGGACTTTAGAGGAAAATGGATGCCGAATTGGGAAGGGATGTATGTCGTGAAGAAGGCTTTCTCTGGGGGTGCGTTAATCTTGACAGAAATGGATGGAAAGAGTTTACCCAACCCAGTGAATTCAGACTTAGTTAAAAAGTACTTTGTCTAATGAGAAGGGAACTCAAAGTGAAAACTCGTAAAGGGCGCTTTGAGACCTCCAAAAATAAATAAATAAAAGAAAAAAAACGGGAGAGGCCAAGGTGAAAACCCGCAAAGGGCGCCTTGTGACCAAAGGGGTTTTTGAGTTGAAAACCCGAAAGGGCAGCTCAAATTTTGAAGAGCACACGGTAATCTTGCTATATTTGTTTCAACGAAGAATGAAGCGTGTTGCATATCGGGGCATCGACAAAGTACTTTGGGTCTTTTAAACACATGTTGAACTCAAGAAAGTCTTCATGGAGCTGGCATATAAACGCTCAAGTGGCGATATCTAGGGCATCTAACTTTTGTCCTGTTTGCTATCTTTGGATTCTTATTCTTCTCAAAGATAGGCTTTCAGATTAATTTCCTTTGTATTTTTGACAAATTTATTCAAATCTAATTATTCGCAAGATTAAATTTATCTACCATTATTCTTAAAGTGTGTTGCATTAAATAATGATAGATGAACTAAATAATTTTCACAAACGAAGTTTTGTTCATTACTCTAGAAATTTCTAGATGATACAAGAAACTAAAATAGGATAATTGTTCGAGAAATTCACGTAAGTGAGGGTTGAAAGAACTTGAGGAATTTCTTTCTTCCAGTTCGAAATGTTGATTGGACAAATCAAACGATTCGATTCTAAGAAAAGATCATCTTACAGATATTCTCAGTGGGTCGTAGCATTTGAAGGAATGATACAAGCCTACAGGCTGAATACTTTGAGAGAAGTAAAGATAAACGAAGGAATGAGTGGTGACATCTGAAATAGAAGTCATATTCATAACATTTTGCGTCACAACATGTCTAATTAGGAGCATTTGACTCACTTCGATTATAGCATGCTAATCATCAGACATGAGCACATATGCATTTTACAGGTTATGTAGATCAAAGATGATGTGCCTTAATCCCCTAAGCAGTAGGGTAACAGACCAAAGCATAGTAGGTCTAACCTTCAGATGTTTATACTGAAGTAGATCCAAGATAATTTGGCATTCTTGTGTTTACAAGGAACAAATCGAAGACATAGCAGATTTGAATTTCGGATGTTTTCACACTAAAGCAGATCCAAGATAACATATCTGGCATCTCTATTTCGACGGAGAGCAGATACATAGCAGATCTAACATTCAGATGTTTTTACTAAAGCAGATCCAAGATGATTTGGCATTCTTGTGTTTACAAGGAACAAATCGAAGACATAGCAGATCTGACTTTTGGATGTTCTCACACCAAAACAGATCCAAGATAACAGATCTGGCATCTCCATTTCGACGGAGAGCAGATACATAGTAGATCTAACCTTCAGATGATTTTACTGAAGCAGATCCAAAATGATTTGGCATCCTTGTGTTCACAAGGAGCAAATCAAAGACACAGCAGATTTGGCTTTCACGTGTTTACGCTGAAGCAGGTCTAAGATGATTTGACATTTCTGTATTTGTCAGAAAACAAATCGAAGAAGCAGATTTGGCATCTCTGTGTTCAACGGAGAGCAAATCGAAGATATTAACATGACAGTTTTGAGTTTGCAATGAGCAGATTGAAGACCATGATTCAATAAGGCCAGACAAATTTGGTCTTTCTATGAGTCTTCACTCGATTCCTGTTACACAGCAATGAGCAAAGAGGGGCAGCTGTAATAACCCAAATTTGACCGGGCCTTAAAACAAAAAAAAACTTAAAATAAATAAATAAATGTTTATTTATTTAAACAGTCCATATACAGAGCCCAAAAATTAAAACCCAAACTTAACCCACACTTAAACTCGTTATACAATTAGCCCAGTACTAAAGCGGCCCAACTGGCCCAGCCTGTTACACCAAGGTAGGAAACCCTAAGGTTTCTGCCTTTTTTCTTTCTCTCCTCAAGCCGCCACTGCTTCTGGAAGATTCGGGGAGCGTCTGCCATCAATGTTCTGTCTCAGGCCATCAATGCATTGTCACAGGCCTTTCAACGCACCACGACCCTTTAGCTCAGCCACCGATCACGCCTCCACCAGGGGGCCAAAATTTCAACACCGTGTTAGGGCCATTTCCACCGATCATGCCGAATCATCGTCAGCACGAGTCCACGCTAGCAACCACCATAATTTTCGCGGTCACCTGCAGGAAAAGGAAAGAAAATCACAGCAGACATGCGAAGCGAATACAGAAAGAAATCAGAGATTTCTTTCCAAAACTTATAGTGGTTTATCGAGGCTATAAAGCCTTCTTCTCAATCTGTAAAGGACACTTACGATACACACATACAGAGGGAAAAACACCACAAAGATATTGTAGACCGAATATTTTTGCAATAATATATCAGAAAGATTTCACGAGAAACGAAGGTGATCTATTGTTCTGTTTCTAATTTTTATTTTTTACTTTATTGTAAACAACCTACATATAATACATTAAAAAAAGAGGAAGAAGAAGTACCTTCTAGATTCGCCGAGAAAAGCGAAGCTTTTCGGACCCCGACCACCGTGTGTGGCGGAGTTGGTGACGGCGCGTGAGGTTGAGCACGTAGGTCCGATGAACGGAGCAGACCGACCTAGGGCCAAAGCTCAGAGGGCTGGGAAGAATTTCAGAGGATCTCTCTTGTTTTTTTTTCTAAACTGGGTGCAAAATGATTTTAAAGCTTAACATTTGGCTTATATAGCCCTAACGAAATGGTGCCATTTTGGTTTAACTCAATAAGCATAAAACGGCATCGTATCAAGGCTTAAGATCCGCGTGTTGACCCGATTACCCGGGGAGGATCCGCGTGCTTTTGGAAAATGGGTCAATTTCATAATTGGTCCCCCCATGTTATTTAATTTTTATAATTTTATTTTATTATTTTTAATTTAACCCCAATACTTTAATTTTGATTCAATTTGGCCCTCACAGTAACATTTAAATTGATTTGGAGAAACGGTGTCGTTTTGGGATTAGGGCAAATTTCCCAGTGAGTCCCTCGGCTTTAGTCCGTGTTCCAATTTGGCCCAGTTTTCTTTATTTATTTGTAATTAACCCTAAATTCCTTAATTAAATTTAATCTTAATCCCTATATACCTTTAATTTAATTTATTTTTTAAAAAAACTTTATATATCTATAAACATTAGTTATGTACATAATAATATATTATTTTATTTTTATTACTTACACTATATATATAAATTTTATTATGTGTCATATATTTTTATTATATTATTTATTTCACTATAATTTTTATATATTTGTTACATCATTATTATTATACATTATATTCTATTTGTTACGTATTATATTTTACTATACATCATAATATTTTTTATATATTATATTATATATATTATGTTATATTTTTATATTATACAATTTTTATTTTTATATTTTTATTTGTAAATTATGTTATACATTATATATTATACTATATTTCCTTACATTACCTTTATTTTATCATAAAGTATACATCATTTTATAATTTATTAATTATATACATTTTTAAAGTTCTATAAATAAATGTAATATTAATACTTAGTACATTTTTATATATAGATATTATACCCTATAATATAACTTATATGTATATATCTTTTTTTAAAAAGGGATGGGGTTCTCTTTTATCGCTCTTATATTATTCAATATGTTTCAAAATATCTTGTTTTCATTGGATTTATATTTTATACATTTTAATTTATTTATTTATCTTTAATTTTCTCTTATTCTGATATAGTAGGTTAAACTTCTACATATCATTTGTTTTCGTATATTTGCATGAAATTAATTATTTATTGTGATTTGTATTATCATATATGTATACTGCGATTTCATATTTGTTGTATTCATTATGCACTTCATTATGTTTTGTACGTAGCAATAATATATGAACCTTTAGATTATTTATGATGATATATGCCCAAAGTGGTAATGTTTAATTTATGTCAAATTGTATATCATGCATCACTTTTGAGATAATTATTTTGCATGTTTATATGTTTTGCTTATTCATTTTCAATTTACGCTATGTGTATCTTTGTGGGTATGATGTTATGTAATTTTAAACATGTATATATCTAGTGTATGATCTTTGCATTATTGTCGTTGTATTGTTTAAATGCATGTTTTATTTGCTTATTATTGTAATATTCTATTTTATATGATTCTTCATACATCAATAAAAATGAGATTCCAAAATTTTCAAATAAAAAGGCAATGCTTGGTATTTGAAAACTTCGAGAAAGGTAGTGCCCTAACTTATTGGGTTGCAACTTTTCTCGTTGAGTTCGAATAGTCAAGCACCCTTCTAGGTTTTAAGGTTTTAAAAATACGAGTAACTGTCTTGAAATTTCAAAGCGTTGTGTCCTAACTTACTGGATATGGCGTTTTGTCGTTGTAAGATAGGGATTTTCAAAAGGGGCTAGCTTAGCTTCGAATATCTTAAAAATATTGCTTCATAACTTATTGGATGTAATATTTTGATTCATTTGATACAAGTGAACCCTAATTTTCAAAATTAAAATATTCTAAAGAGGATTGCATCTTAAAACTTTCAAATTTCCGACATTAAAGACACTTGATAATCAATTAGGTACCAATTTTTAGGCGTTACGAGGGTGCTAACCCTTTCTTGTACGTAACCGACTCCCGAATCCATTTTCTCGAATTTCGTAGACCAAAATTAATGTTTTAAAACAAAACATTTTATAAGGTGATCCAAACACACCTAAAAGGATTGGTGGCGACTCCCGTTTTCATTTTTCTTAAAGTCGATTCCCATTTTCCAAAACTCGATTTTAAAAAATGGTTTCGATAGCGCTCATCAGTAATAACTTTCATATACATAATTTTTTCATATCGTGTTTTCACATAACTCATACATTTCCTTAACAAGTTATCTCAAGTTCAGCTTAGACATGTTAAAACTTTACCCGTTGAATTTATTTGAAATATCAATGGATACATTAGTAGTACACTTAAAGTGTACAAAAAAATAAATTCGTCAATTTGTATTCAGGGGTACCCAATCAAAGCACATAATCAGGAAGCACTCTCTCGAGCCATGTAACAGGATGCTCATGTGAGCCATGTATCAGGAAGTTTATCCCAGCTAAACAGGAAACTCATAAGAGTTTTAATCAGGAAGATCATTGAGCTTAACAGGTAACTCCAAAGAGTTATTAATTGAGAGGTCTGGATAGCATAACAAGGAGTTCAAGCGATCCATGTCAGGAAGCTCATAAGAGCCTATATCAGGATGCTCACAAAGAGCTGCGTTTGTATCTGCAATAAATGTTAGATCACAACCGATCGAATCATGTAACAGGATGCTCACAAAGAGCTGCAATAGCACGCAACATATGCAGGATCACTTCCGATCAGGATGCTTACAGGAACTATATAACAGGATGCTCGAGAGGGCTTATAACAGGATGCTCATCCGAGCTATAATCTCTGCAACATATGCAGGACTATAATCAATACGAGAAAATATTGTATCCATCGAATTTCATTATTCATACAGGACTTAACATTTATCCAGCTTTATCGATCATGTATTCAATTTCACATCAATGGCATTTACACAATTCATACAAATAACATTCAATTCAAACATATAAATAAACACGATTTAGTTACACGAACTTACCTCGACACTTATTCTTGTATGATAATCTACTAATCTGTCACCTTTTCTTTTCCTCGATCTAACTCTTTATTTGGTCTTTCCAAATCTAAATAAATGAATTTAACATCAATTTAATTCATTTCATACTCATTTGAATTCAATTCATTTCCTAGACAAAATTACCATTTTGCCCCTAAACTTTTAATTAATTCTAATTTCGTCCCTAGGCTCTAAAATTGAAATTCATACAATTTAATCCTTATTTCAAGCCTAACCAAATTTTACATGTTACAATAACAGCCCATGAATTTCACAAAATTAGAATTTTTCCATGGGTTTTACCATTTTTCAATTTAGTCCCTAAATCATAGTTTCATTAAAATTCTCTTTATAAAAGTTGTTTATCTATCAACAACCTTTCATTTTCTACCATAAATTTCAAAATTTTAGCATATTCATCCATGGAAAAAATTTCATACTTTGATATCTTTACAAATTAATCTCCAAAATAGATAGATTAAGTTATTAGGAACTCAGAAATATAAAAATTACTAAAAACGGGACAAGAATGCTTACCCAATTAAGCCAAGAAATCTGGCTTGAATGTTTTTCTCTTTCCTAGAGTTTCCATGTGTTTTAATTTGGGGATGAAGATGAAATAAGATGATATCAAACTATTATCATCTTTATTTATTCTAAATTCCAATTTAGTCTTTCTCTTTTTCTAATTTTCTATGGATGAATCATCAAAAATATCTACTAACTTTTCTTAATGGTCTAATTACCATACAAGGACCTCAAGTTTTGAATTCCATAGCTATTTAATACTTATAGCTACTAGAACTCAACTTTTGCATTTTATGCAATTTGGTCCTTTCTATAATTAAACATGTAATCGGTAAAATTTTGTTATTGAAATTTTCATAGGTCTTTCCTATCATAATGCAGACCATGAAATATTATTAAAATAAATTTTCTTTGTGAATCGAATTTGGGGTCCCAAAATCACTATTCTTACTTCACTGAAAACGGGCTGTTACAACTCTCCCTAAAAGAATTTTCATCCTCAAAAATCTTATCAGTAAAGAGGTTCGAATATTGCTTTCTCATTGTATCATCTGGTTCCCAGATAGCCTCTTCTATATCGTGTCATTGCCAGAGAACTTTTACTAAAGTTACCTTTTTATTTATTAACTCTTTTATTTCACGTGTCAAGATTTTGATTAGTTCTTCACTGTAAGTCATATTAGGCTGAATCTCAACTTTTGTCGAGGAAATTAAATGTGAAGGATCTAATCGATACCATCGTAACATGGACACATGAAAAACATTATGAATTCTATCAAGTTTCGGTGGTAATGCCAATCGGTACGCAACAGGTCCAATTCTTTCTGTAATCTTATACGGTCCGATGAACCGTGGACTCAATTTTCTTTTACGGTCAAACCGAAGAACTTTCTTTCAAGGTGATACTTTCAAGAATACCTTATCACTGACCTAGAGTTCTATCTCTTTTCTTTTAAGATCAGCATAAGACTTTTGATGATTAGAGGCTACTTTCAAACTATCCTGAATCATCTTTACTTTTTCTTTAGTTTCACAGACTAAATCAACTCCGTGTATCTTTTTCTCACTAAGCTTTATCCAATACAATAGAGTTTTACATTTATGACCATACAGAGCCTCATATGGTGCCATTTTAATGCTCAACTGGTAACTATTATTATTTGCAAATTCAACCAAAGGTAGGTATCTTTCCCAGTTACCTTTGAATTCCAAAACACAACAACGAAGCATATCCTTTAAAATTTGTATTTCACGTTCAGATTGACCATAAGTCTGAGGATGAAATGCTGTACTAAAATGTAACTGCGTACCCAGAGCTTCTTGCAATTTGCTCAAGAATCAAGATGTAAACTGGTGATCTCTATCGGAGATAATGGAGACTGGTACTCCATGGAATCTGACAATCTCAGAAACATATAATTCAGCCAATCTATCCAAGGAGAAATCCATACGTACCGGAATAAAGTGTGCAGACTTTGTTAGACAGTCAACGATTACCGAAATAGCATCTTTCTTTTTTAGAGATAAGGGTAATCCGGATACAAAATCCATGGTAACTCTTTTCCATTTCCACTTTGGTATAGTAACTGGCTGTAATAATCCCAAAGGCACCTGCTGTTCAGCTTTTACTTGCTGACAAATCAAACATTTAGACACAAATTCAGAAATATCTCGTTACATTCTCGGCCACCAATACATCTCTTTCAAATCATTGTATATCTTGTTACTACCAAGATGAATAGACATTGTACCATTGTGAGCTTCATACAAAATTTTCTATACAAGTTTTGAATTTTTTGGTGGGCGTATCCTACCTCTGAAAAATAGAAAACCATCAGACCAAATCTGAAATTCTAAATCAGAATCCAGCTCACACTATACCCGTCTAGCTTGTAATTCATCGTCACTCTTCTAATCTTCACAAATTTATTGTAAGAATATTGGTCTAGCTTTTAACTCAGCTATGATTGAACCGTCGTTTAACAATGACAATCGGGTATTCATTACTCGTAAAGCAGACAAAGACTTTCTGCTTAGAGCATCAGTAACCATATTAGCTTTTCCGGGATGATAATCAATAATCAGATCATAATCTTTTAATATCTCAAGCCATCTACGCTGTCTCATATTCAAGTCTTTTTGTGACATCAAATACTTCAAACTCTTATGATCTGTGAATATGTGACATTTTTTACTAAACAAGTAATGCCGCCAGATTTTCAATGCAAATACAATAGTTGCTAACTCAAGATCATGTATCGGGTAGTTCTTTTCATGTGGTTTTAGCTGTCTAGAAGCATAATCTATTACTTTACCTTCTTGCATCAAGACACAACCTAAACCATTCAACGATACATCACCGTAAATTACAAATTGTTTACCTGATTCAGGTTGAACTAGTACGGGTGCTTCTGTCAGCAAAGCTTTCAATCTGTCGAAACTTTGTTGGTATTTATCAGACCACTCAAATTTCACATCTTTCTACAATAAATGAGTTATTGGAGAAGCTATCATTCAAAACCCTTGAACAAACCTCTGATAATATACTGCTAGTCCTAGAAAACTTCTAACTTCAGACACATTTTTTAGTGGTTTCTAGTTAACAATAACTAAAATTTTATTCCGGTCCACTCTAATGCCTTTAGCAGATACTATATGTCCGAGGAAACCAACTTCCCGAAGCCAAAATTCACATTTACTAAATTTGGCATATAGTTGTTTCTCATGCAAAGTTTGCAACACAATTCTCAAATGTTCAGCATGTTCATTTTCATCTTGGGAGTATACCAGAATATCATCAATAAGCACCACTACAAATCTGTCTAAATACGGTCTAAAAATTCTATTCATTAAATTCATAAATACAGCAGGTGCATTCGTTAAACCAAACGGCATCACAAAGAACTCATAGTGTCCATACCTGTTTCTGAAAGTGGTCTTCAATACATCTAAGTCTTTCACTCACAACTGATAGTATACAGAATGAAAATCTATTTTAGAGAACATAGTGGCACATTTCAGCTAATCAAACAGGTCATCAATTCGAGGCAATGGATACTTGTTCTTGATTGTAACCTTATTAATCTACCTGTAATTAATACACAGCCTCAACGATCCATGTTTCTTCTTTACAAATAGAACTGGTGCACCCCAAGGTGAAAAATTGGGTTGAGCAAATCCTCTATCAGTAAGCTATTGCAACTGTGCTTTCAACTCTTTCAATTTATTAGGAGCCATTCTGTACGGTGCTATAGATATCGATATTGTTCTCAGAACAAGATCTGTAGAAAATTCTACCTCTCTAACTGGTGCTAAACCAGGTAATTCCTCTGGAAACACATCAGAAAACTCACAAACAATCGGTACTGATTTAATCTTTGATTCTGATACTTTAGTATCCAACACATATGTAAGATAAGCATTATACTCTTTTCTAGCATATTTCTGTGCTAATATAGTTAAGATTACATTAAATAACCCATCCAGTTTATCAGATTCAACATGAAGTAATTCACTATTCTGACATTTCAACACAATGTATTTTTGTTTATAATTCACGATCGCATCATGTTGAATCAGCCAGTCCATTCCCAAAATTATATCAAATTCATCAAAAGGCAGTAGCATCAAATTAGTCGAGAAACAATAACCCTTTACCATCAACGGATAATTTTTACAAGCTTTATCCACCATAACATACTGGCCTAGGGGGTTTGAAACTTTAACCAACTCAACAGGTAAATTTTTTACAGACACTAAATTTGTGATATGTATGAATGTGTTGAACCAAGATCAATCAAAGTAGTAATATCAGTATCAAGAAGAGAAAATGTATCAATAATGACATCTGGTGTAGAGGCATCTTCTCTTGTACGAATAACATATGTCCTTGCAGGTGTTCATGCTTCAGACTTAACTGTTCAATCTTTTGTAGCACCTCGACTACCACTAACATTGCCGGAGTGGCGAGGTGGTCTACTTCTCGAGGTAGGGTTACTCAGCTTCGAAATCTGATTAGTATCTTTTTCAATCATTTCTGGGCAATCTTTAAGATAGTGGTTAAGGAACCACATCTATAGCAAGCTCCACTTCTCATACGGCATTCCCCAAAATAAAATTTATTACAATGTTTACACCTTGGTTTGGGGTTACCAACACTTCCAACACTTGTTACATATGGAGACGAAGATCTCGAGTTAGAGCGTTAAGAACCTCGTTCTGTAACACCCTGATTTTCGGGATTTTTGTAATTTTTGAGAATTTGGTAAAATTTTTAAAATTTGGTATTTGGTTGTGAAATTTGTAATTGGAGTGTGTAAATGGGCCTATGGAAGGCCCATGTGTTGGCCAAAACCCGGTAGAATTTTTAAATTTTGGACTTGAGGAGTTAGGGGCATTGGATAGGTGGCCTTATTAAAAGATGTGGGTAAAATGTAACACAAGAGAGCCCCTGGCAAAGTGGTTAAGTGATGCCACTAAGGAGCTAAAAAAGTGGCATGTAAGTGGTTAGGGGAAGGCCAAGCTTTGATTCACTAAGCTGGCAATTTTTTATGTCTTGAGCATGCAGGAGTTTGAAGTCGAATGGAACTCTGTTGGAGAGAGTTTGAATCAGTCAAATGCATGAGTTTAGGAGTGATAAGGGGAGAGATTTTTGGGATTTGAATGGAGGCTTAGTGTTGGCCGAATAGTGGGAATTTAGGGAGGAGAAATTGGCTTAGGGGTTTTAGGTTACTATTTCAGCCTTAGGGGCTTGAGTTGTGTCGTTTTCTTTTGTTTAAACATCATAGGGTTATTTCTTTTCTTCCTTTTCTTCTCTAGCCGAAATCACCACTCCTTTCATCCATTTTTCTTTCTCTTCTTTTGCCAAAACCAAACTACTACTCCCTTTCTTTTCATCACCCTTGCCGAATAGCCACAGGAGCCAAAACTTCTGAAGTTGGTTGTGATGATTTCATTTAGACCAGCATCCTTCTTTTCTCTTCTTTTGTTGTGATCGATCCCTTCATCCACTAAACTCTAAAAGTCCTCGACGGCAACACCAATACAAAGCCACCACACCATTTCTTTTTCTTGGTCCTAAAAGCCAAAATACCTTAGTTCTAGGGGCATAGCCGAACCTGTAGACCTCTAGGATTCGAAGGCTGTTAGGTGGTTGAGGGCTGAGTCTACTTTGGGTCTAAGCAGTGCAGAAGGGAAGACTGTGGTAAGTACTCATTTTCCAAATCGATTCATTGGTGTAAATGTTAAGAAAAGCCGAAACACCCTATAGTTTAGGAAGGTTATCGATTTGAGGTATAGGCCTCACTGGGCCTTTTCATTCGATTTTTATGGTTTGTGTAGTGAAATAGACAACTTTGGAGGAGCAGCAAGGCTTGGAGTATCGGTTTGGATAAACTTGTATCGAATCATCGGACCCTGTGAAGGTAAGTGATCTATGGCTATTAGGGGTTCTTTGGCCGACTATGGTAAGGTGGATTTTGGGTTTGATAAGCATGGATTGAAAACTAAGAATGATGGTGATTAATTATAGGTTGTCGTGGGAAACTTTGTTAGCAAACGTCACAAAACAAGTATGTAACAACCCTCGGAGTAGCTTAGATTAATATTCGTTGAAAAGCCGAAATGCTAAAATTCCGGCATTTCGGGAACTTGTGATTTTGCGTTTGGTTATAGATGTGATAAATACGATAAGATCGGTGTTTGGATCGATGGAAC
Organism: Gossypium longicalyx; assembly: GCA_025698465.1. NCBI lineage: Eukaryota > Viridiplantae > Streptophyta > Magnoliopsida > Malvales > Malvaceae > Gossypium > Gossypium longicalyx. Next base: position 49,402,220 of record CM046995.1, read on the forward strand.
AGGTAAGAGCGCAATTTTGTACACGATGGTAAGTTGGGCCTCAATGGGCTAGAATTGGGCGCAATGGGCTTACGGGCCCATTTGGGTAAAATTGATAGAAAATGAAATTTGGAAAAGTTGCATGTTAACACGGTTAGTATTGTTGTAAAATTTGGGTTAAGTGGGCTTAGTGGGCTAAATCAGCATTCGTAGGGCCCATTAGGGGTTCTAGGCCCAAAAGCCCGAATTTGATAAAGTGGATTAAAGATCATTGTTTAAACACTCGAAAATATTGATAATTGTTAATGAACATGAAAAACTCTGATATTTGGTAAAATTACGAAATTACCCTTATAATATGAAAAATGACTATTTTGCCCTAGGTAAAAATGACCATTATGCCCCCTAGGGTTTAATTATGAACATGATGCATGAGATATTGTTATACATGATATGACATGATATGCATATGATATGTTATGAGATGCACATGATATGCTATGATATACTCATTATATGCATGGGTTGGGTTTTATATAAACGGAGGAAGTGCTTAAAGGGCTTTCCCCAGTTTATCAAAAAGGGCTTTGCCCCAGTTATTAAAAGAGGCTAGGCCTTCAATTATATGATAAAGCAGCTATCCTGCTAGTCGAGAGTTTGGTTGGGTGGGTTGAGTTATTCCCCACATGGAGAGCTTGATTGGTACGGGTGGAGAGTAGCGGATGGGGGGTTGAGTAGTCTCCCCAAATGGACTTGCATACATTCATTGGTATTGCATGTGATATTGAAATGGGCCTATGGGCCATACCATTTACTGTAAAGGCTTCGACCCAGTGATATGATTTATGAAAAGGCTTCGGCCCAATAACCGTTAAACGAAAGGCTTCGGCCCAATATATGTCGAGACTAAATTAGGGCTTAAGCCCAGTATGCTAATATTAGTTTGGGCTCTGAAAAGGGCTTGTTGCACACTGAGTTTCCAAACTCACCCCTTTCCTTAACCTTGCAGGTGAACCTTGATGTGGAGACTTGGAGCCGGAGGGGATTCAGAGTGGCCGTGGTGATCGCTTTCGAACTTTGAAATAAGTAACCGATTTTTTTAAATTATTATTATTTTTTAATTATCTTTCTGGGATTATTTTATTTTATACTCTATATTTTACTGATAATAATCCAAAATGGGTTAGACTTAGGGCGCGTTTTCAAAATGATACTTGTTTTTAAAATAGAGCAACGATACAATTAATCGGTTTATCAAAAATATCTACTTAAATGAATTCCAACTCGTTTTTTGTTCCAAAACCTAACCTCGTACCAAAGTGTGGGAATGGTTGTGGGCATGTCTAGGATTGGATCCAGTCAAGAGCTTGGTACTTAAGTAGCCTTCATGGCTCACCTCCTCTGTTTCGGATACCTACCTGGTGCACAGCTTCCATTCACTTTATTAACTTAGCAAAGACTATCTTTTAAAACACTAAGAAAGACGCTGAAAGAGGCATGGGTTTTCTTAAAAACTTCAATGTGACACGTCGAATTCGGCCATAACGTCTGGGCCGGGTTTGGGCGTTACATTTAGTGGTATCAGAGCCAGGTTGCAACAACTCGGCTATGAGTTTTAAACGGGTTTAAAATCAAGATGTTCAAAACAAAGGTATTTTTAATCAATTTTTAAGAGTTTCTAAAAAGAAACCTTTTCTTGACTTATTTTCTGTGACCAAATACATGTTTTTAAGTTTTAAATGGTTTGGAGAAAGAAGTGGCACACTGAATCCCCGGCACCAAGTCTGTAAGTGTACTTTCTTTTACACCGTGTGGTATTGATATGATGCTATAGATAGAACTGAGACCCTACTATGATACTTTAAATAGGGTAGAAATTTGTAAAAACAAGAGGATTGAGGCTGTAGCTAAGCTACGACGTTATAAAACAATCCTCTGAATCGCTATATTTCCATAAGACATCTCGTAATAAACAACTGAAATATTAAACTAGTGTCATAAAATTTGTAATCAGATAATTCGATATGAGTACAAGAGTAACTCGTGGACGAGGCCGCGGACGTGGTCGCGAAATTGTGCAAGCTGAATCTTCATCCTCAGGGCATAGGCCAGCTGAGGAGGCATCCGTGCCACAGGCAACTAAGACTGGGTCACATGATCGGGCTATGGGGAATAATACTTTGTCCCAAGTAATGTTAAGGGTTTTGGAAAGGGATACTGGAGCTAGCACTGGGACAGTGAATAGGGGATCCATCTCTAAGCGACTCTGGCTAACGGATTAGAGGTTTTTAGGGGCGTATCTGGAGTAGCCCCAAACGTGGCTGAATATTGGCTAAAGGCAACAGAGCGGATTATGGATGACCTAGATTGCTCTGTGGAGCAAAAGCTGAAGGGGGTCGTGTCGTTGCTACGAGATGAGGCATACCGGTAGTGGATCACTGTAAGGGAGAGTACCCCGATCGAACGAGTAACCTGGGAACTGTTCAAGACTGCTTTTAAGGGGAAGTATGTTGGAGCTAGTTATTTGGATGCCCGTCAAAAGGAATTTTTGAATCTGGCTCAGGGTAATAAGACTATTGCGGAGTATGAGGTGGAATTCTTGAGGCTGAGTCGATATGCTAGCCGGATAGTTGCGATCGAATATGAGCACAGTGTTCGATTCGAGGATGGCCTCCGCGATAAGCTTAGGGTACTGATAGCTCTACAGAGGGAGCATGATTTCACTGCGTTGGTAGAGAAGGTTAAGATAGCCGAGGAAGTAAAACGAACTGAACGGTAGAATCGTGAGAGGGATCGACCCAGATTCAGGAGGGATTCTGGACCCTCGGGTGTTGCATATAGAAATGTTAAAAGAGCTAGAATGGAGGAACCGGTTCCAGCAGTTCCGGTGAATACCTTTAGACCGCAGGCTTGCAGTGACTGTGGCAGAGTGCATATGGGGGATTGCTGGAAATGAACTGGAGCATGTTTTCGATGTGGGTCAAAGGAACATAAGTTCAGAAAGTGTCCTCGGAGAACAGCTCAGGACCAAGTTGCGGAGCAAAAAGGTGTCCAGCCGCTGCGAGGAGGACCACCACCACAGAGTGGCCGTGGGCAAGGTAAAGGTGGTAATGGTAATGGACGAGGACGTGGGGCACCTGGCAAGGGTGCTAGACATGCAGAAGCTCGATAGCTGGCGTTGGTTTATGCTGCACGGCGTTGTGAGGAGGGTGATGCTCCTGATGTTATAACTGGTACGTTCTTCATTCATAGCACGCCTTACACTATTTTGATTGATGTTGGTTCCACTCATTCGTATGGTGCTTGTAATGTATCTAGGGCGTTGGGTGTGCTTTCTGAGGAGACTGTGAGTGGGGTATCAGTGATAAGTCCTTTGGGACACTCAGTTAAGGTACGTAAACTCTTTAGAGAAGTGCCTTTAGAGACACAAGATAGGATATTTGTAGGAGATTTGATAGAGCTGCCATTTGGGAAATTTGATCTTATTTTGGGAATGGACTGGCTAACTAAGCATAGGGCGACGTTGGATTGTGCTGTTAAGAGAATGGTGCTAAGAACTGCCGAGGATGAGGAGATAATGGTCATAGGGGAGTAAAGGAACTATTTGTCCAATATTGTCTCCGCTTTAAGGGCTGAGAAGTTGATTCGGAAGGGTTGTGAGGCGTTTTTAGCATTTGTGAGTCAAGCTGAACCTGAGGGGATGACTGTGGAGTTAGTTAAGACCATCAAAGAATTTCAAGATGTTTTTCCTGAGGAGCTTCTTGGACTACCTCCGAACAGAGAAGTCGAGTTCGGAATCGACTTGTTACCTGGAACAGCTCCAGTGTCTATTGCACCTTACCAGATGGCACCAAAGGAGTTGGTGGAACTAAAAGCTCAGATTCAAGAATTGTTGGATAGAGGGTTTATAAGACCAAGTGTTTCTCTGTGGGGCGCACCAGTGTTGTTCGTAAAGAAGAAAGATGGAACCATGCGGATGTGTATTGATTATCGGCAGTTGAACAAACTGACGATCAAGAACAAATATCCTTTGCCAAGAATTGACGACCTATTCGGCCAACTGAAAGGAGCTTCAGTATTTTCTAAGATCGACCTTCGGTCAGGATATCATCAGTTGAGAGTCAAAGAAGAAGATATTCATAAGACGACATTCAGAACTCGATATGGTCATTACGAGTTTTTGGTTATGCCCTTTGGTTTGACTAATGCACCGGCAGCATTCATGGATTTCATAATCGGGTATTTCAGTCGTACTTCGATTAGTTCATAGTCGTTTTTATCGATGATATCTTGGTGTACTCAGAAATGGAAGAGAAGCATGATGAGCATCTTCGTATTGCACTGCAAGTGCTAATGGAAAAGCAACTCTATGCAAAGTTCAGTAAGTGCGAGTTTTGGTTGAGTGAAGTAACTTTCTTGGGGCATGTTGTGTCTACTGAGGGGATCAAGGTAGTCCCTCAAAAGATTGAGGCGATTTTGGAGTGGAAGCCACCGAGGTCGATGCAAAATAAGTTTTCAGGGTTGGCGAGTTATTATCGAAGATTTGTGGAAGGATTTTCTGTGTTGGCAGCACCGTTAACGAAACTTATAAGGAAGGGAGCATCATTTGTTTGGACAAATAAGCAGCAAGAGGCTTTTGAGAAGTTAAAGAAGGTTCTGACTGAGGCACCAGTGTTGATTCAGCCAGAGTCTGGTAAGGATTTCATCAGTGTACAAAGGCCGCGTCACATGTAGGTTTGGGCTGTGTGTTGATGCAAGAGGGTAAAGTGGTCGCTTATACTTCACGACAGCTTAAGCCTCATGAGGTAAACTATCCTACTCATGACTTGGAGTTGGCAGCGGTGATCTTTGCACTTAAGATATGGAGGCACTACTTGTATGGGGAGAGATACATTATCTATACAGATCATAAGAGTCTTAAGTACTTGCTGATTCAAAAGGAGCTGAATCTTAGACAGTGAAGGTGGATAGAGTTGTTAAAGGACTATGACTGTTCGATTGAGTACCATCTAGGTAAGGCAAATGTCGTGGCTGATGCGTTGAGTCAAAAGACTGTGGCAGAATTGAAGGCAATGTTTGCTCGTTTAAGCTTGTATGACGATGGAAGCTTATTGGCAGAGTTGCAAGTGAGACCGACTTGGGTGGAGCAGATTAAGAAGCAGCAGTTGGTGGATGAGTCATTGGTTTCTCAGTTTCAGCAAGTTGAGAAGGGGGGAAAATTCAGACTTTGGATTAAATGGTGATGGGGTTCTTTGTTTTCGAGGAAGAATTTGTATGCCGAAGGACTCTGATTTGAGATTGATGATTTTAAGAGAGGCTCATGGTGGACCTTGTGCTATGCATCCAGGAGGGAGTAAGTTGTATCGAGACTTGCGAGAGCTATGTTGGTGGCCTGGGCTTAAGTGAGAAGTGATCGAATTTGTGGGAAAATGTTTGACGTGTCAACAAGTAAAGGTCGAGCATCAACTGCCTTCAGGATTGTTACTGCCAGTGAAGATACCACTTTGGAAGTGGGAAAGGGTAACCATGGATTTTGTGAGTGGTCTGTCATTGACACCGTCCAAGAAGGACTCAGTTTGGGTGATTGTGGATAGGCTGACGAAATCTGCCCATTTCATACCTGTCCGAACTGATTACTCACTTCAGAGGTTGGCCAAGTTGTACGTGGCAGAGATAGTACGGTTGCATGGGGTGCCAGTATCGATAATTTCTGACCGAGACCCAAGGTTTACATCTCGATTTTTACAGAAGTTGCATGAGGCGTTGGGAACTCGATTGGATTTTAGTACGGCTTTTCACCCTCAGTCGGATGGGCAGTCAGAGAGGGTCATTCAGATTCTAGAAGATATGTTGAGGGGTTGTGTTATCAACTTTAGGGGCAGTTGGGAGGATTACTTGCCGTTGGCGGAGCTCGCATATAACAAGAATTACCAACAAAGTATTCAGATGGCTCCTTACGAGGCACTGTATGGGCGAAAGTGTCGTTCGCCTACCTGTTGGGCAGAGATGGGGGAAAGGCAAGTACTTGGATTGGAGTTAGTAGCGGATACTAAAGACAAAGTTAGGGTGATCAGGAATCGGCTAAAGGAGGCAGGGGATCGACAAAAGTCTTATGCTGATCTGAAGCGTAAGGGTATTGAGTATGCTATAGGGGACATGGTCTTTTTGAAGGTTTCACCTTGGAAGAAGATATTGAGGTTTGGTAAGAAGGGCAAGTTGAGTCCACGGTTCATTGGGCCTTATCGGATCCTTAAGCGGATAGGGCCGGTGGCTTATCAGCTAGAGTTACCTCTAGAGCTGGATCGTATTCACGACGTCTTTCATGTGTCCATGCTAAGGCGATATCGTTCTGACCCTACTCATATCATGCCAGTTGCAGAAATTGAGGTACAGTCGGATTTGACCTTCGAAGAAGAACCTGTGCAGATACTTGATCATGACGTCAAGGTGTAGAGAAGAAAGCCAGTCCCATTGGTGAAGGTACTTTGGAGAAACCATGGCAAAGAAAAAGCTACTTGGGAGTCAAAGGAGGCGATGCGTCAACAATACCCTCAACTGTTTGGATCAGGTAAAATTTCGAGGCCGAAATTTCATTAAGGAGGGTAGAGTTGTAACACCCTAATTTTCAGAATTTTCGTAATTTTCAAGAATTTGGTAAAATTTTTAAAATTTGGTATTTGGTTGTGAAATTCATAATTGGAGTGTGTAAATGGGCCTATGAAAGGCCCATGTGTTGGCCAAAACCCGGTAGAATTTTTAAATTTTGGACTTGAGGAGTTAGGGGCATTGGATAGGTGGCCTTATTAAAAGATGTGGGTAAAATGTAACACAAGAGAGCCCCAAACAAAGTGGTTAAGTGACACCACTAAGGAGCTAAAAAAGTGGTGTGTAAGTGGTTGGGGGAAGGCCAAGGTTCGATTCACTAAGCTGGCAATTTTTTGTCTTGAGCATGCAGGAGTTTGAAGTCGAATGGAACTCTGTTGGAGAGAGTTTGAATCAGTCAAATGCATGAGTTTAGGAGTGATAAGGGGAGAGATTTTTGGGATTTTAATGGAGGCTTAGTGTTGGCCGAATAGTGGGAATTTAGGGAGGAGAAATTGGCTTAGGGGTTTTAGGTTAGTATTTCGGCATTAGGGGCTTGAGTTGTGCCGTTTTCTTTTGTTTAAACATCATAGGGTTATTTCTTTTCTTCCTTTTCTTCTCTAGCCGAAATCACCACTCCTTTCATCCATTTTTCTTTCTCTTTTTTTGCCAAAACCAAACTACTACTCCCTTCTTTTCATCACCCTTGCCGAATAGCCATAGGAGCCGAAACTTCTGAAGTTGGTTGTGTCGATTTCATTTAGACTAGCATCCTTCTTTTCTCTTCTTTTGTTGTGATCGATCCCTTCATCCACTAAACTCTAAAAGTCCCCAACGGCAACACCAATACAAAGCCACCACACCATTTCTTTTTCTTGGTCCTAAAAGCCAAAATACCTTAGTTCTAGGGGCATAGCCGAACCTGTAGACCTCTAGGATTCGAAGGCTGCTAGGTGGTTGAGGGCTGAGTCTACTTTGGGTCTAAGCAGTGCAGAAGGGAAGACTATGGTAAGTACTCATTTTCCAAATCTATTCATTGGTGTAAATGTTAAGAAAAGTCGAAACCCCCTATAATTTAGGGAGGTTATCGATTTGAGGTATAGGCCTCACTGGGCCTTTTCATTCGACTTTTATGGTTTGTGTAGTGAAATAGACAACTTTGGAGGAGCAGCAAGGCTTGGAGTATCGGTTTGTATAAACTTGGATCGACTCATCGGACCCTGTGAAGGTAAGTGATCTATGGCTATTAGGGGTTCCTTGGCCGACTATGGTAAGGTGGATTTTGGGTTTGATAAGCATGGATTGTAAATTAAGAATGATGGTGATTAATTGTAGGTTGTCGTGGGAGACTTTGTTAGCAAACGTCACAAAACACGTGTGTAACAACCCTCGGAGTAGCTTAGATTAATATTCGCTGAAAAGCCGAAATGCTAAAATTCCAGCATTTCGAGACCTTGTGATTTTGCATTTGGTTATAGATGCAATAAATAGGATAAGATCGGTGTTTGGATCGATGGAACAGGTACGAGCGCAATTTTGTGCATGATGGTAAGTTGGGCCTCAATGGGCTAAAATTGGGCCCAATGGGTTTACGGGCCCATTTGGGTAAAATTGATAGAAAATGAAATTTGGAAAAGTTGCATGTTAACACGGTTAGTATTGTTGTAAAATTTGGGTTAAGTGGGCTTAGTGGGCTAAATCGGCATTCGTAGGGCCCATTAGGGGTTTTGGGCCCAAAAGCCCGAATTTGATAAAGTAGGTTAAAGATCATTGTTTAAACACTCGGAAGTATTGATAATTGTTAATGAACATTGAAAACCCTGATATTTGGTAAAATTACGAAATTACCCTTATAATATGAAAAATGACTATTTTGCCCTAGGTAAAAATGACCATTATGCCCCCTAGGGTTTAATTATGAATATGATGCATGAGATATTGTTATACATGATATGACATAATATGCACATGATATGTTATGAGATGCACATGATATGCTATGATATACTCATTATATGCATGGGTTGGGTTTTATATAAACGGAGGAAGTGCTTAAAGGGCTTTGCCCCAGTTTATCAAAAGGGCTTTGCCCAGATTATTAAAAGAGCTAGGCCTTGATTATATGATAAAGCAAACTATCTTTGCTAGTCGAGAGTTTGGTTGGGTGGGTTGAGTTATTCCCCACATGGAGAGCTTGGTTGGTACGGGTGGAGAGTAGCGGATGGTGGGTTGAGTAGTCTCCCCAAATAGGCTTGCATACATTCATTGGTATTGCATGTGATATTGAAATGGGCCTATGGGCCATACCGTTTCTGATAAAGGCTTCTTGGCCCGGTGATATGATTTATGAAATGGCTTCGCCCAATGAATCATTAAACGAAAAGGCTTCACCCAAAGATATGTCGAGACTAAATTAGGCTTAGGCCCAAGATGTCGTGTAATACCCGATTTTTGGGCCTAGGAGTAATGGGCCTTGAGTCTAGGTTTGGGTAGAAGACGGCCCGAACAATTTGGATGTTTTAATTATTATTATTATTTAGTATGTAATTAAATAAATTACGAAGGGTTATGGTGTGGGAAAAAGGCCCAAGAGTAAATTTAATTCGAGGCAATTCCTGAATTTTTAATTTTGGGGTAAAAGGGTTCTGGCGATATGGGCTTTTAAAATTGAGGTGGTAAATTATGATACAAATAAGGCCTTGGTAAAGTGGCAAGGTGGCGCCACTAAGTTCCTAAAAAAATGGCGCCTGGGAAGGAATTAAAGGTCTAGGGTTCAAGTTGCAAGGTAGGCATACTGTTGCTTTTTAATTTTTGGCATGTGTCGGGCATGTGATCACTTAAGTGAATTTCGGCAAGGGCCTTAAGGAGGTTGGGCCGATTGTTTTAGTTGATATTAGGGTGAGGTTCTTTTCTTTTTCTGTCTTGGAGAATTAGGGTTAGCCACCTGAAAGCTTTCATTGTCATTCATCCCTTCTGAGTTCTCATAAAAGCCGAAAACGCAAATTCCTTCTCCGTAGTGCCGAGTTCTTCTTCCTCTCTTTTTCCTCCATTTCTTTCTTCCTTTTTCCTTTTTCTTCTAGCCGAAACCTTCTGATCACCTTACTCACCTCCTCTATCAATCCTATCCTCCACAAAACCTTCATAGCCGATCGCCATAAAGCCGAAATCCTGAAAACTCACTTCTTGTACCGATTTCTCTAAACCTTTAGTATCTGTCGGAAACATTACTTCAAAGTTATAGCCTCAAATCGTCATCTTCTCCATCACTTAAAAAGCCGAAGTACCATAGATTTAGGGACTTATAGCCGAAACTTCAGATCTCCTGGATTCGAGTTCTACTATCGTTTAGAGGATAGATCTGCATCAGATCTGGGTAGAAATAAAAGAGGAATATGTGGTAAGTGCTCATCACCTCAGATCTAGTCTTATTTTACAATTTAGAAAAAGTCGAAGTCCCTAAAATCTAGGGAGGCTGTCGATTTGGGCATAAGGCTTTAAGGGTCTTTAATTGACGATTTCTTTTGGTGTTTAGTGTCTTCCAGAGGTTGGATCGAAGGCTTGGATCTTTGGAACAACTAGACTTATATCTAGTTATCGGTTTTCGGCAAAAAGGTAAGATTCTAAAGGCTTTAAGGGCATGGTTCGAATATGGTAGGTGAATATTGGGATTGGTTATTATGGTTTGCAATCAAAGAATTGTGGTAATTAATTTTAGGACATCGTAAGGGATCTCAGTGGCAGTCGTCACAAAACAGGTGTGTAACAAACCTTGTAGTAGCTTAGGCTAATATTCGTAGAAAAGCTGAAATGCCAAAATTCCTGCATTTTGGGAACTTGAGATTTTGCATGCAGTTTTAGATGCTATAAAAATGATATGATCAGTGTTGGATCGATAGAACAGGTAAGAGCGCAATTCTGTGCACGACGGTAAGTTGGGCCTCAATGGGCTGAAATTGGGCCCAATGGGCTTTCGGGCCCATTTGGGTGAAATTGCTAGCAATTGGAATTTAGAAAGATTGCATGTTAACATGGTTAGTATTGTTGTAAAATTTGGATTATGTGGGCCTAATGGGCTAAATCGGCATTCGTAGGACCCATTAGGGGTTTTGGGCCCAAAAGCCCTAATTTGATAAAGTGCGTTAAAATCACTGTTTAAACACTTGAGGATATTGATAATTGTTAATGAACGTGGAAAACCCATAATATTTGGTAAATTTATGAAATTACCCCTAAAATATGGTAAATGACTATTTTGCCTTTAGGTAAAAATGACCATTATACCCCTAGGTTTAATTATGAATATGATGCATGAGATTTTGATATACATGATATGACATGATATGCACATGATATGTTATGAGATGTACATGATATACTCATTATATGCATGGGTTGGGTTTGATATAAATGGAGGAAGTGCAAAAAGGGCTTTGCCCCAGTTTACCGAAAAGGGCTTTGCCCTAGTTTATCAAAAATGGGCTTTGCCCCAGTTATTAAAGAGGCTAGGCCTCTAGTTATATGATAAAGCAGCTATGCTGCCAGTGGAGAGTTTGGTTGGGTGGGTTGAGTTATTCCCCACATGGAGAGCTTGGTTGGTACGGGTGGAGAGTAGCGGATGGTGGGTTGAGTAGTCTCTCCAAATGGGCTTGCATACATTCATTGGTATTATATGAGATATTGAAATGGGCCTATGGGCCATACCGATTACAGTAAAGGCTTCGGCCCAGTGATATGATTTATGAAAAGGCTTCAGCCTAGTAACCATTAAACGAAAGGCTTCGTCCCAGTATGCTGGTATTAGTTTGGGCTCTGAAAGGGGCTTGTTTCTCACTGAGTTTCCAAACTCACCCCCCTTTCCTTATCTTTGCAGGTGAGCCTTAGATCGGTGGACTTAGAGCTGGAGGGGATTCAGAGTGGCCATGTGGACTGTTTAAAATAAGTGTTTATGCCTTCACTTTTATTCTATATTACTTCCTTTATGTTTTTGGGTTTTAAGTTGTAATAAGGCCGCTTTAATTATTTTTAATTGCTTTAGTATGATTATTAGCTTAGGCATGATATGGATTTAAAGGTTTCGGATTGAATAGCTCTAGGGCGCGTTTTTAAAAGAAATTATCTAATTTCAAAATATCATGATACAAGACAAAGCTTCCGCAACGAAAACGTTTTTAAAAAAATTAACAAGTGCTTTCAATGGCTTAAAACTAAATGGTTTTTCCTGAACAATCATTCAATTAAAGTGTGGCAATGGTTGTGTGCATGTCTAGGAGTGGATCTATGGAGAGCTTGGTACTTAAGCAGTCTAATTGACTCACCTCCTCTTTTATGGCATCCTACCTGGTGCACAGCTTCCATTCACTTTAATCTATAACAAAAATACTCTTTAAACACTAAGAAAGATGTTAGTTAAAACATGACTTTTACAGTAACGCTTCAATGTGACACGCCAAATTCGGGCCTAACTTCTAGGCCGGGTTTGGGGTGTTACATGCTGATATTAGTTTGGGCTCTGAAAGGGGCTTGTTGCACACTGATTTTCCAAATTCACCCCTTTCCTTAACCTTGTAGGTGAGCCTTGATGTGGAGACTTGGAGCCGGAGGGGATTCAGAGTGGCCGTGGTGATCGCTTTCGAACTTTGAAATAAGTAACCGATTTTTTTTAAACTATTATTATTTGGTTTTGGGTTGTAATAAGGCCTTTTTAATTATCTTTCTGGGATTATTTTATTTTATACTCTATATTTTACTGATAATAATCCAAAATGGGTTAGACTTAGGGCGCGTTTTCAAAATGATACTTGTTTTCAAAATAAAGCAACGATACAATTAATCGGTTTATCAAAAATATCTACTTAAATGAATTCCAACTCGTTTTTTGTTCCAAAACCTAACCTCGCACCAAAGTGTGGCAATGGTTGTGGGCATGTCTAGGATTGGATCCAGTCAAGAGCTTGGTACTTAAGCAGCCTTCATGGCTCACCTCTTCTATTTCGGATACCTACCTGGTGCACAGCTTCCATTCACTTTATTAACTTAGCAAAGACTATCTTTTAAAACACTAAGAAGGACGCTGAAAGAGGCATGGGTTTTCTTAAAAACTTCAATGTGACACGTCGGATCCGGCCATAACGTTTGGATCGGGTTTGGGGTGTTACACATTCTTTTTCAGAATATCCCACAGATACGGTAAAACGATCATGGAATTTCTTTGATTTCTTTGAAGCAGATGATTGTGATTTACCCATAACTCTTTTACCAAAAATTCGAGCTTCTCTCTTGGCTTGTTTCTTTTCTTTACTTAATTCCTCGGCTTTGTGTGCTCGACCGGCCAGTGCCACAAATTCTCTTAATTCAAGAATTCCAATCAATAGCTTAATATCTTCATTTAATCCTTCTTCAATACGTTTACACATATCAGCCTCAGTCGCAACCCATTCTTTGGCATACTTGCTTAACAAAACGAATTCTCGCTCGTATTCAAATATAGTCATATTTCCTTATTTAAGCTCTAGAAATTCTTTCTTTTTCTGATCCAGAAATCTCTTACTAATATACTTCTTTCTAAATTCAGTCTGGAAAAATTCTCATGTAATATTTTCCCTTGTTACAATAGAAGTTATGGTATTCCACCACTGATAAGCTGTGTCTTCCAATAGTGATACAACACATTGGAGGCACTCAACTGGTGTGCATGATAATTCATCTAAAACGCTGATAGTATTTTCCAACCAAAATTCTGCTCTTTCCAGATCATCTTCTATAGTAGCCCTAAATTCTTCTGCCCCATACTTACGGATTTATCTACTGAAGGCTTACCAGCTCTAACAGGTTCAGTACCTTGTGGCATGTCAGGAACCAGTTGAGGAGCAAGAGGGGGAGGTTGTTGTACAACAGGATTTGTTCTTATAAATTCTGTGAACCACTCATTTATCTTTTGAAAGAAGGCTTATTTTGTCTCCTCACCTCGGCCTTCAGATACCGGCCTTCTACTTCTACTAGATGTAGCTCTTTGTACAGAAGCTTGAGCAGTGCTCCCAACTTCCTCGGATTCAGCTCTAGCTTGGTTGGATGACATTACTATATGAAAAACACATTTAAAATGATCAGGAGATATCACACTATCATAAATTATGTAATGGCATGTATAGCTAAACTCATACTTGCTACGTTAGTCCAAGAATCGGCTAAACTATAGCTCTGATACTAATAAACGTGACACCCCTAACCCGTATCCATCGCCCAAACAGGTTTATGGAGCATTATTGAAGTTTATAGTTCAATTTCTATCAATTCATGTCATTTACTATTCATTTTTGAGAATCAATCACAATCAATCATAATGTCCCTCATATAGGTCCTCGAGTCCCAAAATACATATTAGAATCGAGTTGGGACTAAACCAAAATCACATAAATTTTTTTGCAAAATCTCAAAATTTTTTTTAGGTGTAGGGGACACATTGTAATAGCCCATTTTCAGGGAAATCGAAACAGTGGTTTCAGGACCACAAATTCGAGCTGGAAAAAAATTTAATTTAATATTATTGCATGATTTGCATTGTGATAGGAATGTCATATGAATATTCTAATAAGAAAATTTTATCGATTATGTGCTTAATTATGGAAAGGACCAAATTGTATGCAAAAGTTGAATTCTAAAAGCTAGAAGGATTAAATAGCTATGAAATTCAAAATTTGAGGTCTCTATATGGTAATTAGACCATTAAAGAAAAGTTAGTAGATATTTTTAGTGATTCATCCATGGAAAAATTAGAAAATGCTAAGGACTAAATTGGAAATCAAAATAATTAAAGATGATAAATAATTAAATAGAAATATCATCTTATTTTATTATCATCTTCATCTCTAAATTTCATGAAAACCCTAGGAGAGAGAGAAGAAACTAATCAAGCTTAATTGGATTCAGACAACTCAAATTCGAAGCTAGATCGAGGAAAAGAAAAAGTTTCGAATTAGTAGAATTTCTTATACAGATGATTATTAAGGTAAGTTCGTGTAACTGAATTGTGTTTATTTTATGTTTGAATTGAATGTGTTATGTGATTATATGAATTGTATAAATGTTGTAAATATATGAAATAATCATTTGTCTGATCATATCTGGAAAATATTAAGTTCCGTTTGAATGATGAATTTCAATGGATATATGTGATTTCTCGTATTGAATATGGTCCTACATATGTTACGAACATTATAGCTCAGACGAGCAATCTTATTATAAGCCCCCTCAAGCATTCTGTCATATAGTTCCTACAAGCATTAGGATCGGTAGTGATCCTGCATGTGTTGCACACTACTGTAGCTCTTTGTGAGCAACCTGTTACATGATTCGATCGGTTATGATCTAGCATATAATGCAGACACAAACGCAGCTCTACTTGAGTGTCCTGATATAAGCTCTTATGGGCTTCTTGACATGGCTCGCTTGAACTCCTTGTTACCTTATCCAGTGCTCCTTGATATTAACTCTTCAGAGTTATCTATTAAGCTCTATGTACTCCCTAAGTAAAAATCTTATGAGTTTCTTGATCAGCCCAGATAAGTGTCCTGTTACGTAGCTCATCTGAGCATCCTGATAAGTGGCTCGAGAATGTGCTCCTTGATTAAGTGCCCTAATGGGTACCCTTGATATAAGTTGACGGTTTACGATTTTGTACACCTCGTGTGTACTACCTGAGTATCCATCGAAATTTCAATGATTCAATGGACAAATTCTTGAAATAAGAAATTATGAGATTAAATGAATTATATCTCGAATGCGTCTGAAATACTTGAAATTTTGTAACATGATGAGCTCATTTATGCTTATTTGGTGTAAATATGAATTATGTGACTAACATACTTGTTTGAGTGTATGTGATTAGGCAAACTTGTCAATTTGTTGAAAATTATGTTATTTTATGCTTATTATAATAAATGTAAATGGTATGTTTAATTCTTGTTATACGAACTTACTAAGATTTAAATACTTAATAGGTTTTATTTTCTCTATTTTATAGTGCTTGAAAGCTCGTAAAGGTTGGAGATTAGTTGGAGCAACATCACACTATCCATCAACTTGTTTTGGGTATAAAAAGTAATATTATTTTGATACAATGGCATGTATAGGTTAACTTGGTCAATGTTGGCATGTAAATAGTTGTTGTAACTTAGCCATTGGAATGGCTAATAATGGTTTGTTTTGATATACTTTCATAAGGTTATATATATTATGTTTGACTTATATGTATGTGGTTTGGTTTGATTGAATTATGTTAAATAAATGTGTTAATAAAAAGGTAAAGATATAAACATGAATGCATGTGATGATATATCATGTTAAATGATAGAATTTGCTTGATTTATATGACTTGAATTGGTTGGAAAATATATGCAAATGTTGTTGTAGGTTAATGGCAAAAAATTTGGGTAAGAAATAAAGCTAGGAAATAGCTTTATTTTGTCCACACGGGTAGACACACAGGCGTGTGTCTAGACTGTGTGTGACACACGACTTGGCATATGGGCATGTGGTTTGGTCGTGTGTCCCCTACATCTTAAATTTGAGAAACAAAATGCTCAGAATTAGGCATACGGGCGAGACACTAGCATGTGTCTCAGCTGTAACAGCCCGTTTTTGGTCAAATCAGAAAAGTGTTTTTGGGACCACAAATCTAAAGTCAATATATTTATTTTATTATTATTTTAATGTTTACAGTATGATTGAATGATTGTGTGAAAGTTTCGTTTAGAAATTTTATCATTTGAATAGTCAATTGGATAAAAAGGACTTAATCGCATAAAGTGCAAAATTATTGTTCTATTAGTTAAAAGTGTCAAATAGCTTTGGCTTTTAAATATGATGGCCTTAAATGGAAATTAAACCATTATGATTGGTAATGGACATTTATGGGCTTATAATAAGTGATTTAAATGTTTTATAACAAAGGTTAATAAGGTAATTTAGTGAATTAATAAGTAAAATAATAATAAAAACAATAAGGTTATCATATTTGTTAAGCCTTTTCTACCAAAATTTTAGAAGAAAGAAACTCCATGGATGCATGTATATTCGGCCAAGCTTCCTAGCTCAATTGTAAGTCCCTTTTTGTCCCGTTTTTAATGATTTTTATGTTTTTGATATCGTTGCAACTAGATCTAGCTAGCCCAAGGACTATTTTGCAAAACTGTTAAAGATCTTAAATGTTTCCATTGATGAATACATGAGTATTTTGATATTTAATGATAGATTATGAATGTTTGATGATAGTTATACAAGTTTTATAAAGTGATTTTTAGCGAAAATGTAAATTAGGGATTGAATTGTGAAATGTGGAAACTTGGAGGTTAAAATATGAAATAAATGAAAAATATGGGCTGATATGAGTACTAGAGAAATTCAACTAGCATGGGTTAGTCTTGAAATTCATAAATTTATGATTTTGTGAAATAAGGACTAAATTGTAAAAAATGTAAAATATTAGGGGCAAAAGGTAAATATGCTTTAAAGTGTGTTTTAGACTAAATTGAATACAGGGATAATTAAATGAGATGAATTTGATATTATATAGATCAAGAAAAGCGAATTTTTAATTAGATTGAGGGAAAAACAAAGTTTCGGATTAATCGGTCTATTTCATCGTTTTTTAATTCGAGGTAAGTTCGTCTATTATAAGTTTTAATACAAATGTATTTCATATGCTTTAATATTGTATGATTCTGAATGCGAGACTATGGATATGATCGATAGCGATTCGACAACGATTCGACATTCGAAATCCCAGTTGAACCTTAGGAATAGTTTAGAATATTAGTGACATGTCATTAGGAGATATATTGAGTTGGCTTCAGGCCATGATATTAGCACTTCGGGTGTGAGTTATACCGATTTGGCTTCGGGCCATGAATATCGACTAATTTGGCTTTGGGCCATGATATCAGTATTTTACATATAAGCTACCTTGATTTGGCTTCGGGCCATGGTATAGGTACTTAGTGTGCGAGACTCTTGAGTATCCGACTTCTATTCCAAATGGTTCAACGGGTAAACGAAAGATGTGATTGAGTATATGAATGATATGAGATGGTACAGGTACGTACGTGACATGTATAAGCTTTGGTTCGAAGAAACTTGTAAAGAATGTATTTAATATCATAATTGTGTATATGAAAGGTTTGTTAGCTAATATAAGCTAAATGTTGATATATATATTCAAATTGTTGAATTATAATCTTGAGATTGAATTGAGTTTATTTTATATGAGCTTACTAAGCTTTATAGCTTACTTTGTTTATTTTTCTGTGTTTTATAGTGTTATCAAGCTAGCTCGGATTCAGGAATCGTTAGAAATCGGTTCACACTATACACCTATCACTTGGTACCTATAAATTTTGGTATTTTAAGTATATGGCATGTATAGGGACTTTGAGTCATTTTGGTATATGTAGCATGATTCTGGCCATTTGTGTTGGCTTGTGTTAGCCATGTAAGTTGGCTTATTTTTGGAAATTATGTGGTGTATGTATATATGTATTAATGCCTCTAAGTGATGCGGTTCATGATTGCTTGAGAATGGATTGTTGAATGCAACCTTCAAGGTAGCTAATGGTTGATGAATTGAGAAGAGATGTGCTTGTGGTTTTAGGCTAAGAAATGCTTAGTTGAAATGGTAGATATGAATGCTTTGGAAATGTGATTTGGTATAATTTGAATAGGCAAGAATATGGTATTATAAGCATGATAGGCATTGAAATGGTATATATTTTATTTTTGGTTGTGTAACACTCCAAACCTGACCTAGACGTTATGGCCAAATCTGGCGATGTCACATGATAAGGTGTTTGAAAAATCGTCTTGTCGTGATAAAACCATTTCTATTTGTTTACTATTCTTTACCTCTTATTAGTTTCAAAAACCTTCTTCTTATTTAATCAGTTGATTCAAAATGTAACTCATTGCGGAAGCTTTTAAAAAAACAGTTTAAGTAATCGTGTGTTTTAGAGAAACCATTTGTTCTTTTGAAAGCTGAGATTTTCTACGACTAGCAGTTACTAATCCATGAAGTAAGAAAAATAAAAACCAAAACAAATCCAAAAGTTCGTAAGTTCAAATTACAACCAAAAACTTAACCAAATAAAATAAAAATAAAAAAATAAAACCAATACTCATAGATTAAAACCAAGAAAGTTCAAAACCGTGGTCACCGCCGAGTCCTCCGCAGCTCCGATCCGTCTAAGTCTGGGGATTACCTGTGCTCATTAAGCAAAAGGGCGTTGAGTTTACGTAAACTCAGTGTGTAATTCCATAGAAAACAAACAACAGTAACACAGTGCACAGTTAAAAGCAGACTGAGCCTAAGCCCCTTTTAGTATCAGTAGCAATTTGGCCTTAGCCCATCATAGTATCAGTAACAGATATATAGTATACAAAATCAAAGTCCTACCCAACCAGCCTCTACACACCATCTCTGTCCATCCCTACACTCCATGTGGGGTTCAAAACACCCACCCATCCCTTCACTCCAAATAACACCAAATACGGCACATAAGCAATAGTTTGTAGCTGAGCTGTAAAATATTAGACTTACAAGCCTTTCAGTACACTTCCTCCAAATATCCATATCCCAACCCGATGCAATGCAACATACAGTAAATGACATGCTTATATGCAGCTAACAGTAATCATACATAAATATATCAGTAAACAGGCATACATTATACATTCAGTTCACACATTTAGGGGCCAAAGTAGTACTCACCGATCCTACAGTAGGTTCACAGTCGTCTTGGGCAACCCGTGCAACCTTAAAATACATTTCAGTAAAATGGGCTCACACGCCATGTGGCCTGCCTGTGTGGGCCCATACGCTTGTTTGGCCCACACGACCCAATTTGGCATTGGTCGTGTGATCTATTTTTAATGTAACCCATGCTAGCTAAATATTCATATATGTTTTTCTTCCTCCTCCTCTCCATTCCACATTCTTAATAAAAAATATATTTTCACTATTTACTTATATTTTCATTCAAAACTATCTATTTAAGTTATTGTAACTAAATTATTTATATCTTGAGCTACAGAATTTCAAATTAAGATCCGCTTGATGTTTTTGAAACTAGACTCAAATACCTTTCTACCATAAAATTTTCAGAATTTATAGTTTATCAAATAAGTACAGTACAATCTTCAAATTTATCCCTATTCTGCTATTTGACAGCTTCAACCTTTCCTTACTAAAAATTATTTATCTCTTAGTACGAATTTGGATAATGTTTCCATTTTTTTTTCTCTTGAAAATAGACCTATTAAGGATTTAAACATATAAATTTAAGCCCCTAATTATTTTTTTCCAATTTTTTATGATTTTCAAAAGTTAGAACAGGGGAACCCGAAATCATTCTGACCTTGTCTCACAAAATTTATTATATCTCATAATTTACAATTCCATTTCTTACACTGTTTCTTCCATGAAAAACTAGACTCAATAAAATTTAATTTCATATTTTATTCAACATCTAACTCAATTTCCACTATTTTTGATGATTTTTAAAATTTATACTACTGTTGGTTTCCAAAACTATGTTAGTGCAAAATGTTGATTTCCAAGTTTATAACACCCTTATTTCCTTTCTCTACAATTTTTCGCGTCATTTTCTCTTATTTCATGACAGCAAGCAATTTTGGCTTTTCGCCGAATCCCGTTTCCTGCACCTGTTACTGATTTGCTGTAAAAATACCTCCAAGCGTTCCAAGACCTAAATATCACCATACCAAAGCCCGGTTTAGTGATACTAATGAAACTAAAATGAAGTTACCACGAGTTATATAACCTTTAGTCGTCAGAAATATTACCCTCGATCGAGAATAGGAACTCTGCACGCTTAAGACGTTGATGGATGATCAGCAACCTCTTGATTAACTCTTAAACACCAAGCGTAAAACCCTTCTTTAACCATTTAGCCAGAAACATTAAGATTTAACAGAGACGAAAACTTACCGGACGTGCACCCAACGTTACATAGAAGAGACATTTGAAAAAAAGAACGATCAGTAAACAAAAGAAAATGAAAGGAAACGAGAAGAGAAGGTGAAGAAAGAGCAAAAATTCAGCAACAAGGGGAAAAGAAAAGCAAACGCCAATTTTTTTCAAGAAGGAGAAACCCGAAATTTGGAAGAAAAACAAATAATATCAAGATAATTTGATAATCCACTAAAATCCCTTAATCCACTCCCTACACTTCCCACTACACATCCATTACTTGGCATTTTAGTTCAGTTCAAACTCCTACACGGCACCAATAGAAAAAATAACTCCCTTGCACGCACAGGGATTTGAACTCAAGACCACCAGCATATTAACACTCCACTTAACCACCAGACCAGCAGGCCCATTCTGATATATTTTTGGCAACAATTAAACTTAAGCTTACTGAGTAGGGTTAGGGCTTTATTTAGAAAAAAATCAAAATTTACCAAAGGCATGGCTTAAACTTGGGACCTCCCATACACTCCCAGAACACTTAACCACTGAAGTAGATACATATTTTATGTCAAATTTATCAAAAGCCGAAATTAAAATTTTGGGGCACTACAATACTACCCCCTAAAAGAAATTTCGTCCTCAAAATTTACCTGATCAGAATAAGTGAGGATACTGCGGACATATCAAATCCTCAAGTTCCCACGTAGCTTCCTCAGTGTTATGATTCCGCCACAAAACCTTTACCAGTGGAATAGAATTCCTTCTCAGAACCTTAACATCGCGATCCAGAATCTAAATCGGCTGCTCCTCAAAGATCAAGTCTGGCCTAACCTCAATCTCCTCAACAGGGACAATATGCATGGGATCAGAGTGGTAGCACCACAACATGGAGACATGGAACACATCGTGAATACAATTCAACTCCGGAGGTAGCTTCAACTAGTAAGAAATCGGTCACACTCGCTTCAGAATACGATAAGGCCTAATAAACCTAGGACTCAACTTGCCCTTACGACCAAACCTCACAACCTTCTTCCATGGTGAGACCTTAAGAAAAATAAAGTTCCCCACAGAATACTCAATCTCACGTCTCTTCAGATCTGCATAGAACTTCTGCCTGTCAAAAGCCGCTTTCAAACGATCCTAAATTAGTCTAACTTTATCATCCGTCTCAAAAACCAACTCAGGACCCAGAACACGTCACTCGCCCAACTGAGTCTAACATAAAGAAGTGCGACACTTACGACCATACAGTGCCTCATAAGGTGCCATTTGGATGTTAGACTGGAAACTATAATTATAGGTAAACTCTGCTAACGGCAAATACTCCTCCCAACTACCACAGAAATTAAAAATCGCACTTGCTAAACTTAGCATAGAGCTATTTTTCCCTCAAAGTCTGAAGGACAACTCTAAGGTGCTCATCATGCTCATCCTCAGTCTTCGAATAAACCAGTATATCGTCGATGAACTTCACTACAAACCGATCCAAATAGGGCTGGAATACTCAGTTCATCAGGTCCATAAAAGCTGTCGGTGCATTCGTCAGTCTAAAAGGCATCACTAGGAACTCGTAGTATCCATAACTAGTCCTAAATGTCATCTTAAATACATCAGCCTCCTTAACCCTCAACTGATGATATCCAGAATGCAAATCAATCTTGGAGAACACAAAAGCCCCTCAAAACTGGTCAAACAAATCATCAATCCTATGAAGTGGGTACTTATTCTTAATCGTTAGCTTATTCAGCTGCCAATAGTCTATACACATCCTCATTGTCCCATCCTTCTTTTTCACAAACAGCACAGGTGCTCCCCATAGAGACACATTGGGACGAATGAACCCACGATCTAATAGCTCCTGAATCTAAGCCTTAAGCTCTGTAAGCTCCTTCGGTGCCATTCGGTAGGGAGCGATAGACACCAAAGCTGTACCAGAAAGAAGCACAATCCCAAACTCCACTTCACGATTCGGAGGTAAACCTGGTAGCTTTTCAAGAAAAACGTTCGGAAAATCCTTTACAATCCTGATGTCCTTGATGGTATAGTCCCCAAAAATAGAAACACTCACATAGGCCAAGAATGTCTCACATCCATTATGAACCAATTTCTCAGCCACCAGTGCAGAGATCACATTAGTCAGATAATTTCATCGTTCCCTAATCATGACTACCTCAATATCCTCCTCGGTTCTCAAAGCGACCCTCTTATTCGCACAGTCCAAACTTACACGGTACTTGACCAACCAGTCCATCCCTAGAATTAGGTCGAACTACCCAAATGGAAGCTCCATCAGATCCGCTAGAAAAATTGCCCCTTGAACCTCTAAAGGGACGTCTTTACACAACTTGTTAACCCTTATATATTGCCCTAACGGACTCAGTACGGTAACCTCACTCGTAGTGCTCTAAACCAAAATGCCCAAGTTTTTAGGCATACTACAGGCTATATAGGAGTGAGTGGATCCTATATCTAACAATGCAAGGTAAGGTACATCATAAATTAAGAACGTACCTGCAATGACGTCTGGAGCATCTCTGTCCTCTCAGTGACATACAGCATATATGAGAGCAAGCTGCCTCGCCTCAGTCTGTCCAACACCTCAACCTGGTGCTCTCTGCCCAAGGCCCATGTAACAACTCGAAGTAGGCCTAAATGGAATAGTGGTTGTGAAACCACAAATCTGAGATAGAAAAGTTTATTTCGATTAATTTTTATGATTTACCGAGTGATTAGATGCATGTGTTAGAGTATTGATAAGAAATTTTATAGATTGCATGTTTAATTTGCCTATTAGGGCTTATTTGTAGAAGTTGCTGTAACAGCCCAATTTAGGGCCTAAACGGAACGATGGTTTTAGAACTACGAATTCAAAGTCAAAAAATTTATTCTGATTAAGTTTTAAGGTTTATTTATTGATTAAAATATTGTGTAAAAATATTGTTAAGTAATTTTACTAATAAAGTGCTTAATTGGACTTTTAGAACTAAATTGCAAAAGTTGCAAAATATGTGTTCTAATTCATAAGTACTTGATTGAAATGGGGGTTTAAAGAGGAGGTCCTTAAATGGTAATTAGACCATTATATTTTGTTTGGACAAAAATGGGCATGAATAGGACAAAATTTTAAAAAAAAGCCTTAAGGGCATTTTAGTCATTTAGTAATTAAAAGAAATAAAAAGGGAAAATAAAGCCAAAATTGACTCATCCTTTTCATGGAGGCCGAAATTAGCATGGGGGAAGCCATGGCTAGGGTTCCAGGTCGCATGCGTGGTTCCAGGTGAAGGACACCATGTAGACAAGAGAGCTACGAGATAAACTGGCTAGGTCACATGGTGGTACTAAGTGTTCACCATGTGTACAAGAGAGCCAAAATTATATGTACAATCAAGCTAGGTCACATGAGTGGTGCTAAGTGAAGGCCACTATGTGTACAAGAGAGCTTCGATTTTAAAAGTGGGTTGTGTGCGATACCATCGCGTATCTGTTATTATTCCGAAGCGTTCAACTGGGAAATTGATTAAATGAAATTGTGTATGACTTTGTGATGATAAGTGTAAGTATATACATGTGTAACTTATGAGCAATATGTTCAATATGTGATTGGAAATTGGAAAGATTGTTATGGGTAAGTGATGAATACAATTGAAGTGTGAAAGATCAAAATTGACAATAAAACTGTTATGGATAGTTGCAGTGACGTGAATATAAAAATTTACCAAAAATAGTAGAAATTGAATCAGAGACTGAATGAGATATCAAATTAAATTTTAATGAGTCTATTTTCATATAACAGAAATAGAGCAAGCAAAGGAATTCTATATTATGAGATATTTAAGTTTTTGAGAGATTGGTTCAGAATGACTACGTGATCCCCTATTCTGAATTGGAAAAATCATTAAAAATTGTACAAAAATAATTGTGGGTTATAATTTATATACTTGAAATATGTAATGAGTATAGTTTCAAATGAGATAAACTAGAATATCCTTTGAATTCTGTACAAGGAGAAAATTGATTTGTAATGAAGACTGGTCAGAACAGTTGAGCAGCGAAACAGGGGTAACTTCAATGAATAAACTATACTAATTGGCTAGACCAAAAATTCTGAAAATTTTATAGTAATAATATACGTGAATCTAGTTTCAAGAAAAATTAACAGTTTGTAATTTTGAGTTCTGTAGCTCTAGAAATAAATAATTTAGCTGCTAGTACTCTGCTAGACAGCTTATTTTGAACCTGTTTATGATTGTAATAGTGAAAGTATGTGTGTGTTTGTGATGGTAATATTCCGGAAACATATTGTGACTTCATTTAAAGTATGATAATGTATTGTTTATTAATATTTACATACTTACTAATCTATAATGCTTACTCCCTTCCTTTCCTTTTTCCTATAATGTCTCAGATGTTAGCTCGAGTTGGAGGTCGCCGGAGGTTAAATCACACTATCAAACTATTGATCGATATATAAAGGTTTTAAAGTATTTTTAAGTCTTTGGCATGTATGGAAACTTGTTTAATTGTTACTAAGTTGCTAGGAATTGGCCTAAAATACTGACCTATGTTATTTGAAGGTCTCTATTGTATAAAGTCATTTAATGTAGATAGTCTTGATTATGTTATTAATTAAATGATGCAATTTATGAATGTGCATGCTTGCCTATGTGTGTGGTTGAATTAAAGTATGATATGGGCCTTGTAAGCTCTTTTTAAGGGACAGCTTGAATGTGTTTGAAAAAGTTTTAAATTAGAGTGAAATTATGAATCGATTTTTATATGATGATTAGTGATTAAGTCCGGTAATGCCTCGTACCCTATTCCGGCGTCGAACACGGCTAAGGGGTGTTACAGCCCATACCATTACCACCCCTAGCCTGACCACGTCCTTTCGATGGCTACGGCATACCCTCTATGGCTGCGTAGTATCAGTACCTGGAGCTTGCATCTGATCAACCCTCAGCGGACACTCCCTAATACGGTGATCCAATGATCCAAACCTTAGGCACGTCCTAGTCTTCCTTCAACACTCGCCCTAATAGCGCCTACCACAATCCCCACAAGGCAACATCTCAGTAGGAGCAACAAAAGGCCCAGCTCTAACCGGTCCATTAGTTCTGGCCTTTTTCTTAGGCCTCTGTACAGAACTCGAGGGCTCTGAATCCCTCTCGTTCCTACCTGTCTCTATCACGGTTTCGACGCTCTGTGCGCTTAACCTCCTAAGTGATCTTCGCTTTTTCAACTAGGTAGAAAAATCCCGCTCCTTTTGCGGAGCTATCAGAACCCGTAAGTTATCTCTGAGACCATCCTCAAAGCAGACACATCGCTCGTACTCAGATGCCACCATACCTCGCGCATAGCTGCTCAATCTTAGAAACTCGGCCTCATACTCGTCCACTAATCGATCTCCCTGTGTCAGATTCAGAAACTCTCTTCTGTGGGCGTCCACATAACTGGCTCTCACATATTTCCCCTGGAAGGTGGTCTTAAAGAACTCCCATGTCAGACGTTTGGGCTGAGTGCCCTCCTTAACAGTCAGCCACCACTAATAAGCCTCATCACGCAGCAGTGAGACTGCACCCTTTAGTTTCTACTTGGAGGTGCAATCTAAATCATCCATGATATTCTCTGTGGCCTCAATCAAGTACTCGGCCACATTAGGGGCGACCCCAAAGACACTCCTGAAGAGCTCAGCCCCATTAGACCGGAGTCGTTCTGTAACTGACCCTCTACCCCCAAATCCAGTATTGGGCCGAGCGACCCTCTCTAAAATCTTCAACATAGCCTGGGATATTGCGTCGTCCCCAACCATGCGATCTTAAGACCCAATCTCAATAGAAGATGACACTGGTGTCTCACTTGTTTCCAAGTTCAGTATACTACCCAGGAATGATGACTCAGCTCGAGCCCCTCTTCGGCCTCTACCACGGCCTCTAGCACCACGTCTATAGATACCACATGCCCTCATTGTCTAATCATGTTTATCTATATTAAGAGTTCTATGAATCAGTTACAGTTTTAGTATTTATTATCAAATGTTTTATGTAGGTAGTTCTAGTAATTCAGAGTGGTTTTCGTAAATCGCAATCTCTATCAGTTTTACTACAGTCTTAGTATACACTATCTAGTGTGTTTTCTCAATATACTACCTACAGTAGTTTCATAATATACTATCCATAATATTTTCGGTTAAAACATATCAGAGTTTAGAATACTTACAGGATTGACGCTAGAGACTCGGTGAACCACATACTCAGTCAAATCATTTTAAATCATTTGAAAATTATTTCTTTAAAAAACCAAACTTTAAAAACCATAATCCACAGTCGAGTTTTGCAACTTGACTCTGATACCACTAAATGTAACACCCTAAACTTGGCCTAGACGTTATAGCTGAATTTGGCAATGTCACATGATAGGGTGTTTGAAAAATCGTGTTGTCGCAATAAAACCATTTTCGTTTGTTTACTATTATTTACCTCTTATTAGTTTCAAAAACCTTTTTACTTATTTAATCAGTTGATTCAAAATGTAACTCGTTGCGGAAGCTTTTAAAAAATATAGTTTAAGTAATCGTGCGTTTTAGAGAACCATTTGTTCTTTTGAAAACTGAGATTTCCTATGACTAACAGTTCCTAATCCATGAAGTAAGGAAAATAAAAACCAAAACAAATCCAAAAGTTCGTAAGTCCAAATTACAATAAAAAACTTAACCAAATAAAATAAAAAATAAAACCAATACTCATAAATTAAAACCATGAAAGTACAAAACTGTGGTCACCGCCGAGTCCTTCGCCACTCTGATCCATCTAGGTCTGGGGATTACCTGTGCATATTAAGCAGAGGGGGGTGAGTTTACGTAAACTCAGTGTGTAATCCCACAGAAAATAAACAACAGTAAACACAGTGCACAATTAAAAGCAGTCCAGGCCTAAGCCCCTTTCAGTATCAGTAGCAATTTGGCCTTAGCCCAATTCAATATCAGTATTAGTAATGCACAAAGGCCTTAGCCCATCACAATATCAGTAACAAATAAACAGTATAAAAAATCAAAGTCCTACCCAACCAACCTCTATACACCATCTCTGTCCATCCCTACACTCCATGTGAGGTTCAAAACACCCACTCATTCCTACACTCCAAATAGCACCGAATGCGGCACATAAGCAGTAGTTTGCAGCTGATCTGTCAAATATTAGACTTACAAGCCTTTCAGTACACTTCCTACAAATATCCATATCTGAACCCGATGCAATGCAACATACAATAAATGACATGCTTATATGTATCTAACAGTAATCATACATAAATATATCACTCCACAGGCATACATTATACATTCAATTCACACATTTAGGGGTCTAAGTAGTGCTTACTGATCCTATAGTAGGTTCACAGTCATCTTGGGCGACCCGTGCAACCTTAAAACACATTTCAGTAAAATTGGCTCACATGCCCATGTGGCCTGCTCGTGTGGGCCCACACACCCGTGTGGCCCACACGGCCTAATTTGGCCTTGGCTATGTGATCCGTTTTTAATGTAACTCATGCTAGCTAAATATTCATATCTGTTTTTCCTCATCCTCCTCTCCATTCCACATTCTTAATAAAAATATATTTTCACTATTTACTTATATGTTCATTCAAATCTCTCTACTTAAGTCATTGTCACTAAGTTATTTATACCTTGAGCTACAAAATTCTAAATTAAGATCCGCTTGATGTTTTTGAAACTAGACTCAAATACCTTTCTACCATAAAATTTTTAGAATTTATAGTTTATCAAATAGGTACAGTACAATCTTCAAATTTATCTTTATTCTGCTGTTTGACAGCTTCAACCTTTCCTTACTAAAAACTATTTATCTCTTAGTACGAAATTTGGATGATGTTTCTGTTTGTTTTTCTTGAAAATAGACGCATTAAGGATTTAAAAATATAAATTTAAGCCCCTAATTATTTTTTAAAGTTTTTGATGATTTTCCAAATTCAGAACAGGAGAACCCGAAATCATTCTGACTTTGTCTCACAAAATTTATTATGTCTCATAATTTACAATTCCATTGCTTACAATGTTTCTTCCATGAAAAACTAGACTCAATAAAATTTAATTTTATATTTTATTCAACCTCTAACTCAATTTCCACTATTTTTGATGATTTTTTAAAGTTAGACTACTACTGCCGTCCAAAACTATTTTAGTGTAAAATGTTGATTTCCAAGTTTATAACACTCTTATTTCCTTTCTCTACAATTTTCGCATCATTTTCTCCTATTTCCCTTATTTCTTGACAATAAGAATTTTTGGCTTTTCGCCGAATCTCATTTTCTACATTTCGGGTACACATCTGTTACTGATTTGCTGTAAAAACACCTCCGAGCATTCCAAGACCTAAATATCGCCATACCAAAGCCCGATTTAGTGATACTAACAAAAATAAAATGAAGTTACCACGAGTTATATAACCTTTAGTCGTCAGAAATCTTAACCTCGATCGAGAACAGGAACTCTGCATGCTTAAGACGTCGATGGATGATCAACAACCCCTTGATTAACTCCTAAACACCAAGTGTAAAACCCCTCTTTAACCACTTAGCCAGAAATGTTAAGATTTAACAGAGATGAAAACTTACTGAACTTGCACCCAACGTTACACAGAAGAGACGTTTGAAAAAAAGATCAGTAAACAAAAGAAAACAAAAGGAAACGAGAAGAGAAGGTGAACAAAGAGCAAAAATTTGACAACAGGGGGAAACGAAAAGCAAACGCCAATTTTTTTTCAAGAAGAAGAAACCTGAAATTTGGAAGAAAAACAAATAATATCAAGATAATTTGATAACCCACTGAAATCCCTTAATCCACTCTCCACACTTCCCACTACACATCCACTACTTGATATTTTAGTTCAGTTCAAACTCTTACACGGCACCAATAGCAAAAATAACTCCCTTGCACGCACAAAGATTCGAACTCAAGACCATCAGCATATTAACACTCCACATAACCACCAGACCAGCAGGTCCATTTTGATATATTTTTGCCAACAATTAAACGTAAGCCTACTGAGCAGGGTTAGGGCTTTATTTAAAAAAATTTCAAAATTTGCCAAAGGCATGGCTTGAACTTGGGACCTCCCACACACACCCAGAACACTTAACCACAAAAGCAAATACATATTTTTTGTCAAATTTATCAAAAGTCAAAATTAAAATTTTGGGGCGTTATAGGTTGTGGTTGTTTTGGTTGTTTATAAATGCTATGAATTGTGTGTTTGGTTTGATGTAGGTGTGTGCCAATTTGAGGTGGCAAAATGGCTTGGTAAATAGCCTATTTTTGTCCACATGGGCAGAGACACGGGTGTGAGTCTCAGCCGTGTATGACACACGGTTATGTTACACGATCGTGTGTCCCCTAGTGTTGAGTTAGAAACCAAGTCAGTATGTTCCACACGGCCTCACACACGGGCGTGTGACCTGGCCATGTGGCATAAGTTAGTATACCCTACAAGATCAACACGGCCTAGCACACGGCCTGGCATACGGGTGTGTATGGCCATTTTTAGGGCACACGGGCTAGCCACACGGGCGTATGTGTTGGCCGTGTGACCCAAGTCAGAGAGTTACACGGGGTCGGACATGGGCTGGGACACTGCCATGTGCTCTCATTACGAATGTCTACACGACCTGTGACACGGGCGTATATGTTGGTCGTATGAGAGACACGACTGAGCCACACGGGCATGTGTCCCCTATTTTGAGAAAATTTTCTTAAGTGTTCTAAAAGTTTCCAAAGTTATCAGTTTAGTCCTAAACCATTCCCAAAGCATGTTTAGGGCCTCGTAGGCTCGTTATAAGGACATTGTGCTTGAGTTTGAATAATGTTTGCATGAAATGTGAAACTATATATAAAATGAATGCTTAAATGTTTTGTAAGTTCGGTAATGATCTGTAACCCTATTTCGGTGTTGAATATGGGTGAGGGGTGTTACATCAGCTATGTGTGATACACGGCTTAGAGCACGGGGGTGTGTCTTGGCCGTGTGAAACTTGTACCTAAATTATAAAAATTAAATTAACCACATAGCCTAGCACACGAACGTGTGGTAGGCCGTGTGACACAAGTCAGAGAGTTACACGGGGTTAGACATGGCTTGCAACACGGGTGTGTCCCTTGACCACACGGGCGTGTGTGCCCTACATCTAGGAAAAAAATCTTTAAAATTTCTTGAAAAATTGTCTGAGTTCCTGATTTACTCCCGACTCGATTCCAATGTTCATATTAGGCCTCGAGGGTCCATTCAAGGGACATTATGTCTAGCTTCGAAAATTGAATAGTAATTAACATGAATTATTAGTAATTGTTCTATAAACTCTGGTAATACTCTGTAACCCTATTCCGGCGACAGATATGGGTTAAGGGTGTTACACACATGCCCGTGTGGCCAAGCTGTGTGGCTCACACGGCCAATGATATGCCCATGTCTCAGGCCGTTTGGGCATTCAATGTGAGGCACACAGCTATGTCCCAGCCCGTGTCCCTACCCATGTAACTCTCTAACTTGGGTCACACGGTCAACCACATGCCTATGTATTAGGCCGTGTGGATAATTTAATTTTCAAAAATTAGGTACAAGATTCACACGGTCATGTCACACGCCCATGTACTTGGCTGTGTGACTTACACGTCTCAGCCCGTGTGACCAATTTTGAACATTCTGTTTTTAAATTTTTAAGATGCAGGGGACACATGGCCAAACCACATGCCCATGTGTATGGCCGTGTGAACAAAATAAGGCCATTTTCCAAGCCTTATTTTTCACTCCTTTTTACCTTGCACCTACATCAATATTTCAATATATTCAACAACCAATTCAGGGCATATAAATCAAACTAATATTCAAGTTTTATACATGACATGTTTGCTTGCACTTTCAAGTATTCATCTTACCCTTTTCTAAACATATACTTACCCAAGTGTGATTATATCTAAGTAACTAATCCAAGCATACTCACATTCCAAACATGATATAAGTTCATACATAAATATATTAAATATGTCATCACTAGTCATTCCAATGGCTAATTACAACCAAAACATTGACATACCCTTACTTGTCACCATTAGCCTATACATGCCATTATTCCAAAGTAAGTTTCCTATTTATACCAAAACAAGCTGGAGGATAGTGTGATGATGTTCCGACCGCTTTCCAACCTTTACGAGCTTTTGAGTACTATAAAATAGAGAAAAGAAAACCTAGTAAGCATTTAATGCTTAGTAAGATCGTATAACAGGAATTTCACTTACCAATAATGTTCATATTAAATAAGTATATCAATAACATGCATCCCATCAATTTGGCCAATTGCCTAACCACATTCACTCAATTAGGCAAGTTAGTTATAAATTTTCTAAATACTTTTCAAATAATAATGATGATGAGCTCATTAGGTAATAACTTTCATATACATAATCCTTTTATATCGTATTTTCACATAACTCATACATTTCCTTAACAAGTCATCTCAAGTTCAGTTTAGACACGTTAAAACTTTACCTGTTGAATTTATTTGAAATATCGATGGATACATTAGTAGTATACTCAAAGTGTACAAAATTGTAAATCCGTCAATTTGTATTCAGGGGTACCCAATTAGGGCATATAATCAGAAAGCACTCTCTCGAGCCATGTAACAGGATGCTCATGTGAGCCATGTATCAGGAAGCTTATCCGGGCTAAACATGAAACTCATAAGAGTTTTAATCAGGAAGCTCATTGAGCTTAACAGGTTACTCCAAAGAGTTATTAACAGGGAGCTCCGGATAGCATAACAGTGAGTTCAAGCGAGCCATGTCAGGAAGCTCATAAGAGCCTACATTAGGATGCTCACGAAGAGCTGCATTTGTGTCTACAATAAATGTTGGATCACAATCGATCGAATCGTGTAACAGGACGCTCACAAAGAGCTACGGTAGTGCCAACACATGCAGGATCACTACTGATCAGGATGCTTGCAGGAACTATATAACAGGATGCTCGAGAGGGCTTATAATAGGATACTCGTCCGAGCTATAATGTCTACAACATATGCAGGACTGTAATAAATACGGGAAAATATTGTATCCATCAAATTTCATTATTTATACGAGACTTAACATTTATCTAGCTTTATCGATCATGTATTCAATTTCACATCAATGGAATTTACACAATTCATACATATAACATTCAATTCAAACATAAAAATAAACACGATTTAGTTACACGAACTTACCTCGACACTTGTTTGTATATGATAATCTACTAATCCGTCACTTTTTCTTTTTTTCGATCTAACTCTTTATTTGGTCTTTTCGGATCTAAATAAATGAATTTAACATCAATTTAATCCATTTCATACTCATTTGAATTCAATTCATTTTTTAGACAAAATTACCATTTTACCCTTAAACTTTTAATTAATTTCAATTTCATCCCTAGGCTCGGAAATTGAAATTCATACAGTTTAATCCTTATTTCAAACCTAACCAAATTTTACATGTTAACAGCCCATGAATTTCACAAAAATTAGAATTTTTCAATTTAGTCCCTAAATCATAATTTCATCAAAATTCTCTTAGTAAAAGTTGTTTATCTATCAACAACCTTTCATTTTCTACCATAAATTTCAAAATTTCAGCATATCCATGGAAAAATTTTCATACTTTGATATCTTTACAAATTAATCTCCAAAATAGATAGATTAAGCTATTACGAACTCGGAAATATAAAAATTACTAAAAATTAGACAAGAATGCTTACCCAATTAAGCCAAGAAAGCTTGTTTGAATGTTTTTATCTTTCCTAGCATTTCCATGTATTTTAATTTGGGGATGAAGATGAAATAAGATGATATTAAACTATTATCATCTTTATTTATTCTAAATTCCAATTTAGTCCTTTTCTTTTTCTAATTTTCCATGGATGAATCATCAAAAATATCTACTAACTTTTCTTAATGACCTAATTACCATAGAAGGACCTCAAGTTTTGAATTCCATGCTATTTGATACTTATAACTACTAGAACTCAACTTTTGCATTTTATGCAATTTGGTCCTTTCTATAATTAAACATGTAATCAGTAAAATTCTTTTATCAAAATTTTCATACATCTTTCCTATCATAATGCAGACCATGAAATATTATTAAAATAAATTTTCTTTCTAAACCGGATTTGTGGTCCCGAAACCACTATTCTAACTTCACTGAAAACGGGTTGTTACAGTTGTTTCTGGTTCGAATTGGATGTTTGAAGGCTAAAGCTGGTAGCTACAGTAGGTGAGTCACAGGTGAGTCCTTAATATCGACTCCTATAAGTCTATCTAGAATAATCTCTTGTGAATGATGTTGTAGAAATAGTGAATGAGTACATGAATGATTGTTGAAAATAAGTATGTATGCTTGAAATAGGTCTTTGTGAGGCTAGAGTATAATAAATTGTGAGTATGGGTGTATAAAATTATATTGAGCAACTAAGTGTATGTGTTTGGAATGTGTCCTGTGAGATATGACTGTGTTGATGTGTATGAAACATATAATGAAGAATGCTTGGGTTAAGAAGATGAACCAGTTTACCTGAATGTGTGTATATTGAATATGTAATATATGATTAAAAATTGTTTGGGAAAAATGGAAGTATCTATGAGTATGGAGAGGTTAAGTTGTGAGTTTGGTCACCGCAGTGGTATACGATGAAGTCCGTCATGATAGTACACTTGAATTCTGATATGTAAATTCTGGAGGATGTCCATGGCCATGGCATATTTTAGAAAGGGCAGATGAGCCGCAATTATCAACTACAATTCTCTGCGTGTCCTAGGGCAATGATGGGCAAACCTCATGTGATATGAGTTTAAGCAAATTCATATTGCAAACACGACAATTATAGGGTGCCTAGGTGACATTCTACTAGCCTTTATGGCGTAATCTAATATGGCCTTTGTGGTATTATATTAACCTTTATGGCATTTGATATGGCCTTAGTGGCATTTTGCCAGCCTTCGTGGCATAATCTGTATGATGCCTTCATGGCGTAATTTGTATGTCACCTTTGTGGCATATTCTGTCTGACCCTAGTGGCGTACTATGGTAAGTATATATCAAGAATATGTTTTGTTTGAAGTTTTAGTATGTGAAGTTTGTGATAAATACAAATAAGTCTTAAACGAAGTATGATTCAACATGTTCAATGAGAGTATCTGTTGTGGTTATCTACCAGCTTAGTATATGGGCGTATTCTATACAAGAGTCCGTCAGTTCGTGTTACAGTTGCTATGGTAGAATTTTGAGCTATCTGACACCTCTGTTTAGAATCATGTTTTGTTCTAAATTCTATTAGATTCTATGTTGTTTGATATATTGAACATCTAGTGTTTGTTTCAAAGATGTGTATAATTCTTCTTAACAATCTGGAGAAACTCTCATCAATATGGTTATGAGTTGGATAGAATCAGGTTTAGTTTGAATTATGAATTGTTTTATCAAGATCAACAAAAGTATCTGCCAAAAGTATGATAAGTAAGTGATATCTGCCAAGAATAGTGCTTGCGATTAACTATTCGAGAATAACTGTTGAAAGCTGTTTGAATGGAACATAAAGGTGTGGTGTTCGGATGTCAAGACCTAGAGCCAGCCAAATAGTTGAATGAATGGGGATATGGTATGAATGATGAATGGCATATAAGTATGAAATTATACAATTAAAAATGGAAGGGTTTTCACCAAAGATAGATATAAGAAATTCAAATTATTCAAGATGAAGAACTTCATGAAATGTTAAAAAGGTAAGTTGTGTTCATAACTCACTAAGTTCCTTTAAAATTACTAGTGTTATGTTTATGTTTCAGGTATTATTATGTCAAAATAAGTACTTAAGGAGACGATGTCAGGAATGTGTTAGGTAAGCAACATAATAGGAATACTATGCATATAATGGGCGTGTATAAAGAGTTGATGTTTAGAAAGACTACGCCTTAGAGTCCATCTTTTGTAACTTATAAGTTGTATTAAAATTTTGCAAGATTGATACGCTATGTTATCTGAAAATACTTTTCTTTGTTCTTTAAATATGGAGTTTTAATCAATTTAATGAGAAGTGTCTCCAATAAATAATTTTTGTCAATGGTTTTGTGAATTTCGTTAAGTTTCTATGAAGTAATACCCGAAGCCTGGATTCGGAGAATCGGCTCGGGTGGAGGGTGTTAACTTCCGTTATAACAGTAAATTGTTTTCATAACCGGATTTTGCCAACAATCGTCTCCTTACAAAAGTCCTCCTCTCAAGAAGATTTTCTTCAAATGATAACTTGTGCCCTTTTTGTACCACCAACAAGGGAACTATTAAACATCTCTCCCATGAATGTAAGTTTGTTAGGGCCATTTGGTTTGGTTTCCCTCTCTTTCTTCGCCCTAATTCTCTCAATGTTTCTTCCATCTCCAATTGGATTCTCTAATGGTTTCAATCTAATGACATCAATTCCCTTGATTCAATGAGATTTTACTCTCTTTTGGCATGTACTCTCTAGACCATTTGGAAAACAAGAAATGAGCTCATATTTCGAGAAACTAATCCCAACCCTATTGTTGCCCTTAAAAGGATTAATGATCTTTATCTATCTATACTCAACACTTACACCTTCGACACTCCCTTAGCCATTCGACCAACGGCCCAAAGATCTCTTGACATCGGAGAATCAACTCCTTATTGAACTCTTTGCTTATGCACAGTATAAGACAACCAAAATGTCATGATAGACGGAGCAACAATTGTTCAGGATCCCAGAGGCTTCTGTTTGATGTTTATCAAAAGTCACAAATTTGCAAGCAAGCTCCATGCTAGGATCCTTATCCTATGTCCTATTCTTTTTCCTCTCAAAGCTCATAATATCACTTACTGTAAGCTTCTCAACAAGGATGGAAAATGAGTCCACATTATACTTGGGTGCATAAATGTAGGATGGAAGCTTTAACCAACACTTGAAGACATCCGACAACTCCTCCATTTCGTCATTATCCAACAACAAACTGCAAATAACTAGCAACTCAAAAAAGAAGCAAAACAATGAGCAACATATACATCCAAAGTCTTCATTAACTTCTCCTGTCCATAATATTACTTCTTGTCTTTGTAAAAAAAAAAAAAAAAAATCCTATTTTAGTTAACAACCCTTAAAAAACATTATAAAAACAATATAACTTTTAATATTTTCAATTTTTTTTAAAAAAAAACCTGTTATAATCTCAGTGTATTATATAAAATATGAACTATTTTTTAAAAGATAAAATATCATCTATCTAAATATAGCATTTAAAAAGAAAAAAAAAGTAAAATTGATTACTAAAAAAATAGGAAATTCAAATATTCAACTGCCCAACAACATGCTTCCAAGTTCAGTTTTCTCCACAAATTGTGTAGTAATCACCGCCTAAACTCCCTCTATAGCAAACCCAGCCAGTAACACATCCCCATTCCCCTCCTCTATATTTAGCAATCAACAATAATCTGCAAAATCAAAATACCATTTTTTTCCGTTTCAACTTATAATTCCGTATAGGATAGAATTTCCCTTTGTTCAGTATATATAATCCACTCACCTCATCTTTTTATCTATTTCAAAACCTTTTTTTTTTTTATTTGTTGTTGAGTTTTTTATACCAAAAAACAAAAAAATTCACAATCTAATGGGATTTGGGTCGATTTTCAATAGGAAAAAGAAGCTGCGTTCTAGAAATTCAACTGATTCTCCAACTGTCTCTTCAAGTGGATCATTGTTTCTTCAATCTCCTGTGCGAAATTTTACCCAAACCCAACTCCAAGAAATCGAAGAAGTGTTCAAAAAGTTCGATGCGAATGGAGACGGTAAGATCTCAGCCTCCGAACTGGGTTCCATTATGAAATCACTCGGTCAACAACCCTCCGATGAAGAACTCCACAACATGATCAAAGAATTCGACGCCGACGGTGATGGGTTCATAAATTTCAACGAGTTCATCGAGTTGAACACCAAAGGAGTCGACTCGGAAGAGGTTTTGGAGAACTTGAAGGACGCTTTCTCGGTGTATGACATTGACGGGAATGGT
The DNA here is from genome assembly GCA_025698465.1 of Gossypium longicalyx. NCBI lineage: Eukaryota > Viridiplantae > Streptophyta > Magnoliopsida > Malvales > Malvaceae > Gossypium > Gossypium longicalyx. The sequence continues at coordinate 49,439,883 of CM046995.1, forward strand.
TGGATTTCAGCTGAGGAACTCCACGAGGTTCTTAAAAGCCTCGGAGAAGAATGTTCGATCGCAGAGTGTAGGAAGATGATAAGTGGAGTCGACAATGATGGGAATGGGATGATTGATTTCGAAGAGTTTAAGGTTATGATGATGGCTGGAGCCACCTTTGTTTCCATGGATTCTAAGAGAGATGTTGCTGTCTAAATCAACTGATGCTCTGGTTTTTTTTTCTGGGTATCAATCTGCTTAATCCATAGCAGCAGCTTGTTTTTATTTTTATTTTATTTTTTATTTTCTTATATTGGTCTTATGAATTTGTGTATATTTTGGATTACTATCAACTTCTCTTTCTATGGAATTTAATGGTTATTTTGGATAATTCTTGTATGTTCAAAAAAATACAATCATATCAACACTAACACAAATTATTAAGATATCAATATTTATTTATATATGTATTGTAAATCGGATTCAACTATGCAGTTAGGTATAAATTCAATGTCGGCTGTCTCATCCAGGGCATTACAATTGTGTAGGGGGAAAGTTTCAGATGGAACCCACAGCGATGCTTCCTCTGGTTGATATGTGCAAACCATAGCTCCAATCAAATGGCCGAATTCCGCACCAACAAGATGCTAATTAAGTTCATGTCAATGAGTGTTTGATGAAATGCCCAAGTGGGCCATAGTTGTTTTCCATAGGTTTCTTTTTATTTCATATAAGTTCGTAGTAGCATGGGAAATCAATGACATTTTTGCTGTCAAATCCATATGATTATACTGAGCTCAATTATGATGCAGCTCTTATGGATGCTGCAAGTGCAACAGTCAAATTTTAGTGGCTTTGGTGTTGTCTACTGTTTCCAGGTGCATGGATTGGATGGAGCAGTCCATGCGAATCTTGGACGGAGATGTTTTGACAAGTCTCTTGGTACTCTTATGGTATCTTTGGAACACTGGTAACAATGAGGTGCTCTTTGGCAAACAAACCCCACCGCTTGTGGCTCTTGATTATACAAGAGAATTACAAGCAGAGTTCCACATTCATAATTTGACTAAACAGCTAGCCTTGCCCCACTGCCGGAGACAGGTTAGATGAAGGCATTGGAGGGATAAACTTTGAAGATCAACGCAGATGCCTCCTTTGTGGCAAGAGACCACGCATCGGGCATAGGCGTCATGACGGGCTGATCCTAGGCAGGTGCAGAAAGAGATTAGCTGAGATGATTGACGATAGCATGGTGGAAAATGATGCCATCATTTGTTGGGCTAAAACTTGGTAGAGATCAAGGTTTTGATAATATTATAATTTAGTCTGATGCTTATTATATAATCTCCAACTTACTAGTTTCTGTGAGGAAATATCTTTATTGGGCCATATTCTTGGTGAAGCCATAACTTGCTTTCACATTGTCTATAAACTTTTAAAACATTTGTATTCACAATTCAGAAAATTGATATTTGGTATCATACCATAACATGTTTTTAAAAACTAAAGCAAAATATTATGTAATACTATAAATACTATTTTTATTATATTATTTAAATATTATATTATGTAATACCATAATGTTTAATTTAATTCAAAAATAATAAATTAACAAAATTATTAGAAACAACTTATAACAAAATTAATTTTTAAATATTATATTTAAATTTATTTTTTATTTTATTAATACATACCATTAAGTTGTGAATTGCACGGGTTCACCGCTTAGGTAATAGGGTGATGCATTGTGTTAGTCTTGAGGCTTAGTGGCTCACTTGATACTCTTTGGTTGAATTACCCCTTCAAATATCCATGATGTTGTAATGGTCGATACTTATCTTCATTGTACTTAAAACATATTTTGTCATAGAAAAATTGAAAATGCATGTGTTAAGCACATAATCATGTTGGAGACTTGGAGTAACATAGTGTACAAGGATGCTTATAGAGTGTTTTAAGAGTTGTGCTATCTATTATCGGTGCAGTGACCTGATTATAGATGTCATGATAGATCTCATAAAGAGGCTGAAGATCCAAGGAGAACCACCACGAGTTTCTTATGGTATGGAAACGGTAATTACAGTTTGCTCCTTCTTTGGCACTTGGTTCTGTTTCTTGTTGTTATCACCCCCACACATCAAATCTTTTCCTTTCGGATTAAGTAATTGACTTGTTTTACCTGGTGGTTAGATTTGGTGCATCCATTCCGGTGTCTGCCCAATATATTTTTTTATGTTTGAGTAGGAAAAGAGGAGTGGGTACCAAAAACAGAGAGGTGATTTGCTATAAACCAAACTGTGTTCCAGAAACAGAGGGAGCTTAGCTGGTTTAAATGTTCAATTCAAACAACAAGACCTTTTAAGTTTTCAATTAATATAGGGGAGAAACAGATGAAGTGTTTTCTCCATAAACATATCTACAACAGATAGATCCATAAACAGGGGCGTGATTAAAAAAGAAAAGAAAAATCCAATCTAATCCTAAAAAGTTGTTGGTGGGCATGAAAGTAACTATTTCCTCTTACGTTTGCTTCTACAAGGTGATGGAAGGTTCTAGGAATGGCCAACAGCTATAGGTCTTTCAGCTAATCCGAGAGGGGAACGGGAGCGTTGCCTGGTGAGCTCCCGAAGCACTCGTCTCATATCAGCTTGTTGCAATGACGGGTGCTTGATCTTCTCAAACTCTCGCTTTATCTTCATCACTTGGCTATGAATTGGGACGCCTTTATATCCATCTTCATCTCTTATAGCTGCTTTGTTGTTGTTGTTTTCATGGTTGATCTTCTTTTGCTCCATATTTGTAAACCTAATTCGCACCCTCTCTCTTTTTTTTTTTCTTTTTTTTTTATTTGGCAGATTTGCAAATTGCAAATGCTGCTGCTTCACGCCCAAGGCCTTGTATACCTGGTTTTTTTTTTTTTTTTTTTTTTTTTTTTTTTTTGAGTTTGAAGGGTTTATATATATATGGTGATAATACTGAAAATGACATGATTTCTTCATGAATAGCGAGGAAAAGGAAGCTGTTTGGCAAAGGGTATGTAATTTTCGACACTTTTTTGTTTTTATTTAAAATGAGTATAGAAGTCTCTTTTCAATACTTAATTTTGTTAGCTTCCCCAAACTACCCCTTTTAGAAGACGTGATTGTTTTTATTATTATTATTTGTTTCAATGACTTGCGGGATAAGTAGGATCGTATACGGTAGATTTCGAATTTTGATACGGTAATTGTGAATAATCATATAGATTGTATAAAATAATTTGAATTTCGATTTGATTAAATGTGTAATTTGAGATATAAATTAAAATTATAAAAATAAAATTTTAATTATAGTTCAAATATATATACGAAGGCGATATTTTGATTTAATTTTATAAATTAAAAAATAAATATTTATATTTAATTCTATAATAGATATATATAATTATTTGTGTATATAATATGTAAATGTAAAATATTACTATATCAATAGTAATAACAACTTCTAAATTTAGTGACAAGAGTATTTGTGTTGTAACATGATAATTTAAATATTATTATTTCAATTATTAAAAATAATAATAATAATAATAATGATTTGTGAGAATTAAATTAAATAAAAATTTTATATCTAAAATTCATATATCAAAATTTAGGCAGTGAATATTATAGTGATGGGACCATCGTACCATAATTAGGTTAATGGCTATAAAGCTTAAGGTAACTTTGGGTACTTAATGTAACAAAGATCAGGCAAATAGATATTTGGGACGTTAAAGGTAAAGGTAAAAACATGGCATATTACCTACACTCCATCATTGCTTATTCAGGAGCCTTAATTCAAAAAGCTAAATGTAACGTTGATTTTCATTTTTTAATTAAATTAAAGGTTGTTATAAGATAGGGTCCACCATTCCATCTTAATCTTAAATTAATTGGGACAACAACCAAATTTTCCACATTCAAAGCCACGACAGAGCTGTCCTGTCCAAAGCCAAACGCTCTTCCACGCGGCATTCACTCAATACCTGACGAAAATGACTCCATGAGAGGAAGTTTGGCTTTCATCTTCATCACGTTTGTTTCATTTTACATTAATATTAAGATTGGAGGTTTAGAAATTTTTTGCCATTAATATGATCAAAACAGGTAAAATCATTCAAGTTAATTTTTATAATTAATTTATACCATGATTTAAAATTCCCTTATCATTAAGTTAACATTTATTTTTATTTTTATTTTTAAAAATTAGAGATAGAGGGTATGAGTTGTTTATTAATTATTGATATCATTGAGATTTAAATTCGAATTTTAACGCCAGCAGCTACTCGTTGCTTGAAGCATGAGTATGCCAAGTGGCATTTCAGGATTTGCTTTTCTTCTATAACTAATAAATATCCACTTCAGATAAAAATTGAAAAGAGCAATTTTTCTCTTGGAGTTTTGATTCAATGGGGTTTGTACCCTCAATTAAGTTTTTATTTTTTATCCGTCTGTTTTATGAGAGATTTCAAAATTTTAGAGTTAAATAAATTTCAAGGAAAAATAAAAGATTTGACTTAAAAATTCTGGTAAAATAATTTTAAAATCAATTAAGTTGTTGATAAACTGTAATTTATACATATTTTTACCCTATACTTAGTGCATGTTATGGATGATTTTTTTCTTAGAATTGGTGAATTTGATGTTCCTAATGCCTTAATTTCATGTTTTATATTTAGGTGGACTTAGGAGAGCGAAAGGAACGAGAAACGGGCCAAAAACGGAGAAAATGGGCTAACGTACGAAATCAACACGGCCTGGACTTCCTCACACGGGCAGACCACACAGCCGTGTCAATTTGGCAGAATCGAAGCACGACTCACACGGGTAGACCACACGGTCGTGCCATTCTAACAGGCTTGACCAAGACTTGAAGTAATTGTACACGGGCTTGTCACACGAGCGTGTCCCTGCCGAGGCCAAGTTGAGTCTAATTCGGAAAAGGCTAATTTTGAAGGCTTTTAGGCATTCTAAAGCCTATAAATACACCTTAAAGGAGGAGAAAATGGGACACACAGAGGAGGAAGCAATGAATTGCTCAAGAAAAGTTGATTGATCCATCTCAGAAGCCGGATTCACTGGCAAAACGGAAGTTCTCCCCTCAATTCCCCTTCAGGAGTTTTGGGTTTTCTTTATGTTTTGTATTCATTATTCTTCTGAGATGTTTTCCCTTTTAGTTATGAACTAAATCCCCTAAATACCTAAGGGGGATGAAACCTAAGACGAATCTTGTTATTATTTTTTGAATTATATGATAAATATTTGACTTGTTCTTAATTATGTGTTCTTAATTCTTGTTTGATATTCCAGGATATTGATTCAAGTTACGCTCTTATTCAGAGGAGGAATAGACCCTGTCTAAGAGTACAATTGTCATAATTAAGCAGAGTTGATTGCGCGCCTAGAGATAGGGTGACAAGATTTTGCTGGATTAGGGTGAAACCTAATAAAGGGGTCCATAGATCGAGTTAATGCAACCCTAGGAAGTTAATTAGAAAGAGATTTCAATTATTCAACCTAGGGTTAGACGTTGTTAGTCTCGAGAGAGATAATAATATAACTTAGGGATCTCTATGGAACAAGTTAAATGAATAAATCGTCCGATTCGGAGTCAGAATAACAAGTAAAGTTTAGGTGGATTCTTTCTTAAGTATTGTCTTAATTTAATCGTTTTCCAAAAGTAATCCCCCAATTCTATTTTCTGTGAATTCTTAGTTTAGTTAATTAGTTAGTTAAACAAACCCCCTTATTCTTAGGCTAGATAATAAAAAAGACAGTCATTACTAGTACTTTTAGTTCCTTTGGGTTCGACAATCCGGTCTTGCTAAAACTATACTACTGTTCGATAGGTACACTTGCCTACATCGTGATAATAGTTAGTTTCAAGAACGATTAATTATAAATATTTAAAACCTGTCACAAAATAACACGATCTGTTCTTAATCAAAATTTATAATTACTTAATTCCTTAATAAAAAATTAATTAACCAATCATAAATTTTGTGAGATGGTAATGGTTTTTTTACCTTAAATAGTGGTTGAAGTTTCGATTCTTATCTTGGGTACGAAGCAATTTTAAAACTTGTGACTAGTGTCTACTCTTTTAATGCACTTACAGAATGCGGTGAAGTAATTTAATATTTGTCAATTTTGAAAGTGAGCAACCAATTGCTCTAATTTTAAAGGCTTAATTGATTTTTTTAATTATTTAAGCTAAAAGGTACTAAAACATTATAAAAAAAAAAACTAGAAATTATGGAAGAATTAAAATATATATAGTAAAGTAATAGAAATTTATATTAAAATTATTAAAATATAAAACATAAAACTGTTTAAAAAATTATAAAATTTATTAAAAAATATAAAATTTTTGTTATTTTGGAATCTTTAGTTTCTAAAAATAAAGAAATGAGGAGTTTAATGTGCAATGATGATCAAATTTGTATGGAGTGTTGAGTGAGGGGTTTGAATGAAAATAAATTTACAATATATTTGGCTAGTTAGACTAGAATAGAAGAGGAATTAAATATATATTCAGTGAGAATGAAATTGAGATGTAATAGGTATTATGTATTTTGGTTGAGAGGAATGTAATAGATGAGAAATAGTAGTACATTATTTGGTTTATTAGAATAGTGTTAAGGAATATGCGAGGAATAAACAAAAAAAAATGTTAATTTTACTCTTGAGTTATAAAATAATATTTAATTAAGGAAATTTTATTTAGTATTATAAAAATGTTTAATAATACTTTAATTCAATAATATTTTAATGTTATAAAATGTTAAAAATATTATTTTAAAATTAATATATTAAGATCATATAATATTTTTACTATTAAAATTATAGAATAATATATTAGTTTTTAATCATAATAATTTTAATAAACTTTTAAAAATATTATGATTAAAAATACACAATATAATTTATATTAATATTATTATATAATAATGAAATTTTATATTGAATAATATATTATCATATAGAATATATTTAAATATATAATATATTATTATTTTAATCAAAATATAAACAACCAACTTTTTCCTCTTTCCTCAATCTATTCTTTTCATTTTCTCTCTTTCTCATAAGTTCACCATCTCCTTGTATCTCTCTGCCTCCTTCATCTTCAACCCTCCTCTCAAAAGAAATTACAAGAAACCCTAACATTTTCATATTTCAATAACAGTCGCTGTCTGTCACACTTGCGTAAGCCTAGAGCATCCTAACATTTCAACTCTTTTGATAAATTCAAAGAGTTTTTTTGCGGAAGTGAAGAAATAACTAGGTTTATCCATATAGACACTTCGATCTAGTCGAGGTGGGAATATTTATCGGATGATTTCTTAGGGTATCTCATAGAGAATGAGATATTATCCAAATTAACCACGCCGGGAACTTCACAACAGATCGACATGGAGGAGAGAAGGAATTGAACTTTAGACATGATTTGATCGATGTTAAATTAGTTGCAACTACTAGTCTCCTTTTGGGGATATGCTTTACACGCGACTTGCTATATTCTAAATGATGTACCAACTAAGGTCGCACCTAAAACTCCATACGATTTGTGGCACGATAGGAAGTCAAGTCGTAAGCATTTAAGGGTTTGGGGATGTCTAGCCCACGTATTGGATAGAGATGCAAGAAAGTTGGATTCACAGACGGACTTATCCATGTTTGTAGGATATCCTAAAGGAATAAATGGTGGTTTGTTTTATAACCCGAAAGAGCAAACAATTATGGTGTCGACTTATGCTACCTTCCTCAAGGAAAGTTACACGAATGATTTAAAACCTCGAGGTAAAGAAGTACTCGAGGAACTTTGGGAAAATGTACAAAACCCTATAGTAACGGTTCCAAAACCAACTCTTAATAGTAGACATGCAAACAGTCAATAGCATATGGAGCTTTGCCGCAATATGAGGGTTGTTGGAAAAAATCCAGTTTGATAATGATTTTCTTGTATAGCGGAAAATTAAAAATTTGAAAATCGAGCTAGTTTGTGATATTTATAGCAATAATCCTTAACCGAATTCGTACTTATGTTTTTGGCTTAGTGAATGTTCATTGTTCCTGGCTTTCAACCAAACGATCTTCTCTACTATTCTCGTATCACGAACTACTTCAAGTGTAGGCTCGAACCAATTACATCGAAACACGAAACTAGAAAAAGTTTTCTCTCATTTTAGGGTAAAAACAAAAATTCTCTCTTCTTAACAGAAATCGATAGAATTTTTATTCCAAAATATATATATATAATAGTTGAGAATAAATTCTCTCTATTTTTCGATAGAATAACAATCTTTCAAAGTTGTGTTTATAGCTCTACCGATGCCATCTATTTATAGGAAGAGAAGTTAGAACCCTTATTGAGTTGAAGTGGTTTATTTCAAATAGAAAAAAAATCCTGCTTAGAATAGGACTAGGGTGGACGACACACCCTAGTATTCTTACTAGGGTACATCGAGTCCAATTATGAGTACTTTTTGGGCATTTTTGACCCAATACTCTGTAATGTGATCCAACATAATTTAGTTTTTTATTTTCAAAAATAAACTTTAATATTGATATATAAAACAATTTTCTTGTAACAGCCTGATTTTGGGCTTAGTCGGAATAGTGGTTTCGAGACCACAAATCCAACGAAAAAATTATTTTTATTATATTTTTACGGTCTATGGTCTCATGGAATGATTTCATGAAAATTTTGTTTGAAAATTTCGACGTTTGGGCACTCAATTTAGTCAAAAGGACTAAATCGTAAAAAGTGCAAAACTTGAGTTCTAGAAGCTAGAGGTGTCTAATTGCTATGAAATTTAAATTGGAGGTCCTTAAATGGTAATTAGACCATTGGTTAATTTTTTTGACAAAAATGGACGTGAAATAGGTGAAATAGAATATTTTTAAGTTAGGGGCATTTTGGTCATTTAGTAATTAAAATGAATTAAAAATAAAATTAGAAGCCAATTTTTGTCTATCTTCAACCCCATGGCCGAATTTCACAAGGGGAAACTATGGCTAGGGTTTTTCAAGCTTTCAAGCTCGGTCGTAAGTCCGTTCTTGCCTCGTTTTTAATGATTTTTACGTTTTTAAAATCCTCGTAATAAGATCTACCTATTTCTACCATTTATTTGAGTTATGATGAAGGTATATGGTTTTAAAAATGTTATAAATTTGTGCTTTTGATGTTTAATGGTAGATTATGCATGTTTATGGTTGGAGAAACAACTTTTGCTAAGTGATTTTCGGTGAAAATGCTTAAAAGGACTAAATTGTAAAAGTTATAAAATATGTAGTAAAAGTGTGTTCTAGTGGAAATTGGTTCAGTTAATTGAATGAAAATCATTTTACGAGCCTAGGGGAAAATGTGTAAATATGATAAAGTTTTAGGGTAAAAATGTAATTTTACCATAAAATGATTTTTGGGTCACAATGAATAATGTGGCTAATAAATAAGCTAAATGTGATCTTATAGATCAAAGAAAATGAAGTTCGGACCTAGAACGGGGGAAAATGAGTAATTGACGATTAGGTCCTTTTTTGCCATTTTTGGTGTTGAAGTAAGTTCATGTGTAAATAATGCAATGATATATCATGTTTTAATATTTTATTAATGTATGAGTCACTATGATTAATTATTATGAAAAGTGTATGAACGATGTTATAATCTATGAGCATGACATTGTGAACGAGTTCAACGAATATGTGATATCGAGAAAAATCCCGTTTGAACCTTAGGAATAATTTAGGATACAATGTGACATTTCACTAGGAACTATGTGATTATGAGCTCATGAGATTATGTGTCTATGTGACATCTCACTAGGAACAATGTGATTATGAGCTCATGAGATTATGAGTATATGTGACTATGTGAATCTAGGTGCTGGTCTTATACGTTCTATCGGTGGCTGGGTAGCTCGGCATGTGTTGTGGGTACCTGTTAGCTTGCGTAAGTAGCCCGTGTAGTAACGTCCTGACTGTCAGCTTGTGTGAGCAGGCCCGTGATTAGCTCGAGAGCAAGCAATGTGTGATGTGTGATATGAGGTAGCAATTGACTACTTATGAGGCACTATGTGCAAGCTTTCCATGTATCCGATAGTATTCCAAGTGTTCAACGGGTAAATCTGTGAATTATGTGACAAGCAAGTCAATGATAAGGAAATATGAGAATGTGCTACGAGTTAGTATAGGTATATACTTATAACCCATGAGTAAAGGTCTCAGTATACTATGAATATGTGGTAAGAATGCATACGAGAAAGTTATGCTTGTGAAATATTGATAGTCATGTGACTAATGATATACAATTATGATAAATGGATGTATGATAAGATTTGAAAATAATCATGTGTTAGGCTTATGAGCCTAATTGAGTTGGGATATAGTACGATGTATATACTTAAGTTGTGATTCAATAGATATGTGAAAGATTGTTAAGCTATATGTTGAAAATATGATTACTTATAAATGATATGCGTGTTGTTAAGCAAATTGAAATAACTTGTTAATAATGTGATATGCTATAATGGGGAGATTATGGTTGCTAGCCTAATGACAAGACAATATAATTAGTGTGTGTAAGATAAAAGAGTTAGTATTATGAATGAGTAAGTGGTAATCATGGGATTTAATGCAAATTGTAATAATAGTATCATCATGGATGGATAAAATAAATAAATGCTAATAGTTGTTCTTATTTGCATATGAACTTACTAAGCTTTGAAGCATACTCCCCTTTCCTTTCCCATGTCTCATAGGGTTAATAAGCTAGCTCGAGTTGGAGATCGCCGGAGATATTATGTAACACCCTTTAACCCCAAACCGTCCTCAGAACAAGGTTACGGAGCATTACCGGACCTATCAGGCATTTACAATTAATATACCCATAAATACCAACACAACCAGATACACTTATAATTTGCCAAATTTAAATATTTACATATTATCCAATATTTAATTCTATTATATATAATAACGAAACCTAAATCTATTTATTTCATCCTTACATTTACAATTCCAAAATGACACACACATAAGACACCCTAGGTACATGCCATTATCAACAATTAACACGCTTTACCTCGTTGAATTCGGGATCGACCTGGGATGCTGATTCGACATTCTCACTTTAACTTAACCTACGCACGAAAATAAACCGTACGCTGAGTATTCCATACTAAATGGTATTACCATAATTCAAATTATAATAGCAATAAAGAATTATAATTACCAAACATGTAACTATCTAATTTCTCAAATATCAATTCATTCGTAAACTTTCATTAATTAATAATAACAATACAATTTTTAGCTATTCTTCAATTTCCATCACATATCACATGTAACAATTTCAATCACTATATGAACATTAAGTTCATGCCTTTCATTTTTCAATCTCAATTTCAATCCATAATTCAACTTTCTCATTCCTTTCAATATTTCAATAATATAATCAATCAATTTATTTTCAATTTTTTATTTCAGTTGTTCACCCTATTAACAAACTCGAACTTTGACGGATACACGGATTCCAACCCAAACACACCAGTAAGGCACATTGTGCCTAAAATAGTACATAGTACCTGATCAGTATACGACACATAAAGTGCCTAAAACGACACACGAGGTGCCTGATATAGCACACGAGGTGCTTGAAATACGACATATAAAGTGCCTGACCAGTAAAGTTGGCAAGTCCCATACACTTCTAGATCCTATGGCATGCCAATTATATCCGACTCAGCCTGACTAGTTAATAGGGTATTTCAATTCTCAATTCACTTTCATTTCCAATCCAAAATCACTTTTCAATTACAATTTCACATTCAAATCAATTTACAATTCAATTATACATACACATATACCATTCAATTCAATTCTCATTCAACTCAAATATCAATACTTACCTTATAAATCACTTATTAAATATAGAATTTATATAAAACATTTAATAAAAAGTAATTTGAATTATAGTAATACAAACCGTGAATTTCTCGTTTTAATCCTTTATAGCTTTCTCCTTTCCTTTGTGCGCCGATGTCTTGAGTTCTTTGTTAACTACGAAAATAATAATAATTTATAATCATCAATACAACACAATTCAATTTAACCAATGAGCGTAAACATGCAAATTTAACCATTTTTTTTACAAATAATTCCACTATTTATTTATATGTTCATTCAAAGCTGTCTACTTGAGTCATTGTTACTAAATCATTTATATCTTAAGCTAAGAAACTCCAAATTAAGATCCGCTAATTTTCCCTAAAACTAGACTTATATATCTTCTTACCATAAAATTTTTAGAATTTTTGGTTTAGCCAATAATTACAGTTTATTCTTTAAAATTTCCCATGTTCTGCTGTCAAACGGTTCCGGCCATTCTTCACTAAAAATTAATTATCTCCTTATACAAGATTCGGACGATATTCCTGTTTGATTATATTGAAAATATATTCATTAATTATTTTAAACATATAAATTCCAACCCATAATTATTTTTATACCATTTTTAATGATTTTTTAAAGTCAGAACAGGGGAACCCAAATTCATTCTGATATTATCTCACAAACTTATAATATCTCATAATCTAAATTTTTTTTGCTTACACCGCTTCTTCTATAAGAAACTAGACTTAATAATTTTTAATTTAATATTTTTTTAATTCTCTAGTTCGTTTTTTACAATTTTTGGTGAATTTTCAAAGTCAGAACACTACTACTGTCCAAAACTGTTTTGGTGTAAAATGTTAATAACCAAATTTACAACACCAATTCACACTTTATTTCTATTCAAATTTCATTCAAACTCAAATTTAACTATTAAATTTTCAACATATTTTTCTAATTTCAAATTTTCCTCAATTTAGTCCCTAAAACACAAAACTTATAGCTTACTTTACATTTCAATCCATATTTCATTTCTAACTTGAATTTCTATCAATTTAGCCCTTAATTCATCTTTTTGTTCAACATGAACAATGACTAATAATTAACTATCTTTCAAAATATCAACTTAACTTCATCAAAACCTTGTTCGAAGACTTCTAAAATATCAAATTTAACTTACCTATTAAAATTTGAAGCTTCCAAATCCTAATTCTCCCTTTTCTTTATCTTTCCCTTTTTTTTCCCTTCTTTTCCCGTTTGCTATTCTGTTTCTTTCTCTTTTGTTTCCTTTCTTTATTTTATTTCATTTACTATATATATATATATATATATATATATATATGTAATAACTTAATAATATACTTATATAATAAGTAATCATACATGTATTTTACAAATGTGTATATATTAATATTACACATGTCACCATATATACCATACATTTGTCAACTTTTAATTTATTTATCACATAAAATCTTATAATATAATTATTTAATTAATAATTATCTGTTAATAATTAATACATGTATTGCAAATGTATTTATTTTTATTTATACACTTGTATCAAATCATTGCCATACACTTGTCTTTATTTAATTTATTCATCATATAATATAAATTTAATAATAAAAATCATAATAATAAATTAATCAATTAATCTAAAAAAAATCTTAGATTTTTCATTTATTGCCGCCTCAATTAATGCATTAGGCATAATTGCCTATTTGTTCCTTTTTATTTCTTTTTAATTTATAATTAAACTTTCACATTTCATTCAATTTAATCTTTTTATTCAATTATCCTTAATTTAAGCTAATTCACTTAATTAAAGCCTAATCAACCACTTGATTAACTTCGTAAATATTTTTATAAATATTTACGAATCCGTTTTTCAAAAACGAAGACCCAAAAATACACTTTTCTGATAACTGTAAAATTCGGGTCGTTACATTTCTCCCCCCTTAATAAATTTCGTCCTCGAAATTTACTGGAAAAGAGGTGGGGTTATAGAGATCTCACTGTTTCTTTCGGTTCCCGTATGGCTTCCTCAATATTATGACTTCACTTCTCAAGCTAGAATCTCGATCGGTTCTTCTTCTTTGTACAATGAATCAGTTTAAATTTCAATATCCCTTGCCAAGGTACCATGTGAAAGATCTGATCTATGTCTTTTGAAGATCAAATCCTGAAAATCTCATAAATTTTTCTATAATTTCAGAAGTAAAACCAGTCCAACTCTTTCTATAATCTCAGACATCCAAACAGAACGAGAACTCAATTTCACCTTTTTAATCAAATCTCAAGATTTTCTTCCAACATGCAACTTAAGAAATACTTTATCACTAACAGAATACTTGATATATATAATTTCCATATGTCAAAAGCTACTTCCAATCTATTTCAATCTTTTCCACTCTTCTTCAGTTTCATGAATTGAAACAACTCCACATATTCCTTTTCTTGCTACATTCAATCAAATACTGTGCAGTTTTACATTCACAATCATACGAAGCTGCATACAGTGCTGAAAATTATTACCTTGTATTCAGAACTTCTTGTATTCATTCTAGAATCAGAATATAAATGGTGTATCTCGATCAGAAATAATAGAAACTACCACACTATAAATCTGACGATCTCAGAAACCCATATTTTAGACAATTTTTAAATAGGAAATTTATTTAAATAGGAAATTTATTCATACTAAGATAAAATATGTAGATTTTGTCATACCTTTGATGATTATTCATCTATTGTCTTTCCTTTTTTTCACAGATAGAGATGATTCTAATTCAAATCCATAGAAATTCTATCATATTTCCATTCTGATATCATCACTGGCTGTAACAGTTCTGAAGGTATCAGTATTGATATTTAGTTTTATCTTGCTGACATTTATCAGATCATTCCAATGTCATATCTTTCTATAGTAATCATATCATCCAAAAATCCTTTCTCAAATTTCTGGTAATAACCGACTACTTTCAGAAAACTTTTGATTTCAAATACACTTTTCAACATCATTTCAAGCACAAGATCTATAGCACATTCAGCTTCTTCAATCAACAGTAGTTCAGGTAACTTTCCTAGAAACACATCAGAATTCTCTCACACTATTGTCACTGATTTAAACCTTAACTTGAATACTTTAATATTCAATACATAAGCAAGGTAAATACCATAACCTTTTTCCAGCACATTTCTATTTTGACATGATCCATATCTTAATAAGTAAATCATTCAATCTTCTCTGATTCAAAACAAAACATTTCATCATCCTAACTTCGCAATATAATATACTTCTGCTTATAATTTACCACAACATCATGCAGGATTAACCATTTCATTCTCAAGATCACATCAAACAATAATAACATCAAATCAAATAGAAAACAGTATCCTAGTATCCTTATCAAACAATTTCTACAGATCTTATCAACCCATAAATACTGATCCGAAAAATTTAATGCTTCAACCCAAAAATTTCAGCAAACACAACAGGCAAATCTTTAATAGATACTGAATTCATGAAATCACAGGAATAAGTCAAACCAATATCAATTTCATATCAGTGTCGAGAAAGAAGATATCACCAGTATTGACATCCAGTAGAGAGAAATCTTCTTATATACGATTAACAAATGCTTTGGCTGATGTTCATTCTCCAAATTTTTAGTGAAGTCCTTTGTCACGCTTCAACTATCACTCGTATTTTCGGAGTTACAGAATAATCTACCTCTAGTAGCTGTGTTACTCAATCTTGAAATCTGAATAATATCTCTTTCAACTTTCTTCAAGCAATTACTAAGATAATGAGCAAAAGAATCATATCCAACACATATCCTACTCCTTATTCTTCATTTTCCATACCTACTACAGATGTAGCTCAAGATCTTGGTCTGAAGCATCAGGTGTTTCAATCTTTTACTTCAATTTTTAATTTTCATTTCAATCTGTCTTTCTCTTTACTAAACTCTTCAGCTTTATATCTTCATCTAAACTGTCTTCAAATCACTTGTACATTACAATTTCTATCAGAATATACCCTCTGACATATTTATTCAATCAGAGACGTTCTCTTCACATACAGTTACAGTCATATAACTCTATTTAAGCTTCAAGAATTCTTTATATCTCTGATCAAGAAATCTCTGACTGATATATATATTTCTGTCAGAACTCATTTCAAAAAGTTTCCAAATAACCCTTTCTTAATCATAGCATAAAGAAATATTTCTCACCGCTAGCAAGCTGAATCTTTTAACAGAAATATCATACCTTTCTAACATTTAATCGGTGAACAGAACAATTCAATTACAATCCTGATAGCATTCTTTAACCAGATTCCAGTTCTTTCAAGATCATTTTCAGCTGAAATTATCAATTCTTCCACACTATATTTACAGAGTATTAGCAACAGATAACTTACCCGTTCAGCCCAGTTCTGTACCTTGAAGCACTTCGGGAACCAATTGAGAAACAGGAGGGGTAGATGTCGTAGCAGATACAGTTTCTTTCATATCACTGAAGAGCATCAATTACAGTTCTAAATAATTATGTATCATTTCTTTCTTTATTATTTCATCAGTCATCATTCAGTAATTAATTACCCATTGAGTTAATACATAGTGTTGTCGATTCAGTTTTCATCCAATGCACGAGACTACTCGTCTCCGGTATATATTTCATGATCAATACTATCGATATGTTCAACTAACATTTTCAACCATAGAACAGAAACAAACAAATATATCAGCATCCGATCCCAATTCAATTTCGACTCAACAATGACATGTACCTCTAGACTCAATTCCGAGCTCGATTTAGTTCGAGAATCGGCTAAACCTAATAGCTCCGATACCACTAAATGTAACACTCCTAACCCTAAACAGTCCTCAAAACAGGGTTACAGAGCATTACCGGACCTATCAGACATTTACAATTAATATACCCATAAATACCAACACAACCAGATACACTCATAATTTGCCAAATTTAAACATTTACATATTATCCAATATTTAATTCTATTATATATAATAACGAAACCTAAATCTATTTATTTCATCCTTACATTTACAATTTCAAAATGACACACACATAAAACACCCTAGGTACATGCCATTATCAACAATTAACACGCTTTACCTCGTTGAATTCGGGATCGACCTGAGATACTGATTCGACATTCTCACTTTAGCTTAACCTGCGCACGAAAATAAACCGTACGCTGAGTATTCCATACTCAGTGGTATTACCATAATTCAAATTATAATAGCAATAAAAAATTATAATTACCAAACATGTAACTATCCAATTTCTCAAATATCAATTCATTCTTAAACTTTCATTAATTAATAAGAACAATACAATTTTTAGCTATTCTTCAATTTCCATCACCTATCACATGTAACAATTTCAATCACTACATGAACATTAAGTTCATGCCTTTCATTTTTCAATCTCAGTTTCAATCCATAATTCTATTATATATCATAACGAAACCTAAATCTATTTATTTTATCCTTACATTTATAATTTCAAAATGACACACACATAAGACACCCTAGGTACATGCCATTATCAACAATTAAGACGCTTTACCTCGTTGAATTCGGGATCGACCTGGGATGCTGATTCGACATTCTTACTTTAACTTAACCTGCGCACGGAAATAAACCGTACGCTGAGTATTCCATAATCAGTGGTATTACCATAATTCAAATTATGATAGCAATAAAAAATTATAATTACCAAACATGTAACTATCCAATTTCTCAAATATCAATTCATTCTTAAACTTTCATTAATTAATAATAACAATACAATTTTTAGCTATTCTTCAATTTCCATCACATATCACATGTAACAATTTCAATCACTACATGAACATTAAGTTCATGCCTTTCATTTTTCAATCTCAATTTCAATCCATAATTCAACTTTCTCATTCCTTTCTGTAATATCCCGAATTAGGGCCTAATCGGAATAGTGGTTTCGTGACCACAAATCCGAGATAGAAATAATTATTTTATAATTATTTTGAGGTTTATGATATGATTGCATGATTGTGTGAAAATTTTGTGAGGAAACTCTATGCATAAAATGCTTAATTTGAAGTTAGGGACTAAATCGAAAAAGTTGCAAAACTTGCATTCTAGAAGTTTTTAGTATGAAATTGCTTTGAAATATTAATTAGGAGGTCTTAAATAGCAATTTGACCAATTTCTAAAATTTTGGACAAAAATGGGCTTGTATATGAAAATTTTCAAAGAAAGGTATTAAGGGCATTTTGGTCATTTGGATAATTAATGAAATAAAATGGGAAAAATGACACAAAATAGTCATCTTCCCATTTAGTTGCTGCCGAATGCTCTATCTCACCATAGCTAGGGTTTCTTCAACTTTCAAGCTTCATAGTAAGTGATTCTAAGCCCCCAGTTTTTAATGATTTTTACGTTTTTGAGATCCCGATAACTCGATTAAGCTTATGTTAGCAATAATTTAACCTAGGGTTTATATTTGGAAAAATACGCATAGGTGAAATTTGTGTATTTTGATGTTTTATGATAGAATATGAAGTTTTAAATTATGTTAGACAACTTGTACTACTCGATTTTAAGCAAAAACGAGTAAAAGGGCTTAATCGGTAAAAATACCTAATAGTCACAAGTACATGTTAGAGTGAGAATTTGATGTTGCCATAGAAGGGAAAAGTGATCAGCATGTTATAAAACATAAGAATAAGGAATAAAGTTTAATCCCGAGCCTAGGGGCAAAAATGTAAATATGCAAAATTTTAGGGGTAAAATTGTAATTTTTCCAAAATTTGAATTAAGGATTAATTTGATAATGTGAGTATTAAATAAGCTAAACGTGTTATTTTAGATCAAGAAAGACGTGGAATCGAAACCAATCGAGGAAAAGAAAAGATTGTGGACTAAATTGTAAAATCTTTATATTTTGGTATCAAGGTAAGTTCATGTGCAAATAATGTAACATAATTGTTATTTTTAAGCTATTGATGTTAATTATATGATATGCTGATTTTTATCATGAAATATATGCTTTGTGGTTAATTTCAAATAAAATGCAAATTATGTGAATTACTTGTTAAACATAATTGTTACCGAGTATTGGTTCCGGCATTCTACGGAAGACGGCAAGGATATGTGTTCGAGGAAAATCCCGTTTGAACCTTAGGAATAGATTAGGATACAAGTGACATCTCACAAGGATGGTTGAGCATCCGAACTCATTGAGTTGAGTCCGAGTTCACTTATGGATGCGAATGTCCGAACTCGTTGAGTTGAGTTCGAGTTCGTGAGATGTAACTAGGCATCCGAACTCGTTGAGTTGAGTCCGAGTTCACTTATGGATGCGAACGCCCGAGCTCGTTGAGTTGAGTCCGAGTTCGCTTATGGGCGGGTTACATGATTGCTTGATTGCATATGTGGCACTTATGTGCAAGTTATCCATGTATCCGAATTATATTCCGATGTGTTCAACGGGTAAAGTTTTACTCAAATGGAGAAACATTCGAGATGAAAAGAGACGTATTGGTAAGTGATGTGAAATGGATACTTTGGACAGGTATGTATGTAACCCTCGGGTTGAATATTGATACAATAACGATAAGGTAGTAAAATGATGAATGATGATTAGAAATGAGACTTTTGTTTTGGTGATATCATGCTAATGTTGTTTGGTATGATTGCTTTGTTATGTTACTTATTATTTGCATATGAACTTACTAAGCATTTATGCTTACTCCCTTCTTCTTACTCATTGTAGTTTTGGACAAGCCAGCTCAGGAGTCGGGATAGGTCGAAGGCTCGGTCACACTATTCGGAAGACTTTTGGTAAATGGCTTGTAAATTTAAGTATGGCATGTATAGCAATATACCTATTTTGTGTAAATGATCTTATGGTATGGTGATGAAATGGTTGAGGAAATGCTTGATAATGATAAATTATGGAAATGGTTAGTTTAGATTATGTTTGATGTTATGGAAAATTAATAAGTTATCTAGTTCATGAAAACTCATAAAAAGAATGAAATTTGCCATAAACAGAACATTACAGCAACACTGACGTGAGTTTGAAAATTTACTAAAAATCATAGGAATTGAATTACATGATGGATTAAATATAAAATTGAATCTTATTATGTCTAGTTTCACATGAAACAAATGAAACGGGTAAAGGAATTATATGTTAGAAGATATTTGAATTTTAGTGAAACAGGGTTAGAGCAGTTTATGAATCCCCTGTTCCAACTTTAAAAATTCACCATAAATTTTACAGATATAATTAGGTGGTGTATTTTATATTCTCAGAATCCTTATTGAGTATAGTTTCAGGATAAATAAACCTCATATCATATGAATTTTTTACAAAGATAAATGTGGTTCGTAGTGAACAGAGGTCAGTCCAGTCAAGTCCTGTAACAGGGGTAACTTTAACTAATAAACTGTACTAAATGACCCAACCAAAAATTCTAGAAAAAAATTAGTAGATGGGTATATGAGTCTAGATTCAAGGAAAATTCATGGATCTTGATTTCGAGTTTCGCAACTCGAGATATGATTTTTCTTGTGACTGTGACGCAAGTAGCTTAAAAGCTGTGAATGTAAAAACAAATAATCCAGAGTTCTAAAAATGTTAAATTAAGCTTAGTAACACCTCATACTCGACTCTGGCGACGGTCTCGGGCTTGGGGGCGTTACATTTAGTGGTATCAGATCAGGTTTAGTCAGTTCTCGGACTACGTGTTGTATGTACAAATTTTGCTATACATGCCATATGTATAAATTGTGATAGTGTGACGACTTCTGACCTTTTTAAATGATTTTTTTTTATAGTAAATGGATCCCGATCCAGTGTGGCGAGATGAAGTAGAGAGTAATGCGCCAGCTCGGCTGAAGGAGCAAATGCCCGACTGAAAATCCACCTCCTACTGTTGGTCAGAGAGGAGGAGAAAGGGGTCGGGAAGCCTTTCTCCAAATGATGAGTGCATGGTACACTGAGTTTGTTCGTACGAACCCAAATGTACAACCTCCCCCACTTCCCCCAATTCCTCAACCTATACCCCAGATGCCTCAAGGTATGGATCTGATGAAATTTCATAGAAATCCAGTTGACAGAATCCGCAAGCAAGGGGCCGAAGAATTTGAAGCAAATATTGATGATGATGCCGAGAAAGCAGAGTTTTGGCTTGAAAATTCTATTGTATTTGATGAATTATCTTGTACACCTGAAGAATGTTTGAAATGCGCTATATCTTTGTTGAGGGATTCAGCCTATAATTGGTGGAAGACTTTGATTTCGGTGGTACCGAAAGAGAGAATAACCTGGGAATTCTTTCAAGAGGAGTTTCGGAAGAAATATATTAGTGAAAGTTTTATTGATCAGAAGCGTAAAGAATTTCTTGAGCTGAAGCAAGGTAATATGACGGTTACAGAATATGAAAGAGAGTTTGTTCGATTAAGTAAATATGCCAGAGAGTATGTTCCTACAGAGGCCAAGATGTGCCGACGATTTGAAGACGGGCTCAACGAAGACATCAAGGTATTTGTTGGAATTCTTGAATTAAAAGAAATGGTAGTATTAGTGGATCAAGCTTGCAAGGCTGAAGAACTACTTAAAGAGAAGAAAAAGGTAGAGGCTGAGACTAGAAATTGGAAGAAAAGACCAACGAGCAGTTCATTCTCACAGCAACCTGGAATGTCAAGAAATATGAATCCTCGTTCCCAAGCTTCAGCTGGGCAATCATATGGGAGTTATAAGAAGCAGAATGTGGGTCCTAAGTCCCAGACTACTTCGGCAGCCAGTGTAGGTAATTCGAGATTTGTTAAACCTGAGTGCCAGCGGTGTGGTAGAAATCATTTGGTCCGTGCAGAGCAAATGAATGTTTTCGATGTGGTTCTCCGGATCATTTTATTAGAGACTGCCCAGAGAGAGCTAAGAAAGAAAAATTTCAGAATACAAAAACAAGTGGGGCGGATTCGAGGAAGATATCCAAGAAAAGCTGGGAGCGAAGCAAGCGATAAGAATGTAGCCGAGGATGCACCAGTTAGACTGAAGGAAGGGCTCCGCTAGAACTTATGCTATTAAAGCGCGAAGATGCTTCCTCACCTGATGTGATTACCGGTACATTTTCTCTCTATAATGTTAATGTTATTGCTTTGATTGATCCCGGTTCTACTCATTCATATGTGTGCATGAAATTGGTGTCTAGTATGAATATACCTATTGAGAACACAGAATTTATGATTAGAGTGTCGAATCATTAGGCAAATGTGTGATTGTTGATAAAGTATGTAAGAAATGTCCTTTAATGATTCGGTCATTACTTTCCTACGACTTGATGTTGTTGCCGTTTGATGAGTTTGATGTTATTTTGGGTATGGATTGGTTGACATTGCATGATGCTAAAATAAATTGCAAAGAAAAGGTTATAGAATTAAAGTGTGAAAATGGTGAAACTCTGCGGGTTGAATTAGATAAATCAGAGGCATTGCCTAGTGTGATTTCTTCAATGTCGGCTCAAAGATATCTGAGAAAGGGTTATGAAGCTTATTTGGCGTATGTAATTAATACAAAAGAAGTTGAAAAGAAAGTTGAATCGATCTTAGGTTGTGTGTGAATTTGTGGGCGTATTTCCGAAAGAATTGCCGGTTTGCCTCGATCGGGAAGTAGAATTTGGTATTGATTTGATACCGAACAGCTCAGATTTCGATTGCTCGTATAGAATGGCACCAGCAGAGTTGAAGGAATTAAAGTCGCAGATTGCAAGAGTTGGTGATAAAGGCTTTGTGAGACCGAGTTTTTCACCTTGGGGTGCTCCGTGTTATTTGTGAAAAAGAAGGATGGTTCTATGAGGTTGTGTGTTGATTATCGGCAGATAATCAAGGTGACAATCAAAAACAAGTATCCGTTGCCAAGAATTGATGATTTGTTTGATCAGCTAAAAGGAGCGACATGGTTTTCAAAGATTGACTGAGATCCGGGTATTACCAATCGTGGGTAAAAGAGTCGGATGTGCCTAAAAGCGCTTTTAGAACAAGGTATGGTCATTATGAATTTTTAGTTATGCCATTCGGGTTGACAAATGCTCTGCTGTGTTTATGGATTTAATGAATCGCATATTCACCCATACTTGGACAAATTTGTTGTGGTGTTTATAGATGATATTTTAATTTATTCAAAAGATGAGACAGAGCATGCTGAGCATTTGAGGATAGTTTTGCAAACTTTGAGAGATAAGCAAATTGTATGCTAAGTTTAGTAAAAGTGAATTTTGGCTCAGGAAGTCGGATTTTTGGGTCATATTGTTTCAGTGATGGTATACGGGTTGATCCTAGTAAAATTTCAGCCATTGTTGATTGGAAACCACCAAAAATGTAAATCGAAGTTAGAAGTTTCTTGGGGCTAGCTGGGTATTATCGGCGGTTGTAAATGGATTTTCTATGATTGCTGCTCCTCCTATAACTAGATTACTCAGAAAGGATGTTAAATTTGAATGGACGGAGGAATGTCAACAGAGTTTTGAAGAATTGAAAAAGTTATTAACAGAGGCACCAGTGTTAGTACAACCCGAATCAGGTAAAGAATTTGTAGTGTATAGTGATGCTTCTCTAAATGGTTTGGGGTGTGTACTCATGCAAGAAGGAAAAGTGGTGGCTTATGCTTGAGGCGATTAAAACCTCATGAGAGGAATTATCCTACTCACGATTTGGAATTGGTCATGGTGGTGTTTGCTTTGAAAATTTGGCGACATTATTTGAATGGTGAAAAGTGCTTTGGGTATATACCGACCATAAAAGTCTTAAGTACTTGATGTCACAAAAAGACTTGAATTTAAGACAGCGAAGATGGTTGGAGTTATTGAAAGATTACGAGCTTGTTATTGATTATCATCCGGGAAAAGCGAATGTGGTTGCCGATGCTTTAAGCGAGTTGTTGTTGTTTGCTTTGAGAGTTATGAACACTCGATTGAAAATGTCGATGATGGTTCGATTCTAGCGAGTTAAGAGCAAAACCGATGTTTTTACAAGAAATTTCTGAAGCTCGAAAAGATGATCAAGATTTGCAACCCAAGAGAAAGCAGTGTGAAGTTGATACAGAGTCAGATTTCAGAATCGGTTCTGATGGGTGCTTAATGTTTAAAGATCGGATTTGTGTACCAAAGAATGAGGAATTGATTCAAAAGATCCTACAGGAAGCACATAGTAGTTGTTTCTCAATTCATCCAGTAGTAATGAAAAATGTATAATGACTTGAAGAAAATGTATTGGTGGAATGGAATGAAAACACATATATCGAGTTTGTGTCCAAATGCTTAATTTGTCAACAGTGAAAGCTGAACACCAAGTGCCTTCGGATTACTTCACCTATTATGGTTCCCGAATGGAAATGGGATCGGATTACTATGGATTTTGTTTCAGGATTGCCATTGACTCCAGGAAAGAAAGATGCCATCCGGGTAATAGTTGATGAGACTAACTAAGTCGGCTCATTTTATCCCGGTACGTACAGATTATTCTCTTAACAAGTTGGCTGAACTGTATGTTAGAGAAATTGTTAGACTACATGGAATACCATTGTCGATTATTTCAGATAGAGATCTAAGGTTTACTTCATGGTTTTGGCAAAAATTGCAAGGCGCGTTAGGTACAAAGTTAAATTTCAGATCGCTTTTCCACAAACTAATGGACAATCGTAGAGAGTAATTCAGATTCTTGAAGACATGGTCGATGTTGTGTATTGGAATTTCAAGGAAGTTGGGAAAAATATTTACCGTTGGTAGAATTTGCTTACAATAATAGTTATCGACGAGCTTGAAAATGACACCTTATGAAGCATTGTATGGTCGTAAGTGTCGAACGCTTTTGTATTGGATGAACTCAAGGAAAATCAGATTTATGGAGTTGATCTAATAAAAGAAATCAAGAAAAAGTGAAGGTAATTCGAGATTGTTTGAAAGTCGTCAGAGATAGACGTAAATCTTATACAGATTTGAAACGAAAAGACATTGAATTTCAAGTTGGTGATAAAGTATTTTTAAAGGTGTCTCCGTGGAAAAAAGTTCTCAGATTTGGACGGAAGGGCAAATTAAGTCCACGTCTTATCGGGCCGTATGAAATAATTGAAAAAGTTGGACCGGTAGCATATCGGCTAGCTTTACCACCTGAATTAGAGAAGATTCATGATGTGTTCCACGTATCTATGTTACGTCGGTATCGTTCAGATCCTTCACATGTAGTTTCACCGACAGAAATTGAACTACAACCAGATATGACTTACGAAGAAGAACCAATTAAGATTTTAGCTCGAGAGGTCAAACAACTAAGGAATAAAAATATTGCACTTGTGAAGGTGTTGTGGCAAAGGCATGGAGTAGAAGAAGCTACATGGGAATCCGAAGAAACTATGAGAAATCAATACCCACATCTGTTTACTGGTAAGATTTTCGAGGATGAAAATCCTTAAAGGGGGGAGAGTTGTAATATCCCGAATTAGGGCCTAATCGGAATAGTGGTTTCGTGACTACAAATCCGAGATAGAAATAATTATTTTATAATTATTTTGAGATTTATGATATGATTGCATGATTGTGTGAAAATTTTGTGAGGAAACTCTATGCATAAAATGCTTAATTTGAAGTTAGGGACTAAATCGAAAAAGTTGCAAAACTTGCATTCTAGAAGTTTTTAGTATGAAATTGCTTTGAAATATTAATTATTAGGTCTTAAATAGCAATTTGACCAATTTCTAAAATTTTGGACAAAAATGGGCTTGTATATGAAAATTTTCAAAGAAAGGTATTAAGGGCATTTTGGTCATTTGGATAATTAATGAAATAAAATGGGAAAAATGACACAAAATAGTCATCTTCCCCATTTAGTTGCTGCCGAATGCTCTATCTCACCATAGCTAGGGTTTCTTCAACTTTCAAGCTTCATAGTAAGTGATTCTAAGCCCTGCTTTTAATGATTTTTACGTTTTGAGATCCCGATAACTCGATTAAGCTTATGTTAGCAATAATTTAACCTAGGGTTTATATTTGGAAAAATACCCATAGGTGAAATTTGTGTATTTTGATGTTTTATGATAGAATATGAAGTTTTAAATTATGTTAGACAACTTGTACTACTCGATTTTAAGCAAAAACGAGTAAAAGGGCTTAATCGGTAAAAATACCTAATAGTCACAAGTACATGTTAGAGTGAGAATTTGATGTTTCCATAGAAGGGAAAAGTGATCAGCATGTTATGAAACATAAGAATAAGGAATAAAGTTTAATCTCGAGCCTAGGGGCAAAAATGTAAAT
Source organism: Gossypium longicalyx (assembly GCA_025698465.1). Classification (NCBI taxonomy): domain Eukaryota; kingdom Viridiplantae; phylum Streptophyta; class Magnoliopsida; order Malvales; family Malvaceae; genus Gossypium; species Gossypium longicalyx. The sequence continues at coordinate 49,466,112 of CM046995.1, forward strand.
ATGCAAAAGTTTAGGGGTAAAATTGTAATTTTTCCAAAATTTGAATTAAGGATTAATTTGATAATGTGAGTATTAAATAAGCTAAACGTGTTATTTTAGATCAAGAAAGACGTGGAATCGACCCCAATCGAGGAAAAGAAAAGATTGTGGACTAAATTGCAAAATCTTTGTATTTTGGTATCAAGGTAAGTTCATGTGTAAATAATGTAACATAATTGTTATTTTTAAGCTATTGATGTTAATTATATGATATGCTGATTTTTATCATGAAATATATGCTTTGTGGTTAATTTCAAATAAAATGCAAATTATGTGAATTACTTGTTAAACATAATTGTTACCGAGTATTGGTTCCGGCATTCTACGGAAGACAGCAAGGATATGTGTTCGAGGAAAATCCCTTTTGAACCTTAGGAATAGATTAGGATACAAGTGACATGTCACTAGGATGGTTGAGCATCCGAACTCGTTGAGTTGAGTCCGAGTTCACTTATGGATGCGAATGTCCGAACTCGTTGAGTTGAGTCCGAGTTCGTGAGATGTAACTAGGCATCCGAACTCGTTGAGTTGAGTCCGAGTTCACTTATGGATGCGAACGCCCGAGCTTGTTGAGTTGAGTTCGAGTTCGCTTATGGGCGGGTTACATGATTGCTTGATTGCATATGTGGCACTTATGTGCAAGTTATCCATGTATCCGAATTATATTCCGATGTGTTCAACGGGTAAAGTTTTACTCAAATGGAGAAACATTCGAGATGAAAAGAGACGTATTGGTAAGTGATGTGAAATGGATACTTTGGACAGGTATGTATGTAACCCTCGGGTTGAATACTGATACAATAACGATAAGGTAGTAAAATGATGAATGATGATTAGAAATGAGACTTTTGTTTTGGTGATATCATGCTAATGTTGTTTGGTATGATTGCTTTGTTATGTTACTTATTATTTGCATATGAACTTACTAAGCATTTATGCTTACTCCCTCCTTCTTACTCATTGTAGTTTTGGACAAGCCAGCTCAGGAGTCGGGATAGGTCGAAGGCTCGGTCACACTATTCGGAAGACTTTTGGTAAATGGCTTGTAAATTTAAGTATGGCATGTATAGCAATATACCTATTTTGTGTAAATGATCTTATGGTATGGTGATGAAATGTTGAGGAAATGCTTGATAATGATAAGTTATGGAAATGGTTAGTTTAGATTATGTTTGATGTTATGGAAAATTAATAAGTTATCTAGTTCATGAAAACTCATAAAAAGAATGAAATTTGCCATAAACAGAACATTACAGCAACACTAACGTGAGTTTGAAAATTTACTAAAAATCATAGGAATTGAATTACATGATGGATTAAATATAAAATTGAAGCTTATTATGTCTAGTTTCACATGAAACAAATGAAACGGGTAAAGAAATTATATGTTAGAATATATTTGAATTTTAGTGAAACAGGGTTAGAGCAGTTTCTGAATCCCCTGTTCCAACTTTAAAAATTCACCATAAATTGTACAGATATAATTAGGTGGTGTATTTTATATTCTCAGAATCCTTATTGAGTCTAGTTTCAGGATAAATAAACCTCATAGTCATATGAATTTTTTACAGAGAGAAATGTGGTTCGTAGTGAACAGAGGTCAGTCCAGTCAAGTCCTGTAACAGGGGTAACTTTAACTAATAAACTGTACTAAATGACCCAACCAAAAATTCTAGAAAAAAATTAGTAGATGGATATATGAGTCTAGATTCAGGGAAAATTTACAGATCTTGATTTCGAGTTTCGTAACTCGAGATATGATTTTTCTTGTGACTGTGACGCAAGTAACTTAAAAGCTGTGAATGTAAAAACAAATAATCCAAAGTTCTAAAAATGTTAAATTAAGCTTAGTAACACCTCATACTCGACTCCGGCGACGGTCTCGGGCGTGGGGGCGTTACACTTTCAATATTTCAATAATATAATCAATCAATTTATTTTAAATTTCTCATTTCAGTTGTTCACCATATTAACAAACCCAGACTTTGACGGATACACGGATTCCAACCCAAACACACCAGTACGACACATTGTGCCTCAAACAGTACATAGTACCTAATCAGTATACGACACATAAAGTGCCTAAAACGACACACGAGGTGCCTGATACAGCACACGAGGTGCCTAAAATACGACACATAAAGTGCCTGATTAGTAAAGCCAGCAAGTCTCGTACACTTCCAGATCCTATGACATGCCAATTATATCTGACTCAGCCCGACTAGTTAATAGGGTATTTCAATTCTCAATTCACTTTCATTTCCAATTCAAAATCACTTTTCAATTACAATTTCACATTCAAATCAATTTACAATTCAATTATACATACACATACCATTCAATTCAATTCTCATTCAACTCAAATATCAATACTTACCTTATAACTCACTTATTAAATATAAAATTTATATAAAACATTTAATAAAAAGTAATTTGAATTATAGTAATACAAACCGTGAATTTCTCGTTTTAATCCTCGATAGCTTTCTCCTTTCCTTAGTGCGCCGATGTCTTAGGTTCTTTGTTAACTACGAAAATAATAATAATTTATAATCATCAATACAACATAATTCAATTTAACCAATGAGCGTAAACATGCAAATTTAACCATTTTTTTTACAAATAATTCCACTATTTACTTATATGTTCATTCAAATCTATCTACTTGAGTCATTATTACTAAATCATTTATATCTTGAGCTAAGAAACTCCTAATTAAGATTCTCTAATTTTCCCTAAAAATAGACTTACATATCTTCTTACCATAAAATTTTTAGAATTTTTGGTTTAGCCAATATGTACAGTTTATTCTTTAAATTTGCCCCTATTCTGCTGTCAAACAGTTTCGACCATTCTTCACTAAAAATTAATTATCTCATTGTACAGGATTCGAACGATATTCTTGTTTGATTATATTGAAAACATATTCATTAGTTATTTTAAACATATAAATTCCAACCCGTAATTATTTTTATACCATTTTTAATGATTTTTTAAAGTCAGAAAAGGGGAACCCGAATTTATTCTGACATTGTCTCACAAAACTTATAATATCTCATAATCTAAATTTTTTTTGCTTACACCGCTTCTTCTATGAGAAGCTAGACTCAATAATTTTTAATTTAATATTTTTTTAATTCTCTAGTTCGATTTCTACAATTTTTGGTGAATTTTCAAAGTCAGAACACTACTACTGCCCAAAACTATTTTGGTGTAAAATGTTAATAACCAAATTTACAACACCAATTCACACTTTATTTCTATTCAAATTTCATTCAAACTCAAATTTAACTATTAAATTTTCAACATATTTTTCTAATTTCAAATTTTCCTCAATTTAGTCCCTAAAACACAAAACTTATAGCTTACTTTACATTTCAATCCATATTTCATTTCTAACTTGAATTTCTATCAATTTAGCCCTTAATTCATCTTTTTGTTCAACATGAACAATGACTAATAATTAACTATCTTTCAAAATATCAACTTAATTTCATCAAAACCTTGTTCGAAAGCTTCTAAAACATCAAATTTAAGTAAAAAAGGCTAAATTAACTTACCTATTAAAATTTGAAGCTTCCAAATCCTAATTCTCCCTTTTCTTTTTCTTTCCCTCTTTTTTTCCTTCTTTTCCCGTTTGCTATTCTGTTTCTTTCTCTTTTGTTTCCTTTCTTTCTTTCATTTCATTTACTATATATATATAATAATAACTTAATAATATAAGTGTATTTTACAAATGTGTATATATTAATATTACACATGTCACCATATATACCATACATTTGTCAATTTTTAATTTATTTATCACATAAAATTTTATAATATAATTATTTAATTAATAATTATCTATTAATAATTAAATACATGTATTGCAAATGTATTTATTTTTATTTATACACTTGTATCAAATCATTGCCATACACTTGTCTTTAGTTAATTTATTCATTATATAATATAAATTTAATAATAAAAATCATAATAATAAATTAACCAATTAATCGAAGAAAAATCTTAGATATTTCATTCATTGCCGCCTCAATTAATGCATTAGGCATAATTGCCTATTTGGTCATTTTTATTTCCTTTTAATTTATAAGTAAACTTTCACACTTCATTCAATTTAATCCTTTTATCCAAATATCTTTAATTTAAGCTAATTCACTTAATTAAAGCATAATCAACCACTTGATTAACTTCGTAAATATTTTTATAAATATTTACGAATCCATTTTTCAAAAACGAAGACCCGAAAATACACTTTTCTAATAACTGTAAAATTCGGGTCGTTACATGTTATCACACTATCAAGCTATTCTCGTGGGGTAAAAGTGAATACAAACCTCTTAAGTTTATTGCATGTATAGGGACTTAGTCATTTGGTTTATGAGTCATTATGATTTGGCTAAATATATTAGCTTGTGATGGTTAAAGGTTTGATGCAATGTGTAGCCATGTAAATTGGCTTATACTGGCCAATGAATGGCATGTAAATATTTGTTAATGACTAGCTATTGGAATGGCTAGTTATGGATATGCTTTGGTGTTATGTATGTCTAAATGAAAGTTAATACAAAGAAATCATGAAAGACTAAAATTAACATTAAAATAGTTTTGGACAGCAGTAGTAGTACAACTTTGAAAAATCACCAAAAAGTTTGTAAATCGAATTAGAGGTTGAATAAAATATGAAATTAAATATTATTGAGTCTAGTTTTAATTGAAGAAACGGTGTAAGCAAAAGAATTTCATTTTATGAGATATTTGAATTTTTGTGAGACAAGTTCAGAATGATTTCGCGTTCCCCTATTTTGTATTTGGAAAATCTTTAAAAATTGCATAAAAATACTTGTGGGTTTAAATTTATATTTTTAATTTATTAATGAGTCTAATTTCAAGAGAAATAAACAGGAACATCTTTCGAATCCCTTACTAAGAGTTAATTAATCTTTAGTGAAGAAAGGTCGAAACTGTCAAACAGCAGAATAGGGACGAATTTGAAGACTTAACTGTACTTATTGGCTAAACCATAAATTCTGGAAATTTTATGGTAGGAAAATATTTGAGTCTAGTTTTGGAAAAATCAAGCGGATATTAATTTAGAGTTCTGTAACTCAAGATATAAATAATTTAGTGACTATGACTCAAGTGGACAGTTTTGTTATGAACAGTAAATAATTGTTTTGATATGTTTAAGCCTTGATTATGATTGTATTGATAGCTTAATTGTGTCATGTTAAGTTCCATTGAAAGTGTGTATGTAAGTGTGCAAATGAGGGTGAAAAATGGCTTGGTAAATAGCCATTTCCTTAGCCACACGGGCATAGACACGACCGTGTGTATTAGCTGTGTGAAGGACATGGCCGTGTGTCTCAGCTGTGTGAAGGACACGGACGACCTGTGACCACGTTTACTTTTCATCAAACATGTAATGCCAATGAGAGGATATCATTTACCCATGTTTTGGGTTATGAATTCCATTATTGTGAATGACACTACATACTATAGAATTCATACACCCAATGCACCAGCATTCGGTTCCTTATCTATTTGAATTCAAGTTTTTACTTCATCTAAGTGTATGAGCCATGCATACATAGTCCGCCATTCACTCAGGATTTAGGTATGCCACATTATGAACGTCATAAATGTAACACCCCTTACCCGAATCCAATGCTGGGATAGGGTTCGAGGCATTACCGGACTTAAACGTAAACAAACATACAAAACTGAGCCATAAAATTTTATTTAATTCAAAATCATCAACGTTCAATTACAGTGTCCCTATTATTGGACTACGAGGCCCAAAACATACATTGAAAGCGGTTCAGGACTAAATCAAGGACTCTGAGAAATTTTGGGAAAACTTAGAAAATTTTTCATGGAACAGAGTCACACGCCCGTGTGGACAAAGGGCCACGCCCGTGTGCCTTCGATAAGCCCGTGTCCTCAAGCCATGTAATTTTCTGTTTATGACGTCAGCAAACAAAATGAACCACACGGCCAAGCCACACTCCCGTGTGCTAGGTCGTGTGATGAATTAAATTCTCACAAATTAAGTGAAAACTTCACACGCTCTGGATACACGCCCATGTCTCCAGGCTGTGTCCTTCACATGGCTGAGACACACGGCTGTGTCTCTGCTCGTGTGGCTAATACGTAGGCTATTTTCCAAGCCTTTTGTTACTCTTAATCCCAACCATACTTATATACATCAAGGCATATAACATAGCATCAATTTAATGATTAAACATCCTCATTTAAGGCACAATTATAGCATTTACATGCCATCATCCATGTGTTCCACATACTCATATTATACCACATCTAAACACACCAATTCACATTCATTTAGCCTTGCCATTTTGATGACTAATTTTACCTTTATACTGTGATTATCAACTTACGAATTAATCTCAACTTAATCATCAAGTATTCTTATTCAAGGCATTATTATCTTATTACCATATCACACATCTATTCTATGGCTATGACCACTTCGATTGGTCATAATGCATTTATCAAGCACATATGTATATATGCTATGACACTATCCATTCATAGCAAACAAGCATGACCACATCACATGAAATCTTAGCACATGCATACACATAACCACATTTCAAGACATTAGCATAGATAAATAGGCTTACAAACCCATGACCAATATAAGCCACATCTCATGGCTATATACAGTGAATCAATATAAGCCAACACCTTTGGCCAAATCATAGAAATACATATCATAATAACTAAGCCTCTATACATGCCACTCACTTGAAAACATTTATGACTTTCAGTACCCCAAATTGATAATCTGATAGTGTGATGCTGCCTCCGACGATCTCCAACCCCGAGCCAACCTGACAACACTAAAAGAAATAGAAATGAAGGAGTATGCTTTAAAGCTTAGTAAGCCCGTATGAAAATAATAAGCATTTCATGCCATCTCTTTACTTAGATCAATAATGTAAACACAACAATAACATAAATCACAAGTATTTCATGGATATATCTACATACTTCCCATTCACAACTTTTACCACACATTTACCTTACCCTCCATATTGCAGCTTATAAACACGAAATTTACATTATACCTCATACTCCTCATTCGTTCAAACATAATTCACCACAAGGTCATCAAGTACCATAGGTACATTTTAAGTCATGCCATCTACAGATGTACAATAAAAATCATGATCATAATTCATTCATTCACTTCTTCCGAGGTCTCACGGATTCATAATCTCAATGTTTATGAGCTTTGTGAACGTACCTGTATTCTTTCAACATGATCATACCTTGTCATTTCTTTGACATAATCCTTAGATTACCCATTGAACCACTTGAAATACTAAAGGATATTCGGGAACTCTCATATACATGGTAGGATGCCAATGCTATATCCCAGATATGGTCTTACATGGGATCACATATCGATGCCAATGCCATGTCCCAAACATGGTCTTACATGGGATCACATATCATATGTTGCTCACTTTCAAGCTACTCACGGGTTTGCTCACATAAGCTGTCAGTCAGGATGTAGCTACACGGGCTGCTCACACAAGCTATCAGGTATCCGCAACACATGTCGAACTACACAACTACTGGTAGAACATACAAGACCAGCACCCAGACTACCATAACATGTGTCACATATATCATGAACTTAGACCGCAACTCATGAGCTCAGATCACATAGTTCCTAGTGACATGTCACTTGTATCCTAAACTATTTTTAAGGTTCAAACGGGATTCTCATACTTATCGTATCATTGTCGGTCTCGCTCGTAATATTGACCTCAATGTACATAGTATCAATCATTTTCTCATGGAAGGAAACAAGGCTTACTCATATAAACAATATAGCATTTAAATTTACAAAATAACAAAGTACTATACATGATACATATTGCATTATTCACATATGAACTTACTCGAAGAGTCGTTTTTACCACTCATAGAACTCATCATAGTATAAGCCTTCATTCATTTCACTTTTTCACAATCTATTCAATTCAATAAAATATCATGTTCCATCAAATTTTCAATACAGTCAACCATCACATAGCACATTATCGACACTTGGACTATTGAAGATCTCGTGGGGTACGTCACTATCATGTACATATTATCATAAACAAATAATTCATCACAACCAAGTTAACATACCATTTTAGGTTTCAAGCATAAACAAAAATAACATTAACAACATGCTTATTTTATCATACAAACTTACCTCAAATGCAAAAACAGCTATTTATTTCGATTTAGTCCATAACCTCGTTTTTTCCCGATCTAAGCTCGAATTTTGTTTTTCTTGATCTAACATATTAAATATGACTTATTTAATACTCACATTATTCAGATTGGTCTAAAAATCACACTTTGGCAAATTTATATTTTTACCCCTAAAGTTTTACATATTTACACTTTAGTCCCTAGGCTCGTAAAATAAACTGCATGCATTTTCTTGATTACCCAAGCCTAGCCAATTCATATTCCTTCACATAGCAGCCCACATTTTTCTTTATTTCACATTTCTACTACCCACTTTTACATCTTTTACAAAAAGGTCCCTTTTAAGTATTTTCACTAAAAATCACTTAGTAAAAGATGTTAAACACACATCAAACTTTTATATTCTTCCATTAAACATCAAAACACAAGTATGTCATGCATGGGTAAAATTTTAAACATGACCCTACTTCAAAATATGGGTAGAAATGGGTAGATCATGCTATGAGGACTTAAAAAATGTAAAGAACATAAAAGGGGCTTAGATGCACTTACTATTGAGCTTGGAAGCTTGAAAACCCTAGCCATGGTGTCACCTTGGTTCACACGGCCATGGGGAAGAAGATAAGAAATTTTGGCTTTTTATTTGTCTTTTAGTTCATTTTATTACCTATTTACTAAAATACCCTTAATGCCTTTCTTTGAAATTTTACCTATTCAAGCACATTTTTATCCAAAATTTTAGAACTTGGTCAAATTGCCATTTAAGGACCTCTAATTAATAATCCAATGCAATTTCATGCTTGAAGCTTCTAGAACACAAGTTTTGAAATTTATTCAATTTAGTCCCTAACTTCAAATTGGACATTTTAGGCATAAAATTTCTTTATGAAAATTTCACACAAACATGAAATCATATCACAGAACATCAAATAATCAGAAAATAATTATTTTTATTTCAGATTTGTGGTCTCGAAACCACTATTTTGACTAGACCCTAATTTGGGATGTTACAACTCTCCCCCCTTTTGGGATTTTCGTCCTCGAAAATCTTACCGGAAAAGACGTTTGGTTTTTACGTAAATGCCTCTATCCATAATCATTTCTAAAGGACTTTCACTCAGGCTGTGCTTTTAGTATTTAGCTCTATAATTCCTTGTACAAAAATCATGAGCAGTTCTTCGCTACAGCACATCAACTGAATTTTGACCCCAATTCTATCAGAGAGTTTATGTACCCAAAGGGTCCGATCTATTCTGTCATAACACATATACACATAACATACTTGAATTCTTTCAAATTCGAATGGTGAAGCTAGCCAGTTCATCATGGCCTTATACTCTCTATAATTCATACAGCCCGATAGTTTACAAATTCGGCCCTTAGTTGCCTTTAAATTTTAGAGCTTCCTTTAATTTTCCCAATAAGTCACTATATAAAACCCAGATCTTAATCCGATCAATGAAGACTAGCATTCAAAGAAATTTGACAACCTCAGAAACACATAATTCCATCAATTTATTAAACAAGAAGTCAGTACATACCGAAATGATTTGCAGATTTCACCAAACATTTAACAACAAGCCACATAACATCTTTCTTTTTCAAAGACGGGGATAATCCTGATATGAAATCTATAGTAACTCTTTCTCATTTTCATTCTAGTGTCAACACTGACAGAAAATAGTTCTAATGACACTTGATATTCGACTTTAACCTTGTTGCAATTCAAATATTTATACCCAAAGATCAGAAATGTCGAATTCCAAACTCGATCACTAATACACTATTCCTGTGAGTTTTATTGTAGAATTTTTTTATAGATTTCGGATTTTCTATCCAAGCACTTGTAACCACATTTTGCTTTTCTCAAAGATCATACAATAACGAACATCATCATCTTTTAATGGCTCAAGTCATCTACGCTATCTCAAACTCAGATCTTTCTATTACATCAGATACTTTAATTCTTGAAATCAGGGAGCATGTGACACCTTTCGTCGAATAAACAATATCATCAAATTCTCAATACGAGCATAAAAATGACCGTATCTAAATCACTGGTCGAATGATTCTTTTTAATGTGACATTAACCATATGAAAACATGAACCATCACTTTACATTATAGTAATAAAACACATTCCAATCTGTTCAATAGTGCATCACTGAAAATTCATAAATTCATTACTCAATTCAAGCTGAACTCAGAACCAGAGCTTCGGTTAATAATATCTTCAACTGTTTTCAACTTTGCTAACATGTACAGACCATCCAAATTTTCATAAATGAGATAACCATATTATTCAGAACAACTTTAACTCATAACAATGTCTTCCAAAAATATACATTCTTTATTCAGTCTATTCATCTTTTATCCGTAGAGAGATGAAATTTTAGTTTCAAACCTGAGAATAGACCCGGACACAAATGTCTCATTTAAATCTTTCAAACAAATAACCCATACAGATTGAACAACCGAGTCGATCTTAATGATCAATTAATAACACTTCAAGAAGTCCTTTCTTCTAGTTGATAGAACGATTCAAACATACAATATTTCATAATTCACTTATCATACAAATCAAAGAACTTTACAATCGCATTAATTCAAAGTAACAAGGATATCCCGATTGAATGCATTGCCTTTGATTAACTTACTTGATAAAAGAAATCCATCATACAAATTGGAGCTTGTGATTTCACCACTTATACCTTTGCCGATGTCAATTCCTTACACGAAAATTAGAGAAATCCAGATACACAAATTATGGAACAAAGATAACAAGGAGACTGAGATAAAGAAATCCAAAATAGAGAAATCCAAGATACAACACTATATCGAAAGACCAAAAACAAATATCATAAGAAAATAGTAAAGATCTTGATGATTCCTCAGAGGAAAGAAGTTCAGAAGAAAACATCATGCAGACCCACTGGAATTAAATGCAACGAAAACAATGTACCTTTCATATATGTATATATATATCAGATAGAGTAACAATCAGAAGAAACAAAATCATAGCATCATATGCATTTTCTCATCAATTCCCAACAGATGGAATGTAATAGAATGCCAAAGAGTAATAGAGCAATACAAATCATAACCAATCAGACTAACAATGTTTTCGTCTAACATCATGATTAGAAAATATTCCCATATAATAAAATTTTATTAGAGGATAGATAGCCACAAGAATATTTCTGAGAACAAATGATCACATAGAATGCCCCAGAAGAGACTGTCATAACCTGCTCAACTGTAATCTGCCACACTCAAATATCTTACATTTAAAATATTTTTCCTTCAACTATTTTTGCTATTACTAATTCTTCATTATTTCTTTCACTAAAAAAAATCAGTTTAGAAGAAATTCCAATTAATACATTCTTTCAACATCGTGCCTGAATAAGTCGATTTACCAAAGTTAATCTCTTCTCTAACTGTGATATTGCGCAAACTGAATAATCTTTAGATCAATTTGATACTTTCCTAGCTCTATCTTTACTTGCTAAACCATTCTCAATCTCTGATCATATTTATAATTATTCTACCACCAAACTCTTTGGATTCACACTTGGGAACTTATTCAACATAGTTCTCATGAAATTTCGTTATAAAACACCTCATTGGTAAGAATGGGGCGAGGTCGTAAGGCCTCTAACTCGACTCTCATATACACACATATGACATAACTTTCATCATCATCATCATAATATCATCATAGTTATACAATTCATTTCAAGCAAGTTCCCACACATATCTATGTTTCACAAATTTTTCAATTATCTTATTCAAACAAGTGTACTCATGCATATATTTTATGAATTTTGAGTGACTTTACTCATCACATTCACTTAATCAAACAACTCGAGCACATAACATCAGACGAATATCAAGAAAACATGGATGAGCTTATCACAACATAAACATCCATATCATACCTCATCACATACATATTATGAGCTCTTATTCATACCTTTCTGATTTTTGACTCATCGTAACTGCACTTTACTCAAATACTTTAGTGCCACTATCAACATGGTTGGGTGTAGCTCTGTTGGAGAGTACCTCTGTCTAAACAAGATAGTTCTCATTCGCGTCGGGAGACATTACACTATCATAGATTTGTGGCAAGTATAGCTAGACTCTTACACATGCTAAGTTAGTCCGAGAATCGACCAAACCACAACTCTAATACCACTAAATGTAACACCCTTTACCTGTATCCAATACCGAGATAGGGTTTGAGGCGTTATCGGACTTAAACTAAACAAATATAAAAACTTGAACCATAAAATTTTATTCAATGCAAAATTATCAACGTTAATTACAGTGTCCCTATTATGGGCCTACGAGGCCCAAAACATACATTGAAAGCGGTTCGGGACTAAATCGAGGACTTTAAGAAAATTTGGGAAAACTTAGAAATTTTTTCATGGAAGAGAGTCACACGCTTGTGTGGACAAAGGGCCACACCTGTGTGCCTTCGACACGCCCGTGTCCTCAGGCCATGTAACTCTCTGTTTATGACGTCAGCAAACAAAATGAACCACATGACCAAGCCACATGCCCGTGTGCTAGGCCGTGTGATGAATTAAATTCTCGCGAATTAAGTGTGGACTTCACACGCCCTGGACACATGCCCATGTCTTCAGGCCGTGTCCTTCACATGGCTGAGACACACGGCCGTGTCTTTGCCCGTGTGGCATCAATTTAATGATTAAACATCCTCATTTAGGGCACAATTATAGCAATTACATGCCATCATCCATGTGTTCCACATACTCATATTATACCACATCTAAACATACCAATTCACATTCATTTAGCCTTGCCATTTTGATGACTACTTTTACCTTTATAGTGTGATTATCAACTTAACAAATAATCTCAACTTAATCATCAAGCATTCTTATTCAAGGCATTATTATCTTATTACCATATCACACATCTATTTTATGGCTATGACCACTTTGATTGGTCATAATGCATTCATCAAACACATATGTATATATGCCATGACACTATCCATTCATAGCAAACAAGCATGACCACATCACATGAAATCTTAGCACATGCATACACATAACCACATTTCAAGACATTAGCATAGATAAATAGGCTTACAAACCCATGAACAATATAAGCCACATCTCATGGCTAAATACAATGAATCAATATAAGGCAACATCTTTGGCCAAATCATAGGAATACATATCATAATAACTAAGCCTCTATACATGCCACTCACTTGAAAACATTTAAGACTTTCAGTACCCCAAATTGATAATCTAATAGTGTGATGCTGCCTCCGACGATCTCCAACCCCGAGCCAACCTGACAACACTAAAAGAAATGGAAATGAGGGAGTATGCTTTAAAGCTTAGTAAGCCCGTATGAAAATAATAAGCATTTCATGCCATTTCTTTATTTAGATCAATAATGTAAACACAACAATAACATAAATCACAAGTATTTCATGGATATATCTACATACTTTCCATTCACAGCTCTTACCACACATTTACCTTACCCTCCATATTGTAGCTTATAAACACGAAATTTACATTATACCTCATACTCCTCACTCGTTCAGACATAATTCGCCACAAGGTCATCAAGTACCATAGGTACATTTTAAGTCATGCCATCTACAGATGTACAATAAAAATCATGATCATAATTCATTCATTCACTTCTTCCGAGGTCTCACGGATTCATAATCTCAATGTTTATGAGCTTTGTGAACGTACCTGTATTCTTTCAACATGATCATACCTTGTCATTTCTTTGACATAATCCTTAGATTACCCGTTGAACCACTTGAAATACTAAAGGATACTCGGGAACTCTCATATACATGGTAGGATGCCAATGCTATATCCCAGATATGGTCTTACATGGGATCACATATTGATGTCAATGCCATGTCCCAGACATGGTCTTACATGGGATCACATATCATATGTTGCTCACTTTCAAGCTACTCACGGGTTTGCTTACATAAGCTGTCAGTCAGGATGTAGCTACACGGGCTGCTCACACAAGCTATCAGTATCCGCAACACATGTCGAACTACACAACTACCGGTAGAACACACAAGACCAGCACCCGGACTACCATAACATGTGTCACATATATCATGAACTTAGACCGCAACTCATGAGCTCAGATCACATAGTTCCTAGTGACATGTCACTTGTATCCTAAACTATTTCTAAGGTTCAAACGGGATTTTCATACTTATAGTATCATTGTCGGTCTCGCTCGTAATATTGACCTCAATGTACATAGTATCAATTATTTTCTCATGGAAGGAAACATTGTAACATCCCTTACCCGTACCCGAGATTGGGGTAAGGTACGAGGCATTACCGGACGGACATATAAACATCCAACTAAAAATACATGTATGAAGTTTCTATTCTTATCATTTTGTCCCTTATATGGGTTTACGAGGCCCAAACATACCTTTGAAGTGGTCTAGGGCTGAACCGAGAACATATGAAAGACTTACGAAAATTGTTGCATTTTGGCCTCACACACCCGTAGGCTTGGGACACGGTCGTGTCCCTAGCCTGTGTGGAATTTTGAATTTTATTATTTTTCCGATCAAGGTCCAGTGGTTTTCACAAGGCCTAGACACATGCCCGTGTCCTCCAACACAGCCTAGACACGCCCGTGTCTTCACCCGTGTCCGGAAACCTGGACATTGTGTTTATGACGTCATAATTCATTTAGGGGCACACGCCAAGGCACACGCCCATATGATTAGGCCGTGTACTCCACACGGTTGAGACACACGGCCATGTCTCCAACCCATGTAGACACTACAAAGCATGCAACGTGAAAATTTTGGGCAGCAGGGGACACACGGCTGAACAACACGCTCGTGTGGGCTGCCTGTGTGTCACACACAGACTAGACACCTACTACTGTGTCCATCCAGGTGGACCATTTAGAGGCTATTTTCCAAGCCATTAGTCACCCAAGGTCTCTCATGCACTCCAACATGTATATCATTCTACCATGTAACCCATATCACAAGCACATATACAATTTAACATGCATATAATAGAAACATCATAGGAAGACATCTCAAAAAGTTATATGGACCAACTCACTTGGCCATATAAAAAATGATCATTCCAAATAGCGCACCAATACACTAGACACATGACACATATACAAAATAATAATCACCTATACATGCCATGATTCAAATTAATTAAATGTATTATACCCAAAGTTTAGTTGATAGTGTGACCCAAGCTTCGACGTTCCCGATTCTTTGAGCTAGCTTGACGAATCTAAAAGGGATGGAAAAAAGGGAGGGGTAAGCTATAAGCTTCGTAAGTACACATACAAATAAAGTAAATCTTACACATACAAATAAAGTAAATCTTATTTAGACTTTACCATATTATTTATATCTTTGTCACTATTTCAAAGCTTCCATCAAAACGTATGATCTATATTTCCAAAGATATTACATAAAGACATGCATTGCCATTAACCATTATTGTCATAAGGGTACACAAGTTTAAGCACATACCTTTTTACTTCCATGCATACATATATACTTTACCTAGCTCATATTCAAACTACATGTGCATTACCCGTTGAACGTTTGGAATAATGAATAGGATACTCAGATACATATGCACCGAAGTGCCATAACATAACATAGCACGCCTCTCAATAGGGCTACCTAAGAGCACTCGGACCTTGCATGCATCACATAATCACACCTCCCAACGGGGCTACATAAGCTCCCGGACCTAGCATGTATCATTCCGTCAAATGAGCTCATACATACATAGCTATCCTAGTGACATGTCACTTGTATCCTTACCTATTGCTAAGTCCAAATAGGATTTTTGGACTTTCGTCTCTTTGTCGAACATTCTCGGAATGTTGGCCTCATAACATATGACATTTTCAAATACAAATGCTAACACAGCAACACTTGTAAAATAAGAATAAAACATTAAAACACATTATAGCAACAAAGTAGCCAAATAACATATTATTTATCTAAATATTATTTGAACATTTAAAACGTCAATTAAAATATTTATTTGCACGTGTACTTACCTCGGTACAAAATATTCGGTATAGTGCTTAAAGCCTCGAACGCTTTGTTCTTGCCTTTATCAAGATTCGGTTCTCGTCTTTCTTGATCTATAATAATAAATTTAGCTTATTAACTTCATACATTACTCAAATTGACCCTAAATTCATGCTTTGATAAAATTACCATTTTACCCCTAAAGTTTCACTTATTCATAATTTAGTCCCTAAGCTCGTATGTTGGAATGCAAGTGATTTCTTGGTTACCCAAGTCTAGCGAATGCTTCTTTTACTTATAGCAACCCCTACTTCCTTCATTTTACACTTTTCTACCCATTTTCTCAACCTTTACAAATAAGTCCTTTTTAGGTTTTCCATGCAAAATCAATTAACAAAAGTTGTTCTCCATACCTTAAACTATCATATTCTTCCATAATCTATCAAAATACATCTAACTCATGCATGGTTAATTTTCTAAAAATAAACCCTAGCATGATATATGGGTAGAACTAAAGAGAGCAAGTTGCAAGGATGTTAAAAATACAAAGAGCATTAAAAACGGAGATAGGCTTGACTTACTATCAAGTTTGAAAGTTGAAGAAACCCTAGCTATGGTACCCTTGAAGTTTCGGCAGCAACATGAGGAAGATGAGCTGATTTTTAGCTCTTTTTGCCTTTTTAATTCATTTAATATCTAAATGACCAAAATGCCTTTGTTCACTAAACTTATAAAAAATTTCCTTGGATGTCCATATTTGTCCAATATTTTAGAAATTGGGCAAATTTCTCTTTAAGACCTTCTAATTCATAATTCAAAACAATTTCACACAAATTATCCCTAAAACCCAAATTTTGCATCTTATTCAATTTAGTCTTTATTTTCTAATTGGACACTTTATTCTTAAAATTTCCTCATGAAAATTTACCACATGCATATTCTTATATTCTAAATCTCATAATGGTTATAATCTAAATATTTTAACATCGAATTTATGGTCTCAAAACCATTATTCTGACTAGGCAATATTTCGAGGTGTTACAAATATGACTTCTCATATCAACAATATAGCATTTAAATTTACAAAATAACAAAGTATTATACATGATACATATTGCATTATTCACATATGAACTTACTCGAAGAGTCGTTTTTACCACTCATAGAATTCATCATAATATATGCCTTAATTTCATTTCATTTTTTCAAAATCTATTCAATTCAATAAAATATCATGTTCCATCAAATTTCCAATACTTTCAACCATCACATAGCACATTTTTGACACTTGGACTATCGAAGTTCTCATGGGGTACATCACTATCACATACTTATTATCATAAACAAATAATTCATCACAACTAAGTTGTAACACCCCGAATTTGGGCCTAGAGGTATTAGGTTTTGAGCATGGGAATAGTTAGGACACATAAATGTTTGGTTGTACAGGAATGTGACGCAAAAACATGCTTGTTTCAGTGGTTATATGTTCTAGGAAAAGTCTGAGAAGTCTTGGGTTCAAGCCTGAGCAGGTGCAAAAAGTTTTGTTTTTAAAGGATTAAGCACTGTCTCTAGGCAGTAGGCTTTTAGATAAATATGGGAAAAGCATGACAGTAAAGAGCCTACTGGTTTAGGAGACAAGTGGCGTGTTACTAGTGTCTGAGGTTTGAGGTTCGAGTCCTGGTTTGTGCAATCGGGGTTCTATTTTGCTGCATAAGCCGTGTAGGTAACAGAGTTTGTCTGAAACACTGCTTATGGAGTGGAGTTTGAATTGGTCATGGAGGGATTGTAGGAGGGAGTTGAGGTGAGATATGATGAGAGTTTTAGGAGAGAATCAAGGGATTTTGAAGTTGTGGGGAGTTGTTGCCGAATGGGGACTCTAGTCACTCAAGAATTCGGCCTAGGGGTCATGCTTCTCATTTTGTCGATTTTACATACTCATTTTTTTTCCTTTTATGTTTTGGGGTTCTTTTCACTCATTTGCTTGGTAGCCGATTTCTGCTAGGGGTTTTAGGGTACTTTTCTTTTAGACCATTCGGGCACCTTTGGGGTCTGCCTATTTCGTTTTTGCTCTCCACAATAGTACTTTACTGGTCGACTGTCTCCTCTCCCTCTCCTTCATTACTTTTGGGTTTTTGGTTCTTGATTCTTTGACCGGTTGTTTCCCTCTTCTTCCCTTCTCAATAAGTTTGGCCTTGGTCGAATCTCTACACCCCACTCCCTCACTCACAGATTAGCCGAATACATCTTTTCCCCTCCTATGATTCTTTCTGGCGTTAACAGATTTCCTTTCTCTTCATTGTACTATTGTGACCGATTACACATTTTATCTCTCTCTCTATTCTATTCTTTTTCACCTTGGACTGAATACTTCTTTTCCCCTTTCTGTTCTTCTCTCTGTTCTCTCTGGATCCCTTCCCTTTTCACTGGTGTATTCCTGAATATTGCCTGGTAAGTCTCTATGTCGCCTCTGCTTTTTGGCTTTTCTTCTCTTTTCTCTGAATGCCGATTCTTATCTTATTTCTCTTGGTTATGGTGTTCTTTCGGGTTTAAGTAATTATCGAGGAGTGAAGGAGTTCTCTAGTGCTACAGAAATGATCGAAACTAAAATGTAACCCGAAGACAAATGTCCATAAACGTAAAGGAGCCCAAATGGTCAAAATGCACCTCAGCTAATACAATTGCACAAAACCAAAAAGAAAAGAAAAAGAGAAAATGCTGAAACTAAAATGGCTAAATCCCATTCGGCACTAATTGGTATGACTGAATAGGTACCCACACTCCCAATTTCAGCTACACTCCTCTCACGCTTCAACTCCTTGAAAATCTCCACAACACCTTCCCCAATCTTCTCTTTGAATCTCTCCCCTTATCACTCCACAAATCACTCCATAACAACACAAAGACCAGTTCAAACTCTCACACAACAGAGTTCGAAGCCACCTCAAACTCTTGTCGTCCCCAAGTAGCAAAATAAACATCCCTTACCTGCCATGGGATTTGAACCAAAGCTCTCTCAACTGCCCCAACACACCACTTGCCACCAAGCCACAAGGCTTTTTGTGTCATCAATCACATGCAATTATTCATAAAGCCTAGGTGCCAGTGACCAGAATCATTTAAGAGCAAAAAAAAAATAAAATTTCTGCAAAAGCTAGAGCTTAAACCCAAGACTTTCCAAACATCCCCAAACACACCCAATTCATTCAACTACCACACCAAATATGAAATTTGTGTCAGACAGTACAAAATTAAAGACTCCACATTTTTGGGGCGTTACAAAATGACTATTTTGCCCTTATGTGGTAAAATGACTGTTTTGTCCTTATATGGTAAGATGACTGCTTTTCCCCTATGTGATGTATGTTTATATTTTAGCATGCTATTTAAACTGTAATGGATGCATGTATGATTTTATGATATGACATGACATGATTGTATGATGCATTGCATGGGGATGAGTCTATTATATTTGGAGGAAGTGTACTATACTGGCAGCTCTGCTACAAATCACTGATGGCTCTAAGCCTATTATACTGTCAGCTCTACTGCAAATACTGTTTAGTGCCACAACTGGTGCTATTTTGGAGTGTAGGGATGGGTGGGTTGATTTTATCCCCACATAGAGTGTAGGGCTGGATGGAGTGGAGTGTAGAGGCTGGTTGGGTAGGACTTGCATGCTGTTTAAACTGTTACTGCATTGATTACTGTTACTGCACTAATTACTGTTTCTACACTGATACTGTTATTGTATTCGACTAAGGCCCTAACTAGAATTGAACTAGTACTGATAATGGGCTTAGGCCCAGACTGTATTTGTTCACCGTATGTTTGACAGTTTGTTTATTCTAGGATCACACACTGAGTTTTCGTAAACTCACCCATCTGTTTAATTGTACAGGTAATCCCCAGTCTTAGGCGGATCGGTGCTAGAGGAACTCGAAGGTGGCCACACAACAGCTTACGCTCCCAAATTTGTCTATTAATTTATAAATAGCTTAATTTGGGTATTTTTATGTAATAAGGCCTCTTTAAATTTTAAGTTTTTAATTTGGAGATTTATATTTGTTTTGCTTTAATTCTGCTAGTAGTAGGAAGCAGGTTTTCAAAAGATAAATGTTTTCAAAAATACCACGAATACAACAATGGTTTTAAGAGCTACCACAATAAAACAACATTTACAAGTAAAACTCAAGTACGCAACTATTTTATAAAAAGCTTCCGCAATAAAATGGTTTTGGAAACGAATAACGATTTTTAATCAAATACCTTTTGTTTGAAACGCAAGATTTGATATAAATGACACATTTTTAATTCATATTTAAGATCACACAAAGAGTATAGAATAGAGAATGGTTTTCTCAATGACATCTCACTTTGCTAAAAAACACTTCAATGTGAAATCACTAGATTCGGCCATGACGTCTAGGCCTGGTTTAGGTGTTACATTTAGTTGTATCAGAGTCAAGTTGCAAAACTCGACTGTGGATTTGGGTTTCTTCCAAAGCTTGGAATTTCCAAAAAGAACTGTTTTAAATGATTTGAAAGTATTTTGAAATGTTTTTACTGAATGTGTGGTACACCGAGTCTCCGTGCCGATCCTGTAAGTTCTCTCTGAATCATTGTGTTTTGATTTTGACTTAAACTGCTATAGGTAGGATTACTAAGACTACTTGAGGTAGTAAAATTGTACTGAAACTCTCTAGTTAGAGTAAACTACGAATCGTAGTAAGACTGCGAACTGCGAAAACAAACTCTGAGATAATATTGTTTATAAAATATTTGTAATAAACACTGGAACTGTAAACTGATACATAAAACTATTAATAAGATAAAACGCAATTCGATAATAAACACTGGAGGTACTCGCAGAAGGGGTACAAGAGGTCGCGATGGAGGCCATAGAGGTGCTCGAGCTGGGTTCTATGATCATGAGGCTGGAGACGACACACTGCCCCAAACGATGTTACAGATTTTGGAGAGGGTCGCTAGACTTAATACTAGATCTGAGGGCCGAGTAGTGGGTGGACGCACTGTCCCAGTCTATCTGAAAACACTCAAGTTAAATGTGGTACTATTTTGGATCTGGAGTGCGCAGCGGGAACGTGGTGGTGTAGTCTATGTTAAGCGACTGATCTGATAGTTGGAAATTTTGGGGACGAAATTTCTTTAAGGAGGGGTGAATTGTAACGCCTCGAATTTGGGCCTACAAGTATTAGATTTTGAGCATGGGAATAGTTAAGAGATTACACATAAATGTTTGGTTGTACAGGAAAGTGACGCAAAAACATGCTTGTTTCAGTGGTTATGTGTTCTGGGAAGATTCTGAGAAGTCTTGGGTTCAAGCTTGAGTAGGTGTAAAAAGTTTTGTTTTTAAAGGATTAAGCACTGTCTCCAGGCAGTAGGCTTTTAAATAAATATGGGAAAAGCATGACAGAAAAGAGCCTGCTGGCTTAGGGGCCAAGTGGTGTGTTAGTAGTGTCTGAGGTCTGAGGTTGAGTCCTGGTTTGCAAAATGGGGGTTCTATTTTGCTGCATAAGCCGTGTGGGTAATAGAGTTTGACCGAAACACTACTTAGTGGTGTGGAGTTTGAATTGGTCATGGAGGGATTATAAGAGGGAGTTGAGGAGAGATATGAGGAGAGTTTTAGGAGAGAATCAAGGGATTTTGAAGTTGTGGGGAGTTGGTACCGAATGGGGACTCTAGTCACTCAAGAATTCGGCCTAGGGGTAGTTTTCTTTTAGACCATTCGGGCACTTTTGGGGTCTGCCTATTTCATTTTTTCCACCCTTGTGGACAATATAAGGCTATTTATCAAACCTCATTGCCACCCTTGCATAACTATTTCCATACAATTACCAACCAATATCAAAACGAACATAATTTCTATAATCAAATAAACCACAATAGACATTCATTCAACCATGAAGATGCATCTTTTATAAACTCAACATGAATGTTAGCCATCCTTCAAAGCTTAATGCAAAGTGTGGGATCTATCGCAAGCCAAAAAATTTGGCCAATTCACGAGACACAAAATAATAAGGTCTAGCCTTGCACATGCCATACTCAAAAATATAAATCCAACTATACCAAATGTTTCGGCTTCTAGTGTGATCGATATCTTTGACTTCCGGTGATCCTGGAGCTAGTTAGGCGGTACTGAAAGGAAATGGAAAGGAAAGAGAGTAAGTGTAAAGCTTAGTAAGTTGCATATAAATAAATATACAAAAACAAATTCATCGATGATCATCATGCTCATAACAAAAAGGTAGGCATAAGCACACTTAATCATTACCATCCATACAAGTCTCATATACTATATTGAGCTTATTTCTCATACGTATCAATTAGGTACCTGTTGTAACACCCCTTACCCGTGTTCGACACCGAAACAGGGTACGAGGCATTACCGGACTTAATCACTAATCATCATATAAAAATCGATTCATAATTTCACTCTAATTTAAAAAATTTTCAAACACATTCAGGCTGTCCCTTAGAAAGAGCTTACAAGGCCCATATCATGCTTTAATTCAACCACACACATAGGCAAGCATGCACATTCATAAATTGCATCATTTAATTAATAACATAATCAAGACTATCTACATTAAATGACTTTATACAATAGAGACCTTCAAATAACATAGGTCAGTATTTTAGGCCAATTCCTAGCAACTTAGTAACAATTAAACGAGTTTCCATACATGCCAAAGACTTAAAAATACTTTAAAACCTTTATATATCGATCAAATAGTTTGATAGTGTTATTTTTTCTTGAAACTAGATTCACATATATTCTTACCATAAAATTTTCAGAATTTTTGGTCTAGCCAATAAATACAGTTTATTCATTGAAGTTACCCCTATTTCGCTGCTCAACTGTTCTGACCACTCTTCACTACGAATCAATTTTATCCTTGTACAGAATTCAAAGAATGTTATCGTTTATTTTATTTGAAACTAGACTAATTATGGATTTCAATCATATAAATTATATCCCATAATTATTTTTTTACAATTTTTAATGATTTTTCCAAGTCAGAACAGGGGATCACGTAGTCATTCTAAACCAGTCTCTCAAAAACTTAAATATCTCATAATATAGAATTCCTTTACTTACTATGTTTCTGTTATATGAAAATAGACTCATGAAGCTTTAATTTGATATCTCATTCAGTCTCTGATTCATTTTATACTATTTTTGGTAAATTTTTAGATTCACATCACTGCAACTATCCATAACAGTTTTATTGTCAATTTTGATCTTTCACACTTCAATTGTATTCATCACTTACCCATAACAATCTTTCCAATTTCCAATCACATATCAAGCATATTGCTCATAAGTTACAAACGTATATACTTACACTTATCATCACAAAGCCATACACAATTTCATTTAATCAATTTCCCAGTTGAACGCTTCGGAATAATAACAGATATGCGATGGTATCGCACATAGCCCACCTTTAAAATCGAAGCTCTCTTATACACATAGTGGCCTTCACTTAGCACCACTCATGTGACCTAGCTCGATTGTACACATAATTTTGGCTCTCTTGTACACATGGTGAACACTTAGTACCACCCATGTGACCTAGCCAATTTATCTCGTAGCTCTCTTGTCTACATGGTGTCCTTCATCTGGAACCACGCATGCGACCTAGCTACATATATCCCGTAGCTCTCTTGTCTACATGGTGTACACATAGTATCACCCATGCGACCTAGCTACATCATAATGTCTCGTAACTCTCTTGTACACATGATGTGCACTCAGCACCATACATGTGACCTAGCTACATACCATTTGTATCATCCAATCTTTCCGAAGGTTCAACCAGGATTTCTCTCTCTTTCTAATACTTGATTCCATACTTCCAATAGTCAATTATGATTCAAAAATCAGCTACAATACATAAAATATGCTGAAGTATAAAAAACATAATAAAGATAATGTATTATTTATATACAAACTTACATACTTTCTCATTTCCATGTCGAATTAATATTGAACATTTAAATCATCATAATTATACTTACTTTCAACACCTCGGAAATCATAGTAAATATATCAATTTTACATTGAAACATGCATAAATTAATGCTTATTATACATATGAATTTACCTCAATACTAAAACGGCCATTTTACCAACTTTCCCGATTTTTAATTTTCCTCCCATTCTAGGTTCAAATCTCATTTTACGAGATCTAAAACATCATATTTTACTTATTTAATTAATATACTATTCAAAATAGTCCTTAACTCAAACTTTTGAAAAATTACAATTTTGCCCCTAAACTTTTGCATATTTACACTTTTGCCCCTAGGCTCGGGAATTAAACTTCATCCCTTATTCTTATGTTTTATGTCATGCTGATCATTTTTTCCTTCTATGACAACATCAAATTCTCACTCTAACACATAGTTATGAACAATAACAACTTTTATCGATTAAGCCGTTTTACTCATTTTTGCTTAAAAACGCTTAGCAAAAGTTGTTTAACATAATTTCAGCCTTCATATTCTACCATAAAACATCAAAATAAACACATTTCACCTATGGGTATTTTTCCAAATATGAACCCTAGCTTAAATTATTGCTAGAATAAGCTTAATCAAGTTATCGGGATTCCAAAAACGTAAAGAACTTGAAAAACGGGGCTAGAACGGGCTTACTATTGAGCTTGGAAAACTTGAAAACCCTAGCCATGGCTTCCCCCATGCTAATTTCGGCCTCCATGAAAAAGATGAGTCAATTTTGGCTTTATTTTTCCTTTTTATTTCTTTTAATTACCAAATGACTAAAATGCCCTTAAGGCCTTTCTTTAAAATTTTGTCCTATTCATGCCCATTTTTGTCCAAACGAAATATAATGGTCTAATTACCATTTAAGGACCTCCTCTTTAAACCCCTATTTCAATCAAGTACTTATGAATTAGAACACATATTTTCAAACTTTTGCAATTTAGTCCTAAAAGTCCAATTAAGCACTTTATCAGTAAAATTACTTAACGATATTTTTACACAATATTTTAATCAATAAATAAACCTTAAAACTTAATCGGAATAAATTTTTTGACTTCTAATTCGTGGTTCTAAAACCATCATTCTGTTTAGGCCCTAAATCGGGCTGTTACAAGAACTTCTGCAAATAAGCCCTAATAGGCAAATTAAACATGCAATCTATAAAATTTCCTATCAATACTCTAACACATGCATCTAATCACTCGGTAAATCATAAAAATTAATCGAAATAAACTTTTCTATCTCAGATTTATGGTTTCACAACCACTATTCCATTTAAGCCCTATTTCGAGATGTTACACCTGTACCACTCACAACACAGTTATCTTTTCCTATTTAGCTCACAATCATAATTTTCACCGTTGAACCATTTAGAACTCTACAAGATATTTCATAAGTCTTAAACATGGGGTAAGGTGCCGATGCCATGTCCCAGACATGGTCTTACACTGACACATCTCGTAGCCGATATAGGTCTCAGACATGTCTTACACTGGCTTACGTCCCGAGGCTGATGCATGTCCCGGACATGTCTTACACTGGCACTCGTCTCAATGCTGATGCCATGTCCCAGACATGGTCTTACACTGGTTCTCATAATGTGGCCGATGCATGTCGCAGACATGTCTTACACTAGCCCGCAATAACCCATATGTCCTGGCATGAATATCCAATTTACTTTCTAAGGTTCCAACGAAAATTCTACTATCTCATTAATCGTTACACATTTTCAGCTCCAAAATTAAGCAATTTATGCTATAATATTTCAGGCACATATAATAACAATGTAGTTGTATTATTTACATACAACTTACCTCGGATTACAAAACGTACATAACTAGTCGGTTCAGTCAATTTGTTTGGCCTTCCCCCGGTCTAGGTTCAGATTTGGTAAATCTTGATCTATAATAGCAAAATGCACTCATTTAGTCACTAAATACAATTAGGCAATCTAAAATTCACTTCTTAGGTAAAATAACCATTTTTCCCCTAGACCTTGGCAAAATGATCATTTTTCCCTATGCTTAAAAATTGATTTTTATCGAATTTCTTCGTATCTCAAGCCTAGCCAAACCCTTTTTACTCTTATAGAAACCCCGAATTCCTACTATTTCACACACTTATCACTTATTTTACAACTTATCCAAAATAGTCCCTTTAGGTGTTTTCATGCTAACACCCTTCACAAAATTTGTTTATCACACAACTAGGACTCATATTCTTCCATAAAAACTCAACAACTATCACAAATCCATTCATGGTAAAACTCTAAACTTTTAATCATTTTGAAAAATAGACCCCTCATTTGAAAGCTCATGCTTCAAGGTCTCAAAAATACAAAAATCATCAACAAAGGACATGGAAATCACTTACTTATGAGTCAACTAAGTGGCTGAAGATTTTGAGCTTCCAAACCCCTTTCAATGGTTGATTTTTGGTGGTGTAAATGAGAAGAAAAGAAAAGATGACAACTTTTCTTTATTTTAATCAATTTGCTAATGTCATCAAAACCTAACACTTTGACTAATTGATTTCCTTGTCCCATGGCCGGCTATGATTTCTTTTAAGGGTCTATTTGCCTTTTAAAGACCCCCAATTTTGGTTGTCTAGCTATTTAGTCCTTTTTCACAATTGGGCTCACAAACGTCAAAATTAACTCACCAAAATTTTCATGGACTACTATATACATGCTACGACTCCAAGATAATAATAAAATAACCTCTCTAACTTCGGATTTGTGGTCCCGAGACACTGTCCCGACTAGGCCCTAAATCGGGCTGTTACACATTTTATTTGTTTAAAATTGTTCATATGATAAAATATTGATACTAGATACAAAAATATCGACAATTGAGTTTAGAATTGGTAAAAACTCTTTTTAAAAGGTCCACATTATGCCCAAAACATACCTAAACTCAATTGATAGATATAATTAAAGGCATGCAAATCATCATCTAAACATACCTATCCATATACAACTTAATTCAAAACATCAAAATCTAAGCCACAAATATGTCATTAAGATCAACCAACTTAAATAATCAACCATTAAGCCATTAAGGTACTTCAACATGAACAACTAAACATTCAATCTCATTTATAAAACCTACACCAAAGCATTGTCATTCATTGAGATCAAACCATCTATTAACCATCATTCTCACAACTATGCATTAACTATAAACTCACCTAACATATTAACTCCTTAACTATTCATCTATTATGAATATCACCAAATTAATTTAGCAAGATATCTTAAGATGACCATTCCTATCAACCAGATATATATAAACATACTCAATACTTATAACCTTAGAAACCCAAATACCATCAAAACAGAAAATGAGCATTACATATATATAGAACATCCTAGGTACATGCAAAGATCAAAAGAACATTTCACCAATAGTTGAGTTTAGGATAGTTGGTGAATGCTGAGTCGACGATTGAACCACTAAATACCTAAACTGCATACGGAAAAACAAAATTGTACGCTGAGTATAACTCAGTGGTATTTTCTACAATATGAATTAATAAACATATTATGAAATATTCAAATACAAGATTAAAATGCAATAAAAGATATGCAAAGAAACATGTAACTTTCATAATTTCATAGTTTCATTCTTCAAAATTCATAAGAGTTTTAACATGAGTCATCTCTTTTATTTTCATACACAATAGAAATAAATATATAATTCATTTCCATATCAAAATCAATTTCGCATTGCAAATAGTATTCAATATTTCCACATTTAATTAATTTAATACTTAACACAAATAACCAATCCAATTACTTCAATATATCTCACCAAATCAATTTTGTAGTTTACCTTATAACTTACCATGCAATTCAATGTACAAATGTAATAATTGAAATAGTTCAGATTATAGAAACACAAATTGTAAACTCTGAGCTATTCATAGACGACCTTGTATTTTCCCTTTTTTTTCAAGGAATCTTGGTCAACGTTAGCTACAGAATAAAACAAACAACACATTTCCTCAATACACAAACAATTCAGCCTTAATAGCTAATTTATATAGCTTTTGCATTTTATTTAACTTAGTCCCTAAAACTGAGACTAACATTGCTTCTAAGTTAAACTCTATTTTTTTATACCAATTTCACTTTAAGCCTAATTTAACTCCCTATTTCTCATTTCTACCCCAAATTTTTTATTTTTTCACAATTTGGTCCCTATTGCTCAAAATCAACAATTTGCTTTACAATTTAGTCAATTTTTTACTCTAAACATAATATTTATCAACTTAAGCCTTAAAACTTCAACTATTCACCGATGGCAACATTCATAAAATTCAATAGTATTAAGCGATATTATATGGGTCAACTAGCCTAAACTACTGAGATTCCAAAAGCATAAAAATTAATGGACTAAATTGACTAACCAGTTAAAGCTTGAAATGTTTAAAACCCTTAGCTGAATATTTCTTCTTCTCCCTTAAGGTTTGGCTTGCATAAAGAAAGAATGAAAATTGTTTTCATTCTCTTCCTACTAACTATGTTTTATATTAATGTTATTATTATTTTATCAATTATATATTATAATATATTTATTAATTAAATTTTATAACATAAAACATTATGAAAACCCTACCATAGTCCACTATAATTATAAAGTGGTAGAATTACTACTTTAGTCCTTATTCCATTTCTAATTAATAAAAATACATAGTAATTGAAATTTTACTACTTTTACAATTTTGCCCTTGAACTTTAATTAAGCTCTAATTCGATAAAATTACCAACTAAAATTTAATTTCCTTCTAATATAACTCCGTAAATATTTTATTATTAAATATTTACGAGTCTGATTTACGAAAATGAGGTCCTGATACCTCAATTTCCAAAACCACTAACTTTAGAACTGATACACTTGTACTTTGTCTAATTTTCCAAATAACCAAAATTATTAGACCAAGCTTTAGTTTAATACTATAATACCTTCGTAAATATTAATAAATAATATTTACTGACTTTATCATCGAAAAATAGAATTTCGAAACCACCATTTTCGATACCACTAACTTTCAAGTCATTACATAGTTTCCCTCCAAAATGTAATTATCTCGTGTAGGGATTTTTGGGCTACGCAGGGTCAGTGTTGCAACACAGGTCTACAGTGTTGCAACACAGGGGCTATCGCTACATAAAAGGGAGCGTGTCACGATATCGAAGGCAGTATCGCTCCAGGACTTGTTTTTGGCTTCTGTCTTTGGTGTTGTGACATCAATGACTTAGTGTCGCAATATAGGCATCAATTTCTACCCGAATATGCATCTTTAGCTCCCGATTTGTCCTACAAGACCATGTAACCTTATTTAGATATATAAAATATAATAAAAACTACTAAAAAACAGAAATTACTACTTTAAGCATAAAAACCTAAATATATACTGAGATGATTTGATTTAACTATTAAAAAAGCTAAAGTTATGTGTAAAAAGAATGTAAATAATAGTGTAATTCATGGCAGATCACTCCCCTACACTTAACTTTTTTTCTTGTTCTCAAGCAACTAAAACACATATATAGAAAAAGGAAAAAAAAATGAAAATGACAATTTCTTTATTTAAACAAGCTAGAGTTAGTGAAGATGGATGTAAATAAGAATTTCACACCTAAACTCCCCACAGTTAACTGTTTGTTTGTCTTCAAGCAAACGAAGTCTAAACACAAAGCATGCAATAATAAGACATCCCTTGGATTTTATTACTACTACAAACCTGATTGTCAAATATTAAAGGTATAAGAATTCTTATCACACATGTAACTTAATCTTGATAGTTTAATGCCTTGAAAACTATTTAAAGTAAATTAGAATTAGTTTACAAAGTTACATTACTAATAAATTAGAAATAATTCCCATGACCAAATATTTAACAATATCACCATTAACATAAATCAAACAAATATATAGCAGACATCATCATGTAAATAAAAAATATTCATTAAAAATAATTGTTGGCTATTTCGGAAGATTATGCATAGAGAATGCTGAAGTCACATTGGTCTTCTAGGCTTGTAATGTTCTGAGGCTTAAGACGGTATAAGTGCAAAGAAAGATATGGCTCAAAACGGTTCAAACACTAGAAATAGTTAAGCACATGGTATTGTTCCCTCTTTTCCTCCTAAGTTTCCCATCCAAGCTCACCGCCTTTTGTCTCCCTCTCTCACCTACCTTATATCTCCATGTAGGAAGATACAATATAATAGTAGCAACTATGGTCGGCTTAACGAATTTTGGTGCACTGATGACTTAGTCTTTTCTCACATTTGTAACTTTCTGTTTTTATTTTATAATTTTTTCCTCTCATTTTTACTTTTGACTTTTCTCTAGAAATTTTTTCGCATAATTTTTTGACTTATAGTTACTGTATCATATTGTTTCTTCTTTTTTCGCTCTTTTTTTGAAACCACCATGATGTATCTACCTAAACCCTCAATATCTATGGCCTGACGTCTATTTTGTAGTGTATTAAAGGACCAAGGATAGAGAAGAGTTAAAGTTTTATGTGTGGTCTTTAGGTTTCAATTTTATTGGTTCATTAAAAAGGAGTTATCAGTTTGACACCCCTAACTCATATCCATCGTATAGTTTCTAAAAATAGGATAGAGAATAGGGTTACAGAGCATTGCAGTAAAACAGAACTTAAAAACATTAATTTCTAAAAATTACCATAATCATAGCATAATCCATTCACATACATGCATATCGTCCCTTATTTGAGCCCTTGCCTTGAAAACACTTTAGAAACGATTCAGGACTAAATCGAAAACATTTGAAACATTAAGGAAAAAAGTTAAAAAATTGGGCTATAGGGGTTACATGGCTGTGTGACTCACATGGTTGAGACATACGCCCGTGTAACATTCAAAATAGGGATACATGGCTGTGTCTTAGCCCGTGTCCGTGCCTGTGTAATTCTCTGACTAAGGTCACACGACCAAGCCACATGCCCATTTGCCAGGCCGTGTAACTTTTGAAATGGCCTCACATGCTCGTGTGCCAGGTCGTGTGCTAGATCGTATAACTGCCTAACTTGTAACCTTTAAAACCTACAGTGGACACATGACTGAGACACATGCTCGTGTCGCAGGCCGTGTGGACAAGAAATTGGCCAAAATCTAGCCATTTCTTTCACACATTCAAAGCATGGACCTAAACACTATTTCTCATATGACCAATGCCTCATAACCTACCCAAAACGTGCATAAAAATGACCAATTCATTTCACCATTTATCCATGCAAAAATATGTCAATAAGGCATCTAAAACAAAACAATCAAACATACCTAAACATGTGTATATTTGGCCATTCATCAACCATTCACATCTAACCTATTTTTATACCAAACTTACCACAATTGACCGCATTGAAACTACACCAACACATACCAATATGGTCATTCAAACACATGCATTAACCTAGCCATATTAACATAATTCATTAAGGCAATTCAAAACAACATTACATGCCATAAACATCAACTAAACATTAACATAAGTCCACCTATACATGCCACTATAACCTTGACCAAAACTTTAAAATCAATCGATATAACCTTTGGATAGTGTGATTGGTCTTCGACAAGCTTCCCAACCGAATGAGCTTCTGATTATCTAAATTAAATTCATACATGTATTTTCAGCTTAGCTGATGTTCATTGTTCCTGACTTTCAACTAAATGATCTTTTATGCTATTCTCGTACCACGAACTACTTCGAGTGTAGGTTCAAACCGAAGTTCTCTCCTTTTAAGGTGAAAACAAAAATGATCTCTTCTTAATAAAAATTGGTAGAATTGTTATGTCGAAAAAATATATGTAATAGTTGAGAATAAATTCTCTCTATTTTTCAGGAGAATAACAATCTCTCAAAGTTCTGTTCATAGCTCTACCGATGCCATTAATTTATAGGAAGAGAAGGTAAAACAATTGTTGAGTTATAGTGGTTTATTTAAAATGGAAAAACAATGTCCTAGTTAGAATAGAACTAGGGTGGATGGCACACCTTAATATTCCTACTAGGGTTTCCCCCCCTTCATGTCCATGATGGGTTTTGGGGCCTTTCTTGTATCAGGCCTAATTACGAGTACTTTTTGGGCTTTTTTGACATAGTACTTTGTAATGTGATCCAACCCGATTCAATTTTTCTATTTCTCAAAATAAACTCTAATATCTATATATAAAACAATTTTCTCATCCCTTTTTACCCTTAATAAAATTTTAACGATTTTACCCCTGGTAAAATTTTGATAAAATATGTTAACTATTTCACAACTCAACATGTTCACTATGACCGAATGATTTAATTTCATTTTCGGGCTTCAAAACAGTCTAAAAACATAAACTTATTCTTCCAATTATTTTTTAAATAATCCATATAAGATTACAAATGGATCATTTTCATTTCCATTTCTATTTTTGGAAACCTAAATTCATTTCCAAATGATTTCATTTCTCCATTTTGGAGAAAACCATAATCATTTCTGAATGTTTCTCATTTCTCTTTTCCCATTGATTCTATTCATTTCTATTTAAACATGTCATTCATTTCTGGTTTCAACAAGCTAGCGGAGGGACTGGTTAGACATATGTAGTTGAGGCTCAAATAATTTATAATTAAGTTTTGATTTTTTGCCTATTAATTATAAAATCATTTAGTCACGAAATCCTTCCACTATAATATCGTGACTGAGCTCTCCCCAACGACATACCATTACGAAAACAACTACTTAGTGCTCGTCCAATGACCTTGTCATAAGTGTGTTACTCTTATAGATATCTTTGATCTCTTTGGGATAATATTTGTTCTCCCAAATATGATCATTTTTTATCTCATGGTAATCATTACATCTTCCTTCATGGAAAGTCAATCACCATCAAATAGTGATCAAGTCATCCATCACAAAGACAAATGACCCGTGGCCACATTTAATTTTCATCAACCATGTAATGCCAATGAGAGGATACCATTTGCCATGTTTTGGGTTACGAATTTCACTATTGTGAATGACGCTACATACTATAGAAGTCATACACCCAATGCACCAACTTTCGATTCCTTATCTATTTAAACTTGGGCTTTTATTTACATCAAAGTGTACGAGTCACGCATACACAGTCTACCATCCACTCAAGATTTAGATATGTCACACTATGAATGTCACAAGTGAATAAATGCATAAACGGAATCAGGATCTATTATGCTTGGGTCTTGTCTGATGTAATATCAGTCCAGTCAGTCATATCAATGTCTCTATCTTCTGGAAGTCATCATATTCGATGCCTAAGATAGGGCATCTCCCCAGTTGGACTTGATAGACCACATATATTAGTCTTATAATTGGTTTGCTCATTTTTTATTATACTAAGGAAATGTTTAGGTTCGTCTACTAATACATTTTTTCTTTCTATACTATGATCCGACCACGTAATATCACTTACTATTAGTCAAACACTTAGAAAACCAATAAGCAACATTTACTTCCATTTTACTTTACGTGCAAAAACCATGTGAGAAAAATTATACAAAGTATATTAATGTAGTCAATGAATTTATTTTATAAACAAATCTATTTGAAAAAGTTACAAGTTTACAAACAAATATACTACACTCAAGGCACTAGATCCAACAAGGGTTTCTCCTAAGATGATGACCCACTTGCATTTGATGAAATGATGTAAAATGTAGATTCTAAGCTCAAGGAAATAACTATGAAATTTAAAAAGATTCAATGCAATCCAACTCAGTGTGGGAACTTGTAGAATTACCAGAAGGGATAAAACTAATAGAGTGTAAGTGGATCTATAAGAAGTAAAGAGATGCAGATGAAAAAATGGAAATTTATAAGGTCTGAATTGTAGCAAAATGTTATGCTCAGAAAGAAGGTATTTATTACAAAGAAACCTTCTCTCTGGTTGTTATGCTCAACTCAATCCGCATATTGTTATCCATTGTGGCGGCTCTCGAATGTTCAGCAATATCCTTACATAATAATGTTCAACAAATTATGGATATGCGTAGTATAATATTCCAATTGATCTACCTTGTTTTCGGGGTTTTCATTCTTTCAATTTTGTAATCCCAAACCCATTTAGTTTGGAATACAACAAATCTAATATTAAGTGCACTTACTTTATCACATTTGTATTCATCCATTTGGTGAATATGCTCTTATCTGTGTTTGGGTTCTATAGGACATCACGTATATCATCAGCATCACCAAAAATGATAGTTTGTTCATTTGGTAGATCGAATGTTTATCGCTCGAAAGATGGTCCCCTATGTTGTATATCAAATTGGAATATTAGCCAACATGCCTCTGAGGCTAAAACATAGCGATAGTCCAGATACCTTTTTACCTTATTCACATCAGTAATGGTTTTTTAGCCGGTCTCATTGTCAGTAGATGTATTCTCTTTAGTTAAGAGAGTTGTTTTATCCTCCCCTTTACACATTTATTTGAAGAGATGCTTTATGCATCTAGACTAATAGCACAACTCCACATTAATGTGAGAATCGTATTTAACTACCAAATAAACATTATGAGGTAGTACCTAAGTATTATACAAAATAGCACCTTTAATATTTATAATTTTCCATCATCCTTTCTCTTGTAAATTAGGAATCAATCTTCAATGAGTGTTGTTTCTGTTTGGAATCTCTTAGGAAAATATTTAGATCATATCCCATTTATCATGCATAAGATCTAATGTTAACATTGCCATAGGGACTGTGCATCATTGCACAATAGCTTTAAATCCTATAGAATCTTCTTTCTCATCAGATAATTTTTTTTGAAATTATTCAATCTATTGACAATACATTTGCCAGTTTATCATTAGGATCAAGAAAGAAAGCAAGTGGGCATGATATAATCCATATTAATGCATACACCTGTTGTTAATAAGATGATTTTAATAGTCAATTAAAATTAGACTAATTGTTAAGAAATTGATAAATTAGATTTGGTTTTAATATATTCGTGTGTTTTCTCACATTGAATTGAAAGTGGTTTTAATAGATTCGTGTGGTTTGGAATTACGGTTTGTGGTCTCTGAATTTCAATTGCCTTATAGTGTGGTTAATTTAATTATTTGTTCTGTTAAAATTACTATATGAAATTGATGGAAATATTTTATGTTTATAAAATTGCTATTAAATTATTCCTAAATGCCCAGTAAAATGTTTTAGAAATTTTTCAGATATAACGGCATGTCATAGAGTATAGAAGTCCTCGTATTGCTCATTGTATTATATGGACTTCCTTAAGCATTTGGGAGTATCATTATTGTTGCACTTTGTGCATGTGGTGTGATGGTTGGCTAAGTAGTGCTATACACACACCAAAGTATCATTATCATTATAAGAAGTGCCTCATGCCTTCTTCATTGATTGTTTGGTATGATGGTCGGATATTTGTGTATTGAAATGTTCTTCCTACATGTGTTACTTGGGCTAAATTTTAAATTGTTAATTTTTATTAATGTGTTATGAAAAAATTGTTAAATTGGTATCATTGTTTATATGAAAAGTGTTTCAAGAAATTGTACCTATTATAATGAATTGTTTAAATGTTTTTTGTAGTGTTTCTTTTAATTAGCCTTAACATGTATTTAAAGTAGAATTTGGAGATCACCACTAAGCTTTTTAAGCTCAGCATGTCGGTTACATTGTAATAGCTCATTTTTCATTTGTGTCGAAAATGATGGTTTCGAAACCCATTTTCAACGAGTGAGTCTATAAATATTATTAATTAACATTTACGAGTTAACTATAATATTACATTGAATTTTGGTCTGATGAACTTGTTAATTAGATAGTTAGTTAGGTATAAGTGTAACGACCCTAAAGTTAGTGGTGTTGGAAAATGAGGTATCAGGACCTCATTTTCATAAATCGAGTTCGTAAATATTTTTATTAAATATTTAGTGTATAGGTGAATTGAATTTTGGATAGGTAATTTTGCTAAATTAATGACTAATTAAGGTACAATGTCTAAATTGTAAAAGTCGTAAAAGTTAATCACTAGAGATTTTTAATTGCTAAAGGATTTATAATGTAATTAACCCAAGGTCTAATTAAACAAATAAACCATTTTGTATTGTAGATAATGGACGATAGGTGAAAGTGGGTTTATTATTGATAAGCTATAAAAGTAATATATTTTAATCTCATTCTTAATGCGTTTTTGGATGATTAATTATGTAAATTAGTGAATTTGATGCTCCTAATCCTTTAACTTCTTGTTTCTATACTTAAGAGAGCATTTGAGAGAAAAAGGAGCGAAAGCAAGCCAAAATCGAATAAATAGAGATGTTTTTAGGATCCACACGGCCTAGGCATTTCCACACAGGCTGGCCACATGCCCATGTGATCCACACGGGTTGGCCACATGTCCATGTGCTATCGTGTGTCAATATCGCTCCCTATTTTCCAAACACACAGAAAAACCCAATTTTTAGGCTTTTTGAGCATTCTTTAGTCTATAAATATCAATTAGAAGAAGATCTAAGGTAGGGCTCAGAGAAGATTGAAGAAATCACTCGAAGAACGCCATCAGAATCAACTCAGAAGCAGGTCTCCTTCAAGATTGAAGATCTTCATTTAATTTCCTTCAAAATTTTATTGAGTTTCTTTATGTCTTGTTGTTATCCTAACTCTGATATGTTCTCATTCCATATTATGAACTAAATTTCCTAGATACCTAGGGAAGATGAAACCTATGATGAATCTTATTATTTGATTTTTGATTTACATGATAAGTACTTGATTCTTGTTCTCAACTATGTATGCTTATTTCGTGTTTTAATATTTTTGGAATATTAATTCATGTTTAATATGCTTATTTTAGTGGAGTAAAAGTCCCTATTTAAAAGTAGACCTAGCATAATTGAGTGGAGTTGCATGCAATCCTAGAAATAGGACGACATAAATTTACTGCATTAGAGTCAAATCTAATAGGGGAATCCATAGATTGAGTTAATGCAACGATAGGGGTTTTAATTAGAAATAGATTTCAATTAATCAGCCTAGAGTCAGTTGTTCTTACTCTTGAAAGAGATATTAGTATAATTTAGGGATTTCTACGAATCAAGATACAAGTGAATAAATCGTTTAATTCAGATTCAAAATAATAGGTGAAATTTAGGTGGATTCTTTCCTGGGTATTGTTTTTCTCATTTATTGTCTTCGGTTATTTTTTCCATTTCATTCTCTATTGCGGTCATAGTTAAATTAGATTAGTTAAATTAGATTAAAAACAATCACTTCAATTTATCAGCTAAATAATAGAAAAACGGTAATTACTAGTACTTTTAGTCCTCGTGGATACGATATTCCCTACTCACCATAGCTATATTATTGTTCAATAGGTGCGCTTGCCTTTGTCGTAATTATAGTTAGTTTTGTGACCTTCAATTATATTATTAAAATTATACTTTAATGTATAATTTGTATAAAATTTTATAAAATAAACAGACATATAAAAGTGGAAAGAAAGAGATGGTTGTTATCTTTCCTTTCTCCCACCAAATGCATAAACAGGAAACATAATGAGCCATTGTTGAAAGCTGAAAAGGTTCGACCATTAGCGTGATCAGAACTTGAATCAACCGGAAGATAATTGGAGGAAAAGGAAAAATTGCATATTAGACTCCTGACATTGTGTTGTTGCTATTTGTCAAGTAAGTTCATATGAAACTTACTATGTTATTTTATGTTATGTTTGAATTATATTATGATGTATATTAATTTAGGTTAATTGTAATTTCAATAATTTTTAGCATCGAATGGACTAAATTGTAAAATATGAAATATATGGTTAACATGAATAGATATATGGTATCGAATGATGTGAAATTGTTATAAGATTGGAAGATGTGTATATGATGGTGTTACAAGGTTAATATGTATATGAATTACTATTCGATATATAAAAAGTGTGTATATGGCTACAGGGTTTGAGATTATACGAAAAATAAAAAAATAGGGTATTGTGATTGGGGATTAATACGATAACTTAAGATCCAACATATCTTGTGGATTCTCTGAAGCTAGTGTTAACAGTATCGTACTAAGCTAGTGTTAGTAAACCTGATCTGAAGCTAGTGTTAGTAGTCCTAATATGTCATTTTGCAAAAACAAATGGGTGTTGTGATCAAAGACTAATTCAATTACTTGAGATCCAACATATGTTGCGAATTCTCTGAAGCTAGTGTTAGCAACTCTGATCCGAAGTTAGTGTTAGCAGCTCAATAATGTCAGCATATGTAATCAAATCAGTCCCCAACATTCGAGTTCAATTTACTTTGGTTCTTCGAGAAGAAGACAGAAATGGAAATGCTACTATATGAAAATGAAATGGTTGGAATGAAAATATATATGAATGAAATTATATGCATATGTTATAAGTTGAAAATGAACTAGTAGGTATATGTCATATGGTGGAATGTTAAATGTTTGTATAATTGTATATGAGTTCATGACTTGTAATAGGTTAACCCATTTGATATATTTGTTGAAATGCTTATAAAATTGTAAGGCTGCTAATATGTCATGTTAGATATCAATCTATTACAATTGTATAAATTGTTGTAATGTCAAGGTAAGTTAAGTAAATTTCATATGAACGTACTAAGCATTCAAAGTACTTACTCATTATCTTCTTTTTCCTAGTAGGCTGTCAATTTTCGAAATGTGTTGGTTGGATCACCTCGAAGGTCACACTACCTAGTCATCTATAGATAGAATTTTAATCATTTTAGGTCCGATTATGTGGCATGTACATAAGTGTTTATGTTTGTTAAGTTGGTTTGTTAGCATAAAATGAATCTAGTTAATGCTTGATGTTGGAAAAGTTATTACTTATATGTATATATATGTATGATTTAGTAAGGTTTTAAGACTTCAGGAGTGGTAATTAAGTGGCATATTGAATGTTAAATAGCATGTTTAGTGATAATATAGAATGGTTAAGTGTGTGGTTGAATGGTTTGAGTTGCTATAAGTTGAATTGAAATGATTTGATGCCAAATATTGGATTGATTGATTTGGTAATGGTTATATGCAATGTTTAAATGCAATTTGGTGTATCTTTTCATGTAGATTATGTAGTGCATTTGTGCAACAAATCAATGTAACACCCCATACCAGGTCTAGTAACACCCCATACCAGGTCTAGTCACCGGACCCTAGTTATAAAGTGTTACTAGGAAATGCTGAATATTTAATTTCATTTCATAGTCCAAATATCATTTCAATATCAATTTATTCAAATAATCAAGTACAACATGCAATTTAATCAATTTCGAGTTTATTTCAAGCTTACAAAAGCTTAAAATTAACCTGGTATCGAACAGGAATCAATTTGAAATAAAAATGAAAAGTTAGGAAAAATCTGCAAATAGGGGTCACATGGCCGTGTCCCCTAACTGTGTGGAAGGTTGAGGTCATGTGGGTCAAAAGTCTATATATTCAAAAGATGTCACACGACTGTGTCGCCAAGCTGTGTAACAAATTGTGGTCGTGTGCACCAAAAATCATTCTAAACCCACAGACCACATAGTCGTGCCATACACCCGTGTATGGCACACGGCTGTGTGCCAAGCAATGTTTTCCCAGAAATGCCTTTCAATACAAGTTTATAACCTTAAATCTCTTATGCAACAAGAAACTTAATATATCATATCTCAATAAATTTCAAAAGCATCAAAATCATGCAAAAACATCATTTATAACATCCATCTTAAGTACCTAACCAATATGCCACAATTGGCACCTCAATCAACAATTCAAAATCAACCCAAAATATCACATTCAAACCATACAAATATGCCTCTGAAGGCACCTCAACAAGTTCAACTTAATATACATGTAACACCCCTAACCTATATCCGTCGCCGGAACAGGGTTATGAAGCGTTACCAAAATTTTTTAGAATATTTTTCAGATAATTCACATAAACTACTATTCATTAACCGAGATTATTCAAAACATCCCTTAAATGGACCCTCGAGGCCCAATACAAGCATTAGAATTGAGTCAGGACTTAATTAAAAACTCTAAGAATTTTTTGCAAAATTTCAAAAATTCTCCAAGTTACAAGGCACAGACGCCCGTGTGGTCCAAAGGACACGCCCGTGTGACCCTGGGACATGCCCGTGCTACAGGCCGTGTTCGACCCCGTGTAACACTCTGACCTCTCCACACGGCCAAGCCATACGCCCATGTGCTAGGCCGTGTGGTTACTTAAATTCTTTCGAAATTAGGTGTAGGTTTCACATGGCCAAGACAAACGCTCGTGTTCTACGCCGTGTAGCACACATGGCTGAGACACATGCTCGTGTCTCTGCCCATATGCTCAATTCTGAGCATTCTATTTTCTTGAATTTAAGGTGCAGGAGACACACGGCCTAACCACACGCCAATGTACCAGGCCGTGTGGCCGTGTGTTACACACGGTCTAGACACACGCCCGTGTGGACAAAATAAAGCTATTCCTATCTTCGTTTCTCACCCAAAATCATACCAAATTCCTGCACCAAACTTACATCCAAATAGCAACCAATCCAAGCATTGAATTCAAGCAATTTATAACATCTAATCATGATATATTGTTACATGCATTCATGCTTAAATCTCACCCTTTATAAGCATACTCATGTAACCTTTCTCAATCAATCAATAATAAACACTTATGTTATCTCCATAAAATAAACTTAAATACATGTATATACAAGTACCAAAACATAATCATCACTAGCCATTCCAATGGCTGAATTACAATAATCATTTACATTCTCATGCCAGTACGACCAATATAACCTATACATGCCATTATAACCACAATTGATTTACCATATTGTACCGACATGGGCCGCTTGACAGTGTGAGTGATCTCCGCCAAGCTTCCAATCCAATGAGCTTCCGATTTACTCTAAAATAGGGAAATAAAACTAAGTAAGCATAAAATGCTTAGTAAGTTCATTTAACATGGTATTTAACTTACCATTAAGTCTATTTTGAGGTAACTATGTAAGACATATTCAATCAATTTGACCTCAAGCCCTACACACATCCTCATTGTCCTTGTTAGTCATATATTCCATAATAACATTAAAATATATATGGGCTCAACAACAATCAAGTTTCCATGCACATATGCTTTCCACAACATGTACTCATTTATCATGTATAAATAATCTCTTTATATTACAAGTATAAATACATAATAGTTCATCTCGAGTTCAGATTATTTCATGTCAGAACTTTACTCATATCATTCGAAGTATCAAAGTCACACGAGTAGTACTACATTCAAGGTGTACAAGTCTATAATCAAGGATGAACATATATTCATCAAATAAATTCCATGTACAAATATCATCATCTCATATTTCCATATATCGATTATCATGTATCGCCATTTTCATGTATTTCAGACAGATACGTGTAATAACTCCTTTATTATTCATATCTTCTCATTTCAAGATTTTTACCCGTTAAATTTATCTGAAATATCGATGGATACATAGTAGTACACTCAAGGTGTACAAATCAGAATCCGTCAATTCAAATTCAATTGTACCCATAAGGTACTATTTTAGAGAGTACACTCTCGAGCCACATATTTATAGACAACAAGATTACCAGTCCAGGCTACATCCTATCTACAATATATACTCAATAGAGCTTCGTCAGGATTACCAGTCCAGACTAAATCCTTTTTATGACAAATGCTCTAAAAAGCTTAATCTGGATTACCTATCTGTGCTAAATCCAATCCATAACATATGCTCAAGAGGACTTATATCAGGATTACCTATCTGGGCTAAATCCTTTCATAAATGAGGTCAATAGGATTACTTGTTCGAGCTAAATCCCGTCACCAACAAATGCAGGACCTCATTCATTTCGAGAAATCACATATCCATCTATTTTCATTTATTCAAATGGGATTTAACTTTTTCAAGCATTTCCTGACATGTGATTATTTCATACATCTATCACATCTATATAATTCAAATGATCACATTCCACATTCATTCCAAGAATAAAAGTAACTTTTTCATCGTTTATCCTTTATCGAGCATTATCGTGGATCGAGCTTTGTCAAATACACTTTCAATGTCACATATATATATATATATATATATATGATATTTATACAATTCACAATACAACATTTAATTCAAATATATAAACATACACAATTTTGTTACACAAACTTACCTGGAGAAATGTTCGTGTACGTAAAATCTACTAATTCGACATCTTCCTCTTTTCCTCGTTCTAGCTCTGAATTTGGTCTATCCGGATCTATACGAGTAAATTTAACATCAATTTAACATATTTCATATTCAAGGAGACTCAATTTTAATCCTAGGAAAAATTATCATTTTGCCCCTGACTTTTCCATAAATTCCAATTTCGTCCCTAGGCTCGAAAATTGAAATTTGTGCAATTTACTCCCTATTCCAAGCCTAACCAAAATTTCACCATAAAATTTACAACACATATATTCTATAAAATTCAGAATTTTACTTCAATTTTCACAAATTTACATTTGAGTCCCTAAATCATGTTTTCATTAAAAATCACTTTGTAAAAGTTTTTTTTTATCTATCAACAACCTTTCATTTTCTACTATAAATTTCAAATTTTTAGCATATTCATCCATGACCTAATTTTCATACTTTGATAACTCTTCAAATTGATCCTCCAAATAGATAGATTAAGCTATCCCGGTTTCAAAAATATCAAAATTACTAAAAACGGGAAAAGAAAACTTACCCTATTTGGCCAGGAAAGTTTCTTCTCTCTCTCTTAGGGTTTCCATGGAATATTTTGCGAAAAAAGATGATAAAAATGATTTCTATTTCTATTTAATTAATTTATCATCTTTAATAATTTTGATTTCCAATTTAGTCCTTAGCTTTTTTCTAATTTTCCATGGATGAATCATCCAAAAATATCTAATAACTTTTTATTAATGGTCTAATTACAATATAAGGACCTCAAGTTTTGAAATCCTTAGCTATTTAATCCTTCTAGCTACTAGAATTCAATTTTTGCATTTTATGCGATTTAGTCTTTCTCATAATTAAACACATAATCCTTAGCGATTTAGACTCTGTTGCTTAAATTCTTTGTATTATAGATTATGTTCGTCAGCTATCGGACTCGGAAGTGTCAAAGTCGAAGTCATCCACACTATCAAAGCCCCCTTTTGGTACTCTTTTAGTTGAACTTTGATAATGGCATGTATAGGACTGACTTTTGTTGTTAATTAAGTATCTTTTGGTAATGTATATGTATTCGTATAGCCATGCGAAAATGGCTTGTATATTTTGAGTATAGCATTATAATCATTTTGTATATATGGTCTTATGATATGGTTGTTGAGTGGTATGGAAATGTTTGGTAATGAATAGCCATTGGAATGGCTAATCATGATCATATTTGGTGCTATGTATGTCAAATAAATGAATTAAATAGTAGAAATGGAATTAAATAAATGAATTAAGTCCGTTAACACCTCGTGTTCGACTCCGGCAACGGTCTCGGGTATGGGGCGTTACATTTTATTGGTATCAGAGCTACGGTTTAGTCGATTCTAGGACTACCTAATACAAGTGGGTTTAGCTATACATGCCATTATGTGTTTATTTGATAGTGTGGTGATTTCTGACTATTAAAAATGTGTTTACATATAGTAATGGATCCCGATCCCAATCGAGCGGTAGCTGATGATGTTGAGAGTGTAGCACCTGCTCCCGCGCATGGGACAGCGCCGGTGGACTTTCAACCTATTGCTAGTAATCAGAATGATGAAGCTAGACAGGCTTTTTATAGCGTGATGAATGATTGGTTCAATCAGTATATGCGAACTAATACGGCTGTTCCACAACCTCCACCCCCGACTAATACACCCCCTGTACCCGCGATACCTCCGGTGATTGATCAGATGAGGTTAAATAAGCCTCCGATAGACAGAATTCAGAAACACGGGGCAACTGAATTTAAAGCTACAGACAGCGATGATGCGGAGCAAGCTGAATTTTGGTTAGACAACACTATTCGGGTTTTTGATGAACTATCTTGCACACCCAATGAATGCCTGAAGTGTGCTATATCTTTGCTACGTGATTCTGCCTATTATTGGTGGAATACTTTGGTTTTCGTCGTGCCGAGAGAACGGGTTACTTGAGAATTCTTTCAAATCGAGTTCCGCAAGAAATATATCAGTCAAAGATTTATCGATCAGAAACGGAAAGAATTTCTTGAGCTTAAGCAGGGTTCTATGTCAGTTACTGATTATGAGCAAAAGTTTGTCAGACTTAGTAGATACGCTCGGGAATGTGTTTCGTCCGAGGCTATCATGTGTAAGCACTTCGAGGACGGGTTGAACGAAGATATAAAACTGTATGTTGGCATTCTTGAAATTAGAGAATTTGTAGTACTTGTCGAGCGAGCTTGCAAAGCCGAAGAGCTCAGTAAGGAGAAAAGAAAAGCTGAAGTGGAAACAAGAGAGTTTCGTAAG
Source organism: Gossypium longicalyx (assembly GCA_025698465.1). NCBI lineage: Eukaryota > Viridiplantae > Streptophyta > Magnoliopsida > Malvales > Malvaceae > Gossypium > Gossypium longicalyx. The sequence goes on from CM046995.1 coordinate 49,511,073, forward strand.
AGATCTTCGGGAAAGCCCTTTCAACAATCATTGAAGAAATTTAGAAATGATCCAGGCCGATCTAAAGACACTTTGGGCTTTTCCAGACGAGATCGTGATCGACCCCCTGTGAGTACGCGAGTCACTTCGGTTGCCAGTGTTGGAAATGATCGTCGGGACAGAACAGAGTGCCAGTATTGCGGTAAATGGCATTCGGGGAGTTGTAGATTCCATGACCGCTCCTGTTATAAGTGCGGATCAGCTGACCACTTTATCAAAGATTGTCCGAGACTGTCTGAACAGAATGTAAATTAGAATGGGAAACTGGGTGCTACTACAGCACGAGGTAGGCCACCTAGGGGTACGGGGAACGCTAGCAGCGGTCAGAGAGGGTCTAAAGATGTTACCACCAGATCTGAGGCTCGTGCTCCTGCTAGAGCTTATACTATACGTGCACGCGGGGATGCTTCTTCGCCTGATGTTATTACTGGTACTTTCACTCTCTTTGATACTGATGTGATTGCTTTGATTGACCCTAGATCTACTCATTCTTATGTATGTGAGACTTTAGCATCCAGTAAGACTTTACCTGTTGAGTCTACTGAGTTCGTTATTAGAGTGTCGAATCCCTTGGGTTGTTATGTGCTTGTCGACAAGGTGTGTAAGAAATGCCCCTTAATAATCCGAGGCTCCTGTTTTCCGGCCGACTTGATGCTTTCATCGTTTGATGAATTTGATGTTATTCTCGGTTTGGATTGGTTGACCGTACATGATGCAGTTGTGAATTGCAAAAATAAGACTATTGATTTGAGGTGTGCAAATAATGAGATAATCCAAGTTGAGTCTACTGTTTTGAATGGATTGACAACAATAATATCCTCGATGTTAGCTCAAAAATATGTGAGAAAGGGGTGTGAAGCGTATCTTGCATACGTACTTGATAATAAAGAATCGAAAAAGAAACTTGAATCGGTACGATGTTTTTGTGAATATCCGGATGTTTTTCCCGAAGAATTACCGGGGTTACCACCTGTTCGGGAGGTAGAGTTTGGCATCGAACTTGTACCTGGGACTACACCGATTTCGATAGCTCCGTATCGTATGGCACCAACGGAATTAAAGGAATTGAAAGCTCAGTTGCAAGAGTTGATGGATAGGGGTTTCGCTCGACCGAGTTTCTCACCTTGGGGTGCGCTAGTATTGTTTGTGAAAAAAAAGGATGGAAACCATGAGGTTGTGCATCGACTATCGTCAGCTGAATAAAGTGACGATAAAGAATAAATATCCGTTACTGCATATTGATGATTTGTTTGATCAACTAAAGGGAGCCTCAGTGTTTTCAAAGATAGATTTGAGATCGGGTTATTATCAGTTGAGAGTTTAGAATTCAGATATACCCAAAACTGCTTTTAGAACAAGATACGGTCACTACGAGTTCTTAGTGATGCCGTTTGGACTCACTAATGCCCTTGCGGTATTTATGAATTTGATGAATCGGATCTTCAGACAGTATTTGGATCGGTTTGTAGTTGTGTTTATTGATGACATTTTGGTCTATTCGAGAGATGAAACCGAACATGCTGAGCACCTGAGATTAGTGTTACAGATTTTACGGGATAAGCAGTTATATGCTAAGTTCAGTAAATGTGAGTTCTGTTGAGAGAAGTTAGTTTTTGGGTCATGTGGTATCTCAGACGGGTATTCGAGTTGATCCGAGCAAAATTTCAGCCATACTTAACCGGAAGCCTCCGAGAAATATTACGAGGTTCAAGCTTTTTGGGACTTGCCACATACTGACGACGGTTTGTAAAGGGTTTCTCGATGATAGCCACACCAATGACGAAGCTACTTCAGAAAGATGTTAAGTTTGAATGGACAGAAAAATGTCAGAAAAGTTTCAATCAACTAAAAACTTATTTGACTGAAGCTCCAGTACTAGTGCAGCTCGAATCAGGCAAAGAGTTTGTCATTTACAGTGATGCATCCTTACTTGGATTGGGTTGTGTATTGATGCAAGAAGGTCGAGTGGTAGCTTTTGCATCGAGGCAATTGAAGCTGCATGAAAAGAACTATCCGACCCATGACCTCGAATTAGCTGCAATTGTTTTCACTTTGAAAATTTGGCGACACTACTTGTTTGGAGAGAGGTGTCAAATATTTGATGACTCAGAGAGAATTGAATTTGCGACAAAGACGTTGGCTCGATTTGTTGAAAGATTATGAGCTTGTCATCGACTATCACCCGGGAAAGGCTAACGTAGTTGCCGATGCTTTAAGTCGAAAATCACTGTTTGCTTTACGAGCAATGAATGTACACCTATCCGTTTTATCCGATAGAGTGTTAGTAGCAGAATTAAAGGCTAAACCACTGTGGATTCATCAAATTCGTGAAGCTCAAAAAGTCGATGATGAATTGGTTGCTAAATGAGCTGAATGTGTCTCGGATATGGAATCAGAGTTTCAAATTGATGACGATGACTGTTTGAGGTTCAGAAGTCGATTGTGTGTTCCAAGAAATGCAGAACTTATTTCGATGATTTTAGATGAGGCTCATTGTAACGCCCCGTACCCGAGACCGTTTCCGGAGTCGAACACGAGGTGTTAACAGACTTCATTCATTGCTTAAACAGCTCAAACAATTTAATTTTAGAAATTTCAGACAAGCTGGCTAACTGCGTCATAGTCGCTTAAAAATTCATATCTCAAGTTATGAAACTCAAAATCCAATTCCGTAAATTTTCCCTGAAACTAGACTCATATATATATTTACTAATTTTTTTCTAGAATTTTTGGCTAGGCCAATTAGTACAGTTTATTAGTTAAATTCTCCCCTGTTTCAGGGTTCAACTGCTCTACCCTCTGTGTATTACGAATCAGATATTTCTTTGTAAAGAATTTTAATGACTATGAAGTTTGTTTCTCTTAAAACTAGACTCAATAAGAAATCTGTACATATAAATTATGACTTCTAATTATTTTTATACAATTTATGGTGAATTTCCAAATTCAGAACAGGGGATCAAGAAATCGCTCTGGCCCTGTTTCACAAAAATTTAAACATCTCATAAAATATAACTCATATACCTGTTTCGTTTCTTCCATATAAAAATAGACTCATAATTATTCAATTCTATATTTTATTCACCATCTAATTATATCTCTACTATTTTTAATGATTTTTCAAATTCACGTCACTACTGTTGTCTGAATCTATTTTATGGTAAATTTTACCTATTTCATGGTTTCCATGGATTAACTAGCAATTTGACATACATAACACCAAATATGATCATAATTAGCCATTCCAATGGCTAATCATTACCAAGCATTTTTATACTACTCAATAACCATATCATAAGACCATATATACAAAATGATTATAATGCTATACATGCCATACTCAAAATATATAAGCCATTATGCCAAGATGGTATACGGATAGTGTGAGCATGCCTCCGACTGCTTCCCGATTTCCGAGCTGGCTTGTCAACACTACAAGGAATGAAAAGGAGGAAGTAAGCATAAATGCTTAGTAAGCTCACATGCAAATAGCAAGTAACATAACCATATAAGCAAACATAAAACATCATTTGCATAATCATCACCAAGACATTCATATCATATTTTCATTTATCATCTTACCATATTGTTGTTATATAGATTTTTTCAACCCGAGGGTTAAGTACATACTGCTCAAAGTATCCATTTCACAACACTTACCAATACGTCCCTTTTCATCTCGAGTATTCCTCCATTTGAGTAGAACTTTACCCGTTGAACACATCGGAATATTATTCGGATACATGGAAAGTTTGCACATAAGTGCCACATATGTAGCCAAGCTACTATGTAACCCGCCCATAAGCGAACTCCGGACTCAACTCAACGAGCTCGGGCGTTCGCATCCATAAGTGAACTCGGACTCAACTCAACGAGCTCGGATGCCTAGTTACATCTCACGAACTCGACTCAACTCAACGAGTTCGACATTCGCATCCATAAGTGAACTCGGACTCAACTCAACGAGTTCGGATGCCTAGTTACATCTCACGAACTCGGACTCAACTCAACGAGTTCGGACATTCGCATCCATAAGTGAACTCGGACTCAACTCAACGAGTTCGGATGCCCAAATATCCCAGTGACATGTCACTTGTATCCTAATCCATTCCTAAGGTTCAACGGGACCTTTTTCCCAATCATGTGTCTCAACCATCTTCTACGGAATGCCGATACCGATACTCGGTAGTATTTCACATTTTCCAAGTATATCACATAATTTGACATATTATCAAACAATTATCATGAGTATAATATTTCATAATAATTATTATATCATTTAAATAACATAAAAACATTTAAAATAATAACTATGTTACCAACATTTACATATGAACTTACCTAGTATGCGATAATGGCTACTTTTACCATTTCGTCCACAACTTGGTATTTTCCCCATTTTAGCCCGAATTTCAGTTTTCCTTGCTAATCGAGCTTGGAAGCTTGAAAAACCCTAGCCATGGTTTCTCCTTGCTATATTCGGCCATGGGGTTGAAGATGAGCAAAATTGGCTTTTAATTTTGTATTTTAATTCATTTTACCCCTAAATGACCAAAATGCCCTTACTACTAAACTTTCCAAAAATTCCATCCATGTCCAATTTTTGTCCATAAACTTAGAAATTGGTAAAATTGCTATTTAAGACCTCCTAATTAATATTTCAAAACAATTTCATACTAGAAACTTCTAGAATGCAAGTTTTGCAAATTATTCGATTTAGTCCCTAATTTCAATTTAAGCACTTTATGCATAAAATTTCTTCACGAAAATTTCACACAATCATGCAATCATATCATAGACCTCAAAATAATTATAAAATAATTATTTCTTTCTCGATTTTGTGGTCACAAAACCACTATTCGACTAGGCCCAAAATCGAGATATTACAACTCTCCCCCCTTTAGGGATTTTCGTCCCCAAAAATCTTACCGAAAAAGTGGTCTTCACTTTTAATCTCATATTCGGTGTCAAGAACTTTCACTTAGACTGCACCTCCAATACATCTCTTTAATTTCTCATATGATCTGAAAGCTTACATCTCAACTCTCAACTGTTCTTAAATTTTCAACCCTTCTCGCTTCCCATGATATCATGACATAAAACCCGGATCTTAACTTGATTAGTGGAGACCGGAATTCCAAGAAATCCAACAATCAAAGAGACCTGAATTTCCATGAATCTGATGAGTAGGAATTCATTCAATACAGATATGATTTATAGATCTCGCCAAACATTTAACAATAGGATACATCACATTTTCCTCTTTCTCGCCATGGAAATAATTACGATATGGCCTCAAGAATAATCCTTCTCATTTCCATCCCAATATCAACACTGACAAGGATAATTTTGATAGATCCCAATGCTCGGCTTTAACCCCTTTAACAACTCGATTTTATGTAACATCGAATGCTCTAAACTATCACATTACCTCACCGTCTTGAAACACATCACAATTCATACAACAAGATATTACTTGAAAGTTAGGAAGTCTTTACTCAATGTAGACTAGTCTAGTTCGGGCTTCCGTTTACCAATATTCTCATCTAACCGAACTCCGTCAACATGTAATAAGCTTTTCAACTTTCACAAGACGAAAACCTATTCATTCGTAGTAACTTTAACTAATATCCAACTCTTTCTAATGAATATACACTTCTCGTTGGGCTATTTACTCTTTTATCCGCATAAAATGAAATTCTATTATCGACTTGGGAAAAATAATCCTTAAATAATTGTCGCATGAAATCTTTCAAATAGATAATTCACCATACCGATCGAAACTCGCGCTTTTATCACTTATGCCTTTATCGATGTCAAATCCATACACTTTAGAAAAAAACCCAATACTAAAATCACTACATTACCAAGATCAAATTAGAAGTATAGTCATATTTGACATGATTATCACGAGTCAAGAACGCACTTGAACACGAGTCATAATTGACAAATTATGGAACAAAGATAACAAGAAAACCGAATAAAAACCCAAAATAGAGAAATCCGAATAAAGAAATCCGAATAAAGAAAAACCCAAGATACGATACTATGCTGGAGAATCGAAAACCAAGCCGAGAATCGAAAACCAAACTCATAGAGAAAATACGGAATACCTGATAATTCTTCAAAGAAAGAAAGTCCAAAAGAAAACATCATTTAATCCCACATCGAATCAAATATAACAAGAACAATATATCTTCCCATACATATATATCAAATGAAGCATCAAGTAGAAGAAACAAAATCATAACATCATATGTATTCTCTCATCAATTCTTATTAGACGAAATGAAATAGAATACCCGATGAAATAGAGCAATATAAATTATAAACCAGTCGGACTACCAATGCTTTCATCCAACACCGAGATTAAAAGACATTCCCATATAACAAGAATTTCTTCGTAAGATCAATAGCCATAGAAATATTTACGAGAACGGGTAAACACATAGAACATCTCAAAAGAGACTCGCTAAATCTGTCTGTCCACCATAACTATCACACTCAGATAGTTCACATTTCAAATATCATTTCCCCAACTAGTTCTGCCGTCACAAATTTCATATTAAACCATTCACTAAAGAAGGCCAGTTCTGAATAAATTTCAATTTACACTTTTCTCGACCTTGCACCTGAGTAATTCGATTTACCAAAGAGAATTCCTTCTCTAATTGGGACAGTGCATAACTCCAATAATCTTTACGTCAATCCGATACTTTACTGTCTCTGACTTTACTTATCAGCTCATTTTCAATCTCTGATCATACTTATAATTATTCTATCACTGAACTCTTTGGGTTCTCAACCGGAAACTTATTCAATACAAATCTCATGAAATTCCATTATAAGTACCATTTCGTAAGGGGAGGGGTTGTAGGACCTCGACTTTCGATTTTCTTATACATAAACATATGACACAACTTCCATCATCGTAACAACATCATCAAAATCATGTCATTCATTCATGTTGGCTTACACCAATTTTCCTATTGTCCCATTTAGACAATATACTTATGCATACATTCTATGTTTTCTAGATAGCTTTACTTATCCATTCATTTAATTAAATTAAGTCATGCTCATGACATCATATAAGGCCAAACAAACATAGATATTTGCACTACAATCATAACTTTCATTTCGTGCATCATCATGTACATATCATTACAATCATATAATTCACCCAACAATTTAACATAGATAAGTTCATTTCATTATAATCCTTTATCTCATAAAAATTATATATCATTAGCATTCATCAACATTCGACGTCCAAATCAAAACAAGGACATTTTCATTCGTATCATAATATTATGACCTTTATTCATACCTTTACTACTTTCTATTTATTCCGTTCATCTTATCAAGTAAGCCATATACACTACATCATATGAGCATTAAGCAAATATGAATATTTATCACATATATATCATAAACCTTTATTCATACTTTTCTGAACCGATACTTATCATAATCATAATTTTACTCAAATACCTTCACATAACATTGAACATGGTCGATGCAGCTCGGTTGGAGAGTACCCTGTCTAAATAAGACGGTACTCATATGCGTCGGAAGACATCACACTATCACAGATCAGTGGCATGTATAGCTAAACTTTTAGACATGCTAGGTTAGCCCGAGAACCGACTAAACCTGCTCTGATACCACTAACTGTAACGCCCCGTACCCGAGACCATTTTCGGAGTCGAACACGAGGTGTTAACAGACTTCATTCATTGCTTAAACAGCTCAAACAATTTAATTTTAGAAATTTCAGACAAGCTGGCTAACTGCGTCATAGTCGCTTAAAAATTCATATCTCGAGTTATGAAAAAATTCATATCTCGAGTTATGAAACTCAAAATCCAATTTCGTAAATTTTCCCTGAAACTAGACTCATATATATATTTACTAATTTTTTTCTAGAATTTTTGGCTAGGCCAATTAGTACAGTTTATTAGTTAAAGTCTCCCCTATTTCAGGGTTCAACTGCTCTGACCTCTGTGTATTACGAATCAGATATTTATTTGTACAGAATTTCAATGACTATGAAGTTTGTTTCTCTTAAAACTAGACTCAATAAGAAATCTGTACATATAAATTATGACTTCTAATTATTTTTATACAATTTATGGTGAATTTCCAAAGTCAGAATAGGGGATCCAGAAATCGCTCTGGCCCTGTTTCACAAAAATTTAAACATCTCATAAAATATAACTCATATACCTGTTTCGTTTCTTCCATATGAAAATAGACTCATAATTATTCAATTCCATATTTTATTCACCATCTAATTATATCTCTACTATTTTTAATGATTTTTCAAATTCACGTCACTACTGCTGTCTGAACCTATTTTATGGTAAATTTTACCTATTTCATGGTTTCCATGGATTAACTAGCAATTTGACATACATAACACCAAATATGATCATAATTAGCCATTCCAATGGCTAATCATTACCAAGCATTTTTATACTACTCAATAACCATATCATAAGACCATATATACAAAATGATTATAATGCTATACATGCCATACTCAAAATATATAAGCCATTATGCTAAGATGGTATACGGATAGTGTGAGCATGCCTCCGACCGTTCCCGATTTCCGAGCTGGCTTGTCAACACTACAAGGAATGAAAAGGAGGAAGTAAGCATAAATGCTTAGTAAGCTCACATGCAAATAGCAAGTAACATAACCATATAAGCAAACATAAAACATCATTTGCATAATCATCACCAAGACATTCATATCATATTTTCATTTATCATCTTACCATATTGTTGTTATATAGATTTTTTCAACCCGAGGGTTAAGTACATACCTGTTCAAAGTATCCATTTCACAACACTTACCAATACGTCCCTTTTCATCTCGAGTATTCCTCCATTTGAGTAGAACTTTACCCGTTGAACACATCGGAATATTATTCGGATACATGGAAAGTTTGCACATAAGTGCCACATATGTAGCCAAGCTACTATGTAACCCGCCCATAAGCGAACTCGGACTCAACTCAACGAGCTCGGGCGTTCGTATCCATAAGTGAACTCAGACTCAACTCAACGAGCTCGGATGCCTAGTTACATCTCACGAACTCGGACTCAACTCAACGAGTTCGGACATTCGCATCCATAAGTGAACTCGGACTCAACTCAACGAGTTCGGATGCCTAGTTACATCTCACGAACTCGGACTCAACTCAACGAGTTCGGACATTCGCATCCATAAGTGAACTCGGACTCAACTCAACGAGTTCGGATGCCCAAATATCCCAGTGACATGTCACTTGTATCCTAATCCATTCCTAAGGTTCAACGGGACCTTTTTCCCAATCATGTGTCTCAACCATCTTCTACGGAATGCCGATACCGATACTACTGGTAGTATTTCACATTTTCCAAGTATATCACATAATTTGACATATTATCAAACAATTATCATGAGTATAATATTTCATAATAATTATTATATCATTTAAATAACATAAAAACATTTAAAATAATAACTATGTTACCAACATTTACATATGAACTTACTTAGTATGCGATAATGGCTACTTTTACCATTTCGTCCACAACTTGGTATTTTCCCCATTTTAGCCCGAATTTCAGTTTTCCTTGCTAATCGAGCTTGGAAGCTTGAAAAACCCTAGCCATGGTTTCTCCTTGCTATATTCGGCCGTGGGGTTGAAGATGAGCAAAATTGGCTTTTAATTTTGTATTTTAATTCATTTTACCCCTAAATGACCAAAATACCCTTACTACTAAACTTTCCAAAAATTCCATCCATGTCCAATTTTTGTCCATAAACTTAGAAATTGGTAAAATTGCTATTTAAGACCTCCTAATTAATATTTCAAAACAATTTCATACTAGAAACTTCTAGAATGCAAGCTTTGCAAATTATTCGATTTAGTCCCTAATTTCAATTTAAGCACTTTATGCATAAAATTTCTTCACAAAAATTTCACACAACCATGCAATCATATCATAGACCTCAAAATAATTATAAAATAATTATTTCTTTCTCGGATTTTGTGGTCACAAAACCACTATTCCGACTAGGCCCAAAATCAGGATATTACACTCATAGCAGTCGAATGTCAATTCATCCGGGGAGTACGAAAATGTACAACGACCTGAAACATCAGTTTTGGTGGCACGGTATGAAACGAGACATTTCTGACTTTGTTTCGAAGTGTTTGATATGTCAACAAGTGAAAGCGAACATCAAGTGCCTTCAGGATTACTTCAGTTGATCATGATACCAGAATGGAAGTGGGATCGAGTCACGATGGATTTTGTATCTGGGTTGCCATTGTCATCAAGCAAGAAAGATGCGATATGGGTTGTTGTTGATAGACTGACGAAGTCAGCTCATTTTATTCCTGTACGTACGGATTATTCCCTTGACAAGCTAGCTGAAATGTATGTATCTCAGATTGTTAGGTTACATGGAGTACCTATTTCTATTGTGTCAGATAGAGATCCGAGATTCACATCGCGATTTTGGAAGAAGTTACAAGAAGCTTTGGGTACCAAGTTGCACTTTAGCACCGCTTTTCATCCCCAGACTGATGGTCAATCCGAACGGATAATTCAGATACTCGAGGATATGTTGAGATGTTGCATCCTTGAGTTGAATGGTTCGTGAAAATGGTATTTACCTTTGATTGAATTCGCTTACAATAATAGTTTTCAATCAAGCATTAAGATGGCACCTTACGAGGCTTTGTATGGTCGTAAATGCCGTACACCGTTGTTTTGGACCGAGCTTAGTGAAAGTAAAATATTCGGAGTTGATTTGATTAGAGATGCTGAGCAGAAAGTAAAAGTAATCGCGAAAAGTCCAGCGCTTTCGGATCGCCGTAAGTCGACGCGGATTTGAAACGAAAAGACATTGAATATCGGGTTGGAGACAAAGTGTTTCTTAAAGTTTCACCTTAGAAAAAGGTGCTTAGGTTTGGCCGTAAGGGCAAATTGAGTCCGAGGTTCATTGGGCCGTATGAAATATCCGAGCGAGTTGGGCCTGTTGCATATAAATTGATTTTACCCCCTGAACTTGAAAAGATTCACAACATTTTTCATGTTTCGATGCTTCGACATTATAGATCCGATCCATCGCACAAAATTAATCCATCAGAGGTTGAAATTCAATCTGATTTGAGTTATGAAGAAGAACCGATTCGTATCCTAGCTCACGAGGTGAAAGAGTTGCGAAACAAAAGGGTTCCATTAGTAAAAGTGTTATGGCTCAAACACGGGATCGAAGAAGCTACTTGGGAAACTGAGAACTCTATGAAAGAACGATACCAAAATCTATTTACCGGTAAGATTTTTGGGGACGAAAATTTCTTAAGTGGGGGAGAATTGTGACAACCCTAATTTGACCCTAGTCGGAAAGTGGTTTTGGGACCACAAGAAAAAAAAAAGAAATAATGAATAAGGTTAATAAAATACTAGTTAGTGGGAGGAGAAACCAAAGTTAGCCTATGTTTTCTCCTCCATTTCCGTAGCTAGAGAAAGAGGAGGAAGAAAAGTCTTTGGGGAAGAAAATTCGGCTAAGGTGGATAGCTAAAGTAAGGTAAGTTTAATGTCATTCTTGGAAAACTTATGCACCATTTGGATGATTAGTTTAAATTCTACCTATTTTATGGTTGTTTAAATTCTACCTATTTTATGGTTTGAAGATAGGTTTTGTATGAGTTAAGTTTCGGTTAAGGTGGATTGTTTTGATGTCATTAGCATGCTAAGTGTGAAGCTTTATAATGATACATGTGATGGTGGATTGATTAATTGGGTTTATAAAGAAATTATGCCATAGCCGAATGTGTCTTGAAGAAGATGTCATATGTGCTTATTATAAGTATATGTGTATTCGACTAATGAGTTTGAATTGAAGTTTCGATAGGTTGTGGGTTGAGTGGCCGAGTGAACTATAGGCTTTGCAAGGATGGAATTTACTTATAAGTTGTGTGTGTATGGCTTTAATTGTTAATGACATTTAACATTATTTTTCATTTATATATATTTGTGCATTCGTTTTTTTTGGGAGATATGGTAAGGGATAGATAGATGTTCTAACGGTTTAATGGAGTTTGAACTAGTAAATACTTAATTGTTGGTATTTATATGTGAAAGAGATGAACTTGAACTTATTAAGTTGCATGAATAAATCTTTTGTTTATCTTAGGGTTAAATTAAAGAAAATGCCATTAGGTGCTTGAATAAAATAATTAGAGATTATTTTATATATATATAAATCAAAAGGTTCGGCTTTGTAAATGAATTTAAGAGTTTAAATCTTGAATAATGTTATGCATAGGTTTCGGCTATGAATCCTTGTGTTATAACACTTGCTTAATAATGAAAGAACATGAGCTTAAAGCTTGAGTAACACTCGGCTTTAGTGTAAGTTAAAATTGGTTAAAAATAAATTCCAAGTTAGTAGATTATATGTTAAGTGAGGATTTAGATTGTATATATATGTATACGTATTTATATTGAAATATTAAGGCTATGATAACCAATTGAGGGTTTCGCCAAAATATTAAAATAAATTGGTGTGAATGTTTAAGTGATGAATTTGACTCTTGTGTCGATTTGGGACGATATGTGTATTTATATGAAACTAAATGATGTTAAATAGATTCGATTATGCATGGTATTAAGCTAGTATTATGTTCGTTGGTACATAAATAGAGCATATGTATGATGTTTGATATCTAGTTAATAACATCATTTGTACTTAATTGTATGGTATACATGTATTAAATCGAATAGCTAAATTGATAAGTTATTTAATAAAATCTATTCGTTGAATTTAGCTCAAGAGCTAAGAGGGTCAAAATCAGATAAAGGAAAAGAAAAAGTAATCGAGTAGTCCATCCGCAACTATTCAAAATATCCGAGGTAAGTCTTTGAGTAATGGAGCTTAGCTTATGATTTTATAGGTATCATATAAAAGTATAGTAGATAAATTGTGATCTTATGGTTCTATATAAATTACATAGTGAAACAAATGATCTTTATTTTTATATGACTTGGAACCGAATGGTTAAAGAATTCATGTGGAATAGCGAAATGAAATCGTATTACGTGTATGTAGCTATTGAACCGTAAGAGTAAGGGTTGATAAGCATATTGAACTTGTTTTCTAGTAATGCTAATGGGTTATGATATATATATATGTGCATAGCATTCGTGCAAGTTATTATAACCGGGTTAAGTCCCGAAGGCATTCGTGCGAGTTATTATAACCGGGTTAAGTCCTGAAGGCATTCGTGCGAGTTATTATAACCGGGTTAAGTCCCGAAGGCATTCGTGCGAGTTATTATAACCGGGTTAAGTCCCGAAGGCATTCGTGCGAGTTATTATAACCGGGTTAAGTCCCAAAGGTATTCATGCTGGTTGTCATATCCAAGCCAAATTTCGAAAGTATTTATGTTTGGAAAGGTGCAATTCTGTCGTACTAATTCCGATTAGTGTGCTCATAATCCCTAATATGACCAGGTATGGATCGTATATACATTGGAAAAATTTGGTATAGTATAAGTTGTGATTATGTAATCGAATAATGCTCTCCCGGTCATTCTTTAGGATTATATGAAGTCTATAGCTTACTCGAGTTACATGAAGTTGATTTCAATGAAATTTAGCTAAGTTAGACTTCGAATGTGTAAACATATTGATAGAAGTGTAAATTAAAATGAATATGTGATCTTGTCCATAAACATTTATTTATCCTTATGAATACTATTTCTTTTGTGTTTTTGTTTCAAATGATTTCCTTACTTATAAGCTTACTAAGCATCGATACGCTTACTCTGTTGCTTAAATTCTTTGTATTATAGATTATGTT